>OV121077.1:20514141-21806641 GCA_921293005.1 Nemoura dubitans
TTTTTTCAAGATAAACTGTGGGGTCTGTATTAGAAAGTTTGTACGCTGGATCTTCAAGGACCCTCATAATTTTTTCATTGTATTCATTTGCGTCCATTATAACAGTAGCGTTACCTTTGTCAGCCGGTAGCACAATTACATCTTTGTTATTTTTTAGGGTTTTTAATGCATTGAACTCAGCATGGGATAAGTTTTTGGGTGGCAGTTTGGCAAACTGTATAATCCTTGAAGACTCTTGGCGTATTTTTTCGGCTACATTTTTTTCTGTTATATATATATATATATATATATATATATATATATATATATATATATATATATATATATATATATATATATATATATATATATATATATATATATATATATATATGTTGTTTTAAGTTTTCACAGCAATTAGTTTTAAAAAAAGACTTTTGGATAAACTGTGGTGTTTTATTTTTCATTTTCCCAACGTTTCGACCAAATTGTTTGGTCTTTCTCAAGGGTCAATCAATGAACTATATATATATATATATATATATATATATATATATATATATATATATATATATATATATATATATATATATATATATATATATATATATATATATATATATATATATATATATATATATATATATATATATATATATATATATATATATATATATATATATATATATATATATATATATATATATATATATATATATATATATATATATATATATATATATATATATATATATATATATATATATATATATATATATATATATATATATATATATATATATATATATATATATATATATATATATATATATATATATATATATATATATATATATATATATATATATATATATATATATATATATATATATATATATATATATATATATATATATATATATATATATATATATATATATATATATATATATATATATATATATATATATATATATATATATATATATATATATATATATATATATATATATATATATATATATATATATATATATATATATATATATATATATATATATATATATATATATATATATATATATATATATATATATATATATATATATATATATATATTTATATATATATTATATATTTATATATATATATATATATATATATATATATATATATATATATATATATATATATATATATATATATATATATATATATATATATATATATATATATATATATATATATATATATATATATATATATATATATATATATATATATACAAAACTTAGAAGTATGTCAAAACAAAAAGTATGTAACACCAAAATTAGAAGTATGTATTCAACTTTAAGTAAGCAAAATGTTTGACCATACCTAACTTTTACAAAAATGCAAATATTTAATCTGAAATGTGCAAATACCTCCAATTTAGAGAATGCATCCGATCCTGCCCCAAGTACATAATTTTTTGAAAAAAATTCACAAAATCGATTATTATTTATTAACCAACAAAAAGTTTTCATTTCGATTCGATAATCTATTAGTAGCATTGCTAGCACGGGACCGAGACCAAGACCCGGAGCTGCCCGGCCGGGACACCATTCCAGTGCCCTCAGTGTCCTACCTGTCTTTATCGTCCGGCGGGAAGAGATGCGGCGCGTCTGCCAGGATGCGCGCCGTCAACTCGACGGCGACTACGCAGCGCGCGCCAGCTACCGCCTCGCGTAACAACAACGGGGCGAACACGGCGGAAACGTTGTCAGCGTGTCGGCATTGGCGGGACGTGGCCAGCTGCTCACGGGGCAAGAACAAGGTCAGGGGGCGTGGCTAGCAAGGTCAGGGGGCGTGGCTAGCAAGATCAGGGGGCGTGGCTAGCAAAAAGGGGCGAAAATAATCCGCATTTTCCTGCGTGATAGAGCTGCGTAGTCATAGACTGAGATCTGGGGACTAAGGCAGGGTACGGCCAAACCTGTTTTCCCAACATTTTGTTGAATGATTTGGTGACGACTTTGGCCAAGTGCGTTGGCCTATTGGCCAAGGGACACTGGGACCTTGTTGGTGTGAAACTCACCGTGCATCTGAGTAGGAAGCGCGCTAGGAAGGCCAGCAGTCGATGGTGTTCGGGCGGCAACGACTCCAATGTGTCGGCCACGGCCACCCTCCACTCGCCCAGCGGACTCGTAGCGAACTCTGCACACATACGGGGCGCATAAAGGGTGTGGCAACTCCATGTGCTTCAGGTAGGATCATTGATAGCCGTAAGGGGTTTGGCAACTCCCTGAGCTTCAGGCAGGATCATTGATAGCCGCCAGGGGAATGGCAACTCCCTGTGCTGCAGGTAGGATCATTGATAGCCACGTTAGGGGATTGGCAACTCCCTGTGCTGCAGGTAGGATCATTGAGAGCCGTTAGGGGATTGGCAACTCCCTGTGCTGCAGGTAGGACCATTGATAGCCGCCAGGGGAATGGTAACTCCCTGTGCTTCAGATAGGATCATTGATAGCCGTTAGGGGATTGGCAACTCCCTGTGCTTCAGGTAGGATCATTGAGAGCGGTTAGGGGATTGGTAACTCCCTGTGCTTCAGGCAGGGTCATTGATAGCCGTCAGAGAAATGGTAACTCCCTGCGCTTCAGGTAGGATCATTGCTAGCCGTTAGGGGATTGGCAACTCCCTGTGCTTCAGGTAGGACCATTGATAGCCGCCAGGGGAATGGTAACTCCCTGTGCTTCAGATAGGATCATTGATAGCCGTTAGGGGATTGGCAACTCCCTGTGCTTCAGGTAGGATCATTGAGAGCCGTTAGGGGATTGGCAACTCCCTGTGCTGCAGGTAGGACCATTGATAGCCGCCAGGGGAATGGTAACTCCCTGTGCTTCAGATAGGATCATTGATAGCCGTTAGGGGATTGGCAACTCCCTGTGCTTCAGGTAGGATCATTGAGAGCCGTTAGGGGATTGGCAACTCCCTGTGCTTCAGGCAGGGTCATTGCTAGCCGTTAGGGGATAGGCAACTCCCTGTACTTCAGCTGGATCATTGATAGCCGCTAGAGTACTGAGTACTGACTGTGGTGGATGTAGGATCATTGATAGCCTCTAGGGTACTGAGTACTGACTGTGCTTCGGGGTAGGATCATTGATAGCCGCTGGGGTACTGAGTATAATGACTGTGGTGCAGGTAGGATCATTGATAGCCGCTAGGGTACTGAGTACTGACTGTGGTGCAGATAGGATCATTGATAGCAGTTAGGGGATTGGCAACTCCCTGTGCTTCAGATAGGATCATTGATAGCCATCAGGGGAATGGCAACTCCCTGTGCTGCAGGTAGGATCATTGATAGCCGTTAGGGGATTGGCAACTCCCTGTGCTTCAGATAGGATCATTGATAGCCATCAGGGGAATGGCAACTCCCTGTGCTGCAGGTAGGATCATTGATAGCCGTTAGGGGATTGGCAACTCCCTGTGCTTCAGATAGGATCATTGATAGCCACCAGGGGATTGGCAACTCCCTGTGCTGCAGGTAGGATCATTGAGAGCCGTTAGGGGATTGGCAACTCCCTGTGCTTCAGATAGGATCATTGATAGCCATCAGGGGAATGGCAACTCCCTGTGCTGCAGGTAGGATCATTTCGAGCCGTTAGGGGATTGGCAACTCCCTGTGCTGCAGGTAGGATCATTGAGAGCCGTTAGGGGATTGGCAACTCCCTGTGCCTCAGGCAGGGTCATTGATAGCTACGTTAGGGGATTGGCAACTGCCTGTGCTGCAGGTAGGATCATTGAGAGCCGTTAGGGGATTGGCAACTCCCTGTGCTGCAGGTAGGACCATTGATAGCCGCCAGGGGAATGGCAACTCCCTGTGCTTCAGATAGAATCATTGATAGCCATCAGGGGAATGGCAACTCCCTGTGCTTCAGGTAGGATCATTGCTAGCCGTTAGGGGATTGGCAACTCCCTGTACTTCAGCTTGATCATTGATAGCCGCTAGAGTACTGAGTACTGACTGTGGTGCAGGCAGGATCATTGATAGCCGTCAGGGGAATGGTAACTCCCTGCGCTTCAGGTAGGATCATTGCTAGCCGTTAGGGGATTGGCAACTCCCTGTACTTCAGCTTGATCATTGATAGCCGCTAGAGTACTGAGTACTGACTGTGGTGCAGGTAGGATCATTGATAGCCGCTAGGGTACTGAGTATAATGACTGTGGTGCAGGTAGGATCATTGATAGCCGCTAGGGTACTGAGGATACTGACTGTGCTTCGGGGTAGGATCATTGATAGCTGCTAGGGTACTGAGTACTGACTGTGGTGCAGGTAGGATCATTGATAGCCGCTAGGGTACTGAGTATACTGACTGTGCTTCGGGGTAGGATCATTGATAGCCGCTATGGTACTGAGTACTGACTGTGGTGCAGGTAGGATCATTGATAGCCGCTAGCGTACTGAGTACTGACTGTGGTGCAGGTAGGATCATTGATAGCCGCTAGCGTACTTAGTATACTGACTGTGCTTCGGGGTAGGATCATTGATAGTCGCTAGGGTACTGAGTACTGACTGTGGTGCAGGTAGGATCATTGATAGCCTCTAGGGTACTGAGTACTGCCTGTGGTGCAGGTAGCATCATTGATAGCCGCTAGGGTACTGAGTACTAACTGTGGTGCACGGCCAGCAGCTTCTCGGCCACGTCCAGGGTGATGACAGGCTCGGGCAGTTCACGCAGCCAGAGCTTCAGCAGCTGAGCGGCAGAGTGAGCGTCTGCCGCGCCTTCAAGGTCGGCGTCCCCCGAGCGTTCGAGCTGCGCGCGCAGCCGCTCTACGAGACGAGGCTTGCCAGCCGACAAACGGAACAAGCCGCCGCACTGCAGGCCTGCAACACAACAGTATGGGTGCCACGAAGTGGGTAAGGTTGGTTTGGTTTGGGTTGGGTTGGGTCGGGTTTGGTTGGGTCGGGTTTGGTTGGGTCGGGTAGGGTTGGGTTGGTTTAGGCAGGGTTGGGTAGGGTTTGGTTAGGTTGGAATGGGTTGGGTTGGTTTGGGTGGGGTTTCATTGGGTTGGGTTGGGTTGGGTTGGGTTGGGCAGGGTTGGGATGGGCAGGGTTGGGCCGGGTTGGGTAGGGTTGGGTAGGGTTGGGTAGGGTTGGGTAGGGTTTGGTTAGGTTTGAATGGGTTGAGTCGGGTTGGGTTGGGGTTGTATGGGAAGGTTAGGTTAGGTTAATTCCGCAGCCTACGGGTGATAGTGGCCGTTCGGGCAATTGCAAAGAAATTGAACGCCATGTTAACTTGCGATTGGGGTCAAAGTGAGCAATTGCAAAGAAATTGAACCCTATGTTGACTTGCGATTGGGGTCAAAAGTGAGCAATTGCAAAGAAATTGAACCCCGTGTTGACTTACGATTGGGGTGAAAAGTGAGTTCCACAGTGTGAGAGAGAAGACAGTTTTTTGGGGCACGGGTTTAAGTAAGCGGTTTGTGTGAATCTTATGGCAGGATATAAAATGAACGCGTGTGCCCCAAATTGCAGTGGAGAAACCCAGGATACCATGACTCCCCAAATTCCATCAGCAATAATAAGTACTGGAGGTTGGCTACCTTTGGAGGTCCCCTCCTTTGTCCGAACATAAAAGAGGTACCAACTTTACTTTGTGCCGTTACCCCATTAATTGTGCATCTTTTCGAAATTCCCAACAAGCCAAAAACACATGAAATTCGTTAGAAAACAGAGACGTCGCCCTACAAAGGGGTGTACTCTTTGCACGTGCAGGGCTCGGTTGTGACTCGTGGTGGCACTGACCGTGGTCCTCGATGTACCCGCACAGGCGCACGACGGCGTCCGGCACGTGCTCGTCCCCGCCAGGCTGTTCACGCACGCGCACTCCGAATGCGCGTGGACGCCGAGATCGGGCCATCAGCGAGCCGGCCAGCAGTCGCTTGACGCGGGCCAATCGCCCCTCGTCGGGCGGCGGACTGGGGGCGACGGGACACGCTGCCAGACATGCGCACTCGTCGTCTGCCGTGGACCCCGCGCCGCCCCCCAGGCCCCCGCCCCCGCCTCCGCAGAACGTGGGGCGACGCATGCTCCGACGGCCGCTCGCCGAGCCGCACTGTGCAATACGTGGTCGAGACGAAGTTAGCGACAAAACGTACAACTTACAAGTAACCTAATCGAAAGGATGGCTGCCTTTACCAAACCTAATCTAAATGCTGGTGGCCTTTACCAAATCTAATCGAAAGGCTGGCTGCCTTTACTAAACCTAATCAAAAGGCTGGCTGCCTTTACCAAACCTAATCAAAATACTGGCTGCCTTTGTATATGAGTGGAAAATCTGGATGTCCTTATTTACATCTGTGGTGCTACAACGCAACACCAATTTATAAGACACATCAAATATGCCTGACAATTGCTAAGCCATTTAGTTTAACGGGTATCTTCCCTCTCACTGTACAAAATATAAATAAGAAAAAGTTCAAGTTGTTATGGGTTATGGAAATGTCCAATGAGTAAGAGATTAGAGTTTTACGAGTTCTTTGAATTTTTTCACAGTAAACATATACATTCAAATAATAAAAGTGTGTCTTTTTTCAAATTCGAAATTCCCAATAACACCAATCGATTCCTCTCTGAAAACTGATCAGAAGTCAGCTTGAATCGCATCTCTAGATTGAATAGGAGACGCGAAAAGGCTGCGAATGATTCACTTTTTTTCAAAACAATCTCGGCTGCTATAATCCTCTGTGTTTTACGAGAATTTTTTTGTAAGCAGATTAAGTCAGTTGCGATAAGATTCGAGCTCGAAGTGCTAGGCCGTCAAGACACATTCTAGACCAAGGTGTCCGTGTCAGTTAGGGATGGCGATTTACGGGTTAAACACACCGGCAATTAGATTGCCCAAACTACTGTTCGTAGACAATTGAAAATTGGACCACTTACTAACAGGAACATTTGACAAGTCGTGCTGCAATCAAAATTCTCCTGCGATGTTTCTAATGCGTCTTTTTTGACCCCAAAAAATGCAGACGGTGACAAAAATAATTCTAGGACACAGCCCTAAGCTCAAAATGCATATTTTTTTGGACAGTGACAAAGAGCAAGGTGCCAGCTAGGTGGTGTAGAATTTTGGTTTCCCCATCTTCAGCCATTATCCTCATCTAATTGCCGCTAGATACATAAGTTTAGTTGCGTTTATCTCAGTGAGATCTTGGTTTCTTGGAATTTTTCAAATATAAAGTTCTTAAAAATGATGTTAACTGTCAGGTGTGATAGTTAAACTAGGGCTTCGCGAACGCAATTTGTGTTGCGTTGAAGATGAGCGTAGGTGGCGGTTTGTGTATAGCGGATTAAAAGGTGCAGGCAGCAGTCACAAGAAAACCATGGAGCACCAAACCTGACCATTGCCATCTCGAAAATTCTAATCACTTGAAAATGTATACGGATTCTGACGTTCCTTTGTTTCTCTTCGAGGTCAACAAAGCTAGTAACCAAGGAAACGAAGGAAACCGGACTTGTATTGAATCAGCCGTCAAATCACGAAAAAAACACCACAAAAATGCTAATAAAAACCAATTGGAAAAACCTACCGAACTAAGATTTGCAGGCATGATAAATATGTATAAGGTCAACATATTTAGAAGTTTTGGTGAAGTTATGTTCAGAACTTTGAAATTTACAGGGGTTCAAAATTCTGAAAAAATCGAAAAATTTCGTAAAAATTGATTTATAAAAAATTTACTGAACCGATCTTTTTCAAAAACGCAGGAAGTCTAAGTTGAGAACAGAGGTAGATACTCAGAAATTTTCATCCATGTCGGTTCAGGCGTTTGGTCTGTAGAGCGCGCATAAACAAAAAAAAACAAAAACATACACAAGTGACTTTTTTCTGGGGTGAAACTGAAGATTTCGCTCCGCTCGCTTCGCTCGCTACGCTGATCAACCAGGCATTATTTTAGTGCCAATTTGTGTAACTTTGATGCAGTAATTTTGCTGAAAACATGTTTTAAAAACTCTCAAATTAGCATTGAAATCAAAGGAAGTCCACAGATTTTGGGACTCCTACCTGTTGCAAACAATGACTAACTACTTGCTGTTATCTGACTTCAATTTTTAGCTGCAAGCTGGATCCTATGCTCCATCCAGGTTATTAGAGATCAGTGGTGGTGACGCAATATTATCATAAGCAATTATGCAATTTAAATTTATTCACATTGTGAATACCAACTTTATTGCACGTACGGAAAAAGTGATGCCATGTATGTGCTTTTCGTACAGACCAGGTGCAAAAGGCTTTTTGAATTTTCTTCTAGCTTAAAAATTACGGCATTTAGACCAATATTATTGCGTGAAATCCATTACAAAACTCGACAGAGGACCGAACTATCAGCTTGGTCTATTCTCATTTCACGGAGCAAGGCAGCTGCTGATAAGCAAAGTGGTTAGTCATTACGAGATTTGGACCCTCTATGCATGTCATCCAGTCCCTCCATGTGCTCATCCACGTGGTCGGTACCTGGCCTGCATGCTGTTTTCAGTCAAACCTTTCTGAGGACATAGCCGAAATTCTACTGGTACGCTTTCAATGTCCAGAGGTGTACCTCGGATCTATCTTCAACAGTCACATTTTCAGAGAGAGAGAGGAGACAACGGGATTAATTTTACTAAGGCGTCGCGAACGCAAATTGTGTTGCGTTGAAGATGAGCGTGGGTAGCGGTTTGTGTATAGCGGATTAAAAGGTGCAGGCAGCAGTCACAAGAAAACCATGGAGCACCAAACCTGACCATTGCCTTCTCGAAAATTCTGATCACTTGAAAATGTATACGGATTCTGACGTTCCTTTGTTTCTCTTCGAAGTCAACAAAGCTGGTAACCAAGGAAACGAAGGAACCCGGACTCGTATTGAATCAGCCGTCAAATCACGAAAAAAACACCACAAAAATGCTAATAAAAACCAATTGGAAGAACCTACCGAACTAAGATTTGCAGGCATGATAAATATGTATAAGGTCAACATGTTTAGAAGTTTTGGTGAAGTTATGTTCAGAACTTTGAAGTTTTCAGGGGTTCAAAATTCTGAAAAAATCGAAAAATTTCGTAAAAATCGATTTATAAAAAATTTACTGAACCGATCTTTTTCAAAAACGCAGGGGGTCTAAGTTGAGAACAGAGGTAGATACTCAGAAATTTTCATCCATGTCGGTTCAGGCGTTTGGTCTGTAGAGCGCGCACAAACACACAAAAAAACGCGTTTGAGGTAGCAAGCCAGAAGCAGACGTAACACCAACTCGTTCCCGGCCGCTACGCCACTGGCGTGCGAATCGTGAAGGTGACCCTGGCCGTCAGTGGCTCATCGTTTAGGGCGGCAACCGGGCCGCCGGCACCGGGCCAAACCCACAGCAGCAACGTCTAGCCGAACGCGAACATCACTCAGAACAACAAATACTCGGCGCAGGCGCTGACTTCGCCAAAGCGTCGACATTGAACACAATCCGAATCAACACAATTGCCGCAAAAAGCTTTCTGGCCCCGCCACAGTCGGCGTCGCTAGGTAACCACAAGGACGCGATCCAGGACTGCAATCCCAGGACGCGATCCAGGACTGCAATCCAAGGACACGATCCAGGACTGCAATCCAAGGACACGATCCAGGACTGCAATCCAAGGACACGATCCAGGACTGCAATCCCAGGACGCGATCCAGGACTGCAGTCCCAGGACGCGATCCAGGACTGCAATCCAAGGACACGATCCAGGACTGCAATCCCAGGACGCGATTCAGGACTGCAATCCAAAGACGCTATCCAGGACTGCAATCCGAGGACGCTACCCAGGACTTCAATCCCCGCCTCGCTATTCGGATTTGGACCATACCTACACCTCCCACGGGTCCGAAATGTCTTGAAACCGCTGGGATTTCACATCTGTTTGTAGTAGGCACAATTTCAAGTAAGAATAAGAATAAGTGATTTAACAATAAGAGTACCTATGCACAAGTAGAACCTGCTAAAACACGTGAAAAATGTTCACTGACAATTTTGTCAGTGACAGCGAATTACTTCAAAGCGTTGGTGTGACCGTTGACATCAAGGAAGCTCCGCTTTCATTTCAGCGGAAATTTAAGCGGAGCTTCCTTGATGTCAATGGGCGTAACAACATTCTGTTTGTTGCACCGTGTTTAAAAAAATACTGCTCTGTTATACCAACTCGCTTGTTCACTATTTTTATCGTTGCTCGCCTTACTTCACGGCTTGCGTCAATTACTGTGTGCACTTCCATATTATGTTTCCCAGGTGTTTTAACTTTTTTATTCGTTATATTGTTGTTGCTGCTCCTACTCTCACTTCAATTTCAGCATTCCATTCCTAGGAGGAAGAAATTTCTACGACTAATGGTACAGGTGCGTTAGGAATAAATTCAGCCCATCAATATTTAGAACAGGCCAATTAAAATGGGCCTCTTCCCAAATTGCACGAATGCGTTTAAAACTCAAGTCAAGAAGCTGCAATGCCGATGACGAACCAGATGGACCGGACGTGTCGAAGTGCTATTGCAGCCCTCGGACAAGTAAGTGCCTAGTATACGGCATACGAAACTTTGGAAAACCCTGGTAATAGTTTACTTGGCATTCAGTACCGGATTTGAAATAGTTTCACAATCTCAGTGAGTCGAACTGTTGGTAGTTTCGGTGTTCTGCACCAAGCTTCTGACAGCAGCACGTTTAGCAAATGGGATCACACTTAGCGCAAGTCACAGGACAAAGCTTCATGTCGTCCATGCATAGCCTAACTCAACACGCTCGGCCCTCCCTATTTCCGTCCGTGTGTTGTTGTTTTGGTCCCCACCCCCCTCCCTCACCGACACATTAGTGGGAGGGGCGGCCCGGGGGCCCAAAATAATCGCGCAGCGCGCAGCGTAAACAAGCATACACGTCACGTCCAGGAATGTGCGAGGACATCTGCGAGTGCCGACTAAAGCCTGTTTTAGACGGTTCAATGTTTCATCAAATGCATTGAATTCAACGGTTGAATGCAATTTATTTGATGGTGTAAATGGAAATTGGACGAAAACATTGGACGAAAGTATTGAACGAAAAGTTGAGTTCAATTCTTTTCATATATAGGACTTGTTCTATTTTCATCAAATATTGGATGAAAACTAACCAATCACAGCACTGCATTTACGTGACGTACTAGTACGCTCTTGGAAGTGAACAACTAAATATGGCGACCGTAAAGGAACCGTGGACAAGGGATGCCGCGTCAATTTTAATTACCCTGTACGAGACGGAACCGTGTTTATATTATGTTGCCAGCAGTCCTGATTATTACAACAGGTTACTATTAAAACAGAATCCAAGTCCTTACAAATACTAGCCATGAGAAACACGCAACGGACATGAACCTAACCTCAAAAAAATATGTGATGTGACCATGATGTGACAACATAAAAGTAAAAACATAACGAAGCCTGTAGTGAAATGTGAATATAAAATAACTGCTTCTTTTTGTTTGGCTTTTTGTTCAGAATATTTATCAGCTGAACAATCTTCACGACGTTTATTACTTTATCACGTCCTGAACCTGAGAACTAGACGCCATGTTTATTCAACACTGACAACTGACAACTGACAGGACACGCCCTCTAAAGACCAAGAAAATGTTTTCAATGCCATCCAATTAATTGAACAGTGTAAAACGTCGTCCAATAAGTTTGATTCAATAAATTGCATTCAACCGTTGAATTTAATGAATTTGATGAATCATTGAACCGTCTAAAACAGGCTTAAGACGCCTGGACACCCGCTTAGGAGCCGAGTCACTTCCGATCTCCGTTGCTTACCTACCGATTTGGTGATGGTTTCTAAATTTAATTTCAAGGAACGCAGCATTTAGAAGTCGAACGAGGTGGTCGAGTTGCTTCACTCAAGTACTTCAATAACTGCCACCTGCAGCACAGAGAAATCCCTTACAAAAAGCTTTGGGACAAAAAGTTTAGTTCCAATGTTGGCTGCCAGAGTGTCCCTATGGCGAGCAGCAGATAGTCGGACAAGAGGCTACATATGGACAGTTTTGAAACTCTTAGCTCGTGTCTAGCAGCAGTGGGTCTCTTTCTTAACGTGAAATGGAGTTTCAGTCCATACTCCATCCTCATGACCCGTTAGGTCCTCGATGAGGGCAAGGCTTCCTAAGAGATAGAAGTGGGGCCCGAGTGTTATTTTCGGCGAGTGTTAGATCAATACGTTCGGCGCGGATCGCTAAGAATAGCAGGCGGTGTTCGGTGATGCGCGGATCGGCCTGATCTTGACCTCGCGCGGATGAAAGGCAAAGGCCGCGACAGTGACCACGTTCACCCACCAGTCCAAACCGCACCAGGCAAACCGCCACCAGGTCAAATCAGTTTGAATCTGGTGTTTATCAACAGCAACAGCGAGCTTGATTCCATGTCGCTTTTAGAACGAGTTCAATCGTTTGAAAGAAAAATGGCCGCTGTCGAGGTGACGAGATGGATGAAATGTCAAAAATATATAATAATCATTAAGGTCAATCATCACGATCAAACGCAAACTATTCCGCATCGGTTGAAGTCGCTGGTGTCTGGAATGCGCCTCATATAGTGCAGCCATATACATCAGGATGGCGTTGTTACTGATGCTGCTCTGATTGGATATCGCCGTAGGTATTCCTAGCTTGAACATGGGCGCGAATGTGGCTAGTTCTTCCTTCATGATGGTATGACCCGTAAAAATATCTTCTGATTGCCCTAGGTACCTGAAAAGACCAGATTTATAATCTGCAGTAGGTATAGTACCTGCTTTGCGACGCTAATGAATTTGTTACGTCCTGCGCCAAGTTTTGTAAGCGAATCCATCATGCCCATAACACTTAATTTTACAGTTAGAAGAAAAAATAAAAATCTTCTCGAATCTTCTCTTTGAAAGGAACACTTCAATGTCACTACTTTTTTGATATTAGAGAAAACATATGTTTTCATATCTTGATTTTATTTTATTTCTGTTGAATGTGTTATCTAATAATCAAGTTATTGGTTATTACTTATTACTGATACTCTTACCTTTCCGGTAGCTATACCTCGCCCATTCGGGTCGGAGGTAAGGTGAGATAACAAAAGCAATTATAAAAATTATATTCAATCGATTTGAGAATACAAACTCTTTCGCAAATACCGAAAAATCGATGGAATAATTGTGTTTGTCATAAAAAGAAGATAGGTGAAGGTAGCTTTTTGAATTTTATTCTAAAAATTAAGTGTTTTATGCCATGGACGCGTGTCAAATCACCAGCAAAACTCAACTGTGCACCGATATGTCATCTTGGTAGATTCACGACAAGGCTAAGGATAAGAAACCTGGTTTATGAAAACGAGTTTTCGATCCCAAATAATACATCAATTTTTTGTTCATCCACGTGGTCGGTACATACGTATTTCCATGCACTATCGGCTGCTTGTGACACTGACACAAACAATGACACTGTGAGGCGCCCAGCCCGAAACAACACATGACGCTGCTCGCAGCACGAAGGCACCAGCCGTGTGAATGGGGACTTGGGGCCAACAACGACACTGTGAGGCGGCCCGCCCGAAACAACACACGACGCTGCTCGCAGCACGAAGGCACCAGCCGTGTGAATGGGGACTTGGGGCCAACAACGACACTGTGAGGCGGCCTGCCCGAAACAACACACGACGCTGCTCGCAGCACGAAGGCACCAGCCGTGTGAATGGGGACTTGGGGCCAACAACGACACTGTGAGGCGGCCCGCCCGAAACAACACACGACGCTGCTCGCTGCACGAAGGCACCAGCCGTGTGAATGGGGACTTGGGGCCAACAACGACACTGTGAGGCGGCCCGCCCGAAACAACACACGACGCTGCTCGCAGCACGAAGGCACCAGCCGTGTGAATGGGGACTTGGGGCCAACAACGACACTGTGAGGCGGCCCGCCCGAAACAACACACGACGCTGCTCGCAGCACGAAGGCACCAGCCGTGTGAATGGGGACTTGGGGCCAACAACGACACTGTGAGGCGGCCCGCCCGAAACAACACACGACGCTGCTCGCAGCACGAAGGCACCAGCCGTGTGAATGGGGACTTGGGGCCAACAACGACACTGTGAGGCGGCCCGCCCGAAACAACACACGACGCTGCTCGCTGCACGAAGGCACCAGCCGTGTGAATGGGGACTTGGGACGGACGCCACGTGGGTCGCCGTTCTTGGGAGGACCACTGCAGTGGCGCCGCCTACACGACGACATCGCAGCTTTCGGACTTGCGATCTGTCAGCTAAGGCGACGAGAGTACGAGGCTACGAGGCTACGAGGCCACGAGTGGCCATTTTACACGCCAGGGTGCTTTGTTATCGGACTTTAGATCCATTTGCTTGGTTTCACATTCGACCTTTTTGAAACGAAACATTCGTCTCGGATGTAATTTTAATTATAATCTATTTCTACCAAACTACCTAATAAAGTCTTAACAATATTTCCATAGAGTGTGGGTCCGTACCATATTATTTGGATTCCCCTGAACAATATCACCAGTTTCGATACTTCTCATCGTTTGTTCCATATTTTTTACTAAAATATAAGCTAGCTCCGTTCTTAGGTTATTAGCTTTCTGTGCTATTTTTGTGAAACTGATGAAATTCTCGTGTTGGAACTGTATTGCGGCAATGAAAACCCGGACTGGCTGACCGTTAAAACCCGACCGCTTTTTGAACGGAGCTACTTAAGGTAGGTAAGGTAAGGTAAGGTACTCACGATGCAGTCTCTGGCAATGTTCCACAGGTTGGAGGAGAAGCGGCAATCCTACAGGTAGCTGGCTCTCCACGCGGCGAGCGCGCGAACTTCACTCGAAGGCGACACTAGGGCTGCGCCGGACAACGGCAGCAGCGACACGCATGCCGCGCGGACCGGAACGGAACTAACGCCACGCGATGCACGCTGATCTCGATCGACCAATCACAATGCAGCGCTTGCAAAAGCCCACTAACACTCGCGCCTCGACCAAAACTAACAAATTCAACAGTTATAAAATGAACGAATATTTCGACGCGTAAAACTTTTCAAACTCAAAAATGAAATAAAGATATCCAAAGAGCAAACGAAACACACGACTTAACGACAATCACTTGGACTTTAACAGAGATATACAACTAAACACGATGCCGCACTGAGGTTTGATGATGATACCGTCCTGGCTTTCCTGGTTCTACTTGTCAGACTTGGCCAGTCAGTGGATGCGAGTCATTTTCTCTTCCCGTAGTAGATATTCACAAGCAGCACGAACGAGGAGCACGGCATGGCCACGGCTGGCTTGGTCGGCTTGGTCGGAATAGTATTTGGGCTTCACGGAAGCCGTGGGGCGCTCATGTCGTAGGGGCGGCACATGGCGGCGATACCACGAACTACGGCTGCTTCAAGAAGTGTGTCGACACAAGACGTAGGCTCAGCATGGAGGTTCCGCGCCGGCGCACAAGGGCGTCGCTCACCAGGCGCACCTGAAACACAGACGGAGACGGTGAGAGGTTAGCAGGACTCAAACATCTCGGTCCCAGCACGCAGCCAAATGGCCGAGGGTTCGGTGCTGATTCCAGGACTGACATGCGAATGGAATCCAGCCTGAGAAGACCAATATCCCACATTTGTGCTCGGCTCAAACATCTCGGTCCCAGCACGCAGCCAAAAAGCCGTTCGGTGCAGATTCCAGGACTGAAATGCGAATGGAACCCAGCCTGAGAAGACCAATATCCACTATTTGTGCCCGGTTTAAGCATCTCGGTCCCAGCACGCAGCCAAAAAGCCGTTCGGTGCTGATTCCAGGACTGACCTGCGAATGGAACCCAGCCTGAGAAGACCTATGTCCCCCTTTGTGTCCGGCTCCAACATCTCGGTCCCAGCACGCAGCCAAAAGGCCGAGGGTGAGGTGCTGATTCCAGGACTGACCTGCGAATGGAACCCAGCCTGAGAAGACCTAGGGGGGCCTCGGTGCAAAGCGGTGGCTGACACAGTGACACGTTGGTGCTGTTGGACGGCAGCAGGCCTTAGTGCCGGCACCGGGTCCACCCTCGACTCCCTTCCAGGCCAGGCTGGTTTGCCCTGTCACTCAGACACAAATGGCTCAGTGCGCAACTCGAGTGCGCAGCGCCGCGCATCGATCGCGGTGGACGCATGCGCGCTGACGGGCTACGAAGTGCGTAGTTCAGCGCCTGGAGGGCATCGCACCACGTGGAGTGGCAGAAAACTTGGGCAGGGATCGCGGAGAGGCAGCGTGGGCTGGCTACTTCAGTGGAGAATTTTATGTTGCATTCAAATCCCAGTTTGAAATATTTTTTTCAAAACTAGTGCTAAAGATAGGACATAGTAGACACGAGTCAAAGAAATTTTGTGACGTCTAGGTTTCCGGATAATACCAACCAACGTCCATGTTCCATGTTCCATGTGCCATGTGCCTTGTGCCATGTGCCATATACTATGTGCCATATGCCATGTGCCATGTACGTGCCATGTGCTATGTGCCATGTTCCATGTTCCATGTGCCATGTTCCATGTGCCGCTAGCCGAAAGAACCTGCAAGCATCTGTCAATCAATCAATCGATCCGAATCGCTGCAATAAAATGGAATTCAATTCAAATGAATCGCTTCTTCAGCCGATATGCAACATGGGTAGAGATGTGTAGAGTTATATTATATTAAATTATATTGACGTGTTATGAATGTTTATCGCTGGCACGGTCCATTGAAATAAGCAGGCAACTTTACGCTATCGATCGGTTACCCTTGGCTACCGATCGAGACATTTATATTTACATAATATTTATTGTAACAGGTACCCACAAGTACAATATCATAAAAACACAATAAAAAATAACACAGTAGCACATTACAACCAATAAGGAAAGCACCAGTAACATTTCTTTTCACACAAAGCTCATCACATTTGAATCACAATTCTTTGTAGCTTTATCTTTAAGAGAGTTGAAAACGATTGGATTCACAAGCCACGCAGCGTGGCCAGGGGTCGGTGCAGAGGTTAACGCGGGAACTTCATACACCAACAATTATAAATGAACAAATCTGGAAAAAAACCATAGACCGAGAAAGAATCACTGGATGTCGGATGTCCAGAGGTTTGTCTAGATGCTAGGCGTCGAAAATGCGCTACGGGTTAAACCTTATGGGAGTTCTTTTTCTAAGCACCTAGACCGAAAAACGCGGACTTCGGTAACTTCTGCACGGATGGCCGTAGACACAACAAGTTTTTTTTTGCTGCCCAAAGGCCTTTATTAATCATTCTTATCGACGATAAAAATAATTTTCAAGAGGTAAATGGTACTTTACACTTTACTGTAGAATCAACGTATATATCGATGTCAACGCCGCCCTTTTGCGTACATAGATAGTTCAAAACATATTGCAGTCGATATGTTTTTAAAAACATTGTTCGACTCGTACCTGCAGGGCTCCAAAACACTCTGTTTCTTGTTCCCTGGGCAGGAACTCAGAGGAATATTATTTAGTAGACAGTCACCACTCGTATGAATGATACTGTGCAAGAAAGACAGACATTTGAACACAATCGCTACCCAGGTCCGTATTCGAACCGCGCTTCCCGCAGTGCGTCGCCGCGTGTGATGTGGATGCGCTCCAAGATGGCGGCCAGACGGGCAGCGAGCCACTCCCTCGGGGCTAAAGCTCTCAGGAGCGACGTCGCCTTCGGAATGCGACCGAGAACTCGACTCGCTCGCCTGGCATAGCACGCATCAACCCTTCCCTCCCGGCTCCCGGACCGAGTCGGAATCTCGGACCGAGTCGGACTCTCGGACCGAGTCGGACTCTCGGAGCGAGTCGGACTTTCTGACCGTGTCGAACTCTCGGACCGTGTCGGACTCTCGGACCGAGTCGGACTCTAGGACCGAGTCGGACTCTCGGTCCGTGTCGGACTCTCGGACCGAGTCGGACTTTCTGACCGTGTTGGACTCTCGTACCGAGTCGGACTCTCGGACCGAGTCGGACTCTCGGACCGTGTCGGACTCTCGGACCGAGTTGGACTTTCTGACCGTGTTGGACTCTCGTACCGAGTCGGACTCTCGTACCGAGTCGGACTCTCGAACCGTGTCGGACTCTCGGACCGAGTCGGACTCTCGGACCGAGTCGGACTCTCGTACCGAGTCGGACTCTCGGACCGTGTCGGACTCTCGGACCGAGTCGGACTCTCGTACCGAGTCGGACTTTCTGACCGTGTTGGACTTTCGTACCGAGTCGGACTCTCGTACCGAGTCGGACTCTCGGACCGTGTCGAACTCGCGGACCGAGTCGGACTTTCTGACCGTTTAGGACTCTCGTACCGAGTCGGACTCTCGGACCGTGTCGGACTCTCGGACCGAGTCGGACTTTCAGACCGTGTCGGACTCTCGGACCGAGTCGGACTCTCGGACCGTGTCGGACTCTCTGACCGAGTCGGACTATCGTACCGAGTCGGACTCTCGGACCGTGTAGGACTCTCGGACCGTGTCGGACTCTCGGACCGAGTCGGACTCCCGGACCGTGCTGGACTCTCGTACCGAGTCGGACTCTCGGACCGTGTCGGACTGTCGGGCCTGGTCGGACTTTCGACTTATAGCTTCCTGGTCTAAGACATTGTCATTCCAAAGTGCTCCGAGTACCGACGACGTCGCGCCGCTACCCTTTGTCGGTCAGCTCCGACAAAGCTATGCGACAGTATTGAACAAAGACCTACTATGTTTTGAGAGGATTATTTCCCGTTACTGAATAAGATATTGAAGGCAAATGTAGAAGATTTATGATTTTGCACTGGGCCCGCAAAAGGGAAACTAATGGGAATCGGATCTGAGATGTCGGGACGGGCCGGGCCGGGTCGGACATGACCCGGACTTCGGACCGTCGGACTCTCGGGCCGTTTCGGACTTTCGGACCGAGTCGGACTGTCGGACCGATTCGGACTCTCGGTCCGAGTCGGACTCTCGGACCGTGTCGGACTCTCGGATCCTGTCGGACTCCCGGACCGTGTCGGACTCGGACCGTGTCGGACTGTCGGACAGCTTCGGACTTTCGGACTTTCGGACAGCTTCGGACTTTCGGACAGCTTCGAACAAATGTTACGTTTGGACAATTATTTTGGGCCGGGCCGGACTGAAAAATGTAAGACCCTTTGGGCCTCGGACCGGGCCGGACTCACGACCAGTCGGGTCGGTTTCGGGCCGGGCCGACGGAAAACAAACAAATCCCAACTCTAGTAGGCTGTCTGGACTGTAGATGTGTCCAAGCCCTAGTAGGTAGGCTGTCTGGACTGTAGATGTGTCCAAGCCCTAGTAGGTAGGCTGCCTGGACTGTAGATGTGTCCAAGCCCTAGTAGGTAGGCTGTCTGGACTGTAGATGTGTCCAAGCCCTAGTAGGTAGGCTGTCTGGACTGTAGATGTGTCCAAGCCCTAGTAGGTAGGCTGCCTGGACTGTAGATGTGTCGAAGCCCTAGTAGGTAGGCTGTCTGGACTGTAGATGTGTCGAAGCCCTAGTAGGTAGGCTGCCTGGACTGTAGATGAGTCCAAGCCCTAGTAGGTAGGCTGTCTGGACTGTAGATGTGTCCAAGCCCTAGTAGGTAGGCTGTCTGGACTGTAGATGAGTCCAAGCCCTAGTAGGTAGGCTGTCTGGACTGTAGATGTGTCCAAGCCCTAGTAGGTAGGCTGCCTGGACTGTAGATGTGTCCAAGCCCTAGTAGGTAGGCTGTCTGGACTGTAGATGTGTCCAAGCCCTAGTAGGTAGGCTGTCTGGACTGTAGATGTGTCCAAGCCCTAGTAGGTAGGCTGCCTGGACTGTAGATGTGTCCAAGCCCTAGTAGGTAGGCTGTCTGGACTGTAGATGTGTCCAAGCCCTAGTAGGTAGGCTGCCTGGACTGTAGATGTGTCCAAGCCCTAGTAGGTAGGCTGCCTGGACTGTGGAAGTGTCCAAGCCCTAGTAGGTAGGCTGCCTGGACTGTGGAAGTGTCGAAGCCCTAGTAGGTAGGCTGCCTGGACTGTAGATGTGTCCAAGCCCTAGTAGGTAGGCTGCCTGGACTGTAGATGTGTCCAAGCCCTAGTAGGTAGGCTGCCTGGACTGTAGATGTGTCCAAGCCCTAGTAGGTAGGCTGCCTGGACTGTGGAAGTGTCCAAGCCCTAGTAGGTAGGCTGCCTGGACTGTCGATGAGTCGAAGCCCTAGTAGGTAGGCTGCCTGGACTGTAGAGTTGCTGCGTTTCTGCCGCCGGTCCTTTCGTGCAGGTACTGTCCCCGCACTCGACTGCATCGGCGTCGTCAACCCACACACTGGGTCTGAACCCTGGACTTGCATGCAGGAAAGCCTAAAAGCCCGAGCCCGGCCTGACGCTCAGGCCGGGCTTTCGGGCTTTTCTAGCCGAGTTCACTCCGAGCAAGCGATTTGCTTTACTTGTGAGATTTGTTATTGCTATTGCTATGGAAATTCGTTAATGGAGTCAATCACCGTTTTTTAGGGAATGGATTTTTGATGATGAGGTGATAACGCTTTTTTAGAGAATGGGATTTTCAAAGTTCGTAATCCGCGCTCTCTCGGGCACTTTCGAGCTTTCACACGCTTCCGGGCACTTTCGAGCTTTCACACGCTTCCGGGCTTTTCAGGGGCTTTTTCTGGCATTGTCGGGCAGACTCGACTCCTTCCGGGAAAGATTCGGACCGGTTTGGGCCTCAAAGATAACCTAGACTTTTCGGGCCGAGGCCGGGCCGACAAAAACTTATTACCGCATCACTAATTTGCGAGGTCCACCTTGGCGTCCCCGAGGGTAATCGGCGTGCCGCCCCATGCACGTTTGGGGTCCACCTTGGCCTCCCCAAGGGAAATCGGTGTGCCAGCCCATGCACGTTTGGGGTCCACCTTGGCCTCCTCGAGGGAAATCGGTGTGCCACCCCATGCACGTTTGGGGCCCACCTTGGCATCCCCGAGGGAATTCGGCGTGCCACCCCTTGCACGTTTGGGGCTCACATTGACCTCCCCGAGGGAAATCAGCGTGCCACCTCTTGCACGTTTGGGGCTCACCTTGGCCTCCCCGAGGGAAATCGGCGTGCCACCCCATGCACATTTGGGGCCCACCTTGGCCTCCCCGAGGGAAATCGGCGTGCCACCCCATGCACGTTTGGGGCTCACCTTGGCCTCCCCGAGGGAAATCGGTGTGCCACCCCATGCACGTTTAGGGCTTACCTTGGCCTCCCCGAGGGAAATCGGTGTGCCACCCCATGCACATTTGGGGATCACCTTGGCCTCCCCGAGGGAAATCGGCGTGCCACCCCATGCACGTTTGGGGCCCACCTTGGCCTCCCCGAGGGAAATCGACGTGCCACCCCATGCACGTTTGGGGCCCACCTTGGCCTCCCCGAGGGAAATCGGTGTGCCACCCCATGCACATTTGGGGATCACCTTGGCCTCCCCGAGGGAAATCGGCGTGCCACCCCATGCACTTTGAGGCTCACCTTGGCCTCCCCAAGGGAAATCGGCGTGCCACCCCATGCACGTTTGGGGCCCACCTTGGCCTCCCCGAGGGAAATCGGCGTGCCACCCCATGCACGTTTGGGGCCACCATGGCCGCATTATGGGAGCATTTTTGACAAGGCTGCCACAGCAGTTTTATGACGACAAAATAACATAGCTTTATTTCATATTATATTGGTGTATTGTGTAACATATTATCATATTTCAATTATAAACAACATAAAAGTACAACATAAAACAGTGAAAAACTGTATAATTTGTCAAAACAACAATAAATAGAGGCATGTTATTTTTCCAGCATAAATCTTTTGTGGCAGACTTTTGTAAAAAAATGCTATGTAAACGGGACTAGCGTGCTCCTCACGGATAATCCATTAACCCCCACCCCCAATGAAACGTTTAATGCAGAGGTCCAATCGAATATGGAAATTAACCCATAAAGTATTCCAATCTATAGTTTGAACATACCAGTAGATGAAGGAAGAGTATTATAGTTACGGGATATTATCACAATTTGATATTTTCAAAAATGTGTATAGTAACATTTTTCACAAATCACCTAAATGAGCTCTAATGAACTCTATAAGCATCGATTGTGAAATGAAACCCATGCGCTCTTCCTCTGAAAAAGGCTGAGTCCCTCCAGAGCGCACACTCTTTCGCTCTGAACAGTGTTTTTCAACGATTTACCAGCACGTTAGGCCCTCTTTTTACGCCTCGCGTAAGGTTCTGCTGATTTTTTACAACTGTTTACTTGCGACAATGTCGAGTACCTTATCTTCAGCAGCGATAAGCGGATTATCTGGCTGCAGCACTATTAAGCTTGTTCCTCTGTCTCTCTGTAGGAAAAATCCAAAAGAAAAAAATCCAAGTTTTTGTGGGTTATGGAAATGTCCAATTAGCAAGAGATTAGCGTTTTACGAATTCTTTGAATTTTTTTCACAGTAATCATCTCGATTCAAATAATTAAAGTGTGCCTTTTTTCGAATTCGAAGTTCCCCATAACACCAATCGATTCCTCTCTGAAAACTGATCAGTACTCCATTTGAATCGCATCTCTAGGTTGAATAGGAGACACGCAAAAGGCTGCGATTGATTCATTAATTTTCAAGACAATCTTGGCTGCTACAATCCACTCTGTTTTACGAGCATTTTTGTGTAAGTAGATTACGTCAGATACGATAAGATTCGAGCTCGTAGTGCTCGGCCGTCAAGTCAAATTCTAGACGATGTGGTGTCCATGACACCCCTAGGGATGGGATTTTGCGGGTTAAACACTTTGTCCAATAGATAGCCCAAACTACTATTAGCAGATAATTGAAAATTGGACCATGAGCCGACCTGAACATTTGACAACTCCCGGACTATTCAAAATTCTCCTGTGACGTTTCTAAGGCGTTTTTTTTGTGGGGACAAAATGCAGAGGATGACAAAATTAATTCCAGAAAACAACCCTAAGCTCGAAATGACATTTCTAATAGCCAGGGAAAATGAGCAGGGTTCCAGCTAGGTGATGTAGAATTTTGGCATTATTATATCCAGCCATTATCCTTATCCACTAGACAAAAAATAAATAACTTAAACTGCGTTTATCTAAGTGAGATAGTGGTATTTTGGTACTTTTTTTTACATATTTTATAAAATGATGTCTCTAAAATGATGTCAACTTTGAGGTTTGACTGCCAAATAAGCAATTTTCCCGTAGTTTCGCTAGTTTTAGGTTTAATGTGCGATGAACATAACGGTCTTAACTCTTTACCGTCTCGTCTCGCCTCGCCTAAACTTGCAATTGTCAACACGGAAGCGCACGACGCAAGGCGATCGGACACGATTATCACCGACACGCTAATCACCCGATTAGCGTCCACTCGCTAATCACCCGATTAACGGTCGCCGGTTTTCGATCTTGGAAGCAATCTGTTTGTTGCCAACGCAACCCGTCCCTTCCACAATACGAGGGGGGGGGGCGACTCTTGTGACCTTTGGATGTCGACAGCCTGATTCACAGCTCATACACGGGTTGCATCCGTACTTGGGCGGGGCGGGGGTGGGGGGGGGGGGGGCCAATGAGCCCACTGCCCAGACTAGATCAGCCTGAAAACAGCTGACCCCCGACCAACGAAGCGACCAGCGGAATGGCCGATGACGCAGCTCCTGTGCTCAAGGCTGCACTGGAATCTGTCTCGCGTCGGCCCAGCATTAACGGCCCCCCCCCCTCCAACCACCAACACGCCCACCGTCCCAAGGTCACGGCCGACATGACGCGACGCACGCGAGACGAGACTACAACTTGCCTAGTGCGAGAACACTCGAGTTAAGCAACACTGCACAGAGCCGGCCGTTGGATGGGTGACCGTCATAATTAATGAGCGTAGCGAGCGAAGCGAGCGAAGCGAAATCATCAATTTCACTACTGCTAAAAAAAACACTTGGTGTGTGTTTGTTTGTTTTTTTTGTATGTGTGTTTGCGCGCGCTCTACAGGCCAAACGCCTGCTTCGAGTGGGATGTAATTTTCAGGGTGTCTACTTTTGTTCTCAACTTAGACCCCCTGCGTTTATCAAGAAAATCCTCCACACCCTTCACTTTCAAAGCAGAAAAAAGAGCTAAATTCGACAATTGGGCATGTTTGGAAAAGTACAGAAATTTATTTAAAAGTGGGAATTTTTTTAAATGTTCCCAATTTCGATTTGCCTTTAGAAACCATCGATACCAAATCGAAACATCACACCAGATTTTTCCCAATAAAAACCAACCCAATAAAACCCAATAAAACCCTTGGGCATGAGTTACATCTATGTATTAACATGCACAATGCTCAATGATCTCAAAATGAGCATATTTCCGCTACCCGACAGCTCGGACAGAAACAAAGAAAGGTCAGAATCGTTTACATTTTCAAGTGATCAGAATCTTTGAGAAAGCAATCGTCCGGCTTGCTGCTCCATGATTTAGGTTTTTTGCCTCAATCTTTTTATGCGCTATATCCAAACCACTACGCTCATCTTCAAAGCAACACAAATTGCGTTCGCCCTAGTAATTGATGAGCGTAGCGAGCGAAGCGAGCGAAGCGAAATCATCAATTTCACTACTGCTAAAAAAAACACTTGGTGTGTGTTTTTTTTTTTTTTTTTGTATGTGTGTTTGCGCGCGCTCTACAGGCCAAACGCCTGCTTCGAGTGGGATGAAATTTTCAGGGTGTCTACTTTTGTTCTCAACTTAGACCCCCTGCGTTTTTCAAGAAAATCCTCCACACCCTTCACTTTCAAAGCAGAAAAAAGAGCAAAATTCGACAATTGGGCATGTTTGGAAAAGTACGGAAATTTATTTTTAAGTGCGTATTTTTTTCAAATGTTCCCAATTTCGATTTGCCTTTAGAAACCATCGAAACATCACACCGGATTTTTCTCAATAAAAACCAACCCAATAAAACCCAATAAAAACCCTTGGGCATGAGTTACATCTATGTATTAACATGCACATTTCTTTTTGACCTCAACATGAGCATATTTCCGCTACCCTACAGCTCGGACAGAAACAAAGAAAGGCCAGAATCGCTTCAATTTCTAGTGATCAGAATTTTCGAAAAAGCTATGGTCCGGCTTGCTGCTCCATGATTTAGGCTTTTTGCCTCAATCTTTTTATGCGCTATTAACACACCGCTACGCTCATCTTCAACGCAACACAAATTGCGTTCGCCCTAGTAATAATTGATGAGCGTAGCGAGCGAAGCGAGCGAAGCGAAATCTTCAATTTGACTACTCCTAAAAAAAACACTTGGTGTGTGTTTTTTTGTATGTGTGTTTGCGCGCGCTCTACATGCCAAACGCCTGCTTCGAGTGGGATGAAATTTTCAGGGTGTCTACTTTTGTTCTCAACTTAGACACCCTGCGTTTTTCAAGAAAATCCTCCTCACCCTTCACTTTCAAAGCAGAAAAAAGAGCAAAATTCGACAATTGGGCATGTTTGGAAAAGTACGGAAATTTATTTAAAAGTGCGTATTTTTTTCAAATTTTCCCAATTTTTATTGTTGCCCTTAGAAACCATCGAAACATCACACCAAACTTTTTTACTTGAAGTTGACTTCAAGATTTGACAAATATTAGAAATTTTTTCAATTTCGTGCATGCAAGTTTTTTAAAGTAAGTCCGCGGCAGAAATATATCTCCAACCTAATAAAAACCCTTTGGCATGAGTTACATCTATGTATTTACATGCACATTGCTCATTGATCTCAAAATGAGCATATTTCCGCTACCCTACAGCTCGATGTGTGACAGTTGACACATTTAAAAAACTAAGATATAGGCAAAAAACAGCCAGTCAAAAATGTATTAAATTAAATTAGATTTAATTAAAATCACGTTGTTTTTTTCTTTAAAAAATGAGTAAATATCTTTGTATGTTAAAAATTCATCAAAAGAATAAAAGACCCTGTCAACAAAATACTGTGTTATCTTAGTTTTAAAAGTTTTATATTGTTTAATGTTCTTTACTTCGGATGGTAGCTTGCGAAAATATTTTAAACTAATAAAATCTGAGTTCTGTTGTGATTTGGTCAATGTACATTTTGGCATTCGTGGGTCAGTCTTGTTTCTTGTAATGTGATTGTGAACATCCTCTACCTTTTTCAGAGAGTTATGATTCCTTTTAACATTAAGGATGAGCTGCATGACATATAAACCATAAACTGTTATTATATTTAGCTTTTTATAAATGTTTCGACAGTGTGCTCTTTGTTTCGCTTTCATAATCGTCCTTACGGCTCTTTTCTGGAGAATACTTTTTTACAGTTCGACTCATTCCCCCAGAACTGTATGCCATATCTAATCACAGACTCAACCTGGGCGTAGTACACGTGCTTGGCGATATTGACTTTCGCTATTTTTTTTACAGCTCTAATTGCATAGCACCCACTGTTAAGCTTTTTTGAAATTTGGGATATATGAGTTTTCCATTTTAAGTTATTTTCAATTGTAATTCCTAGAAATTTTGAAAAATCTTTTTCGTTTATTGAATTTATGATGATATTTTTGTGTCTAGTTTTTGAATTACTTGATCTAAATACAAGGTATTTGGTTTTATTCTCATTTAGGAGTAGGTTATTTGCATTGAACCATTCAGTTGCTTTCTGTAGTCTGATTTCTGCATCTGTTTCTATAGAGCCGTTTAAGGGTTTCTGAATCAAAATATTGGTGTCATCGGCAAACATTTCCACTGCCTCTACGTTAGATGGTAAATCTTTCATATGTATGATAAAAAGCAATGGGCCAAGAATACTCCCCTAGGGCACACCTAGTTTCATTTCTTGACTATTGGAATAATTATTTGTCTCTATTCCGGTATTATTCGTTTGTTTGATTTCGACAAGCTGCACTCTGCCTGACAGATAAGAAGTTAACAGTTCGTTTGCTTTTCCTATGATGCCATAATATGAGCATTTTTCAAGAAGCGTACAGTGTTTCATGCAATCAAATGCTTTTAACAGATCATAAAAGATTCCTACCACTGGGTTGCGCTTTTGTAATCCTTTGATGATCTCCTTCATAAATCTGTCAATGGTGTGAAATTTTGATCTTGCCTTCCTGAATCCATTTTGCTTTTCAGTTAGGATAAGATTTTGTTCGAGAAATATGGCTACCCTGTTATAGATAACGGATTCATAAAGTTTTGAAAATGAAGGGAGGAGCGAGATTGGTCGATAATTCTCTACACTTCCTTTCTCACCTTTTTTGTAAATTGGGATTATTTTTGCGGCCTTTAAACGCGTGGAATATCTCTTTTTCGAGACAGTTGTTGATCATTTTACTAAGAGGTTCTGCTAATTGAGGTATACACTTTTTTTATGATAGTTGTTGGTATTTCATCCAGCCCATGTGAGTTCTTATTTTTTAATATTAAAGTGATTAGTATAATATCATTTAATGTGGGATACAAGAAGGTAGAATTCTTTTGGCTGACGTTTGATTTTAAAAGGAACTCCCTAAATTTCCCTGGGTCTTGAACATTATCTGTCTCTAATATTCAATTTCCAGCATTAGCATAATAAATGTTAAACTAGCATTATGGGCCCGTGCTACGCACGTATAGTGTAATGCATGTGAGGGCATGTTAGTACTTTCCAGTTTATAACTCTAAATATTTTGTATTTATAAAAATTAATTAACCTAATATAAAAGCTCTAATTTGGCGACGTTCAGCTTTTTAGTTTGTGCTGGCTGGCTGGCTGGCTGGGATGCATTTTCCACCGAGCTTCATTCTTTATAGAAATCGCGAAAATCAGCTGAAAACGGGTGGAAATGATGTATATTGGTTCAGAATTCAGGATTACAACCAAAACGACATTCTTACAGCGATTCGAAAGTGTTTTTTTGTTGTGAAATATCGAAAAAACTGATTGCATTTGGCTGGCAAGATTGAGTATAGCACCATGCAGCCCAGCTCGATTTTGTATTCGTCAAAATATTACCTTTTAACTGATCCGGTGCATCTGGGTGGCCATTTATGAGAGCATTATGAAGTTATTGATTACATTTAGCGAAAATGCTTCTTATTTTGCCGTCATTTTACGTAAAATTCAAATGATTATGCAATTTTAGAGTGATAGGTGAGAATTCATTTTGTTTTATTTTTTAACACTGCAAGGTGAACGAATTCCTGTTATAGACTCTTGAGCAGTGAACAGTGGATATTCACACGTCATCGGGTACGGAATGCTAAACTCTTCAGAAAAAAATCCAAAACCGACTAGAAACTCATATAAAAGATTTTGATTTGCATAAAATGTTGGGAATTGATTGCGGACAAATTTCTGGCGGAGTTATAGACCGTTTAGCTTCTAAAAAGTTCAATAAACTATTTTTGTGTAGTCGGCAAGAAAATACTTGTGCAGTCTTGCTAGATCTTGGTAATTGAAGCTTTCAATAACGTTTTCATCATACGAAAATTGACGTATATTAATATATATTTGCGCATTTTAATACTTTATGATATTATATCAAAAGAACATTCATTGATTAATGTAATTTGTGTTCAAATATTAGTATTGACATTTGCTACACATTTGGGCGTGAGACATTTTCAAATGCAACTTTGCAATTTAAACTTAAAGTTTTTTCCGGCAAGCTGGTTTGGGATAATGACATTATGATTTACGAGCAGTAAAAAGGTTGTTGCGTTTCGGTCCCAAGTCCTAGGACCCAGGTTATGGCCTAGGACCATATTTTTGTTTTAACCTTGCTATCGGGTATGCACGCAGGGCAAAGGGTACTAAAGCTGGAGCTAAACAGTGAAAGATCTTAACATTTTCTTCACGTTCTTGGTGATTGTGAGTTTGTTCCGGTAATTCATCAAGTTCTTTTAGTGAAAAACATTTCAATTCGTGGACGGGTGGCGATTTTTTACTCCACCACTGATATGAGAAAAGAGTTTTAATAAATAATTATTTTAATAAATAATAAATATTTAGAGCCATGAAATGGAAAGAACTAACATGCCCTTACATGCAGTGCACTATAAGTGCGTAGCACGGGCCCATACTGCTTGTAACTATTAAACGCTTTGCTCATTTCAATGGTGGAGAGCAAAATCGTCACCAGTCCACAAAGTGAAATGTTTTTCACAGAAAGTACCCGAAGAAATTACCAGAACAAAATCACAATCACCTAGGACATGAAGAAAATATTACGATCATTCAGTGTTAAGCTCTAGTTGTAGGATGAAGCCCTTTCCGTCGACGCTAGTACCCTATGCCCTGCGGACATACCCGGAAGCCAGGTTATAACTAAAATATGGCCCTAGGCCATAACCAAGGTCCTAGGACTTGGGACGCAAACGTAACGTCATTTTGTTGCATGTAAATCATAATGTCATTATCTCAATCCAGCTTTCCGGAAGAAAAAATTTAAGTTTAATTTGCAAAGTAGCATTTGAAAATGTCCCACACCAATAACAATAGGAGTTTAGCAAATGTCAAAACTCAAATTTCAACACAAATTATTTTAATCAATGAAATTTATTTTGATATTCTCTCAAAAAGTATTATAATGCACAAATAAATATAAATATACGTCCTTTTTCGTCAATTTTCGTATGATTAAAACGTTATTGATAGCTTCAATTACCTAGATCTGGCAAGACTGCGCAAAACATTTATTGAAAGTTATTGAACATAAGCTAAACGGTATGTAACTCCGCCGGAAATTTGTCCGCAATCAATTGGTTACATTTTATGCAAATCAAACTCTTTTATAAGAGTTTCTAGTCGGGTTTGGATGTTTTTCTAAGCAGTTATGCTTTCTGTACCCGATGAAGTGTAAATAGCTCCATTCACTGCGTGAAAGATAAATTAATGGATTCATTCACCTTGTAGTGGTTCGATCTTGTCAGCCAAATGCAATGACTTTTTTCGACATTTGGCCATAATAAAACGTTCAAATTGCTGTAAGAAAGTCGTTTTGGGTTTAAACCTTATTTCTAAACAATATACACCATTTCCAACCGTTTTCAGCCGATTTTCGCGATTTCTATAAAGAGTTAAGCTCGAAGTGTCATACATCCCAGCCAGCCAGCCAGCCAGCACAGACTAAAAAGTTGAACATCGCCAAGTTAACGGTTTTATATAAGGTTAACTAGCAGTATGGGCCCGTGCTACGCAAGTAAAGTGCACTGCATGGGAGGGCATGTTAGAACTTTCCAGTTCATGGCTTGAAATATTTATAATGTATTCAAATTAATATTTATTTTAGGCTCATATCAGTGGTGGAGAGAAAAACCGCCACCCGTCCACAAAGTGAAATGTTTTTCACTAAAAGAACTCGATGAAATAACCGGAACAAACTCACAATCACCAAGAACATAAAGAAAATGTTATGGTCATTCAGCGTTAAGCTCCAGCTATAGGATGATAGCCCTTTCCGTTGACGCTAGTACCCTCTGCCCTGCGGGCATACCCGATAGCCAGGTTATAACTAAAATATGGCCCTAGGCCATAGCCTAGGTCCTAGGACTTGGGACCTAAACGGAGCAACATTTTGTTGCTCGTAAATCATAATGTCATTATCACAATCTAGCTTGCCGTAAAAAACTTCAAGTTTAATTTGCTAAGTTGCATTAGAAACTGTCCAACGCCAAAAGGTGTAGCAATTGTCATAACTCATATTCCAACACAAATTTCATTAATCAATTAAATTTCTTTTGATAAACTATCCAAAAGTATTATAATGCGGAAACAAATATATACATATACGTAAATTTTGTTTGTTACCCGCAGTTCTGCGGGTAAGGCAAGAGTTGTATTGAAAATAGAGAACACCCCCTAAAATCTACCTGTGCTATTGCAGACAAAAAAATATGTATTTTTTAAGAATCCAAGAACTTTTCCCTGCCCACTGCCCTCTAATACAAACCGGAACAAACTCACCATTACCATGAACACGAAGAAATTGTTATGATCATGCAGTGTCGGTCTCTAACTGTATAGGTTAAAACAAATACCCTATGCCCTGCGGACATACCCGATAGCCAGATTATGGTTGATTTATAGCCCAAGGTCATAGCCTAGGACTTAGGGACCAAAACCCACAAACCAATAAACCAAAGCACAAAAATAGTAACTTGGACAATTTTGATGCCAAACTCTAAAAAATCGATACAAAGTAGTCCGCATAAGAGAACTTTTTGCATTTTCTGCAAATTCAGATCATTAAAATAAGTTTCAATACTGTTTTAGAATTTTTCCAAAACAGTTTTTCTTTCCGTACCCGATGACGTGTGAATATCCCCAATTCACTGCCCAAGAAAATATTACAGGATTTTGTTCACCTTGCAGTGGCATAAAAACCAAACAAAGGCTAATGCTCCTGTCACTCTGAATTTCAAATCTTTTCAAGTTCACGTATAATATGTTTGCAAATAGGAGCGTTTTGACAAAATTTCTTTTATAACTTCATAATGCATACGATAATAGTCACCTAGACGCAGCGGATCAGTAAAAAGGTAAGATTTGAACGATTTAAAATTCGAGCTGGGCTGAAAAGTGCTCCTCAATCTTGCCAGCCAAATGCAATCAGTTTTTTTAATATTTCCCCTAAAAAATACTTTCAAATCGCTGTAAGAATGTCGTCTCTGGATGTAAACCAATATTTTGAAAATGCATAAACATTTCCACCCATTTTTAACCAATATCCGCGATTTCTATTAAGAGTTAAGTTCGGTGAAACATGCATCCCAGCCAGCCAGTTAGCCAGCCAGCCAGCACAAACTAAAAAGCTGAACATCGCCAAATTAACGGTGTTATATAAGGTTAACTAGCAGTATGGGCCCGTACCCCAAGTAGCACAAAAATGTTCTGCGAACGTGAATTCGAACGTTCGGTGGAGGCCGAAAAGCTAACGGGGGTAAACTTACGTTCAACGTTCGGGTATGACTTAATCGAACGTTTGGTGAACGTAAACTGGAACTTTCCGTGGAGATCGAAAAGCTAACGGGAGATACCTTACGTTCAACGTTCGGGCAGAACGTTTTCGAACGTTTGGCAAACGTGAACTGAAACGTTCAGTAGAGGTTGAAAAGCTTACGGGGGATAACTTGCGTTCAACGTTCAGGCTTAATCTCAACGAACGGTCAGCGGACGAGAGTATGACGATAAAAGAATACGTGCACCCAACGTCCGCAAAACGTTATTTGAACGTCCGGACGACATACGGTGAAATGAAAAGGAATTACGTCATTTTCGAATTTCGGCCACAAAATCGTTCTTGCACCGGTCAGGCCGACCCCCAGCTACCCGGCATTAGCAGATGCGATCACATTGGCACAGCGCACGTCTATCCTGCAAATTACAGAAATCATTAATTTTGGGATACGATGGTCCTCGAACTCGGTCTCGGCAGATCCTCGGCACCGAAGGCGACAGTGTTACCACGCGGCTGCTAGAAAATAATAATAAATGATAAATATAATATCAAATGATATTCAAGTTTTGAAAACCGGGCTACACTCGCCAATGACTATAACTATAACCTGAATAAGTTTCGCAAATCTCGTATGAAAATTGTGGACGCGGTGTGCTAAAAGGCACGACGCCTTAAAACGACGCCCAAATTAGCCCCAGCCGTCGGATTTCTTAGTTCCATGTCTGGAATTGAAGCTGAGACCAAGGAGCATAACATATCCAAAATTGGTGCTTATATCACTATGTGTAAGGTTTGACCATATTTTTGCTCTATCCCGGCTGACTACTACTCGGAGATACCTAGCGATTAAATCGCCACATGCCCAACTTGAAAGCGGTCCTGTCCGATCGGTCGACTCCATCTGACGCATTCAGCAGAGATATATGTACCATTTATTTAAAGGCTATACATTTTTTAGCTTCTAACTACAAATCAGACAAAAGTCTCTAAGACAGCACCATCAAGCAACGCCTTAGGCTTGGGCCGGTCCACGGCATTCTCTCTTTAGTTTTGCGACTCCTGACTTCTCTTCTCTGGCCACGCAAAGAGAGCACTATAAATAACCGCCCCCCCCCCCACCCCCCGGCATCTTTCGCTGCTTATGATGAGGACATTCCCCAAGGAGATGCCTTCGACTTCGACGCCCAAGCGGTCTTCTTCACGCACATGTCAGATTTAGAGATCCACTTCGATCCACTTGGTAATCATCGGGCAGAGACTCGAGACTCCGGCAAACCTGCCTGGTTTGTGGGCATTTCACTGTTCCGGTGTCCGCGGGTTCGTAACTGCAGCCCGAGGTGCCGTCCTCCTAGCGAACGACCGTCAAGCGAATGATGCAACTCCGAATTCGTCAGACCGCAAGCAAACTAAACGCGGTCGATCTTGGTCTAAAAATATGTGCCCCGGTCGAACCGGGTTGAAAGTCAAAATCTATGACTCCTCTATGAAAACAGTGAGTGTGTCGTCAAACACGAACAAGTCGCTGAGCGCAGGGAAAGAAAGAAACCTCTAAGGCAGCCAAATAGCGATTGCAGTCAAGTCACGTCAGACGTATTCAAGTGACACTGACAGCAGGAGTGCGATTGTATAACTTTAGTCAGGTATCGATCGATACGGCTAGCGAGTGATAACTCTATCGATTCGATAGCTTAAAAGAGATTGTGTATCGACATCGTTAGTGCGAGATCACTTACCGATAGTGACCCATAATAGTCTTGTCGAGCTGTATGTAAACTCATTGTGCGCTTGCGCAGTATACGTTTTGCAGCCACCGCGAATTATTTAAATTTGTTTTCTGGATGCCAATATGCTGATATATGAATAGAATATCTTGACAGCTATGCACAAAATATGTATATCTTAATAATATTACAAATACCAACTTGGTAATTAATGATAATCTTTGCAAGAATATAATAACATCCTATAACTTAACGTGATAAAAAGGAAATGTTAAAACAAAGCCAAACAAGTTGTTTGTCATTTTTGACAGGCCACGTTACTAAATCGCAAAGTCGTCTCATGGCACTAATGTATTTTTCAATAAATCTACAATTTTTTTAATGCATTATTGGATGAGCGAACGAAGTGAGCAAAGACTTCAATTACACCACCCGCAGAAAAAAGTATCCCATTTTTTTTTTTTTTTTTTGTCTGTTTGTCCGCGCTCTACTGACCAAACGGCTGAAGCGATTTTGATGAAAATTGTAGGACACCTTCAAAATCTTTGAACTTAGATCTGCCACGTTTTTGAAAAAGATCGGCTCGGAACTTTTTGCATAAATCGATTTTTACGAAATTTTTCGATTTTTTCTAAACTTTGCGTCTTTATAACTGTCAAGGTTATTAACCAATCTTTGCCCAAATTTGTACACATGTTGCCCTTATGAATATTTATCATTCCTGAAAATCTTAGATTGGTAAGACGTTCCGTCTGGTTTTTATTTGCATTTAAGTAGTGATTTTTCGTGATTTTCGACGCCTGATTCAACATGTGATCGGTGTCCTTGGTTATATGAATTCCAATATAAAAACTCTAATTTATAAATCTGTATGTGACTTTTGCTTTTGTTCTTGAATGTGTATTATTAATTTGTGTTAGGGACTGCATTCTATTGCAAATTTGACAATGAAATTACGCTCATCCTTCAACGCGACGGTATAGAGCGTTCGGCGAAGCCCTAGTTAACACAAATATGACCACAATTCATCGTGATTTGTCTGCAATCAAACAGGTGCAGCAAAATATGATTCTATATACCGATAAAGAAATATGCAATATTTTTAACAGCTAAATTAACGGGACGAACAGGATAATAACATTTTCGGAGCGGCAAGCAAGGGTTGAGTTATTATTTCAATGTTATAATTTTATAATACATAATATTATTCAATATTTATTGATACATTCAAAGCGTGAAAATGCATTTGCTGTTTCATTTTTGCTTACCTTCCGATTTCCGACAGCATAGGCAAATTAGCACCCTGTTTGCAGTAGGTCGCCCAAAAAAGCAGCCGATATCATGAACGTCGTATTAATTCAGCGCAATTGTCATTTATACTGTTTGCCTTCAGTATTTTTATATAAAACGCTCCTACTAATAAAGCAATGATACATCATTGTTTCTTTGGAAGCATGCGTAGCATACTTCTGAAAATTGAGTGAAACTCCGCAGGTTAGGTTAGGCAACGACACCTCTTTTGATGTCGTTAGTGTTGTCGATCTCACGGCAGCTTGTCGATCGATACAAACATACACAATCGCTGATTTTTTTATCGAATCGTTATCCCTCGAAACTGGTTTTTATACCTGGCTATCGATCGGTAACCGATCGGTTAAAAGTTAGACAATCGCCACCCAGGACGGAAAGCGAAACGCGGACCTAGACTGTTATCACCTCGGCCACATCCTTGACACAGATAGCCGGTCGGTTCGTTGACCCAGGGGCTGCGGTGCTGACCTCCTCGCGATATCGCCGTGTCGCAGCCTGCCAGGCATCCGACCGACCGACCGACCGACCGACCGAGTGTGCAAACTGTCAACAGGCGCCGATAAAGGGGCGTTCCCGAGTTTGACCGGGCCCGGCCGCTGCGAGCTAGCAGTTCTCAAATGGCCGTTTCACACACTCTTTTCAAGAGTTCGCTCGCGAATTCGCGTGCTAAATGTGTGGACTTACCAGTCAGCGAGGGCTGAGGGTTGTGCGGTCATCACCTTCGCGTCTGCAGAGGATTCTGTCACCGTGCTGACACTAGGCGAACGTCTCACATCCACTGACAAGACTGCTCTGAACTAGCGGGCAAGATGGCGATGCAAAGCGGTGCGCGCGCCAGACAGACCACTAGCGCCGTCGTGTGCTTTACACTAGACAGGTGACTTTAAAATATCTTTCAAATCTGATGTCAAAAACGGAAACAGCTGCAAAATGCAGCTGATTGCCGTTAATTTGACGTTATCATTGCGCACAGAAACACAAATTGTGACAATTGAACCCATTTCCAGTGTTTAAATTCGATTTCTGTAATTCGGCCTGTGAAAACATACTTTTACAATACTTTTACGCTGCCATCTGACATGGCCATGTGATCACAAATGGGTTTCGATCGACTTCACGTGCCGTTTGCAGCTACTCCTAGCCCCATTCCAGCCCCGAGTGACATAATCCACGACGTTCGATCGACTTTACGTGCCGTTTGCAGCTACTCCTAGCTCCATTCCAGCCTCGAGTGACATAATCCACGACGTTCGATCGACTTTACGTGCCGTTTGCAGCTACTCCTAGCCCCATTCCAGCCCCGAGTGACATAATCCACGAAGCCGCCAGCCGCGCGACGCATTACGTAACCCCCGGTGTCAACGGCAGCGAACTAGGTTGCCAAAACAAATTCAACCTTGGAATCGAACAGAAATAAACAGAGCGGTAGTGGTCTATCTTGGCACTCGCCGCTCCGCCAATGTGCTCTAGCTGTCGCTACCTCCCGCTCTGTCTGTCGCATTGGCTGGCGTATAGCGACGTCGTTGTCTGTGGCACGGGCAGCGGCTATCCTGCCTTAACTCGCAATCCGGTGGCCTAGGGTGGTGGGCCCGGGCCAGAGAGAGTGAGAGTACCCAGCACGAACCGGTTAGCTCACTTCAGCCCACCGCCGAATTGCGTCTCACATTCGCTAATCGCTCGCAGGGGTGGGCAAAACAAATCGTTCTTTCGATATATCGATATTTTGCATCGATTATTACATTTCCGATATATCGCCCGTATCGCATATTTAAATCCGATCTTTCTTATCTTTCACTTGGCATTTATGGGCACGTTCTCGACCTTAAAGTCGCAAAACCCACTTCCGACTCCCGGTATTATTCCAAATTTTCCGAAAATTAAAATCGATACAAGCTCTGAAAAGGATATATGTATGTAATCGTATCGACTTATCCTCCGAAAGAAATGGATCGCAAGGTTCGCCTTGTAGAGAATTGAATGGAATCGTAAGATCGATTCGTTGAATATTTTTGCTCATCCCTAGTGGCTAGCGTGAAATCCGCGACGCAGTTTAGTTTTCAAGGGGAATGGGAAGGTTCTGGGAATCTCGGCCCGCGTTCTGGGATCGGGGAGAGATTCCGTGCCCCCAGGGGCATTGGGAGGGATTGCAGCCCGGGGGGGGGGGGGGGATTGTCAACGTCCCGTCTCTCTCACCCCACCTGGAAGTTGAGTGGTTGGCTGCGATGCTCGCTTCGCTCCGAATTAGAAGCACGTGAAAAGTTCGCTGGCGTCGCCTCTAAAAATACCCGGTGACTCTATTTTCAGCCCACGGAGGAACTAAACTCCATTCCGCGTCAAGAAGGAGAGTGGATTTGCATCTTCCTCGAGGACCCACTGCTGCTAGACACGGGTTTTAAAACTGCCCACAGAGCCTTATGTCCGACTCAAGACATGGCTTGTGAGTTTTGAAACTCTTGGCTCGTGTCTAGCAGCAGTGGGTCCTCGAGGAAGACGCAAGGAGGTACTACTCTTCCAGCAGTATCTGCCCATTTTGATGAACAGGGCATAGGGCAAAGGGCACAGGGCACAGGGCATAGGGCACAGGGCATAGGGCACATGGCACAGGGCACAAAGCACAGGGCACAGGGCGCAGGGCACAAAGCACAGGGCACAGGGCGCAGGGCACAGGGCACAGGGCTCAGGTTATAACAGGGCACCGGGCCCGGCACCGGGCACCGGGCACCGGGCGTAAACCAGAGAAGTGGGCACGCGCCTGGTTGCTAGGCAACCTACGCTACAGGCGCAGCGAGGGGGGAACCAAATCGGCTCTCCTGACATAACCTCATTTATTATCTCTACAGTTATTATTATCTCCAAAATCAGAAATGTTCAAGAGAGACAGAAATTAGTTTACTTAATTGTACACAGAGTCAATGGAAGCTAGCAAAATGGTTCAAACGAATTCAAGATTATTTATGACTTTATGAGCTTTTGCCTTCAAATCCGCATGTTTTTTCTGGATATTTTTAAAGCAGATGGCAAAAGAACTTCTTGAATGGGAAATCCCCACTGAAAACCGAAAACGGGTTTGGTTCTCACGGCAGATTTCAGCGTACAATTTCCATGCTGGCTGGGTGTGGGAACAGGCCGGATCGGGGTACGAACTATGGACCCCTGGCCCTGGAGCCCAATTCTCGAGTTTAGGCTCCTCCTTAGTCATAGGACGTAAAATGTCACGTGATCACATTTGGTCACTTTTGCTCGAAGTTCATACTCTCGAACATTAGGTCCATGCCCAAAGCGGTTGGCCCCGGGGCCTAATTAGAGACGTAACCTAATGTACGAGCCAACGTTTAGTCACTCTCGCCTTTTAACAATAATTGTCTTAGAAATACAAATAAAGTGTTTTGTATCCTTATCAACTCAATCGGAATAGTCGAGCATTATCGAATCCAAGATGGCGGATTTGCTTACTCGGAGGTATATAGAGCAGAAAATCGCACCAAATTTTCTTAACATTGTTTCAAGAACGTGGTAGAAAAAAGGACAAAATATTATCATCGGAACACCCCCAAAAATATTGGGGTTGGTATTTTTTTACTGAAAATATTGAAATGTTTAGTAACTTTCTTAGTTTTCTAGCTAGAATGTTCTAATTACCGAACATATGTTCGTCTTGAACAGTTCTATCAGTATTAAACACAAAAACCCAAATTCTTTCATTATATATACCCGAAAATGGACAAAAAGACCGTAAAAAGAAGCCGCGCTTTTGTTACCCTCGCGTTCGACGCATAGAAAATTAACCTTATATAAAAGCTCTAATTTGGCGACGTTCAAATTTTAGTTTGTGCTGGCTCTGAGATGCATTTTTCAACGAGGTTCATTCTTTATAGAAATCGCGGAAATTGGTTAAAAATGGGTGAAAATGGATCATAAATGTTCAAAATATTGGTTTACATCCAGAGACGACATTTTAGCAGCGATTTGAAAGTGTTTTTTCGGTGAAATATTGAAAAAACTGATTGAATTTGGCTGGCATGATTGAGTAGCACCTTTCAGCCCAGCTCGATTTTTAAATCATTCAAATCTTACCTTTTTACTGGTCCGCTTCGTCTAGGTGACTATTATCGCATGCATCGTGAAGTTATTGAGGAAATTTTGTCAAAACGCTACTATTTGCGATCATATTACGTGGAATTGAAATGATTTGGCATTCAGAGTGACAGATAAATTCTTTGTTTAGTTTTCATACCACAGCAAGGTGAATGAATCCACGAATTTATCTTTTACGCAGTGAATGTAGCTATTTACACGTCATCGGGTACAGAAAGCAAAACTCCTTAGAAAAACATCTAAAACCGACTAGAAACACATATAAAAGCTTTTGATTTGCATAAAAAGAAAGCAATTGATTGCGGTCAAATTTCAGGCGGAGTTATATACCGTTTAGCTTCTAAAATGTTCAATACACTATTTTTGTGTTGTCAGCAAAAAAAGTTTTGCGCAGCTTGCCAGATCTAGGTAATTGATGCTCCCTGTAATTACTTTTTTAACAAACGAAAATTGACGTATATATATATACATGTATAACCTGTATATATATGTGTAACCTGGCTATATATATATATATATATATATATATATATATATATATATATATATATATATATATATATATGTTGTTTTAAGTTTTCACAGGAATTAGTTTTAAAAAAAGACTTAAACTGTGGTGTTTTATTTTTCATTTTCCCAACGTTTCGACCAAATTGTTTGGTCTTTCTCAAGGGTCAATCAATGAACTACAAAAAACAAAACATTGGACAAAAGGTACCAGAGATCTCAACAATCAAACCAAAGTTATAAAAAAAAACACATTTTGACAAGAAACATATAGCGAGAAGGTCAAGGTCGATTCTGTTTCGATGCTGTCTTGCTTCGTGTTGTAGGCCCCAGGGAAGGGGTGGGTGGATGGTGTATGGGCGATTCAGTGTTCGACTCGTATGATGATTTCTGGGACGCGGCTGTAACCCTGTATGGCAGAAGAGCCAGTTTCCAGGCTGGTGGCAGTCGTTTGGCGTCATCTCTCTTGTTCATTGTGTCGGGGCGCTTGTCTATCTCAATGGATTCTCTGATTATGCGCGGGTAGAATTTCTCTTCTTTCGCCACCGTCCGTGAGTTTTTGAAGTCCACCACGTGTCCAAATTGATCTGCATGCTGTGCCAACGTTGAAGTCTTCAAGGAATTCGTGACAGCTACTTTGTGTTCTTGAATTCGATGCATTATCTTCCTGTTGGTTTGGCCAATATAAATTTTGTTGCACTACCCACATGGGACTTCATAAACTCCTTGGGATTCGTTTGGAATCAAGTCCTGATTTAAAAAAAAAAAAAAATATATATATATATATATATATATATATATATATATATATATATATATATATATATATATATATATATATATATATATATATATATATATATATATATATATATATATATTTATTATTTTTTTTTTTTTTTGTGCATTATAATACTTTTGGATAGTATATCAAAAGAAATTTAATTGATTTATGAAATTTGTGTTGAAATATGAGTTTTGACATTTGCTACACCTTTTGGCGTTGGACATTTTCAACTGCAACTTTGCAAATTAAACTTAAAGCTATTTTCCGGCAAGCTGGATTGGGATAGTGAACATTATGATTTACGAGCAACAAAATGTTGTTACGTTTTGGTCCCATGTCCAAAAACCTAGGTTATGGCCTAGGGCCATATTTTTATAACCTGGCTACCGGGTATGGCATGATTTAAATCAATGACATGATTTACGAGCAACAAAATGTTGTTACATTTCGGTCCCAAGTCCTAGGACCAAGGTTATGGCCTAGGGCCATATATTAGTCATTACCTGGTTATCGGGTATGCCCGCAGGGCATAGGGTACTAGCGCCGAAGGAAAGGGCTCCATCCTACAGCTGCAGCTTAAAACTGAATGATCTTAACATTTTCTTCATGTTCTTGGTGATTATGAGTTTGTTCCGGTTATTTCATTGGGTTCTTGCAGTGAAAAACATTTCACGTTGTGGACGGGTGGTGGTTTTGCTTTCCACTACTGATATGAGCCCTAAATTAATATTAATTTTAATACGTTATAAATATTTCAAGCCATGAACTGGAATGTACTAACATGCCCTCCCATGCAGTGCACTATACGTGCGTAGCACGGGCCCATACTGCTAGTTAACCTTATATAAAAGCTCTAATTTGGCGATGTTCAGCTTTTTAGTTTGTGCTGGCTGGCTGGCTGGCTGGCTGGGATGAATTTTCAACGAGCTTCATTCTTAATAGAAATCGCGGAAATTGGTTAAAAACGGGTGGAAATGGATTACAAATGTTCAAAATATTGGTTTACATCCAGAGACGACATTTTAACTGTGATTTGAAAGTGTTTTTTCTGTGAAATATTGAAAAAACTGATTGAATTTGGCTGGCATGATTGAGTAGCACCTTGCAGCCCAGCTCGATTTTTAAATCGTTCAAATCTTACCTTTTTACTGATCCGCTTTGTCTTGGTGACTATTATCGCATGCATTGTGAAGTTATTGAAGCCATTTTGTCAAAACGCTTCTATTTGCGATCACATTGCGTGGAATTGAAATGATTTGGCATTCAGAGTGACAGATGATTCTTTTGTTTTGTTTTCATACCACAGCAAGGTGAATGAATCCACGAATTTATCTTTTACGCAGTATATGTAGCTATCGTCATCGGGTACAGAAAGCAAAATTCCCTAGAAAAACATCCAAAACCGACTAGAAACACTTATAAAAGATTTTGATTTGCATAAAATGTAAGGACTTAATTACGGACAAATTTCAGGCGGAGTTATATACCGAGTAGATTTTAAAATGTTCAATAGACTATTTTTGTGTAGTCAGCAAAAAAAGTTTTGCGCAGTCTTGCCAGCTCTAGGTAATTGATGCTATCAATTACGTTTTTAACAAACGAAAATTTACGTATATGTATATATTTATTTCCGCATTATAATACTTTTGGATAGTTTATCAAAAGAAATTTAATTGATTAATGAAATTTGTGTTGGAATATGAGTTATGACAATTGCTACACCTTTTGGCGTTGGACAGTTTCTAATGCAACTTAGCAAATTAAACTTGAAGTTTTTTGCGGCAAGCTAGATTGTGATAATGACATTATGATTTACGAGCAACAAAATGTTGCTCCGTTTATGAGCCCTAAATAAATATTAATTTTAAAACATTATAAATCTTTGAAGCCATGAACTGGAAAGTACTAACATGCCCTCCCATGCAGTGCACTATACTTGCGTAGCACGGGCCCATACTGCTAGTTAACCTTATATAAAACCGTTAATTTGGCGATGTTCTACTTTTAAAACTGTACTGTCTGGCAGGCTGGCTGGCTGGCTGGCTGGGATGTATGTAACATTGAGCCGGAGCGACATTCTTGATAGAAATAGCGAAAATCGGCTGAAAACGGGTGGAAATGGTTTATTTATGTTCAAAATCATGGTTTATATCCAGAGACGACATTCTTACAGCGATTTGAAAGTGTTTTTTAGGTGAAATATTGAAAAAACTGATTGAATTTGGCTGACAAGATTGAAGAACGCCTTGCAGCCCAGCTTAATTTTTTAATCGTTCAAATCTTACCTTTTACTGATCCGCTGAGTCTAGGTGACTATTATCGCATGCATTATAAAGTTATTGAAGAAATTTTGTCAAAACGCTTCTATTTGCGATCATATTACGTGGAATTGAAATGATTTGGCATTCAGAGTGACAGATGAATTCTTTTGTTTTGTTTACATACCACAGCAAGGTGAATTAATCCATTAATTTATCTTTTACGCAGTGAATGTATAGCTATTTACACGTCATCGGTTACAGCTCAACTACCCAAAGAACTGCTGCCGATTTTGTTGACACGGTTGCCACATTGCACGTTGCTATTAGTCAATCGTGAAACAGAGGACGTCAGATTGCTATTTGCACCAACAAGGCGCACCTCAAACCAAGGTCCCTCGAACGAGTCGTGTGACATTTTGAAAGAAAGTTCGACTGACAGACAGGTAAGGTTTCTATTCGTTTTGCACTTTGTGCTTCGATTCATTTTATATGAATGATATGTGCATGGTCGAGTCGTGGGATATGTTTTTGGAGGAATCTGTGGACGACTATCTGTCCCTGATACAAACATCAAACGCAGACAGAACTAAAGTGTCAATCGCCAGTTCGTCGTTTTTGTTGAAACCAATGTTATGTTCTACGCCGAAGAAATCAAAGCTTGAAATCAAGGATCTTATCTGAAAATTTACTTTGGTCTGGTGGGATTTCTTCCTCCTTCCAATCCTTTTTCGTGCATATTTAGGCAACGGTATAAAATCAGAATAATGTTGTCACGGACACAGCGAAAAGTAAACAAACTGCTAGTGTCAGGCAGCTGACACTGACAGCACCCGGCCAAACAGCTAATCGCACAAAGCTGGTATAGTAAATAAAGAAATGAAAAGACTTGATCTATTTTGATTAAAATATAAACCAATGCACTCTTAAATTCCCATTTAAATTTTTCTAAAAGTTTATCAATTCTTTTGAATCGATTTTATTGCTGTTTTTATCAAAAGAAATTTGCCAAATGTGTACATTGTCCGTCTGAAAGAAAATCACTTGTGTTTAATTTATATCTCATTGATTTGCTGGCAAATACATACTACTGCCTCACTAAAATTAATTATCATCTGAATATATGCATGATAAGTTATGGTTTCGAATACTACAATTAGAGACTTCGAAAATAATAACTTCGAAATTCACTACCAGAACGGGCGGCCATGATGGAATGAGCCATAGACATCCGCAAATCAACAACAGTGCTCAAGCATAGGGAGTTGCCAATCCCCTAACGGCTATTAATGATCGAAGGGTACAGAAAGCAAAACTCCTGAAAAAACATCAAAAACCGACTAGAAACATATATAAATAATTTTGATTTGCATAAAATGTAAGGAATTGATTGCGGACATATTTCAGGCGAAGTGAAATACCGTGTAGCTTCTAAAATGTTCAATACACTCATTTTGTGTAGTCAGCAAGAAAAGTTTTGCGCTGTCTTGTTTTTAACGAACGAAAATTGACGTATATGTATATATTTATTTGTGCATTATAATACTTTTGAATAATATCAAAAGAAATTTAATTGATTTGAAATTTGTGTTGAAATATGAGTTTTGACATTTGCTACACCTTTTGGCGTTGGACATTTTCAAATGCAACTTTGCAAATTAAACTTTAAGTTTTTTTCCGGCAAGCTGGATTGGGATAATGACATTATAATTTAAGAGCAACAAAATGTTGTTACGTTTTGGTCCCAAGTCCTAGGACCTAGATTATGACCTGGGGCCATATTTTAGTTATGACCTGGCTAACGGGTATGCCCGCAGGGCATAGGGTACTAGCATGTCGAAGGAAAGGGCTTCATCCTATAGCTGGAGCTTAACACTAAATAATCCTAACATTATTTTCACGTTCTTGGTGATTGTGAGTTTGTTCCGGTAATTTCATCGGGTTCTTTCAGTGTAAAACATTTTACTTTGTTGACGGGTGGCGATTTTGCTCTCCACCACTTATATGACCAAATAGTTTTAATAAATATTAATTTTAAAAAATAATAAAAATTTAAAGCGATGAACTGGAAAGTACTAAAATGCCCTCACAAGCAGTTCACTATACGTGCGTAGCACGGGCTCATACTGCTAGTTAACCTTATATAATACCGTTAATTTGGCGACGTTCAGCTTCTTAGTCTGTGCTGTGTGGCTGGCTGGCTGGCTGGCTGGCTCGCTGGCTCGCTGGCTGGCTGGATGGCTGGGATGTATGTAACATCGAGCGACATTCTTTATAGAAATCGCGAAAATCGGCTGAAAACGGGTGGAAATGGTTATATATGTTCAAAAAATTGGTTTACATGCAGAGACGACATTTTTACAGCAATTTGAAAGTGTTTTTTAGGTGAAATATTGAAAAAACTGATTGCATTTGGCTGGCAAGATTGAGTAGCACCTTGCAGCCCAGCTCGATTTTTAAATCGTTCAAATCTTACCTTTTTACTAATCCGCTTTGTCTAGGTGACTTTTTTCGCATGCATTATGAAGTTATTGAAGAAATTTTGTCAAAACGCTCCTATTTGCAATCATATTATACGTGAACTTGAAAAGATTTGGCATTCAGAGTGACAGGAGCATTAGCTTTTGTTTGGTTTTTATGCCACTGCAAGGTGAACGAAATCCTGTTATATTCTCTTGGGCAGTGAATTGGGGATATTCACACTTCTTCGGGTACGGAAAGCAAAACTGTTTTGAAAAAATTCTTAAACAGACTAGAAATACATATAAAAGATTTTGATTTGCATAAAATGTAAGGAATTGATCGCGGACAAATTTCAGGCGGAATATAGTACCTTTTAGCTGCTTAAATGTCCAATACACTATTTTTGGGTTGTCAGCAAGAAAAGTTTTGCGCTGTCTTGCCAGATAAAGGTAATTGATGCTATCGATTACGTTTTTAACAAACGAAAATGTACGTATATTTATATTTATTTATGCATTATAATACTTTTTGATAGTATATCAAAAGAAATTTCATTGATTAATGTAAATTGTGTCGAAATTTGAGTTTTGACATTTGGTACACCTATTGGTGTGGGACATTTTCAAATGCAACTTTGAAAATGATTCTTAAAGTTATACTTCCGGCAAGCTGGATTGAGATAATGACATTCTGATTTACGAGCAACAAAATGTCGTTACGTTTTTGTCCCAAGTCCTAGGACCTAGGTTATGGCCTAGGGCCATATTTTAGTTATAACCTGGCTACCGGGTATGCGCGCAGGGCATAGGGTACTAGCGTCGAAGGAAAGGGCTTCATTCTATAGCTGGAGCTTAAGAGGAAACGAAACGCTTGTGTTTTCGTCGTACGCGGAGGTTCACGCGGGAACTTCTCCTGGCCACAAATACTAACACAGAGTTTTGGAAAAAAATACATTTGTAGTTGAAGGGTTGTTGGATGTCGGATGGTGTGTTAGGTTATTATACTCTCAAAAATGACAGAGATGTGCATTTTCAAAAAGTGCCTAAAATACCATTTTTACGGCTTTTTTACGTGGCTCGTATGGAAAAAGTTTACCATAACTTGTATTAAAAACTACCATCCGACATCAATTGATTCTTTCTCGGTCTATGGTTTTTTTTCCAAATTTGTACATTAATTATTGTTGGTGTAGGAACTTCCCACGTGAACCTCTGCACCGACCCCTGGCCACGCAACGTGGCTTGTGAATCCGATCGTTTTCAACGCTCTTAACGCTGAATGATTTTAACATTATCTTCACGTTCTTGGTGATTGTGAGTTTGTTCCGGTAATTTCATCGGGTTCTTTCAGTGAAAAACATTTCACTTTGTGGACGGGTGGCAATTTTGCTCTTCACCACTTATATGAGCATTGAGTTTTTATAAATATAAATTTTAATAAATAATAAATATTTAGAGCCAGAACTGGAAAGTACTAACATGCCCTCACATGTAGTGCACTATACGTGCGTAGCACGGGCCCATCCTGCTAGTCTAAATTATAATTACATAAATGCAGTGAAATTGGTATCAAAAGGTAGCTTGAAGCATTGTCCTTAATAACGTACATTGACATCTTCAAAAACGCGTACTTCGTAGCATCGTTTTTAGCTTATTCTGCCGCGCGGTGTTCGGGCCGCCGCCCTCCCCGCGCGACCGGAGCAGGCGAGTCCCATGCATTCCGCTCGCGGGGGTTATTGGCGATGATTGCATGAAGCTTTCTTTGAACTTTAAACTGGTATTTCGAGATTTTAAAACACAGAATTTGGTGCCAAAAGTGTGAGGATTCCGTTAACACCGGTTTCGTCGCGATCGGACAAAAAGTATGGATACAGGGCAGTAAATTCTGCGCGGGAAGCGACTCAAGTATTAAGTACGCCCAATAATCCTGCGTAGCAGGGTTGGTGTGTAACGGTTGAAAATACACAAGGTGAGTGATAATTTTTGAAATTTTAAAACACACAGATTGTTGCCAAGAGTGAGAGGATTCTTGAGGCATGGGTTGTGTCGCGAATGAATAAAAAGTATGGCAACAGGGTTGTATCCAGTGGGAGGTAAGTGGTGAGCAGGAAGCGACCCGAGTATACGCTCACACTAATAGCATTGCATGATTATTTTAGTTTAGTGTGGTTCTATCTGCGACTGATAGTCTTGTCATTTGTTAATGCAATCTGCAGAGCATCGCGGTGCTACTCTGCGAGCCCCAAAAATTTCTTAGAAGGCCAAACTGAGTCCGAAGTCCCCTCGGCCCTCGGCCCGAGCCTGATCCCCTCTAGTTACGCACCTGATGGGGACAAAGTTTTCGGACGTTTCGAGGGAAATTTGACCGTGGAATGAGTTCGCCTGTCAGAGAATCATTATTTCAATTTCCGTTTATAAAGTAAATGTGAGCTGTGTAATACCTAATCAGCAAGTCGGCATCTTGTGAGGTTGATGGATGCGTCTGGGAAAGATCATCGAAAATCTGTTAAGTTTCTAGTGTAATTACAACATCACGGATTTGCTTATATGGTGGATACGGCGGAATGAAATGGTTGATTGATATTTGTGCTAGCGATACCTGTGCTCACAACTGCCCTACCAGCCCTTCTATACCAGCCGCGATAGTGCGATACCAGCCCTTTCTATATCCGCGCCCTCGGTAATTAAAAATTATCCGAGTTTCTGGCAAACTGAGGCACATCGTACTCTTTTGCCGGCCTCATTTGCGTGTATGAAAAAATCGTATGATACTCAGTGGTTGGGTGATATTGCGAAGTATGGAAGGGAGGCGAAGCTGGAAAAATGTGCACCCGAACCGGGATACAAACCCGGGACCTCCTGCTTGCCGGGCAGGTGCTCTACCAACTGAGCTATTCGGTCACACATTCTCCCTGCTTCGCCGGGTGGGACAGGAGGGTCTAGTGATTGCGCCATTGCCTTCCTGGGGCCGAGTCCGTTTACCCGTCTCATGTACGGGTCGCTCGGCCTCTCGTCTCCCCGAAGATACCCCTGTCCCACCCGGGTCCCGGGTTCGTAGCCCGGTTCGGGTGCACATTTTTCCAGCTTCGCCTCCCTTCCATCAATTGCATACTGGTAACTGCTTAAACCAGTAACAATTTCCTCTCATTGCGAAGTATCCAATTTTTTTCTTTTGACCGCGTTTTGTTGTGAGTCGGACGTATATGCGGATGCCTATAAACCCAATTCGGGTGGTATCTTGCATCCGATTCGTAACTCGTAAGACATTCGCTTTATATATATAATGTTTCTGATAATGTTGTATGATATTTCTCCAGTCTCTGATAGAGGTAGGTACCTATAGTGTTATTTTTGACTCCTACTTCTGACACATTCTAGCAAATGGGGCATTGATGTTACAATCAAAAGCTCTGCACGAAAAAAAATGTTCTTGCCGTATTTCTCATTCTGCAATTTGCTACACATTTGAATTTGAATCGTTAAAACGCAGCAGTTTTTTAGGGAAGGATATTTTTTTGCCGTTTTGCCATTCCTTTAAGTTGCTGTAGCAATCAATGATCGAATTCTATGTGATGCATCAGTAGAAAACAAGCACGGTATTAACACAAATGACGTTTTACTTCTGACAACTTTTGGGGTTAGGTTGCCCCCCATCACTTGCCTTCGTCGGATACACATGTGGAAGACATCTCGTCCATCTCGCGGAATAATAAGCAGGTTAGTAACAAATAAAATGTTTATTCAATCAATATATGGATTTTTGAACGTGGTTTCCCCGTTAAGACTTTGTGACAATGTGGCAAACTCATTGCCCAGCGGCCAGAGCCGCAAGGAACAGCGATCTGCTTGCTAGTTGGATGGTTATTGGTAGTACCTACCACAGTTGAATAAAACTTATATGGCTTGGTAGGAATGTGCTTTTTTTCTCCAGAGACTGCAAAAACTTCACGAAGAAACACCGAGTCTCAGAGGCTTGCGGATCGATCTGGACCGTACAAACCAACTGGGAAATGGGACCAAAAGAACGTGACGAAGCGAGCGCAAAGCGGGTCTGTGAACTATAGCTGCAGGTTTGGCCCTGGAAACGAAAGAAAACTCACCTGTGCGACACAGCTACGGCCCTTCGTGCGCAGAGCGCGGACGATTCACTGTGAACTGTGCGTGAGCGGTGGCGGTTTGTGAACGTAGATGAGGGTTTCGGCCTGGAAATGCAAGAGAACTCACCAGTGTCACACGCGTACATTAGTTGCTCTGCGGTTAGTAGAGCATCGGATAATCGACTGGGCAAATACGTGCAAACAAAGCTCGGGAGCTCCGCTCCCTTGCTTGGTGCCCATAGGGCATATATATATATATATATATATATATATATATATATATATATATATATATATATATATATATATATATATATATATATATGCCCATAGGGCATGAAAATATGTTCAATAATATACGCACACAGGGCGTAATTATTCCCTAAAACATAATTATGCCCTTCTGGTTAACAAACGCCCGTTGAGCGTAGTAATAAAACTGAGTTTTCATATTTTTAAATCATATATTAATAACATAATAATACTATATGCCTAAAGTCATACTATATGGGCGCAGCTATCCGGTAGAATAACTTCCAAAGGGCAAACGTAAAATATTAGAAAATTCATTTATATTTATATTTATATAATAATAATAATAACATACCTCTAAAAAGTGTGGGAGATATAAAAAAAAATACCGCGTCTCGGTAGGTTTGCCGCTATTTACCATTCTGTCCCTATTCGCCCCACTTCACGGTATACTTACCTCGGTGTCCACAATTTTCCTAAGTAGCCAAGCTCAACGGGGGGTAGTATTATTTTCTTATTGAAAAAAAAGTGGCCACATAATAGATAAGTATGGTTTGGAGCGGGAAGGGACAAAATGTTTAGGAAAATGCTTCTTCTCAGTACTTGTAAGGCAGGTGAATGTTTGAAGTTCAAATGCGTAGGTAGTAGGTAGCCAAATTATTTAGTTCGATTATTGCTGCGCGCAAAGTATCTACGTGAGACGATGGCGAGCCAATGATTTTTTCACCGATTGGCCCTTTCACTGCCCTCCAAAGCTGAATGCTCGAGGGTCCCATGACTGGGGAAAGCTCCTGTCCCCTTATGCCTCTAGTCCTGGCACCTCGCCTGCAAATTCTTAATGTTGTCCACATCAGAGGTCATGCGAAGAATGCTGAGTAAAAAAAATGTTCCTATGTGGGAAGCTACTCTTGTTCAAAACAGGGCATCGAACTGAAGTTGGTTTTTTTCAATTTTGTAATTCTGGTTTTGTAATTCTTTTTGTAATTCGGTTTGGATTTAACACAGAATTGCGGTTTTATCAGGTTCGGGTTCGACCGTTCGATACCCTGCCCATGATTACATTTGCAAATTTACTTTCATCGCGTTCTGTCATCGCGTTTTCAACATCGTTCTGTAACTCGATTCATTTTTGACGTGGCAATAACTTAAATATTACATTTCAGTAAAGTATTGCAAAAATACATTGCATCACTTTTGAAAGGATAGTGCACAATTGAATAAAACCCGAAAAATAATAACTGTTCGAGTTTTAGAAATATCCGGATTCTGGTTCTGGTAATACAATACAATGCAACCACTATGGTACCATGATACCTGATCATGGTACTATGGTACCATGATACCTGATAAAAATATAAAACAATTGGTGATAGATTACTTCCGTCTCAGGGATTTTTTTGTCAGCTCCTCGGGGCATTTGGCACATATTATAACGTAGTAGATGACCGGTTTGTTGCTGATTAAAGAACCTGAGACGTACTATAGCTATCAAATTCAGAAGCTATCGTCAATTTCCCTAATTAATTATTAGATTTTTAGGCCAGTTTGTCCACATGGAGTCTACGGCCACCCGTGCAGAAATTCCCAAAGTCTGCGTTTTTCGGCCTAGGTGTTTAGAAAGCCAACTCCCGTAAGGATTAACCCGTAGCGCTTTTTTTACCCCATAGCACCTAGACAAACTTCTTATCAGATAAAATTCAAATAATTTGAGCATAGTTCTCCATCCTTCCTCTGTGTTAAAATAATTTGGCACTTTGATAGGACCAACCGTTTAGCCACGGTAAGCGCATTGCTGCAGGTATGCAATCAGCGTGTTACATATTTCTCGTGCAGTCCCGCTCTGCGCTTGCCGCGCCGAGCCGTAGCGGCAGCGACAGCGCTCCTACAGGAGATTCGGTAGGGAGGGGATACAGGGTGTGTTTGATAAGCCAATCTTTTCTCTCGCTGAGCAATCTGTCCTCCAGATTGCGTTTGATAAATCGACCGATCGCGATCTGCCGCGTTTGATAATTCCAAACAGATCGATCCGAGCGCGCCCAAAGCGCCAGGCCGAATTCCGCCGAGAGACGGATCGATCTGCCAGATATCGTTTGAAAACTGGCAGGGCTGTGCTGTGAGTGCGGCGTTACTACCGTGAGAATGATAACTGTCTTTCTCTAATGGGGAATACTCATGCAATTATCATCAGTTAAATTAATTCATGTTGTCTTTCCACTTATTTTTGTTCGGTGGTATGATAAATGAACCGCACTATATAACCTCTATTTACATTTGATAATGACCAGAGAGAGCGCGCTCGCCGAGCGATCTGTCACGTGACGGATACGAATCTGAATTTATTTATCAAACACCACTGTACAAAGAGAGTCGTACTCATCTCGCAGATCGTCCCGAGCCGTAGCGGCAGCGACAGCGCTCGTACAGGAGATTCGGTAGGGAGGGGATAGAGTCACTGTACAAAGAGAGTCGTACTCATCTCGCAGATCGTCCCGAGCCGTAGCGGCAGCGACAGCGCTCGTACAGGAGATTCGGTAGGGAGGGGATAGAGTCACTGTACAAAGAGAGTCGTACTCATCTCGCAGATCGTGCCGAGCCGTAGCGGCAGCGACAGCGCTCGTACAGGAGATTCGGTAGGGAGGGGATAGAGTCAATGTACATAGAGAGTCGTACTCATCTCGCAGATCATGCCGAGCCGTAGCGGCAGCGACAGCGCTCGTACAGGAGATTCGGTAGGGAGGGGATAGAGTCACTGTACAAAGAGAGTCGTACTCATCTCGCAGATCGTGCCGAGCCGTAGCGGCAGCGACAGCGCTCGTACTGGATATTCGGTAGCGAGGGGATAGAGTCAATGTACAAAGAGAGTCGTACTCATCTCGCAGATCATGCCGAGTCGTAGCGGCAGCGACAGCGCTCGTACAGGAGATTCGGTAGGGAGGGTATAGAGTCACTGTTCAAAGAGAATCGTATTCATTTCGCAAATTGCGCCAAGCGAAAAGACAGAAATCTTAGATAATTAGTTACAACTTTATCTTTTCAGAAATTCTTTTAAATATGTCAACTTCTATTCATATTGTAGTTGGGTCAGAACAAGCCCAATCGACCAAAAGTGTGCTCGTGGATTTTTAATTTTTTTAGGAAAAATCAGGGTTATTCCCCTACCTTTACTGAGTTCAGAACGTTTTAAAAAAAATTTTTTCGACGAACCGTTCTCCAGATAGAGCCCCTCAAAGTTCGGAGAAAATCGAATATATGGCAGTTGAAGTGTGTCACAAAATCCAATGCCGATTCTAAACTGTTAAAGATATCAAAAAACTTCAGAGAGATATGTTGTTCAGAAGAGTTTGTTTTACTATGAACTGTAGCTCAAAAGTCAGAATTTTTACTTTTTATATAGTTTTTAGATGATCAAAACGCAGGGTAATTTTTTTGAAATTTTGCGACTTCAGGGTGCATTCTGAACAGCAAGGGATGAAAAACGGGAAACGAAAATTTTTTTGTAGGTACCCTACATGTAAACGAATGTTTACAAATTGGTTTCGATAAGGGTTTCTACCACCTTCATCCCTTAAAAAGATCATGAAATTCGAAAAAAACCGAAAATGGCTGTTTTCAGGGGTGTTTTTCGTCAACTGGGAGTGTACTTAACAAGCTCGGGAGCTCCACTCCCTCACTTGTTGCCCATATGGCAAAAATACGCCCCAAGGGCGTAGTGTATGCTCTTTTACCGGTGAAAAATATGCCCACAGGGCATAAATATGCCCTTCGGGCTAAAATACGCCCGAGGGGCGTAGTGTATGTTCTTTTTCCGGTGAAAAATATGCCCGGAGTGCATAAATATACCCTTCGGGCAAAAATACGCCTGTGGGGCGTAGTGTAGGTTCTTTCATCGGAGGAAAATATGCCCAAAGGACATATAATATGCCACTGGGCAAATATTCTTCTCTGGGGCATGGTGTATGTTCTTCTACCAGTAAGGGATGCACTCCTAGGGCGTGAAAATACCTTAAAGGCATCAATATGCCCTTCGAAAAAATCTAGACCCGTCTGGCACAGATGAAGTTAAATCTGTGTTTTCATATTTTAGTCCTAATAACAAGAGCATATTTATATTATGCCCAAAGTCATAGTATATTTGCGCAGCTTTTCCGGTAGAATAACTTCTAAGGTGGAACATTATGACTCATAGTGCGTTTTCGTATCCTGGTTGAACAGCACATTTTCCAGCCTGTCCTTCCATTCATCCATCCATCCATCGCTATTACTGTTTTAATCAGCAAAACGGGATTTGGGATGGGATAAGATGCAGGCGATTCTGTCAGCAAGGCTCGAGTTGACCTTGCGCCAAACATGCGTTGCAAATAATCATTGGATAATGAGTTGCTCAGCCTGTTCTTTAGAGGTCGCCTATCCCACCAAAAAGTTTAGCGGTAGAGCATCGACCGGCAGACGGGTGGTCCCGGGTTATATCACGGTGAGGCAACACATTTTCTAGTTTCGTCTTCCTTCCAAAGCAGCTATGGAATCGGAAATCAGAATCATAAATTGACCGCTGGGAGATGATAGATGAAAGATGCCACTTGCAAGTGGAACAGTCTAATTTGCATGACAAGAGTCAGCTTGTTTCTACCAGAGACCCGAACAGGAATTGGAGCCAGAATCGGAGCCAGAATAGGAACCGCTTAGAACCCTTAATATTTCAGAACCGTAATGGATAATTGAACCTTTTAAAGAAAAACTTGAAAACCAGGATCAGAAAATTATTTTTTATAAAATATTCAAATTCTCAGCGTTTTCAAAAAGCCTTCCGAAGTTCTTAATGTAAAAAAAAAACTAGGTAGGTGAAGTGCCTTAACCCCCACTATTCATTTATTCATAAATATTTTTCCGATATTCTTGATAAATTGCCTATGTATTTTGGTTCAATGACCACACAGAATAGTTATATGATGCCTGCGAAAGATTGTGCATCCATTAGGGCGTGGGATCTTTTCGTCTGTTTCTGAGGAATCAATACTGGAACTGGAACCGGAATTGTAACAACAATTTCAACTCCTCTAGGGCTACCACCTTACCGTGGTGAGGGGGTTTGCGTGGTCCGACGACCCGGGGGGCTATGCCAGGAGGGGAGGTTTCGCTCCCCTTTTCGTCTCCTCTACCGGACAGGCTCCCGGCGAGGACCCAGACCTAGAGTAGTTTGGCCACGCCGCTGTTGCGGTACGCGGACTCTGGTCTAGGAAGTTCTGTGCACCCTTTTCTTTACTATTTTCCATTCACCATCATTTCTTCACCTCTCTTCTTGCTTCATTCCTTACCACTTGCCGAAGCCCCCGTCTGGCTTCTGCGACAGCGGCGTGGCTCCCTTCCCAAAAATGACTTGGCAACATTTCAACGGATTCTCTTTCCGTAGTCACGGCCTGTGGCTCGCAAAGAGAAGCTGACATTTCGGTCTGTATTTTATCATAAAAAATCCGTCAAATTAGGCCCAAAACCACCATTTGTATTGCCTACACCCAAAGAAAATCAGAGTAAAATGTGGAATATCACGTTTAAATGCTTGTTGTACCAAGTGTAGGTAAACAGGTACGACTGGTATATGGTAACTAAACGTTGCACCTACCAGTCTGTGACCGATAACTACTAAATCGTCTGAAACCGGAAATCAACAATCTATAAATTAGTTCATTAATCATATCAACCAATAACTTGTATGGCGAGGCAGCTCTTGGCACTATTACCACCAAAGTTATAAATTTGATGATGAATTAGTAAAAAATATACAAAATAAAATTGAAAAGTAGGTATCTTTGACAATATTTAGCTAACCTTCAATCCAGTATGCAGAGCAGTGCAGAGGAAAAAGGTACATACCTACTCAAGATGTGTGTCCACCTATGACTTGTTTATACTGATATCCCACACAATTTGAATACTATTTTCTTAACCTTGGTATCACAGAGTATTTATTTTTATTTGGTAGGTAGAAAATATAATATCGCATGTCTTATTATTGAAGTGAGATGAGACGCTCTCGAAATGAATGACTATACACACGTAGCCGGCAAGAAGTTTTAGAACAGATCACAAGTTGACAGGCAACTACAACAAAATAATATTATATAAATAGCATGTAAAATTTCATTATTTTAAAAATAAATTGATATGAACAAAACGTTTAACCATACTTTTACGACCCATTAGCTGAATGCACTTAAATCTACAACAGGGTAATTTGCGTGTGGTGGAAATAGTAAGAGCCAAGTCAGCTGGCAGGTTAGGCTAGACTTGAGCAAAGAAATGAGGTTGTTTGTTGTTTATTATTCATTATGTGGCTAACTTCTACTATCTAATGATTAAAACGTTTTGAAGCATGGTTGGTTCTGCTTGCTTAGTAATATATACGATCGTAAATTAATTCACTAGAATTGCTGTGAGAGCGATGGTCTATTTCGACAAACTTTTAGGTTTGGAATAAGCCTACTCGACAGTCTGGATTGGTGTTGATATAATAATGGCTAGCTACTAGAAGTATAGTAAAACAGGCAAGTACTAGTATTGTCTATCACTAGGGCGAACGCAATTTGTGGTGCGTTGAAGATGAGCGTAGCGGTTTGTATATAGCGCATGAAAAGATTGAGGCAAAAAGCCTATGAAAATCATGGAGCAGCAAGCCGGACCAGTGCTTTCTCAAAAATTCTGATCACTTGAAAATGTAAACAATTCTGACCTTTTTTTATTATGTACACAAATTAGCCTCCCAAAAGTGTTGTCCATTCCGGGATTTGAACCCGGGTCCCCAACTTTCGCGGCTGGTGCTCTAACCGCTGAGCTAAATGGCCATTAAATTTGGGAGAAGTAATTTGCATACAGGGTGAGAATTGAAAAAAATGAATAGCCAATTACGAGCTTTCGTAATTTAAATAAGATTAAAAGAGAATTCTGACCTTTCTTTGTTTCTGTCCGAGCTGTCGGGTAGCGGAAATATGCTCATTTTGAGATCATTGAGCAATGTTCTAATATCTGTTAAATCTTGAAGTCAACTTCAAGTCCAAAAATCTGGTGTGATGTTTCGATTTGGTTCCGATGATTACTTAAGGCAACAATCGAAATTGGCAAAATTTGATAACAATACGCACTTTTAAATAAGTATCCGTACTTTACCAAACATCCCCAATTGTCAAATATTGCTATTTTTTCTGCTTTGAAGGGAAGAGGTATGGAGGATTTTCTTGAAAAACACAGGGGGTCTAAGTTGAGAACAAAAGTAGACATCCTGAAAATTTAATCCCAATCGACGCAGGCGTTTGGCCTGTAGAGCGCGCGCAAACACACATACAAACAAAAAAAAACACACACACACACAAGTGCTTTTTTTTTAGCAGTAGTGAAATTGATGATTTCCTTCGCTCGCTTCGCTCGCTACGCTCATCAAAAAAGAGTATTATTCACTTTACTTTTTGTAAAGCCTGTCTTCCACTAACTGAGATCTTAGAAGGACTGCAGTTCCAAATTCCCTATGTTTCATAAAGATGTCAGATTGATGAACCTACATTTCATTATAAAGCACCTTTGTGTTGAAAATACACATACCTAGGTTCCTATACAAAGTACATACCTCATAGCCAAATTAAGTTTTCATTTTTATCGCAAAGGTAGTACAATATATTATCCAATTCTAGCTTACCGCCATTCTCGGCTCAATGGCATCCTCCGCTTATCTCCGCAATTAGAAGATTACATATATTTTGTAAGGCCTACCAGAAGCAAAGTGGCTTGGTACAATAGACTTGGTTCAGGTACACCAGAACCGGTTGGAAACAAACATTTACCTAGCCAGGCGAGAATCAAAATAGTTCTTTTAAAACTTTTTCAGAGGCATTGGTATGTGGGATCCTACTTACCTATCTTACCTAGTAATATCATTGATGGTAATACTTATCGGCTTGTGTTGTGAATGCACTTTAAATATAATTTCAAATTAACTTGCACCTTCGGCAACAACCTTTTGAATTGGAAAGTAGAACACACAGTGACAATTTTCTGTCATCTTAGCTGATCTCAGCAATACCTGTCAACACTGACAATGATCCAAATTTTGCCTAGCCAATGGTGAGGTAATTTTAGTTTTTATGAAATAATTATCAACTTACTTTCTCAATTTGCAAGGAAACAGTTTTCTTAGTGCAATGCCAAAATTTGAAACATTCTAGCAAACTCTCTATCGATTTCATTAGTTTTTTTGTAACGTTTGGTAGATATCTGAATTTTAAGTGACAAATTTTGCCCCGCTGACAGTCTGCCCAAAAAGATGATTGGGAAGGAATCAATCACACTTTTTTGGCTCTTGTCGTTTACAATTAATTAATTACTTATTTTCTGGTGTTTAGACTATCGTTCCGCAAAACAAAATAATTTTTCATTAAAAAATAACACGCTAAATAATTTTTCCGAAGGGTCCTGCGGAATCCCATTGATGGACGGCAGATAAATGCAATTACCTTGAGTACACCTAATTAATAAGCGCCTTTCCCAGCAATGCTGAGGCCCATATAGGGCCCCATTGTGGGAAGCTGCGCTAACAAATTGAAAATGTATAGATTATGTGCTTTACTATTTGAACTCAAATCCCTGAAAGTCCCGATTCCCGTAGTTGATTCGATAAGAAGTGACAATTTTTTTTAAAGGGTCACCTTAAAATTTCATTCACAATTGCATGGCGAGTCGGCGAGTGGCTCACGTGCAGACGCGGATTTAAGGTTCAAAAAGTGGTCAGAACACACTATCGCAAGGGCCTTGGGGCCCCTGGAGTTTACGGATGAGGGGAGGGGGGGGGGGGCATTCGCAAACAAATGAACTATACAGCTAGGAAGTTTTACAACTTTTACAACATTTACAACATTAATTAGTCAACTCAAAATACAAGGTACACACTATGCGAGGTCCACGGGCTCGCAAGGAGTGCCCCATGGACGCACGTTCCCAGGCTGGCCTCAGGCTCCGAGGCCCCAGGCGCAAGCTCAGGGGCCTCGCCAGCGAGGTCCCTGGGCCTCCGAGATACTCTCCAAAGGGTCCTAGTCCGCATTTGCGTGATTGCTGACCGTTAAATCCATCCCTGCTTACGTGGTGTTTTGTTTTCAGCCTGACTTTCAACTGCAAGTTTAAACTTTAAACTCTTTCAACTTTAGCGATCAACTGCAGTTGATCGATGCGGGGCCCCGCATGCGAGCCCGTGAAACTCGCATAGTGTGTATCTTGTATTTTGAGTTGACTAATTAGTTAAATAGTTCATTTGTTTGCGCATGCCCCTCCCCCCCCCCCCCCCCCCCACTCCCCCCACCCGTAAACTCCAGGGGCCCCGAGTCTTGGGAAGCTATGGGCGCTAAGAGTTATAGTCCTAGCTCTTTCAGGAATAGTTGGAAATGAGACTCACCATTTTATACAGGGGTAATTCAGCACGGTCGTGAAGGTTAATCCAATCGGGTTAGGTGAAGGAGCAGAGGATGATTTGCAGAGTCGATCTCGGTGCGTCGATAATAATTGTCCAGTAGTCACGATTGTTTATTCACGCTTTATATATTGTTACACTTTTTAAAGTTATTACTGATTACTGATTTGTACATGAATTATCACCACACGTCAGACAGAGGTTCAATTCTGTCTTGGCTGAATACCCGGAGTGAGCTCCCGCCCTTTGGAGGCCAGCCCTTTTATCCAGTTATTGAACTTATGTCATTAGCTTGGGGAAAGTACTTGCCCTTGCTCTAGGCAAAAGAGGCTCTCTCTATTTCCAAGAGATCTGTGATAATCATAATAAGGTCACCTTTCAATAATAGGATGTAGGTACCTAATGGTACATATGCGAATAATAGCTTCATCAACATGTTGTTGGTTCCTTAAGGTATAGTTAACTCTTTCTTAGATGTACTTATGAGATACAGGTACAGAGTAAGGAAGGCAACTTCCTTACATCAGCAGAGTAGGCACCTAACTTCTTGCACCTGCGTTTAATTTTTTTTGAGTCTTGAGAGATTGTCATACTGTTTTAGTACATTTTGGTTTTGAAAGATTGATTTTATTGTCCAGAAACAAACCTATGTTCAAACCTTATTCCAGTCCTCTCCATCCATATGTCCGCATAAGGACAGATTGTTCTGTCAATTCCATTAATTTTGTGGCAAGCTTTGAGGATGATCAATTTAGCGTAGAATTGGCCCAACAAGCAAGAAATTAATTGGCAAAATGAAGTTACAAAACAAAAAGTTTTTACCAAACAACATAAACAGTCAATAGAACATTTATTGAATACAGTAAGAAAACTAATAATTAATATCTGAAAGTAGAAGTGATGGATCAACCTTTAAAAAAATAATAACTTCAAATTTTATTTTTAAATCACGAATCTCCTGCAAGTTCACTAGTTGAACTTGAGTAATCACTGGAAATGCCTTCCTGTAACAGCCTGTAAAACTAGGTAAAAACCAAATTGTCTACCAACTACCAAGAGGTTCTTTTTCCAAAAATAATGCAGTTGTTCTTAGCAAATGTGTACCTAGTTCTCTGCACTGAACAAAGATATTTCCACATAATTTGCTTCTCTGAAGATGATTCATCGTGAGTAAGAACCCAATAAAGCCGAGCTGCTTTTCATTCAATTACGTAATGTAAGTAGAGTGGAAGCGCTTCCGAATCAACGATGCCCAATTGTCATATCCATAGTATGAAGTCGTGACCAAAGATACTATTATAATAACCTTCGGTTCCGATGTGACACTGTGTGCTAGCAACCCAAGGAAATTTTTTTTACTGGTCACAGCGCTCCAAGTGTCCGGGGGAAGCAATATTCAAAATGGCCGCTGGTGGCAGGCTAGGCTTGAATGTAGGGAAATTTGAACTTAAACCATGATCTTGCTGCTAACTGATTCAAATTCTTTTAAAGTCATTTTTGGGTCCAAATAAAAAATAGGTACTTTTAATTCAGATTCAAAAATAAATTTGATATCAAATTCCACAAAGCAGTTAACGGCAAGAACACTTTTTAAACTTGAAACTGAAAACGGACACAACACATTTTATGTTTTGATTCACACACAGTATCTAATTTATTAATATAACTTTTGCATTACAAAGACAATAAATCACAACACTTTGTCCAGGAAAATAATATGTGCCATATAAACACTGACAGGCCTAGTAAAAAGCACTGATTATATTGACTTGCCTCGTCAAAATCGGCTTAGACGTCACTTCTACGATGTAATTATAGTTCATGGCACTTAACTTAACAAAAACACTTTAACGATTGATCTCAGAAATAGAGCCCAATGAATAGTTTATTAGATTCGGCTCAATATTTATCACACGCAATTTCACTTATTTATTCCGATGTAGAGGTTTCAGTTTCACTAGATGCGTCGCCGAACTTGTTGACTGCCAGGCTTTACTCGCTGCCTTGAAGTTTAGGTTAGAATTCCTTCTCGTAACTGGTTGCGAATTTACCCGTTGTATGTGCTGCAATAAATTACACATTATTAATACAGATGCATTCGATGCATTTATTTCCACTGCAGTAAACAAATATTTAAGCAAAATTCATTATATTTATAATATATTAATTATAATAAATTATTATTATACAAAATTCAGCAATATTTAAGCATATTCAACATGGCGGCCGCCTAGCAACGTTCTATACCAAGTCGGCTCTGTGTTTATGTGCATATATTCAGTATTCGGATTAAAGATTCTGTGGGGTTTTTAAGGGTGTGATAGGCACATAATCGGCTAGTTGGTGAAGCAAGAAAATGTCGGCGAAAACCAGGAAAGGAACTGTCAAAGAACTAATCGAGAAGATTGGCGACCCCAAGCCCGGTAAGTCGTCTGTCGTGACGTCACCAATACCAGTCGTCGAGCTTCCCAGCACAGTGGAGCCTAACGTCACATCTTTGACATCCGCGATTAAACAGATGCTGAAAGCAATAACGGATATGAGCAAGTCACTGGAATTTCAATCTAATATGTATGATGACATTCTAGCCGAGTCAAAGCTCCAAACCAAAAAAATGGATGCTCTAATTAGCGAAATCAACACGTGCAAGAAAGAGAACGCGGTTTTGGCGAAAGACAACGAAGAACTGCGAGGAAAACTAAACGACATGGAGCAATATTCGAAATCCTACAACCTGGAATTTCATGGGATACCAGAGACTGAAAACGAAAATACGTACGCTATCGTGACAAGTGTCGCACAAAAGCTAAACTGTGACATGGTAATGAATGACATGGAAATGTGCCATAGATTAAAGAGGAACGAACGATCCAAGAATGCTCCACCAGTCATCATAGCCAAATTCTATTCGAGGCAGACGAAAGAAGAAATTCTTCGTGCGAAGAGGGAAAAGAAGGTGCTGATCGCCAACGAGATCGGCTACAACGCTTCACATCAGGTACACGTGAACGAACACCTCACGCACGTGAACAAAAACCTCTTCTGGCTGGCAAGGAACACGAGAGATATGGGTTTTAAGTTTGCATGGGTCCGCAATGGCAAGATCTTCATCAGTAAGAACGAAAACTCCCCTATTATTAGAATAAGGAAAGCCTCAGACATCCCGAGTGCTTAGCTCTTTTAACTATTATATAAGCTCTCTATTCCATTGAATTGGCGATATGTGATTCTGAAATATCTTGTATGAACTTAGAATCTCCTAGAGTTTTAGACTGTATGAGTGAGGTAGGTGCTTTGTACAAAGTAGACGGCTTTAAAATCTTTCACATTAACATTAGAAGCCTGCGAAAGCATTTTGATGAACTCCTGGTAATCATAAACTACTCGAAAACAATATTCGATATTATAATCCTATCAGAGACTCAGCTGCTAGTTGATGAACCTTTTGTGATTCCCGGATACTCTACGCATCTATTCAATAGCAAACTATCAAAATCTGTCGGCATAGCAATTTTTATTAATAACGCTAGAATACCGAATCCAATATTGAAAATAGATCCTGTTATTACCGCAGCAAATGCTGTAAACAAAAACTTTATGCTTCATAATGTGTCGTATCATGTTCTTGCCATATACAGATCGCCGTCCTCTAGTGTAGCTAGTTTTATCAACGACCTCGAGGAAAGCATTACCGGTCAAACCCCGAACACTTTTAGTATATTAATTGGAGATATAAATATTGACATCCTAAATTTAAAGCTGACCCGCTTACAAAGTGATTACTTGGATATGTTGTTATCATTCGGGTTCATACCCTGTATTAAACAGGCAACAAGAGAGACCATGACATCTCGATCCTGTATTGATCATCTGTTTATCAAAACGACATCACAAAGAGTGCAGCTAGTACCTGGGATCTATACTTCGGACCTAACTGATCATCACGCAATAATGCTTGGTTGTAAGTCCTTGGACTGTAATCAGAATAAACTAAAAGAAAGCAATATTTCGAAAATAAAAATGACTCCATACACACCAAAACTAATTAGCGAACTAGAAAAAGATGACTGGTCTAATACATTAACACAAAACGATGCTAATAAAACCGTCGGTGCATTTATTGACACTCTTGTGTACCATAACGAGCAATGTACAACTTGTACTAATAAAACTTCGGCAAAGCTAAAAAAACTGAAACCCTGGATTACTGTTGGGCTTGTTGTAGCTATACGAAAGAGAGACGCCCTTCACAAAAGACTGAAAAAGATAGGAAAATCTTCCTTGTCGAACTCAGAGTATGGCAATACAATAATATCTACTCTCAAGTCACGTTACATTCTGTACAGAAATATTCTAAATAAACTTATTCAGACTGCTAAAAATAACTATTACAAGACTAAAATCAACGAGCACATTAACCCAAACAAGCTATGGAGCACAATTAATGAAATTATCGATAAAAACAAACAATGTCATCCTACTGTTACCAAGATTAAAATCAGTGATACCCAAAACCCTTACATAATTACTGAACCAGTTGAAATTGCTAATGCCTTCAATGCAAACGTAGGCCCACTTTTGGCAAATAAAATAAAAGAGAGAACTCAAACAATCAACTACCAAGACTGCAGTTTGACCTCCAACCAAAATAACAACTTTTTCCTTAGACCCATTGCTACATTAGAAGTTATTGTTCTAATTAATAAACTTCACAACAATACAACTGGGGGCATGGATGGCATTAGTGTGCGAACCTTAAAATCAGTCAAAAGACTAGTGGCGGTACCTCTTACACGCGCATTTAATACGTGTTTTGAAGAAGGAATTTTCCCTGATCGCTTTAAAACGGCATTGGTCACCCCCATCTATAAAGGTAAAAATCATAGTGATTTAGCAAATTATAGACCGATCTCCTTATATTCACACCTTTCTAATACTTTTGAAAAAATTTTAAAATCAAGGCTCTTAGATTACTAAAACAAAACAAATTTAATTTACTGTCCCCAAATCAATTCGGTTTTAGGCCGCACTTGAGCACTGCGGATGCAATTCATAGCCTTACTAAGAAAATGTATAACGCTCTTGACAAAAACAAAAATACCCTGGTTATATTTTTAGATCTTGCTAAAGCCTTCGATACGGTAGACCATGATTTCTGGCTGAGGAAACTAAAGGGTATTGGTGTAAGAGGCATCCCGTTTAATCTTTTTAAATCATACTTAGATGACCGAAAACAAGTAGTTTCTATTGGTAGCGATGTTAGTGAAAATATGAAGAATTTAACTTTCGGAGTCCCGCAAGGGACCGTACTGGGTCCAGTTCTGTCCATAATATACATACATTAACGATCTTTGTAATCTCGGAGTAAATTGTGATATCATTACGTACGCAGATGACACAGTCGTACTGTTTCAAAGGAGAAAACTGGACATCGGTTTATAAGACGGCGAATGCGGAAATCAAGACTATATACTCCTGGATATCAAATAACATGCTTACTATTAATAGTAACAAAACTGTGTATCTTCCACTATCTATCAAAAATAAAACATCGCCTGATTCAAGCCTGATCTTAAAAATGCACGAACCTATTTGTGTATCTCCAATGTATGCCCATTGTTGTGACTGTTTGGAAATTCAGAAAACTAATTCAACAAAATATTTAGAGATAACTATCGACAAACACCTCAATTGGAATGACCATATCACTAATATTGTAAACAAACTAAGAAGTAATCTCTTTATTTACTATAGACTTCGAAGTGTTGTCTCCAGGCAGCTTATGATGACAATTTATTTTGCTTTCACTCAATCGATTCTGCAATACGGCATCATTGGTTGGGGTGGGGCATCTAAGTCCTCGTTAAGCCAACTATTTAAAATTCAAAGATCCATAATCAAAGTTATTATCGGTCAAAACAAAAGGTATCCAACTAAGGCTCTGTTTGAAACTTTTAATGTTCTTGATGTACACCAAATTTATATCAAAACAGTGCTTCTACATTTACACAAAAATCTTGCTACTTCTCAAGCTGTCAGTGTAAACCCTGTGAACACTAGATCTAACTCTAAATTAAGTCTAGAATTATTAAGGAAAAGAACAAAAAAGGGACAACAACACGTGGATTTTATTGGTCCAAGATTGTATAATATGTTACCTGAAACAATCAGATCCATCCCTAAATCTAAAAATCATTATTTTAAATTAAAATTAAAGCTCTGGCTTGCCGAGAAAGGCAGAGAGTTTTGGGACTCAAAACTCTCAATAAGCAAGTAATCAATTTAACAATGATATCTGTGATTTCTAATCACAAATATCATTGTTAAATTATCACATTCCATCTGCACACAATTTGTATAGTAGGTAACGCTATGTAACATTTAAACCATTTTGATGTATATATCGCTCACACACAGGTTCGCCTATGTGAGCATTCCCGTTAAAAAATATTTGTATTATGTTTTGTTTATGTGAAACTGGAATAAAAGAATTTATAAAAAAAAAAAAAAAAAAAAAACACTCCTCAAATTGGAGATCCTAAAAGTCAAATAAGACACTTACTTTGTCTTTGAGGGCGATGTTGTCGTGACGGAACTGATGGGAAGTCTTCGATGCATTTGACTTGAGTTTCCGACCTGTCGCGGCAAGTTAAACAATAAACGCATGTTGCATCCCACACAACACACTGACTTCCTAAATCAACAAACAAACGCAACACAACAAACGCAACATTTAAGATGCGGTCTCTAAATGATGTGACCACAATGTTATGAGGACATAATTTTAATGACGGGGATTATAATTATGTCCTTAGGTTGTCATAAAGAGGTTACTAAATGTGTTCTCATTTCGTCAAAATTTCCAATCATTTAATGACTTCATTAACCTTATATAAAACCGTTAAAATGGCGACGAATTCAACTTTTTAGTCTGTGCTGTCTGGCTGGCTGGCTGGCTGGCTGGCTGGCTGGGGACTATGTTTCACCGAGATTGACTCTTGATAGAAATCGCGAAAATCGGCTAAAAACGGGTGGAAATGGTTTATAAATGTTCAAAATATTTGTTTACATCCAGAGACGACATTTTTACAGCGATTTGAAAGTGTTTTTAGTTGAAATATTGAAAAAACTGATTGCATTTGGCTGGCAAGATTGAGTAGCACCTTGCAGCCCAGCTTGATTTTTAAATCGTTCAAATCTTACCTTTTTACTGATCCGCTTCGTCTAGGTAACTATTATCGCATGCATTGTGAAGTTATTGAAAATTTTTTGTCAAAACCCTTCTATTTGCAATCATATTAAAAGATTTGGCATTCAGAGTGACAGGAGTATAGCTTTTGTTTGGTTTTTATGCCACTGCAAGGTGAATGAAATCCTGTTATATTCTCTTGGGCAGTGAATTGGGGATATTCACACGTCATCGGGTACGGGAAGCAAAACTGTTTTGAAAAAATTCTAAATCAGACTAGAAACTTTTTTTAATGATCTTAATTTGCATAAAATGCAAAAAGTTGTCTATTGCGGACTAATTTTTATCGATTTTTTAGCGTTTGGCATCAAATATGTCCAAATTACTATTTTTGTGTTTTCGTTTATTGGTTTGTTGGTTTTGGTCCCCAAGTCCTAGGGCTTAGGTTATGGCCTAGCTAGGGCCATATATGAACAATACACTGGCTATCGGGTATGCCCGCAGGGCATAGGGTACACTAGCTTTAACCTATACAGCTAGAGACCGACACTACATGATACAATTTCTTCGTGTTCTTATAGTAATGGTGAGTTTGTTCCGGGTTGTATTAGAGGGCATTGTGTAGGGAAAAGTTCTTGAATTCTTGAAAAAAAAATATTTTTTTAGTCTTCAATGGCACGGGTAGATTTTAGGGGGTGGGACCCCTTCTCCCTACAACTCTTGCCCCCACCCGCAGAACACTATACGTGCGTAGCACGGGCCCATACTGCTAGTTATGACATAATTTGGTCAGCACTATAAGATGTGCACTTTGAGTATCCAGGAGTATAAATTAGGTTTAATTTATATACTTCTTTAGGTTATTATAAATACGTTAGTAAATGAGCCCTCGTTTGGGAAAAATTTCTATTCGCTAAATGTCTTCACAACGACGTCTTGAAGGCATCACAAAATGTGTCCTAATTTGGCCATAATTTCCATAATTTAAAGACTTTACCAGGAAGTAAAAAAGGCATCACTAAATGATGTCCGCTCAAACTTCTTTGTAATCAAAAACTACTTTGATAAACAAGATTCATTACATTTGTGGTGGCATTTATAAGGGAGTTCACAGTCGAAGATACCCGGAAAACACACCAAACAGCCCACACGGAAGTACATACAAAAACCTTATATGGAACATATACGGATGGTTCAAATTTTTGTAAGAAACATACAAGTTTCTTATAAAATATTGCACTTTCGCATATTTTCCGAAAATGTATCATATATGTTCGTATTTGCTTTTTCGTGTGGGAGATATCCCATTTAATACAGTTTATATTTATTAAAATCACACCATCTACCCATTAGCGCCGGCAGTCCAGTGGAGAGTGCCCTCGCCTTCAATGCAGAAGATCATCGTTCCTAATCCGGAAGGGGTCCATAATGAAAATGAATTTTCGCAACGGTAATTTCGAAGGAAGCTGAAATTCCAACAAGTGTCAGGGCTTCGGGGCGTTTCAAAAGTGAAACGCACCCTAATTTTTTTATTTTGAAATATTTGAAAAAGGTTCAATGTACGACCTCCAAAATACGTCCAAAATACATCCAAAATATGTTTATTAATGACCTTAAAATGACATCATAATGTGGGTAAAAGCAGGACAATGACCCATCCTCAGGACATCTTAATGACGTAATAGTGATTCCTGTGGATGCTCCTCAGGAGGTCACTGAAATTATCGAATGACATTATTGTGATGTGTTCAGGACCTCAGTGTGTTGTGTGGGATGCTGCTTCACACAGTACGCATCTCAAATGATACCCGTACCCACCTCAACTGGTGTTTTCTTGATGCAGTCTGGATCAAGAAAACACTCCCTTTCATCATGCACACCGATTAAGCAGTACAGAATCGATATTTTCTACAAATGCAAACCGGAGCCCCTGGTAGAAGGATTCTGAGCTGGATTATTCAAAGGCATTTTGTGCTAAACTTCAAAAAGTTCCTGAAAACAGAGCAAAGCTGTAAGGAAACAATGACAATACCTTGATTTGGGCAAACAAAGTCCATTATTAATATTAGCAAATTTTCCTGTATTATCAATAATATCACCTTACGTGCACATTGTGTATGTCAGATGAGTAAATTCATTAAATGACCACACACCCATTGACTTTGCACTTAGTTTTCTTTTGCAAAACAATATTCTCATTCCGATGTCTTGGATTTTGAGGTTATTCTGTTTACCAAACTGACACTGACACTTCTCGATCGTGCTGTCACGTGATAGTTATGACGTATTAGTGACGTTTTTAGGTCCATAGACTAAAAGGAGGGGAAACGGGCTTAATTAGAGTCACTTCGGCCATTGCAACTCGAGAATCCAACATTAGGGCACCCATGACCAAAGATGGGCCAAATCAGGGCATAATCAGGGCGTAATTAGGTCTAAGTCAATAGGTTACATACTCGAGAATTGGGCTCCTGGCTGCCGGCCAGCGATCACGAGGTTCCGGGTTCGTATCCCGGTTCGGTCGCCAGCCTTTCAGCCAACCCAGCAGCGATGTACTGGATACATTGTTACTGGGTTGGGTTGGGTACATCCCGAACGTGACGTCACTTACAGATATGTTAGTGTAGGTTGTTCTTGGCTCGGCGGGTCTGCATTTGAAATGTGACTAATGATTGCAATGACTGTCGTGTCGACTGTTTTCCGCTTTCTGAATCACGCGACAAATGAAGGCAAATTATTATTTGGGTACGGGGAGCGTGAGATAACATTGTCTTGTCGTGTTTCGACATTTCGCTTGACATTGCTTCCAACACAAGCAACGTGTTCGAAGGTGTTTATATTATGGTAAGGTGTTTTTGATGAGCCTAGCGAGCGAAGCGAACGGAGCGAAATGTTCAATTACACTATCCCTAAAAAAAGCACAAGTGTATGTTTTTTTGTTTTTTGTTTTTTGTGTGTTTGTGCGCGCTCGACAGCCCAAACGCCTACTCCGATCTGGATGAAATTTTCAGAGGACCTACCTTTGTTCTCAACTTAGACTCCTGCGTTTTTGGAAACGATCGGTTCAGATCATTTTAAAAATTGATCAGTGTTTACGAAAATATTCGATTGTTTCAAAATTTTTGATCCCTGTAAATTTCAACGTTCTTTGCATATTTATTTATTTGTTTTAACCAGATTGATTACATCAAGTAATATTGGTTTGGTCATCTTATTATATAGTATACAATAATACATGTCATTGATTAAAATATTCCTGCAAAGAGTAAAAACATTTGTTTATTAGAAAACTCATGAGTTTTGTGGAGAAGTCGTCGTTCTTTATCCTAGTTTTTAAAACATAAGGCAGTTTATTAAAGATACGGACCCCTGAAGAGACAGGACTTTTATCATTACCATTAGGAGCTATTAAAAACATATCATTATTACCTCTTAATATGTAGTCATGGGGTTCCCATGACCCCAACTTCACCAAAACTGCGAACATGTACACCTACACATATTTATCAAGCCTGCAAATCTTAGCTCGGTAAGACTTTCAAGTTGGTTTTTATTAGCATTTTTGCAGTGTTTTTTTGTCATTTTCGTTACTATTTTGACCCCTGAATCAATTTCCTACGAGACCTTGGTGATCGATCAAGCTTTGTTGACTTGAAGTTTGTCCAAGGCAAACATTTTACTGATATATCAGAACTAAGTTAATATCATTATTATCCGCACAAGAAATATCTCATAAGAACCAACGGGCGTAATTAACATTTATGTATTCATGTTCAAACTACTTAATTAGCTCAAAATAAGCATATTTCGGCTATCTGGCAGCTTTAGAGAAAAACAAAGGAAGGTCACAATCGTCTAAATTTTCTAATGATCTGAGTTTTCGAGAACCGCTATACCTACGCTCATCTCACAAATTGCGTTCGCAAAGCCCTAATGTGTTGGTTCTGACATGTAAGTGTGTTATAAGCCACCCTCTACATTCTACAATGAGGCGTTGTTGGCCTTTACTGTTTACGACCTTCTGCTTTCACCGTTTTATTCCATACTAAGAGCTATACGCTCATCTTCAACTCCACACAACTTGCGTGCGCGATGCCTAGATTTTATTACTTGACGTTTGAAATTGATTTTCGTCGGACTATTATAAACTAGTTATTCTTGGCTGGCAGACGTTACAAAATAGGAGTACAAAATAAGAATGGCGTTAGCTCCTGCCGCCGCTGAGTCCTGCTGATCGGCAGAGTTTGTTTTCTGAATGCAGGCAGTGGCGTAGCGGAGGCCCAAGTCGCCACCGCAAGGCTTGGGGTCCTCCGCCCTAGCCAAGTTTTGTTTTTAAAATGCAACATAATTTCAAGAATGACTTCAAGCCTCTCGTTGACTTGCTTGAAACTAAGTAAAAATGTGAACTGCGTCATAAAATTTCGTTGAAATGAGTTATAGTTTTACTATGAGACTAAGAACTTTGCAGAATATTGGCCTTCAGTTTCAAAGACTAGACTATTGACAGTGCAAAAAAACATATAAAGAAACAAATTTGTTTCTCGAAGCACCACTGCTGCATGCAAAAGCAATAATTGCCACACAGATTCAGTTGATAATTGGCACAACCTTTGGGGCGGGGGCGGCTCTTTGACGGCGGAAAGATGCTCCTTTTGACGACTCGTGACAAATGAAATAAACATTACTGATTGTTGGAGAAATGAGGTCATATTTTGACTTTAAAAAACAATTTCGTAACTTCGTTTGTATTTGGTTAGACGGGATGAGGGATTGAGGGGGGTGGGTGACGGGGGCCCACACATTTTTTTGATGTGGGGGGGGGGGGCTCTGCTCTACGGCACTGAATGCAAGAATGGAATACGGGTGCTTGCCACACATTGGCCCGGGGCGTGACCGTGGGCACACTCCCCTCCTCGTGGCGACCTTGGACAAGCCCCCCCCCCCCCCCCCCGCCCCACACGCCACGCCGCGCCCGGCCGCGTGTTTCCGTTTCGTGCCTCGTAGACGCAATGCTAAAGTTACCACATTTAGATTGGTTTTTTGTGCAATTTTACCGGGGCCGTCATTAAAAAAATACCAAGGGTACACTAAACGACAACGTACGGTAATGTGTTCGGGGCAAAAAAAATTTTTTCTGTACCTACACTCCCGAAAATATACGATAGAGTCCGTAGGTAAACTAAGAAATGTCAACGAATCTAGTTACTAACATGAATACAAAGCAAAAGACAGTGCAAATGCGTGTAAATAAAAAGTTATGAATCAACAAACAGTTTTTCGAAAAAACAAAAAGTTCGCCCTGACGCGGAATCGAACGCATGACCCCTCGCAGATTGAGCAAGCGCTCTACGAGCGTGGCCAGCAGACTACTTACCTTGGTTGATGCCCGCGATTTGACGCCGCTAGTATGCTAGACATGCGGTAGAAATTTAACATTGCGTCTACAGGCACAAAACGGAATTTAGTTACCCGGCCACAAGAGTCCGGCCCTCAGGGCAAACGGTCGAAAGCGTCGGTCTTTTTGCCCGACTTCATCAATTGCTGGCTTCACACCGCTCATTCACCAAGCTGTTATCTTTTAGTACGTGGAATTCGACATTGTTTGCTACGATTACAACGTGCTAGGGCTTTGTGAACTCAATTTTTGCCTGAAAATTGCTAAATTTTACTAAACATTTGAAGAGAATGGAAAATTTATGAAAGCCTTACAACTTCAGACATACTTGCGCTGGTGTCATCATTACTCTTAATTTTTAAAGAGTGGTGGAAATATATAAGAAACTAAACCGGCCCACAGGGCCGGTTTTTACAAGGGCCTCAACCCAGAGTTAAAGAAGGGGTTACGTTATTTGTCATGGCAACCGTCAATAGGATGCCGTGGAATTTATCTGTTTCTGAGGGCTATAGTCGCTAGACCCAGAGTTGAAAAATATTGTTCAACCGGCCCTAAATATTCTATGGGCTAATATTCACCATAATATTATTGTACACTCACTGCATATTTTCGTCTATCGGCCAGCGTAGCAGACGGGCGTTGCAGGTTTGAAGCCATCCGACATATCGATTGTTGAGCTGACACAGACCCAAGTCGAGCCGGAAGACCGAGGTTTCTAGGAGGTGTTGCTTCCTGTCGGCAGCGAGCAGTGACTGTCACTGAGTCACTTAGTTGGTCGACGTGAACTTGACGCAATCAGGCTTATCGCAGGCCGAGTCGCCGATTTGAATGGTAGGCGGGGCGCTACAGTGTCGCACTTTCCATTTCCGCCGCTCGGAGCTGGGGCCAAGGACGTTGCGCCTACAGACACGGCTGTCGACACGGCGCTCGAACGGTCAATGTCGCCGGCGTGAGCGTGACTAACGTTTGTCACGCTATCCGCACGCCAGATATACAAGCTATTGACACAGTTGCCGCCAGTGGCGGCTTGAGCCTTGGCCAGTACTGGAGCAAGATCTATTTAGCTCAGACACCCACCCACCCCACGGAGGGGGGGGGGGGGGGGGGGGGGGGGCTGTAAAAAAAAAATCCAACCATAATTCTTAAATTTGACTGGAAGTCGTAAATAATTTATAATCATTTGGGGTTTGATAATCTTTAGCTACCTTTACATTATTTGGATAGAGACAAGAAAAACTGGCTGAAAAACTGTGAATACCTAACAAAATCTTTTCTCTCATGAATCAAAAATAAATTGTGTTTCTTATTTCAATTGACTCTCGATAAGCTCTAGGAATCATTATTATCTGATCGTGATCAGAGACAGAATTGACGGTATCGCCACTTGCAGACTCGGCTCAATCAAAGAAACGTGCAGCTTATTAAATTGTATAGAGTTATGAACCAATCATATTAAAATTAAAATATTTGTTACCAGTAATTGATGAGCGTTGCGAGCGAAGCGAGCGGAGCGAAATCTTCAATTTCACTACCCCCAAAAAAAGTCATTTGTGTATGTTTTTTTTTGTTTAGTTTTTAGTTTTTGTGTTTGTTTGTGCGCGCTCTACAGACCAAACGCCTGAACCGATATGTATGAAAATTTCAGAAGACCGTACATTTGTTCTCAACTTAGACCCCCCAAAATATTGGTTCAGTACATTTTTTTTTTAATTAATTTTTACGAAATTTTTCGATTTTTTCATTATTTTGAACCCCTTTAAATTTCAAAGTTCTTAACATAACTTCACCAAAACTCTACACATGTTGACCTTATACATATTTATCATGCCTGCATATCTTAGTTCGGTAGGTTTTTCCAAGTGGTTTTTATTAGCATTTGTGTGGTGTTTTTTTCGTTATTTGACGGCTGATACAATACCAGTCCGGTTTCCTTCGTTTCCTTGGTTACCAGCTTTGTTGACCTCGAAGAGAAACAAAGAAACGTCAGAATCCGTATACATTTTCAAGTGATCAGAATTTTCGAGAAGGCAATGGTCAGGTTTGGTGCTCCATGGTTTTCTTGTGACTGCTGCCTGCACCTTTTAATCCGCTATGCACAAACCGCTACCTACGCTCATCTTCAACGCAACACAAATTGCGTTCGCGAAGTCCTAGTAGCCACATTACAAGCCAAGCTTGTAAAAAAATGTTGAGTTCAAGGTTTTCATTGGAGCAAATCTACGCGTTTGCGGTCAATTAGGGGCTTGAGAATGGGTTGGTCAGAACTGCATATTTTATGATCGATTTATTCTTCAAGAAGGTTCCTGTACTAAATTACTGTTTGACTCGTTAGTTCACTGACACATGTTCACTGGTACTGAGGTAACTAAACTTGGCTCACAAGGTCACCCGATCTTTAAAAAAACTATACACCATATTCTCTTTTTTTAATCTTATTTAAATTACGAAAGCTCGTAATTGGCTCTGGACCATACCCCCCTGGGGACATTCAATTCTCACCCTGTATGCAAATTACTTCTCCCAAATTTAATGGCCATTTAGCTCAGCGGTTAGAGCACCAGCCGCGAAAGTTGGGGACCCGGGTTCAAATCCCGGAATGGACAACACTTTTGGGAGGCTAATTTGTGTACATAATAATAAAATAATATACACCATATTATTTATGCACCATTTATGCACCTTTTTGCACCCCAGTATCGATTTCTGCACCCCACCCCTATCGAGATATTCGACTTGAAAGATGGGGAGCCAGGTTCAGTGCTTCTCACAAAATAAAAATTTCAAACGTAAATCTAGCCTAAATTTATGCACTATTTTTGCACCTTTTTGCACCCAATTGATTTTTGCACCCCCACCCCTATCGAGTTATCAGCCATTCAAAATGAGGGAGCCAGGTTTATAAAAAACAAAAATACGAAAAAATCAATTTAAAACTAGCCTACAACTATGCACTCTTTATGCACCTTTGTGCACTCAAGTCTTGATATTTGCACCCCGACCCCTATCGACTTATCAGCCATTCAAAATGGGGGAGCCAGGTTTATAGAATACAAAAGTACGAAAAAATCAATTTCAAACTAGCCTACATTGCAGTCACGCTAATCACACGATACTCACAAGCATTACAGGGCGCTATTCGCGCGCCCTGTCCCATCGCGCCCTGTCTATAGCGTGACCCTGCCCCCATGTCCCATGTCCCAGCCTTGCCTGGAGGTCGTGGGGTATGAATCACACCATGGCTGTGCTTGCAGCGTGCCAAGAACCCACCCTGTCCCATCGCACCCTGCCTAACGTGGACCCTGCCCCCATGTCCCATGTCCCAGCCTTGCCTGGAGGTCGTGGGGTATGAATCTCACCATGGCTGTGCTTGCAGCGTGTCAAGAACCCACCCTGTCCCATCGCGCCCTGCCTAACGTGGACCCTGCCCCCATGTCCCATGTCCCATGTCCCAGCCTTGCCTGGAGGTCATGGGGTTGAGTTGCTTAAGTTGAGGCAAACAGTAATGGGTCCTAGAAGTGTAGCTTCATATCTTTTTTAAATCGTATTTTGCAACGTTTATTTAATATTATTGATAGGAATTGTTGGTGCTGCCATTTCATATCCATTTCATTAGCACTTGACTAAAACCTCGTATTACGTTCCTTCCCAGCCCTGATAATTGTCACGTTGATTGACAAATTATAAAAGAAAGGGGGTTTATTAGCGGAAAGAACATGATCAAACTCATGGGGCATGTCCTCATGGGGCATGTCCTCATGGGGCATGTATTCGTGGGGCATGTCTTCATGGGGCATGTCCTCATAGGGCATGTCCTCATGGGGCATGTCTTCATGGGGCATGTCCTCATGTGGGATGTCCTCATCGGCCAAAGCCACACGCCCCCGGAATCACACAAATACCAAAAATAATACTTTATTTGTTAGCATTATCTTTAATACAGACTCTTAACGATAACAAAATAAAAATCTGTCTACATTAAATAAAATAAATAAAGCGTTCCCTGAAATCCAATTCCAAATACTGAGCAGCATCCGAAATCACAAGATACATCTAAGGAATCAATTACGATGGCGAAGCCAGCAACAATATCATTCAAAGAAAACAAAGAAAACAATCTACGTCTCAGACGAATAGCATTAAAAGGGCGTTTGACTTTCGTGACAATATCACTAGACAAATCAACAACCAGCTTCGTCCAGTCGACTTCCACGAGAGACGGACGACTCCTCCAACGACTCCTCGAAAAGTGCAGGCTTCAGATGGAATTGCAGCCAACTTATGAACAAATAATCACAATAGCACTCGGCAAGGATTTTTTTGTCACATTCTTTTCGTTTTCTGCAATTGTATCGTGCAAAATTCCGCAAAATCGTTTCTATGTAGATATCATACAGATGTGATAAAATATGTTATCAAATATTTTGTGAAAGGTACATTATTTAAAGCAATCACCATATGAAATAGGCCGAGCATCTACCAACCATTGGCCATCAACAGAACGAACCCTGAGGCCACGCGGTCGACTTCTGAAGAAGAACGTGGTCTACTTCAGAAGAAGGACTTCAAAAGAAGGACATGGCCGACTTCAGAAGGACTTCAAAAGAAGGACATGGTCGAATTTAGAAGGACTTCAGAAAAAGGACGTGGTCGACTTCAGGAGAAGGTCTTCAGAAGAAGGACGCGGTCGACTTCAGAAGAAGGACGTGGTCGACTTTAGAAGGACTTCAAAAGAAGGGCGTGATCGACTTCAGAAGAAGGACTTCAGAGGAAGGGCTGGAGGACGGCGACGATCTGGTTGAGTTGGATGGTAATGAGCTGCTGCTTGCCCGAGGTCTTGGTGTAGTACTGCGTCAACAGCGTGCGGTCGTTCTTGAGCTTGCGCATGTTGGCTCGGTGCTTGCTGAGTTTCGCGGCCAACGTCGCCTGCTCTCGGTCCGACATGAGGCGCAGGCGCGACTCCACCAAGTCCATGCGCGTGCGCAGTTCTATGACTCTCTTCATCAGCAGCTCGGGCTGTCGCCGCTGCGCGACTGTCATGCGGATACCTGCGCAGAGAAACAAAGCGTGGGCAACACGTTGGCAACACGTTGGCATCACGTTGGCAACAGTGCGTTGGCAATACGTCGGCAACAATACGTTGGCAATACGTTGGCAATAATGCGTTGTCAAAACGTTGGCCATACGTTTGCAATAGTACGTTAGCATTACGTTGGCAATACGTTAGCAATATTACGTTAGCAATACGTTGGCAACAATACGTTGGCAACAATACGTTGGCAACAAGACGTTGGCAATACGTTGGAAATAATGCGTTGGCAATGCGTTGGCCTTACGTTTGCAATAATACGTTAGCATTACGTTGGCAATACGTTAGAAATAATACGTTAGCAATACGTTGGCAACAATACGTTGGCAATACGTTGGCAATAATGCGTTGGCAATACGTTGGAAATAATACGTTGGCAATACATGGGCAACAATACGTTGGCAACCATACGTTGGCAATACGTTGGCAATACATTTGCAACAATACGTTGGCAATACGTTGGCAATAATACGTTGGCAATACGTTGGCATTAGTATTGTGAACGTATTGCTGTCATGCGATGGGTTCGTGTAGATGTTGACAGGTGGAGCCATGTCCACCCTTTTGGACTCGACCACGGAGCTGTGTCGCCCAGAGAGTGAATGCACCTCCAGCCGGGTCATCGGTTTACATGGAAAACATAAAGTCGAATCAGTCGGTTCTAGAAGCTAACAAAATAAAATGGTACACATTGCAACTGACAAGTACTGCGATTACGTAGCTCTGATTTGACCGTTCTCGGTTTCAAAGCTAAAAAATTAACATGGACAAAAACAGGGATTTTATCTATCAGAACCGACAACGGCTTATCGTAAAAGTTTAAAAATCGCTAGGCTGGCAAATCAAAGGGTAATTGTTAGGATGTTGGTTTATTCTTCTCTGTGCCTTAGTACCTACTCTGATAATAAAATGATCTCCACTGCAGCGCTAGCAGTCACTTTTGCATGCATTTTGCCTTGCATCTCCAAAATGGCGGCCCTCACGGTGGCATGTTCTCTCACGAGATACACACTTTCCACTGCAGCGCTAGCAGACACTTTGCATGTTTTTTGCCGTGCACCTTCAAGATGGCGGAATAGACTGGATGGGCTTGAGGTTGGCTTACCAGAGGCCGGTGTGGTGGTCATGTTTATGAGGTTCTGCAGTTCGTTGGTCAGCAAAACCATCTGCGCGACAATATCCCGGATGCGTTGCCATTGCGCAGAGGTGACACCTGCCATCGGAAGAATGAGAATCGTTTTGCAGCGTTCGTTTATAATGCAACGTCGAGAATAGTTTCTCAATTTGAAATTCATCTTAAGGACGATTTTTATTTATTTTTTCTTTGAAAATATACACATCATTTCGAGTTTAACAAAGTTGTCAATGTATGTGGCAAAGAAACTTCCAAAAATACTCAATTAAGCCAACAGATCAGTTCACCTGAAAGTGGCTGTTCAGACCACAAGTTGCCGAGTTCTCAAGGCGTGGACAGGGGAGTGTGATGTCACCATTACTGTTTATTGTCGTAATGGATGAAATTTTAAAAGAAATAGGTGAAGAACAAAGAGATTTTACCAAATGTGTTTATGCAGATGACATATTAACATGTGGAAAGAGAGATAAAGTTCAATCTGAAGTGAGAAAATGGGAAATGGTAGCAGAAAAATATGGAATGAAGATAAGCAAAGAAAAAAGCGAATCAGTGGTAATGCAAAGAGGCAAAAGAATAGAGAATAAATTAAAGTTGAAAGGTGGGGAAATCCAGGAAAAAGAATCTTTTAAGTAGGTACTTATGAAGTATAATATCTAGGGATGCGAAATTAGAAAAAGAAATTGAAAGGAGAATACACCAAGCAGAAATTTTTTATAAGAAAGTTCGGAAGTTACTATGGAATGATAACTTCCCAAGAAGATGCAAAGTTTTATTTTTTAAATTATATTATGAACCAATTCTTATGTATGGAGCAGCAGCATGGAACATAAACAATAAAGAAGTAGGACAAATGGAAGCAGAGCAGATGAAGTTTATAAGAAGTATAGAAGGGGTGACAAAGTTGGACAAAATAAAAAGTAAAGTATTAAGAAAAATGTAAGAGTGGAGAGATTAGGTTATACATTTGGAAAAGAAAGAATGAAGTTGTATGGAAGACTGAAGACAATGGAAGAAAACAGATTGCCAAGAAAAATATTTAATATTCAATATGAAAAAAGAGGAAGAGACCTAGAGACCCAGAGATAGATGGTTAGAAAAAGTGAAATGTGACATAGAAGAGAGAGGAGAAAAGTGGGAAGAGGTTGAAAAGAATAAAACATGGAAAGAAAAAGAAAAATGGAAAGCGTTAGTAGAAAAAGAGGAAGAAGAAGAAGAAGAAGAAGAAGAAGAAGAAGAAAAAGAACATGAAGAGGAGTAAGAATTAATTGTATAGACAACCCCTAGAAAGCATAGACACACCAAGAAATGGCAGCTCTTGGTGTGTAAGGTATGCCTGAAAGCAAATTTCTACATGTCAGGAAATGATAGAGGAAAAAATAAATAAACGATAAAAAAAAATTGTAGACAAAATACGTAAATAAGGGCGAACATGGCCCTTTTTTCGACAATTTGCCCCTGGTTTGCTAGAACTTACCCTGAAACTCGTTAGTTTTTTTGCCTTTTTAGAGCCATTGCATACGAAAGTGCAAAGAAAAGTTGGGGAAAAGGACCATGTTTGCCCTTATTTACGTCTTTTGTGTACAACATACTGAAATATTGAAATGATAACTATGACGGTGTGGCCGTGAGAACTCGGCAAGTTTTGGTCTGTTTGAGAAAAAACGTGCTAATTGTGCGATTTTCGCCTCCCTGAAAAAAAAATTGTACTGCGTGCATGTGGCTTACAAGACGTAAAGTGTTTCATGCCGATAGTAGGCGATTTACTGGGACTGTTATCTGGAGGTGAACTATCTCCTTAAGGACTGGTTTTACAAGTGCCTCAACCCAGAGTTAAAGTAGGAGTTCAGTTATTGGTGCCCATTAACCTTATATATCCTAGGCCTTCGCGAACGCATTTGTGTTGCGTTGAAGATGAGCGTAGCGGTTTGTATAAAGCTCATAAAAAGATTGAGGCACAAAGCCTTGAAAATCATGGAGCAGCAAGCCGGACCTTTGCACTCTCAAAGATTCTGATCACTTGAAAATGTAAACAATTCTGACCTTTCTTTGTTTCTGCCCGAGCTGTGGGGTAGCGGGAATATGCTCATTTTGAGGTCATAGAGCAATGTGCATGTAACTACATAGATGTAACTCATGCCCAAGGGTTTTTATTAGGCTGGAGATATATTTCTGCCTCGGACTTACTTTCAAAAACTTCCCACACGGAAGTACATACAAAAAACATGTATGAAACATGTATGGAAGGTTCAAATTTCTGTAAGAAACATATGAGTTTCTTATAAGATATTGCACTTTCGTATATTTTCCCTATATGTTTCATATTAGTTCGTATTTGCTTTTTCGTGTGGGTTGCATTGCACGAAATTGACAAAATTTCTAAAATCTGTCAAATCTTGAAGAAAACTTCAAGTCAAAAAATCTGGTGTGATGTTTCGATTTGGTTTCGATGGTTTCTAAAGACAACATCAATCGAAATTGGGAAAATTTGAAAACAACAAGCACTTTTTAATAAATTTCCGTATTTTTCCAAACTTTCTCAATTGCCGATACTGCTATTTTTTTCTGCTATGAAGGGAAAAGGTATGGAGGATTTTCTTGAAAAACGCAGGGGGTCTAAGTTGAGAACTAAAGTAGACACCCTGAAAATGTCATCGCAATCGACGCAGGCGTTTGGCCTGTAGAGCGCGCACAAACACACATACAAACAAACAAACAAACAAACAAACAAAAAAACACACACACACAAGTGCTTTTTTTTAGCAGTAGTGAAATTGCTGATTTTGCTTCGCTCGCTACGCTCATCAGTAACTTACGTTTTTTTTGTCTTAGAAGAGTATAGCAACACTCTCATGAAAAAAATTGCAAAAAACGCGCCAAAAACGTCACCCTCAGAATGTTGATATGCCGTTATCTTAAAAGTGAGTTCGGTGACTCCATTTTTTCTTTTGCTGAGAGTATTCAGCAGAGAATTATCTTTTTAGTATATAGAAATTTGTTTAAATGCTGTAGGTATATATTTGGAGCTAATCTGGGCTATAGCCGGTTTTGTTCTGATTTCCTATGCCGCCCATGTTGAATTTCGAGTTTTCAAACCAAAATATCTCTGTAATTATGCTCGTGACTCCCCAATATTATGATCTACATTGTTGGATGCGGCGTCACATTTCCAACTAAAACCGATATTTTTTCATGAACTTTGAGTTATAAGTGAGATACTTTATGCTTTATGTTTTGTGGATCTGGACCAATGAGATAATGACAAAAAAGAACATATTTTTACCCTTCGCTGAGAAGCCGGAATTCTCCCTTAACGATTGCTTATACTGTGACTTCTACGATGCATTTTCTTGAAGATGTGTGTTTTAGATCTATTGCCCCTCATTTGAGAGACCTGCATACCAAAATTACAAACTGTTTGTAAAGAAAAACGTAACGAACTTTGCCAGTTCCATTTTAAAGGTGAAATATACGTAGATATATTACTCTCATGACAAGGTTTGGCCATCGGGAGGGTGGGGAGCTCTGGAGTTCATGTTTTGGATTTATGCTACTATTTTCATGTTCGTGTTTACAGTCTTTGTGTATATTTTGTGATCATTGCGATATTTGTTTTTTACAACAATGGATGTACGTGTATTGCGTAATAAAATGTGTCTGCCTGTAAACTGTCGATGTTGTGTAAAATTATGTTGCTTCTGTATTTGCGTGCTGCGACCGGTTTGCAGGGGATCTTCACTGGCAAAATGGGTTAGATTCGTTTGTAATTTTAAATTCATACATTTTATGATTCAGAATTTGTTTGCTACTTACTTGCTATTTTATGTTTGTATTTGGAAAATGTGTCTCGGTCCTAGCAGATGCCAATGATATTTTGGTTGGTTTTAAACATTTAAGTCATTAAACTTATACATCATATTTTAGTTGATCTTTTCCGCTCTTTTCCTCATTTAGAAACTGGTTTTCTTTCCAGGTTCCTAGTGCATGATTCCACCTCGTCTCAGCTAATGTTATAGAGATTACATTTTCGAGTATGAGTCACATAGAAGTAGATTTCCTAATAGGGTATAATGGGGTAAATATGATACACTTATCTAAACTTTCATGAATAAAAAGCAAATTAAATGAAATTATGTAAAGTTAGATGTTTACATTGGTAGAAATACTGCTTACCATCAATTCCAGCTCGATGAGTTTATTTTATTTTATTGGTATTTATGAAATATTAACGAAAAACTGGGACTCACTTTTCCCCTGCATTTGGGGTAAATCTGAGACGGCTGTTGGGAAAAGTGAGACACAGCCTTTTTAGCACCAATTGACAGGGCTATATGAGATTAGATAAGTGAACAATTCAATGAATGAAGATAAATTATCACTTTATTGAAAAGCAGCACTACTTAATCAGCCATCATTATAACAGATTTTCACCTAAATATAATATAAAAGCCACGTTTTAAAAAATATTTTAGTGAAGGTAATAAGGTTCTTCTTGTTCTTTATAAAACTAGGGCTTCGCGAACGCAATTTGTGTTGCGTTGAAGATGAGCGTAGGTAGCGGTTTGTATACAGCGGATCAAAAGGTGGAGGCCGAAGGCCTATGAAAACCATTGAGCACCAAGCCAGACCATTGCCCTATCGAAAACTCTGATCACTCCAAAATTTAGACGATGATGACATTCCTATGTTTCTCTCTAAAATGTCAGATAGCCAAAATGTGCTAATTTTGAGCTAATTGAGTAAATTGAACATATATACATAGATGTGAATTACGCCCGTGGATTCTTACTTGGGCTTCGCGAACGCAATTTGTGTTGCGTTGAAGATGAGCGTAGGTAGCGGTTTGTATACAGCAGATAAAAAGGTGGAGGCCAAATGCCTATGAAAACCATGGAGCACCAAGCCAGGCCATTGCCCTCTCGAAAACTCTGATCACTCGAAATTTAAGACGATTATGATATTCCTTTGTTTCTCTCTAAACCTGTCAGATAGCCAAAATGTGCTTATTTAGAGCTAATTGAGTAATTTGAACATATATACATGAATGTGAATTACGCCGTGAATTATTTTTATATTAGAGATATATATCTAGTGCTAATTCACTTCAATTACTTCCATAAATGAGAATTACTTATTTCTGATATATCTGTCAAATCATTGCATTGGACAAACTTCAAGTCAACAAAGCTTGGTCACCAAGGTGACGAAGGAAATTCATTCAGGCGTCAAAAAGTACCGAAAATCACGAAAAAATACTACAAAAATGCTATAAACACCAATTGGAAAGACCTACCGACCTTAGATTTGCAGGCATGATAAATATTTATTGATGAGCGAAGCGGGCGAAGCGAGCGGAGTGAAATCTTCAATTTCACTACCCCCCAAAAAAAGTCACTTGTGTATGTTTTTTTTTTTTTTTTTTTTTTTTTGAGTTTGTGCGCGCTCTACGGACCAAACGCCTGAACCAATAAGAATGAACATTTCTGACCCCTACCTTTGTTCTCAAATTTGACCCCCTGCCTTTTTGGAAAAGATCGGTTCAGAATATTTTTAAGAAATCAATTTTTACGAAATTTTTCGATTTTTTTCAAAATTTTGAATCTCTGTAAATTTCAAAGTTCTTAACATAACTTCACCAAAATTTCTAAACATGTGGACCTTATAACTATTTATATTTCCTGCAAATCTTAGGTCGGTGGGTCTTTCCGATCGGTGTTTATTAGCATTTTTGTTGTATTTTTTTCGTGATTTTCGGTACTTTTTGACGCCTGAACCAATTTCCTTCGTCATCTTCGTGTAGTTAGCTTTGTTGACTTGAGGTTTGTCAAAGGCAATGATTTGACAGATATATCAGAAATAAGTAATTCTCATTTATGGAAGTAATTGAAGTAAATTTGCATTAGATATATACCTATCCCTTACAATAAGAATCCACGGGCTTAATTCACATCTATGTATATGTGTTCAAATTACTCAATTAGCACATTTTGGCTTTCTGACAAGTTTAGAGAGAAAAAAAGGAAGGTTATAACCGTCTAAAATTTGGAGTGATCATAGTTTTCGAAAGGGCAATGGTCTGGCTTGGTGCTCAATGGTTTTCAGAGGCCTTCGGCCTCCACCTTTTTATCCGCTGTATACAAACCGCTACCTACGCTGATCTTCAACGCAACACAAATTGCGTTCGCGAAGCCCTAGTAAATTAACATGGACAACAATTGGGATTTTATCCATCAGAACCGATAACGGCAAGACGGGAAAGTTACAAAATCGCTAGGCTGGCCCGAATGCAGAGACGCTACTCAGTGCGTACTCACACTCAGTGCGCACTCCAGTGCACACTCAGGGGGATATTTTAATTGCACAGTCGAAAATAGTTAACTGAGTGTGCCCTGAGTGCACACTCAGTGTGAGAACAGTCCAGACCACACTCAGCGCGCACGCAGGGGTCATTTCAGATATTTCAAACCACATTTCAATGAAATTTTAGACAAACTACACTGGTTTTGCAATAAAAATAACATTCATGGTACTTACATGTGTGGTTTACAATTGTTTTACAATTGTTTTGAACGTACATAAAACGAGATTAGCTACTTGAATCTGAAATCGAGCCTTGCCAGAATAGTTCGGAGGGAGAGTTTAACCGATATAGTTGACAATTTTCAAAATATTCTACCAACGGCTCAAAACACTTCATTTTTTAGGGGAAAGTGTTTTTATGGTCAACGAGGCCAGGGCAATGCAATGGACCAAAACTATTTGGCGAATTTTCCAATTTGGCGGACCTGATATTGTTGACATTTTTCAAAATATTCGGCCAAAATATAAAACCATGAATGATATTTTAACGCAAAACCATTGTAGTTTGTCTAAAATTTCATAGAAATGTGGCTTGAAATATCTGAAATGACCCCTGAGTGCGCGCTGAGTGCGGTCTGGACTGCACTCACACTGAGTGTGCACTCAGGGCACACTCAGTGTACGATTTCCAACTATGAAATGAAAACAACCCCCTTAGTGTGTACAGAGTGAGCACTGAGTGTGAGTGCGCACTGAGTGACGTCTCGGCATTCGGGCCTAAATCTGCGCCAGGGAAAAATCCCGCGCCTTGTTATCTATAATATATTGCGTCTAAAAAACTGAACTTCCGATTCTCTGTTATTTTAGGGGTTTCAAAAATATTCCAACAAAGATTGTGAAAGAATATTTTTACGTATTTATCGTACCACCAATTAGTGACGACGAAACCAACCGCCTAAAAAAAACCGTAGTCTTTAATCTCCTTAAAATGGTATATCCATTACGCTCTGAAAGCTACATACTTTCCATTAGACTCATTGCACGGCCAATTTCAACATTTACAAGGTGAGATTAAAGAAACGTCTTAAACATTAACCTGTGCGTTGTAAACCAGATATTAAACAAAAATACCTGAAGTTGTTGCGGGAACTGCTGGAACGTCTGGAATTGATGAAACGTCTGGCACACCGGGAACTGCTGGAACGTCTGGCACTCCGGGAACTGCTGGAACGTCTGGCACTACGGAAACAGGTGGAACGTCTGGCACTCCGGGAACTGCTGGAACGTCTGGCACTACGGGAACGTCTGGCACTACGGGAACAGGTGGAACGTCTGGCACCACGGGAACAGCAGGAACATCTGGCACTATGGGAACTGCTGGAACGTCTGGCACTCCGGGAACTGCTGGAACGTCTGGCACTCCGGGAACTGCTGGAACGTCTGGAATTGCTGGAACGTCTGGCACTCCGGGAACTGCTGGAACGTCTGGCACTACGGAAACAGGTGGAACGTCTGGCACTCCGGGAACTGCTGGAACGTCTGGCACTACGGGAACGTCTGGCACTACGGGAACAGCTGGAACGTCGGGCACCACGGGAACAGCAGGAACGTCTGGCACTATGGGAAAGGCTGGAACGTCTGGCACTACGGGAACGTCTGGCACTCCGGGAACTGCTGGAACGTCTGGCACTACGGGAACTGCTGGAACGTCTGGCACAACGGGAACAGCTGGAACGTCTGGCACCACGGGAACAGCAGGAACGTCTGGCACTATGGGAACTGCTGGAACGTCTGGCACTACGGGAACGTCTGGCACTATGGGAACTGCTGGAACGTCTGGCACAACTGGAATTGCTGGAACGTCTGGAACTGCTGGAACGTCTGGCACCACGGGAACAGCTGGAACATCTGGCACTACGGGAACAGCTGGCACGTCTGGCACTATGGGAACAGCTGGAACGTCTGGCACTACGGGAACTGCTGGAACGTCTGGCACGTTTGGCACTATGGGAACTGCTGGAACGTCTGGCACTACGGGAACGTTTGGCACTACGGGAATTGCTGGAACGTCTGGAACTGCTGGAACTTCTGGCACTACGGGAACTGCTGGAACGTCTGGCACTACTGGAACAGCTGACACGTCTGGCACTATGGGAACTGCTGGAACATCTGGCATTACGGGAATTGCTGGAACGTCTGGAACTACTGGAACGTCTGGCACCACGGGAACAGCTGGAACATCTGGAACTGCTGGAACGTCTGGCACTACGGGAACTGCTGGAACGTCTGGCACCACGGGAACAACTGGAACATCCGGAACTGCTGGAACGTCTGGCACTACGGGAACTGCTGGAACGTCTGGCACTACGGGAACAGCTGGCACGTGTGGCACTACGGGAACTACTGGAACGTCTGGCACCACGGGGACAGCTGGAACATCTGGAACTGATGGAACGTCTGGCACTACGGGAACTGCTGGAACGTCTGGCACTACGGGTACTGCTGGAACGTCTGGCACAACGGGAACAGCTGGAACATCTGGAACAGCTGGAACGTCAGGCACCACGGGAACTGCTGGAACGTCTGGCACCACGGGAACTGCTGGAACGTCTGGCACTTCTGGAACAGCTGACACGTCTGGCACTATGGGAACTGCTGGAACATCTGGCACTACGGGAATTGCTGGAACGTCTGGAACTACTGGCACGTCTGGCACCACGGGAACAGCTGGAATATCTGGAACTGCTGGAACGTCTGGCACTACGGGAACAACTGGAACATCCGGAACTGCTGGAACGTCTGGCACTACGGGAACAGCTGGCACGTCTGGCACTACGGGAACTCCTGGAACGTCTGGCACCACGGGAACAGCTGGAACATCTGGAACTGATGGAACGTCTGGCACTACGGGAACTGCTGGAACGTCTGGCACAACGGGAACAGCTGGAACATCTGGAACAGCTGGAACGTCAGGCACCACGGGAACTGCTGGAACGTCTGGCACCACGGGAACTGCTGGAACGTCTGGCACTACGGGTCCTGCTGGAACGTCTGGAACTACGGGAACTACTGGAACGTCTGGCACCACGGGAACAGCTGGAACATCTGGAACTGATGGAACGTCTGGCACTACGGGAACTGCTGGAACGTCTGGCACTACGGGAACTGCTGGAACGTCTGGCACTACGGGAACTGCTGGAACCTCTGGCACTACGGGTACTGCTGGAACGTCTGGCACAACGGGAACAGCTGGAACATCTGGAACAGCTGGAACGTCAGGCACCACGGGAACTGCTGGAACGTCTGGCACCACGGGAACTGCTGGAACGTCTGGCACTACGGGTCCTGCTGGAACGTCTGGAACTACGGGAACTGCTGGAACGTCTGGCACTACGGGAACTGCTGGAACGTCTGGCACCACGGGAACTGCAGGTACGTCTGGCACTACGGGAACTGCTGGAACGTCTGGCACTACGGGAACAGCTGGAACGTCTGGCACTACGGGAACTGCTGGAACATCTGGCACCACGGGAACAGCTGGAACGTCTGGCACTACGGGAACAGCAGAAACGTCTGGCACTAGGGGAACTGCTGGAACGTCTGGCACAACGGGAACAGCTGGAACATCTGGCACCACGGGAACTGCTGGAACGTCTGGCACCACGGGAACAGCTGGAACATCTGGCACCACGGGAACTGCTGGTACGTCTGGCACTACGGGAACAGCAGGAACGTCTGGCACTACGGGAACTGCTGGAACATCTGGCACCACGGGAACAGCGGGAACATCTGGAACTGCTGGAACGTCTGGAACAGCTGGAACATCTGGAATTGCTGGAACGTCTGGCTCTACGGGAACAGCTGGAACGTCTGGCACTACGGGAACTGTTGGAACGTCTGGCACTACGGGTACTTCTGGAACGTCTGGAACTGCTGGAACGTCTGGCACTACGGGAACAGCTGGAACGTCTGGCACTACGGGAACTGCTGGAACGTCAGGCACTACGGGAACTGCTGGAACGTCTGGCACAACGGGAATCACTGGTTCTTCAGGCACTCCGGGATCTGGGCCCGCCCTTTGACAGATGTAGCTCCGCAATTCCTCGCAGTTGCCGAAGCGCAGGTTGGCGCCACTGGCCCTCGCCTCGAGGTAGCCGCACACGTTCGGCTGCCCGCCAGCTGTGGAACGACAACAACGGCCACTTGGGTCATTCAGCTGGTTAGGTGATGATGGAATGAAGCTCTTTTTGAATTCCTATATTTATTTCAAAATTTTATGATTTAGATTTTGTTGCCAAGAGTGTTAGGATCCCTTAGACACAGGTTTTGTAGCGTTCGGACAGAGTCTGTGGCAACAGGATCAGTCCCAGAAGGAGGTTAATTTATACGCTCAATATTGCTTTTTAACGGGGTTGTTTTGCTTGGTTTCCAGGTTAAAATGCACTCAACGTGTTGCCTAAAATACAAGGATTCCTTACGTCGTCATTTGTGTTTGGTCGCCATCGGACAGAGGTTGTGGCAACAGGGTGAGACCCAGTAGGAGGTAGGTACACCAATGTCTGCCTACCTGCCGGCTTGGCCACGTCCACCCAGGGGAAGAGCATGGGGTAGAAGTAGGCCATGGTGGCGTCCAGCTCGACCGAGTGGTCCGTGGTGTAGAGGACCGCGCCGTCGGCCACGCATGCGCTCTTGGCGTTCGCCCACGTCGCCTTCGTCAGGAAGAACTTGAGCTGCATGTTGGGCGCCTCCAGGTACGTCAGGTATTCTGGAGCGACGCGTGGAGAGGGCACACAGGCGATTAGAGTGCCACGCGTGGTGAGGGCACAGATTCTGTTAGAGGACCACGCGTGGAGAGGGCACACAGGCGATTAGAGGGCGTCACTGCAGTGGGGAATTTGCCAGAAAAGTCAGGACTCGGATCCACAAAAGGAGATTCTTTGAATTCCCACGGTGTTTTACACGAACTCCAAAAGGTTTACCCCATTTCGTATCCACAAGGTGGGATTCTGCCTTTTTATGGAGAGTAATTCTCTCATCGAAAACCCCTGCTACTGAGCGGGGTTTTGTCAATCTCCCCATCTCCCAAACTATTCGAATATAATCCGCTTACCGCAGCATAAGATAAAGTACTCGCCGTTATAGCAATTGCAAGAAGTTAAAGGAATCAACATCTCAAAGATGAATGCAACAACAATTTTCAATGTATCACGATGTCAACCTAATCGCATGCAGTCAAATTTGAAAAACATACATTTTTAAGTTTTAAGTGTGATAATTTATACGACAGGATTCGATACCGATTGCCGATTGTCATCGATGTTGAATCAAAGTTTTCGTGCACCAAATGGCCATTCTACAAGACTTTCTGACTTTCAAAAGTGGAGCCAGACAAATTAATCCGTGCTCCGAACTTCTGGCTCGACTAAAATCCTGTGCATCCGCCTCTCGACACAACTAAAAAAACGCAACAAAATGAATCTCGTTGAAATTGCGTTGGAGGGTGAACACCAACATTTAACTGGTGCAGACCCTTACGCGAGAGGAAAAATGAGGGTCTAAATTTACTCCAAAATCTATGAAAAAAAAACTGTGGGTAGCGAAAGAGTGCGCGCATGGTCGTGCAATCGCGCTTTTCCAATACATAACGAATGAATATCGATTTACAGTCGATGCTTAGAGCTCATTTAGGCTATTTTTGAAATGATTTACCTGATGAATGTTTGTAAAAATCAAATTCCCTAACCAAAAACGAAACGAGTTCGCTTCAAAAAAAGCTTGACGTCTTTCCCAACTGCACAAACGAACCCATTCAAAACATTCAGCTTAAAAAGGATTTGAAATAGTCTATCCCACCCCCCTTGTCACACATGTTAGTCTTAGAGTAAGTTTATGAGACCAGTGCACAACACAGTCTTCTATTTGACTAAACGTCTGAGTGACCAACACACAAGGGGATTATTTAGCTATTTCTAGAATTCACTTGTCTTTTTTAGAATGGACTAGTTTATATTTCATTTTTGAAATAGCAATACATAACGGCATAATAATGATTAAAGAGTTAATCTGACTGAAGATGACATCTGGTGGCCTATACTTTAACGTTGCATAGGATACATGCAGCGCGGAGCTAGTGGCGTATCCCGGCTAGCTGTGGTCGAAGGAGTAAAGCTGTTTTTTATATTTGCCAAACACCTACTATGTTGGCTTCACCTAACATGTTAATAGTTCCCCACTCCAAGTACTATCACTCTCAATTTTAGCGTGTACACGAGTGTTTCTGTGAAAACCGTGATAACATCTACAACTATACCTCCAGTAATAGTGTTGCGTACGTCCGTTCGCAATATATGAAACACGTCATGCTAGTCTTAGAGTCCGTTTATGAGAGTCATAAAAGCTAACAGCTAAAAGAAAAGCTCTACCTACAGCAACAACATCTACCTCAACATCTACCTCCAGTAAAAGTATTAAACATGTTTAGAATTGGTGGCGATTTAATCGTCGTACACTTTTGTAAAGAAAATATACAACATACTAATTGTTTGCTTGGCTTCATCCACCCACGACGACGACGGTGGGGAGAAAGGGGGGTGGGGTAGACGTCTTGTTTTTATTTCAAATCCTATTTAAGCTGAATGTTTTGAATGGGTTCGTTTGTGCAGTTGGGAAAGACCTCAAGCTTTTTTTGAAGCGAACTCGTTTCGTTTTTGGTTAGGGAATTTCAATTATTTTGTAAGCAAAGCCACCTTCCAACCCCTACAATTGAAAATAATCTGCCATGACGCATAATAACGCTCTTCGAATACTTGAGGGTATACAGAGATTGCTATGAGTAAGACGGTGACCCATCTAATACCAGACCCAGCGCAATGTTGCTTTACTTTGGTGTTCTCATAGAACCGGCGTTTCCAACACGCTAAACCGTTCGGCATTTAACTGGATTACATGCAAGTGCTACAAATATCACTGTTCACTGATGAGCCCCCCCCCCCCCTTACTTGCCACCCACCACGCCCCATCCGTGTACCCCAATGAAGTTTGATATTAAGGTGAAGGTGAATTTGTCCGGAGATGTTCTTCAACATATTGCCAAATCGACGAATCGACTACGCACGGTCAAGTCCATTCATAACCAACCAAATGACATAGAGATGACCAACGAAAAGAAATTCACGTGAAAGGACGGTAGCAATAAAATGAGGGAAGTTGTCCAGTTAATTGTGCAGTTTAAAATCAATTGACATGCCCGGAATTTTAAGCCAAGCCCTGTCGCCCACCGAGTGAGCACTGTACACACTTGGCCAGCACGTGTCTTGCTAAAGCTATACTGTTAACCTTGGGGTCTTAATGTAATCGGTTATTTGATGGGAATTTATCCACATCAGCGCCACATATGAAACAAACCTGATGTGTATTTAATTCTAACCAAGGGGGAGGTGGAATTGGGAAAATGAAAATGAAAATGGAAGATTATAGTGATAGTAAAACTATAAAGTTTACCCGCCGGTGGCAAGAATTGAATCAAAAGTGGGTTGCAGTTTACGGATTTTAGATAGGCTTTTTGGGCAATATTTTGTCCGGAGGCGGCTTAAAAAAATTACCAAGGGTACAGCCATCGATAACGTAACTGTAATAAGTCTTACTGTAATGAGTCCGGAGTAATAAAAATTGTGATTACACGCCCGACAACGCACAATAGAGTTTGTAGAAACACAAAGAAATGTCGATGATTTAAGTTAATAGTGTAAATCCACAGTAACAGACGCTGTAAATATATTGTTTTAAACCTTGAAATCAACTTTGGGAAAAACAAAAAAAAATACATGTGGGGAATCGAACTCACGATCACTCGCGCCCGAATCGAGCGCTTTATCTGTATGGCCAGGTATTCACTCCCAGCCCCCGGTATTATGCGCTACCCGTACCTATGATAAACGATGTCAAAATTCAATACTCGCCTGCCGGTGCCGTGAATCGACGGCGCATACCTCGAAATTCATGTCAGTGTCTCATCGGCATGTGTCCATCTGCCCGGCAAACAAACTGCCCGGCATACAAACTGCCCGGCAAAAAAAACTGCCCAGCAGACAAACTGCCCGGCGAACAAACTGCCCGGCGAACAAACTGCCAGGCAAAAAAACTGCCCGGCGAACAAACTGCCCGGCGAACAAACTGCCCGGCAAACAAACTGCCCGGCAAACAAACTGCCCGGCAAGTTGCAATATATTTCACGGAACTGTACCTAGACATCGGAGGGAGGAGCAAGCATCGCGTTAGTATTCGGACAGAAAACATTGACTCTGGATCTGAAACAGTCCCAGCGCTCGACACTCTACCCAAATGAACTGCATTGATCGCCTCATTCCCCATAATGTTAAAGGACTTGTGCGTCGGGCGTCGGTAGCGGGCGTCGATGCACTGACCGTGACCGCCCGCCAAAAGCGTTGGTCCTCGGACTCCGTTGAGTTATATGGCAAAGCTTGATCAAACACAAGACGGTAAGCCAGGCTCGGGTAATCCAGCACTCGACGATGCACGATCTCCCGCTAAAGCGCCGGGCGTCGGTAGCGGGCGTCGAATCGAGACCACCCGCCAGGAGTGTCGGTCCTCGGACCAACGCTTTCAGTAATTTTGACTTAAATATCTGTAATATTGCCCTAAAACAAGGGGACGACACCGTCGATGACGGGCACGTCGGAGTGCGTGACCGGGAGGAGGGTGAACGCCCCCATGATGTTAGAGAGTAAGGAGACGGCTAGTACTCCAACAATAGCAGCGGACGACGGCGTCGTCGACGGTGACATAGGAATGCTCGCCCGAATGGAGCGTAGACGCCCTCATTTTCTTGCCTTATAGGTTATCGTTTAGAGAAACGGCAAAGCACTTTAACATTGGACTAATGGCAGACGACGTCGTGGTTGACGGCGACGTCTGTGAGAGCCGCCGAGATACGTGATACCGGCTCGTGGCCGTCGGCCTGTCAAGTTCCTGATGTTTAACGACGCACTGTCAATGCATCTCGACAACTGGACATGCAAAACGACTTCCCTTATAAGTAAAATAATCTTGTCTAATGCAGGGCTATATCAGTTTCGAGACAGAGGCGTTATACCACTACGAAGACAACGATGGCAAGCACGATGCCGAGTCCAAAAGAGTAACGGCTCCCCAATCGCAATATAGGTGTGGATCCCGTTAAAAGATCATGGCGTGTTTTACTATTCGCAACAGGGGCGGACTGTCCCGGGGTGCGGGGGTGCTATCGCATCCCGGGCTTTTGACTTTCCGGGCCTCTGCCGGTCATTGGAAATGCGTATGTTTTAATTAATGAAATGAATATATCTTTTTCTTGCAACACCGAGCGAAGAATTCCAATCCAGAGTTGATAAATACGAGTAATGTCGGGCTTTTTGTCGGCGGATAGAAGGGAACGAACGTTCTTAGTAACTAGAAGTAACTCCTTGGTACCTCTATTGCTTTGCCGCCAAAGCCGGTGCTCGACTACGAGAGTTTCGATGAATTTGCAATGCTTTGTTTCGGCTCAATTTCGGCGTTTAAATAAGAATATCTAATGTGCATGTTTTTTTCCATTTTGGCCATTTGACCGCCATACACTGCTGCTTACCCACTAAATTGATTTCTTAAAAAAATGTGAGTTTTATAGTGAGCTATAAATTTATTTTATTTTATAGTGAACTCAAACATGGTCTTTTGTTCGCTTACTAATAGTCTAGCTCTTCCTGCTCTATACGTGTGGTCAGAAGGGCTGTTGGAGTTGTACTGAAATATCATAAAAATGTTCAGTTACTACTCATTTTCTCTCTATCATGTCCATGGATGCATGCACGTGGTATCGTATCTCGACAGCTTGCGACTTGTAATGTTAGCTTGGCTAACTCGTGGATTCTCTTGAACAGACAAGGGCAACCCCCGGCCCACGGGACTATTTTGTCCGGTCCGCCGGGCTTTGGACAATTAGCAATTATATCCACGACTTACTAACAGCATTCAGATGAGATATAAGAAATGTCTGATGTTGACTTTTCTGATTTCAACGTTTATAGGTGAGAATAATAAACTTTAAAAAATCACATCTATATTACTAATTATGCATGGAAATCTGACAGGTTCGATTGGATTGGGTTCGATATTCAAGAGTTAGGACAATCTAATGACGAAGTGGTCCCGAAAACGAACTGTCTTGAATCCTAATTGTTTAATAATCTTATTATTTTCGAAAGCGAAACGAGAAGAAACTGCGTTGATACGTTGTAATTCCTGATGAAAGGGGAAAGGCCCCACCCCAGCACAATTGAAAGATTTTTAAAATTCAATGTTAATTTTGGAGCCCTATATATGCTTTTTAGGTGGGCATCTATATTTTGATGGTGCTTTATTTGACGTATTTGCCCCCCCCCCCCCCTCCCCCAACACCCCCATTTACGCAAGTGGTCGTCCGGCCCGCCAAACATCCAGAAAATTTGAATCAGGCCCGTGATTTCCAAAAGGTTGCCCACACCTGCTCTAGAATATCCATGGTTCGTTTGTCGCGCCGCTACCCTTTGTCGGTCAGCGCCGTCAAAGCAATGCGACAGTATGGAACAGAACATACTATATGTATTGAGTGGATTGCTTCTAGTTACTGAATGATATTTAGAGATGAAGATGACTTTTGACCAATAATTAGGACTTGCCATTCAGGGGCGGTCTGGCTCGAAAAAGCCCTGGCTGTACAAAATCTAGGCCCGCAAATGTATTATTGCAATATGTGTTGTTGAAGAAGACACAACCTCATCCCGCGAATACGTTTTTCGGTGCTTTTTTTACACTTATTTCGTACCTCTGTTATTACTATAACCACACTACATCTAAAATTTTCAAACAAAAAAAGGCACTCTTACTTATTAATAACAGGCAAACATATTAACGGGCTTTTAAGTTATTCTGCAGCTTTGCACTGTACGGCAGCGTTAGGGTGTAAATAGGGGATTGCAAGAAAAGAAACATTAACTCATTATTTGGGGAAATGGTTATTGAACGGATAAAAACTATCAAATAGAGTAATGATTGTAGATAATAAAGGATAAGGTCCAAAAGCTTATTGATTTCCAGTTCAATTCGATATACAAGCTCACACATCGCTCTCCTGTATTTTAATAATACTTGAGTATACTTTTGATTTGTAGTAAATTACTGCGCTCAGACTAACAAGATATAAACAAAAATTGAAAAACAAAAGTGTCAAAAAACAAACTCAATGAACAGTTTGCGAGGCAACCGTGAGGTACTACGAGCCAGACTGCCTAAGTAATAATATTGTGACGGGTGAAAAGTAAACGACTGTTCTACTTCTCTCTTACTTCGCTCTTAGTTCGCTCTCACTTTACCTTTGGGGCTCACGTAGCTCGACTCGCTTGGCTCTTCTGTGAAAGTACCCGTCACCTAGGGATCGTTTGGACCAAAAGGACACTGCTTTATAAACCCAAATATTCCTTTATTTTGACCACATGTCAATGCCAGGGATCATGTCTGACTCGATGCTGTAACAGTGATTCCAGCAAGTCCTGGCTCATCGTGGATCGAAGACGCGACTTGATGATCTGGAGTTTGTGCAATTCACTTGAGTGCATGCCATGGCGAGGAGAATTTCATATTTGTATGTCCGGTAAATTGTCGTGAATGAAACTTGAATGAAAATTATATTTGTGCAATAGTTGGAAATTGAAATGAACAAGGAATGCAGTATTTGCAATCTGAAATAATAATTTAATTGTTTAACAAAATTCACTAAAGTTGATGTCGGGTTGGTACACAATACATAAATAATTATTTGCCTTTCTATGAGGACCTAGCCGGCAGACTGCAGAAACTCACTTTAAAACTCACATTTTTTAAAGAAATCAATTTAGTGGGTAAGCAGCAGTGTATGGCGGTCAAATGGCCAAAATGGAAAAAAAACGTGCACATTATTTTCAACTAGATATTCTTATTTATACGCCGAAATTGAGCCGAAACAAAGCATTGCAAATTCATCGAAACTCTCGTAGTCGAGCGCCGGCTTTGGCGGCAAAGCAATAGAGGTACCAAGGAAATACTTATAGTTACTAAGAACGTTCGTTCCCTTCTATCCGCCGACAAAAAGCCCGACATTACTCGTATTTATCAACTCTGGATTGGAATTCTTCGCTCGGTGTTGCAAGAAAAAGTTATATTCATTTCATTAATTAAAACATACGCATTTCCAATGACCGGCAGGGGCCCGGAAAGTCAAAAGCCCGGGATGCGATAGCACCCCCGCACCCCGGGACAGTCCGCTTCTGTTGCGAATAGTAAAACGCGCCATGATCTTTTAACGGGATCCACACCTATATTGCGATTGGGGAGCCGTTACTCTTTTGGACTCGGCATCGTGCTTGCCATCGTTGTCTTCGTAGTGGTATAACGCCTCTGTCTCGAAACTGATATAGCCCTGCATTAGACAAGATTATTTTACTAATAAGGGAAGTCGTTTTGCATGTCCAGTTGTCGAGATGCATTGACAGTGCGTCGTTAAACATCAGGAACTTGACAGGCCGACGGCCACGAGCCGGTATCACGTATCTCGGCGGCTCTCACAGACGTCACCGTCAAGAGATGACTGAATAACACCATCTGGAATAAGACCATATCGGCCATTATCTGTCCCACCGGAATAAAGCCATCTGACTGATGGTCTTGTTCCAGTGGAACAAGACCATAAAAAATATGGTCTTGTTCCAGTTTTGATTCACTGTCCCAACACCATCAGTCTGATGGTCTTGTTCCACCGGAATAAGACCATACAAATTATGGTCTTGTTCCAGTCAAGATTGACTGTCCCAACACCATATTTCTGATGGTCTTGTTCCAGTGGAACAAGACCATAAAAATATGGCTTTAATCCAGTCGGTTAAGGCAGTGGCGTGCGAATCAGAATGGAAAAAGCCATCTCGTGTATGGTGTTAGTCCACTGGAATAATACCATAAGAAATGTGGCTTTGGTCCAGTAACGAGTCAACCCTCGTTGCAGAGGAGTAAAGCGAGATGCCTAGCATCCAGCACTTGGATTTTAAAAAGTTGTGTCCTATGCAAATAATGTCAAACGCAGCCACTACGTATAACGTAAGCACTACGTAAACATTTTTGAACCATTGTATGTATGTTTGCGTTGAGTATTGGTATGTGAACTATTTTAAATCACTTTCACCCAATATTGTAAACAATTGTTCCCGCTGGTCCGGGGATAAATGATGCAAAGGGGTGTAAGCGGTTGATGAAGAAGTATAATATTATTAGTGTGATAATATGAACCATATCGTAGAGACAACCACATATGGCTGTATAGTTTGAACATATACCTTTTATGGGGAATCATGTTTTACTTTATTTGCATAAGAAAGACTAAACCTAAGTCACAAGCGAGAGCACAGTACCTAAACTTTACCTATGGTCATGGGCGAAAGTGTAAAACAATGTTATAATTGAAGTTCCCGGCACCCTAAACTAATTTTTTTATCTATTACACTTGTTGGCGAGGGAGCAGGAATTCAATTGCGAGGCTCCATATCTATCAGATTTCGCGTAGTCAATTTGAACCTAGCATGCAATCTCCAATGCTCGATCTGTAATGATCTAGCGATTCTCTAACGTTTTTTAGGAGTGGGTGGGCCCTGTAATGAGATGCTTATTCCTTCTGAACTTGACTTGGAGATTGTCAGGTTCCTATCCTATTATTATCTGTAAGTGTGGAAGCTGACCAAATTAACACAAACACAATTGATAATATGATGCATGTGAATAACTTAATGTTATACTGCCGAACTCGGGAGGCCAGTTCTCGGAGACAACTGCCTGCTCGCCGGCGACGCAGGGAGTGGTCAGGTAGCTACCCTTTTGTTGGGTTAGATTATTTATAGCCAGGCACAGGAAATTAAACAATACGGAAGAAAAATATGTACAGTCTTATCAAGAGCCAGGTACACTCGAAGTGTTGAAACGACACAAGATCAGCTAGTCAATCAAAACGTCGTCAACGCAAACGCAAGTTTCATTCAGCATGCACTCTCTCTCATACAGAGTTTATTGTAATACACTAGTATATTAAACTGGTAATGACACACCCTAATTTGACATACTGTCATATACAGGACCATATACAGGACCAAAAGGGAAGCATTTTTATTAAATTTCGAAGATTCACGTCTGCTTTTCCTATATATAACACAAACTTTGAAAGAAAATATTTCAAACTGGGGTTTCAATGCTCAATGAAGTCTCACTTATATTTTCTAGTTACTTCCTCGACTGACAATGGCAGCGTGAAGAACATAACTTATTGTTTTTTAACCTAAACTCCATTTCACGTTCGGAAGGAGAGTGGATTTGCAACTTTCAAGAGGACCCACTGCTGCTGGACACCAGCCGAGAGTTTCAAAACTTAGCTATGAGCCATTTATTGAGCATGAAATATGGTATGGAAGATATTCGCCTTTCAATGGATGTCTCCCGTGTGACCTTTAACGTCCACCCACGGGTTCCAGTCGCACCTGCCGCGTTGCACACACTTTGGAGGTGATACCTGGCACCAGGACAAAATTTTTGATACCAGTATCAAAACTGTCCGCGAAATATTTATCGGGAATTTCATTTTTGGTAGCTGGCTCTAGCCTAAACATGAGATTGCTTTCAACATTACACAGAAAGGAAATCATTTTTGAAAGCCGATATAGTTAGTAGGCAACTGCACAACTTTTCAAATATTATTATGCTTTATGCCGAATCCCAAAAAATACTTTTGAGAAACCCAAAATCATACGAAGTTGTGCAACTGGCATCTTCAAAGTCAAGAGAATTTTAAATTTAATCATGCACAACAAGAAAACCAACTTTTTTCAATCTGCAGATAGACAGAGGTACCGGGGACAATGCTACAAAAGTATTGTTTGTGGTGAAAACAAGACTTGGATTAGATATCGAAAGAGAACATCAGAATCGTGATGAATTAGTTTAATTTGTCGCCACATAGGTGGGACCTAATCACTTCATGTGTTTTAGCCTCGACTCATATACCTTTCGCCTTCCCCGATGAGCTGATTTAAGATTTTTAAGTTAATGCTGCTAAAATGTACACATACATGTGTACACAAATGTGTACATACATAATATTAACATGTCTGTCGCTCATAAATAAAAAATAAGAACACGCGTCGCGTAGCGAGCAGTAAAGCGAATATTATATATCACCGTGGACCCTTAAAAATCGCACTGTGTGTGTATGTGTGTGTGTATCCGAAATACTAAAGAAAGAATATTATTTTTTGAAGGGTCAATTTTTTTCTTATAACAATACCTCGTATAAAAGCACATCAAAACAGTCCACAATGTTGTTCATAAATTTATACCCCGACGCCTGCAAGCTAGGCATCTCTCTTCACTCCTCTGCAACGAGGGTTGGCTCGTTACTGGACCAAAGCCATATTTCTTATGGTATTATTCCAGTGGACTAACACCATACACGAGATGGCTTTTTCCATTCTGATTCGCACGCCACTGCCTTAACCGACTGGATTAAAGCCATATTTTTATGGTCTTGTTCCACTGGAACAAGACCATCTGAAATATGGTGTTAGGACAGTCAATCTTGACTGGAACAAGACCATAATTTTTATGGTCTAATTCCGGTGGAACAAGACCATCAGACTGATGGTGTTGGGACAGTGAATCAAAACTGGAACAAGACCATATTTTTTATGGTCTTGTTCCACTGGAACAAGACCATCAGTCAGATGACTTTATTCCGGTGGGACAGAAAATGGCCGATATGGTCTTATTCCAGATGGTGTTATTCAGCTCCTCCGCCGTCAACCACGACGTCGTCTGCCATTAGTCCAATGTTAAAGTGCTTTGCCGTTTCTCTAAACGATAACCTATAAGGCAAGTAAAATGAGGGCGTCTACGCTCCATTCGGGCGAGCATTCCTATGTCACCGTCGACGACGCCGTCGTCCGCTGCTATTGTTGGAGTACCAGCCGTCTCCTTACTCTCTAACATCATGGGGGCGTTCACGCTCCTCCCGGTCACGCACTCCGTCGTTCCCGTCAATGACGGTGTCGTCCCCTAGTTTTAGGGCAATATTACAGATATTTTAGTCAAAATTACTGAAAGCTTTGGTCCGAGGACCGACACTCCTGGCGGGCGGTCACGATTCGACGCCCGCTACCGACGCCCGGCGCTTTAGCGGAAGATGGTGCATCGTCGAGTGCTAGGTTACCCGAGCCTGGTTTACCGTCTTGTGTTTGATCAAGCTTTGCCATATAACTCAACGGAGTCCGAGGACCGACGCTTTTGGCGGGCGGTCACGGTCAGTACATCGACGCCCGCTACCGACGCCCGACGCACAAGTCCTTTAACATTATGGGGAATGAAGCGATCAATGCAGTTCATTTGGGTAGAGTGTCTAGCGCTGGGACTGTTTCAGATCCAGAGTCAATGTTTTCTGTCCGAATACTAGCGCGATGCTAGCTCCTCCCTCCTATGTCTAGGTACAGCCGCGTGAAATATATTGCAACTTGCCGGGCAGTTTGTTTGCCGGGCAGTTTGTTTGCCGGGCAGTTTGTTTGCCGGGCAGTTTGTTCGCCGGGAAGTTTGTTCGCCGGGCAGTTTTTTTTGCCGGGCAGTTTGTTCGCCGGGCAGTTTGTTCGCCGGGCAGTTTGTCTGCCGGGCAGTTTTTTTGCCGGGCAGTTTGTACGCCGGGCAGTTTGTTTGCCGGGCAGTTGGAACGTTCCCTGTCTCATCGTATGAAAACTATGACGCTACCGAGCTATTAGCTGGTTTACGGCGATTTGGTTAACCAGTGTTGTTCATGGTTTCAAGAACATTTTAAGACGCTGTGCAGCCGAGACTATTACTGGTCGCTCTTCTCTGAGGTCACATTGACATTATTTGGATATTAAAAATAAGTGACTGTGATTGGGTTCGATCCGTAAATCCACAGATCACACCTTATGTAGACTTGTGTAACAATAGCGCTCGGCTACGGAGACATATGAAGTTGTGACGAGGATTATACAACTTATTTTTCGGCCGTTGGCCGTGACATTCCAGGCACAACTGCCAACAAACCATCAACAAACAAACAACAAACTAGCAGCGCCCTCCATGTGAAATCACTATGCAAATAAATACACGTGCACAAATTACGGATGAAAACAATTGTTTCTCCAAGATGTCGTCGGATGAGTACTTATTTGTTCTATCTCCACTTTGTATTTTTGAGTTAAATGTCTTACAGGTATGTTGAAGTATTGTTTTACCTAAAACCATGCTTAATCCTATGAAATTTCACACCGAACCCTGTTTTTCAAAAATACTTTGTTCCAAGTCCACCAACTTGCACAACTTTGTCAGTGCTTACTTGTTCTATTTCCAAAATAACCGGATTCAGAATTCCAACCAATCACAGCGCGTGATTTTAATACACAAGTGGCATGACAGCTGTGTGCGCGCGAAAATGTTGTAGTGAAGCGAGGTGATGAATTGTTTCGAAATTAAACTATCCCTCGAGTAAACGACAGTTAACAACATTAAAATGTCGTCGCCAGTTCCGGACCTGCCCAACTATCTTCTAGAACTAGGGTTAGAGGATAGTATTTGAGAAGAAGCAATCTTACGTCATGAAGGGTTAAAGCTTATGTAGTCCAGCCTTAATCCGACCTCGAGTTTTAACTTTATGGATCTCACTATGAATGGAAGTTAATTAATAAACATTGAAATAATACGTCTTTTTCCCCATTTAAGTGACAGCAAACGCCTCGCTTACTTAATTAAACTTTTGATTTAAAAAAGTACAAATATTTTATTGTTATACTGTTGAGTGTTAAACCTTGCTAATCCTAATCCTGCACTGCAAAATTAATAAATATTGATTTCCATTATCACTTTTATTATAGAAGTATCATTGCTAAGCCACTCAATTGTAACCTAGTGAAAGGAGAAATATTTTATTCAGAACCTTGAATGCAATAGTGGAGATAGAACAATAGTATGACAAAATAAAATAATGAATTTTATAAATTTTTTTGTGTGTTCTATCTCCAACCGGAAGTTGTTTATTTAGGGCATAACGGAATAAAATATTAACTTGAAGCCTATCTCAATATTAGGAGAAAAAAATTACCAGTCAGAAAAATACTACTTCAGACCGAAAAGTATTTATAGTATAGTGTTTAAACAAGTTTGAAGCTTCAAACGGGTGTAGCTCCACTTTGTGAATTTGGAGATAGAACAAATAAGTACTTAGGCAACGATGTGTAAGCAATAAAGTGAAAATTGGGGTAAAGGCTATTACAAATTAAGCTATAGAAAGACGTGCACAAGCGATTCTCTAAAAAAAAAAAGCAGCCAGGTCCCCCGATTTGATCTCGGGCCTCCCGCATAGAAAGCAAGGACGTAGCGCAATGGGCCACGGTGGCGAGTTGATAACAGAGTTCTTTCTACGTCATATATGCCAAGACAAAGCGTCACTTCGACAGGGAGAAGGAAAACAAATGGCGAGTGTGGGAATTGTGCGATTGAAACTTTTCGACTATATGGTGAATTTATTTACCTTTCTTCGCGAAAATACGACGAAAACGCTAGATGTAGGTATCAAATTTACCATTTTAAACATCAATAATTCCTTTAAGATTGGTTTCAAGTCGCTACGACGTTTGCTTAAAGGGGCTGTGAAGCAGGAAATTTAAATTTGCACACAGGTTACAAACCATAACACCAATAGAAAATGGACATTTAAAAATAAATCGCCGAATTAGGCGATTTTACAAAAATTATTTCAGTTTTCAGCGATCGGGCGCTGCGAAAATGTAACGTATGGGGAATTACTTATGCGCCAATCTGTCGTCTTTTCTCTCTGTCTAACAATTCCTGCTCGCTCTCCTCGCAAGCCCCGCGCTGCCGACTAGTCTGCAGGCAGCACGAGGCTGCTCACTTCCCCTCCAATGGTGCAGCACTGATTATTGTTTCTTCGAATTGGCGCTCGCCAAGGGTTTATGCTTCGATCATTACTGTTTATGTTATTATGGCAATAATGTTGTCACTAGTCAGAATTAAGACTTGCTATAAGAAAATGTTTACGAGATCTATACTGCAATCTATGACCTTTTTTGTTAGCATAAATTGTTTGGGACGGGTTCGATAGCGTATGATTTTTTTTAGGCTTGTCGGATGTAACTAGCATGATATGGTGGCGTAATATGTTCAACGAATCAGTTGAAAAATAATGTTCTCAAATGTATGGTGGTCAGTTATGCAAACGTAATCGCCTGTTACTATTTTCACGGCAGCTATTTCATTGCAGCAAACACTCTCGGCGTCCGTAGGCATAACATTACATTCACTGCACTTACACCAATTGCTTGATTCGCTCCTATCACAAGGATTTTCAATTGTCTCGTTTTGCGACGTTTCTATTGCTGCTAGTTCCTCCTCGGTATATTCTGGCTCAAACTCGAACCCAGCGCGAGCCATCGAACAAAAGCATGAGGAAATTATAGCGGGTCACTATAAGCTACGTACAAAATATGCACTTGTGTGGTAGTGTCAGATGAGATCTCTGTTTTTTCCTGCCGAGATTTGTCGACCGATCGAGCATGGGAGAGCGCGTGCTGGCTCGAGTCCAATTTATAGTAGTATCTTTGCTCGAGTCTCACAAAACCTATCCCCACTCCGTCGATTCTCCCTTCGGAGCCGATCCGCTACCGCTGGCTGGCCGCCTGCCAACCGCTGCAGCGACCAACGCGGCCGCGGTAAGGATAATTGCAACACCCGAATTACACACCTTCAGTAATTAATTTGCTGAGGCTAAACGGATGCTCCAATTATAACATTCAAAATATCTCCAGGTAGAAGAAAGATGGAAGAGTATGGCACTAGGTTTGATTATTTTTTCTGATCATTAGTTTTCCTAGGCTCCAGGGGTCGAAAATGCTCACCATGTTATTTCTTATGGGAGATTTTTTGCTTGGCGCCTAGGCCGAAAAACACGGAACTCGGCAATTTTTGCTGGGGACCAAGCTAGGGAAAACATTTTTTTTGCCTCTCAAAATTCCTAACTTGGTGGTCTTTATCGATAATATAAATTTGGATCAGCGGGTAAGACCCCCTTTAAAAAGATTTTTATTCAAATGTGTATTCGCACCAATGTGTTCATGTAAACCTTTCTTGCGTCGCCCAAATCCTCGGATTTCGGTCAAGACGTCAAGGGGAGTTACCAACCCCCGGAATGAGCCAGTATCGAGGGAAACACAGATCAGCTGTGCCGGCTGTGCAGAGTCCACGCAACAAACTGGCAGCGCCCTCTATGTGAAATCACTATGCAAATAAATACACGTGCACAAATTACGGATAAAAACAATTGTTTCTCCAAGATGTGTAAGCAATAAAGTGAAAATTAAGGTCAAGGCTATTACAAATTAAGCTATAGAAAGTCGAGCACAAGCGATTCTCTAAAAAAAAAAATCGGAGTCCCTCGATTTGATCTCGGGCCTCCCGCATAGAAGGCAAGAATATAGCGCAATAGGCCACGGTGGCGGATTGGTTATTGAGTTCTTTCTACGTCATAAAAGCAAAGACAAAGCGTCACTACGACAGGGAGAAAACAAATGGCGAGTGTGGGAATTGTGCGATTGCAACTTTTAGACCATGTGATGAATTAATTTACCTTTCTTCGCGAAAATACGACGGAAACTCTAGATGTAGGTATCAAATTTACCATTTTAAACATCAATAATTATTTTAAGATTGGTTTCAAGTCGCTACGAAGTTTGCTTAAAAAGATTTTTATTCAAAAGTGTATTCGCGCCAATGTGATCATGTAAACCTTTCTTGCGTCGCCCAAACCTCGGTTCGGTCAAGACTTCAAGGGAGGTTACCACCCCCCGGAATTAATAATCTGTACACAAATAATCAACACACGCCAAGCACATTATCCTGTCAAAGAGCCAGTATTAATAAGTAAGTGAACACAAATCAGCTGTGCCGGCTGAGCAGTGTCCAAGCAACTAACTGGCAGCGCCCTCTATGTGAAGGCTATGCAAATAAATACACGTGGCCAAATTACGGATAAAAACAATTGTTTCTTCAAGATTTGTAAGTATTAAGTGAAAATGAAGGTAAATGCTACTAGAGATTAAGCTCTAGAAAGACGTGCACCAGCGAATCTCTTTAAAAAAAAAGAGGATAGTATCCGTTTGGATCCGAGTCGGCCCCCTCTTGAAACGCACAGACACATCGCACTAGGCTACAGCGTTGAGATGACATGGTTTCTCTCTTTACACCATATGTACCAATACAAAGCGTCCCGACGACGACGACGAAAGGGAGAACAAAAATGGCGAGTGTGGGACTTGTGTGATTGCAACTTTTCGACCATGTGGCGAATTGATTGACCTTTCTTCGCGAAAATACGACGGAAACGCTAGATGTATGCATCTTATTTACCATTTTAAACATCAATAATTATTTTAAGACTGGTTTCAAGTCGCTACGACGTTTGCTTAAGGCCATTCATTGATGGTTGTTGAGGTTAATTGAATTCAACTTGTTATGGATTCCCTAGAGATATTTCCAGGTTCTGAAATATTCAACTGGTTGTAAAAAGTGTGAGGATTCCATAGATATTTGTTTCGTTGCGATCGGATAACGGGTGTGGCCTGGAAAGTGTATACGGTAAGAGGTAAATTCTTAGCTGGAATTTACCCTTAAGTACATATTTCAACGTACTGGCTAAACATGGTAATTTTAAAACTCTTGTAGTTAATTGACGAGTGAATCTTGCAAAATGAAAATGGTTCAATTGGTTGTCCGAAGTGTGAAGATTCCGAAAATATAGGTTTCGTCGCGATCCGACGAAAGGTGTGGCCTGGAAAGTGTATACCTTACGAGATTAAGGAAACGGCTTGACTTCGGAGTTCATTGAACGGCCTTAAAAAGAATTTCATTCAAATGTGTGCCGCGAAGGCACATCCTGTTTGTATTCTAGTATACCTTTCTCTCCGTCTTGAATCCTCGATTTCGGTCAAGACGTCAAGGGGGGTTACCACCCCCAGGAATGGTAAGGGCTAGCAGAAATAAGATATTATAGCATATTTATATAAGATAAAAAAAAGTGGCACCCATCAGGTTTTGAACTCCGACCCACCAATTGGTGATCTCGACGTCCCGTAACAGGCTACTAGGGATTACAAATACTGGGCAGCTATCTGCATCACATGTGTACCGAAAAAGCGTCTTGACGACGACAAGGAAAAAATGGCGGATGTTGAACTTTGTGTGATTGGATCTTTTTGAGCATTTGGCCGACTATTTTACGTATTTCCGCGAAAATACGACGGAATGGCATGAACAATGTATCAAATCTACAATTTTAAACATCAATAAAGCGATTGGGAGTGGTTTCAAATCGCTCCGACGTATGTGTAAGCAGAAAATTTTTCAAATGAAAATCCCGCGAGATGCTTCGTGTAAACTACCTTTAGTCCGCACCAACATTTTTCGAATGTAGGGCAAGACGTCATGGGGGTTGACGGGGTTGACGGGGTTGACGGGCAAGACGTCTTCCCCTAGAATTAAGAAGATCGCAAGACCAAAGATATACTCTTCCTTCATCTACTGATATATTGAAATTAAAGATTGGATTACTTTTAGGGGCTCATTTCTCCTCTCGGGTGGGCCTCTCCATTCAACGTTTCTGTGGGGGTGGGGGTGCACGGATTATCTGACTTCCTATATAAAAGTTTTGATGGCACTTGCATTTTAATTTGAAACTTAGTAGAGAAAATCTAGCAACTTGATGTTAGTTGATTATGAAATATGGGAAAACTGACGGCTGTCCAAAATTGAAGAGCTCTGATTGGCCATTTTCAATTTTACCTCTTGGGAAATCTTCTTTTGCAGATACGGATAAGGGAATATTTTTGGGGATTTTGCAGGGGAAATAAAGTCTCCTTCTCGACAAAGACTCCATTTCAAACGCCTTCTGTTTGGACCTAGGTCTGGGTGGTTAGGTATGACCTTTCACATCGACGCATGCAGAACGGTCTTGGTCGTGTATTCCCTGTAACAAGCGCCACTGGCAGCTCAACAATAATGTGCAGTGTTTGCAGAAAGACGCGCTCGGTTACCGAGCTACAATCCTACAAGTTGGCTGAATATTAATTACCGCTTGCCTTACAACCACTCGCATGGTCAGCTTGCCTTACAACCACTCGCATAATCTGCTTGCCTTACAACCACTCGCATGGTCAGCTTGCCTTACAACCACTCGCATAATCTGCTTGCCTTACAACCACTCCCATGGTCTGCTTGCTGAACGCGATCTTGCTGTGTGCTACTACAACCCTTGAGGCTGATTTACTATCAACTTAGCTGTAATGTTCGGTATGAGCATATCTGTACGCTTGCCTACAACATGAACAAACTGAACTAAATGACTTGAAAAATAACGCTAGCAAAATGTTTGAACATGCCAAAATTTTAAGTCAAGTTAAAATTAAAACATATCAGATAAAAACATCAATCAGATTACTTCACCATGTTGAACAAGATTCTCTCATATTTGAGAAAAAGTTGGTTAATGTGCATTGAGATCTGATTGGCTTGCCGTAACGATTAAAGTTGTCCTTATAGACAGATAACTCAACGTAATAATTAAAGTATCAAATAAAGTTTCTGCAAAGTTCGTTGTAAACCAGCCAATTGAATCCCAAGACCAAGACTTCCCATTCCATTGCCAGGTATTATCCATGTGTTGGCGTATGCCCAATTGACTCACCGAATGGATGGTAGACGACCTCATTGGCAAACAACGCCGCAGCGAACAGTCTGACAGCCTCTGAGGTGTTGAAGATCTGCGTGAGACTCAGGTCGCCGAGCGGGGTGGTGGTGAACCGCGAGGCGGCGTCCAGCGTGTACACGGCAGCCGCGCGTTGCCCGTCAACGGCAGTTCGCCGCACGGGCTGGGGCTTGGCGCCAAGGGCCGGCACTCGCGTTCCTGGGAACACCCTGCACCAAGCCCGGTCAATCGTCTGGCCTGGGACCCGCTGTCTGCTACCGTCCAACTGCACCAAGGGCCGGCCACCGCTAGGCCTTGTCCCTTTGACACTGTGTTGGCGCTGTCCCTGTGGCACTGGCATATTGGCTTTCCCATAGTCACCTGGAGTTCCGACTGTTGATGGCCAAGGTCTCCTGGAACTCCGCCACGATCCGCGAGCCATTGACGAGACGACCGAAGCGCTGTACTGGCACGGGACTTGCCGACGAGAGCGCCACCAGCGACGCAGCGCAGAACAACGCCTGCAGAAACACGGCCAGGTCTAGACAGGGACTGCCAGGTCTAGACAGGGACTGCCAGTTAAAGACAGGGACTGCCAGGTCAAGACCCGGGGCTGCCAGGTCAAGACAGGATCTGCCAGGTCAAGACAGGGACTGCCAGGTCAAGACAGGGACTGCCAAAATGCTAGTGGTAAACGCAAGTGCAAAATACAAATGCAAAATACAAGTGCAAAATGCAAGTTCAAAATGCAAGTGCAAAATGCAAGTGCAAAATACAAGTGCAAAATGCACGTGTATAATGCTGGTGCAAAATGCAAGTGCAAAATAACTCGCAAATGAACTCACTTAGCGTTTGCAAAGTCCAAACAGTATTTCAATACTAGGGCTTCGCGAACGTAATTTTGTTGCGTTGAAGATGAGCGTAGCGGTTTATACTTATAGCGGATAAAAATGTATATACAGAAGGCCGATGAAAACTATGAAGCACCAAGCCAGACCATTGCCGTCTCAAGAATTCTGATCACTTGAAAATGTAAACGATTCTGACCTTTCTTTGTGTCTGTCCGAGCTGTCGGGTAGCGAAAGTATGCTCATTACAAAAAATTATTTTCAGGGTAGCCACAATCGCACAATTAGCACATTTTTTTCTCGAAACAGAGCAAAAGGTGTGAGTTCTCACGGCCACATCGTTTAAGTTATCATTTAAATATTTCAGCATTGAGTAGAGTCTAAAACATAATGATATATTAAAATGATTAATTCAACGATATGGCCGTGAGAACTCGGCCACTTTTGGCCTGAAAGCCACCTTCTAGCGAACTGGCCAGCAAATCTACGCGTTTACGGTCAATTTGGGGCTTTACATTGGGTTGGTCAGAACTGCATATTATATTACTATTGATTCAAGGAGGTTCTTGTACTAACTTTCCGTTTTACTTGTGTCTTGACTGAGACCGTGTCTGAATGGGCTGTTTCATGCGGTCTCGCGTACACGTTCTTGACAAATGACGTCACAAGTCCTGTCTGAATTGCAAACCCACCGAGGCCAAGACCGCGTAACAGAGCTAGTACGCGAGACTTGAACGATGCAGCCTCGCAGACTTGGTCTCGGTAACTTGCCTGTTGTCAAATGGCGGTCGGTACAGTAATTATGTCAGGTAGCAGAAGTTAGCTGTACGAATATGTAACAAATGAAGTCACCGAGACCAAGTACGCGAGACCGAGACCAAATCGCGAGACCACGACCGAATCAATTTTAATCGAGATGCAGTTCAAAAACTAGGCCCGTCAGACATAGGCGCAGCAGTTCTACAAAGTTTTTTAAGTTTTTCGAAATTTAGATGCATGACTGCAATTTTGCCATGAAAATTTTACGGTTTAGGGTCTCTATAGCCCATTGTTTTGTCCGAATCCCACAGTTGCTGCATGCTGAGACATACTCAAGTAAATTTGGGCCAAATCCACCATACTTATCAGAATAGGGAATCCTAGTTTCAAATTCAAAATCACGGGGACGTTCCAGTTACGGATCCTGGGAGGAGCAATGTTATTAATTTTTTATTTAATGCTGATGATAAATAATGCTAAATGACGTCCCTTACCTCGATTGCCAGTTCTTATTAAAAAATAATACTAGCCCTACGGGCTAGGCGGCCTTTGGCCGCGGCCTGGTACACTTACGCGGGCTGCGGCGGCAATTCGCATCCCGTGTACGAAACGCCTCACGGACGAAAAGTTTTTGTGCACGAAATTTGTTTGGCATCAGTTTGTGTAATTGCCAAAAATGCTCAGTGCGATTACGAATATAAATTTCACACTTCCAGTTCCTTCCCTGTACCCTCCTCCAGCCCTCCGGCCTTCCCACCCAATTTTTACTAAATATCTATATCCGACCATTACTAATAAATAATATACTTCAACAACCAACCCCCTCCCCAAGAACTGCAAACAAATCATGTTTCTGCGAGCTTTGTAAAATTGTTTTCTTTGTATTTGCTTGTTTCGTAAAATATTATGTATGGGATATAGGGGCCCCAAATGGTCGAGGGCATGGTATGTGATAGCATCCACGCATCCCTGCCAGTCCGCCACTGGTTTCTTTATCAAGGGTTACCTCCTAGTTTCCCGAGGGAACGGTCTGTGAGAAGTGCATCCCCAAAGCAAGTGCATCCTGAAAGCAAGTGCATCTTTAAAGCAAGTGCAACCCCAAAGCAAGTGCATCCCCAAAGCAAGTGCATCCTGAAAGCAAGTGCATCTTTAAAGCAAGTGCAACCCCAAAGCAAGTGCATCCTCAAAGCAAGTGCATCCCCAAAGCAAGTGCATCCCCAAAGCAAGTGCATCTCAAAAGCAAGTGCATCCCCAAAGCAAGTGCATCCCCAAAGCAAGTGCATCCCCAAAGCAAGTGCATCCCCAAAGCAAGTGCATTCTGAAAGCAAGTTCATCCTGAAAGCAAGTTCATCCTGAAAGCAAGTGCATCCTGAAAGCAAGTGCATCCTGAAAGCAAGTGCATGGAAAGCAAGTGCATCCTCAAAGCAAGTGCATCCTCAGGCAAGTGCATGGAAAGCAAGTGCATCCTGAAAGCAAGTGCATCCTGAAAGCAAGTGCATCCTGAAAGCAAGTGCATCCTGAAAGCAAGTGCATCCCCAAAGGCAAGCGCCTCCTCAAAGCAAGTGCATCCTGAAAGCAAGTGCATCCCCAAAGCAAGTGCATCCTCAAAGCAAGTGCATCCTGAAAGCAAGTGCCTCCTCAGAGCAAGTGCATCCCCAAAGAAAGTGCATCCTCAAGCAAGTGCATCCTTAAAGCAAGTGCATCCTCAAAGCAAGTGCATCCTTAAAGCAAGTGCATCCCCAAAGCAAGTGCATCCTGAAAGCAAGTGCACCCTTAAAGCAAGTGCCTCCTCAAAGCAAGTGCCTCCCCAAAGAAAGTGCACCCAAAAGAGAACTCACCAAAGTCCAGTCCATCGCAGAGCAGTCGTCGCACTATGGCGATGACCGTCGGGCAAAATGTTTATATAGCAGCTAGCGCGCGACCGGTGACGAGTAGAAGACGCCGCGGCGGCCAATTGCAGGAGGGGCCATCGACCAAAACAGAGCAGTGAGTAGCGAAGGGTCAACGGTCCCTCAGTCCAACCAAACCCCCGCCAGAACTAGAGGAACACCCATCGCATTGGTGCCACTAATTGATAGTTATTTTCAACTATTTTTCTCTTGCCTGCAATGTGCTCCGGTTTTTCTCCGTGGGAGCCTCGCTGCTGGCCGCGGCAGATTAAGGCCGTTGTAGACACGGCTCATTGGACCTATAACGTGCTATCACTAGCGTTCTATGGGAAAAATTGCTCTTTTGGCAGACGGATCTGAAAGATGACATCATTGTAGAGAACAATAGATTTAAAAAAAATCTCACTGAGATACACGCAATTAAAGTTATTCTTTTAAGAAAAATTAGGTACGGACATTGGCTATAGATATCGATACTAAAATTCTACTTAATTGGCACCTTGCTCTTTCTCATTGGACACAAAATTATTTGGAGCTAAGGGCTGTTTCCTGGAATTATTTTTGTCACCCTCTGAATTTTCCCGAAGCAAAAATACATATTAGAATACAATCACAGTCACCACAGTCAATCACAGTCATCACAGGAGAATTTTGGATAGTGCCGAAAATATCAAATGGTTCGTTTATAGTCAGTTTACCAATTTTCAATTATCTGCTAATTAGTAGTTTGGGCTATCCATTTGATCTAGTGTTTAACCCGTGAAATGCTATCCCTAGCTGGCATACGGTAACTCGGTCTAGAATTCGAACTTCGAACTGCTTTTCGGGTTTGCTAGGTCTGGAACACTCCGCGCTCGACTCTTATTGCATCTGACGTAATCTACTTCCTCAAAGATGCTCGTAAACTTGCAGGAGGCTTAGCAGCCGAGATTGTTTAGAAATTTAATGAATCAATCGCAGCCTTTTGCGCGTCTCCTAAATTCAAAATACAATACAAGACAAACTGTTATTGAAAGAGCCCTGCCACACAGACTAAGCGCAACAGAAAATTCGCAAAAGTGGGCAGGAAGAAAGTTCTTAAAGAAATTACCACCCTCCTTGAAAGAAAACACTTGTGCAAGTTTTAAAGTGTATGTAAAAAAAATGGTTTACTGACAAATGTTTTTACAGAATCGAGTATCTAGAAAATGACGGCAATGATTGAATATTTGTTAACCTAACATAATATGACTTGTCCAACATTGCAAACTTGTAATCAATCGGGATTAATAAACAAATAATTATTATAATTATTATTATAATAATTATTATTAACCTAACGATGCGATTCAAGAGGAGTGCTGATCAGTTTTCAGAGAGGAATCGATTTGTGTTATTGAGAACTTCGAATTAGAAAAAAAATACACTAGTATTATTTGAATGGAGATCTTTACAGTGAAAAAATTCGAAAAACTCGTAAAACTCTAATTTCTTACTCATTTGACATTTCCATAACCCACAACAACTTGGATCTTTTAATTATGCCGCTTATGAGAGGGACGTGGACGATCCCCGTTAAATCATCCTCGGCCGGTGTGTCTTTTGCGCCACCAGCGCTGAGGTCGGAATTAAAGCATGTTTTTTGTTAATATTGCTGCAATAAATGTTTGACAAATGGGCCTGTCGGGTTCATTGAACACGCAGCGTTGTCTGCGGCCGGCGCGAGATTTGGCCCCTTCGGTGACCGGCGGTAATGCTCTAGGACGACCGTGACCAGGGTACCTATTCTCGAAAAGTAACCACGTGATAAGTTATCATTCAGGGTCACGTGACGGACAATCCAGTGTTTCGATTTGTTATTGAGACATCACGTGACCAGAATCATAGCTTATCACGATGATAAAATTTCGAGAATAGGTACACAGGCAGTTTCGTGGCCATCTAGACTTTCTTTCACACTGTTGACATCGGCAAAATACGTGCTTTCAATTTGTTTAAGTGGATTTTTAAAAATATGCATATTTTATCGCGATCTCTGAAACCGACTGAAATAATGCGCAAGGCAATGTACAAACACGCACCATAGAGATAACGTCTTCCCAAATGCTAAAATAAAACAAATCCATGAGACATTCCTATAGCCGCGATGAACTAGTTGAGCAATTCGACAGACTAAAAATAGCTCGGGAGGGCGCGGACCAAAGATAATAACTATAACGGCCTACCAAGAGCACCGCTTCAATCAACGTCTATAGAGAATACTGATTTTTTTAAGAATGACAAAACAAAATTTGCCAGCGGCTTTTCTTACAAATTATCAATTAGCGCTGATTGCTTCCTCAATTGCTGTCAGTTTCAACATCTATGATTGTTGCAGTGAGTAATTACTACTTACGGTGTAAGTCAAAGTCATGGAACCAGACCAACGACCAGTGCACTGTCGTGTACTGTCAATTTCCTCCGAAGCTAATTCTCGAGGCGTCCAACTTTTTGGCGCTCTGCGGACCCTCCGCGAACCTTCTGCAAACCCACTGCAATACCGTTGCAAACTTTCTGCGAACCCTCTGCGAACCCTCTCCGAACCCTCTCCGAACTCTCTGCGAAACCTCTGCGAAGTCCGCTCTTGCGGCCGTCACGAACTAGACTGCCTTTTCCCAAAATCGGACTCTTTTGTCGTATGCTAAGGAAATGTCATCTTCAAAAGAGCAGAGCTCTTTTGCACTGCACTTTGCAAACGACTGCCGTTCGAATGAGTCGGGTTTTTCGCACGGATACATAATGGGATGGACGACGCTGACAGCAGCAGCGAATTGGGGACTGCGAAACCAGCGAATCTTGGGGCCACTGGCGAGGGGCTCGTAAGGCGCTGTGTGATTTTGGCGGGAGGGGGGGGAGGGCTCCTTGTTGGGGTTCCCGAAGGGTACACCCACATACGGCCGTGTGACACCAGGGCCACGCCAAACTCTCTTGTTTGTCGCGTTAAAGGATGAGCGAGTCGATCAGACATGTATGCCCTGTGTCATTGATCTCAAAGACTTTCTCTTAGGAAACATTTTATTTCGAACTGAAAACAACGGAAGCAATCAAGCCAGCCAAGAATGTGATACCATTGCATCCTCGAAAACTCTGATCACGTCAAAATCTTGACGAGTTTTCTTTGTATTTTTGAGACTTTTGAGACTTTTGAGACTTTATGAGACTTTTGAGACTTTTGAGAGTTGTCTTTGTACTTTCTTATAAAATGTGAAATAGAAAAAAGTTATTTTGAGCTTTTTGAGTAATGACATCGTAAATACATTGCACAAATACAGATGCAACGCTTGCCTGAAGGTAGCTTTATTAGAATTGGAGATACATTTTTTGTGCTGATTCCCTTTCAATTTATGTCACTAACGAAATTGACTCAAAGTCAAATAGCTGTCAAATCTTTGCCTGATACAAACTTGAAAACAACAAAACTGTCCACCACGGACAAAATAAGGAACCTGAAATCAAGGCAACCCATCACCTGCTGAATCAAGCGTCTAAAGTAACGAAAAATCAGTACATTACTGCGAAAAAAAACCAGTTGAAAAAGACCTACCGGGCTAAGATTTCCATGCATAGGGTCAATATGTGTACAAAATTTGGTAAAGATTTGTTGTTATCTTTGACATATTTACTAGGGCGAACGCAATTTGTGTTGCGTTGAAGATGAGCGTAGCGGTTTGTATATAGCGCATAAAAAGATTGAGGCAAAAAGCCTAAATCATGGAGCAGCAAGCCGGACCATAGCTTTTTCGAAAATTCTGATCACTAGAAATTGTAAGCGATTCTGGCCTTTCTTTTTTTCTGTCCGAGCTGTAGGGTAGCGGAAATATGCTCATTTTGAGGTCATAAAGCAATGTGCATGTTAATACATAGATGTAACTCATGCCCAAGGGTTTTTATTGGGTTTTATTGGGTTGGTTTTTATTGGGAAAAATCTGGTGTGATGTTTCGATTTGGTTTCGATGGTTTCTAAAGGCAAATCGAAATTGGGAACATTTGAAAAAAATACGCATTTTTAAATAAATTTCCGTACTTTTCCAAACATGCCCAATTGTCGAATTTTGCTCTTTTTTCGGCTTTGAAAGTGAAGGGTGTGGAGGATTTTCTTGAAAAACGCAGGGGGTCTAAGTTGAGAACAAAAGGAGACACCCTGAAAATCCACTCGAAGCAGGCGTTTGGCCTGTAGAGCGCGCGCAAACACACATACAAAAAAAAAAAAAACAAAACAAACAAACAAACACACACAAAAATTGTTTTTTTAGCAGTAGTGAAATTGATGATTTCGCTTCGCTCGCTACGCTCATCAATAAAGATAATTTGGAAAAAGTAGAAAAATTTCGTAAAAATCAATTTTTGAAAAATGTTCCAACCCGATCTTTTTGAAAAACTTAGCAGACCAAACTTCAGAGATTTCGAAGGTGTCATGCAAATTTCATTGAAGTAGCCGCGAAAAGCTTAGCAAATGTGAAATTTTATTTTCGCTTAGTTCGCTCATTCAAAGGCATACACTATTTCCTGACAATTGCTCTCTAAATCCTGCACGATGATGGTTATACAGGTCAATTATTATCACACTTTCAAGTGTGTTGGCAACTTTTGAAAAATCACTATTGGAACGGGCATGCCGATTTGCGGCTTCTTGGGGAAATATCGTAGTAAAGGAAATATAATATACAATAACTTCACTGAAGGTAAATTTACAGGATGCCCGATGTCATGATTTAGGGACCTAGCGTGATCTTCAAGCAGCTGCATTCCCAAGTATTCACATAAGCCCCCATCCTTCCCGATAGGCGCATATAAATGCAGATGTGATAGAATGATGGCACGTGTGGCATGATGGCACCCTGGCTGAAGCCCACGGTGATCGATTTTCGTAATATCCATCAATAAATCTTTGACGTACTACCCCAATGCTATCGTGTTAATGCAGAAAATTGTGGTGACAATAGCCAATCAAAGTCAATCATGGTAGATGTGATAAAAGATGTGATAAAATTCTTTCAATTAGGTCCGGTACTATTTTCGTGATAGATGTTATTGATGAGCGTAGCGAGTGAAGCGAGGGAAGCGAAATCATCAATTTCACTACTGCTAAAAAAAACACTTATGTGTGTTTGTTTTTGTTTTTGTTTGTTTTTTGTATGTGTGTTTGCGCGTGCTCTACAGGCCAAACGCCTGCTTCGATTGGGATGGAATTTTTAGGGTGTCTACTTTTGTTCTCAATTAGGACCCCCTGCGTTTTTCAAGAAAATCCTCCAAACCCTTCACTTTCAAAGCAGAAAAAAGAGCAATATTCGACAATTGGGCAAGTTTGGAAAAGTACGGAAATTTTTTTTAAAGTGCGTATTTTTTTCAAATTTTCCCAATTTCGATTGTTGTCTTTAGAAACCATCAGAACTAAATCGAAACATACCAGATTTTTTGACTTGAAGTTGACTTCAAGATGTGACCGCGGCAGAAAATATGTCTCCAACCTAATAAAAACCCTTGGGCATGAGTTACATCTATGTATTTACATGCACATTGCTCAATGACCTCAAAATTAGCATATTCCCGCTACCCCACAGCTCGGACAGAAACTATAAACAAAGAAAGGTCAGAATTGTTTACATTTTCAAGTGATCAGAATCTTTGAGAAAGCAATGGTCCGGCTTGTTGCTCCATGATTTTCATGGGCTTTTTGCATGAATCTTTTTATGCGCTTTATACAAACCGCTACGCTCATCTTCAACGCAACACAAATTGTGTCAATCTGCTTGCAGCTTTTGAAGTATATAAATTTCAAGAAAACGCTTCTTAAGAGATTAAATATTGTATCTGACCTCAGCCTTCCGGAAATCATAGAGACATGGTACAGCTGGCAGTGCAGTGCTTCTGTCACAACCTTGTGTTTTTCATCACATTTTTCAAGGTTCGTGTTTAAACTAACATATCTTATCGTTACGGTTATCATGATATCATGATGTCATGATATCAGATATCGTGATGATGTTATCAAAGATGTAGTGATCGATATTTGATGAGCGAAGCGAAATCATCAATTTCACTGCTGCTAAAAAAAACACTTGGTGTGTGTTTGTTTGTTTGTTTTTTAGCGCAGCTTTACCACAACGGTCCCAGAATGGGATCTAATGGTAAATCTGCTCTATTGCGAGAGGACTTACCGGGCGTTGCCGAGGAAAGTGACGTCTGTGTATAGAAATCCACATGCTGTATCAAATTCTATCAAACGAAGTAGAACTTTGAGCGAAAACATATGAAAAGTATGCGCTGCGATAGTTTAAACGCTAGGAAAACAGTAATTATTAAATTATAGATACATTTTCAGAATTAAAGTTGTTTACATTTTATAAGCCCCTTTGATCGATGTCCGTTGCTATGCACCTTTATTTGCGATCTGTAACCTAAATCTATGTTATATGGGTCTAATATGGTATGAAAATGAATCAAACAAATTTTAATTGGGTAATTGTGCTTAGTATGTTGAAAATAAATGGTATTGGCCTAAGAAGACAGTTTTGTGCCAATTTGGTAAACTACATAGGTCAATATTTAAGAAAATATCTAGGTATCAACACATCTCGGCTGGCAACTCACATGTTTCAACGGTAGGATGGTACTTGGAAGTTTGTATCTGAACATACAAATTGAGTGTCATGGTTGCATTAATTGTTCTTCTGTTCATGTAGATCTTGTAGATTTCTACTAGTAAAATTAAAAGAACTTTTATCTCAGTATACTACCTGTGTAGTACAAAATACATGTCCAAGAAACAGCCGTGGAATGGCGCTGCTAAATGTGTAAATTGGTAGGAAGAGTGTCACGTGTATACCATTCTGATATGCTAATTTATAATTGTAATGCTCAATTCGTTAAATAATTGGAATAAATCCACATTCTTTTAATTCACAACACGAGCAAACATTTACCGACGTCATGACTGAGACTAGTGGGAAGTTAGCACGGAGTGTTGGCGCGGAGAAGCGCGGAGCAGAACATAGCGCCAAAGAAAATTGTAAAGGCACCAATAAAATAAACTTGAGTGAAAATGAGGCAGACAAATACATTGACAGCCCACACTAAATTTACGGATATAATGTAGAACCAGTGCCGCGCCAATGCCGGTAATACAAAAATGAAATAAATTAGATAACACATATTTTGTCAAACAAAAACGGGGAAAGGCATAGCAAGACTTCACTTTCAAATTCCATATTATTCACTGTAATTTTACAACTGTTTTGTACGTACTAATGATGCTCCAGCCAGGACAACCGATTGTAATTTCGATTAAACACCTATATATTCTAGCCAGAAAAAATAAACAAATGTAATAGGAAATAATAACCCTTGCTTTTTCCCCAACCCCTCTCTCATGTCTGTATAGACACTTTATACACATTAAAAAAATAACGATTAGGAACAAAATCGAATTAATGCAGCAAAATTTAAGGGAGGTACCTCCATAAAACTCCCAGGAATGATAGCCACAAAGTAAAACAATATTACCCTGATAGCCCCAAAAGTTTCCCCATCCCCTAACCCCAGCCCGCAGCCACTTTGTAAAAAACTTTTATAAAAACACAAATACCGACACAACTTAATAAGTTCTTTGTGAAAAAGTGTTGGGGTAGTACCTCCATGAAACTCTCAGGGATGATAGCCACAGAGTCAAAATAAAATACCCTGATAGCCTTAAAAAGTTTCCCCATCCCCTAACCCCAGCCCGTGACCACTTTGTAAGAAAAATTGCCAAAAAATTAAATACGGAATCATCTATATGATTTATTTGTGAAAAAGGGTTGGGGTAGTACCTCGATGAAACTCTCAGGGATGATACAGAGATGCCACAGAAACAAACTAAATTACCCAGATAGCCCCAAAAGTGTCCCCATTATCTGAGAGTTACTCTCATTACTCTCAGCTACTCTCATTACTCTGAGAGTTTCATCGACGTACTACCCCAACACTTTTTCACAAATAAATCATATAGATGTAACCGTAAATATTTTTAGGCAGTTTTTTCTTACAAAGTGGCCACGGGCTGGAGTTAGGGCATGGGGAAACTTTTGGGGCTATTAGGGTAATTTTGTTTGACCCTTTGGCTTTCTTCCCTGTGTGTTTCATTGAGGGACCACGACCCCCCCCCCCCCCCCAATTTTGCTGCATTAATTTAGGCATGTTACTGAATGCTATTATTTTATTTTTTAATAAAGTGCCCACTGACATGCATGTGAGGTTGGGGCAAATATAGGGATTTTCATTTAATAGTGCATTTGTTTATTTTTACTGGCTGGTATATAGGATGGTATTTTTTAATCAAAACTGGGCAAACATTAGTACAAAACAGTAGTGATTAGTGTATATTTTTTGTTTATTGAAAGTGAAGTCCTGTTTTGCCTTTCCCAGTTTTTGTTTTTTAATATTCCATGTTATCTCTTTTATCTAATTTGTGTATTACCGGCAACTGCGCGGCACTGGTTCTACAGTAAATTCATTTGTTCTGTATGGTGTGGTAATGTTTTGTGTGCTCCATTTTCAATCCGGTTTATTTTTTTGGTACCGTTACAAATTTCCTAGCGCTACGTTCTGCTCCGCGCTAGCACTCCGTGCTAAATTCACATTGACATGACTGAGATGAGAATCGATCCCAGGACCCAGATCCCGGCTACATCAGCTGTCTGTGACTGTGATCAGATCAGCTGTTGTCAAGGATTTGACCGGCTTGACAATTCAATGGCTTGACTAATCTCATTTCGGTTCCGTTAGGTTTTATTTGCATTTCCAATTCTATTGCGAGATGTGTTTGATCGGCATGTGTCGGATCGGGATGAGTTCTTTAGACGGTGCCGCTCCAACACTATTAACACGGCTCCACTGTGTGGACAAACCGCTGAAACACTATTTGCACGGCTGGAACCAAAGATACTATATAATAACCTTCGGTTGCTGGAACCGTGTGTGCAAGCTGTCAAAACACTATATTATACAAGGTTAGGTTCATAGCTGACAGTCCGCGCAAATTGCACAGGGGCTATAAACACGGTGGCATAATCTGTAAGTCACCACAAAAAATATGGCATGCACAAAAATTCGAAGTTTTTGGGGGGCGTAGCTGACAACTTCCTGACCGTGATCAAGAGCTACTTCCTTGTAGTGGAGGCGTTGAGAATGTAACCAAGGAGGACGACGTCGAAGGCATACACACAAAACGACGTCGTGCACAGCAAGGAGAGGCACATAGGACGATAGCGGCGACGACGATGACGTAGTCATCCATACTCCGAGTAGAATACAAATCGGCAACCCCTGCGATTAGGAGGTGGTGACCCTGGACGACGGCGACGGAATCATCCCCTACTCCAAGTCAAAATGCAAATCGGCGACCTCTAATACTTGGAGCCAGGGTGAACTGAACTGGCACGACGGCGACAATGTAGGCGTCATCCCGTACTCCGTGCACGTGTGAACTTTGCATATGCGAGCTCAGAGCAACGTATATGATATGCAACGTATACTATGAGGAATGCCGCCGCCGCCAACGGTGGATCATGCTTCTCTTTGTGAGCCACAGGTTGACTAAACAAAGCGTGGACGGCAGCGTTACGATGAAGAAGTGTACTGCGGCAAATTATGAATTATATTGTTGTGACCCGTTCATCTTTTATATGGGCCCTACCAGGGGCGGACTGGCCCGGGGTGCGGGGGTGCTATCGCAACCCGGGCTTTCCGGGCCCCTGCCGGTCATTGCAAATGCTCATGTTTTAATAATAATAGGAATATATATTTTTCTTGCAACACCAAGCTAAGAATTGTAATCCATAGAAGATAAATACGATAAATGTCGGGCTTTTGTCGGCGGATGGAAGGGAACGAATGTTCTTAGTAACAAAAGTAATTCGTTGGTACCTCTACTCTATCTTAAGCTATTGCTTCGCCGCCAAAGCCGCCGCTCGTACACTACAAGAGTTTCGATGAATTTGCAATGCTTAGTTTCGGCTCAAGTTCGGTGTAAAAATAAGAATATATAGTTGAAAATAAAGCGCATGTTTGTTTCCATTTTGCCATACACTGCTCCGTGTCTCTAATGTCTGCAGTCGACAATCACAGCCCCCAAGGGTAATTCGTATTTTGTGTGGCAAACAGCCCTGCATTTTCGGTGCCCTCAAGGTGAGATCAACACATTTCTATTGTGGCGTGGGAGCAGTGTCGGACTGGCTACACAAGGGCCTCGGCGGCCCTTGTCTAAAAAAGGTCATCACTATATTTTTCGGTTCAACAAAACTCAAAAAGCCGCCAACTTTGGGGGTCCCCGCGGTCAGAAAACTTGGGGCCCCTGCAGTCAAATAGCTCGGGGCCCCGGCGGCAATGGTCTCCTAGCCGCCCTGGCCAGTCCGACACTGCGTGGGATGAATTGATTTTAAATTAATTAACGTTTATCAATAATTAAAAACTTTCAAATCAGCGTTTGGTGATTATAAGCGCTTGCTCAGATTACTTGATCGATTGCAGTTTGAGAAAAAATATGACAAAAGTAAAGGGGAAAAAACAGTAGTGCAGGCACACGTCGGGCTCGAACAAATTAAAAATGAAGCTAATATCTGCCGCTGAAGAAAAAGGACAAACGAAATTACATTTCGGTGGATTGGGTGATAAACTCATTCCTGCAGCTAGTTTACGCTATAATGGTAGTGACACCTTCGGCAAGGTGGAGGCTGATAGTGAATGATGTTTTGGTTATAGCATGGTTATAGTAATAACAAAGGCACAGAATAACTGTAAAAATAGCGTATTCGCGGGATTAGGTTGCGCCTTCTAAAACAACGCGTATACCTATGCATTTAAAAGTTTGTGGGCCTAAATTTTCTACAGCACCCCGGACTTTTTCCAGCCAGTCCGCCCCTGGGCCCTACCGTCATGATAATGTTTATTAGTATAGATAGACGTCCCTACCTAAGAAAAATGGGAATATCAGAGGCCAAAGAAAAGTATCTATTAATTTATAAATTATTTGCAAGAAGTAGGACACCTCTGGACTTTGAAAGCGTACCAGTAGAATTTCGGCTATGTCCTCAGAAAGGTTTGACTGAAAACAGCATAGGCAGGCCAGGTACCGACCACGTGGATGAGCACATGGAGGGATTGTATGACATGCATAGAGGGTCCAAATCTCGCAATGACAAACCGGTTTGCTTATCAGCAACTGCCTTCACTTTTCCGTACTTTCAAGAAAGTTGGTATTCAAAATGTGAATTAATTTATTTTCTACAATTACTTTTTTTAATATCGCAACAGCTCCAACCCTACTGGATGAGATAACCACCGTAAAGCTACCGAAAAAGTAGGGTAACCATTAGGGTAATAACTAGAGCTAGGATAGTTATGCACAAAAAAACATCAAAACATGCATGCAAAAGTGCCGAAACATGCAAACATGCAACTTTGAAAAAAAAGACATGCAAAAAACATGCAGAGTGAATTGTCTTGTAATTTACGGAGCCGTGATAGGTTGTGATACGACAAAATGTGTTTCACTACGTCAAAACAAGTCAAATGTCGTTCTTTTAGCCAATTGAAACTAGGTTTTTTGTACAATCGGCCTATGGTTGGGACTGGGTATGCGCAAAACAGTAGGTTACAATGACAATTTTAATATTTTCTGATGTGAGGCTGTGTCGTTGGTCAGAAAAAAGGTTTTTATGCACCGAAAATCACCGTTCAAATTCGCAAGAAGTTCTCCAGACAATACTTCAACGAGCTTGCAAGTTGTGGAGTCATATTTTGAATTACCCATATCGAATTCTTGGCCAGAAGTAATTTTCTAAATACCACACAGGAGCTTGTAAGAAGAATTCTTTGCTAAAACTAGCGCGAACTCGTTGCGCGCAACTTTCTTCGGCAACCTTCTGCTTTTTTGGGGCAGACCATGTGTGTCGAGTTGTTTGATGTAACTCGGGTTGGTTCCGAAATTAGCTTTAATGTATGCCAGATCACAAGCTGTGGAGTTCAGCAAAAAAGCCTTTGTGTCTATCTAATACTGGCTGCATCGGCTGCGTCAAACGCGAACAAAAATTACAAATCAACCCTTGGTGCAAACAAAATCGTTTGTTTTAACAATCCATAGAAGAAATTGCCGATAAGTCATAGGAAATTTGTGAAAATGGCTTAAATATGCACAAACATGCATGAATATGAAGAAATATGCAACTTTTAAGTGCCTTTTAAGTGCCAAAATATGCAAAACATGCAAAATGAAACACACATTTTTGGAATCCTTGGGACTCAAATCGGATTTATATCTATGTCTGCATGTGTTCTGCTTCTTAATGAAGAACATGAAATTGCATAACTATCCTTGCTCTAGTAATAACCATTAACTTGATTGAAAGATAACAGAATCAATTAACAGAAAATTAATGGATCCTGAATATGGAGACATGTGTTTTCTTCAATTTAAACAAAGTAGTGATAAATAAGTATTCATAGCAAAGAGAAAATGCGAGGGTTTTTTAATTTTCTTTTCTTATTATAAAATTATGTGTTTTAGACCAGTGAGGGTGTGTGGAATCTGATACAAAACTTGTATCGCGGACTTGTAACTTGTAATTTGTAAACTTTTGCGCGGAGTAACCATACTCCATATAAACAAATAAAATATGAAATTATATAAAAAAAAATTTTCGTTCAAAATGTTCTTACCTGTTGATTTCTATGGTAGGTAAAATACATGAAATTAGTAAGAACTTTGTGCCCAGTATTTTACATTAAAATTATTTAGGTGTCAATCACCATGATCTCGTGTAATGTGTTATAACTTCATAACGAATTATATCTCTTAAGATTTCTAGAGAATAACTCAAACTGCAAAGATTTTTGGCGCACCAGCAGACAACTAGGAAGCACCGGGTTGAATCTGACGGCCAACAAAGTGATCTTAATTCGATTATTACCTATATTTTTTAGGGATACCTCAAAAACTATCCTAAAAAGACTATCCCTAAAAAATGAAATGTTTTTGTGTAGGAATGTTATAAACAGAAACGTGTGGATCTACAAAGAATCATACAACAATAATTAATTGGTCCGCGGTACAGATCTAACACGGTTTCAGTTCCGTGGATCATACAGCTTCTTACAAGTTTGGGTTTGGATCCCTGTGTTTTTATCTGCTTTTTATACAAATTAAAATATTCAAATTATTTTAATTCCACCATGATAAAATAAATTGAAAGAATGCCAAAATTTTATTATCCCCGTTTTGCAAATGGTCTAGCAACAACGTATACCTCGAGCTGCAATTACTGGGTTTCTGCTAGTTAAATAGATCAAGTCCTGCCGGGTAGGTATGCTCCAGAAGCATCGCAATAGATTTTGGCCACAAAAATTCTTAAATTGTTTCTATTTTCTGCAAAATAAAGTAAATATCTGAAATAACGTGGTTACATGAGAATACTGGATCTTTTTGTGTTTTTCTTATTGATGAGCGTAGCGAGCGAAGCGAGCGAAGCGAAATCATCAATTTCACTACTGCTAAAAAAAAACACTTGGTGTGTGTTTGTTTGTTTGTTTGTTTGTTTTTTTTTTTTTTTGTATGTGTGTTTGCGCGCGCTCTACAGGCCAAACGCCTGCTTCGAGTGGGATGACATTTTCAGGGTGTCTACTTTTGTTCTCAACTTAGACCCCCTGCATTTTTCAAGAAAATCCTCCACACCCTTCACTTTCAAAGCAGAAAAAAGAGCAAAATTCGACAATTGGGCATGTTTGGAAAAGTACGGAAATTTATTTAAAAGTACGTATTTTTTTTTCAAATGTTCCCAATTTCGATTTGCCTATAGAAACCATCGAAACCAAATCGAAACATCACACCAGATGTTTCCCAATGAAAACCAACCCAATAAAACCCAATAAAAACCCTTGGGCATATAATACATCTATGTATTAACATGCACAATGCTTAATGATCTCAAAATGAGCATATTTCCGCTACCCGACAGCTCAGACAGAAACAAAGAATGGTCAGAATCGTTTACATTTTCAAGTGATCAGAAGTTTTGAGAAAGCAATGGTCCGGCTAGTTGCTCCATGATTTTCAAATGCTTTTGTCTCAATCTATTAATGCGCAAAATACAAACCGCTACTGTCATCTTCAACGCAACACAAATTGCGTTCGCCCTAGTGCTATGAAATTTAGGTGCTAACTGCTACCCATGAAATCTCATTATTGATGAGCGTAGCGAGCGAAGCGAAATCATCAATTTCACTACTGCTAAAAAAAACACTTGGTGTGTGTTTGTTTGTTTGTTTTTTTTTTTTTTTTGTATGTGTGTTTGCGCGCGCTCTACAGGCCAAACGCCTGCTTCGAGTGGGATGAAATTTTCAGGGTGTCTACTTTTGTTCTCAACTTAGACCCCCTGCGTTTTCCAAGAAAATCCTCCACACCCTTCACTTTCAAAGCAGAAAAAAGAGCAAAATTCGACAATTGGGCATGTTTGGAAAAGTACGGAAATTTATTTAAAAGTGCGTATTTTTTTCAAATGTTCCCAATTTCGATTTGCCTTTAGAAACCATCGAAACCAAATCGAAACATCACACCAGATTTTTCCCAATAAAAACCAACCCAATAAAACCCAATAAAAGCCCTTGGGCATGAGTTACATCTATGTATTAACATGCACAATGCTCAATGATCTCAAAATGAGCATATTTCCGCTACCCGACAGCTCGGACAGAAACAAAGAATGGTCAGAATCGTTTACATTTTCAAGTGATCAGAATTTTTGAGAAAGCATTGGTCCAGCTTGCTGCTCCATGATTTGCATAGGCTTATTGCCTTAATCTTTTTTTGCGCTATATACGAACCGCTACGCTCATCTTCAACGCAACACAAATTGCGTTCGCCCTAGTATGTATTCAAATTCAAGATCGTTTTATTGATGAGCGTAGCGAGCGAAGCGAGCGAAGCGAAATCATCAATTTCACTACTGCTAAAAAAACACTTGGTGTGTGTTTGTTTGTTTGTTTTTTTGTATGTGTGTTTGCGCGCGCTCTACAGGCCAAACGCCTGCTTCGAGTGGGATGAAATTTTCAGGGTGTCTACTTTTGTTCTCAACTTAGACCCCCTGCGTTTGTAGGAAAATCCTCCACACCCTTTACTTTCAAAGCAGAAAAAAGAGCAAAATACGACAATTGGGAAAGTTTGGAAAAGTACGGAAATTTATTTAAAAGTACGTATTTTTTTCAAATGTTCCCAATCTCGATTTGCCTTTAGAAACCATGGAAACCAAATCGAAACATCACACCAGATTTTCCCCAATAAAAACCAATCCAATAAAACCCAATAAAAACCCTTGGGCATGAGTTACATCTATGTATTATATTAACATGCACAATGCTCAATGATCTCAAAATGAGCATATTTGCGCTACCCGACAGCTCGGACAGAAACAAAGAAAGGTCAGAATTGTTTACATTTTCAAGTGATCAGAATTTTTGAGAAAGCATTGGTCCGGCTTGCTGCTCCATGATTTGCAAAGGCTTCTTGCCTTAATCTTTTTTTGCGCTATATGCAAACCGCTACGCTCATCTTCAACGCAACACAAATTGCGTTCGCCCTAGTGTAAATCGATCGCCATGTAAACCAAGTGCTAGTTACACCATTCCACGACTGATGAGCGCGGCGAGCGAAGCGAGCAAGCGAAATCATCAATTTCACTACTGCTAAAAAAAAACACTTGGTGTGTGTGTGTGTGTGTGTTTTTTTGTATGTGTTATTGCGCGCGCTCTACAGGCCAAACGCCTGCTTCGAATGGGATGGAAATTTCAGGGTGTCTCCTTTTGTTCTCAACTTAGACCCCATGCGTTTTTCAATAAAATCCTCTATACCCTTCACTTTCAAAGCAGAAAAAAAGAGCAATATTCGGCAATTGGGCAAGTTTGGAAAAGTACGGAAATTTATTTAAGGTTCGTGTTTTTTTCAAATTTTCCCAATTTCGATTGTTGTCTTTAGAAACCATTGAAACCAAATTGAAACATCACACCAGGTTTTTTGACTTGAAGTTGACTTCAAGATTTGACAGTTATTAGAAATTTCGTGCATGCAAGTTTTTGAAAGTAAGTCAGCGGCAGAAATATTTCTCAAACCTAATAAAAACACTTTGGCATGAGTTACATCTATGTATTTACATGCACATTGGTCAATGACCTCAAAATGAGCATATTTCTGCTACCCGACAGCTCGGACAGAAACAAAGAAGGGTCAGAATCGTTTGCATTTTTAAGTGTTAAGAATTTTTGAAAAACCATTGGTCCGGCTTGCAGTGCATGATTTTCAAAGGCTTTTTGCCTCAATCTTTTTATGCGCTATAAACAAACCGCTACGCTCATCTTCCACGCAAAACAAATTGCGTTCGCGAAGCCCTAGTATAATATATATATTAGCAGCACCAGCTTCGGTTTCTCCCTCATTTGCAGCTGGCGTTTTATTCAGCAGCATCTGCATTGCTGAATAGGTATGACAATGAGTAGTAGCGCACTGTTGAAACGCAGGCTCACGCGTCATAAAGCAGTTTTAATGTGGGGGGTAGCGGGATTATTTGATTCTTCTTATTTCAGGGAGTGGAATCCTGGCCAACTTACTTTCATCACTGACGACCCTAAAAGGTTAAAAAAAAATATATACTTATAAAAAAATAAAAAATATAAATATATATTTGTCAAAAGTGTACATTTTTTAATTCTCGGAATGGCCGACTTGGGTATCTAAAATAACAGTTTTGAAATTCATTGCGTTGAAGATGAGCGAAGCGGTTTATACACATAGCGGATAAAAATGTGGAGACAGAAGGCCGATGAAAACTATGAAGCACCAAGCCAGACCATTGCCGTCTCGAAAATTCTGATCACTTGAAAATGTAAACGATTCTGACCTCTATTTGTTTCTGTCCGAGCTGTCGGGTAGCGGAAATATGCTCGTTTTGAGGTCATTGAGCAATGTGCATGTAAATACATATAATATGTACTCATGCCCAAGGGTTTTTATGAGGTTGGAGATATATTTCTGCCGCGGACTTACTTTCAAAACCTTGCATGCACGAAATTGACAAAATTTCTAATATCTGTCAAATCTTGAAGTCAACTTCATGTCAAAAAAATCCGGTGTGATGTTTCGATTTGGTTTCGATGGTTACTAAAGAGAACAATCGAAATTGAGAAAAAAAAAAAAAACAATACGCACTTTAAAAAAAATTTCCGTACTTTTCCAAACTTTCCTAATTCCCGAATATTGATATTTTTTCTGCTTTGAAGGGAAGAGGTATGGAGTATTTTCTTGAAAAACGCAGGGGGTCTAAGTTGAGAACAAAAGTAGACACCCTGAAAATTCCATCGCAATCGACGCAGGCGTTTGGCCTGTAGAGCGCGCGCACAAACACACATACAAACAAACAAACAAACAAACAAACAAACAAACACACACAAGTGTTTCTTTTAGCAGTAGTGAAATTGATGATTTCACTTCGCCCGCTTCGCTCGCTACGCTCATCAAAAATATCCGTTTTGAAACTCGTCGCAGCCAATGACACTAAACAGCTTACCATGCTGGCGATTATGTAAAGTTTCGTTGGAGATGTCGTTCGTTATCTCGACCAAATAACATTGAAATGCCCCTAAATACCGATTGTTATCCTTAGAAACCGACCTCTTAAAAGTTATATAATCTCCACCCAGGACTGATGTCCCCGAATGCACTTGCATTGACGTCACAGACACGAAAATTCACTTGGAGATTCAAAGCTGCTGGACAAGACTTTCAGTGGCGGACCGACCGACCGACAGTGGCACGCGATTGCGTTTTGTGAAGCTCTGAAGGCATGCAGAAAGGCCTGACGAAGCTCTGAAATGCACGTTCAACTGGGTCTGCATTCTCATCAAACGGCACTTGTCATTCGGCTTTCGTGAGCACGTTCCTGTTTATAGGGTAAGTCCCCCGGGACGCCATGCTCCCCAGAAAACCTGGAAGTTGGAGCGCCATGTTTGCCTTGCATTCGGAAGGTCCCAGGTTCGATCCTGGTGGCCGGCTATCCTGGTAGTGAGAGCGCCGTGTCTGCCTTGCATATAAACACCAAAAGTCGAAAATCAACTTTGAAATATTTTATGTGGCTCGCTTGAAATATAACCGATCGGCCATATTTTATTTGCATTTTCGCGACATTTCAGCAATAACACATGTTTTTCTCACCAAAACCAACGGACAGGAAAGTTTAACATGAAAATCCTCGTGACAGCTGTTATACACGGGGAAATCAATTCACTCACGAAATCGACAGGAATTTTCTTCGAGTGTGAGTGATTTGAACTGAGAGTGGGTTCGATCCTGGTGGCCCACTATGCTGGTAGTGAGAGCACCATGTCTGCCTTGCATTCGGGAGGTCCCAGGTTAGATCCTGGTGGCCCACTATCCTGGTAGTGAGAGCGCCATGTCTGCCTTGCATTCGGGAGGTCTCAGGTTCGATCCTGGTTGCCCACTGGCCACTATGCTGGTAGTGAGAGCGCTTTTCTGCCTTGCTTTTGGGAACCTTTCGCTCTTGTTTCAAAATTAAGTAGCTGGGATTTTAAACGTATATTTATAGAAACCGTGTGTACTAATTAAAACCCTAGCCTTAGTGTTTGGTGTACGGTGACCCTGGCCCGAACACCTGGCGGCTAAACGGTGGCCGAAGCCCGATCCACTGCACGCGTCCAGTTTCACGGTTCAACGCACTCGTCGGTCACGTGCTCCGACGAGCACCAAAACGCCATGCGCCTCCAATGACGTCATCCCGTGCCTCACGCCAGCAACAAGTACTCCGCGACGGGTGCGTTGTAAATCTTCGTGAACACGAAGGCTTGATCGGGATGCGCTATTCCTTTTCGTGCCTAGTAGACGCAATGTTAAATTTCTACGGTTTGGCAATCATACTGGCAGTGTAAAATATTGGTACCATATTGGTAGCAAACTGGTATCAAAGTCAATTGGACGACTAGAATCATCACATTTACATCGTATTTCACTTCGATTTTTTCGTCGGTAGACGAAAATCGTTTTCTTGCCTCAAATCTTCGTCACTTCTGTGTGCATCTCCGAACTCTATGGTGCGTTGTCGAGGATGTACTCAAGTTTTTTATTGTATTACTCCTGAAATATCACAGTAGATTCTCGAACTGTGTACCCTGGGTAATTTTTTATGGCCGGCTCCGGACAAACTGCCCAAAAAGCACATCTAAATGCTGGAATTTAACATTGCGTCTACGAGGCACGAAACGGAATAGCGCGATCGGGATCCACAGTTTGAAGCGTGCGAAGGCTTCGTGAACAGGAAGGCTTGATCGAGATTGTCTACCAGTAGTGGCACATTTCCCTTCGATCTTTTCATGTCTGTCTTTGGGGGGTCACTGCTGTCCTTAAAGGGGTAACCGCTGTCTTTGGAGGGTCACTGCTGTACTTGGGGGGTCACAGCTGTCCATGAGGGGTCACTGCTGTCTTTGGGGGGGTCACTTTCGTGTTTTGGGGGTGTCATGGCAGAGTCCTCTTCATCTCTACTGATGGCCCAAATTTGTTCCATATCTCCTTCACCATAACGCATATTATTATTCGGTCTATTTCTGTAAGTACTAGGCCTTCTCATCTTCTTATTCGTTTTAAAGGAGGATCTTAGTGTGCCCGAGGCACCGAGATTGTTTGTGGACCAACTAGATCGGTTTTTTTTTGCCTCCGATTATTGTCGCTTTTTTCCTAATCCACTACAGCATCTCAAAGCGTCACGGATGTGTGTAACGTCAGCTTGATAGTTGAAGAGGGACACTAGGTAATGAATAAAATCGAGTATCATTTTTATTGTTCGCGATAGTTTATGTCAAAATCCGAAGAATCAACTATTGAGAAAATAATATATACTCGATAATTGTTTTAATTGCGTAGCGACCCTCTACATTATTATCAACCATATAGAAAGGTCCCCGCAAATTGTAAACGGAAATTCGGTATTTGAAACTGAGCTAATACTCTGCCCCGTATGGCCGGGCGTTTGCCCCCAGCACAAGAGGAGGTGAGCGCTGCCAGCACGAAGACTGCACGGCGGGAAGGCAGTGGGGTGTGCACAGCCCCAGCACAAGAGGAGGTGAGCGCTGCCAGCACGAAGACTGCACGGCGGGAAGACAGTGGGGTGTGCACAGCCCCAGCACAAGAGGAGGTGAGTGCTGCCAGCACGAAGACTGCACGGCGGGAAGACAGTGGGGTGTGCACAGCCCCAGCACAAGAGGAGGTGAGCGCTGCCAGCACGAAGACTGCACGGCGGGAAGGTAGTGGAGTGTGCACAGCCCCAGCACAAGAGGAGTTGAGTGGCCAGCACGAAGACTGCACGGCTGGCAGTGGTGGGTGTACAGCCCCAGCTTTCAACAATGAATGCCAATTTTCAGTGTGCTGACCCAACCGATTTCGTGAATTCACTCATGCGCTTTCCGCAGCCGCACGGCGAAGCGATCAAGTGAGACGCGGTAGGGGACGAAAGAAAATAACAGCCACGAAAGTCAAGTTTTCTTACATTTAAATATAATATCTTTTTAAAAGCAGTTATTAAATTAGAAAAATAAAATAACAATGCGATGTAACTCTTACAAGAGAATTGAACAAAATAATAAACGCTCACACAATTGAAGTGATTTTTTTAGCATTTAGCATTTAGCTGTTAACAAAACACACTTCGCGGTGGTTTCATTAAGTAAAATTTGAGTGCGTACGATTCTCTGAATCTTCAAAATGATAATGCTCGAGGAAGCTTTGATTAATTTATACCATTTTTTGGAAGCGTGTATCGTAGCTGATCTAAAAAGTAACTGAGACACTATGCAAAGTATTACTAAAATTCCATGCCCAGTGGATGCAGTTTTTTGAATTTACTACATTATTATTGCCAATAATCAATTTGTCCCGAAATGTCATGAAACTGTTACCTACGCTGGCCAGGGAAACCAAAACATACGACATGAGGGAGGAATATCCAATGTACTCAGAACACGAATAGTTTTGAGGCGGCAAAATAAAAGAAATAAGGTAACATCTTCCTGACAGGCAAGCTAGAAAAAGTACGACCGAAATTCTCCAACCGACATCTGAAAATCAAAAAGTAGAAGCTTATTAAAGTTCCGTGCTCTAAGGACTTGACCAGCAAGCCATTTACAGCTGCGCGCGATTTTCTGTAACTTTGTTTCAACGCGACACGCAATAATTTACGCTGGACATGGGTTGTCTTAATAACTGTCAGGGTTTTTGTGACATGAAGCCCTTCCATAGGCTTCTTAGAGATTATATCAAGCAGAAGAAAGTAAAACCAATTCTGCAGTCTTCGCCGCGAATGACTGGGACAAGTGACTGACACTGCAAGCGGCCAGTGCGCGATCGCGATATGCGCTAGACCGAGGTCATGCAATGCGTTAGGGATTCACAGCTTCGATGCGCTGATGATGTGCCTAATGACTCTGGTCATGAAATCAGTTAGCATTTAGAAATACGCTGCCCGGTCGTCTAGTGGCGATCCAACGCTAGGTTTAGGCTCTCATAGTTGCTCTTCACATTGCCTCACGGCAAGGTTGGGAGCCAAGAATTTGGCGAGGGAGGCGAATGTCAGCCGCGGTTGACTGGCTTCGTCGAGGCACGGCGTGATCCCATGACACTCTGGCAGCGAACGTACGCCCCTGGCTTCCTTACATCGAGATTCGAGGCAATGCTTGGCCTAGTAACCGACAAGGTGACGACTCGATAATGAACTCCTGAATTCATTGTTTCAATCGACTCAAATATTCCCGGCCATTCGCTAACTCGCACTCTTATTCGCGAATCACCGTGTATTGCTGAGTAAAGTTTTCTTGCGTTTTGTATTGTACGAAATTTTGATAGAGGAACATATACTAGAATATGTGACCAATATAACCCAATATTCGCAACACGCCCCATGCCCCATGCCCTATTCACAATGCAAGATGCCCCATGCCCCATGCCCGATGCCCATTGCCCCATGCACTATGCCCCAAGCCCCATGCCCCATGCCCCATTCCCCATGTCCCATGCCCTATTCCACATGCCCCATGCCCCATGCCCCATGCCCCACACCCTATGCCCCATCCCCACGCCCCATGCCCTATGCCCCATGCCCCATCACCACGCCCCATGCCCTATGCCCCATGCCCCATGCCCCATGCCTCATGCCTCATGCCCCATACCTTTTGCCCCATACTCCATGACCCATGCCCCATGCCCCATGCCCCGTGCCCCATGCCCCATGCCCCATGCCCCAAGCCCCATGCCCCTTGCCCTCTTCCCCATGCCCCATACCCTATGCCCCAAGCCCCATGCACCATGCCCCATGCCCCATGCCCCATGCAATATGCCCCATGCCCCATTCCCCATGCCGCATGCCACCTGCCCCATGCCCCATGCCCCATGCCCCATGCCCCATGCCCCATGCCCCATGCCCAATTCACCATGCCCCATGCCCCATGTCCCATGTCCCATGCCCCATGCCTCATACCATATGCCCCATAGCCTATGCCCTATGCCCAATGCCCTATGCCCCATGCCCCATGCCCCATGCTCCATGCCCCAAGCCCCATACCCAATGCCCCATGCCAAATAGCCCATGCCCCTTGCTCCATGCCCTATGCCCCATGCCCTCTGCCCCATGATCCATGCCCCAAGGCCTATGCCCCATACCCCATGCCCCATGCCCCATACCCCATGCCCCATGCCCCATACCCCATGCCCCACGCCCCATACCCTATGCCCCATGCCCCATAGCCCATGCCCCATGCCCCATGCCCCCTGCCCCATGCCCTATTCCCCATGCTCCATGCCCCATGCCCAATGCCCAATGCTCCATGCCCCATGCCCCTAGCCCCATGCCCAATACCATATGCCCCCTGCCCAATGCCCTATGTCTCACGCCACATACCCTATGCCTCAAGCCATATGCCCCATGAACATGCCCCATGCCCCGTGCCCCATGCCCCATAACCCATGCCCCATGCTCCATACCCTAAACTGCATTCCCCATGCCCCATGCCTCATGCCCCGTACCCTATGCCCCATAGCCCATTTTTCATGCCCCATGCCCCATGCCCTATGCCCCATGCCCCATGCCCAATGCATCATGCCCAATGCCCCATGCCCCATACCCCATGCCCCATACCCCATGCCCCATGCCCCATACCCCATGCCCCATGCCCCATGCCCTTTGCCCCATGCCCATTGCCCCATGGCTAATTTCCCAAGACCCATGCCCATTCACTATGCCCCATGCCACATCGCACATCGCCCATGCCTAATGCCCCATGCCCCATGCCCTATGCCCCATACCCCATGCCTTATACCCCATGCCCCAAGCCCCATACCCCATGCCCCATGCCCCATGCCCTATGCCCCATGCCCATTGCCCCATGGCTAATTTCCCATGACCCATGCCCCATTCACTATGCCCCATGCCACATGCCCCATGCCCCATGCCCCATGCCCCATGCCCTATGCCCCATGAACCAGGCCCCATGCCCAATGCCCTATGCCCCATGCCCATTGCCCAATGGCTAATTTCCCATGACCCATACCCCATTCACCATGCCCCATTGCCTATGCTTTATGCCCCATGCCCCATTCCCCATGCCCCATGCACTATGCCCCATGTCACATGCGCCATGCCCTATGCACCCTGCCCCATGCCCAATGCCCCATGCCCCATGCTCCATGCGCCATGCGTCATGCCTCATACCCCATTCCCCAAGCACAATTCCCTATGCCCCATGCCCCATGTCCTATTCCCTTTGCCCCATGCTTTATGCCCCATGCCCCATGCCCCATGCCCTATGCCCTATGCCCCATGCCCCATGCCACATGCCCCATACCCCATGCCCCATGCCCTGTTTCCCATGCCCTGTTTCCCATGCCCCATGCCCGATGCCCCATGCCCCATGCCCCAAGCCCTATGCCTTCTGCCCCATGCCTCATGCCCCATACCCTATGCCCCAAAGCCCATGCCCCATGCCCCATGCTCCTTGCCCCATGCCCCATTCCCCATGCCCCTTGCCCCATGCTTTATGTTTATGGCCCATTCCCCATGCCCCATGCCCTATGCATCATGCCCCAAGCCCCATGCCCCATGCCCTTTGCCCCATGCCTGATGCCCCATACCCTATGCCCCATAGCCCAGTTCCTATGCCCCATGCCCCTTGCCCTATGCCCCATACCCTATGCCTCATGCCCTATGCCCCATGCCCCATAGCCCCATGCCCCATGCCCCATTCCCATAGCCCCATGCCCCATGCCCCATGCCCCATGCCTCATTGTCATACCTCGTGCCACGCATCCCACGCATTCCACGTAATTCCACGAATTTCTGGCATTCCTCGCAATTCCACGCATTACAAGCATTCCACGCATTCCATGCATGTCACGCAATTTCAAGAATTCCACGCATCTCTCGCATTCCCCATAATTCCCCGCATTACACGCATTACACGCAATTCTAAGCAATTCACGTATTTTCACGCATCCACGCATTTCACGCATTCCACGTACTTCCACGCATTCCACGTAACGCCACGGATTCCACGTTATTCTTCGCATTCCACGTAATTCCACGAATTCCACGCATTCTACGTAATATCACGAATTCCACGCATTCCACGTATTTTCACGCATCCACGCTTTCCACGTTATTCCACGAATTCTACGCATTCTACGTAATTCCACGAATTCTACGCATTCCTCTCATTCCATGTAATTCCTCGCATTGTACGCATTCCACGTAATTCACGCAATCCACGCTTTTCACATTCCACGCATTCTACGCATTCCACGTAATTCCACGCATTCCACGCATTCCAAGCATTCCACGCATTACACCACGGCTTTCCCGGCATTTCGTGTCTTGCATTGTTTTCGTTGCTAGTGACGATACCGCTCTCTGCTGTTCTACCGCCGAGCGCAACTCGCAAAAGAGGTTCAGCTCCTTGCCGCTAGGTGCCTAGTGCACTACGCTAGGTGCCTAGCAGTCACTACCACCTAGCGGTGGAAAAAAAAACTCCTAGTGTTCGGTTAGTGCAGATACAGGCCGCCATGGGCAGCGCAAGCGTTAAGATAGACTTAGGTAGTGGTTAATTCGGTATTACAGAAACGTTTTGTCACTTATCTTAAAGTTGCCGTTAAGGTCTACCCACAATTGACACAGCCACAAGCACATGCACATGCACAGTGCACGGACACAAACACAGACACAAGCTCAGAGAGCAGAAACTGCGCGTAAGATCATTTGCAAAATTTTACACAGCTGCCTGGGGCGATACAGAAACAATTAATAAACCTGTCAAGAGAAGATGTCAAACTTTGATCTAATGCGTAAAATATTGCTAAAGATGAACATACATTGTTGAAATATGCGTGAAATCTCTTCCAAATAATTAAAAGTGCATTGCCAATAGTCGCAGGGAGTCTAGAGCGTAAACAGTACGTTTTCACTCAGAAATATTATTCACCAAATTCAAGAACGGAAAAATCACCTTTGCCAGCTGGGTTTGTGCAAATTAAACCAGCTAATTAAACGTCATCAAAAGCTGGAAGAATACCGTCTCGGGCTAATCTCACTTTTTGATGAGCGTAGCGAGCGAAGCAAGCGAAGCGAAATCATCAATTTCATTACTGCTAAAAAAAACACTTGCTGTGTGTGTGTTTTTTTTGTTTTGTTTTGTTTTGTTTTTGTTTTGTTTTTTGTATGTGTGTTTGCGCGCGCTCTAAAGGACAAACGCCTGCTTCGAGTGGGATGAAATTTTCAGGGTGTCTACTTTTGTTCTCAACTTAGACCCCCTGAGTTTTTCAAGAAAATCCTCCACACCCTTCACTTTTAAAGCAGAAAAAAGAGCAAAATTCGACAATTGGGAAAGTTTGGAAAAGTACGGAAATTTATTTAAATGTTTGTATTTTTTTCAAATGTTCCCAATTTCAAATATTTCTCTTAGATATCATCGATTCAGTGTTGAAAGTGAACCCGCAACTAAAAGAATCCTTTAACGTTTTCAAGATATGCATTTATGTATGCGTGTTTGCGCAAATCCAAAAACCACGCCAAACCCAAAACCAAGAAAGACCCCGGTTTAATTTCAAATTAGAATCAAGTAAGCCCATTAAATAATTTGAAAATAATGTTCTGAGAAAACAATTGGTGATCACTGAACAATACAAAAATGCGTTTTATGGCGAAAACAATCGACAAAAATCTGACTCTCTCTCGAGATTTGACGGAGTGCACTTCACGTTCCCTGAAAACACAACTTTTTTCTCGACAATGCCACGCAAGATATCTCAGCGGGGAAAAAATGAAGCTGCGGCTAGACGAGACCAAGAGCGCCGAGCGAACGAAAGTACCGAGACTAGGGAAGTAAGGCTCAGCGACAGTGCGGCCCGCATGCTGAGCATCAGGGCGAGAGAAAATGAAAAGACGCTTGCGCAGAGACTAGATTTAAATCGACGATGAACAGCTGCTGCACGAGCAGCCGAGACAGAGGCCGATAATACCCAGTGACTGGAGACAAATCTGAAGAGAACAAGGTGTCACCGTCAAAACAAACCCCTTGCTGAGACGACTACCAGGAGAGCGAGCAGGCTTCTAGCAGTGACAGAAGCTAATCGCAACGAAACTTTTGCTGAGATGACGGCGAGAAGAGCGAGATGTCTTCTAGCTGTAACAGAAGCTAATCGCAACGAAACTTCTGCTGAGACGACGGCGAAAAGACCGCGCAGTCTCCTTGCTGTGACAGAAGCTCGGCACAACGAAACCCATGCTGAGACGACGGCGAGGAGAGCGCGCAGTCTCCTTGCTGTGACAGAAGCTAATCGCAACGAAACTTTTGCTGAGACGACGGCGAGAAGAGCGAGATGTCTTCTAGCTATAACAGAAGCTAATCGCAACGAAACTTTTGCTGAGACGACGGCGAGAAGAGCGCGCAGTCTCCTTGCTGTGACAGAAGCTAATCGCAACGAAACCCTTGCTGAGACGACGGCAAGGAGAGCGATCAGTCTTCATGCTGTCACAGAAGCTCGGCACAACGAAACCCTTGCTGAGGCGACGGCGAGGAGAGCGAGCAGTCTTCGAGCTGTCACAGAAGCTCGGTACAACGAAACCCTTGCTGAGGCGACGGTGAGGAGAGCGAGCAGTCTTCGAGCTGTCACAGAAGCTCGACACAACGAAGCCCTTGCTGATTCGACGGCGAGGAGAGCGGAAAGCCTGCAACGGGTGACCGAGACCCGCCAGAGTGAGTCTCCAAACCAAACTGCATCGAGGAGGTCGGGGAATCGCTCGCGAATGGCCGAGGTTCGTAACACCCTATCCATTAGAATCGATTGTCATGTGTGTCTTTTACCAGGGTCCGTACCTCAGTCCAAAGTGGAGCTTTTTGAGGGACACATGGGAGGGTTACAAGGGGTATGTTGTCGAAATTGCAAAAGAAAGTTCCCTGGTCTCAAACTAAGTACACCAGGATTATGCAACTCGTGCAAACGAAACGTGGACATGTTTTCTTTTGTCAACCATATGGATCCCGGTGCTGTACCGGATGAGTTGATAGGCTTGTCGATGATCGAAACTCTCCTCATCGCGCGGATCCACCCTGTTGTGTCCGTTTACCGTGTAAAAGGGCAGCAGTTTGCGTAGAGTGGAAATGTGATCAACTTACCCCAAAACGTTTCGGAATTTGCGTCAAGTTTTCCAAAATCTTTGAATTCTTTGACCTCCGTTGTTGGAGTTCGGCGCACATCTTCTCATTCAGACAACATCGCCGACTTTAATGTGTGTTCTCGTCGCCTTCGTCGTGCTCTACTTTGGCTTAAAAATAACAACCGATTTTATGCTGACATTTCCATTGACGAACAAGCTCTTGCCCTATTGCCAGAAGATGGGAATGTGTATGGCGACCTTGAGTTCATTGAGGTCGAGGGAGACGACGGCGACGACGGTGGGTTTCTCGAACATACCAACGTTCCGCAAATAACCCCCATTAACCAACAAGATCGGATCGACAGCGCTCTTCAGCCAGGCACCGTTCCATGGCCCACGGTCTCAAATGTTCCTGTTAATGAGTTTACCACCGAGGAGTACATCGCGCAAGCCTACCCACACTCTTCCCAACAGGACTCGCAGACCTGAGGGACACTTCTCGACCAACGCAGATCAAGCACACGCAGTACTTTCAGTACCTCATGCAATTTCACGAAGGTCGCTTCGCTAAAGACAATCGCTTCCGCTTCTTTGCGCTCAATTCGGTGATGCGTTGGAACGCTATCAGTCAGGGCAACATTTTGGTTAAAAAGATTGACCTTAATGGAAGGACAGCCGGCCAATTGAAGGAAATCCTGGCAATAAATCCTAATCTTGCCAATAAGGTTATGTTCTATGCATTGTCACTCCGCATAACTAAATCATATTGGTTTAAGCGTTGCGCTGAGCTAAAAGACATGGTCGAATTCATTGGCGTGCCGACGGTATTCTTCACCCTGAGTGCCGCCGATTTACACTGGCCGGAGTTATATGCGATCCTCGCTCCCGTCGAACGTCTGGACGACATGTTGCCCCAAATCGCGGCCAATCGGCGTCGGCAACTACTGTGCGACTTGTTGTCGCTTGGTTTTTCCAAGAGCGGGCGGGATTTTTCATCCAGAACGTTCTCGGCCCCGCTTTCCAAGTGCGTGACAGCTGGTTCCGCTATGAGTGGCAGCATCGCGGGAGCAGTCATGTCCACGGGCTGCTCTGGCTAGAGGGAGCCCCGGACGTGGATACGCTTGATTTTACAAATGCTGACGAAGTGACTCGGGCAACGTTGTACTTTGACCATCTTGTATCTACTGTACATCCAGGAATCAACGAACCCCCAGCTGTCGTCCATCCTTGTCAATTAAGGGTTAGCGATGTGGAAGACAAAGATCAAGATCTCCGTGAACTGCTCAACAAAGTCCAGCGACACACCCGTTGCACCGAGGGTTACTGTCTACGTAAGAAAAAAAACTCTCGAGAACTCCATTGTCGTTTTAAATTTCCTTTTCCTATGTGCGCATCAACCACTCTCACCAAAAATGACGAAGATATTCTGACCTTGGAGACGAAACGCGATGACCCCCTATTAAATAGGTATAATGAGTCCATCATTCGGTCATGGCGGGCCAATATGGACATCCAGGCAGTCATGTCGAGGCACGCTGTCATGGAGTACATCGCCAAGTACGCTGCGAAAAGCGAGCCGCAGTCCAAATCGTTTGCTGACATGTTTAACAATATTCTAACAACAAAAATTAATGCAAACGATCCTGCCAAGCTTGCAGTGCAAAAACTGATAATTGAGTCACTCGCAGAGCGCGACATTTCGGCACAAGAATGCTGTCATCTTCTCATGGGCTACCCGCTCTACGAATCGAGCCGGGTGTTCGTGTCTCTGAATGTTGGCGGCGACCAGTGGGTGCCTCTTGCCACTGAGGGTGAGCCCGTCGATGGCGCCAAGAAGAAGCTCGTGGATATGTACCCCACTCGTCCAGAATCGATGCGGGAAATGTCCCTTTTCGACACGGCGTCCAAGTTCAGCTGGAGAGGTCGTTGGGTAGCTAGGAGGACTCCAGCTGTTGTTAGGGTCTTTCCTCGGCTGTTTCTGTGCACCGACAACGAAAGGAACGAATCTTTTTACCACCAACAAGTTCTCCTGAAAGTGCCCTGGACCAGTGAGGAGGACGTGAACCCCACCGCCGATACTTAGAAAACCGTGTACCTGGCTGCCGGCCTGCTTGCATTAGAAGGAACGGTTTTGCCAGAAATACCCGACAAGGAGGACGAGGACGAAGAGTCTGAAGAGCCCGAGCCCGACAGGGCACAGGAAGAGTGGGGCCGAATGACAGGGCGGTACAATGCGAAATCGGCACGAGGGAGTTCGACACGTCGTTCGCTTGGACCGCCTCCTACAACAATTACCCGAACATCGCGGGAGTGTCCAGCTTTCTGACCGATGTCAGGAAGGTTGCCACGGATGTCGTCGAGGACGTACCTACGCCACTGACGCTCAGCGTCGAACAACAGCGGGTTCTGGATCTCCTCGCAGTTCAAGTCGAGGCTGTCAAAAACCGATCTGAATACACGGCAGTCCGGAGACTGATTGTCCAGGGAACGGCGGGGACAGGGAAGAGTACAGTCACAAAGGCAATGACGGCAATAATGCGTGCAGAGCTGGGAGAGGGCAGCTTCCTTTTGTTGGCTCCGACTGGGGTAGCTGCCTTTAATATCAACGCTTCCACAATCCATTCCGCTCTTCACATAGGCACGAAAGCCGCTAAATTCCGCGATCTCACCGGAAAAAGTGAGAGAGAATTTCAGATAACAATGCAGCCAGTGTCGTTCCTCCTCATTGATGAGTACTCAATGATCGATGTCTCGCTGCTTGCCATGATTGACAAGCGAACTCGACAGGCAAAGCCCACTGACGCTGTACATCCATTTGGCAACCTGTTCGTATACCTGTTCGGCGACATCAGACAACTGCCGCCTGTGTGTGATCGACCACTATTCACCGACCATACCTGCAATTATGGATTAACTAACGACGGCATGTTGGCTTACAATACTTTCAGCCACTGCCACACACTCTCTATAGTGCAGCGTCAAGCAACCCTGAGCAGGCGCGCTTCAGAGATCTTCTCGGGAGGCTGAGCAATGGGTGCTCGACCCACGAGGACTGGGACTTGCTCTCCACGCGCTTTCGTGCATCATTAAGCGATGATGAGCAATCTCAGTTTACTAATTCGCTATACCTTGCCCCCACTAAAGAAACTGTTCAAGGGCACAATATGCAACATCTCACTGAACTTGGCCGTCCCGTGGCAAAGATCTCCGCCTTACACAACTGTGGCAAGGCTGCGCAAGGCACAGTGGATGCTGCGCATGGGCTGCAGACCACCATCTACCTGTCCCGGGGCAGCCGCGTGATGCTGCGAACCAAATTTGTGGACGTAACACGGGCTGGTGAATGGGGCCACGGGAACGGTCGAGGAAATAATTGATGAGCGTAGCGAGCGAAGCGAGCGAAGCGAAATCATCAATTTCACTTCTGCTAAAAAAAAACACTTGGTGTGTGTTTGTTTGTTTGTTTGTATGTGTGTTTGCGCGCGCTCTACAGGCCAAACGCCTGCTTCGAGTGGGATGAAATTTTCAGGGTGTCTACTTTTGTTCTCAACTTAGACCCCCTGCGTTTTTCAAGAAAATCCTCCACACCCTTCACTTTCAAAGCAGAAAAAAGAGCAAAATTCGACAATTGGGCATGTTTGGAAAAGTACGGAAATTTATTTAAAGTGCGTATTTTTTCAAATGTTCCCAATTTCGATTTGCCTTTGGAAACCATGGAAACCAAATCGAAACATCACACCAGATTTTGTCCGATAAAAACCAACCTAATAAAACCCAATAAAAACCCTTGGGCATGAGTTACATCTATGGATTAACATGCACAATGCTCAATGATTTCAAAATGAGCATATTCCGCTACCCGACAGCTCGGACAGAAACAAAGAAAGGTCAGAATCGTTTACATTTTCAAGTGATCAGAATTTTTGAGAAAGCATTGGTCCGGCTTGCTGCTCCATGATTTGCATAGGCTTCTTGCCTTAATCTTTTTTTGCGCTATATACAAACCGCTACGCTCATCTTCAACGCAACACAAATTGCGTTCGCCCTAGTTTATTCTCCACACACCAGACCACCATTCGACCAACCGCTGTGTGGGCTGGTAAAGTTCGACCGATACACCGGGCCATCGTTCCACTATCCCCAGGTAATCCCCATCTGTCACATGGCACGCGCTTGGACCGAAAAGGAGACGAAATGCACCCGAGTGCAGTTCCCCCTCCAGCTATCGTGGGCTGTCACCATTCATTGATGAGCGTAGCGAGCGAAGCGAAATCATCAATTTCACTACTGCTAAAAAAACACTTGGTGTGTGTTTGTTTGTTTGTTTTTTGTATTTTTTTGTATGTGTGTTTGCGCGCGCTCTACAGGCCAAACGCCTGCTTCGAGTGGGATGAAATTTTAAGGGTGTCTACTTTTGTTCTCAACTTAGACCCCCTGCGTTTTTCAAGAAAATCCTCCACACCCTTCACTTTCAAAGCAGAAAAAAGAGCAAAATTCGACAATTGGGCAAGTTCGGAAAAGTACGGAAATTTATTTAAAAGTGCGTATTTTTTTCAAATGTTCCCAATTTTGATTTGCCTTTAGAAACCATCGAAACCAAATCGAAACATCATACCAGATTTTTCCCAATAAAAACCAACCCAATAAAACCCAATAAAAACCCTTGGGCATGAGTTACATCTATGTATTAACATGCACAATGCTCAATGATCTCAAAATGAGCATATTTCCGCCACCCGATAGCTCGGACCGAAACAAAGAAAGGTCAGGATCGTTTACATTTTCAAGTGATCAGAATTTTTGAGAAAGCATTGGTCCGGCTTGCTGCTCCATGATTTGCATAGGTTTCTTGCCTTAATCTGTTTATGCGCTAAATACAAACCGCTACGCTCATCTTCAACGCAACACAAATTGCGTTCGCCCTAGTAGGTGCCAGGGGATGACCTTGGACTCAGCAATCTTAAGTCTCGGGACTAAGGAGTTCGCCACCGGCATGAGTTTTGTGGGTCTGTCACGTGTGAGGGCCTTGAAGGACCTAATGATTAACCCTCCGTTTCCCTTCGAGAGAATTAGCCAACTTCATCTCTCGAAGAGTTTGCAGCTTAGGAAGCTGGAGGAGGCTCGGCAAGCTACAATGTCGCTATAAGCAAACCGAGCGGCCAGCCTAGACGTAAGGTAATGGTAAAGCGTATTCCTATAGTATAGTACGTCTCACGGAAGCTGGAGGAGGCTCGGCAAGCGACAATGTCGCTATAAGCAGGCCGAGCGGCCAGCCTAGACGTAAGGTCGTAGTAAAGCGTATTCCCATAATATTGTACGTCTCGCGGAGGCTGGAGGAGGCTCGGCAAGCGAATGTCGCTATAAGCAGGCCGAGCGGCCAGCTTAGAGGTAAGTCCGTGGTAAAGCGTATGCCTATATAGTACGTCTCAGGTTCTTTTGGGAGCGCCTCGGGGCATTTGACAGCTAATAAAACATTGTAAGATATTGGTGTGTTGCTGACCAAAGATCGTGAGACGTATTATAGGGGAAACATCCACGTACACAAAATGGTAATAGTGCGTTATATTGCATGATAAGGTGATGTGGAAATTCGGCATGCTTTTTGTGAACATACGTTACTTTGTTATCGAAACCTTTTTAATTTTGGATAAAACTATCATAATTTTTAAATATTAAAAATTATTTCATTTGTATCCTGTTTTGTCTGTGTCTGTGTGTGGAAGTTTTGAAGAGTACGGAAATTTTTTTTAAGTGTGTATTGTTTCCAAATTTTCCCAATTTCGATTTCGGCATGGTGCTCCGTGGTTTTCGTAGTATAGTTAGGTCTTCTACCATCCTTCTACATTCACCTTTTAATCAGCTCTACAAATAGCTACGCTCATCTTAACGCAACACAAATTGCGTTCGCCCTAGTGATAAAGCCATTAGAACAATCTGCAGCAACTTTCGACCGATTTTCGCAATTTCTATAAAGAATTACAGCCTGAGATAGTCAAAAAATGATTTGAATACTGCTCTGTGATTGGTCTGACACAATTTGACGAACTTCCTTGTGTACTGTGTTTCTACGTTATGTGACTGTGTACGGCTTGTGTCGTGTTGTGTGCAGTTACATGTGTTTCCCTATGTTTTGACTTCCTTGTACGCTGTGCATGTGTCAATTGTGGGTAGACCTTAAGTCGTTCATTGATTCAGTCTTACAATTTAATGCATTACGCTGTGGTTGCCATGGGCGTTGTTTATTTCTATGCCTTCTTTAAGTGGTTTGGAGGAGGTTGTAATTTCGAATCAACCAAATGGCAGTGATAAATCCATCTATGATTGATGAGCGTAGCGAGCGAAGCGAAATCACAATTTCACTACTGCTAAAAAAAACACTTAATGTGTGTTCGTTTGTTTGCTTTTTTTTGTTTTTTTTCTATGTGTGTTTGCGCGCGCTCTACAGGCCAAACGCCTGCTTCGAGTGGGCTGAAATTTTCAGGGTGTCTACTTTTGTTCTCAACTTAGACCCCCTGCGTTTTTCAAGAAAATCCTCCACACCCTTCACTTTCAAAGCAGATAAAAGAGCAAAATTCGACAATTGGGCATGTTTGGAAAAGTACGGAAATTTATTTAAAAGACTGCGTATTTTTTTCAAATGCTCCCAATTTCGATTTGCCTTTAGAAACCATCGAAACCAAATTGAAACATCACACCAGATTTTTTCAAATAAAAACCAACCCAATAAAAACCAATAAAAACCCTTAGGCATGAGTTACATCTATGTATTAACATGCACATTGCTTTATGACCTCAAAATTAGCCTACAGCTCGGACAGAAGTAAAGAAAGGCCAGAATCGTTTTCAATTTCAAGTGATCATAATTTTCGAAATAATGGTCCGAAAAGCAATGGTCCGGCTTGCTGCTCCATGATTTAGGCTTTTTGCCTCAATCTTTTTATGCGCTATAAACAAACCGCTACGCTCATCTTCAACGCAACACAAATTGTGTTCGCCCTAGTTATTTTCAAAAGTGACAGAATATCTTGATATTGAAGTTTATAGGCAAGTGTAATTGATGAGCGTAGCGAGCGAAGCGAGCGAAGCGAAATCATCCATTTCACTACTTAAAAAAAAACACTTGGTGTGTGTTTTTTGTTTTTTGTTTTTTTTTAATGTGTGTTTGCGCGCGCTCTACAGGCCAAACGCCTGCTTCGAGTGGAATGAAATTTTCAGGTTGTCTACTTTTGTTCTCAACTTAGACCCCCTGCGTTTTTCAAGAAAATCCTCCACACCCTTCACTTTCAAAGCAGAAAAAAGAGCAAAATTCGAAAATTGGGCAAGTTTGGAAAAGTACGGAAATGTATTTAACAGTGCGTATTTTTTTCAAATGTTCCCAATTTCGATTTGCCTTTAGAAACCAATGAAACCAAATCGAAACATCACACCAGAATTTTGGACTTGAAGTTGACTTCAAGATTTGACAGATATTAGAAATTTTGCCAATTTTGTGCATGCAAGTTCTTGAAAGTAAGTCCGCGGCAGAAATAAATCTCCAACCTTATAAAAACCCTTGGGCATAAGCTGCATCTATGTATTTACATGCACATTGCTCAATTACCTTAAAGTGAGCATATTTCCGCTACCCGACAGCTCGGACAGAAACAAAGAAAGGTCAGAATCGTGTACATTTTCAAGTGATCAGAATTTTTGAGAAAGCAATGGTCCGGCTTGCTGCTCCATGATTCTTATATGCTTTTTGTCTCAATTTTTTTATGCGCTATATACTAGGGCTTCGCGAACGCAATTTGTGTTGCGTTGATGTATTTAGCGCATAAAAAGATGAGGCAAAAAGCCTAATTTAAGAATTAGTTCTGATACGGTGTGTCGTAACTTTAAGTTACGACAGCTATTTACGATAAGTTATTTTTATTCTGTTATTCGCCCCCTGGTCGGCGCCAACTCTTCATAATATTATTATTTAAAACATACCGATCCTGCAGCTTTGACCCCCTGGGTCACGTAACTGGATCGTGCCCGCGTGATTGAAGTTTTTACTAAACTTTCATTTTAATATGATAGGAAATTTGAAACTAGGGTTCCCTATTCTGATAACCATGGTTGATTTGGCCCAAGTTTACATAAGCATGTCTAAGCATGCAGCAATTGCTGGATTCGGACAAAATATTGGGCTATAGAAACTCTAGAAACCGTAAAATTGTCGCCTGCGGCGCAAAATGTGTCGTCAATTGGTGGTAAAATTACTGAATTACATCTTTATTCATAGGTATTTAAACTTTAAAGCCTTTTCTGATTTGCTGGCTTTATTTATAGCAACGCCTTTAAGCAATGACTGGCCTGGTTTTTGAACAGTACCGCGAAAAATGTGTCAGTCAAGTAATGAGTCAAACAAAAATTTTGTACAGGAACCTTCTTGAAGAATAAATCAATCATAAAATTTACAGTTCTGACCAAGTCTAGAGATGGGATTTGTTTGTTTTCCGTCGGCCCGGCCCGACACCGGCCCGACCGGTCGTGAGTCCGGCCCGGTCCGAGGCCCGACGGGTCTTACATTTTCAGTCCGAAGTAGTTTTCCAAACGTTACATCTGTCTGAAGCTGTCCGAAAGTCCGAAGCTGTCCGAAAGTCCGAGACTGTCCGAAAGTCCGACACGGTCCGACACGTGTCGCATAGCTTTGTCGGAGCTGACCGACAAAGGGTAGCGGCGCGACGTCGTCGGTATTCGGAGCACTATGAAATGACCATGTCTTAGACCAGGAAGCTATAAGACGAAAGTCCGACCAGGCCTGACAGTCCGAAACGGTCCGAGAGTCCGACACGGTCCGCAAGTCTGACTTGGTCCGAGAGTTGGAGACGGTCAGAGAGTACGACACGATCCGATAGTCCGACTCGGTTTGAGAGTCCGACTGCCAGAAGTCCGGGTCGTGTCCGGCCCGGCCTAGCCCGACATCTCAGATCCGAGACCCGGCCCGGTCCGAGGCCCGACAATAGCAAAAAAAATCTGTCCGGCCCGGCCTGAAAGTCGGGCCGGACTCGGGCCGGGCCGGACTTTCGGACCGTTCGGACTTTTTTCCCCATCTCTATGACCAACCCATTCTCAAGCCCCTAACTGACCGCAAACGCGTAGATTTGCTCCAATGAAAACCTTGAACTCAAAAACTTTTTGGGGCTGCGCACCACACCGTCCAAAATTTTCTGATTGTCTGACCCGCCCACGAAAAAAATATTTCCTACGCCCCTGGTCATGAGACGACAATAAACCAACCAACCGAACTGCTAAACTGCCAAACTGCCACACTGTGCAACTGCTACAAAACCGGCGTTTCTATGAAGACGTTTCTGTTTGGTCTAACTTGGGAACTAGGTCTAAACTTTAGTTTGTCTATCGCTCGGGTCAGAACAAGGAAAATCGACCAAAAGTGTGCTCGTGGATTTTTTAACTAAAAAAAAATTAATGGTTATTCCCCTACCTTTACTGAGTTCAGAACGTTTTTTTTTTAATTTTGCGACGAACCGTTCTCCAGATAGAGCGTTTTTAAAGTTAGAAGAAAGCGAATATTTGGCAGTCACAGTGTGTCTCAGAATCCAACGCCGATTCTAAACCGCTAAAGATATTAAAAAACTTCAGAAAGATAATTTGTTTGGAAGAGTTCGCTTTACTAGAAACTGTAGCTCAAAAGTCAGAGTTTTTACCTTTTATATGGTATTTAGGTCAAAAAGTAAGGTAAATTTTGTGATTTTTTGCAACTTCAGGGTGCATTCTGAACATCAAGGGATGAAAAACGGGAAACGAGAATATTTTTGTAGGTACCCTTCATGTATAGGAATGATAACATATTGGTTTCGATAATGGTTCTACCACCTTCATCCCTTAAAAAAATTATGAAATTCGAAAAAAAAAAATTGCTGTTTTTAGGGATGTTTTTCGTCAACTGGGAGTGAACTTGAAAATTTTAAATGTGTGGGTTATGTGCTTTACATTTCAACCTTAATCCCTAACAGTCCCGATTCCCGTATTTTATTCGTTTAGAAGTTACAATTTTTTTTGTGTGGGACTATTCCCCTCAAATATCATTACCCATTGCATGGCGATTTTGTTAGAGGCTTGCGTGCAGACGCAAATTTAAGGTTCAAAAATGAATCATCACACACTATAAAAGGGGTGTCGTGGCCCCTGGAGTTTTCGGGTAGAGGGGGGGGGGGGAGGGAGGGGCAATGCGCAAACAAATGAACAATACAGCTAGTATATCGTATATATAGTGTAGGAACGGTACCAAGTTGTTAATTATATACCTTGAAACAGAAGTCATAATGCGCCCCAAAATGCTAACCAATTTAATAGACATACTAACACAAATAAAGTCTGCAAACCGCATGCTCGCATGCGGGGCTCCATGCAAGTTTAAACTTGCAGTTAATAGTCAGGCTGAGAACAAAGCACCACGTAAGCAGGGGCGGATTTAACGGTCAGTTTTTCCGCAAATGTGGACGACTACCCTTTGGAGAGTATCTCGGAGGCCCAGGGACCTCGCTGGCAAGGCTCCTGAGCTTGCGCTTGGGGCCTCGGAGCCTGAGGCCCGCCTGGGCAGTGGCGGCTTGAGCCTTGGCCAGTACTGGAGCAAGATCTTTTTAGCTCAGACACCCACCCACCCCACGGGGGGGGGGGGGGGGGGGGTGTAAAAAAAATTTCCAACCATAATTCTTACATTTTACTGGAAGTCGTAAATAATTTATAATCATTTGGGTTTTGAAATCTTTAGCTACCTTTACATTATTTGGATAGAGACAAGAAAAACTGGCTGAAAAACTGTGAATACCTACTAAAATCTTTTCTCTCATGAATCAAAAATAAATTGTGTTTCTTATTTCAATTGACTCTCGATAAGCTCTAGAACTCATTATTATCTGACCGTGATCAGAGACAGAATTGACGGTATCTCCACTTGCAAACTCGGCTCAATCAAAGAAACGTGCAGCTTATTAAATTGTATAGAGTTATGAACCAATCATATTGAAATTATAAATATTTGTTACCAGTAATTGATGAGCGTTGCGAGCGAAGCGAGCGGAGCGACATCTTCAATTTCACTACCCCCAAAAAAAGTCACTTGTGTATGTTTTTTTTTTGGTTTTTTGTTTTTTTTTGTGTTTGTTTGTGCGCGCTCTACAGACCAAACGCCTGAACCGATATGGATGAAAATTTCAGAAGCCCGTACATTTGTTCTCAACTTAGACCCCCCAAAATATTGGTTCAGTATATTTTTTGTAAATTAATTTTTACGTAATTTTTCGATTTTTTCAGAATTTTGATTCCCTTAAATTTCTAAGTTCTTAACATAACTTCACCAAAACTTCTAAACATGTTGACATTATACATATTTATTATGCCTGCATATCTTAGTTCGGTAGGTTTTTCCAAGTGGTTTTTATTAGCATTTGTGTGGTGTTTTTTTCGTTATTTGACGGCTGATACAATACGAGTCCGGTTTCCTTCGTTTCCTTGGTTACCAGCTTTGTTGACCTCGAAGAGAAACAAAGAAACGTCAGAATCCGTATACATTTTCAAATGATCAGAATTTTCGAGAAGGCAATGGTCAGGTTTGGTGCTCCATGGTTTTCTTGTGACTGCTGCCTGCACCTTTTAATCCGCCAAACACAAACCGCTACCTACGCTCATCTTCAACGCAACACAAATTGCGTTCGCGAATCCCTAGTAGCCACATTACAAGCCAAGCTATAGGCTTTTTCTTTTGCTCGTTAGCTTGCTCAAAGTGATAGAAAAATTATCTCGCATTGCTCACCATAGTTGGTGGAAGGACCGAACTTGTTTAAAGAGTCATCAAATTCCAATGAGCAGGAGCTTGTATTTTCACGTGTCCATAACTCTGCCAGTGTTGATTGATAATCTTGATTGTCTATCATCTATACTCAGGGGCGTAGGAACTATTTTTTCCGTGGGGGGGTCAGACATACATAAAAATTTTGGGGGTTAGGGCCCACAGCCCCAAAAAAATATTGAGTTCAAGGTTTTCATTGGAGCAAATCTACGCGTTTGCGGTCAATTAGGGGCTTGAGAATGGGTTGGTCAGAACTGCATATTTTATGATCGATTTATTCTTCAATAAGGTTCCTGTACTAAATTAATGTTTGACTCGTTAGTTCACTGACACATGTTCACTGGTACTGTTCAAAAACCAGGCCCGTAATTGCTAATAGGCGTTGCTATAGTCTATACAAGTGCATATACGGGATTTAAATAACTCTCTTCTCATCTGGAGGCGTCGATATTGGGGCAACTGCTCTATCAAATTGGGCCAAATTCGGAGTCTGTGTAGAACTGACTCCAGCGCTGGACTCATCGAACAGACAAGCACATTGAGAAAATAAGGATTTCCCACCGCCAACAAAACACTTATACAATTGTGATTTGTTTTTATAATTTAAATAAATAAATGTGGCGTTGCTTACCATTGCTATAGGACAAGGCTTTTTGAAAAATCTATCCAAGGTGGTTATGGTTGAACTTGCACTTGCAGCATCGGGCTAGCACTTTCCTTTAATTCTACGTGTCGCGACCAATTCGTCTGGTTTATATCACCTCTTTCTCTCGCACAGTAGTGACACCTCGTCAATTGTCGAACACTCATTTTGTTTAGAGACACAAGTAACAAACACGCAAAATTTAAATTAGCAATTAATAGCTAGTGGCTACCATCAATCATCATCAATACAATACCTAAGTACAGCCAGCAAAAGCTTGCCGACTGCGGGTCACAAAATCAAAAAAGTAAAACTCTTGCCACACGCGTTTTTAACGAGATTGGTATGACGTGTGTAATCGATTTACTGCCGCGAAAACAACTAGAGGACTGAATATAAACTGGAAATATTTTGGGCTAACTTGCCCCAAAACTCGAAATCAAATTTTCTAAACTGCCTCATCAAATTTGCTGATATGAGTTTTGTGACTGCACCGACATGACAGAATACGAGCACAGTTTGAATGAATTACAGAGAGTTCGGATAATACTGGCGATGATTTTTTGGTTCGAAGTAACATCAAGTTTCGTGGAAAATCGCTATACCTACTCGGTTCAATAACAAAACAGTTTGCGTGTATCCTTCTAACTCAGTTCGCTAGCTAAACAGAGTGTAGGACACCATGCCAGGGGACACTATGCCAGGCTACCCTTTCAGGTAGAGGGGGTGGGCAGCCAGGTATTCCATCGGAGTGATTGACAGTTTGCCGGGCATTGCTTGTGAGCTCCGTCGCGGTCAAGACATGTCTCCCCGGAGTTTGAAGAAATATGCTCCGTGGGTACCACGTCAAAAGTTAAAGAAAAAATGAAAATACATAAAACTCAAAATTGAAGTTAAGTCGTGTCTTCGATGCTGAAGCTCGACCCATTATTCATAGCTCAAAACCTACAACCCATCCTTCATAGCTACACATGCTCTCGCACCTAAAGAGGAAAGTCTGTTGGTTTTATGAATAGGTAGCGATGACGGTGTATTTTTTGAAGGCACTCATATTATACGGTGGAGATTGGGGATGTAATTATTTTAATTTGGCACTCGTTATATGATACATAATAGCAATATCATAATATAATTACAATCGATGAACTTCCACTGAACTAAAAAGTAACTATCTAAATCTTCATATAGTTCTAACAAGGGAATTCATCATACATTAAGTTACTTTTCTAGTTCATTGGAAGTTCATCGATTGGCCATAAGCATGGTGTTTATTTGTATTTTGTATGGCGTTAATTTTGCTAATAAATATCATGGACAACAAGAGGGATTGTATCCATTAGAACCGATTACGCGCATAACGTAAAAAATGTATTATCGGATTGAAATTAATTTTTATCATAGATTTGGAAGATTTAATAAAATAAAATAAACTCCTCTGTAATAATAATTACAGTAATAATAATATAATAATAGTGCTAATTTGGCATTTGATTAGAGCAACAAGTTAGGTACGGTACGGCCCTACTCTTGTAATGCTAGCATGCTAGTGTCGTGTTGTATGTATTCTCATTTTTTCTTTAACTTTTGACGTGGTACCATGGATGATCTTTCTTCCCTGCTCGGGGAAACATGTCTTGACCGAGACGGAGCTCACAAGCAAAGCCCGACAAACTGTCAATCACTCCGATGGAATGCCAGCCTGCCCACCCCCTCTACCTGAAAGGGTAGCCTGGCATAGTGTCCCCTGGCGGTTCGTGCTCCTAACGCCTAATCGCGTAACACCTAAAGCTACCTGCCGAACCTTTTCGATCCTCGGTCGGCGGAAACCAACCCTTCGCGGCGGTCCACGACGCAGAAATTAAAATCGCGAAAATATATTCTCGTTTCACCTAAAGACCCCTCAGGCTCAATACCAAACGCGAGGCATTTGCCATCCCCCTGTGCAGGGATGTTTGCATTGCTCGGCGCGATCAGCCGACTTGGCTTGGCTCCTCCACTACACCTGGGATAGTACCCACACTGGAAGGGCACTGCAGACTCCCTAGTCCGCATCTCTGACTTCAAATTTTGAATAATCCAATATGGCTCGCATCTGGGTAGATTTTAGGACATTGCACTGTGATAGGTATAATAAATGTTGTCTTAACTTGGTGTATCGGTCTATGGTTGCATGCGAATGTAATATTTAAGATCCCACGAATGCTATCTAATTAGTATGTATACATTCTATATAGTCTATCCAGTAATGAAAACTACTCTGAAAATAAATCTACCATATAAAAAAACACAATTATTCGAAAAACGTTATCCACCGCCGTGGCAAAGGTCCACGATGAAGAAATGGTTACAGTTCAAGACATTTCTGTTCTCATATGTTACTTATTTTAACAAGATGGAAAAACACGTCACGTCTTCCAATGGATAATATGCTGGGAAATTGAAGCATCGGCGAATTAAAAATATAAAATAATATATGAGATTTAAGGCCCATCTATGCACTGCCCATTGAACCAAAAAATAGCATGATCTACGGGAAAATTTGCTTCTTTGGCAATCAAACCTGACAGTAAACATCATTTTAATAAACATTATATTTTAAAAAATTTCAAAAAACCAAGATATCACTGAGATAAAAGCAGTTATAGTATCTGGCGGCAATACCCGCCATTAAGCATGATGCGGATGGCAATACCAAAATTCTACACCATCACATAGCTGGCACCTTGCCACCGTAATAGCATCCAATTGCACCAATTTATTCCTCTCTGAAAACTGATATTAACTATATTATTAATTTTAAGCAGTATTCTGCTTGGATTGCATCTCTGTAATAACTGACAATATTTTTACAGTGAAAAAGAAATGTCCCAGCTAGGTGGTATAGAAATTATGTATATTCCCATCTCCAGCTATCATCCTTATCCGATGGCCGAAAGATAAATAACGTGAATTACTGCGCTTTTGGTATTTTGGCATTTTTTTAATAATATATTGTTCCCTAAAATGATGTCATCTTTGGGGTTCAATAGCCAAAGAATCAAACTTTCCTTAAGTTAGGTAATTCCTTCTTTATGTCGATAAACGATGAGGATATGACAGCTTCATGCCATCTCCGGAAAAGTAGATACTTATCGGTGTGGGATCGATATGCAACTGATATGGTTGGGTCGAACTCGCGGTCCAAATGTATTGTTTTATGGGTAGGTACACACTTGCACTGGGGTTGGCCTAGCGCTAATTATACCTATACTTTGGGATTTCCTTGGCTTATAGTGATTGGTACAATTGCAGTTTTTGGGTTTTTTTTTGTTTTCGTTTCATGCAAGAAGGGGCATCTTGCAAATTCTTATCAAGTCAGTCCACCTCGTTCCCTTGGAGAGTCAAGATGGATAGTGTATCTCGGACACCTGAATTTATTATGACTCGCCGCGGTGGCAAAAAGCTAGTGTACAGCAGTTATTTGTACAAAATCAACCGACAGTTTAAGGGCGTGGAATATTACAGGTGCGACAATAAAAACTGTGCTGGTCCCACAATTTTAATTTCGAACAATTTGATTACTGCTGTTAACAATGTGGAGTGTGACAACCACAGCGACAGGAAAGAAGACATAGTGCAACTGAAGTTAGTAGAAACGATGAAGAAGCGTGCGGCCACGGAGAGGCTCACAATGGTGACTACCATTTATAGGTAAGTTGGACATATTGATAATTGATACGTTTAACAGAGTTGTGACTTATGTAGATAATTTTATCTAGATACGTATTATCTAGATAATTCAATTGATAATAATTGTTATCTTAAAAATACGGTTGTCAAGTCAATTTAAAAAATTATATAATATAATAGTCCTCTATACCTACACCGCTGTTGTATGTTTGCTTCTTAAATCCGGAAGCTTGCAGAAAGTGAGATGATATTTTTATTATAATCTTTCATCTTTCTTGGATTACCTATGTAGATACATTTATATTATCTTTATCTTTCATCTAGATAATTTTGTTATTATTATCTTTATTTATAGTCTAGATACAAAATTTTGCGTTATCGTTATCTTTAATTCTAGATTCTTGACAAATTAAAAAGTTATCCGTCACAACTCTGATACATAGCATACTAGCAGTTTACATTGCCCGAGTAGCCTGGAAAACATAAAGGTTTTTAATACAGGGTGATTCCAATAGCTCCAGAGAATGGATCAATAAACAAAACATTTGTTCTCATTTTAATTTTGTTCATTTACCCACACAATGTGTGACAAATTGTGTGAAGTTGGTAGAAATCTGCAATTTGTCTGTGCATAATTCACTGGACATACGTATGTGACAAGCTTTCCATGGAACTGCATTTTTTGAGCCTGATTTGTTTCGTTGTCCCTTACGATTAGTTTGACAAGTTTTTAAAGTATACCTTACGATAGTCGATAAGCAAATTGTAATTACGGCGTTTTTTTCAGGGAGGAGACAGGCCGTGCGGCAATATCAGAGCTTCCTTTGCCCCCACCCGCCCGACCACTGTTTTCTTCTCTCAAAAAACAGCTCTACAACGCTCGTAGGAGCAGTCTGCCGCCCATCCCAACTAAAGCCGAGGACGTTATTTTGGAGGGTGCGTGGGCGGATACTTTAAGGGGCGACCGATTTTTACAGTCCGCCGAGGGCACGCATGACAAAATTTTGGTAAGATTACATGGGTATTTTATTGATTATTGATACTTTGCTATTGACTTGAAGCGTATGTTTCTAATGAAAATTCAAAAATGTTCTTAGATGTTTTCGACTGCAAGCAATTTAAAAAAACTGGAAAAGTGCAGCACGGTCTACATGGACGGAACATTTTCGGCCATACCACTGCAATTTACACAGCTGTACACGATACACGGCAACCATATGGGCCAGGTGAGTTGGTTCACTGTACCGATTATACAATAGCTAACATGCATATTTGACAAACCGAATGTCTTTTGTATGCAACCTCCAAATTCCTATACTGTATAACTGTAAACTCAACGCAAAGGAAACTCAGATCAGAATTTTTGTAGTAGTGCTGCTGACTCACAACCCCACGAGTATTATAATATTATAATATTATAAAGATATCCAAATGAACTTATAATTTCATTTCAGATATTTCCTCTGGTATACTGCTTGCTAACGGATAAGAAGCAGGATACGTACGTTCGTATGCTTCGAGGAGTTAAAGACGCGGCCGGAAGACAGGGATTCGATTTTGCACCCGACACATTCTTCACAGACTTTGAAGCAAGCATGTTTGGGGCAATTGAAGTGGTTCACCCCAATTCGGCGAAGAAGGGGTGTCTTTTCCACTATTCTCAGTGTATTTGGAGGAAGGTAAACACACGCAGTATATTGCTTTTATGTTTTCTATAGTGCTTGATGTTTAAGATATTAGGTGTTTAACTTTTAAAATATACTCTCTATATTGATTTCAGGTGCAAGAGCTTGGCTTGGTGGTAAACTACAAGGAAGATCCGGACACCAAACGATGGATAGAAAGAATAATCGGACTGCCTCTCGTCCCGGAGGCGATGGTGGACGACGCGTACATCTTCCTCCAGGAGGAGGCACCGGAGGGCCACGCAGGAGCCATAGACGCTATGCACGACTACGTCGTCAACACTTGGGTGGACAGCGACTATGCTTTATTTAAAAGGTTAGTATTGCGAATAACGTATTCTTCCGATGCGCTAGTCCAATTAACACGTGATGCTCAATCAAAGGTGAATAATTTCTTATACTAGAGGGCTTCGCGAACGCAATTTGTGATGCGTTGAAGATTAACGCAGAGGTTCAGATTTTCAGCGATGTCAACTGCTTTATATCCAGGAATTCCCATTTGCCAAAACCTTCGATTTACGGCTAAAGCACAGTTCCGATTGTTTATTTTTTGAAGAGTTGACTCAACTTGGTACATCCCTAAGTAGCTTCAATATCAGTTGAAAAGTATTAAAAAAACTCCTTGGGTAATTACATTTTTGTGGCGTAGTTATCGAATCTTCTCCCCGATAATAGATTGCTTGCAAAATTGACATTGCAGAGCAAACAGATTACCGATCGATGAATACAATTCTCAAATTGACATGATCAAATTGGTTTTGTCAAATCGACACTCATAGTCCTGATTGCAAAAAAAACGCATAAAAAAAATTTTATTGCAATTATAACGTAGGTAAAATTTAGCGAATTGGAGGTTATTGAATATCGCTATTCTGTCTCATTCATAGCACCAAAATATGTACGTAATTTCTGAGCAAATAATGTCAATGATATCAATTCATGCATCGGCTCAACCCTATGAGCATGCACAGCAATTCTAGGTGTTTACTTGATAGATGGGGGTGGGGGTAGGTATACATTTGCCATTATTGGCAACACAGCACCTGCACAGTGGTCCAGTCATGACGGGTGGAACTGTGAAAACCCGTCAAGATGAACGTAATTCACAACAAAGGCCCACCTAATTGCCACTTGGAAAGTTAGAATCCCTCTGCACGCGTATACATAATATCGGTCATCACTAAAAATTGCCCGTGATAGCTTGGACATCACTGCATACATGCGCAATAGTGGGCTAGTCGGTCAGTGTCACTTAAAATTATCACAGATACCTTGTTTTCAGGTGCATTTATTTATTTCCGATTTTGAAAGATTTTGCTCACAGCACAGTGAGCAGTGCAATTTCTCAGCCCTACATTTTTTTAAAATATTCTGCTAACGCTGAATCTCATTGATTGGTATATTCTTTACAACATGTTATTATATATTCTGAAAAGAAATTGTGTGTGTATCTTTAGGTAACACGTTTAAATTACATCAAAAACATTTAAATTGGACTAAACCTGCTGGCAATTATTTGATTTTATATACGATGACCGATGTTGCAGGGACATCTGGAATCATTTCGGCACCGTGGGGGCGCGAACAAACAATCACGTGGAAGGTTGGCATTCCAAGATCGGAGGAATTCTTCGAGGGCGCCGCCAACTAAACATTTTCGAGTACGTCGAAATGATACAACAACTACAGCACGACGCCGAGCTGGAGGCCGCCGATTTGGAGAGGGGGGCAATTCCGAAACCAATGGGTAGAATATACAGGGAAATTAATATTAAGTATAACTCACTAAGAACTAGATTAGAAAATAACGAAATAGATCTTCCACAGTACTTGGATGCTGCAAAGCATATTTTAAAACATTACAATTAAAAAGGTTTGTAAAAATTTTTTTCGCAAATAAACTGATGTTCTTGCTTTAATTTGGAAAAAATGAAATACTCCTTATCTTGTGTAATAAATAGTCAAATGTTATGATTTTTAACCAATGTCGCATAAGAGTAAATCCTCCAACATTCATCTCCGTCCCTGCATCTTAATTACGGACCAACCCAAAAAAGGGTGTTCCCTAGTAAAAAAGGATTAAACAAGCGTCATTTTGATGTAGCTGCATAAGTTTATCTAATTACCTAAATTGAATCTGCCTCCAAATTAAGTGATAGTGACAGTGATCTCCTTAATTAGTTTATATACATGGGCATTTTTCTGTCCTGAGATTACACTGTGGTATATTCAGAGTGCCGACCCAGAGCTAAAAGGGATTGTAGAATTATACATGATTGAACGATGCGTATCCTCATGCCCATATCCATATTTTCCATATATCCTGTTTTTACAATAACATTGTAATATCTTTAGATGCCCTTTCCACGCTTTTTTCTAAATATGCCTATGGCAAGGCTGAAAAGATTTTGTCTAGAGCGTTTCAATTCATTTCAATTTAATCTTGGAATGCCACACATTATGTGAATGGAGTGCCAATATTTTGAGTTTGACTGAATGCGGAATTCCATGTCGGCTACGAGTGCCCATATTATTATCTAAATGTATAGTCAGCAGTCTACATCCAGTCAGCCGTGACCACTCGACGCATGGTCACTATATAGGGAGTCTGCAGTGCCCTTCCAGTGTGGGTACTATCCCAGGAGTAGTGGAGGAGCCAAGCCAAGTCGGCTGCCCGCGCCGAGCAATTCAAACATCCCTGCACAGGGGGATGGCAAATGCCTCGCGTTTGGTATTGAGCCTGAGGGGTCTTTAGGCGAAACGAGAATATATTTTCGCGATTTTAATTTCTGCGTCGTGGACCGCCGCGAAGGGTTGGTTTCCGCCGACCGAGGATCGAAAAGGTTCGGCAGGTAGCTTTAGGTGTTACGCGATTAGGCGTTAGGGGAATGGACCCCCCTGGCATAGTGTCCGTCCCCCAGCTAAACAACCCACATGGGTGGCGGGTGGTTGTGTGTTTTACACTTGTTTTGGGAAAAGCTCGAATATTGGAGTGATAACTTAAACCGTGTGGCCTTGAAGAGTATGCAAAATTTGGTCTGAAAGCATCTTTCTGGCCAAAAGGAGACAGTCCCGCTTCGCAGTAATGAGTCGAATGAATCAAACCATAATTTTTAGATGGAAAAGAGCAATGTTTTCGGCCTATATCTACTTTCCATAATGCAATTTTTTATTGAGACGAGGGGGTCCCGAGATTTTGCGCAATTCGCCGGCGGATTAGAGGATGCGAGCCCGTGTATCTTGTATTTTGAGTTGACTAATTAATTTTGTAAAAGATGTAGGTCAATTTTTTTATCACGCTTGATCTTAGCTTATAGTTTTCTGTTTTATATTTATGTGCTCTGTTTTCTAGTTTTCTGTTTTATAATGTGTAATGTAGCAGCATTTCTTAACTTTTACCTTTTTGACACTTTTCTCAGACTGTGATATGCATTATTTTAGTTCAGGACGAATGCAATATTACTCTGGGGCCTTACCTAGCTCGGCCGTTTGGAGCGGCTACGAAGCGGCTAATTAGCCGGGCTGGCGGTGTTATATAACCCGGACCTAGAGCGGCCATTTCAACAATGGGCAGATTGTTGATTTCGTAGCACCGCTAGCAACCAGTATTACGTTGGTGCTACGATGATAACATTATCTAAAAGGCATACTACAATGTCCGTAATGTAAATATTGAGAGCGATTCGTTGCATAATTGAGAGACTATTGACATTATTTAGCGTTTTGCGACAGTGAAATCACGGCGCCAAAACCTTATAGTGCGTTTTCAAGACTGCACATCGGCATCGCATTTGTGGGTAACATTTCGTCCAGTTCGTATTTCTAAAAACACAAATTATGCGCTACATTTCGTGGGAGGGGGAGGGGGGCGCCGTAATATATTAGCCTAGGGGCGCCAAGGGTATAAATCAGGCACTGATCTTGCTGAAGTGTTTTGATATCTTTGGCGGTTTAGAATCGGCGTTGGATTCTCTGACACACTGCAACTGCCAAATATTCGCATTTCTCCTAACTTTGAGAGGCTCTATCTGGAGAAAGGTTCGTCGTTCTTTTTTTTAACGCTCTGAACTCAGAAAAGGTAGGGGAATAGAATAACCCTAAATTTTCTTTAAAAAATTAAAAATACACGAGCAAACTTTTGGTCGATTTGGCTTGTTCTGACCCGCTATCAAAAAAATATTTTTCTTTCGACCCAGATTGCTGCTAAAAACCACAAAAAGCTATGCAAAATATCCTCATTTGATAATTTTAAAGCAACGTGGCTGAAATTGCATTACTTTCCACAACCAGGTAAACCTGTGAAAATCTGCACTTTCTGATGCAGATCTTGTTAAATTACATCTACATCTGCAAAACTTGACCCCACCCACCAACCACTGGCGTAGGAACAGGGGGGGGGGCAAGGGGGGCAATGCCCCCCCCCCCCCCCAACTTTTAGGCATAGGGGGGCAACTGGGGGGCAAATTTTATAGTTGAAATCATTCATTTTGTCTGCTGCTCAGAGTTGAGTATACCTAGTGTTTCTGCTTAGCTGATGTTGAACGAAATCTTTTGACTCGTAAAAACAAATCACTTCCAGGAATATGACTATAGCAGTAGCAGAAATGCAGACTAACACTGTTTATGTTATAGTCTGAGTCATACATGCACCCAGACTGGGAGAGGGAGAGGAAGAATTTTGTATTGCTAGTGTAGAGCTGGAATTCGCCACGGCAAGACGCTCTGCTGTATTCGATGTGCGATATTTACAGGCATCACAGAAACCGTGATAGTAATTTTCGTAATGCGTTAATTTGATATCTTTAAATTAAGTATTCTTAATGTATATTTCAATTTCTTACCCCCATGTTCCCAGGCTGCAATTTTATCTCAAACCCTCAGATTTGCTTTAAAAAATATAGCCCCCCCCCCCCCCCCCTCCCCAGTCCGGGTTTCACCAATGTCTGTCTTGCAGCTTGCCCCCCTTCCCCCCCCCCCCCAACTTGAAAAGCGTTCCTACGCGCCTGCCACCAACCAACTTGACCATTGTTGGCATTTTCAGAACAGTCCAACAGCTAAAAAATACCTGCTACGAAATAATTTCACTATTGCCTAGCAACTCTAAGTACATAAAACTCTAAAAAAAATACAAAAAATTTCGATCAAGTAATCTAAATTGGAGTAACTAAAAGTCAGACCCCATCGCTCGAACCCCCCCCCCCCCTCCCCTTGCCTCCCCCCCCCCCCCTCCGGCAACCCTCAAGATGTTTCGCCAGCCCACTCTCGAGTCTCTGGGCAGGCTGGCCGTCCAACCGGATCCGCCAAAGGTACAGCCTCAGGGACAAAGGTACAGCCTCAGGGACAAAGGCACAGCCTCAGGGCCAAAGGTACAGCCTCAGGGCCAAAGGAACAGCCTCAGGCCCAAAGGCACAGCCTCAGGGCCAAAGGTAAATAGCCTTAGAGCAAAAGATAAAATTGTTAAGTGTGAGTCAAAATGAAAATAGAGGTATCTGATTGGCTATGACCTTGGAGATAATAAACTTAGCTGGCAGTTAACACTTAGCTGGACATTACAACACCTGCCCTTAGTGATTGACGCTGGAACTGTAACACCACTCCGATTGACACTAAGGGGTAACTCCATGCGTAGCGCCCACACTCAGAACCCTCACTATCTCAGAACTTAACGAAATTTACAGGAGGTAATTAGAACAACTAAAATAAAATACCCTTTTTGATGGTTTTCGCCATACGCCCAACGGCTTGCCTGTGGCGGGGCATGGAAAAACCCAGCATTTGACTTTTTTTCCCGCACGGCGAATCACTCTTTCACTCTAGCGTGTGTACAAATTGACTTAGAAGGACGGGACTTCAGACTGTGGGCAGACCACAGACACATAACATATGTTTCTACCTAACACAGGCCCCAAAAAATGACATCTCCAAAAAAAATCGAAACATCAGATTCCATAAAGCTTCACATTTTACAAGCTGTAATTATGCTATGATAACCTGAAGGTAAAATACAGCACTTCTGACTGCAATTTCATAGACCAAGCAAACATAGGTGCAAAATCACAACTAAATGCTCACGCATCTGAACTTTAAAAAAATCATAACTTCGAATTCAATGACCGTACACGATTTAAATTTTTTTTCTAAATAGACAACTAACAGGAGATGCTTGAAAAAATATGGTGAAAATTAAGAGTTTATTTCTTGACTTATTAAGGGTTGAAATTTAGGGGTGGATTTTTTACACCCTTAAATTTGATAAGCAACAAATTTTTCTTTGTGCACTATTTTGTCAAAGCAAGTAAGTCATTTTAGAACAAGTCCCGTCCTTTTAGTCAATTTGTTCACACGCTAGAGTGAAAACAGTGATTCGCCGTGCGGGAAAAAAAGTCAACTGCTGGGGTTTTCCATGCCCCGCCGCAGGCAAGCCGTTGGACGTGCGGCGAAAACCTTCAAAAAGGGTCTTTTATTTTAGGTGTTCTAAACCTCCTGTATATTTGGCAAGTTCTGAGATAGTGAGGGTTTTGAGTGTGGGCGCTACGCATGGAGTTACCCTAAGGGAAGTATTCGCAGGGTTGCGCTAGAAATGTAGCATTGCATCTCCCGTGTCGGGGATGGACTACAGGGCCCCGACCTCGTGTCTACCGTGCCGGGGATGGACTACAGCCCGTGTGTCTACCGTGTGTAGGGCGCGAGCCCGTCGGCCCCCGACTCCGCGGGCGACGTCCCCCCACCCGTAGAGCCCGAGCCCAAAGCGTGGGGCATTGCTGAGGACGGGTTCGGACTGCTGCTGGGCCCCGTGCTCGAGGGCGAGCTGGAGGGCGTGCAGACGGGCGAGCCGGTCACGCGGTACACCTTCACCAACAAGAACGGTGGGCGTCTGACCACACGACCAATTGGCAGTGTTTCGCCTAATTTTTGTGCAGTACGCCTCTGGAATTTGACATCCAGCCAGCAGAATGTCGGCTATTTCCTCAGGACGGTTTGTCTGAAAAGAGCATAGGTAAGCCAGGTACCGACCACGTGGATGAGCACATGGAGGAACTGCATGGCATGCTTAGGATCGAAACCTCGTTTTGATCAACAAGTTTTCTTATCAGCAGCTGCCTCGCTCCGTGAAATGAGAATCGACCAAACTGTTAGTCAATTGTAAATTGGGTAACTGTCGAGTTTAGCTGGGTTTACAGCTGGCAATGTCAGTGACAGGATGTCACTGGCATGAACATTGACTCTGCCAACAATCTGGACTCTGGATGTGCTTGACGTCGTGTTCGAGACTCTGCCATGACGTTTCTGATTTGTCCAGAGCCATTGTTGATGACATCGTGCCGCTTACATTGCCAGCTGTAAACCCAGCGTTATGCGTTGGATTTCACGCAAATTCAATGGCCTAAAATACGTAACATTTAAGCTAGAAGAGGATTGAAAAGTTTCCTACTCTTTCTGTACAAAAACCCCGTGTATGCCATCACAATTTCTGTTCTTGCAAAAAAGTTGGTATTCGCAATGTAAATTAATTAAATTAGCATAGTACGTGATTTGGTTACCTCGCATTGGGCAAGGTAAAGTCGCTCGAAAGGAAGGGTATCGGGAATAACCATTAAGTTGGTGTGGAGATAACGAAAGCAATTAGAAAAAAAATTGAATTTAAGATATTTGAATATAGTAATATGTTTTCTTTAATATTAAAAAATTGGTTACATGGAAGTGTTCCTGTCATAGAGAGGATAAGATACGTTTTTTATTTTCCCTTCTAACTATTAAATTAGATGTTGTATGCCAGTAGAGGGCAGTACTAAGGCGAACGCAATTTGGGTTGCGTTGAAGATGAGCGTAGCGGTTTGTATATAGCGCATAAAAAGAATAAAGGAAAAAGCCTAAATCATGGAGCAGCAAGCCGGACCATTGCTTTTTCGAAAATTCTGATCACTTGAAATTGTAAACGATTCTGGCCTTTCTTTGCTTCTGTCCGAGCTGTAGGGTAGCGGAAATATGCTAATTTTGAGGTCATAAAGCAATGTGCATGTTAATACATAGATGTAACTCATGCCCAAGGGTTTTTATTGGGTTTTATTGGGTTGGTTTTTATTGGAAAAAATCTGGTGTGATGTTTCGATTTGGTTTCGATGGTTTCTAAAGGCAAATCGAAACTGGGAACATTTGAAAAAAATACGCACTTTTAAATAAATTTCCGTACTTTTCCAAACATGCCCAATTGTCGAATATTGCTCTTTTTTCTGCTTTGAAAGTGAACGGTATGGAGGATATTCTGGAAAAACGCAGGGGGTCTAAGTTGAGAACAAAAGTAGACACCCTGAAAATTAAGCAGGCGTTTGGCCTCTAGAGCGCGCGCAAACACACATACAAAAAAAAAACTAACTAACTAACTAACTAACTAACTAACTAACTAAGTAACTAACACACACCAAGTGTTTTTTTAGCAGTAGTGAAATTGATGATTTCGCTTCGCTTCGCTTCGCTTCGCTCGCTTCGCTCGCTACTCTCATCAAAAAAATTGGTTACATGGAAGTGTTCCTATCATAGAGAGGATAAGATACGTTTTTTATTTTCCCTTCGAACTATGAAATTAGATGTATGCCAGTGGAGGCGTGTGGAATCGGATACAAAACTTGCCAGAGAATAAATTTCTGAGTTTTGCGAGGCAGGTACTGTTAACAAAACTGGTTTGTAAAACAAGATTATATCCCTAAAGCACATATTATTGTCATCCCATGCCTTCATGTGCTCATTCACGTGGTCGGTACCATGGCCTGCCTATGCTCGTTCAGAAAAACCTTGAGCAAGTAAGTCTCAAGTTCGGAAGTCCACAGAGCGTTTTTAATATTTCCGCGAGAACCCTCGTTTTGCATACCCCTTACTGCAATTGTTGTAGAGTTGGTCGATGTCGCTGCCGGTATGGATAACTTGTATTCTAATCAGTAATCGGTTCGGTGCGGTCTCTGCTGCCTGGTCACATTAATATCATGGCCAGAGTTGTGACTTATCTAGATAATTTTATCTAGATAAATTATCTAGATACTTTTTGTTATCTTTTATCTTATTGATGAGCGTAGCGAGCGATGCGAGCGAAGCGAAATCATCAATTTCACGGGGGTTCACGGAATAACGTCACATGGAATATCGTCCAATTGGCCAACTGGACTAAAGTCACATTGGATGTGGCGATAATCCAGTAAAAATATTGTGGCGATGGTCCAGTCGAACATCGTCACATTTGAGCGAGCAGAAAAAGGCTTGTGAAAACTGCATGCCACCATTTTCCGAGGGTTACTCTAGGAAAATTACTTTGGGGAAAGCCTGTGAAAATGGCAAGCTATAATTTCCCGTCAATTTCTGCACCGGAAAAATGTGACGAAAATCCAGTGGACGATCGCCACATCCAAATGTGACGATGTTCCGGTGGAATATCGCCACATTGCACGAATGTGACGAAGTTCCGGTGGACTATCGCCACATTGCACGAATGTGACGATGTTCCGGTGGAATATCGCCACATTGCACGAATGTGACGATGTTCCGGTAGAATATCGACACATTGCACGAATGTGACGATGTTCCAGCCAGGTTGCTACGATATTTCATCAGTTTTCCGAGCGCGAAAATGTGTCGATAATCCAGTGAACGATCGCCACATCCAAATGTGACGATTTTCCGGTGGAATATCGCCACATTGCAGGAGCGGGAAGATGTGACGAACATCCGGTGGACGATCGTCACACTCGATTAGTATAAATAAGACCGCAATCCGGTGTCTAGTGGAACAGCGTCACATCCACTTAGTTATTGGCTGAGCCACCGATGTTTTCTTAGTACTAGATGATGACGTCAGGTAGCGCCACTGGCACCGCGAACTGGCACCGCGAAGGGTCCAGAATGATAAGAAATGAAATGACAACAAATGAAAACTGGTAGCAACTACAAAAACAATGTAAGCAATGCAATGTAGGCATGGGAAACTTGAATCGTCACGAGGATCTGCATTACGCACGCGGCACGACATGTTATTCAACTTTTAATAACTCGGAAGCACCACGGATTGTGCGCTGCGGTTTGTGCAACTAGGTTATGTTCGTGTATGAAGAAGTCAAAGCGCGAAATTAAACTGCGAATATTGTTCCATTAATTATCCTATTGGCAGACTATGCAATTATGACAGTGTGCTGAGTGAAGAAATCGATGAGTGCAGCCAACAACATATTATGAAGTAGGTACTACCTCCACTACTTTTCAAAACACTAGCCAGGGAAGTAGAAAAGTATCGTCCATGGATAGTTACTCGAGAAATAAGTCTCGAGTAGTCTCGAGGGTTGACTCGTTATTGGACTAAAGCCATATTTCTTATGGGATAATTCCAGTGGACTAACACCATACACGAGATGGCTTTTTTCCGATCTGATTCGCACGCCACTGTCTAACCCGACTGGATTAAAGCCATATTTTTCATGGTTTTGTTCCACTGTAACAAGACCATAAGCCAGATGGTGTTCGGACAGTCAATCTTGACTGTAACAAGACCATATGTTTTATGGTCTTGTTCCATCACCATCAGACTGATGGTGTTGGGACAGTGAAACAAAACTGGAACAAGACCATCAGTCAGGTGGCTTTATTCCGGTGGGTTAGAAAATGGCCGATATGGTCTTATTCCAGATGGTGTTATTCAGCTCCCCCGTTTAATTGTATCTAGTAGGTCTACCTGCTTGGAATTATTTCTCGAGTAACTATCCATGGACGACACTTTTCTACTTCCCTGGCTAGTGTTTTGAAAAGTAGTGGAGGTAGTACCTACTTCATAATATGTTGTTGGCTGCACTCATCGATTTCTTCACTCAGCACACTGTCATAATTGCATAGTCTGCCGATAGGATAATTAATGGAACAATATTCGCAGTTTAATTTCGCGCGTTGACTTCTTCATACACGAACATAACCTAGTTGCACAAACCGCAGCGCACAATCCGTGGTGCTTCAGAGTTATTAAAAGTTGAATAACATGTCGTGCCGCGTGCGTAATGCAGATCCTCGTGACGATTCAAGTTTCCCATGCCTACATTGCATTGCTTACATTGTTTTTGTAGTTGCTACCAGTTTTCATTTGTTGTATAAATTTCTTATCATTCTGGACCCTTCGCGGTGCCAGTTCGCGGTGCCAGTGGCGCTACCTGACGTCATCATCTAGTACTAAGAAAACATCGGTGGCTCAGCCAATAACTACGTGGATGTGACGCTGTTCCACTAGACACCGGATTGCGGTCTTATTTATACTAATCGAATGTGACGATCGTCCACCGGATGTTCGTCACATCTTCCCGCTCCTGCAATGTGGCGATATTCCACCGGAAAATCGTCACATTTGGCTGTGGCGCAGTGGCGCAGTGGCGTAACTTCAAATCGGAGGCCCCCGGGCAAAATAAAAGATGAGCCCACCCCCCCCCTCCACCCACCCAAACCAACTACACCAACTAATATTTACTAGTTTACTAGTGTCTGTTCCTCTTTGCGACTTTTTCTTCCTCTTCTGGGACCCGCTTATGAATACACGTTTGTTGGAGCTCATCGCACAAGCGCACATGGCATATCAAACTAAGTTACTAATCGGCAAATCAATCAGCGCATCGGCAAATCACGGCAAATCCACTCAAAGAATCGCCATTATAGGAGACTTGGGTACGCGCACACATCCGCTCACGCCGATCGCAATCAGCTTACTGTCTGCCTTTGTTTACTTTCTGTTTCATGGCGCAAAATATTTGGGAATACTGGGAAAATCGTCTTTGACAATGTGCTTTTTTGAAGTCAGCGGTATATATTCGAAATTTGAATCAAAATAGGTTTCTGGCAATTTTGCGTTCCTAGTAACGAGTTAATGTACCGAAACTCTCCACAGCCGGCTAACCCCCTCTCGCTTATACCCAAAGCCAAAGAATACCAACCAGAAGAAATCTTTTCCATCTAAAAAATGTACCATTTCAATTTTTACGAAATTTGGAAATACCAAATCATGAGAACGGCAGTAACTCAGAAAATTCTCCGAAACTCAGGGGGCCCCCTGAGTCGGAGGCCCCCGGGCTTTGCCCGATCCAGCCGGGTGGTAGTTACGCCCCTGATGTGGCGATCGTCCGTTGGATTATCGACAGATTTTCGCACTCGCAAAACTGATGAAATATCGTAGCAACCTGGCTGGAATATCGTCACATTCGTGCAATGTGGCGATATTCCACCGGAACATCGTCACATTCGTGCAATGTTTCGATATTCCACCGGAACATCGTCACATTCGTGCAATGTGTCGATATTCCACCGCAACATCACGACATTCGTGCAATGTAGCGATATTCCACCGGAACATCGTCACATTTGGATGTGGCGATTGTCCACTGGATATTCGTCACATTTTACCGGTACAGAAATTGACAGGAAATAATGGCTTGCCATTTTCACAGGCTTTTCCCAAAGTAATTTCCCTAGAGTAACCCTCGGAAAATGGTGGCATGCCGTTTTCACAAGCCCTTTTCTGCTCGCTCAAATGTGACGTTGTTCCACTGGACCATCACCACAATATTTTTACTGGATTATCGCCATATCCAATGTGACTTTAGTCCAGTTGGCCAATTGGACGGTATTCCATGTGACGTTATTCCATCGCCTCTAATTTCACTACTGCTAAAAAAAAGACTTTTGTGTGTCTGTTTGTTTTTTTGTATGTGTGTTTGCGCGCGCTCTACAGGCCAAACGCCTGCTTCGATTGGGATGGAATTTTCAGGGTGTCTACTTTGTTCCCAACATAGACCCCCTGCGTGTTTTTTTAAAGAAAATCCTCCATACCCTTCACTTTCAAGGCAGAAAAAAGAGCAATATTAGACAATTGGGCAAGTTTGGAAAAGTACGGAAATTTATTTAAGAGTGCGTATTGTTTTCAAATTTTCCCCAGTTTCGATTGTTGTCTTTAGAAACCATCGAAACCAAATCGAAACATTACACCAGATTTTTTGAATTGAATTTGAATTCAATATTTGACAGATATTATAAATTTTTTTTAATTTCGTGAATGCAAGTTTCTGAAAGAAAGTCCACGACAGAAATATATCTCCAACTCAAGAAAAACCATTGAGTATGAGTTACATCTATTTATTTACATGCACATTGCTCAATGATCTCAAAATTAGCATTTTCCGCTACCCGACAGCTAGGACAGAAACAAAGAAAGGTCAGAATCGTTTACATTTTCAAGTGATAAGAATTTTTGAGAAAGCAATGGTCCGGCTTGCGGCGCCATGATTCTTGTATGCTTTTTTCCTTAATCTTTTTTGTTCTATATACAAACCGCTACGCTCATCTTCAACGCAACACAAATTGCGTTCGCCCTAGTCTAGATAATTTGAGTACACGTTATCATTTATCTTCATCTGGATAAAATAATTTGTCAACTTTACGATTTACTGATGAGCGTAGCGAGCGAAGCGAAATCTTCAATTTCACAACTGCTAAAAAAAAAGCACTTTTGTGTTTTTTTTTTGTTTGTTTGTTTGTTTGTATGTGTGTTTGCGAGCGCTCTACAGGCCAAACGCCTTCGTTGATTGCGATTAAATTTCCAGGGTGTCTACTTTTGTTCTTAACTTAGACCCCCTGCGTTTTTCAAGAAAATCCTCTTTATCTCTTCCCTTCAAAGCAGAAAAAAGAGCAATATTCGACAATTAGGAAAGTTTGAAAAAGTACGGGAATATATTTAGAAGTGCAAATTGTTGTAAAATTTTCCCAATTTCTATTTTATTCTTTAGAAACCATCGAAACTTCCCCGAAACATCATACCAGATTTTTTGACTTGAAGTTGACTTCAAGATTTGACAAATATTAGAAATTTTGTCAATTTCGTACATGCAAGGTTTTGAAAGTAAGTCCGCGGCAGAAATATATCCCCAACCTAACAAAAACCCTTGGGCATGAGTTACATTTATCAATATATATAACTATCAATATATTTTAACATTAAATTGTTTCATTTGTATCCTGTTGACTTGGGTGATGGATTGTCGTTGTAGACCTTCCGAACAAATTTTTTTATCTGCAATGGTCCGGCTTGCTGCTCCATGATTCTCATACGCTTTTTGTCTCATTCTTTTTATGCGCTATTTACAAACCGCTACGCTTATCTGCAACGCAACACAAATTGCGTTCGCCCTAGTCTAAGATAACAAAATAATTATCTAAAAAAATGGGTTGTCAAATCAATTTTTCCGGCAACATTGTCCTCTCCACCGCCGTCTGTGTATGTCACTAACGCCATTGAGCACAGCCTGGTCAGAATGCGATAGTCCTTTTTGGAAGCGTGCAGGAAATGGGAAAGAAAATCTCTTTTCGAAATCGACAATTATTCTGTTTTCAGGTTGGATGTTTATTTTTTGATATTATCTTTTATCTTTTTTGGATTATCTAGAAAAATTTTGGTTATCTTCATCTTTTATCTAGATAGTTTTGCTAATGTTTTCTTTTTTTTTAGCTAGATAAAATATTATCGTTATCGTTATCTTTATCTAGATAATTTTTAAAATGATCCGTCACAACTCTGATCATGTCATACCTAAATGAACGATCAATAATTTGAGTGATCAGTCGTCAAAATAATATTTCAAGTGATTTACGAAATCTAAATTCTGCCGCGATTTTAAATTTCAAAGTCACGAACAGATTACTTTTTTGCCGGTGTGTGAATTATCTTCAGTAAAAACGCTCAAATTGATTCCGAACAGGTAGCAACCCCATTTTTCCGAACCTTTTTGATGAAGCTGGCAGCAAACTACTGCCACCTTTAGCAATGGCTGTGCAAAGTTGCAGTACCTGACCAATGTCCCGGGGCGCTGCCAAAAGATCCTGAGACGTATTGGAACTATAGCTGAAATTTGACTGGCTGATACGGTCACGAAAGCAACCTTTGCGCAACGCAACGTTTGCGCAAAGAGCCTATTAAATCCATACAATTTCAGTAATCGACAAACGTGAAAGAAAATGCATGTCAAACTATTTGTTAATTTGACACTGACAAGAATTTTTCCAAATCGAAATCATGTCAGTTGTATCAATCGGGATTAAATGTTATTACAACAGAAACATTGAGATTTAAGCATGGCTTTAAAATTCAGCGGCGCCCCAGCCTGAAATGCGTGACGTCCCAGGGAGCCTCGAAGGACAGTTTGAGAACCACTCGACTGAGGACTGGGAAGATTTAACTGAGAGCATTGCAGCATATATATAGTAGTTTTTTATTTAAACACTGACATAATATAACATGTTTGCCACTTCGGACACAGTTTAACAGTGTAAGAATGGAAATATTAACAATAAATAAATAAATAATTTAACTATGACACTAAATTGAAGATAGATATTAAAAATTATAGACGGGACTATAAAGGTGGTTTCTTAAAATAGCGATAGAGCCTTTAAGGGCTAATAAACAAATATTGGAAATGAATGATTTGTGAAATTTAAATTTAGTACAAAATGTTTTTAAAAATTCCGTGATTGTGCCACGTGATCCGATGAAGAGGCCAATCACTTCCAGGGTCGTGGTGTTGTATTTATCCCGGAAGTAGGGGATGGTTAGGTTGTATATGCTTTGCTTTTCTTCATCAACTTCTTTACTTTGATCTTTATGTGATTCAAATCGAATAGTTGGATCGATAATGAGACCGTGTCGAGAGATGGGGTCAATGGCGATTATGTCAATTCGTCGATTGCTCCCATCTATTGATAAACCGTGGACCTCTTCTGCTACTTCCCACTTCTTTTTTCGAAACTCGTCTGCGATGGCAGTACGAATTGTGTGGTGACGGGTATTTCGAAGTAGTTCACCATGTTTGCAGAAGCCCAGGACGTGGGGTAAGGTTTCGATCTCGGTGCCGCATCGGCGACATCGGTTCCCGTTCTGACTTCTTCCATGGAGAACTCGCACCGGAGCAACATTAGCGGTCATTTTAATAGCATCTCGCCACTCGGAGCAGGATAGGCCATTTTCCCTTGTAACCCACGTGTTGGCTGGTGTGTATTCCTTGTATAACACAGCTCCGCGGCCCTTCTGTGGGAGATTCCACCATTTTTCGTATTCGTTTTCTCGTCAATGTTCGCGGATGCATTGTGGCTTTTGGATTTCTTTTTGGGGTTTATAAGCAAACGAATCTTGAGTTAATCCCAGTTTTTCGAAGCATTTATTTTTCTCGGTTTTTAAGTCCCGAGTTTGATTTACATAATTGTTTCCAAATTTAACCAGAGCATTGTAAATATTGATCTTCTGGATGCTCTTTGCACGTTCTCGCTTTGATTTTCGTTCTGGATTAGTACAATCCTTATATTGTCTGTCATTAGATTTGAGCGTTCCATTCTTCCTAGCATTAAAGTACCTTGATGCCGGATTCTTGGGACCTGGTAGTTCATGCACAGATTTTGAAAGATATTCGGAGAACTTTTCAACTTTTGAGCTAAACTCGTCCTCATCACATCTAAGCTATTCGAACGATTTAATCCATGTGTCGAGTTCTGCGTGGAGCTTGATATCTTCTGGTAAAATCTTTTTTGTTGTAATATCACACGTTGATGTCATTGGGCTCAAGCGACTCCGACTGATCTTGTACCAAATGGCGAAGGGATATTGCTTCCCGATGTCTTTCGGGATGGGCTCTCGTAATGTGACCATGTAGCCCTTTGTAAAGCTTTTTACAAAAAGGGCATGGTTTTCTTGAATCAACAATATCCTGCGATGCTGGCAAATCTGTTGGTTATTGTGAGTTATTGTGCACTTTTGTTGCATGTATCTAAGTCCATGTGCCGTTTTAAATAATTTTGAGCAAATACAACATTTTTCTTTTGGTGTCTTGCTAGTACCGGTTGCTTGGGAGTTTACACAGGAAACTTCATTTGCAGCAGTTCCACAGGTTTCAAAATGATCTAAGAAATTGATATTCGCCAAAGGAGGGAATTCTTCGTTGGAGGAAGTACGTGTATTGTGTCAATGTCATGTCTTCAAAAGGACCTTGGGCAGCTCATCGCTCAGAATTGAGCTCATGCAGGACAACAACCACCATCATCCAAGAACGCAATTACCGTCTGAAGATGTCTGAAGTCACTAGCCAGCCCCATGGTAATGGGAATCATGGAGGCGTTTTCTGTTGGCAACTTTATCTGAGAGACCGAGACGTGAAAATAATTTCATTGTCCTCTGAACTTTCACTAGATCGCAAGGTTAGCAAAGTTGTACGTGCACAGTGCAGTGAAATCGTCCTCCCCGATGACCGGGCGAGTGACAGGTTGCGCCTCCAATCGTATATGTGTGTTGCCGGGTCGGTATACTAAGTACATCTAGTACTTTTTGGTGTACGTCCGTAAGTCAGTACTCCTCTCTTAAATCGAGTACCTACAGATTCAAAATTTGAAGACCATGCATATTTTTGCCTAGAAAATTGAAAATTCCTAGAAAATTTTACAAATTGCACAATAAAATTAGTAAAACCCAATGCCAATATTGCTGGACGTGAGTATAGGGGCGCGTTTTGCTCGAAATAATTTTGCGATGTTATTTACTACGTCTTATGCAATTGTACGATTGCCTTTGGTACAATAGCAGGGACAAAATAGCCAAAACAGGCTCAAATTTTTCAAATCTAGTACCCGCGATTTTTTCATTCTGAAAATTGAAAACTCCCTGATTTCAGGACTCAGCGTGCAAGTGATCAACTACGGAGTGACTGTCACCTCCATCGAGGTGCCCGACCGCAACGGCGTATTCGAAGACATAGCCCTCGGCTTCGACGACTTCCAAGGTCAGCCAACGCCCCAACCCCCTACTCCACCCCTCGTGGAGGTTTGCTGGGGCGATCAATTCATCGGCATTCGCTGATGGAAACAACAGCCGATGGAAGGAGACTAAGGGAAAGCAGTGCCTGTTGGAGGAAAGAGCTGTTTGTTGGAACTTTGGAAGGCAGCTTCCCGGCTAAAGGAATGAGGGTGGTTTTAAATTTCTGAGACTCATGTCTCCTATGTCCTATGTCCTATAGACCAGACAAAAACAATAAACCAAACAATTGTTCAGAAAAATTTGCTGATTACGCTCAAGAAAGTCGAGAAAAAAATTCCGATGGGAAATTGCCTAAAAATATGCTTTAATCCAAATTATGCAAATTTGTATTTATTTATTTGAAATTTTTTGATTCACCAATAGAATCGTTAAGTACAAAATTCGGTGTACAATTACGCAAGCTATTTTTACATATAAAGATATCAGGAAAATTTTGATTACTTTTCGATTAAATCGACTTTAATTAATTATGCATACGTCCAATCAAACGCTCCCAGCTCCTAAACTATTCAAGATAGAGATGTCAACTTTTTACGAGGGCGTTGGTATTGAATCAAGGTATTATACACGATAGTATGAACGAAAGTATATGGCTCGTTTATTAATTACATGCAATCAAACTTTTTAATTAGCATTGATTTTTTGAACAAAGTACTTTTCATTAAAATATTGGTATTACACGCACAATTGATGCTAAGTAGGAATTAGTTAGCATGCTCACAGCTGTAGTAAGATATACCCTTTGTAATTGCGGTTTTTTAAATGTGATTACCTGACAATTAAATCGATTTTAATTGAATTTGCATACGTCCAATCAAAACGCTCCTAGCTCCGAAACTACACAAGATAATACTGTCAATTTTTTACGAGAGTGTAGCGAATGTATGAAGGCGCATAATACGAGAGTATGAACGAAAGTCTATCGCTGGTTTATTAATTACATGAAATCCAACTTTTAAATTATCAGTGATTTTTCGAGCACAGTACTTTTCATTAGAATATAATATAGGTAGTAAATAAACAATTGGTGCGTAGTATGAATAAGTTTGCATGCTCACAGCTGTATTAAGTAACACCCCTTGAAATTGCGGTTTCTTATTATGATTTCGTTACAATTAAACCGACTTTAATTTAATTTGCAAATGTCGCCAATCAAACTACATGTATACTAAGTAACGATGTCAACATTTTTCGAGGGTAACGGACCAAGGTACCACTGAACTAATGTATTTTACTAGAAAGTATGAAAAATAGTCTACGACAGATTGATTAATTGCAACCTATTAAGCTTTTCTATTTTCCTTTCATAAACTTTAACCACACTTGTTTGAAGTAGGTACATCGTTATAACTATAAATTAGAAAAAAAAATACTGAAGTCCGTAGTACCCAAGTAGCACAAAAATGTTCTGCGAACGTGAACTCAAACGTTCAGTGGAGATCGAAAAGCTAACGGGAGATAACTTACGTTCTACGTTCGGGCAGAACGTTTTCGAACGTTTGGCAAACGTAAACTCAAACGTTCAGTGGAGGTCGAAAAGCTAACGGGGGATAACTTGCGTTCAACGTTCAGGCTTAATCTCAACGAACGGTCAGCGGACGAGAGTATGATGATAAAAGAATACGTGCACCCAACGTCCGCAAAACATTAATCGAACGTCCGTACAGCATACGGTGAAATGAAAAGTAATGACGTCATTTTCGAATTTCGGGCACTTAATCCTCCTTGCACTGGCCAGCCCGACCCCCAGCTACCCGGCATTTGCAGATGCGATCACATTGGCACTGCGCACGTCTATCCTGCAAATAACCGAAAACATTAATTTTGGGTTACGATGGTCCTCGAACTCGGTCCCGGCAGGTCCTCGGCTCCGAAGGCGACAGTGTTACCACGCGGCTGCTAGAACATAACAGCTACCGGCAAAATTTTAATCTATATGTTTTGGTTGTCGTGATTGTTCACATGCAAGTACCTTTTAGAACAGTGAAGATAGCCATGTATTATGTCGTTTTTTATCCAGCTATATAGATTCATATGTTTTATAAGTTAAATTCGTGCAAAACGTCTCGCATCGTCATAATAAGTAATAAAATATACGTAAGTAATTAAATCGGACACCATTAACGACAGCACCATGGAGAGCGTGTGCTGACTACTAGGCGGCGCTGCTGTCGACGAGTGACACTAATTTATGCCAGATGGCGATGGCGCCTGCCAAGTAGTAAACGTCTGCTGAAAGTGCGATGACAAACGTTCGCATGACTTACTTTCAGAGAACGTGAATCCAACATTCAATATCGAACGTGTTTGAACGTTGAAGGCACAACGTCAATGTAACGTTTGAGTTGCACGTAAGAGAACTTGCCTCAGTAAACGTCTGCTGAATGTGCGATGACAAACGTTCGCATGACTTACTTTCAGGGAACGTGAATCCAACATTCAATATCGAACGTGTTTGAACGTTGAAGGCACAACGTCAATGTAACGTTTGAGTTTGACGTAAGAGAACTTGCCTCAGTAAACGTATGCTGAATGTGTGATGACAAACGTTCGCATGACTTACTTTGAGAGAACGTGAATCCAACGTTTAATATCGAACGTGTTTGAACGTTGAAGGCACAACGGCCTATGTCACGTTTTAATTTTGACGTAAGCGAACTTGCTTATGTCAACGTCCAGTGAATGTTTGTTTTTTAACGTACGCACGACTAACTTCCATATAACGTTCATCACACATTTGCTTCCGCACGTTTTTTAACGTCGGAAACACAACGGCCATGTCACGTTGCGTTTTTAGCGTATCATTACTTATGAAACCGAACGTTCGTTGAACATACTAATGCGAACGTTCGCCTGACTTACTTTAAGGGAACATTAACGAAACGTATACATTTGAACCATTTATAACGTTGCAAGATCAACATTTCTCGTACGTTGGCTAAACGTCGACAAGTCTGAAAGTAAAAAATTTTGCTTTAACATAGTCAGTGAAACGTTCGTGGCGAATGTATGTCTAACGTTATCAAACAACGTTAACCGAACGCTCGCTGAATGGTTTGAACGTTGCAGGACTTTCAACACGTTCAACACGTTCGTAGGACGTCGTGCGAACGTGTTGAAAGTTTTTGTGCTACCTGGGTAAGTTCGATGGTTGTAAAATATTTCTTCCCTCAACATGTCAATGTCAAACATATGACACGCTATTAGAACGGAGCGCAAAAATAGTTGAGGCCCACTTTCGATCTGGTTGCCGCTTATCGTAAATTGACATCCGGTCCACACGTCGTTATACTCATTTTACATGTCGACACATCTGGTCTTACCCGAGGACAATGTGCGGCTTCTAAGCAATATTACCCAAAACTTTTAATTTTGTCTTTGAGAGTAGCAGATGGAGCCGGCGGTACTTTATTTCGGCTTACTTCAAGTGAATTCTTAAATACAAATGCGGGGATACTGGGAATGCTTAACAAACAATGCCATTGCCTAGAGTTGCATATTCGCATACAATCACCAATGCTCGTATTGGGGTAGGTGGAAGTTGGGAATACTAATTCTCACCATATATTTCACCATATATTTATATGCATATTATGTGCGAGCAATGTGAAAAGGATATACTTATATAAATTCGTGCGGCCGGATTCTGGCTGCAGACAACGCGTCATCGAAGTTATGTGTGCATCGATTCTATTAATTTGTACCATTCCGTGTATGATATCGATCTTCTATTTGCTTCGGTAAAATTAATCCATGTAATCGAACCAAACTTGTAAGAACTTTGATAACTCCGTCGTTCCCTTGCAACTTACAAAAATCCGTCACTCGGTCAAAAAGAAGCAAACAGTGTCAATCAGGCAGCAAACATCTAGGTGGTAATCCTTCCAATCTTTGTAAGATATTATAATTCTTTCGCCGAAATGTTCTAAGACCTCTTCTACAATCATTTAAATAAGAAAACAATTGTCACGCTGGTGGAAACAGCGCATGCCATTTTGCGGGATTTCCATCACTCCAAAATACGACAACGATGACGATGAGAAATTCCGAGTACTGAGAAAAGCTTATTATAACATACATGTAAGCGTGAAACCGTGAAACCGTAAATTTAATCGTAGTCCCAGTACGTAATTCATATGAATTCAATGTATTTAATTTCATCATTATACCATTTACAGCATGGCATCAGACAAGTCAAAACATTTTACTCGCAACTATAATTTTAGAATTCTTTTATATTTAAAAAATTCTTGTACTGAATAAAAAGCATGCGGAATTTATTTTTTTACCTTTGTTTAAAAAGCGTTCTTGTTCTATATAAGTCAGACGAGATGTCAGGTAATACTCATGAGATGACTGAGATGTGTCCAAAAGTCACACACCTATTATTTCCTCGATGTTTGCTGCCTGATTGACACATATACTTGCTCCTTTTTGGCCGAAGGTGTATGTTTCTTTTATGAATTGCAAGGGACAATATTATAAAATGCACATATCTTGCAAATTTGGTTCGATTTCATGGATAATTTTACCCACTCAAGCAAATATAAGATCAATTGCGTTAGATATAAGCTATTCCGGACTCATTCCACGGAATGGCACGGATTAACTATACATCGATGTACACACACCTTTGTCGACGCGCTGGCTTCAGCCAGACTCCGGTCGCACGAATTTATAAGTATCCTTCACACATTTCTCGAACAGATGTACATAAATCGATGTAAATACATAGTGACAGTGATTATCCACAAGCACAACTTCAACGAACATCAACGTTACAGCAACCTACCCTTATACAAGCACTGAGCAGTTTATGACCGGCAAACTTGTAAAGTTTAATTAATTGTAATTAATCAACCTCAAATAGACTTTAGTTCATACTTTTATGTAAAATACCTTGGTTCATTCCCATCACACTCGAAAAAATTTGACATCGCTATCTTGTATAGTTTCGGAGCTGGGAGCGTTTTGATTGGACGTATGCAAATTCAATTATAATCGCTTTACTTGTCAGGTAATCACAATTAAAAAACCGCAATTACAAAGGGTATATCTTACTACAGCTGTGAGCATGCTAACTAATTCCTACTTAGCATCAATTGTGCGTGTAATACCAATATTTTAATGAAGAGTACTTTGTTCAAAAAATCAATGCTAATTAAAATTGCACGTAATTAATAAACAAGCCATAGACTTTCGTTCATACTATCGTGTAAAATATCTTGATTCATTACCAACGCCCTCGTATAAAGTTGACATCTCTATCTTGTATAGTTTCTGAGCTGGGAGCGTTTGATTGGACGTATGCATAATTAATAAAAGTCGATTTAATAGAAAGTAATCAAGATTTTCCTGATATCTTTATATGTACTAGGGCGAACACAATTTGTGTTGCGTTGAAGATGAGCGTAGCGATTTGTATTTAGCGCATAAAAAGATTGAGGCAAAAAGCCTAAATCATGGAGCAGCAAGCCGGACCATCGCTTTTTCGAAAATTCTGATCACTTGAACTGGAAACGATTCTGGCCTTTCTTTGCTTCTGTCCGAGCTGTAGGGTAGCGGAAATATGCTCATTTTGAGGTCATAAAGTAATGTGCATGTTAATACATAGATGTAACTCATGCCCAAGAGTTTTTATTGGGTTTTATTGGGTTGGTTTTTTTTGGAAAAAATCTGGTGTGATGTTTCGATTTGGTTTTGATGGTTTCTAAAGGCAAATCGAAATTGGGAACATTTGAAAAAAATACGCACTTTTAAATAAATTTCCGTACTTTTCCAAACATGCCCAATTGTCAAATTTTGCTCTTTTTTCTGCTTTGAAAGTGAAGGGTGCGGAGGATTTTCTTGAAAAACGCAGGGGATCTAAGTTAAGAACAAAAGTAGACACCCTGAAAATTTCATCCCACTCGAAGCAGGCGTTTGGCCTGTAGAGCGCGCGCAAACAAACATACAAAAAAAAAAAAACAAAAAAACAAACACACACCAAGTGTTTTTTTTAGCAGTAGTGAAATTGATGATTTCGCTTCGCTCGCTTCGCTCGCTACGCTCATCAAAAAGAAGCTTGCGTAATTGTACACCCAATTTTGGTACTAAACGATTCTATTGGTGAATCAAAAAATTTCAAATAAATAAATACAAATTTGCATAATTTGGATTAAAGCCTATTTTTTGGTAATTTCCCATCGGATTTTTTTTCTCGACTTTCTTGAGCGTAATCAGCAAATTTTTCTGAACAAGGTACACTAAAAATCAAAACTCTTGCAATTTGTTCCGGGTTAGGGGTCTTTTTGAGCTTCCTTGCCTGGAGTATACTGCTTTGGTTAGTATCGCATTCTTCAATTAACAGTACCTATACCCACCGATTGAAGAAATTGCACACCATTGTGGTGGCGAATACATCATTGACTAGTCTTAGTTCCACGACCAGGGTGTTAATTTCGGTTAGTTGGCAGTGACACCTCAGCACCTTCATGGCCTCCAATCTACGCACCCTCCATGACCCAAACGTAGGCTGCATTATTAGCAGCACTCAGTAATTGTTGGCTATTTGCACGCAGACAACTAGCCAAAGTAGCTCGATGAAGTCAGGAATCAATAGATGTGCTTCACAATGTGGGGGCAGCCTGTTGACGCGTGGCCCCGACATTCGACAGACTACTTGAAGCACGCCAAATACTTCCTGGGCTCGACCGTGGGCCGCGTGGCCAACGTCGTCTCCAGGGGGCGGTTCCAGCTCGACGGTCGCATGTACCAGTTGTCAGTCGACGAGGAAGGGGTGCACAAACATGGCGGCGTCAAGGGGTTCGCGCAGGTACGTGTCTGTCACAAGGCTTGTCCACCCCTGATCTCGAAGTCGACTATAGCTTTGCCTAGACTCCATATTACGTTAAGAAGGAGAATGGATTTGCATCTTCCTCGAGGACCCACTAGACACGAGCTAAGAGTTTCAAAACTCACAAGCCATGTCTTGAGTCGGACAAAAGGCTCTTTGGGCAGTTTTGAAACTCTAAACTCGTGTCTAGCAGCAGTGGATCCTCGAGGAATATGCAAATCCACTCTCCTTCTCGACGTGGAATGGAGTTCTGCTTTGCCTAGCCTATCCACGAGTGTGCGGTGTTGCGACGTGTGTGCAGTGTTGCCACGTGTGTGCGGTGTTGCCAGGTCGTGTGGCGGTCCAGCATCGTGGACGATCACGTGGTGTTCACGCACCTGAGTGCGGACGGCGAGGACGGTTACCCGGGCAATGTGCTGGTCACGGTCAAGATGTGGCTGGGAGACGACAACGCGCTGCGCACGCGCATCGAGGCGTCCACGGACCGACCGACGCCACTGGACGTCGGCAACCACACGTGCTTCAACCTCGCCGGGCACGTGAGTCTCGGACACCCCTGACGTACCGCTTGTCATCGATCAGCTTTGACAACCCTGCATTGGTCGGGCTGCAAGAATAAAAACGGCACAACCAAAGAAAATTACTGAATCCAATTACGTCATTGCCTTTCATTGTGGCCCGTTGTCCCCCAAATCGCTGTCAACAGTGTGATCCCGATTCAAATTTCTTATTCTAAAGTAATGGAAGATTTTATTCTGCCGTTCGCTTTTCAGATGCACGGCCCGTCGGAGATCGACAACCACGTGATCGTCCTCAACGCGGACAAGTGGCTGTGTGTTGACGACAACGGGCTGCCTACAGGTGGGTGCCTTCCCTGCCCTGCCCTGCCCTGCCCTGCCCTGCCCTGCCCTGCCCTGCCCTGCCCAGCCCAGCCCTGCCCTTTCATATATTTTTAATTGCTCAAAAAATCTCATACCGATTTGACAGAGATCATAATTATTATTGAGACATCTGTTTGGTAAACTCATCAAAATCAGCATTGGACAGGGAAGACAATAGAGCTCCTGGCACCGTCAATTGGCTGCACAGCACACAGCACAATTGGCAGGAAAGTCCTCTTAATTTCAGGCTAACCATGCAGTGTGCCAACCTGAACCAACTGAAATCCTATCATTAGTTATGTTTGGTTGTCCACGAAATCTAGATGGCATCAACATGGTAACTTGAACTTGATTTCGTATTTCCGGTTACGGGGTGTTTGTTTGTCCCCCAAATGTGGTTATCAACTAGATGGTAACTAGATTTTTACATTCCTCGCAAACGAGCAATCTAAATGCGTACCTAACTAAGAAATACGCCCGGCAGATATAAACTATCTTGCATTGTTTGCGGCTGAAAAGGACTTGAGGTTATCTTTTCGAGCTCGAATGAAAAGATTTCTGTCGGCAGTGGTTATTTGTGCAATGTTTGGAATGATTGAGCAATTATAATTTCACTGTCGGAATTTATTTTTTCGATGTGCAGTGACAAGACTAAAAAACAAGCTCGGGGGGGGGGGGAAGCTCCCTTGATGGTGCCCATAGGGCACGTTCATACGCCAATAGGGCGTAAATATGCCCGGCCATAGGGCATAGATATATGCCCATAAAACATAGATGTATGCCAATAGTGCATAAATAAGCCCCAAGGGCATAAATATATGCGTATAGTACATAGTTATATGCCCATTGTACATAAGTTTACGCCTATAGGGCATAAACTCGTTCATATGACACAAAAATGCCATTAGGGTATAAATATGCCCATAGGGCATGAAAATATGTTCAATAATTTACGCACACAGGGCGTAATTATTCCCTTAAACATTATTATGCCCTTCTGGTTAACAAACGCCCGTTGAGCGTAGTAATAAAACTGAGTTTTCATATTTTTGAATTACATAATAATAACATAATTATACTATCCCTAAAGTCATACTATATGGGCGCAGCTATCCGGTAGAAAACTTCCAAAGGGCAAACATAAAGTATTAGAAGATTCATTTATATGTATATGTTAATAATAATAATAATAACATAGCTTTAGAGTGTGGGATATATAAAAATAAGGCCGGGCCTATTCGCACACCTATGTGTGCGCCGTATTCGCGGAAAGCCTATTCGCACACTTAAGTGTGCGCCGTACCCGCGGAAAGCCTATTCGCACACCTGGGGAGTGCGCGCATCTCGCTGAAAGCCTATTCGCACACCTAGACTTGAAGGCAGGTGTGCGACTAATTTACGTAGGGCCTATTGGCACACTTAAAAGTGTGCGCGCTTCTCGCCGAAAGTTTATTCGCACACCTGACTAGTGCGCGCAACTCACTCAGAAGTTATTCGCACACTTATGAATTTTTATCTTGTAAGTGATAACTGACATGTCTAATACCATTGTATGATCAATTGTGATCAATACAATATTATTACTGTTATTATTGTTATTATTATTATTATTATTATTATTATTATTATTATTATTATTATTATTATTATTATTATTATTATTAAAACAGAATTGCTCGGTGAAATCGTTGAGTTGAAAAAAACTGTGAAATCGCTAGAAGTAACTGTTGTGCAAAACGTCAAAGTCATTGACGAACTGTCGAATCGCCTCAATAGACTAGAGCAATACGGACGCAACAGAAACATTGAGATCGAAAACGTCGAGTTACTCGACGGCGAGAACGTGGAAAAGATTGTGATGAAAATTGCTGAAGGTATCAAAGTTAAGATAAGCCATTCAGATATTGAGGCTGCGCATCGCCTTCCTGCAAGAAAATCATCTGCTGCTCCTCCGCGAATAATTGTGCAGTTTGCTTCAAGAAAAAACGCGACGAGATTATTTCTGCGCGTAGCCAGGCGGCTCCGATCACCAGTTGGCGGGAAGAGTAAGGAACGTATATACTTGAATGAAAATCTGACGAAATATTATAGTGCACTCTTGTGGCGAGCGAAGCAGAAAGGTAAAACCGTTGGCTATAAATTTGTATAGTACAAATTTGAGAAGATTCTAGCCAAAAAAAAGTGAAACTACACGTGGTGTGATCAGAATTTCTAGTTTTGACGACATTGACAAAATTGTGTATTTGATTAGTCATCATAGTTCATTGCCTCTGTGGCATCCATGAACGACGATGTAAGCACACAAGAGGGTCAAATTATAAGGGACGATGACGCTGACTATGTTAATCGTGTTAATAAAATTGATGACTGGGCAACAATATTAGGCAGGAGCAATCTCACTTGTTTCTCTCTGAATATTCGTTCAATTAACAAGAACTGGGATGAACTCCAGGTTATGCTACAAGATGTGATCGGCAAATTTCAAATTCTAGTATTAACTGAAGTATGGGCACATATCAATGAGCATGTTCTCTCATATTATGCAATTAATAGATACAACCTTATTACAAAGTGAGAGAGAATAAAAGAGGCGGTGGTATATTTTTATATGTTCTGTCTGACATACATGTGGATGTGGTAGGAGAAACCAATTTTGAAAGTTTTGAAGGATTGAATTGTACTCTAAATGTTTGCAAACCAAATGCACTGCCTTATAAAATTTGTGTTTTAGCAGTTTACAGACCACCACATCTGAACAAAACGTTGTTTATCAATGAATTAGAACAATTTATGTTGGATAGAGGTACCGAAGACTGTCTTGTAGCCGGTGACATGAATTTGGATAATCTTAAAGAGAATGATTTTTATGTCCAAAATTATGAGCGTGTTATTGCTACGAATGGTTTCGCAAACGGTATAATACAGCCCACTAGGGAAGAAATTGTGGATGGGAATTTGACGTCGTCATGTATTGATCATATTTTTGTGAGATGCAAGTCATTAAATATTAACTCTGTTATTGTTAAAACTAAGTTGTCAGACCACTATTTGACTGGTGTAGATTTTGAGCTAAACAAGAGCATGCAAGAGAATGTTACTGGGCCTGTATCTAGGAAAACTGAAATGTTACACGAAGGATATCTAAAAGGAGCGTTGAATAGATGCAAATGGGAAAAGCTGGATGAAATCAATGAAAGTCAAGTATTGTATGATTCAATGGTATCTGAATGTAATAGTTGTTATGAAGGCGCAAAAGCTAGTGCAAGCTCTTTCAAAAACTCGAAAAGGGTTCAAAAACCTTGGGTGACAAAAGAATTAATGGCATTGTGTTATGATAGGGATCGCGCATTTCAGCGATGGTGTAACTGTGGCGTATCTTTTTAAAAGGTTTACCATGCAACGTACAAAGCACTTCAAAAATCTGCCAGATGTGCAATAAAAAAGGCACAGACCGCATTCTTTAAAAATAAATTTAAGTTATCACGTGGAGACGTGAAGAAAACTTGGCAAAATATTAACGCAATGCTAGGGAAAAACAAAAAACTGTCGGTGGATCAAACAATTGAATGATATGGGGGGAAACATTATTCAACTGAGGTCATTGTAGAGCAATTCCAAGATGCATTCACCAACGAGGTGGAATCGGTGCTACATAAATGTGACATTGTCACTTTACAATGTGTAAGACAACGAGAGATGGCGATACAGTCCATGTACATGCCCCCAACTACAGTAAGCGAAGTGGAAAACATTGTAATGGGACTCCAAATTAATAAATCTCCTGGGAATGATAACGTTAGAGTTAAAGATTTGCAGCTTATGTCTAAGAAATTGTCTCCAATTATCACAAAACTCTTAAACCTATCAATGAAAGAAGGTAAAGTTCCTGCAGGGCTAAAAACTTCGATAGTAAGCCCTGTTTACAAAAAGGAAGATCATTTGGTCTGTTCTAACTATAGACCAATCTCCTTGTTGCCGGTAATGGAAAAAATCATGGAGCGGAACATTGCAGTTAAATTATCGAAATATTTATCCAAGTACAGTATCATAAACGAAAATCAAATTGGATTTCAAAGTTAAAAAAGTACCTCCGATCTTCTTCTAAAGATTTCAAATTTAATTAATAAAAACCAAAATGATAACTTGCACTCGCTGGCCTTATTTATCGATTTCACGAAAGCATTTGATACCATTAGTCATTATAAATTAATAACATCATTAGATAACATTGGAATACGAGAACCTTTACTTGAATGGTTTGCCAATTACTTAGACTCCAGGAACATGGTAGTTAAAATTTGTGACACATGTAGCAAGATTAAAAATATCACAACTGGTGTACCTCAAGGCTCTATTTTAGGACCGACCCTTTATTTAATTTATGTCAATGAGTTATTTAAGTGTGCTGTAAAATGTAAAATATTTATGTATGCAGACGATACAGTGATCGTTTCTAGCCATGACAATTTATAAATTGCTGTTGAAATGTTGCAAACCGAATTTACAAGCGTGTTACGTTGGACACACGATAATAATTTGATCTGTAACCCTAAGAAATCAAAATTAATGCACATTTTTTCACCTTTCAACCAAAATTCTCAAACAAGTATCAGAATCTTGCATCACAGCAATGACTGTATACACAACTTGCATGTTCAACTATGCAACTGTACAGCTACAATTAGTGTTGTGAATACTTATTACTAGGGCGAACGCAATTTGTGTTGCGTTGAAGATGAGCGTAGCGATTTGTAGAGCAGATTAAAAGGTGAACGTAGAAGGATGGTAGAAGACCGAACTACTACGAAAACCACGGAGCACCATGCCGAAATCGAAATTGGGAAAATTTGAAAACAATACATACTCTAAAAAAAAATTCCGTACTTTTCAAAACTTCCACACACAGACACAGACAAAACAGGATACAAATGAAATAATTTTTAATATTTAAATATTATGATAGTTTTATTCAAAATTAAAAAGGTTTCGATAACAAAGTAACGTATGTTCACAAAAAGCATGCCGATAATGCCGATAATAATAAAAAAAAAAAATAATAATAAGCATGCCGAATTTCCACATCACCTTATCATGCAATATGAAAGAGGTATCGACTTTGACGCACTATTACCATTTTTTGTACGTGGATGTTTCCCCTATAATACGTCTCACGATCTTTGGTCAGCAACACACCAATATCTTACAATGTTTTATTAGCTGTCAAGTGCCCCGAGGCGCTACCAAAAGAACCAGAGACGTACTATATAGGCATACGCTTTACCACGGACTTACCTCTAAGCTGGCCGCTCGGCCTGCTTATAGCGACATTCGCTTGCCGAGCCTCCTCCAGCCTCCGCGAGACGTACTATATTATGGGAATACGCTTTACTACGACCTTACGTCTAGGCTGGCCGCTCGGCTTGCTTATAGCGACATTGTCGCTTGCCGAGCCTCCTCCAGCTTCCGTAGCTGCAAACTCTTCGAGAGATGAAGTTGGCTAATTCTCTCGAAGGGAAACGGAGGGTTAATCATTAGGTCCTTCAAGGCCCTCACACGTGACAAACCCACAAAACTCATGCCGGTGGCGAACTCCTTAGTCCCGAGACTTAAGATTGCTGAGTCCAAGGTTATCCCCTGGCACCTATGAATGGTGACAGCCCACGATAGCTGGAGGGGGAACTGCACTCGGGTGCATTTCGTCTCCTTTTCGGTCCAAGCGCGTGCCATGGGACAGATGGGGATTACCTGGGGATAGTGGAACGATGGCCCGGTGTATCGGTCGAACTTTACCAGCACACACAGCGGTTGGTCGAATGGTGGTCTGGTGTGTGGAGAATAAATTATTTCCTCGACCGTTCCCGTGGCCCCATTCACCAGCCCGTGTGACGTCCACAAGTTGGTTCGCAGCATCACGCGGCTGCCCCGGGACAGGTAGATGGTGGTCTGCAGCCCCTGCGCAGCATCCTCTGTGCCTTGCGCAGCCTTGCCCGCAGTTGTGTAAGGCGGAGATCTTTGCCACGGGACGGCCAAGTTCAGTGAGATGTTGCATATTGTGCCCTTGAACAGTTTCTTTAGTGGGGGCAAGGTATAGCGAATTAGTAAACTGAGGTTGCTCATCATCGCTTAATGATGCACGAAAGCCCGTGGAGAGCAAGTCCCAGTCCTCGTCACCCATTGCTCAGCCTCCCGAGAAGATCTCTGAAGCGCGCCTGCTCAGGGTTGTCGCCAGCTTGACGCTGCACTATAGAGAGTGTGTGGCAGTGGCTGAAAGTATTGTAAGCCAACATGCCGCCGTTAGTTAATCCATAATTGCAGGTATGGTCGGTGAATAGTGGTCGATCACACACAGGCGGCAGTTGTCTGATGTCGCCGATCAGGTATACGAACAGGTTGCGAAATGGATGTACAGCGTCAGTGGGCTTTGCCTGTCGAGTTCGCTTGTCAATCATGGCAAGCAGCGAGAAACCGATCATTGAGTACTCATCAATGAGGAGGAACGACACTGGCTGCATTGTTATCTGAAATTCTCTCTCACTTTTTCCGGTGAGATCGCGGAACTTAGCGGCTTTCGTGCCTATATGAAGAGCGGAATGGATTGTGGAAGCGTTGATATTAAAGGCAGCTACCCCAGTCGGAGCCAACAAAAGGAAGCTGCCCTCTCCCAGCTCTGCACGCATCATTGCCGTCATTGCCTTTATGACTGTACTCTTCCCTGTCCCCGCCGTTCCCTGGACAATTAGTCTCCGGACTGCCGTGTATTCAGATCGGTTTTTGACAGCCTCGACTTGAACTGCGAGGAGATCCAGAACCCGCTGTTGTTCGACGCTGAGCGTCAGTGGCGTAGGTACGTCCTCGACGACATCCGTGGCAACCTTCCTGACATCGGTCAGAAAGCTGGACACTCCCGCGATGTTCGGGTAATTGTTGTAGGAGGCGGTCCAAGCGAACGACGTGTCGAACTCCCTCGTGCCGATTTCGCATTGTACCGCCCTGTCATACGGCCCCATGCCGGCCACGACCATCCACTCTTCCTGTGCCCTGTCGGGCTCGGGCTCTACAGACTCTTCGTCCTCGTCCTCTTCGTCGGGTATTTCTGGCAAAACCATTCCTTCTAAAGCAAGCAGGCCGGCAGCCAGGTGCACGGTTTTCCAAGTATCGGCGGTGGGGTTCACGTCCTCCTCACTGGTCCAGGGCACTTTCAGGAGAACTTGTTGGTGGTAAAAAGATTCGTTCCTTTCGTTGTCGGTGCACAGAAACAGCCGAGGAAAGACCCTAACAACAGCTGGAGTCCTCCTAGCTACCCAACGACCTCTCCAGCTGAACTTGGACGCCGTGTCGAAAAGGGACATTTCCCGCATCGATTCTGGACGAGTGGGGTACATATCCACGAGCTTCTTTTTGGCGCCATCGACGGGCTCACCCTCAGTGGCAAGAGGCACCCACTGGTCGCCGCCAACATTCAGAGACACGAACACCCGGCTCGATTCGTAGAGCGGGTAGCCCATGAGAAGATGACAGCACTCTTGTGCCGAAATGTCGCGCTCTGCGAGTGACTCAATTATCAGTTTTTGCACTGCAAGCTTGGCAGGATCGTTTGCATTAATTTTTGTTGTTAGAATATTGTTAAACATGTCAGCAAACGATTTGGACTGCGGCTCGCTTTTCGCAGCGTACTTGGCGATGTACTCCATGACAGCGTGCCTCGACATGACTGCCTGGATGTCCATATTGGCCCGCCATGACCGAATGATGGACTCATTATACCTATTTAATAGGGGGTCATCGCGTTTCGTCTCCAAGGTCAGAATATCTTCGTCATTTTTGGTGAGAGTGGTTGATGCGCACATAGGAAAAGGAAATTTAAAACGACAATGGAGTTCTCGAGAGTTTTTTTTCTTACGTTGACAGTAACCCTCGGTGCAACGGGTGTGTCGCTGGACTTTGTTGAGCAGTTCACGGAGATCTTGATCTTTGTCTTCCACATCGCTAACCCTTAATTGACAAGGATGGACGACAGCTGGGGGTTCGTTGATTCCTGGATGTACAGTAGATACAAGATGGTCAAAGTACAACGTTGCCCGAGTCACTTCGTCAGCATTTGTAAAATCAAGCGTATCCACGTCCGGGGCTCCCTCTAGCCAGAGCAGCCCGTGGACATGACTGCTCCCGCGATGCTGCCACTCATAGCGGAACCAGCTGTCACGCACTTGGAAAGCGGGGCCGAGAACGTTCTGGATGAAAAATCCCGCCCGCTCTTGGAAAAACCAAGCGACAACAAGTCGCACAGTAGTTGCCGACGCCGATTGGCCGCGATTTGGGGCAACATGTCGTCCAGACGTTCGACGGGAGCGAGGATCGCATATAACTCCGGCCAGTGTAAATCGGCGGCACTCAGGGTGAAGAATACCGTCGGCACGCCAATGAATTCGACCATGTCTTTTAGCTCAGCGCAACGCTTAAACCAATATGATTTAGTTATGCGGAGTGACAATGCATAGAACATAACCTTATTGGCAAGATTAGGATTTATTGCCAGGATTTCCTTCAATTGGCCGGCTGTCCTTCCATTAAGGTCAATCTTTTTAACCAAAATGTTGCCCTGACTGATAGCGTTCCAACGCATCACCGAATTGAGCGCAAAGAAGCGGAAGCGATTGTCTTTAGCGAAGCGACCTTCGTGAAATTGCATGAGGTACTGAAAGTACTGCGTGTGCTTGATCTGCGTTGGTCGAGAAGTGTCCCTCAGGTCTGCGAGTCCTGTTGGGAAGAGTGTGGGTAGGCTTGCGCGATGTACTCCTCGGTGGTAAACTCATTAACAGGAACATTTGAGACCGTGGGCCATGGAACGGTGCCTGGCTGAAGAGCGCTGTCGATCCGATCTTGTTGGTTAATGGGGGTTATTTGCGGAACGTTGGTATGTTCGAGAAACCCACCGTCGTCGCCGTCGTCTCCCTCGACCTCAATGAACTCCAGGTCGCCATACACATTCCCATCTTCTGGCAATAGGGCAAGAGCTTGTTCGTCAATGGAAATGTCAGCATAAAATCGGTTGTTATTTTTAAGCCAAAGTAGAGCACGACGAAGGCGACGAGAACACACATTAAAGTCGGCGATGTTGTCTGAATGAGAAGATGTGCGCCGAACTCCAACAACGGAGGTCAAAGAATTCAAAGATTTTGGAAAACTTGACGCAAATTCCGAAACGTTTTGGGGTAAGTTGATCACATTTCCACTCTACGCAAACTGCTGCCCTTTTACACGGTAAACGGACACAACAGGGTGGATCCGCGCGATGAGGAGAGTTTCGATCATCGACAAGCCTATCAACTCATCCGGTACAGCACCGGGATCCATATGGTTGACAGAAGAAAACATGTCCACGTTTCGTTTGCACGAGTTGCATAATCCTGGTGTACTTAATTTGAGACCAGGGAACTTTCTTTTGCAATTTCGACAACATACCCATTGTAACCCTCCCATGTGTCCCTCAAAAAGCTCCACTTTGGACTGAGGTACGGACCCTGGTAAAAGACACACATGACTATCGATTCTAATGGATAGGGTGTTACGAACCTCGGCCATTCGCGAGCGATTCCCCGACCTCCTCGATGCAGTTTGGTTTGGAGACTCACTCTGGCGGGTCTCGGTCACCCGTTGCAGGCTTTCCGCTCTCCTCGCCGTCGAATCAGCAAGGGCTTCGTTGTGTCGAGCTTCTGTGACAGCTCGAAGACTGCTCGCTCTCCTCGTCGTCGTCTCAGCAAGGGTTACGTTGTACCGAGCTTCTGTGACAGCTCGAAGACTGCTCGCTCTCCTCGCCGTCGCCTCTGCAAGGGTTTCGTTGTTCCGAGCTTCTGTGACAGCTCGAAGACTGCTCACTCTCCTCGCCGTCGCCTCAGCAAGGGTTTCGTTGTGCCGAGCTTCTGTTACAGCATGAATACTGATCGCTCTCCTTGCCGTCGTCTCAGCAAGGTCTTCGTTGCGATTAGCTTCTGTCACAGCAAGGAGACTGCGCGCTCTCCTCACCGTCGTCTCAGCAAGGGTTTCGTTGCGATTAGCTTCTGTCACAGCAATGAGACTGCGCGCTCTTCTCGCCGTCGTCTCAGCAGAAGTTTCGTTGCGATTAGCTTCTGTTACAGCTAGAAGACATCTCGCTCTTCTCGCCGTCGTCTCAGCAAAAGTTTCGTTGCGATTAGCTTCTGTCACTTCTTGAAGCCTGCTCGCTCTCCTGGTAGTCGTTTCAGCAAGGGTTTCGTTTTGACGGTGACACCTTGTTCTCTTCAGATTTGTCTCCAGTCTCTGGGTTTTATCGGCCTCTGTCTCGGCTGCTCGTGCAGCAGCTGTTCGTCGTCGATTTAAATCCAGTCTCTGCGCAAGTGCCTCTTCATTTTCTCTCGCCCTGATGCTCAGCATTCGGGCCGCACTGTCGCTGAGCCTTACTTCCCTAGTCTCGGTACTTTTGTTCGCTCGGCGCTCTTGGTCTCGTCTAGCCGCAGCTTCATTTTTTCCCCGCTGAGATATCTTGCGTGGCATTGTCGAGAAAAAAATTGTGTTTTTAGGGAACGTGAAGTGCACTCCGTCAAATCTCGAGAGAGAGAGAGTCAGATTTTTGTCGATTGTTTTCGCCATAAAACGCATTTTTGTATTTTTCAGTGATCGCCAATTGTTTTCTCAGAACATTATTTTCAAATTATTTAATGGGCTTACTTGATTCTAATATGAAATTAAACCGGGGTCTTTCTTGGTTTTGGGTTTGGCGTGGTTTTTGGATTTGCGCATACATTTTTGGATTTGGAACACGCATACATAAATGCTATCTTGAAAACGTTAAAGGATTCTTTCAGTTGCGGGTTCACCTTCAACACTGAATCGATGATATCAAAGAGAAATATTTGAAATTGGGAACATTTGAAAAAAATACGCACTATTAAATAAATTTCCGTACTTTTCCAAACTTTCCCAATTGTCGAATTTTGCTCTTTTTCTGCTTTGAAAGTGAAGGGTGTGGAGGATTTTCTTGAAAAACGCAGGGGTCTAAGTTGAGAACAAAAGTAGACACCCTGAAAATTTCATCCCTCTCGAAGCAGGCGTTTGGCCTGTAGAGCGCGCGCAAACACACATACAAAAAAAAAAAAACAAAAAAAAACAAAAAACACACCAAGCGTTTTTTTAGCAGTAGTGAAATTGATGATTTCGCTTCGCTCGCTCCGCTCGCTACGCTCATCAACAATTGTCAGATTTTTTACATGGAGACCACATATTCAACAAGTGTGCAAAAAATTAAATTCTACCGCTCTCAGTCTATTCAAACTAAGATCTCTTGGAACACCATGTCATTTGCTTAAAACTGTTAACCTGGCTTTAGTAGAGACTTAACTAGGGCGAACGCAATTTGTGTTGCGTTTGAAGATGAGCGTAGCGGTTTGTATTTTGCGCATTAAAAGATTGACGCAAAAGCATATGAAAATCATGGAGCAACTAGCCGGACTATTGCTTTCTCAAAAATTCTGATCACTTGAAAATGTAAACGATTCTGACCTTTCTTTGTTTCTGTCCGAGCTGTCTGGTAGCGGAAATATGCTCTTTTTGAGATCATTGAGCATTGTGCATGTTAATACAAAGATGTAACTCATGCCCAAGGGTTTTTATTGGGTTTTATTGGGTTGGTTTTTATTGGGAAAAATCTGGTGTGATGTTTCGATTTGGATTCGATGGTTTGTAAAGGCAAATCGAAATTGGGAACATTTGAAAAAATGCGCACTTTTAAATAAATTTCCGTACTTTTCCAAACTTGCCCAATTGTCAAATTTTGCTCTTTTTTCTGCTTTGAAAGTGAAGGGTGTGGAGGATTTTCTTGAAAAACGCAGGGGGTCTAAGTTGAGAACAAAAGTAGACACCCTGAAAATATCATCCCACTCGAAGCAGGCGTTTGGCCCGTAGAGCGCGCGCAAACACACATAAAAAAAAAAAAAAAAAAACACCAAGTGTTTTTTTTAGCAGTAGGGAAATTGATGATTTCGCTTCGCTCGCTTCGCTCGCTACGCTCATCATTTATTGTATGGATTACTGTCATGGGGCAATGCGTCAGATTATTTCATAGAAAGACTGTCTTCAATTCAAACTAGTATCATAAAATCGATTGCGCCCATGTCAGTAAAACAGAATAGTCGAAATGTAAATTTCGACCTTTTTCGACCTAACCAAACCAGGAATTACAAATTTTACCGCTTAGAGACCTTTTCCTATACAAAGTAAACTTAAAGTATTTCTTTGATAGTAAATACAAGACTCTCAAATCAAGTTTCGTAATGAAAGCCCGGTTAAGAAATTCAGAGCCCTTCATAATTCCAGCTCATATGAATAAGTATGGAAAGCGACTAATAGAATATAATGTCCCGCTACTTTTTAATAAACTTCCTCCCGAAATTAGAGAATAAGAATCCTTCATGCTTGTAAAATCGTGTGTTAAAAATTGGTTATTGCAAAATTAAATTCATGGTACGTCTCCTCTCTATCATATCATAATTAATTTTGTTTTTCTTTTTGTTTGCTATTTTGTTGATTTTGTATTAGGTTGATTGGCTGTTTTTATTATTTCATGTCATACAATTTAACGTTTGCTCCAGAGATGAGCCCTATGGGCTTTGTGGGTATATGTAGAAGACAATGTGTATGCTAGCTTCAATACCTAATAAACATGTATAAAAAAAAATTTTGTTATTATTATCATTACTAGGGCGAGCGCAATTTGTGTTGCGTTGAAGATGAGCGTAGCGGGTTGTATATAGAGCAAAAAAAGATTAAGGCATAAAGCCTATGCAAATCATGGAGCAGCAGGCCGGACCAATGTTTTCTCAAAAATTCTGATCACTTAAAAATGTCTCTTCAGTTCATCGTTTGAAATATAGGTTATATATATATATATGAGGATGGCGTTGAGATGAAGAACATAAGTTTCCTTGAAATCCAAAATTTATTCGAACCCGCGACGTTCGGCTCGAAGCTTGACATGGTTACCAATGGCAGACACATAATACCTTCCATCACACGATATCAGATGTGTCTACTCCGACAGTCCACACGTCTCCCCCCAGCCCCCCCCCCCCCCCCCCCCCCTCCCCACGGCAAGCAGTCCGACGGTCAGATCGGCCAGGTAATCGGAGTAGAGTAGAACAACAATGAACAGAACAGAACACAACGGACAGAATGCAAAACTGGTGTAAGGGAAAAATTAAAAAATGGAAAATATTTTTCGAAAAATGGGCCCATTTTAATGGTGTTCTTTTTTTTTCTGTAAAAATATGCTGTAAAAAATTTTTTTCCACAAACGATTTGAACGCAAAAATGTCATGCAGTAGCCGAGAGTGCGGTCAGAACGCTGCGGGGGCGGAGGTAGAACGTGGAACCTATCTGGTAACTTTAAGTTATAGTTATGTTAAGTTATGCTTCATTTAAGGTGACATAAATTAGAGCCAAAATCACCCAGAAGACCACTGCAGATGATATTTTAAAATGCATAACGTACCTGAAATTCAAAATTCAAAATAATGAAGTGCTAGAACCGGCGTCGGTTGATTAGGATGTCTTTGTGCTAACCAAATATCCACGGAGATGCCATATTGAGCGAGGTATCTGTTGCGTACAGTATGAAACATGTAATTAGTCGACATTGCCTAAGAAAAAATGAATATTTTGGGCGCACTGCCCAATCGCCAGATTCAAAAAATATTTTAAACCTTTGATAGTAAATGTGAAACACAAATCTTGAATCGAAAAACGTCGTCCGCCTCTTGATTTGAACACAACTTCCCTATCAGCAGTCGAACGTGCTTTCCGTAAGCTACGGGATGCTGTCGATCTTGAGAGCGGAACCTTAACGGGAGTTGATCAATTTGAGAGCAGGTATACAAAAACTTCAAAATAAACCCGATGGTCACATTAGTTGAAGTGTTGAAATACTTAATAATAGAGAGGAGAAGGTGTCGAAATGTTAAACCAATTTCCACTGGAATCCAAAATTTGTCAGCCGCGCGTTTTCGAACCCGCAACTCGTGGGTGCAGCACAGACGACCAACAGACAACGTGCTAACCAAGCAGCCACGGAGACAACGTGTGCAGAGGAGTATTTGACGCATTCACGTCAACAATGTATACGTCAACTCAGTCAAAGATGAACTCAGTCATTTGTCTCAGAAAAATGACCCCCCGACGGTGCCCCGAGGGTCAATTCGACCTGCGGGTTTTGGGTTCCCAGATCGGAAGAAAAGTTATATTTCCGCTATTTCCGCTATTTACCCATTGACCCTATTCGCCCCACTTCACGGTATACTTACCTCGGTGTCCATAATTTTCCTACGTAGCCAAGCTCAATGGGGGGTAGTGTTATTTTCTTATTGAAAAAAAAAGTGGCTACGTTATAGATAAGTATGGTTTGGAGCGGGAAGGGACAAAATGTTTAGGAAAATGCTTGTTCTCAGTACTTGCAAGGCAGGTGAAAGTTTAGAAGTTTAAATGCGAATAGGTAGCCAAATTATTTTGTTCGATGATTGCTGCGCGCAAAGTATCTACGTGAGACGATGGCGGACCAAAGACTTTTTCACCGATTGGCCCTTTCACGGCCCTCCAAAGCTGAATGCTCGAGGGTCCCTTGACTGGGGAAAGCTTCTGGCCCCTGATGCCTCGACTAGTCCTGGCCCCTTGTCTGCTAATTCTTTAGGTTGTCCACATCAGTGGTCATGCGAAGATTGCAGAGTAAAAAAAAGTACCTATGTGGGAAGCTACTCTTGTTTAAAACAGGGCATCAAACCGAAATTTGTTTTGGTTCGGGTTCAGGTTATTTAAGTTTCGGTGAATGTGAAACTTCGGTTCGGGTTGGGGTTTTTAAATTTTGCTTATTGCGGTATGGTTTTTTTCAATTTGGTATTTCCGGTTTCGGTTTGGATTTACCACAGAATTGCGGTTTTATCATGTTCCGGTTCGACCGTTCGATGCCGTGCTCATGATTTAATTTGCAAATTTACTTTCATCGCGTTACAGTTGTCTATTCTGTGACTCGATTCCTTTTTGACGTGGCAATTACTAAAATATTGCATTTCGGTAAAGTTTCGCAAAAATACATTACATCACTCCTGATAGGATACTGCACAATTGAAGAACACCCGAATAATAATACCGGTTCGAGTTTTCGAAATATCCGGATTCTGGTGCAAGTTCGGGTTCAACACAGAATTACGTAGGTCTATCAGGCTACATGGTGCAACTGCAATACAATACATGGTAATAATACAATATAATTCAATACTATCAATGATACCTGATGAAAATATTAAACAATTGGTGATAGATTACCTACGTCTCAGGGATTTTTTGTTAGCTCTTCAGGGCATTTGGCACATATTATAACGTAGTAGAAGTCCGGTTTGCTGCTGATTAAAGAACCTGTTAAATACTACAGCTATTAAATTCAGAAGCCATCGTCTAATTCCCTTCTATTAATTATTAGCTTTTTAGGCCAGTTTGTCCACATCCGTCCACGGCCATCCGTGCAGAAATTCCCAAAGTCCGCGTTTTTCGGCCTAGGTGCTTAGAAAACCAACTCCCGTAAGGATTAACCCGTAGCGCTTTTTCGACCACTAGCACCTACACAAACTTCTCATCAGATAAAATTCAAATAATTTGAGCATTGTTCTCCAACCTTCCTGTGGCACTTTGATACGATTATCTGTTTAGACACGATAAGCGGCAGGCGCGTAGGAACGCTTTTCAAGTTGGGGGGGGGGGGGGAGGGGCAAGCTGCAAGACAGACAGTGGTGAAACCCGGACTGTGGGGGTGGGGGGGGGGAGGGGGGGGGGCTATTTTTTTTAAAGCAAATCTGAGGGTTTGAGATAAAATTGCAGCCTGGGAACATGGGGGTAAGAAATATACATTAAGAATACTTAATTTAAAGATATCAAATTAACGCATTACGAAAATTACTATCACGTTTTCTGTGATGCCTGTAAATACCGCACATCGAATACAGCAGAGCGTCTTGCCGTGGCGAATTCCAGCTCTACACTAGCAATACAAAATTCTTCCTCTCCCTCTCCCAGTCCGGGTGCATGTATGACTCAGACTATAACATAAATAGTGTTAGTCTGCATTTCTGGTACTGCTATAGTCATATTCCTGGAAGTGAGCAGAAACACTATGTATACTCAACTCTGAGCAGCAGACAAAATGAATGATTTCAACTATAAAATTTGCCCCCCAGTTGCCCCCCTATGCCTAAAAGTTGGGGGGGGGGGGCATTGCCCCCCTTGCCCCCCCTGTTCCTACGCCAGTGATAAGCGGATTGCTGCAGGTATGTTATTAGCGTGCTCCATATCTCTCGTGCAGGCCGATCTGAGCGTGCCGCCCCAAGCCGTAGCGGCAGCGACAGCACTCGTACAGGGGATTCGGTGGGGACTTCGGTGACAGGGGATTCGGTGGTGTACAAAGAGAGTCGTACTCGTCTCGCAGATAGCGCCGAGCCGTAGCGGCGTAAAAATTGATTTCAAGCGCTCAGCGGCATGAAATAGAAGCTGCAAATTAGACAAATTATGTGGTTGACACTGTTTAGTTTTTAAAGGATTTAGTCGTGACTGAGGGGCAAATTGCGCCACCAGCCAGGATATCATAGAATATCATAGAACATTTTCTTTGATTTAGGATATTGTGGACTCTGCAGCATACCATTTATATTACTAGAAAATCCGGTAGATACCTACTGTATTCATCTAAAGAGAATTAGCTCCAATTAATGTATAATAGCTCTGTTTGGTTGTCCACGAAATCTAGATGATAACTAGATTACTTGCGTTTGTTTGTCCGGCTAGATTTCGTTCACTACATATGTCTGCCTGTGATGACGTGAAAACAAAACCAGAAATCTTATTGATAACTACATTGCACCTTGATACGAACTGGACAACCAGTGATAAAGTGATAAAAGCAAACATTGAACTTCGTTTGACTTTTGGAAAAAACGATAGTTCTAAAGATAGGACACAGCAGACCATGAGCCTAAAAATTTGATAATAATTTAACATAGTTTTTAATTGAGGAGCCCAATGCCCAGCACGTAACTTTGTCCACCTTCAATAAACCAAACACACTGAAAGTTATCATTGGTGTCACGACAGCAGGCTTGACTAGCCAATCTTCGGAAGCGTACGTTGGACCTCCAGCTATAGGAAAATTGGTGAAAGAGCCGTTTCGTAAACAGGTGTTTTTGTAAACATGTGCTCCCAAGGGACATCATAACTCTGAAAAAGGTTTCAATAGCTGACCCAAGTTTACACCATGTTTAAATCGATATTAAGTAGGTACCTTGGTATTTTTTAAAAGGGAAGAGCAGGTTGCTAGGTCTCACCGTTGTTTGTGACAGTAAGATAGAGCAAGTGTGATCATGTCAAAGCCAAAATAGGGATGACAAAAATCTTCAAGATTTTAAAACGTAAGCAGAAGAACATTAACTATGTTCCCTTGGACCCTGAAATATATTTTTTGTGCCATGCTTTCCATTTTTGGAAGGGAATAGTGAATATATGTTTTATGAAAGACAAAATATTATTCACGCTCGCTCCTGAAAGCCCTCTTTGGAGAGAACTTGGCCAACTGGTCAAGGGGAAAAGATTATCAGGGAAGGGATCACAGCAGAAAGTTTTATTCCTGCCATGGCACAGAACAGACCAAGGCCGTTTCTCGCTCCTTGGGAAAACTGTCTAAAACTGGAACGCTATCTCCAAAGCAAAAAAATGTGCTAGATAAAAACGTCAAAAGGCTTGTGAGAAGAGATAAATCAATAGAAATTATTTCTGAGGAGGTATTATTTTATATCAAATTTGTGATGTTCATAAATTCTATCTACCTAAATATAGGTACACCTCTGGACATTGAAAGTGTACCAGTAGAATTTTGGCTATGTCCTCAGAAAGGTTTGACTGAAAACAGCATGAAAGGCCAGGTACCGACCACGTGGATGAGCACATGGAGGAACTGGATGACATGCATAGAGGGTCCAAATCTCGTAATGACAAACCAGTTTGCTTATCAGCAACTGCCTTGCTCCGTGAAATGTGAATCGACCAAGCTGATAGTTCGGTCCACTGTCGAGTTTTGTAATGGATTTTACGCAGTTATAATGGCCTAAATGCCATAATATTTAAGCTAGAAGAAAATTCAACAAAAAGCCTCCTGCTCCTGCTCTGTACGAAAAGCACATAAATGGCATCACTTTTTCCGTACCTACTTGCAAGAAAGTTGGTATCCACAATGGGTAACTCCATGCGTAGCGCCCACACCCAAAACCCGTACTATTTCCGAACTTGACCAAATTCACAGGAGGTTTAGAACGCAGAAAATAAAAACCCCTTTTTAAAGGTTTTCTCCATATTCCCAACGGCTTGCCCGTGGCGGGGCATGGAAAAACCCAGCATTTGACTTCTTGCCCCGCACGGCGAATCACTGTTTTCACTGTAGCGTGTGAACAAAATGACTTAGAAGGATGGGACTTATTCTAAAATCACATACACGCTTTTACAAACAAGAAAATAAATATATGATGGTTCCTTGCTAAATTTGGGGGTGGAAAAAAATCACCCCTAAATTTCAACCCCTTATAACTCAAGTTGTGATTTTATTTATTTTTTCATATTTTTTATTAAGTATCTCCAACTAATCATCTATTCAGAAAAAAAGTTTTATGCTTGTGCTAAGCCGGAATCCGAAGTTATGAATTTTTTACTGCATAGATGTGTATGCATTTATGTGTGCCTTTGCGATGATTGTCGAACATGGTTAATGAATATCAGTCTGAGGCGTTCTTTTATCCATTGCTTATCATTTAATTATCATAGCTTGATAAAATGTGAATTTGGATTGGAATCTGATGTTTCAAATTGTATTTATTGTTGTAACATTTTTGGGCCTGTTTGTTGAAAAAAACATGATGATAAATGCGCCTGTGTCCAGTATACTTGTTCCCTGTTTCTGCCGATGCTTTTTGTCCATGGATTTGACGAAATTCATCTTTTACCTAAGTCTATTTAAAGAATCTCATCGCGAACACGTGCAACCCTTTCTACCTGTTTCTCTTTTCAACCCCTGTGGCCGGAAGTTTAGCCGTTAGCCTGCGAATTCAGTTGTTTCTGCATCGGTCTCTTGGTCAGTCGCAAAATATCTTAGCTCAGTGCAAGTGTCAAGTGGAGTGAATCAAAGTTTCCTTCGTGTTATTTATACGTGTGTCGTACAGGGGTGTATTGAATATTTACTTTGGTTCTGACTTTTGATATACTTTATTGGTGTGAGACTTTTTATAGCATTTAGTGTTGTATTGTAATATAGTTAAATTTTAATCATGGACTCGTTTTTGAGAATCAAGTGTTGCAATCCTTTTAAACATGTTTCCCACACTCGGCGCAAGTCCCTCGCCAACGTCCAGCCGTGGATGATTGCAAATATTTCCTCAATACCTGAAGGGGGGAAAATCTGCGTCGGATGTCGGAAAGAGTTGATTGGATACGAAAAACCAACTAGCAGTGACTCTCCTGCGACGACGACGACCTCTAGCGAAGGCGACAACTCACAGCCCGGGTGCAGTGGTGTTCACGTCGATGTGCAAGAGCATGCCTTACGACAAGACACTGCTTTGTCAAGCATCAACGTGGGCTTGGTGGAGCTAGGGCAATCGCCCATCGTCAAGAAAAAGTTAGCCCAGTCAAGTTATCCTCGCAAGAAATTCAAGAAACTGGAAGGGGCATTAAAGAGACCCGCAACAACCGACGATGACAGCGACAGCGACGCCGACAGTGCCGATTTGCATCTACCATGATAACAGACGTGCAAATACGCAACAAAATGCATACACATCTATGCAGTAAAAAATTCATAACTTCGGATTCCGGCTTAGCACAAGCATAAAACTTTTTTTCTGAATAGATGATTAGTTGGAGATACTTAATAAAAAATATGAAAAAAAAAATAAAATCACAACTTGAGTTATAAGGGGTTGAAATTTAGGGGTGATTTTTTTCCACCCCCAAATTTAGCAAGGAACCATCATATATTTATTTTCTTGTTTGTAAAAGCGTGTATGTGATTTTAGAATAAGTCCCATCCTTCTAAGTTATTTTGTTCACACGCTACAGTGAAAACAGTGATTCGCCGTGCGGGGCAAGAAGTCAAATGCTGGGTTTTTCCATGCCCCGCCACGGGCAAGCCGTTGGGAATATGGAGAAAACCTTTAAAAAGGGGTTTTTATTTTCTGCGTTCTAAACCTCCTGTGAATTTGGTCAAGTTCGGAAATAGTACGGGTTTTGGGTGTGGGCGCTACGCATGGAGTTACCCCAATGTGAATTAATTTATTTTCTACAATTACTTTTTTTAATATCGCATCACCTCCAACCCGACTGGAGGTAACCACCGTAAAGCTACCGAAAAGGTAGGGTATCGGAGAAAATCAATTTATTTACTGACGGCTATCCAAATACATGGTTGACCATTAAGATCTAGCGTACTAATCTATATTATAAAATACAATTTCTTATAAACGAAGCAAAAAGATTTTGGTTTGGTTATGGTAGTACCTATATTATTATAAACGTTAAATTATGAACATTGCGCAACTGAAAATAAGTGATAATAATAACACATAGGCTAAAGATATTTACTAAGAGATAAGAGTAACGATAAAATATAAATAAAATATAAGACCTATTCTATTCTATCTACGACTTAGATAAGTACCTACTCATTGGCACATAACTTACAGATACAAACTAGGGATTGTTGTTATAAAGACGATTGTGCTGGATGCAAATTGATGCTTTAAGAACCGTCGGAACTATGGAGTCAAGGATTGAAAGCGAGATGACGAAACGCTCGAGGAAGTCAGTGAAAAACGACGGGATTCCTGCGCGAGCACCGACCAGGAGGCCCACTACCTCCCATTTTTCAGCGGGGATCTTGTACCGTCTGGACATGTCGGCGATGCAGGGCTGGTAAATCCTCTTCTTCTCTTCGTCGACTTCCTCCGCGTGTTTTGTACCTTGCTCGAAGCGAATGGTTGGGTCGAGGATCAAGGCTTCTTTTTGTCCTTGCGAATGGCAACAATGTCCACTCGGCGAGTAGAGCCATCCTCTGCGACGCAGGGGATTTCCTCGTGGACCTCCCATCGGTGTTGTTGACGGAAGGCATCGGCGATTAAGGTCCTAACGGTGTTGTGACGCGTGTTGCGCAGCAGTTCCCCTTTCCGGCATTTCCCTAACACGTGGGCAATAGTTTCAATCTCGTTGCAGTTTTCAGTTCTGCAACGGGTTGTGTTTAGGGACCTACCAGGGACAGCGCGGACAGCGGCCACATTGCAGGACATTTTTATAGAGTTGGTCCATTCGGACGATGACAACCCTTTTTTGGTGTATACCCACTTGTTCGATCGCGGGGTTTCGGCAAACATGGCGACCCCTTTGCCTTTCTGTGGAAGGCTCGCCCAGGTATCAAAGGACTTTATTCGAAAGCGATCGCGAAGGGCGCGTCCAGTGACGCGCTCATTCGCGGGGTCAATTTCGAGCGCGAGGTTGGCTACACATAAAGACTTCTCTCCAGACAGGTCCCTGACGAGGGATAGATGAGGGTCGTCTGCTGCCTGGAGCTTTTTGCAGATGTTGTAGTGCTGGATGTGAGTCTCCCATGTGGAGCGGATGATGCCGAGCCCACGGAACTTGCGGGGGGCATAGGTGAAGCTGGTGGGTGTGTCTCCTGGCAGGCCGATGACCTCCTTCACGGCGCTGCGCATGATTAGGTCAATATCTTCGAGAAATTTTGTTTTGAGCTGTTGGAGTGGGGCGCACTGCAGGGGGTAGATTAATTTGGGCCACACGAATTGATTAAGAATGTTTAGTTTTTGATCAGGCTTGAGGAGATCGGAAGAAGTTAGTTTGCTAATGTCGCTGCGAAGGTCACTGATAATTTTTGTTTTGTTTACTACTATTTCACTGTTAAAGTCAATTCCAAGGTATCTGATTCTTTCGTTACCAGCAATGCATGTGACATGGGACCCATCTGCGGTGATGATTGGGCCAGGAGTCAGCGAGCCTTTGCTGATGTTGATAGCACAGCTTTTTGCAGTATTCACTGCGAGTCCGATTTCGAGAAGGCCTCTTTCAGCCAATGACGTTAGATGGGAAGCCGATTCGGTGGTGTTCCCGATGAGCGCGATGTCGTCTGCAAATCCCACCGCTGACAACATATCGAGCTCGTCGCTTAGCGAATATCCGTATTCATCCGACACTGTCTTCTCGGTGAGCTCTTTGATGATATGGTCAATCGCGAGATTAAACAGCGTGGGAGACAATGGCGCCCCCTGCGGCACGCCTCTTTTCACGGGGATTCGCTTGGATTTCGATCGGTTGGCTTCCACTTGGACCGAGTTGTCGAGGACGAAAGACAGCACGGTTTCGCGGAGGGCCGATGGGACGGGGAGGCTAGCTGGGCATGCTCTAATGTGCTCGTGGCCGATGTTGTCGAAAGCCTTACTCACGTCCAGAAAAGCAATACAACAGTCTCGCTTCTTCTTCGCATCCTGGAGACAGCCGTTAATGAGCGAGGCGTTGATGTGCGTTCCGGGAGTTGAGACGAATCCCCTTTGGTGGACGGAGAATTTAACCCACGAGCGAAGCCTCTTGTCGAAGACACGCTCGATGACCCTCCTGACGACCGAGAAGATGGTGAGCGGTCGCCAATTGGTTATCAGCGTGTCGTCGCCACCCTTGTGGATCAGCAGGAGCCTGCCTTCGCGAAGTTTAGCGGGAATATAGTTAAATTCGCCAATCGCGGTGGCAAGATGGCTGATGGTTTTGGCACATTTCAATTCGCGTAAGACCCTGATGATAACACCGTCGGGTCCGTGAGCGGAGTCAATCGCAATACCGTTGATTGCAGCGATAACTTCTTCCTGCGCAACGGTCGTGGTGTATGGACCGTGGTCATTGCGGTTGCTGTCTTCTGTCGTGTTTTCACTATAGATTTCCGCTATGTTGCCATTTGTTGCGCCAAGAACCCCCCCAAAATGGTATTCGATTGTTTGAAGGGGTATCGCACACGTGCGTGACTTGTCAGAGGTCATGATTTGCCGAACTACCTTCCTACTTTGGTTGTAAGAGTGGTATTGGGCAAGATCATAGCTGTATTGTTGTCTAGTCTTTTCTTTCTCTCTCTCCGCTTGCCGACGAGGCTGCTTTGACATTTGGTGGGTGCGATTAGTGTTGACATGTTTACGCTGTCTCCGAGCGTGAAAGTGTTTTACGGCGGGGTGGATGGGTCCAGGTAGTTTTTCAGCTGCGTTGTATAGAAATAGAATCAGTTCATTAGTGATTGCTTCAAAAGAGGCTATGTGCTCATCGCGAGAGTCTCCGTTCTGCTCGCGATAGTTTGCTATGAACGAAGACAGTCGGTCTTCCCATTCCACCATAATAGTATTATTATTTTCCGGTAAAATAGTGTTTGCGCCAGAGGGATCTGATTGATTGGTGGAATCGCCACTGATGTACCCATTGGCAATGCGAGCGCGAGCTACCTCTGGATGTGCACAACGGATGTGGTTGTTGAGACCCCTCGGTTTGTAGTAAGACTGGCAATGCGGGCATTGCGCTGTCCTTCCCGGGTCTGTCTGGCTAGCTGGCGCCGCATCCTCCTCTGGGTCACTCATCCGCGACGAGATGTGTTCCAGATATGTCACTGCAAGTGGGATCTCACCCTCGCCATGGTGACCCTGCCGGCACGTCCGAGAAACACTGACGCGTCCGAGAACATTATGTAGCCAAAACTCGGACGGTTATTTCTTCAATTATCCGCTTGTTCACACGCATTTCACTTTGACATTGGGTAAAATCAAGTCCTTTGGTCTAGCTCTTACAGTACACACATTTTTTACAGAAGTTCACCCACTCTTTCACACATAATCTATATGTAAATCCCCACACCACTAAGACTGACGACACGAGTGGTCGCCATCTTCTTTTTCTTAATCATAACCATTTATTTATTTATTTTTTATTTATTATTTTATTTATTATTTATTATTTAAGTCTAAAAATTCTTATACTGTTTGGGGACAGTAGAATGTACAGACTCTTTGAAACATAAAAACTAAGTATTCTAAACACAATGAAACTGAATATTTACATTCTTATAAAATAATAATAATAATAGCAATAATAGTATTATTAATATTAAAAAAATACTTAGAATTATTATAGCAATGATAATAATAAAAAACTTGATTGAAAGATAACAGAAGCAATTAACAGAAAAATAATGGATCCTGAATATGGAAACAAGTGTTGTCTTCAATATTAACAAAGTAGTGATAAATAAGTATTCATAGCAAAGTGAAGATGCGAGGGGTTTTTTATTTTATTTTCTACCTATAACATTATGTGGGGGTGTGTGGAATCTGATACAAAACTTGCCAGATGACAAATTCACGAGTTTTGAGAGGCAGGTACTGACAATAAAACTGGTTTGACAAAACTAGATTGCGACCGATCATTGAACATGACATCCTCTGCCACCATGAGCTCACCCACGTGGTCGGTACCTGGCTTACCCACGTTCTTTTCAGACAAACCTTTCCGAGCAGATAGCCGACAGTCGACTGGTACGCTTTCAATGTCCAGAAGTGTACATGTAGGTATAACCAAATAACTAACCAATCTTTTACATTGATAGGAAAAAAATGTGTGCTCCATGTAGATTCCTAAGTCGTAAATAAACTGATATTCTATTTTATTCTATGAGACTCAGCTCAGGCCAACTGCGATCAGCCAATATCGGGCGGCATAGGGCCACATGTCAAATTGAAATGCTGGGATGCTGTGCCATGGTTAATGCAACATACATTATCTAAATATCTGGGGAATCTATGCAATTTTATTGTTTGTGTTCATTACACCAAACAAGGCAGAGCATATGCACTCTTGTGGTAGCGAAATACCACCCAAAAATCACTCGCCTGAGGATACTTCAGCATGCACATCGATCCACTTTGATATTGGAGTGCAAAATACAACACAACTATGGAAGTATGTACACCTCTGGACATGGATATCCGCCTAGTAGAATTTCGGCTATGTGCTCAGAAAGGTTTGTCTGAAAAGAGCATAGGCAGGCCAGGTACCGACCACGTGGATGAGCATATGGAGGAATTTGATGCAATGCTTAGGGAATCAAAATCTCGTTTTTAGAAACACTTTTCTTATCAGCAGCTGCCTCGCTCCGTGAAATGAGAATCGACCCAAGCTGATATATAGGTGCAGTGTGGATTTATGCGATTAGATTTCACGCAAATCCAATGGCCTAAAATACCTAATTTTTAAGCTAGAAGAAATTACAAAAAGTTTCCTGCGTCTTCTCGGCACGAAAGACACATTTGTGCCACCACTTTTTCGGTACTTGCAAAAAAGTTGCTATTCGCAATGTGAATTAATTTAAATTGCATAATTGCTTTTGTTATATCACATTACCTCCGACCCGCCTGGAAGAGGTAAATCCACCGGAAAGGTAGGGTATAGGTTAATAACCATTAAATAGAAATCGAGATAACGGAAGCAATTAATATAAATAAAATGTAATTGGGATATGGAAACATACAGTTTCTTTAGTATTTCAAAAAAGTGGTGACATAGAAGTGTTCCTATCAAAGAGAGGGTTCGAGAAGTTTTTTATTTTCTCTTCGAACTATAAAATTTGGTGTTGTATGCCAGTTGGGGTGTGTGGAATCGGATACAAAGCATGCCAGAGAACAAATTTATGAGTTTTGCGAGGCAGGCACTGATAATAAAACTGGTTTATCAAAATTAGATTGCGACCGATCAATGAACATGACATCCCCTGCCCCCATGTGCTCACCCACGTGGTTGGTACCTGGCCTGCCTATGCTCTTTTCAGACAAACCTTTCCGAGCACAATATAGTCGACATTCGACTGGTACGCTTTCAGAGTCCAGAAGTGTACCTACTTGAAAGAAGAACTGTTTCCTGCCATTTCATTTCCCATTTTATTAACACCCTGGCACAGAATAGGGCACAGAATATTAAAAAACATAATATATCAGATCAAACGCATTTAAATTGACATGCTGATAGGTAGGTAAGAATTTGCTTACGGACTGGCGAACATACCTGGTCACTATATTGCAAAACGAATTTCTTTCTATACAGTACCTTTAAATGAAAATAACATTCATTCACACTTAAAACCTCGAAAGCATGAAACTGAAACAGACTATCAAATTGGCAAGAAATTGCCTAACAGGGCAATAATAACAATATAGCTTCGTCACATTTTCAATGCTGCTAGTACGTATTGTCACTTTGGGTGGGAGCCGGTTAAGTCCACTGTCGACCACTTGATGATGCTGTTTGTAGACAGTAGAAACGATCAGAAAGTGTCGCTGATTGATGCTTCCGAGATGTTGCCAACAAAATTGGCCAGGCCAGGTATAAGGACCAGTGCAATTTCTCAGGTCCCAAATATGTTGTGCCAAATAACTAAAAAACTTCATGCGCTGGATCTGAGTGAATCTATTACTTAGTAGGTATACCCGTTAAGAAATAATGTAGCTAAACTAATAATAACACAATGGTAAACAAATGTATAAATCTAATGCAAAGTTCCTATCATTGACTTTCGATGACAACAAAACATTATCACCAATTAAGTACGATACAATATAGGCTACTGATGTCCGGGATTTGAGATAATAGTTTAAATAAAACTGAAAAAAACAATGTTATACTGCAATTTTTTTAAATTTCACCTCGCAATCCATCATTTCCCTAGAAATGACAATCACAGCGCCAGCTGCTGCCAAGGTTTATATTGGAGAGTTTATATAACCTTGAGCTGCTGCCATTTTAAGAATGGCTGCTAATGTTTGTTTGCACTGTAAAAAAAATCGATGTACAACATAATTTTACCTAGAATGATGTAAAAACTCACCTGAATTCGTGTGAAGGCGAATCTTAGCCTTCCCAAGTGAGTACGTAACTTCATAAGTAGGCAGCCTTTAGGCCCAGCATTTTCAGGGGCATTGGTATGTGCGATCCCACTTACCTATTTTACCTAGCACTACCTATGGGCGTGTGTTGAGAATGCACGTTTAATATAATTATTTCAAATTAACTTGCACCTTCTGCAACAACCTTTTGTATTGGAAAGTAAAACACAAAGTAGGATAATTTTCTGTCATCTTAGCTAATCCCAGCAATACCTGTCAACACTGACAATGATCCAAATATTGCCTAGCCAACTGAGAAGTATTTTTAGTTTTTGAAATAATAATCAACATTATTTCTCAATTTTCGAGGAAACAGTTTTCTTTGTTCAATGCCATGATTTGAAACATTCTAACACACTCTCTATCGATTTAATTAGTTTTTTTAACGCTCGGTAGATATCTGACTTTTAAGTGACAAATTTTACCCGCTGACATTTCGCCCAAACAGACGAATGGGATGAAATCAATCACACTTGTTTTGGCTCTTGTCATTTACAATTTAATTAATTACTTATTTTCTGGTGTTTAGACTATCGTTCCGCAAAACGAAATAATTTTTCATTAAAAAATAATACGCTAAATAATTTTTCCGAAGGGTCCTGCGGATTATTATAGATGGACGGCTGTTATTCCAGTGACCTTGAGTACAGGTAATTTCATAAGCTTCCTTCCAGCAATGTTACAGCCATTACAGCTCTCATTGGGGGAAGCTGCGCTAAAAATTGCTAACTAATCTCAGCTGGCCGACACACGAAATTAACCTCACTGTTTCGTGTGTGCAGGGAAATAAAAAAATAAAATTATACATATTGATTTGAATGGCAGCAATTAATGAGCTTCTGCATGGCTGTTAGTTTGTCCACCAGGTTATCACTACAATTATGCATTTCTGTGACGTCACAGCGAAATCAAAATCTAGATTGCAACTACACAGCATATGCATTGCATCTGGACAACCAAACGAAAATATGTCGCTATAACGCCATATTGGTTTCTAATGCCTTCCAACATTACCAAAGCTGGTTTTTTTATTTTATTTGCATATATATATACTGATATCATATTATGAATGCCTTTTTTATCTATGCCTTTTTTTGCTGATCGTGCTCATGTGTTTGCCCGTTTGTCCGCCAGGGGAGATCAAGCACGTGGGCTGCACGTTGATGGACATGCGCATCCACCGCGTGCTTGGCAGGCTGACTGCCAACGTGCCCGAGGGAGGCTTCGACCACACCTTCGTCGTCAACGGAGCCAGACAAGACGGCGTCCGTTTCGTTGCTAGGTAACACGGGGCAGAGCCCTCATCTTCGTTGTGGCACTGGGCAAAAGAATCGATCTTGCGTTCCGATGTATCGATATATTACATCGATTCTTACTCTTCCGATAAATCGCCTGTATCGACGTTATGAATCCGGGCTTTCTGATCTTTCACCCACCTTCAACCCACCTTCATACCGATATCATACCGAAGTCATCGCTTCGATTTTCTTTTCCAAAAGTAAGGGATCATAAGGATCGCATTATTGAAACATCAAATCAAATCGGAAGATCGACTGTCTGAATATTCTTGCCCACCTCTACTATCCCACACCTTCGTAGCTAGATGGGGCACAGGGGGTAGAGCCCACACCTTCGTTGCTAGGTGGGGCACAGAGGGGAGGGCCCACACCTTCGTAGCTAGATGGGGCACAGGGGGTAGAGCCCACACTTCTCCAAAATGGCGGTCCTCACTGCTAAGGCCGGTTACTGCACGAGACGCCGAGGCGACCGATCGTGCTCCTTATCGAGGTCTTACCCCCCCCCCCCCCCCACTCCCCAGACTGCTGCACCCACGCTCAGGCCGCGTGCTGGAGGTGTTCTCCGACCAGCCCGCCGTGCACCTGTACACGGGCCAGCGCCTCGGCTACCCCGTCGACCAGACCGACGACGAGGCGCTCGAAGGTGCCTCGCTGGAGAACCAGGTGCCCGAGGCTCCCGACGTGGCCGACGTCGCGTCCGAGGAGGCCGTGCAGGAACCGGAAGCGGAACCGGTGGTCGACGCAGAACCGGTGGTCGAGGCGGAACCGGTGGTCGAGGCGGAACCGGTCGCGGAAGGCGAGCCGCGTGAGTTGGTGCATTGTGTTTGATGCGATTCTGTGAGGTCCGTGAACCAGGCCCCCCCCCCCCAAACGAGCACTTATTATCTAACATGGCTTAAAAATTTGTGCTCAATTAGTGCCATGCACACACCAAATTTCAGAATTAGTGCTCTAAAAGTTTTTGAGAAAAACACTTTTTTAATTTGGGGGGGCCAGGTTCACGCGTACCCCCCCAATCGAGCACTAATTATCTAACGTGGCTTTAAAATTAGTGCACAATTAGTGCTATGCACACACCAAATTTCAGAATAAGTGCTCCAACAGTTTCCGAAAAAATTACTTAATTAATTTGGGGGGGGGGGGGGGGGGGCAGGTTCACGTATACCCCCCCAATGGAGCACTAATTATCTTACATGGCTTACAAATTAGTGCTCAATTAGTGCTATGCACACACCAAATTTCAGAATAAGTGCTCCAACAGTCCGAGAAAATCACTTTTTTAATTTGGGGGGCCAGGTTCACGCATACCCCCCCAATCGAGCACTAATTATCTTACATGGCTTAAAAATTAGTGCTCAATTAGTGCTATGCACAGACCAAATTTCAGAATAAGTGCTCCAACAGTCCGAGAAAATCACTTTTTTAATTTGGGGGGCCAGGTTCACGCATACCCCCCCAATCGAGCACTAATTATCTAACTTGGCTTAAAAATTAGTGCTCAATTAGTGCTATGCACACACCAAAATTCTGAATAAATGCTTTAACAGTTTCCGAGAAAATCACTTTTTTAATTTGGGGGGCCAGGTTCACGCATACCCCCCCAATCGAGCACTAATTATCTAACATGGCGTAGTAATACGTGCTTAGTTAGTATTATACACAAACCAAATTTTAGAATTAGTGCTCAAAAAAGTTTCTGTGAAAAACACTTTTCAGTTTTGACTACTGGTGGCATTGGGGGAAGACCGCCGCCGGGGTTGTTTGGCACAATTTTCAGCAGTGGCGGCTCGTGCTAAAGGGCACAAGGGCACATGCCCTACCTGCATTTCTGAGAGGGAAAAGAAGAGAAAATGCTTCCCCAAAAAAAAAATTTTTTTTATTTTTCTTTTAAGTATTATGCTTGATTATGCAGACATTAATTACAATAAAACATTACAGACGAGCATCTCATATCTAACATTTAAAACTGCCTTTGTGGGGTAGTTCTATCCTACTCTTAGTACTTGACTGCGAGTCGCTCGTAACCGCGTGGAGTGAGTAGCTTAGCGGCGACGTCAGCCTCGCCGCGCGCTCTCACTGCATCGCCTCTTGCCGCACTCAGTCCGGGTACAATGGCATTGAACCCGAGCACCCATAAGGGACCTATAGTCTTTCTGTCTCTCTCGCTCCCTTGACTCGGTCGCCTAGTTTCGCGGTTGACGCAGGCGCGTTGGTGTCTAGCCATTTCGCTCCAACTCGCCATCCGGGCACAACACACATCGTGCCCGAACAACGCACGGGAGCGATCGCTCCCGCGCGCGCAGCCGACTAGAGCGTTTCATATTTATTTTCATGTGTTGCACATTGACGTGTGTATGGATCCTTCTCTGCAAGGATGTATCCTATCTAATACCCAAGACTCGTTCATTACACGCCTGTGTAACCACAACATACGTAAAAAAGTCATAGTTCATCACATCTCGATTTATCAGCATGTGAAAAAATCTCTATATTTTTTCGAAAGGTTTGGAATATTGGATCTTACTCTTGTATGAGTATGATGCAGTGTAATGGGCGCTTGCTTGTGTGTGCAGAAACTCCCCGTGTATTTTGTAATAAGAATGTGTACTACATTTCTCTAATCGAAATTGACGTAAAGTACACAATTTAATTTCCATATATGCTGGGATGTTGTAGGTAGGACATTATAATAATAGTAAATAAATTGGACCCGGTCAATTTACGACTTACAAAAGGGATTGAATGAATTGGTAAGAGAGTTGGTGTTCAAAGTCAGAATATTACTCGTCCCGTCGGTATCTTGTTAAAAATTCAGTTATTGAACTCATGCCCGTTTTTTTGACAGCCTTATGGAAGGGCGATATTTAGGTGGAATTTTGTTTCCACTCGCGAGTACGTACTACTGACCCGAATAAGCAAGTGTCATAATACGCTCTGCCTCGAGTGGCAGTGGCGAGTCCCGGATGTATAAACAATAATAATGCTCGGGTTCTCAGAAATTGAGATATTATGCCTGTTGTACATTTTGCATGTGGACTGCACAATGCCCGATAGCTATACATGGTATTCGTCACATGTTTCTGCTAAAATAATGAACTCACTCTCGCAAGCAAATATATTTTGTGAGAAAATAATTAACAGCATGAAATGAAAATTGAAACTTCCTCAGTGCTGGACTTACGTCCAACGAGTAAGGACATGACCGCATGTCAAGCCGGGGTCGCAATCATTATCTGCTTTCAGTGGTTCAAACATGTTTGTTACAAGTAAAAAGCAAGTTAGTTAAAAACCACCACCTCCAGATCGTTTGGGTAAATATTTATTTTATTATGTTTCCGGTAGTGGTATACCTACATCGATTATTTAGTGTGGGATTACCTAAGACGTTGGTATCTATACTTTGTGATATGCGACGAGATGGTAGTGCTTTGCTTTGCTCTATTAACAAAAATAGCTTTTAAATTTTGTATGGATAATTTGCGACTGTATTTTATCTGAAAGGCGAGCATTTTCTTTATCATGACCATAAAAAGCAAATGACAAGTACCCCCCGCCCCCCCTCTTCTCTTGCACATTGACATAGTGTTTGAGGATTTTGTCTTCCATCATTGTGCCCCACCCATCTCACTGACCACAAGCCGCCACTGATTTTCAGACTTATATTGATAGTCCTGAATTTTCAGACTTATATTTTTCACATTGGCAAATAAACAAAATTATCAAATGTTTAATGTTTTAATTGGGGATCATCATTTAACTATTCACGTCCATGAAAAATTAGCAGCAATTTTTAAAATTATACCATTCTGGTATTACAAATGCCTTAATAAACAGTCAATGTGCGTGTGCCAACCTACCCCGTCGTTGGGGCAGGTGGCACAGCACACGGGGTGCAGAACTTTGGGGGCGCCGCGAAGCGGTGCTTTCTAAAATAATTCAACATAATTTCTAAAATAATTTCTAAAATAATTCAACATTTATTTTAGAAATGCATCAAAATGCATTTCTAAAATAAATGTTGAATTATTACATTAGTATAATACAATCCTGCAGGTTCTCTACGATAATCACGGATAGAGGTTTGCTTTGCTGGGAGGGGGTCAGGCTAGGGGGGGGGGGGGGGGGGTCAGGCTCCCCCAGTTTACCCCCCTCCCCCCCCCCCACCAGGAGGTTCCGTAACTGGATCGTGTCCGTGATTGGAGTTTTTTCGAAACTATCTGTTGTATTTATTTGAAACTAGGATTCCCCAAACAAAGAGAAAATGCCTACAAATATAAATTTTGGCATGGCATTTACATACTAAAATAACTCACTTTATGAAATCACCATAAATTTGACCTGAGCTTCATATACAAGCATATAAGCGAATTTTAGAGCCATACCTAGACAAAAATAGTGTCAAGCTGAATTTTGCAGGATATGTTCACAAAGCTTCCCTGAACATAGGCCAGAAAGTTGATAAAAATCAAACCATGGCGTCATTGCTTTTCACCCCTAAATAGGGGTGAAACTGCATAAATACGCAATTATAGGCGAAGATACGGGAGATATCAAAAACGTTTCGGCGGCTATGTTGTAGCTTATTAAATTACGCATAAAACAGTATCATTCACGTTGCAAATCCGTTCAGGGGTGACCAAGATAATGCAGTTTAAAGATGACACATTTTTTGCATATGCTATATATTTGAGCCAAGTGTTGGGTTTTAATGAGAACAATTTGAGTAATCGATGCGAAAAGTTTACTCATCATATACATATTATGCATATAGGCACACACATTCGGCAGATAAAATTTTATTGGCGCATATAACATTTGACTAAGCTCTCATTAACAGCCGGAAGAAACATATACTAACATAAGATTAAATGACGCAATGCTGATCGCTTTACGAGCCTGCATGGTGACATTCGATCAGCCGCTCTACGCAGAGGCCGCTGAGATGGTCGCTGGATCCGACGACCTGGACTTGACCACCATCATCGTGCGCCTCGGTGGCTTCCATTTGCTCATGTCGTTCATGGGCTCCATCGGCTACATCATGGCGGGCAGTGGCCTCGAAGAGATGTGGGCCACATGATGACCGGCCACGCGTACGCTCGAGCCCTTAGCGCGCACTTCATGGCGCAGCAGGCGCTGGGCGTCATGATGCTAAACCAGTTGGCTTTGTCAGACATCGACGCCGAGACGCGCGACGAGCTCAAGACGCTGTACACAGATCTGATGGACAACACTCTAACTCCAGCGACGGCTGCTGAGTCCGAGGCACTCCGTCGCGTGGCCAGCGCTTTGACCGTCATCCTGGAGGCCAAGCCAGCTGGCACCATTTCCACCTTCGCTTTTCAGCAGCGCCTCGCTGCGGAAAACCAACAAGGCAATGCTCGCCACAGCGCTGGAACAACTAGTGCCATGTACAACCAGTGTGCCGCTCGAAGTGACAGTGTTCGTCGTGGATGGGGGGTACCTTCTGCACTGTGTTGTGTGGCCACGTCCGTCGACATACAGGGAGATTTTCATCGTCTACGCAAAATATCTGGGGCGAAATTTCGGTAACCAAGTGAGTCGTATTCGATGGCTACCAGCGCGATGCCAGCAGCACCAAGGTGGCCGAACAGAGGCGTCGCGGCGCCCTCAGGACGTCGGCTGACATCGCGTTCACCGACGACATGCTGGCAACCACGGCGCAAGCCGACTTCTTGTCCAACTCCTTTAACAAGACACGGTTCATCGACAGACTGACACCTCTCTTGCACGCAGAGGCCATCGTTGTACATCAGGCGAAGGTCAAAAATGAATAGTTTCGGGGTGGTTCTAGCGTTCCGGGGGGAAATTTTCGAAAAAAGGGCCATGTTACCCAATTTCACAGCTTTTGTTTACAACCTATTGAAATATTGAAATGATAACTTCAACGATGTGACCCTCAAACGGTGGAAAAAAGGGTCTGAAAGCCACTTTCTGGCGAACTGATCCGGCCACTTAAGTAGGAACTCCAATATTATGTCAAAGACACTGAAAATAAAAGCATTGTTCAAACTCAAGCAAATTTGGAAACAGAAATCAATTAAATTTACTATACTAGGAAACGCTGCCAAAGTTTTCGCGTTGAAGATGAGCGTAGCTGTTTGTTATTTGTAGCTGTTGCTGCTACACGCCGTAAACAGCCGATGCGATTGGTCGATGCAATTGGGAAAATTTGGAAAAAATACGCACTTTTAAATAAATTTAATAATTTTCCCAAATTTTTCCAATTTTGAATGTCGTATTTACTTCTGATTTTAAGGGCTCCGAACCATACCCCAATAAGGACGATTTTCTTGAAAAACGCAGGGGGCCTAAGTTAAGAGCAAAAGTAGACACCCTGAAAATGTCATGGCAATTGGAACAGGGGTTTGGTCTGTAGAGCGCGCGCAAGCACAAGCACACACACACACACACACACACACACACACACACACACACACACACACACACACACACACACACACAAACAAAAAATCCTACACAAGTGCTTTTTTTTTACCAGTAGTGAAATTGAAGATTTCGCTTCTCTCGCTACGCTCATCAATTAACTCATATAGTTGATATTTCTTTGTGTTAAAGTAGCATAGCGTACCCCACCACACACCCCCTTTTGAAAGCGTGCGCCGTAGATTGGTGATAAAAGTAGTGTTTTTATGCATCCAGTGTTTACTATGAAAGCAAGACCCACCACACACCCCCTTTTGCAAGCCGAGATTTGGTGGTAAAAGTCGAATCGGGCAAAAATGCCGAGCCGGCTGTTGATTTTATACTCGCTTCCCGGGTAGGTAATATTGTCATGGGTTTAGGCCACAGCCTGGCGGTGTTCTTTGATTATGTTACCGAGTGCCAAACAGATTGGTGGGAAACGCAGCTGCATTACCCGGTTGCGTATTACTAATTGCTAACTGATTTCGTGACCGGAGTCGTGAATCGGTCACGCCCTCATTTTTGGCTGCAAATCAATAACCGATTTCCTAACGGCATTTAATAATGCCACGGTTTTTGTGCCATGAGGGCCTTCAATAGGGTCCCTTAGGTATTATGTCAAGTATTATATCAAGGTATTATACTAGGGCGAACGCAATTTGTGTTGCGTTGAAGATGAGCGTAGCGGTTTGTATTTAGCGCATAAACAGATTGAGGCAAAAAACCTATGAAAATCATGGAGCAGCAAGCCGGACCATTGCTTTCTTAAAAATTCTGATCACTTGAAAATGTACACGATTCTGACCTTTCTTTGTTTCTGTCCGAGCTGTAGGGTAGCGGAAACATGCTCACTTTGAGAGCATTCTGCAATTTGCATGTATATACATAGATGTTACTCATGCCCAAGGGTTTTAATTAGGTTGGAGATATTATATATCTGCCGCGAACTTACGTTCAAAAGCTTGCATGCACGAAATTGACAAAATTTATAATATCTGTCAAATCTTGAAGTCAACTTGAAGTCAAAAATTCTGGTGTGATGTTTCGATTTGGTTTCGATGGTTTTTAAAGACAACAATCGAAACTGGGAAAATTTGAAAAAAATACGCTCTTTTAAAAAAATTTCCGTACTTGACCAAACTTGCCCAATTGTCGAATATTGCCCTTTTTTCTGCTTTGAAAGTGAAGGGTATGGACATTGGAGGATTTTCTTGAAAAACGCAGGGGGTCTTAGTTGAGAACAAAAATAGACATCCTGAAAATTCCATCCCAATCTAAGCAGGCGTTTGGCCTGTAGAGCGCGCGCAAACACACATACAAAAAAAAAAAAAACAAACAAACAAACAAACAAACACACACAAAGTGTTTTTTTTAGCAGTAGTGAAATTGATGATTTCGCTTCGCTCGCTACGCTCATCAATTAGTGCTCGATTGGTGGGGGGGGGGGGGGGGCTGGTTAACGGACCTGATGCAGTGCGCATGGATTAGGGTTTGTTTCAATTAGGCTCAAAACATCGTGCGGATGGATGAAATGGAGGCATGGCGAGACGTTGAGAACACGTTGAATACAACACTGTCACATCTTTGATACACTCTACTTGTGAAAAGCCAAGGACTTGGTTAGAGATCAGGGAATCTTAGCCACTTCGCATCAAAGGGCAGGGAAAACGTTGCCCGCAGCAACAGTTAAATTAGTGCGTAGGTTTTATAAACTCGATGAGAATAGTATAGAGTTATGCCGGGACGAAAAGATTTCTTGTCGATTTTTTTTTTTTTTTTTTTTTTTTTTTCTTTTATTGTAACAATTGACCAAATATTGGTATGATACTTGTCAGAAAGTAAATTACATGTTCAATATACATAGCGTGGTGCAATTGATTACTTTACTTAATGTCATACACTGGTGTCAAAAGATAAAAACTGATCGATAGAATAGAATGCATTGTTAATAAGTAGGCTTTTTACACAATTTTTAAAAGTATATTCCTTCGATCCTGTCGTATTTAAAATAGCCACTGCTTTGTTATACAGCTTAATGCTTAGGTACTAAAATTGGATTTTTTTGGTCAAATTTTGAAATATTTTTCTTGAGTTTTAATACATGACTATTTCTTGTTAAATATTTATGTGTAGTATTACAATCACTTGTCAGTTTTTTGTTATCTACAATTAGGCAAACAGCACAATATATAAAAATACAAGGCAATGTCATAATTTTAAATTTAATAAAATATGGTTTACATGAGTCCTTGTAGAACATACCAGCAGTGCAGGGATTTGAAGTGGCTTCAGCTAGGTACCTGATCGCCCTTTTTTGTAAAATGAAAAGTCTTTGTGCGTGATGTGATAGTCCCCACAGAAGTATTCCATATGATAGTCTTGAATGCAAATAAGAGTAATATACTAGCTTTGCTGTCGCTATATCGCAGATTTGCATTAGCCTTTTAATAAGAAAACAACCAGAGGAAACTTTTTTACATACAGCATCAATATGTTCTCCCCATTGTAGTTTATTGTCAACTATGATACCTAAAAATGTTGTTGTGTTTTGTGGAGCAATGCTTTTGTTATTTAGGTAGAGAAGAGGGCTCGATAGAAGGTGATAGTAATTTTTTGGGTGGAATTGCAACATAACCGTTTTTTGCTTGTTTAATGATAGTTTGTTTATGGTTACCCACTGGGAAATTTCTCTGACAGCTAAGTTATTGTTACGAGTTTCGGTAAAATTATTTGTTTTGTCATTTATTAAAAATTGAGTGATGTCGTCAGCAAAAAGTGTAAGTTGGCCATGCGTGGTGTAAGAAACGATGTCGTTAGTAAATAAGATAAATAATAGCAGCGCTATTATAGATCCTTGTGGGACGCCGATATTTATTATTGCTTCTTTTGAGTAGAATGAGCCATTTGAACTTGTGACTTTTGTTACATAGCACCTGTTTAATAAATAGCATTTAACCCAATCATTTGGTACACCTATTATACCAAAGGTTTTTAACTTTTCGATTAATATGTCATGATTTACCATGTCAAAAGCTTTTGACAAGTCGTAGAAGATCCCAATGGATGACTTTCCATTACTAAGTGCAGTATACACTTCATTCATGAAACTGAGCATGGCCGATGTTGTTGATTTACCATTACGAAATCCGTGTTGACGCTCTGTTATTAGGCTATATTTATCTAAGAAGTTAATCAATTTGTTGCAAAAACATTTTTCGAATAATTTGGAAAAAATTGATAGTATTGCTATTGGTCTATAATTTTGAACTGATTCACGGCATCCTTTTTTATGCAACGGACTAATTATGGCTTTCTTTAATTTATCCGGGAAGGTGCCAGTTGAGAAAGATGTATTTAGTATATGCACTAGTGGGCCTACTAGATAGACTGCGTTGTGCCTTAAGATATGTCCTGGAATGTCATCGAAACTAGCCGCTTTTTTCTTTTTTGTGACTTTGTCGAAGGCATCTAACATTTCATTCGAAGTTACTGGTGTTAAAAATAATTTTTTGTTATGATATTTTGTTTTTAAAAACGATAAGGGTTGTTTACTTTCACACGGCGAATTATCTGTATAGGCATTGATAGCTGCCTCTTTGAAAAAGTCATTGAAAACGTTTGCAACATCAGCAGGCGTAATAACCCTTTTAATTACAGTATGGTTACATTTGAGTTCAAGTTCAATGTTCTTGTTAATGGGTGGTTTATTTTTATTATTATCTATTATAGTCCATGCTTGTTTTGGCTTGTTGTCGGAGGATTTAATCTTTTTTATGTTAGCACATTTTTTGCTCTCTTGAATTGAAATTTTGTAGTTTCTTAGAAGTGCGTGATAACTTTTTTTGTCATCGGCATTACTTTTATTGGATTTGGTTGTTGCATAATGCTTTATTACTTCTACTGACAAGTCGTGTATTTCTTGTGTGTACCAATTAACATTGGATTTGTTTTGATTATTATTACGCATCATTATTAGTGGAAAAGCGGTGACAAATAATGCATTAAAATTTTTCATAAATTCTTCGAACATCTCGTTGGCGCTTTCTATCTCATATATTTTATCCCAGGAGGCTAGGTTTAAGGCCAGCCCAAAAGAATCTATTTTATCCTTATTAAAAGTTCTTCTTTTCACGTATTCTACTTTGTTTGTCTCTGGTTGTTTTGTTATGTTGAGCAGTTGGACATTGTGGTCTGACAATCCAGCATCTATTGTATCAGTAAAACATGTTTGTTGCTGGTAAATATGTTATCAATGCAAGTTTGGGACGACTTGGTTATTCTTGTGTTTTTAAAAACTCTTAAATTTATGCCAAATGATCTAAGAGAGTCGACTATTCGGGAGGCTTTTTTGCATGATGAGTTAAAATTAGAACTAAAGTCCCCACACAAAATGATTTGCTTGTTTTTACTTTTTAATCCAAGTAAGACAACTGAAAGATTCTCTAAGAATACATCGAAATTACCAGATGGAGATCTGTATACACATAAAATAATACATTTTCCAAAGCTGGCGTTTAATTCTATGGCCGTGATTTCAATATCCTTTTCTATAATTAGATTACGGTCTATTTGTATTGGTTTTGTTACCAAACCTTCTTTTGAAAAAATGATAACACCACCGTGTTTAGTTTTTTCCCTACAAAAAAAAGATATTGAGATGTATCCTTGAATTTTAACATAATCAACGTCTTCTTTTTGGAGCCAATGCTCAGTGAAACATTGGATTTCTGGATTCTGTGTCTGTAAGAATGAATCAATACGATCTGTTTTATGTTTGATTGACTGCATGTTTACATGCATCATGATGCACAGATTTCTTTTCGAGCTATTTAAACTAGAGTTACAAATTGGTTTTCGATCATTGGATACCTTCCGGGCTGTTTGTACGGATATCCGGGGTGATGTTTGACCACTCGGTGACAGTGTGGAGGCAATTACTGACATGCAGTAATTTTCTTTCTTTGGATATTCTTTCTTGTCTATCTTGCCTATCTGTCTGTCTAGCCAGTCGTCTTGTCCCTTCTGTACGAGGGTGAAGTGTAGGGACGGATACCAGTGCATTATCTTCACCCACATGCTCAAAAAAGTTATCCTGTTCATAATCTTCTCTTTGGAGTCTTCTCATTGTGGAGTCACATCGAGTCGCGGTCGCGGACAGGTTAATGTCCCATATGTCCCTTCTGATGTTTTTAGTTTTATTTATTTTCGATATTTGAGTGCTTATTTTCGAAACCCCGCGTCAGCATTTCCTGTGTCGCGTGCCGTCTGGCCGCGAGTTCGACGTCCATCCTGACTCAGCGGCAACCCGTCGCTCGTCACGTTTTCGCTCGATCGATGACGCGGATTCGTTGATATCAGGCCATCTCTCGTCACTTGTTCCGGGTTGAGTCGAAAATGAGGACGTTTGAAGGTGTCTTTACCTTGCTGATCGTCTTCCTGGGAATCCTCTTTTTCTCTTGTCGTCTTTGTTCCTCCTTTTGGATCAGCGGCTGCTGGGGTTAGCTGCTCCAGACTGTAGCGCATTCCGTTTATTTCTAGCTTATCAAATCTTAGATTTGCCTTCTGATTTCGGCCTCTGGCATTGTGCATGTGTGGCAGGAGCTTCTTTCTCACAGCACGAACTTCAGGTGCAAATTACTCGTCTATACTTATTCTAGTCCCCTTTAATTTGTAGCAATTTTTCAAAACTCTACTTTTAGTCTTTCCGTAGATCATTTCCACTAAAACTGGGCGGCTTTTGTTTCTTTCTGCATTTCCAAGTCTTCTCACGCACTCTATTTCCGTTCCTACTATGTCCACATTCAATTTATTCTTCATAAAATCAACGACGACGCTTTCGGTATCGGCCCAGTTCCTTTCTTCTTGCTCGCCAAAACCGTAAATAACCACGTTGTTTTTCCTTCTTAATCTCTCCAGTTGTTCATCTTGCCACTTCACATGTATTTCTAATGATTTAATAGTTTCAGTTAATTTTTCGCACTCTGCCCTCACTGAGTTAAATTTGTCCGTCACGATGTCAAGCTTTCCTGAAAGTTCTTTGTAATTTTTCGCCAGAGCAGTCTGCAAGTCCGTGGTCAACTTCTGCATGGCGACCATAATGTCCTCATTTGTCGTCGGCCCAGGATTCATTTCAATTCCACCAATTACTAGTAGAATCGCAAGAAATATTCCATAACTCAACCCGACACTCACTTGAAATATTCCTTTTTAAATAAACTTTAATTTTTCGGGAACCAATTCTTGCTCTCCATGTTGACGTGTCCACTCCCATATCTACCTACTTGATTCACTATTGCGCTGCGTTGTAAAAACACGTCCGCTTGCTTACGCGACTTAGACGCGACTCCAAATTATGGAGGTCGGCCGCCGCGTTCACAAACAAAAATGATAAGTTATGAGCAACCTTAGAGAACTCTACGAATGATTCAAAAGTGATAATCCGAATGTGACCGTAGGATTTTTAAAGTTCGCAGAGCTTCGGCCAAAGCAGTGCGTCCTGGCCGGCGCGTCAGGCACGCACACGGTGTGCGTGTGCGACCAAAAAGTGTTCTCTGACCAAAAATGAACTTATATCGTTTCGGGATTGCTTGGACAGTTTACTTTGTCAGTCGCCGCGGGGAGACTGAAAGTTGGGAAATTGCGACGTTTGCCGTGAGCGCGATGACGATCTGCGGGACAAATAGGAGAGCGCGTTTGTCGATGCGCAGGTGGAGAAGGTGTCTTACAAACAATGGGTGTCCGCAGTAATCGATGCACCTTAGTGGAGTCCACGACATCGGTGGGGGAGTAAATCGATGACTTCATTGAGAAGTGGTACACTCACTTCAATTACGAAATGTACATAAAATCCAACGCTTTTCCATGCGATTTCAACTTTGGGAATTATTTTTGATGAGCGTAGCGAGCGAAGCGAGCGAAGCGAAATCATCAATTTCACTACTGCTAAAAAAAACACTTGGTGTGTGTTTGTTTGTTTTTTTTTTTTGTATGTGTGTTTGCGCGCGCTCTACAGGCCAAACGCCTGCTTCGAGTGGGATGAAATTTTCAGAGTGTCTACTTTTGTTCTCAACTTAGACCCCCTGCGTTTTTCAAGAAAATCCTCCACACCCTTCACTTTCAAAACAGAAAAAAGAGCAAAATTCGACAATTGGGCATGTTTGGAAAAGTACGGAAATTTATTTTAAAGTGCGTTTTTTTTTCAAATGTTCCCAATTTCGATTTGCCTTTAGAAACCATCGAAACCAAATCGAATCATAACACCAGATTTTTCCCAATAAAAACCAACCCAAAAAAACCCAATAAAAACCCTTGGGCATGAGTTACATCTATGTATTAACATGCACATTGCTTTATGACCTCAAAATGAGCATATTTCCGCTACCCTACAGCTCGGACAGAAACAAAGAAAGGCCAGAATCGCTTACAATTTCTAGTGATCAGAATTTTCGAAAAAGCTATGGTCCGGCTTGCTGCTCCATGATTTAGGCTTTTTGCCTCAATCTTTTTATGCGCTTTATACGAACCGCTACGCTCATCTTCAACGCAACACAAATTGCGTTCGCCCTAGTTTAATAATTGATGAGCGTAGCGAGCGAAGCGAAATGATCAATTTCACTACTGCTAAAAAAAACACTTGGTGTGTGTTTGTTTGTTTGTTTGTTTGTTTGTATGTGTGTTTGCGCGCGCTTTACAGGCCAAACGCCTGCTTCGAGTGGGATGAAATTTTCAGTGTGTCTACTTTTGTTCTCAACTTAGACCCCCTGCGTTTTTCAAGAAAATCCTCCACACCCTTCACTTTCAAAGCAGAAAAAAGGGCAAAATTCGACGATTGGGCATGTTTGGAAAAGTACGGAAATTTATTTAAAAGTGCGTGTTTTTTTCAAATGTTCCCAATTTCGATTTGCCTTTAGAAACCATCGAAACCAAATCGAAACATCACACCAGATTTTTTCCAATAAAAACCAACCCAATAAAACCCAATAAAAACCCTTGGGCATGAGTTACATCTAAACACATTGCTTTATGACCTCAAAATCATCATATTTCCGCTACCCGACAGCTCGGACAGAAGCAAAGAAAGGTCAAATTTTTGAAAAAGCAATGGTCCGGCTTGCTACTCCATGATTTAGGCTTCTTGCCTCAATCTTTTTATGCGCTAAATACAAATCGCTACGCTCATCTTCAACGCAACACAAATTGCGTTCGCCCTAGTATATATACATGTATCAACTACATATCCTGATATTTTCTGCTTATTACAACATTGCGCAAAGTGGTACACTGATTTCAATTACGAAATGTACCATAAAATCCAATGCTTTTGTATGCGATTTAAATTCTGGGAATTATATTCTAAAAATCTACCCAAATGCCTGTCCTAAAGATTGGTACTTGTATATACATTTTACATATATCGACTACATTTCCTGAAATGTTCAGCTTATTACAACATTGCGCAAAGTGGTAGTGATTGTACGACTTATGGACACTTTAAGGTTATCGTCGTTCATTAAGGGAGCTAACTATCTTAAATAGAGCTGAATCTTTCTGGATAAGGCAATAACAATCAGAGTAGACTCTAAACATTAATTACATGATACAAGTATTTTTATTGATATGTTGAATTACATCAAAACAATTTTTTTATAAAGAAGGAGCATTTTACTCCGTTTTGGGCACACATGATACAGTTTTTGACACTTTCTATACCAGTTTTGGACAGTTTTTTACATTGGATGAAAATTGGTGAAAAAACTCCAAAAAAACAGAAAATGTAAATTTAAACTCTTCTTTCAAAAACTTGCTCAATTGGAGCTGAAAATAGATAACGTACACGTGTACGTTACCTGTACACAAGTCATTTAAATTTTTCGTAATGTGCGATTTGTGACCATAAAGGAAGAGTATTACCGGCATTGGAATTTCCATTTCTTTGAGGAACGGCAAAAATATGTTCGCAACGTATTCGTAAAATGACTCTCCCGTCATCCATCCGCGTTCAGATCGACCGAGACCCCATGTGCTCGGGCAGTTGCGAGCTACCTCATGAGGTATACGCTCGTAGGGGAAAATAGCTAAAGGTGGAGAGATGGTCCCACCAGCATTCACTGTAAAAAGAACTGTGATAAAATCTTTATCTAAGGATCCTGAAACGTCATACACAGACTTGCCACGCGACTTCCTCGCAGGTAGGAGTTGAAGGAAGCCAACGGCCGGTCGTGGGTGAGTCTATGGAGTTGGTGCACAATGTATTTACGAAACATAAAGCCCAAAGGCTGGTTTATTATTTGACACACTTGTGGTACAACACAGGTCTCAGGTTTCTCATTTAAATAATAAATGGCATCATCCGTGGGTGGTCTCCGCACATATAAATGAATAGCCAATCAAGATTTGGCGTGAAAAACACAATCGTTACACGATTACAATAATGAATGGCATCGTCCGCGGGTGGTCTCCGCACATATAAATGAATAGCCAATCAAGATTTGGCGTGAAAAACACAAAGGCAACTCTGCCCACTCAGTTCTACGATTGGCCTAAAGTTATAACCTGGGGAGCGACCACAGTCGAAAAGTGTTAATAGTTTTAGAATTTGGAACTCCTATCGAACTGAGTGACTTCTCCAGAACCCTCGACAAGACTAAAAGCAGCCTATCGTGGCGAGAATGACGCAAATTAGGAGGTTATCTTTACGTTACTGAATTTAATAGCCGTACAGAATATGCAGGCCTATTACAATTAAGCTGAAAGTTTAGTTCAAAGCAAACTTCAGGATGTAATCCCAAGAACAAAGCAAAATCCCATGAAGGGCAAAACAAAACCTGACGAAGTGATAAGTCCCGAGCGAGTCGCTGCCTCCAGTCCTGACGATGGTCCGTGAAGAAGTGACGTTCTGGAATTTTCCGTGCTCTCTTCGCTGCGACTGCTATCAGTTGTCTTCTGGGTTAAAGTCTGGCGCATGGCGCACTCTTGCGGTGACTTCGATGCACTCTTGCTCTCGCTGTCGCCGGTAGGTGGCGTGTGGTGTCCAAAGGGACTGTGACGCGCGCGAAGGTTTACATCGTTACAATCGCCCTCCTCCTGGTGAAAAATAAAGTGGGGAACAATTTATTTTGTTAGACATAGGGTTTCAGGTCAGAGACATGCCAGCGTCCGACATCTTTGTCGTTGTGGTCGTTAAGTTCGTAGATCAAAGGGGAGATCTTTTTCTTGACTTTGTAGGGGCCGGTGAACTTGGGCGCTAACTTAGCTGAGAAGTTCTTGGTTGCGTCCGACAGGGCGAAGTTTCTTTTCCAGACACAGTCTCCAACTTCGTAGTCTTGTCCGCGGTTCGAAGATTGTAGCGTCGCTCTTTGACTCCGTGCGCCTTAGCCAGATGAGTCTTTACTTCTTTAAAGCTTTAGGCAGCTCCTTCGGTCGATCTGCTTCGTCTTCTGGGGACACAGTGGTGCTTTCCCGTTGGTGTTCCGAGCCTTTCAGTACCATTTCTCTACCGTGGATTAGGTAGTAAGGAGTGAGTTTGGTTATGTCGCTTTCCGCTGTTCGGAGCGCACATGCTATCTTTGGCAGGTTGACGTCCCATTTCTTGTGGTTTTCGGCGATGTAAGATCTTAGCATTGTCACGATGGTCTTGTTTGTTCTCTCCACCGGATTGGCCTGTGGGTGCCTTCTAGCAGTGTAATGCATCTTTACGTGGTACGCCTGTGTCAGTTCTTTTAGCTTCTCCGAAGCAAACTCTGGTCCGTTATCGCACACTATGGCTTCGGGGACTCCGTGCTGAAGGAATATTCCGTTTTCCAGCTTCTCGCACACTAGTTTCGAGGTTGCTGCCCGCAATGGAAAGAGTTGCGTGTATTTGCTGAACGTGTCGGTGACGACCAAGTCGTATTTGTGTCCTGAGGTTGAGCGGGGGTGCGGTCCAATAAGGTCCGCACTGATCCTTCTCCCTGGGCGGTCGGCGTCTCGATTTTCTCCCATGAGTCCAGCGGGTCTCGTCTGGTCCGTCTTCGATTGTTGGCATATATTGCAGTGTTTAACATAATTCCACACGAAGAATCGCATTTTCGGCCAGTAGTATTTTTCTGCAGCTCGGCGTAAAGTTTTGCGGCTTCCCAGGTGGCCTGAAGTCGGTTGGTCGTGGCATTCGTAACAAGCGGCCGCGCGATCTTCTGCAGGGATGACTTGCTTCCACTCTGCCTCTGCGTCTGGTATTTTCTGCGGTTCTTCCACGAATTTGTAAATCCGGTCTCCTTCCACTTTCCATGAGGGGTAGGCTGACGGTTGATCTGCAATGCGTTGCTTCAATCGTAGGTACCACTGATCTTGTACCGGTGTTGTTATTTAAATAATGTGCAGCAGTCTTCTAGCGGCGTTCTGGATAGGAAGTCGGCGACGACGTTCTCCTTCCCTTTTCGGTGGACTATCTTGTAGTCGTGCTGTTGCAGTCTGAGGATCCATCGCGCAAGTCTTCCTTGGGCATCCTTCAGGTTGTCAAGCCACAGCAGACTAGCGTGGTCGGTGTGAACGGTGAAGTGGTAGCCCTCCAGGTACGGTCTCCATTTTTCCGCTGCCCACAAAACAGCCAAGCATTCCCGCTCCGTGGCAGAAAACTTGCGCTCGCTCTGCGTCAGAGATCGACTGGCGTAGGCGATGACTTTCTCTTCGCCCTCAATCAACTGATAGAGGACCGCTCCGAAGCCTAGGCCTGAGGCGTCTGTCTGCACTTCGAACGGGACTGAGAAGTCTGGGCACGACAGAATCGGGGCTTCTACAAGACACTCCTTGGGGTCCACAAACGCTTTCTCCGCTTCTGCGATCCAAGCGAAATGCTGTCCCTTGCGTTGCATTTTGGTGAGCTCTTCCGCTCTTGATGAGAACCCATCGATAAAGCGGCGGTACGACGAAACGATACCAAGGAACTTTCGCACGTCTCGCAGGTTTTTCGGGGTGGGGATATTTAGAATTGCTACTCCTTTTTCTGGGTCAACGCGGAGGCCTCTCGCATCGATCACGTAACCTAGATACTTCAGTTCTGGTCTGCAGAACTCGCTCTTCTCTTGATTCACGGTAATCCCAGCGTCGTAGAATCTCTTCAACACGCTGTTGACCACTTGTAGGTGCTGCTCAAAGGTTTGGGTGACTATGATGATGTCGTCGAGGTACACAAACGGCATGATCAGGTCGTAACGTAGCATCCATGAGTCGTTGCCACGTCGCTGGCGAGTTTCAGATTCGGGCTCCTTGCGGCATGCACGTGAACTGAAATAGTCCTCTTCCTGGCACGGTGAAAGCTGTTTTCGGTCTGCTTTCGTTGGCAAGCGGTACTTGAAAAAATGCCGACTTGACGTCGATTGTCGAGACATACCTCGCATCTCGTAGGCGGTCTAGGGCTTGGCTGATGAATGGTAGTGGGTATGCATCGAGAACTGTGACGGAGTTGACAGCGCGGAGGTCAACAATGAAGCGTTTCTTGCTGTCCTTGTGGATTATCCAAGCGGAAATGACCAGCTGCTGGTAGATGGCTCTACAACTCCCGCTTCCAATAGCTTGTCAAGTTCTTCGTTAAATGCTGCATTTACTTTTGGTGACACCGGGAAATACCTTTGCTTCACGGGTTTGGCGTCCTTCGTGTCGATGACGTGCTCCACTAGAGTCGTTCTCCCTAGCTTCGTTCCCATCCTGGTGAAGTGCTTGCTGACGATTTGGTCCGGTCGTTTCCCTTGCTCGGGTCGAAGGTCATCTCTTGACATGATGATCGGTTCCGTGTTCATGGACGCCACATGGGCAGATTCTTTCTAGAATTTCCAGGTGTTTGACGAGAGGTTTGGCACTACATGCATTCGAGTCCAAAAGTCCACACCTAACACTAGTTCAGGTCGTATTTCTGGTACGACCAACACTTTAAACACGCACACTTTGTTGAGAAGAGTTATGAGCAAGGTTACTTCACCTTCTATTGCGCATTTTCTTCCATCAGCAACTGTTATGTTCGGTAGGTTGTTTCCGTTGGAAATGAGTCCCATGCGGTCGATTTTCTTCCACCCCTCGCGTCCAAGAATGGTCCTGCTCGAGCCTGAGTCGAGCAATCCCCTCAGCTTGACGCCGAAGATTGTGACGGTGATGTGTGGTCGCGGGTCTTGTGTGACATCGAACAATGCGTAGTCTAAATGCACAGTACCTTGTTGAAGGGCGGCGGTCGTCGTCAAGGCTCCTAGCGACTGCCTATTGCTTTTCCCGCGCATGGTTCGCAGAGCTGGTCTTTCAGTGAACGTGAGGTGCTCCGCATCTGTGACAGTAGTTTGTCCTCCTTCTCGCAATGCAGGCTCGGAAGCGGTGGCCGGGTTTCAAACAGTTCCAACACTATCGGGGCTCTCTCTTCGATTGGTGACGTTGGGATTTCGGCCAGAAGGGGTCGCCTTTTCGGGTGGCTATATCCCAGGTCGGGTTCCAGTGAGTACCTTGGGTCCGGTGGTGGTCTGAAGTTGTCCGAGGTTTGCTTCGCGTCGGCTATCTGTCGACAAAGATCCCTCAGCGTTGCAATATCTGGGATGGCTTGGAAGGTGAGTCGTTTGATGAAGAACGGTTGCAGGTTTTGTTGCACGATCGCAAGTTGCTCTTCTTCCGGCATCGGTGTTTGTAGCCTGTGGAAAAGGTTATCCAAAGCCGCAAAGAAGATCGGTAGCTTCTCTTCTGAGCCTTGCGTCCTAGTCAGGATTTCGGCTCTGAGTTGCGCATCGTAGTTCCTCGGTTGAAACTCTTGTTTCAGTTCACTGACCAGTTGCTCCCATGAGGTTAGTCGTCTTCGTGCCGACCTGAACCAAATCAGGGCCTGTCCTGTGAAAAGGTCAACTGCCTCGGACCAGAGTTGGGCCTCTGAGACACCGCGAGCTTGCTTCAGCTCCTCGATCCTCTCAAGGAAGGCACCCACGCTGCAGTCCTTGGCGTCGCCACCAAATTGGACTCCCCAACGTTGAACTGGTACCTGCTTCCTCGATGGTTGTGCGTTGATCTGTCCGTTTGCATTTTCCTGTGGGTTGTTGATTAGGGGCATCTGCTGAACGAGGCCAATGGCTTGCTGCATGTTTTCGAATTTAGTGTGGACTTGGTGAAACCTTGCGTTCACTACCAGCACTTCCTTTCCTGTACCGGGGCCGAATCAAGAGTGACTAGAGTAAGCCTCCACTCGGTGGCATTCAGCTTGACCTGAATCCTTCTCTCCTGGATAGGCTCCCCTTCGAAGTCGTTAATGAGGGCATCTACTTCGGTACATTTCTCCCCAATGGAGTGCAGTTCTGCCAAAGACATGGGTTCGTCCATCTGGATGATTAAAGATAAGAGTGTACTGGTAACCTCAGTCTTGAGAATCAAATCGGGTGCAAACGTTCAGCTCGTTGGTTGCCGGTTTCCCTGTAGACGTCGTTGGTGTCCAGTTTCTCTGTAGACGACGTTGGTGTCCAGTTACTCTGTATACGACGTTGGGCGCCAGTTTGCCACGCGACTTCCTCGCAGGTTAGGGTTGAAGGAAGCCAACGGCTGGTCGTGGGTTAGCCTATGGAGTTGGTGCACAATGTATTTACGAAACATAAAGCCCAAAGGCTGGTTTATTATTTGACACACTTGTGGTACAACACAGGTCTCAGGTGTCTCATTTAAATAATAAATGACATCGTCTGCAGGTGGTCTCCGCACATTTAAATAAATAGCCGATCAAGATTTGGCGTGAAAAACACAATTGTTACACGAGTACAATAATGAATGGCATCGTCCGCGGGTGGTCTCCGCACATATAAATGAATAGCCAATCAAGATTTGGCGTGAAAAACACAAAGGCAACTCTGCCCACTCTGTTCTACGATTGGCCTACGATTGACCTGGGGAGCGACCACAGTCGAAAAGTGTTAATAGTTTTAGTATTTGGAACTCCTATCGAACTGAGTGACTTCTTCAGAACCCTCGACAAGACTAAAGGCAGCCTCGTGGCGAGCAAAACGCGTATTAGGAGGTTATCGTTACGTTACTGAATTTAATAGCCGTACAGACTATGCAGGCCAATCACAATTAAGCTGGAAGGTAAGTTCAAAGCAAACTTCGGGATGTAATCCCAAGAACAAAGCAAAATCCCATGAAGGGCAAAACAAAACCTGACGAAGTGATAAGTCCCGAGCGAGTCGCTGCCTCCAGTCCTGACGATGGTCCGTGAAGAAGTGACGTTCTGGAATTTTCCGTGCTCTCATCGCTGCGACTGCTATCAGTTGTCTTCTGGGTTAAAGTCTGGCGCATGGCGCACTCTTGCGGTGACATCGATGCATTCTTGCTCTCGCTGTCGCCGGTAGGTGGCGTGTGGTGTCCAGAGGGACTTTGACGCGCGCGAAGGTTTGGATCGTTACAGACTTGCCACGTTCTCCCAATATCAGCTGTCCTTTAGGAGCGAGAAAAACTGCGGTTTCGTCGCAGTTCCATACTCTCCTCGGGTCTTTCAATATTTCCAAGTCAACTTTATCTGCTTCAAAAGAATCAGTTATCTCCTTGAACCATGATCGGATGGCCCGTTCAGAGACTAAAGCTCTTGCTCTACCTAAATGTCCTGCATGCTTTAAAGAAACTTCCGGATTTCTACGAAGGATACCTTCGAACCATCTTCTCCCAGGGCGGTTGTCAGTGAAAGTATCTCCTACTTATAAAAGCCGTGTCTGTGAGTATGTTTTCACCTCGACTTTCTTTCGTTATGCGTTTCTCCTTTTTTCCAGATTTTTTCTTCAAATTTTGGGACCATGCTAATTTTCATGTTCTGCAGTGCAACGTGGGGTTTTCGGGGCTGTTTGCCCAAAAAAGGGCCCTTTTTTGGACAAATTTGAATGAAATTTTGAATATTTTCCTCACTTGAGATTTCCATTTTGTAGAACTTTTCTTCCGATCTGGGATCCTAAAACCCGCAGGTCGAATTGACCCTCGGGGCACCATCGGGGGGTCATTTTGCCAACCAGCTTTGACTGAGTTGACGTATACATTGTTGACGTGAATGCGTCAAATACTCCTCTGCACACGTTGTCTCCGTGGGTGCTTGGTTAGCACGTTGTCTGTTGGTCGTCTGTGCTGCACCCACGAGTTGCGGGTTCGAAAACGCGCGGATGACAAATTTTGGATTCCAGTGGAAATTGGTTCAACATTTCGACACCTTCTCCTCTCTATTATTAAGTATTTCAACACTTCAACTAATGTGACCATCGGGTTTATTTTGAAGCTTTTGCAAACCCGCTCTCAAATTGATCAACACCCGTTAAGGTTCCGCTCTCAAGATCGACAGCATCTCGTAGCTAACGGATAGCACGTTCGACTGCTGATAGGGATGTTCGAGTTCAAATCAAGAGGCGGACGACGTTTTTCGATTCAAGATTTGTGTTTCACATTTACTATCAAAGGTTTAAAATATTTTTTGAATCTGGCGATTGGACAGTGCGCCCAAAATATTCATTTTTCTTAGGCAATGTCGACTAATTACAATATGTTTCATACTGTCGATACCTCGCTCAATATGGCATCTCCGTGGATATTTGGTTAGCACAAAGACATCCTAATCAACCGACGCCGGTTCTAGCACTTCATTATTTTGAATTTTGAATTTCAGGTACGTTATGCATTTTAAAATATCATCTGCAGTGGTCTTCTGGGTGATTTTGGCTCTAATTAATGTCACCTTAAATGAAGCATAACTTAACATAACTATAATAGTGTTTGTTTTTATTTTTAAAATTAAAAAAAGTAATATGCCTGGATAAATTCTAGACAAAGTATTTAGTGTATAGACAAGGTTCATGAGTGTAACACTAGGGGGGCGTCCAATTACAAGACCTTTGCAAGGAACTGTAATGGTGCAAAATGGGCGTCCTCCATTTTCAATAATGGTGTTCGGTTGTTTGATAGATTTAATGTTAATGTTACGGATTTAGATAATACGGAATTTAAAATAATTGCCATGAATTGGGCAAAAAAACTGTAATGTAATGAAATGTATGCAAAATACTGGCTTTATAGCTAATAAATAAACATTATTATTATTATTATTATTATTATTATTATTATAACTTAAAGTTACCAGATAGGTTCCACGTTCTACCTCCGCCCCCGCAGCGTTCTGACCGCACTCTCGGCTCCTGCATGACATTTTTGCGTTCAAATCGTTTGTGGAAAAAAAAATTTACAGCATATTTTTACAGAAAAAAAAGAACACCATTAAAATGGGCCCATTTTTCGAAAAATATTTTCCTTTTTTTAATTTTTCCCTTACACCAGTTTTTCATTCTGTCCGTTGTGTTCTGTTCTGTTGTTTGTTGTTTTACTCTACTCCGATTACCTGGCCGATCTGACCGTCGGACTGCTTTCCGTGTGGAGGGGGGGGGGGGGGGCTGGGGGAGACGTGTGGACTGTCGGAGTAGACACATCAGATTTCGTGTGATGGAAGGTATTATGTGTCTGCCATTGGTAACCACGTCAATCTTCGAGCCGAACGTCGCGGGTTCGAGTCTTAAGATAGTGAATAAATTTTTGATGAGCGTAGCGAGCGGAGCGAAATCTTCAATTTCACTTACCCCAGAAAAAAGTCACTTGTGTATGTTTTTTTTTGTGTGTGTTTGTGCGCGCTCTACAGACCAAACGCCTGAACCGACATGGATGAAAATATCTGAGTATCTACCTCTGTTCTTAGACCCCGTTGCTTTTTTGAAAAAGATCGGTTCAGTAAATTTGTTATAAATCAATTTTTACGAAATTTTTCGATTAGTTCAGAATTTTGAACCCCTGTCAATTTCAAAGTTCTGAACATAACTTCACCAAAACTTCTAAACATGTTGACCTTATACATATTTATCATGCCTGCAAATCTTAAAGTTCGGTAGGTTTTTCCAATTGGTTTTATTAGCATTTTTGTGGTGTTTTTTTCGTGATTTGACGGCTGATTCAATACAAGTCCGGTTTCCTTCGTTTCCTTGGTTACCAGCTTTGTTGACCTCGAAGAGAAACAAAGGAACGTCAGAATCCGTATACATTTTCAAGTGATCAGAATTTTCGAGAAGGCAATGGTCAGGTTTGGTGCTCCATGGTTTTCTTGTGACTGCTGCCTGCACCTTTTAATCCGCTATACACAAACCGCTTCCTATACGCTCATCTTCAACGCAACACAAATTGCGTTCGCGAAGCCCTAGTGGATTTCAAGGAAACTTATGTTCTTCATCTCAACGCTATCCTCTTATATATAACCTATATTTCAAACGATGAACTGAAGTGACCCGTAAGCAATATCCGCGTACTGTAGCGTTCTCATAGCACTTTTGAATACTATACGAAATATTTGAGTTCAAATCGCGTGGATGACACTTATTTAAAATAATGGACTGAGGATGCTACCTCATTTTCCTATAAAGGCCATGCCATGAACAGTGCAGGCCGACGATTTTTCGGGGAACGTGGTGGGGGTTTTGGTGCAGTTTCACAAACAAGATGTGCCCAATTAACAGGCGCGGATTAACAGGCGCAGGGGCCTCATTCTGTTCTCGAGCTGCATGGACGGAGTGCGGGGGATAAAGCGCAAACACATTGGATAAACAGCTTGGTACGAAAGGTTCCAATTTGATAATTATACATCTTGCTACACTCATATTCATGAGCGCCCCAATCTGAAATTAATATCATATTCTAACAAAAACAAACCCAATCAATAACAGTGCGAGTTCCACATCGTCAGCAATCAAGTTGAAAGAGGTGAGGTTGAAAAAGACGTGATCAGACTATAAGCAAAGAGTTATCGTGACAAAAAAGTTCTCTCATCTTTTACTACGTGAAATCAGTTACACTATGCGAGGCCCACGAGCTTTGCAAGCGAGGCCCCATGAACCCAAGTCCCCAGGACGGCCTCGCAGGCACCGAGGCGTTTGGTTAGCACGTTGTCTGGTTGTTGGTTGTCTGTTGGTTGGCTGTTGGTTGGCTGTTGGTTGGCTGTTGGTTGGCTGTTGGTTGGCTGTTGGTTGTCTGTTGGTGGGGTTGCGAGTTCGAGTGCGCGCGGACGACGGATTTTATATTTCAGGGAAACCTTAGTTATACATTTTGACATCTTCTGTTCTGTGTAACGAATTTCAAAATTTAAATAAAGTGAGCATCGGTTTTTTTTTTCAATTTGTTCAATACCTGCTCTCAAATTGCTCAATATCCGCTAGGTTTCGCAAGAAACTTGCCAGCATCCCATAGCTAACGGATCGCACGATGGGCTGCTGGTAAGGAAGTTCGAGTTCAAATCCCGATTTGGGCAACTATTTTCTATTCAAGATTTGTTTTGCACTTTTCGTCAAAGTTTGAGAAGTTTGTTAGTATCGACGTTCTAGGTCCCAAAGTGTAATTACGTTGGCAGTGCCCCCAAAATAGTTATTTTTACTGAGGCAATGTCGACTGCTTACATCTTTCATACTTTACGTAGCATATACCTCGCTCATTATGGCATCCGTGGATGTTTGGTTCCGCGTGGTGGGGAGGTTAGGAGAATCACTCTGTGATTTTTTCGTTAGTCACCGTTTTGGTGTCCACCATTTTGGTACAGTCCTTTACGGAGTTACAGTTTTTGAGGGGTGACAGTTTTTTTTCCATCGACTCTCACTCCAAATAGTTCTTTGTTAGGGGGTGGGGTTAGTTTGGCATATGGCCTTTGAAACACTATAGAAATGATAAAGAATTTGTCCTGTTGAATTCTCTTGGATTTCTTTGACTTTGAAAATTTTGAGGTCATTAGTGGGGAGGCTCTAGGCACCCACACACTCACCGTGCGTAGCACGGGCTCATACTGCTAGTTCTTCACTTCTAAAGTGTCAACATTTTTTTACACAGAGCCAAGAACACTTTCTTTATTAAGAGGAAATCCTCTTCTTGCTAGGTCCAAGATGTAATCCCTTGTTTTTGTCTCTACATCAAGCGGGAAAATGGACGTTCGACCTGGATGTGCCGAATGCGCTGGGGCTCTATTGTTGACCTTGTTCCACAAGGTGCTCCTTGGTTCAGCAAATAGTTTGCTTGCTTTGGATACGTTCATCCCAAGACCAAAGGAACGTAATGCATTTTTCACCTTACTAGGCGAGTAAAGAGTTTTCTTGGGCCTGCAACCGTCCCTCACAGGTGTTTCCTTGGGCCTGCGACCAGCCCTGGAAACCGTTTTCCCCATATTTATCTGCAAATGAATTAAATTTTTTTTTTTGCGAAAATCTTGTTTTGGGCACATTGCGTGCCAGTATTGGGCACGAGGTTTTCCTCATGGGTGTAGTCTTACCTTCAAATCACACTTCACACTTGAAATTAGATGCAACCCAGTTTTGGGCAATTTGCCCAAAAGTGAAAAAAAATCTTTAAAATGCTCCACTATTGGGCATGCTCGTATTTTACATTTAGTGCAAAAAAAATGATTTTCTAATCTAAACCATATGCACTTTCTATCACAATTCTCAATAACCAAACATTTCCATGAAGTATCTACATCTTATAGTGCATAAACAACTACTACTAAATTGTGTGGCTTGTAACGACTTTGTGCAGTACATACCGACTTCAATCAGCTCCATTCACGGCACTCTCTTCTTTCTGTTGTCAGCCATTTCCTAGAGCAGCTGTTCCACAAAAAATGCACCTTCAGGCTGACACCTGCATGTATATTCTGGAACTATACGATATACACAGAAATGCAAACTTATGTTAAAGTATTCCCCTAAACAAAAAGCTGTCCTAAACTGGTACAGTGACCAAAACAGGTACAATCACACTCACTTCAATTACGAAATGTACCATAAAATCCAACACATTTGTATGCGATTTCAACTTTGGGAATTATTTACTAATAAACTACCCGAATGCCCGTCCTAAAAATTGGTAATCTATCACATCTATCATGCATCTATTGACATTTCCTAAATTTTCAGCTTATTACAACATTGCGCAAAGTTGTACACTCACTTCAAGTACGAAATTTCCCGTAAAATCCAATGCTTTTGTATGCGATTTCAATTTTGGGAATTATTTTCTAAAAAACTATCCAAATGCCCGTCCTAAAAATTGGTACTAGTATATATACATATATGGACTACATTTTATTAAATTTTGAGCTTATTACAAGATTGCAGAAACTCACTTCAATGACGAAATGTACCATAAAATCCAATGCTATTGTATGCGATTTCAACTTTGGGAATTATTTTCTTAAAAACTGTAATATATGAGCATGCCGTAGAGCGCGCCACTGCAGCAGCAGCGGGGCGAGGATGTTGGGGCGCTCGAGCGGCAGTCGGGCCAGTGCGGTCCGGGTATACGCATCGTATAATTGTCTCAGGGTTAGCCTACAATAAATGGTGTCTGCTCATATCACGTTTTCTTCATTGTCTTCGTGTCGCTGGCTTCGCCAGCGACGATCTGTCAACACTGCGGCCGTTAGGCCATATTGTTTGAAGCTTAGTTTATAGTCACTGCACTTGTCGGTGGATTGATTAATTGTAGTGCAGGGCACTTATCAGCGGGTTCGCTGATTCTTGGGTGGAGACAGCGAAGGTGTTGTTTAGGCGAGCTGTGGTCTCGCCCAGGGTCGCCATCCGGCACTGTCGATGGACGTCTGCCGTCCTGGCGTAGCGCGGCAGCCGCAACGCCGCCTTCAGCACCGCGTTTTGGATGCGTTGCAGGCGCATCTGGTGCGTGCGCGCTGCGTTTGCCCAGATCGGTGATGCGTACGTCATCGTTGGTCGGATGACCGCCTCGTAGAGTCGCACCTTGGTGGCGGCCAGCATGGAGCGTGCTCGGAAGAGTGGCCGGAGTGCGGCCAGCTTGCGATACGCCTTGGTGGCAGTTTGGCGTAGGTGCTCGGCAAACGTCAGTCTCTTGTCGAGCACGACTCCTAGGTAGCGGCTGTGCGGTCGCCACTGGACGGCCTCACCCACTACTCGAATCAGGGGCCGAACCACCTTGGTTCGGCGGGTGAAGAAGGTTGCCTCAGTCTTGGTGGCATTGACGAGGATGCGCTCCCGATGGTAGTAGGCGCAGACCTTGTCCACGGACGCTTGGAGGCGACGTCGCATCGCGCCCCCGGTGTGTGTCTGGCAGAGGATCGCTGCGTCGTCGGCATACAGCGCAAGCTGCGTGTCCGGCAGGTCGGTGGGGATGTCGTTCGTCAGCAGGTTGAAGAGCAGAGGACTGATAAGGCCTCCCTGTGGAACGCCCGCTGCGATAGGCCGCGTCGACGATTGCTCCCCGCGCAGCGCCACGAAGAAAGAGCGGCTGTCTAGGTAGCTGACTACCCAGTTGATGAGGTAGCTGTCGAAGCCCTGGGAGATCAGCTTCCCCACGAGACCGGTGTGCCAGACGCGGTCAAATGCTTTGGCGATGTCAAGGAAAATGACCCCCGTGCTCTTTTGGGTTCTCAGACCTTCCCGTATGTGACTTGTCACTCGCAGCAATTGGTGCGTTGTAGAGTGCTTCGAACGAAAACCAAATTGCTGCGGAATGAGGAGGTCATGGCGTTCGACAAATTCCTTGAGGCGGCTAAGTATAACTTTCTCGAGTACCTTTGACAGGCAAGATAGCAGACTGATTGGCCTGTAGTTCGCCGGGTCGCGCAGAGGTTTGTCTGGTTTGGGAAACACGATGATTTTCGCACGTTTCCATGGTGTTGGGAAGTGCTGGAGCTGCAGGCTAGCGTTGATGATGGCAACTAGCCGGAGAGCGCCCTCTTCAGGCAGTTCACGAATCATTGTGTTTGTTACACCGTCGGCGCCGGGGGACTTTTTCCTCGGAAGTCCTAAGACAATGTCGGCCACTTGGCTCCTGGTCACGGGGGGTGGCGATTGGTCCCGTGGTCTGGTGGCTGCGAGGTGACGGGTCACGGCCTGCTCTACTCCTGCTGAGTGGTCATTTGGTGGGTTCGGGGTGAACTGGGCCTCGAGCGAATCGGCCAGTACCTCGGCTTTGTCTCTGGGCGAGCACGCGAGGTGATTGCGCCCTTGCAGTGGCGGACTTGGTTCTGCTCGGTTTAGCAGTTTGCGAGTCATAGTCCATATGCTGGCGTCTTCGGGCGTGAGTTCGCCGACGGTTTGCTCCCAGCGCTTGCCGCGAAAGACGGCGATGTCTCGCGTCAGTTCCCGTTCCAGCTTGTTGTATTGCGCCTTGCGGTCTGGCGTGCGCAGCTGTTGCCATTGGCGTCGGGCCTTGTTCTTCTCACGGATGGCCGTCATCAGGTTGGGCGGGAGGTCGTAAATCGAGCAGTGGCTGGGTGGTAACAGGGGCACGCTGCGCTCGACTGCCGCCACGATGGTGTCGGTGAGTTGAGTGACTGCCTTGTCCAGCTCGGCCGCCGTCGTAATTGGCGAGGTGGCCACGGTCTCTGATACGGCGACGCGATACGCGTCCCAGTCAGCCCGTCGCCAGCAGCGTCTCGGTACTTGGGGCGCAGGCAGCAGCTCGTCCCCGATGGTGATGCGCACTGGGTTATGGTCTGATGATAGCTCGGCGAGTGTTTCCAGCTCCAGTGAATGCTGGCAGTTCTTCATCAGTACGATGTCTAGTACGTCAGCAGTGGTGTTGTGGTGAATATGCGTTGGTTCGGTCGGACCATAAACATCGAAGCCGGACCGAATGGCGTGCGCTCTGAGACGAAGGCCCTTGGCGTTCCCGCGACATGAGTTCCATGCCGGGTCTTTGCAGTTGAGGTCACCTGCTATGATGGTGGGCAGGGGGGAGTCGAGCAGGGCGTCCAGGTCGCTGAGCACAAGTTTGGCATTGGGGGCCGAGTAGACCGCGAAGAGCCGCAGCGGCCCTCGCTCTGTGTGAACCAGCACTCCTGTCGCCTCCAGCCGCTCTAGGGGCGGCAAGGCGAGTTCTTCGTGGCGGACTTTGTGATTTACGAGGATGGCCGTGCCTCCCGCGCTTCGCTGGGTCGCCGCGATGGGGCGGTCGGTGCGGTAGACTTGGTGGTTTGCCATTGCGAATCGGTTCGGGTTTCGGAGGTGCGTTTCAGAGATTAGCGCGACTGAGAACTCGTGTGACGTCACGAATGCTAGTAGTTCGTCCCGTCTGGAGATAACGCCGTTGGCGTTCCACATCACTAGGTGGGTGAGAGCGGGGGGCCGTCTACCCATGGTGGGAGGGCGCGCTGTGACAGAACGTTAATACGAGTTGCGCAATCGTGGTGACAACCGGGTGTAGAGCCAAGTCGATCACCAGCTTGGCCATCTGCCGCACGGCGCTCATCCAGTCGAGCGCTGGTGGTTGCGTCTGGGGACATTCCTGCGCGGCAGGAGCGGAGGCAGGAGCGGGCTCGGCGAGGAGCGGCGGGTTGTTGGCAGTGATGGCACTGTGGCTGACGTTCGGCGACACCGGGCGCGCGATGGCCGTCAGGTTGTGCGTGGGGGCGCGCTGCGCAGAGTTTGCACCCGGGGCTCGGCGCGCCGCTGTCGCTGGTGCGCGTTTCTGCGCAGCCTTGAGATAGGCGCAGCCACGGTAATTAGCCGCGTGCGCCTCGCCGCAGTTCGTGCACGTGCACGGCTGGTCGCGGGGACGTGGGCACTCGGCGCTGGCGTGCGGCGCGTCGCACTTGACGCAGCGGGCCTGTTGTCTGCAGTAGGGCGCTAGGTGACCGGTCTTTTGGCACCGGTAGCACATGGTGACTGCCGGGGCAATACCTTTGCGCGGAGCTTCTGCAGAGACCACGCACCCCTGGAGGCGCGTAATCTCTCCAAGATCTACCGGCCTGCTGCCGGGAAGGGCCGGCGCAAGCACCACTGTGAAGAGCGGCTTGATGGTGTCGCCTCTCTTCACTTGTTCTACGGCTTTGACATCGTAGCCGCGTTCTATTAACTCCAGCTTGATGTCTGCTGGGTCGGCGTTGAATGGGCAACCTCGCAGAATAAAGCGCTTTGATGCGCTAGTCTCTGTAGAGTATGTGTAATACTCTACTTTCCTGGCATCTAGTAAGGACGTCAGCGTCATGTAGTAATTGATGTTGCTGGGGATGACCTTTGTCATGTATATTTAGTTATTGTGCGGTCCTGAACATAACATTGGCGACGAGTAAAGAACCAAAGCAAAATGGCGTACGTCGGGAAAGTAACGGAATTTAATCCCAACGACGAAGATCTGGAAGCTTATTTGGAACGGCTAGATTTGTACTTCGATGTTAACGAGGTTAAAGAGGAGAAGAAGTGCGCGTTCTTACTTCAGTTCGTAGGCCCGAGCGTGTACAAAATTATAAAAACACTTCTTTATCCCGACGTGCCGAAAAAGAAGTCGTACAGTGATATTGTAAGCAAACTAAAGGAACATTTCATACCGGTCAAGTCTGTGGTAGTAGAATGCTACCATTTTAACAAGCGGAACCAGTTGGACGGTGAGTGTGTCGTCACGTACGCAGCAGAGCTGCAAAGGTTAGCAACCACGTGTGACTTTGGGTCTCATCTGTCCCGGGCACTGAGGGACCGTTTTGTATGCGGTGTCAAGTCAGAGGAGATACGGCAGGCACTTCTAAACTGCACGGAGGAGCTTACATTCGCGAAGGCGTGCCAGATAGCACGAGGACTCGAGGCGGCCCGGAGTAACGCCGCGACGGTGGGCGACGACGAGCGCTTTGTTAAGGGGTGCGAGCGCAGGGGTTCCGGGGAGCATTCCAAATCAGTAGTCAATTATGATTTGTCGGGTCCCAGTCAGCAACAAGGCAAACGCGAACTTGTGAGTAAGAGTAAATGTCGACGGTGCGGTCGGAAACACAGTGAGGACAGTTGCCCCGTTAAACAGTGGGTGTGCTTCGCGTGCAAGGCCCGAATGTGTCGCCGCGGGAAACTCGTGAAGGGCGTGCAAGACGACTAGGAGCTGGACAACGAGTCAGCCGATTGCGCCGAGGAAGATTACGTGTCGGGGTCGGAGGACGAGTCGGCCTTCAAGCTCAACAGCATCCGTCGAGTCGGCAAAGTGCACGCGGGTGACACGCCATTGCTACGCCGCATGAACTTCGGACGAAAGGACTTGCTAATGGAAGTCGACAGCGGGTCGCCGGTGAGCATCGTATCGAGGGCGCAATACGCCGCAATGTTTAGCCACATTCCAATCAAGCGATGCGATGAACAGTTGCGATCGGTGACGGGAGCAAGGCTCGATGTAATGGGTCAAATAGCGGTCAGGTATGAGGGCCACAAATTGCCTCTAATTGTCGTGCGGAACCGGCTGTCGCCACTTCTGGGAAGGTCGTGGCTAGATCGGATTGCGCCGGATTGGCGGCAAACCCTGACGTCAAAACAGGTCGGTAATATTGTGGACAGTGACGTGCGTGTGCACGAAGTAGTGAACGAATTGAAGGTTAAATACCCTAAAGCGTTTGATCAAGATAATAATGGGGCCATTGAGGGGTATGAAGCCGAAATTGTACTGAAGGATAACTGCACCCCAGTGTTCCATAAACCATATGATGTACCTTATGCCTTGCGAGGCGCAGTGGAACTGGAGCTCAACGGACTAGTTGGTTTCGACTTCACACTTCTCCTCAACGTTCCAATCTTTTCATTTACATACTTTGTAATGAGCATTAGTTCCCGCTGTATAGATTCTTCGTCACTAATCCTACTTTCCAGTCTTTTGCGCAGTAGTCCTGTAATGAACAAAACAGAACACAACAAAAATAGAAACGCACTTTATTGCGACTCCGCTACAAATAAGAGTATGAGCATATATTTGCCAGTGCGTTACCTTTGATAACTGCCATCTTCTCAGGCGTTAGTGGTTGCTTTTTGGCAAGGGCCATGCCGTGTTTGTTGTTGGGTTCCTTGCCCCCCACAGTTCGATGTTTGAGCACCTCATCACCCCAAATGGCCATGGCCATTTTCTTACAAAATGCCGAGGGATTCGTCTCCGGACTGCTTATCTCTAGCCACTTTGATCTCGAAATGATCACCCCATTACCGAAGTTAATCTGAAAATAGAAGACAAATTTTGCTATTTCTTATGTTGCAATCTGTAGTGCATGCTAGCTTTTATATTTCGGTAAGAATCTACGCAATTTGCCCTGTACAAAGCAGCAGAATGCACGTACCATATCAGCCCTTGGGGTGTTAGATGTGGGCGCAACCAAAAGTTTTGGTGTCTGCAGGGAACAACCAGAAGTTTCTGCAGGGTGCTCCATCAAAAGTTGTCGGGCAACCTAAATTAAATTGAAAAAGACATGTTGAGTATTTGAATAAAAAATAACTATTAATCTTGTTTCCAAAATATTCTACTTACTGCAGGCTTCATGCTACATGCTGCAGGCTTCCCAACAACGCAGGGTGTGCCCAATTTTAAAGGCACAAACTCTTCGCTTTGATCCCTAAGAGCACCATCTACCTGAAATAAATAGAAAATAAGTTATGTCCATACATATAATTATTAGAACCGAATCCACCTCTAAAGAGGCAACTTACCGATGGCCCAGTCGTTGGGGATAGTGCGGGAAAATCGCTTTCGAAATCATCTGCAAAAAAGTGACCGATCAGTGGTGGGTGACAATTAATCCTGTATCGACACTCAAATCGACACTATGAAATAACAAACAAAGCAGGCAAATGAATAAAATATAGATTTAAAAGCATAGGTACCCTTTGACTGCAGCAAACAGTTAGGTACTTTAATTTGTCCTATGCCAGTTTTGCTAACATTTCCTGCAACAAAAAATGGCACACATATAGAAAATATTTTCAATTAAGTTAACGTTTGGAGATCCAATTACGGATAATTTCATCAAGCAACGTACGTTCGAGAGCTTCGAGAAGTTGACCCTGAAGCCGCATGTTTAGAATGTGCAGGGTGTCATTTTCTTTTATTATCTTAGCCTGGTCAAGGCTATCGGCCTTTAACCTCTTAACTGCTTTCTTTAAAGCCTCATTTTCTTGTCGCAAAGCATCCAGCTCTGATATTGCAATCACAACTGTCTCGTCCTCGTCTTCACTCGAAATTTCAGAGATACGGGCCTTCTTCAACGGCGGCATGCCATTATTGGCACCTCTATTTTTGATTTTCTGTGACAAAATCCTCTCCATTGCCTTTTTTTGGCAGATCAGTTTCTGCAAAATAGCAAAAATTACTAGAAAAACATAAATATATATCTGAGAAGGTACTATAAAACTACCAATTATATAGATATATGTAAAAACATTAAAGCAGTTCTCCAAAACGCTTTTAAAAGAACGTATTATAGTGCACAGAATACCAATTGATTATACAACCCCTTTGAATTTATTGAAAAAAAATTTGCGTAGGAATAATCGCACATTTTCATTTTGGGGTGGCACCTCCTTGTGACGTATACTTGGGGAATGGCTAGCGCCAGCAGCATAAGCTCGGCCGCGCTACGCAGTGGCAATTGCATCTCAATGGACAGCGAGAACATCGGATCCATACTATATGGAGGTCCTGCCATTTTCACTCCAAATCGACAAGCGACCCGACCGCGATTGCTATCGGCCTAACACTAGACACTGGGTAGCGCGGCCGAGCGCATGCTGCTGGCGCTAGCCGTTCCCCAAGGATACGTCACAAGGAGGTGCCATGCCAATACGAAAATGTGCGATTATTCCTACGCAAAATTATTTTTTTCAAAAAATTCAAATGGGATGTTTAATTAATCAGTATTCTGTACACTATCTGTTCTTTTAAAAGCAATTTGGAAGACTCCTTAAAGAGAACATACTCTTTTGGGATCATCGTCAGATCGTTTTGTTGGTGGTGGGGCTCTATCCTCAGCCGCACTTTCCTCGAAAATTTTCTTTTGAGGAACTTGCTTTGTTTGGATAGCTACATTTAGTTCTTCAAGAGATGCTTTAAGGGAAAAAGAAAAAAGTTTGTATTAAGAATAGCATACATAACATATGCTATAAATAAATAAAATGCAAGCAATGTCCGGGATCTGCTGAGATGTTGCATATATCTGCTCTCATTCATAACATCACCACCAAATCGAGTATCTATTACTATGAGAATTGAACGATTGCATGAACAGTGAGCAAGTAAAACATTTCATGGCTTCACATGTGTCAGGCAGCTACTTTTAGGCCGCCCTAACGATGTCTGAGAATCTGCCGATGAACGAGACGTGCAAGATGAATAAACGCAGACATGATGACCACATGCTTTGTGCAAAAATGAAATACTTGGGAATAATAACTTCCTTAAATCAATATTAAAGGAATGTACTTACTTCCAAACTTAAGAATTTGAGCATCATAGTAGCTCCCTTCATCTGTCTCTTCACCCGCATGGGCGTTAAACCAATAGGCTTGATAGAGCCGGTCTTGCTTGAAGTCATTTACATGCGCAGGATGAAAATCCTTTATTTCAGCTATGTCTATAATTTTCTTCACCCCGTCAATCTTGTATCTAACGTACGCAACCGATACCGATACCATTGTTTATAATTTTATAGTGCCGAGTTACTACCCTTCCAATACCACAAAACGAACTCGGGAATGATAATGGCGGTAACGGAAAAGGAAACGGATCAAAAAATCGATTTTTTGCTTGCGATAGTCGATTTTTGAATAGATTTTTCACCTTGCGATTAATCGGTGAATCAATTTTTCGCAGCCTGAATCGAAATCGAACCGGAGATATTTTCTTAAATATTTTTTGTAGTCAACACCACCTTTTGCAAGTCGCCCTCTTCGTTGGAGCGACGAAGAGAGCAACATACAGAACGTAGAATGACGTTCACCTCGCCCTCACTTTCCTGTTTCAACCTGGCCCTGGCTTCGCGCGCTCCGGCGCCGCCAACACCATCTCTCGGTATCTCTCGGCGAACCAAATCTGTCAAAATTCGACCACCAAATCACATTAATATGCTTCTTATTTAATTGAAACGTTGATGAAAATGCAAAACTAATAGCTGAATGGCCAATTGCAAAGTCTAGCTAATTTAATATATGGTTTTTTTAGCTGAATTAAGCCTGTAATTATCCGGAAATACGTCTCTAAAGTACACAAAAGCTCGCGATAGCCGACTTTTGAAGTTGCCAATTGCTCTATGTGGCAACCAATACAAAGCAATTACCTTTTGATCGGCTCAAATTATAGCTTATTAATTCACCTACGCCCACATGTAGGTCCCAGGTCTGTGGCTTAAAATCCAATCGAGTTATGTAGGGTTTTCTGTGCGTCGTGTCACACCCATTTCTGAAGTTTCAAAATGCAATTATTTTCATACTTTTCGCTTATTATTTCATAAAAATTGCATTTTGACGAGTATTGGCAATTAGTTTTCTAGCTTTTCACCAAATATAAGCGTAATCCATGGCTTCAGTGAGACGTGAGCCCTCATAGCCTGCAAAAGTGAGCTACTGCAGAGAGGCGACCTGGAATTTCAAACTTCTCACTTGACATGCATGAGCAATAAGTGCTATTGATAATTATTGCTAAAAAAGCGAGTTGAAGTACGAAATTCACAGAAGACCATTGTTTTTTGTCACTGATTACTTCTGTGTTCTTTTTTTTCCTAGGCTAGATAATAAGGATGTTATTTGCGATATCAGAAAAGTTAGTTAGTAATTTTGAATTGCCCGGCCGTGACTTCAGAGCCCCCTAGGAACGAGTGTTTTCTGTCATGGCCGCTTACTGTTTCGCCCAGAGCTGTTTCGCCGATATTTGGTCATGTGAAATGTAAAAATTGCATATCCCACCTAAGTATGACAGAAGTGGCAGATGATATCGAGTCTAGAGGACAATCGGTAAGTTAAAAAAATCATAAAGGCAGCTCGTTTATAGTCGCCTACTTCATTTTTGACCATGTGCTTTCCAAATTTGCATATACCATATACCTTTTGTTTGCACATTACAGTGATAACTCCACATGGATGTCCACCAGTGATAATTTTACAATAATATTATGATTTCGCAGGGAAACCCAAGGCCAGCGAAACGGTCTTATAAAGCATACCTGAATGCTACGGCAGGGGACGAATGCATTATACCGCGAACAACTCGGTGGCGCCATAGAAAGTTGCGCTGAAGTGTACTCGATGCAGATGAGCTTGAGCCTCCAAATAATGGTTCTGATGACGAAGTAAGTTAAAGTGCTCTATGTCATTCTGTAAGCAAAAGCACAATAGATGGACCAGCCTAGCGATTTTGTAAGTTGCTTCATGCCGTTATCAGTTCTGATCGATAACATAATCCCTATTGTTCATGCTAATTTTTTAAATTTTGTAACCGAGAACGGCGAAATCAGAGTTATGAAATCGCAGTGCAGGTGATCAACAACCGTTGATTCCTTTGTTCATAGGCCAGCTCGCAAGAATAGTTTGAAATTTTAGGATCCATCATCTGACACCATTTAAAAATTTTGTTGTCTTATATTGACGTGGCAAATGGAAATTTTAGGCCAACGATGGTGACATACTGGGATCAGCGTCATCTTCTTTCTCGGACGAGGAGGCCAGTGGTACAGCAGAAGAAATCGATGAGGAATTCCAGACTGAAGTAAATGTTGCTCACCTCGGCAATGGAGTTGAAAGTGAAGAAACTGAGGAAGGCCGACAAGACTTTTCTGGGAAACTTCCTGTCGGAGCTAGTAACATTACGTATGGTGAATCACTAGTAGCAATTCTCAGTTTTGTGATGCGGAATAGGCTGAATGACACCGCAACAGTCCACTTGCTGACCCTTTTAAATCTGCTATTGGGGCGAAGCATATTTCCCACTTCCAAATATTTATTTGAAAAACTTTTTCTTGACGCTATGCCACATGCAAAATTTCATTTATTTTGTCACAAGTGTGAAGTGTATTTATCATCATTTGAAAGAATCGGTCCCCAGGTTTCTGGACTGTGTTCCGAATGCTCAGAACCCTTTGACTCGGAAAATCTTAACAGTGGCAATTTTTTTTTAACTTTGCCACTGAAAAACCAGCTGAAGGATTTATTGGAGACGCAAGAAATTCAAAATGCAATGAAGAACTACAGAAATAAGATCCAAGCTGAGGGACCTGATGTCCTCCATGACATAACATCTGGGCACATTTGCCGAGAAAAACTTGCGGACTTCTTGCAGGATGAAAACAACATAACGTTAACCTTTAATACTGATGGCGCGCAAGTTTTCGGATCATCTGCGTTTAGTGTTTGGCCTTTGTTCGTGAGTGTTAACCAGCTTCCGCCAAAAGAGCAGTACGCAAACATTCAAATGGCTGGACTGTGGTTCGGTACCACAGCCCCGAACATGAACCTATACCTAGAACAGTTCGTGAGTGAAGCGCGAGACCTGTTTATCAATGGTTTTGCATGGACAAACGAAGAAAAAAAGACTGTTCTCAGCAAATGCATACCAATTTGTTGTTCGGTTGATTCTTCGGCGAGGTGCAAGCTCTTAAATATGAAGCAGTTTAATGGATATTTTGCTTGCCCTTGGTGCTACCATCCTGGGAAATCGATAAATACCGGTCTTAGAAACGAAATTAGGTATCCAGTCCTGGAGGAAGACTGTCCGCAACGCAGTGGTGAGGAAGCAGAGGCAGATATGGCTCTAGCCGTTGAACAAAACAAGGCCATTAGGGGTTTCAAAGGAAGCTCAGCACTGATTAACCTTCCACAGTTCGACATTGTGACCCAAAACTCGCCAGATTATATGCACTGTGTGCTGCTAGGAGTTGTGAAAACAACAACTTTGCATTGTCTTGACGATGTAGGTCAAGAGTACTATATTGGGTCCGAAGCGACGAAAAAAAGAATTGAGAAGCGTATTGACGGAATAAAGCCACCTTGCAATGTGGCAAGATTCAGCCGTTCTCTCAAGTATAGAAAGTACTGGAAAGCGTCGGAATGGCGTCTATGGTTGTTATTTTACGTATTCCCATGTTTGACCGGAATTCTTCCTGATAAGTTTTTAAAACATTTCAAATTGCTGTCAGGAGCATTCTTTACTCTTTTACAAACCTCTGTCACTAGGGAGCAGGTTACAACTGCCGACTGTCATCTTTTTGAGTTTGTTTGCGGAATTCAGCTTTTATATGGGGAGAAATTTTCAGTATACAATGTCCATTTACTCACCCATTTAGGACAGGCTGTTTTGAATTTTGGTCCTCTTTGGGCGCATTCCCTTTTCGGGTTTGAAAATGCCAACGGTGCTCTGCTGCGATTGGTGAAGGGCCCTATGGGGGTTCCGCAGCAGTGTGCCAAAAGGTACATTCTGTGTCGATCTTTAGGGTCATTTATAACTCGAAACCATGTTACTCTAGGAAAAGAAACAAACAATTTCTTGAGTGCCATGTTAGGTACTCGGGCCAGAAGTCATGCGTTCCGATCCAAGGGCACAACGGCATTGGGGAAAGGGTTATTAGTTTCTCTTAGCCCACCCGAAAAAGTGGCAATGCAAACCATGAACGCTGTTGTTGAAGAAGCTATAATTTATAACCGAGCTATTGTTGAAGGATCTGTTTTGACGACGCAAACCTACTCCACTGATAAGAAGAGTGACAACAGTGTTTTTGGTTCCAATGATGGTATTTCTGGTAGAATTTCAAAGATAATAAAGGCAATGGATGCAGAAACCAACGAAGAGTCGATGTACTTTTTGTACAATAGATTGTATTTTGTTGGAAGTCTCGACAACTTTCCGCCTCATTTGCGTCAGGTGTCGTTTAGTGGGCAAGAAACAAGTGTAATTCGTTGTGATGGTATTAAAGGGAAATGTTTTACTATAAGCAATGGAACGCAAACATACATATCAGAATTTCCCAATCTGTACGAACGAGATTAGATGTTTACAAATTATGTAACTTTTCTTTACCTATACCTATAAATATTTTTTAAATGTTTATTAATAGGTTATCTTACATAAATAAATATGTGTACCTATGCTCTCAAACATTTACTAATTTCTTATTTATGGTATGACATAACATGGCATACCATTTATTAATTATTAATTTTGCATGTAATATTCCAGTATCAGTTCATCATTCATATTTGCCCATTTCTGACATGTATACGGCCCACTGCAGTTGTCAACTGACATCAGTTCATGTCAGTCAAATGTCAACTGGCAGGCAGCCCAACTGGCAGGATCCCAACTGATGTCAACTGACATCAGTTCGTGCCAGTTCAAATGTCAACTGGCAGGCAGCCAACTGGCAGGATTCCAACTGATGTCAACTGACATCAGTTCGTGCCAGTTCAAATGTCAACTGGCAGGCAGCCAACTGGCAGGATTCCAACTGATGTCAACTGACATCAGTTCATATCAGTTCATATCAGTTCATGTCAGTTCAAATGTCAACTGACATCAGTTCATATTTTTGCTAGGGAGGGGTGCACTGCTACCTGGTTGATATACTGGTTGTGAGTAAAACTCGGACAGAGACCCTACAGTTGGTGGAACGGGTGTTGGCTCGGTTAGAGGAACATAATATTCGGGTGAAACAGGGAAAATGTACCTTCTTCAGCCCCAGAGTCAAATACCTTGGGCATGTCCTGGATGGCACCGGCATCCATCCTGACCAAGACAAGGTGAAAGCTGTAGCGGATGCACCCACCCCCGAAAACGTAGGCCAGCTACAATCGTACTTGGGCCTCCTGAACTTTTACAATAAGTTCTTGCAGAACCTGTCCACTCACCTAAAACCTCTCCACCGGTTACTGGAGAAAACCACCCCCTGGCGCTGGGATGCGGAATGCACCCGAGCGTTTGAAACAAGCAAGGAGCTACTGATATCGCACCAAGTGCACTTGCCGTATGACCCTACCAAGCCGCTAGTACTCACGTGTGACGCGTCGGCTTACGGGGTTGTTGCGGTCCTGGCACATGAGGTTGGGGGGGGGGGAGGGGGGTGGAAAGACTGGTCATGTTCGTATCATCCACGTTAAACTCACACGAGAGGGGCTACGCCCAAGGAGGCGTTGGCTATCATTTTTGCGGTAAAGCGGTTCCATAAGTTCTTGATGGGTCGGAAATTCCAGCTGGTCAGTGACCACCAGCCCCTGAAGGCCATTTTCGGCAGCAAAAAGGGGATTCCGACGCTAGCGGCAGCACGGCTGCAACGCTGGGCCATAATCCTAGCAGCATACCAGTACGAAATCCGCTATAAGAAGGGCACGGAAATAGGGCATGCGGATGCCATGTCTCGGTTACACTGAAAATAACAACCGGAGAGTCGGACGACTCGGTCTCTGTGGTTAAGCTCATAACCAACGAGTTCCTTTGCGGCGAAATTGGGAAGGCTGATGTTTTCGGGTTCTCTCGAAGCATAAGACAATACATTCAGGTTTAACGAATGATCATTTATATTCCGATCCTTCTCTACAACCAAGTTCCGGGACTCACTCGTCCACTTGCTGCCTCAGAGCTGATCTTCAGTAATGATGCCGAGCCTGTGAATGCTCGGCTTTTTATACTACGGTTTGGACTGGGTTGAACCATATGTGAGGCCATGTGGTTTGGGCTGCAAGTTGCAAGCTGGGGGGGTGGCCTGGCTTGGACTCGACCTTTCGCCTGCCCAAGGCGATGGGAGACGTCAAGCCAGGGGATGCCCTAGCATGCACCTTGCAGTACCCCCCCTCTTAAATCAGAATGTTTCCTAAATTCCTCATTTACATATTCACTCAATGAATTTGTGTCAATGAATCTAAACATTTTAAACTTTCTTCTATATTCATATTCATTTTTACACCAATGGTCCAGTAAATTATTTATAAATTATTAAATTTGCCATACACTTTTGAAGTCCTCTCCAGACACATATTTTGCAATTATGACACACACAAAAATAATATCGTTAACATAGAGACAATGTTACATGCACAGTCCTGGAAATACAGGTCCAATTATCATTTTCGCACTTTGGCACTCAGTCGAATTTGTTCTATTGTCCGCTTCCTAGTCCATCTCGTTATTTGTCCGTAATCCTAAATAGCTAACTTTATATCACATGTTTCTGCTAATTTATTCCACACGTCTTTTTCGGTCCTATTATCTACGCGTTTAAATAAGCTATAGGTATTGCACTCAGTTTATATTCGTTGCCCTAAGCTTTGCATGGTCCTGCCTCTGCTCCTAAATGACACACGATCTCCGCCACGATTTCGACGCTCTCGCTAACGGCTGTAGGTGCGGACATTCCGGATGTCCTGCACGTCACGTGGCGGCGAGACATCGTTCTCGCCCAGCGTCGGTGTCGCTCGCCCAGTCTCGCCCAGCTCGTCCAGCGTCGGTGTCGCTCGCCCAATCTCGCCCAGCTCGTCCAGCGTCGGTGTCGCTCGCCCAATCTCGCCCAGCTCGTCCAGCGTCGGTGTCGCAGGAGGCGTCGGGTTGATCGGCGAGATCGCCCGGGGGATTGCAGTCATTTCACAGATGATTTGGATCGTTGTTTTGTCTTGTCGGGCCGGTCGTTTTGGTGTGATTGGTGGGCTGATACATGGTGTAGCCTAGTCGGGAGTGAACTGGATACTGTCCATCCGCTTGTGGGCTCCCGTATAGCCCCCCCCCCCCCCCCCCCGAGTTTCAGTTGATACTGCAGCGCCCCTTGAGGGCATTACGACCTTTGGCGCAGGTCGTACCCCTGGCTGGCCGTGTATGAAGTCAATTGGTCGGCGTTACATAGTGCCACCTTGCGTTTTGTAATAGGATCACTCAGTTGGTAAGTGTTTGACCCTATTTTTGCCGAGATCGACCATGGACCATCCCTTTTGGGTGCCAGGGAAGCGCAGACCCCCTTGGCGGCGTCGCTAATCGTGTGTGTGGTCCTAAGCACGTGCTGGCCCACGCTAAACTCTGCCGGACGATGTTTTTGTCGTATGCTCGGCGTTGGGTTTCGTGGGCGTCGCTCTTGTTTTCTCGGACAATTTGTGTCATGGCTTTGATTTTATTCTTAAGTGAAGTTGCGTAGGTGATGGCGTCCGACTGTTCGTTGGTTTCTGCCTCGAGGTCTGCGGGAAAACGGAGCTGTTCGCCAAATGTGAGTTCGGCTGGGCTATAGCCGTTTGTTTGGTGTATGGCCGTTCGCAGGGCGAAAGATATCGCTTTCAAGTGCTTATCCCAGTCTTTATGTGTCTGTGTGAGTGCCACGAGACATTGTTTGATGTCGCGATTTGTTCTTTCGCATGGGTTTCCACAAGGGCGGTATGGTACGGTTTTTCTGGTCGACATCCCTAGCTGTGCGCACATCTGCGTCCAGAGTTTTCCCGCGAACTGAGGGCCGTTGTCGCTCCTGATGCGGGATGCAAAACCGTAGCGCGTGCAATAGTCAATTAGACAATCGACCACTGCTTTGCCCGTTGCTTTTCGTAGTGGGTAGAGCTCGCTATTTTTCGTAAAATCGTCTATGATTACGAATATGTACTGATTTCGCGTGGTTGTTGAGGATGGATACGGTCCCATGAGATCGCACGATATGTCGGTGAATTTTGACGGCGCTATTCGACTTGCCATATTTCCTACTGGTTTTGAATTTCTTGATTTTGATTTTTGGCAGACATCACACCCCTTCACGTATTTTGACACGTCTTGTCGCATGGAAGTCCACGAATATCGATCTTGTATACGCCCCAGGGTCTTGTAGTAACCCATGTGAGCCGCGAGGGCGTGATCATGAAATAGTCTCAGTACAATTCTCCAGGCAGGCTGATCGGCACCATTGTTCTATGTTCTGATGTTGTCGCGGCGCCGGGTAGATGTCTTAATATCAGCCCATCATCGGCTATGACATACGATGAGTCCTTGTTTGTGCCGGCTTCGATGTCTTCTCTTAGTTTCTGCAGCGCATTGTCTCCCTGCTGATGTTTAATCCATGTCGCGCGATCACTCAGGTCAAGTTGCTCATCTTCCGATGTTAGCAATACTTGTTCTTCAGTGTGTGTAATTTGTTTGGAGTCGGTTTTGCTATCTTCAAATGTCAAAAACCCGAACCGTCCTCGTTTGGTGGTTTCTTCCCCTACCTCTTCGATAGGAAATATGTCATCCACTTTCCTAGGTCGTGATATACTGGGTTGGAACGATAGTGGCGCTCGACTCAACATGTCTGCCACCACATTTGCGCTACCCTTCCTGTATTTGATTTCACAGTCTAGGCCCATAAGGCGCAATGCCCATCGTCGGATTCTTCCCTTCGGCCAATCGGCGGTCAGCATTGTTTTCAATATATTGTGGTCGGTTTCGATTTTGAAGAGAGACATCTCCACGTAAGGTAAGAAGTGATTTACGCTCCATACGACTGCTAGCGCCTCTAACTCGGATATTGTGTAATTTTGTTCGCATGGTGTGAGGGTACGCGATGCAAATGCTATTGGTCTTGGCCCCAGGTCGCCATCTTGCATTAGACAGCTTCCAATCCCTTCGAAAGAAGCATCTGTCTGGATGGTGAATTCTTTGCTCATATCGGGGAGTGCCAAGCATGTGTCCGCCGTGATTTGGTTTTTTAGCATTTCAAATGCATCTTGCTGTTCTTTCTCCCATTTCCACTTCATATTCTTCTTCAGCAGCCTAGTCAATGGGAGGGCGATGGTGCTAAACGATTTGATGTATAAGCAATAAAAACCCGCAGTCCCGATAACCCTTTGTATGTCCTTGGTATTCCTTGGTGTTTTAAGGTCCTTGATAGCCGCCACGAGGTCAGGGTTTGGCGCCACTGTTCCTGGTTTTATCACATGCCCGAGGAACTTAATTGACTGAGTGCACAGCTGGACCTTGGAGGGGTTGACCGTGAATCCCTCGGATTTCAATCTTCGCAAGACGTCTTCTAGGTGTGTCACGTGTTGCTCCCATGACTCGGAGAACACGACGATGTCATCGAGAAAAGCCATTGCGTATGCGCACTGCGTTGTTCCATTGCTCAGTACACTGTTAATGACTTTTTGGAAAGTATAGCCTGATCCAATCAGGCCCATGGGCAGACGCTTATACCTAAAAGCTCCTCGGTGTGTTGCGAACGTGGTACGGTGTCGATCTTCTCTTCGTACGCGTAGTTGGTGGTAGCCCTGGCTTAAGTCGAGTGTTGTAAATATTTTTGCTTTTCCGAGGGCACTTAGCGTAAAGTCAATGCGTGGCATTACATATGGTTGGACCTTTGTTTTTTTATTAAGCAGGCGATAATCAATGCATAATCTTTTGCCGCCATCTTTTTTGTCTACAATTACTGTTGCCGAGCTCCAGCCAGCTCGATGTGAGCATGGCTCGATTATATCGTCAGCCAATAATTTGTTTATGCACTCGTCTAACACTGCTCTTTTCTTCTCATTGATGGGCCTTTGAGCGCATCGGCTAGGGGTTTCCCCGTCGGTGTTTATTTCGTGTTCGACGAGGGTGCACAGGCCCGGTTTCTTTGTAAAGGTTGATTTATAGCCCTCCATCACCATTTCCAGGCTCGCCCTTATGTGCTCTGGGCAGACCACCGTCTTCATGAGTTGAGTCACTACATCCGGCTCTTCGGTGCCCACAGCGTGACACGTGGTTTCGGGTTCGATCTCTACCTTTGCCTTGTTTACGTAGAAAGGAACAATTGCTTGTGGGCGGTTGCCCAGGGTCCAACCGCGCTCCTTTATGTGGATGAAAATATTTGCACCTCCTATGAAGTCTCGGCCTAATACAATCTGTTTGCACAATCCCGGCATTAGAACGAATGTCTGTTTTCTGCTGCCTCCCGCCCATTTCACTTTTAGACACAATTTCCCTGTGCAGGTAGCTTTTCCCGCGGCCAACTTCACTTGTTGCGGGTAAGACTGTACTGTCCACCCCCGTGTCCTGATCAGTTCGATGAAGTGGTCGCCTAATAAGCTGAGCGATGACCCACTATCCAACAGGGCTGAATGAGTTTCTCCCGCGATTTTCACTAGGATTAATGGCTCTCTTTTTCCCTCCATTCCGTCGACAGTGCAGTTTTCGGGATCGTTTGCATTTTCTGTGATCGGGCCGGTGCCCTCTGGTGTTGATATAATGTTTTTATTTACAATGTCACTAAGTCGCCATACCTCTTCGCGTAGAGCACCCATCTCGGCGGCGATATCCATAGGGCGCGCTCCTAGTTTTTTGGCTCGGTCGTCGGTGCTGTCTTAATTTCCTCTTCCTTCTTCTCCCGCCTCGGCTTCCTTTCGGGGCAGTTGCGTGCGAAGTGGCTTCTACTTTGGCATAACCAACATGCCAACTTGTCCTTTTGTTTGTACTGTGCATTAGGGATAGTACCCACCCCGCTTTGTAGGTATGGTGCCCATGCTGGGATGTGGGCGTGCATGTACGGGTCTAGGGCCGCTGCATTAAGGTGAAGGTAGTCTTGCTGTTGTATGTTGAAATCGGCCACATGTGAGACGACTGCGGTCATCTCTGTAGGCCCCGAAGCTCTCGGCGCATCTCCCCATGCCAGCGACGGCTCCACGGACCAAGCTGCTGGAGGGGGCGGTCGGTAGTCGCGGTCCATTAGTATGTCCCGTTGGATCTCAGGCCCTGCCTTCGCCATATCGCGCAGGGTGTCAAATTTCCTCCCCGCCAGTGCCCTTCTAAACTCAGGGTGCGTTTGTCGCATCACTCTCTCTATCTTTGTCTCTTCGGTTACTGCGACCCCTATTTTTTCATAATACCCGGCGATCGTCTGGATAAATGCTGACAGCGACTCGGCCGGGTGCTGGGTCCTGTCGTCTAATTCCTTCTTCAATAGCTCCCGGTAATTCACCGGCCCAAACTCATTAAGGAATGCCTCCTTAAATAGGTCCCACTTGTCGAATCCTCCGATGAATGTCCACCACCGCAAGGCGGCGTCCGTGAGGGCCACCGGGACCCCCCGGGTCAATATGTCCGTCGGTGTCATATTCTGTGATGCCGCGAACCTCTCGAGCTGGCATAGGTGTTTTCTCGTCCCTATGTCCCTGGTATGTAGGCAGGGAGATGCGGAGAGACGCCCAGGCTTCTCGCTCCCTTGTCGGCTGGACGACCGGTGGCGGGGGGATCGGCATATTCTGTTGTTGCTGTGTCACCGTCTTCCGGATGGCTGCCTCGATGGCAGCGGCGTCGGGGATCGGCTCGTCGGCGGTGAGACCCATGATCTCGCGTACTAGCGCTGACGGTATCTCCGTGGCCATCTTCTTGACGTGTTCGGGACGTTGGGGGGCGTCACTGTTTTGAGGCTCACTTTCACACGTTTTTGTTCCCCTACCGAACCTAAGTTTCATCTAAAAATCGAATTTATATTGTCGCCACTGTTTTTAGTCTCTATACTACACTGTGGTCCTTTCCCCCCATAATCTAGAAGATGTTCCGGGTATGGGATCCCTGGTACGCTCTTCTAGATTATGCTACACCTCAGTCTGGAGATGTTCCGGGTATGGGATCCCGGGTGCGCTCTCCAGACTGTCTATTCCTACGATTGTCCCAACACTGTTAATATAGTCTCTACTACACTGTGGTCCCTTTCCCCATAACCTAGAAGATGTTCCGGGTATGGTATCCCTGGTACGCTCTTCTAGATAATGCTACACCTTAGTCTGGAGATGTTCCGGGTATGGGATCCCTGGTACGCTCTCCGACTGTCCCTGATATTGTCATACACTGTTCCCGCCTTCACTTCACCGTGGTTCTTTCTTGAACAGATCCCGGACGAGCCCCCACTTGCGGCGAAATTGGGAAGGCTGATGTTTTCGGGTTCTCTCGAAGCATAAGACAATACATTCAGGTTTAACGAATGATCATTTATTTTCCGATCCATCTCTACAACCAAGTTCCAGGACTCACACGTCCACTTGCTGCCTCAGAGCTTATCTTCAGTAATGATGCCGAGCCTGTGAATGCTCGGCTTTTTATACTACGGTTTGGACTGGGTTGAACCATATGTGAGGCCATGTGGTTTGGGCTGCAAGTTGCAAGCTGGGGGGGTGGCCTGGCTTGGACTCGACCTTTCGCCTGCCCAAGGCGATGGGAGACGTCAAGCCAGGGGATGCCCTAGCATGCACCTTGCACCTTGACGAGGCTAAAATTACGGGCACGCCCAATGCGCGTCTATGCACGTCCCAAGAGATTGCTAAATTTACGGACAAGGACCCCACTTTATGTCAGGTGAAAGCACTTACATTACAGGGTTGGCCCTATCAGGTATCTAATCCAAACTTGCTACCTTACTTTAAACGGCGAAATGAGCTGTCGGTTGACGAACAATGCCTGACTTGGGCCGGTCGAGTTGTAATTCCTCAGGCATTAAGGGAACATGTGCTTAACTTACTACATGACCAACACCCGGGGATCGTGAGAATGAAAATGCTGGCAAGGAGTCACGTATGGTGGCCCAACTTAGACAACGATATCGAACAAGCCGCGCGCGAGTGCGAGCCATGCCTAACTCGTTATGCAGTCCCTAACCCAGTGCCTACCACTAGTTGGCCCGCGCCATATAAGGCGTGGCAGAGACTGCACCTAGACTTTGCTAAATTAGGGGACCACAATCAACTAATTCTGGTTGACAGCCATTCAAAATGGTTGGAGGCATGGGTCATGACGAGCACCTCGGCAGACAAGGTAGCCGAGAAGCTCAGGGGGGCATTCGCGGTGTTCGGGGTCCCCGAGTGCATCGTTACGGACAACGGTCCGCCCTTTGGCTCATGCGAATTTGAGGCCTTCTGCTCATCCAACGGCATCGCCCTGAAGCACAGCCCCCCCTACCAACCCCAGTCAAATGGTACTGCCGAGCGGGCCGTGAGAACGGTGAAAGAGGCGCTCGGAAAGGGATCCGCCAAACCCTTTCAACGACGTATCGACAACTTCTTGTTCAGCTACCGTAACACGCCCTCCACGGTTACTAAATTGACCCCAGCCGAAATACTGCTTCGACTGAAACCTCAAACCAGACTAGGGTTGCTGAAACCTAACTTGGGAAGGACGATTCATGGAAAGACGGCTGAGGCATCAACCCGGAAGGTCAGGGAGTTTTGGGTTGGAGAAACCGTGTTGGTTCGGGAAAAGGGGCAACAGAACCGACAGTGGGTAAAAGGGGAGATCAAGGAACGGCAGGACGCATTAGGATGGGTCACGCAGCGCACCTAAGGCACTGTGCACTACCCGCCGATCGATGGGAGCCCAAGGTTCCCGCACGGTCGAGGGAAATAATGCCCAGAGACCCACCGATCACCCCACCTTAACCCGTAGCTAGAGCACCACCCGAGGAAATCAAAGAGCAGAGGGTGGCAAGCCCGATAAGGGGGGAATCGCCGCAAATACCATTCCGCTTGGACGCCAGCTCGCCAATGCTTATCAGACGGTCTGGCAGAGAAAGAAACGAACCCGAGAGGCTGGATTTGTAAGGAGGATCAGAGGGGAACCGATGGGTCTTTAATTATAGAAATATGGTATAGATAAAAACAGATCACACTGCATAGAAATATCGTATTGTCTCAGAATTACGAACGTTATGATGATTTATGTTGTCGATACCAGAAATGATGTATATGCGTGGAGTGTTACGGTCATGGAATGTTGCAATTGGACCTGTAGGGATTTAGGTTATAGGTATAATATTGAGCTTGTGTGCATTAGACTATAAGAATAAAAATTATGTATTAGGTTATAGGTAAAATATTGAGCTTGTGTGCATTAGACTATAAGAATAAAAATGATGTATAGGTTATAGGTATAATATTGAGCTGTGGTATAAGGAAATTACTACCAATGTATCACTCTATGAAACTCTAAAATGAATGTAACTGGACCATGGCGCACCCACTTCCCAATTGTTGAATTGTATTATCAGTAATGTCTATATTAAAAGTGGAAAAAGTGTAATATATGAGCATGCCGTAGAGCGCGCCACTGCAGCAGCAGCGGGGCGAGGATGTTGGGGCGCTTGAGCGGCAGTCGGGCCAGTGCGGTCCGGGTATACGCATCGTATAATTGTCTCTGGGTTAGCCTACAATAAATTGTGTCTGCTCATATCACGTTGTCATGTATATTTAGTTATTGTGCGGTCCTGAACATAACAAAAACTACCCGAATGCCCGCCCTAAAAATTATACATGGATCTATTGACAACATTTCCTGAAAATTTCAGCTAATTCAGATAACGCGCTTTTTTGCTATAGACATTTCTAAAAACGTAGATGTATAAAGTGAAATCGTTTTTCTGAATGAATAGTATACAAGCTTTAAGCAATTTTAGTGCAGTTTTTTAGGCACTTTTCAATGCTTTAAACCAGAGTTCTTTAACTTTCTTGGTTCTTCAGATATTGACGGCAATATGTGATAGTGCGCGAGCGGTCCGCTAAAAGAGCGAAACTTCGCAAGGTCATATCTCCCACACCAGTGGGTCTAAAACTTTTTCAAAAAAAAAGTTTTGTACTCCACTTGAGTAGCACAATGACGGGAAGGTGTCAACTGGCCGAAAATAAACCAACTTTGCAAGGTAAAATTACGCCCTTATCGTTGAAAAATGTTTCCCCTAATATTGACAAATATGAAATGAGACGTTATCTACAGCTATCTCTAACCCATCCTCCTCGAGTATGAAAACATAGGCATGGGACTAAAATTTGCAACCAAGGTTAGCTATTGGATATTAAAAACGGTAAATAATTAACTTTCCTAACTTATTGCCACAAATTTTAGTATTTAATGGATGAACTGACGAGTTATTTGACTAATAAGCGCACTGTTTCTTCCAACGTAAGCTCCAGAAGAAGACTTGACCGATGTGCGGGAGTTGGAAATTTGCATCGTCTGCACTACCTGTCGGCGCTCATCTGTGTTTGTGCCGTGCGCGTACGTGTGCTGCTGTCAGGTGTGCGTGTCAGCTCTGCAACGATGCCCTATATGCAGGGCGCCAGTGCAGCATATGCTGCAACCATTGTACTGCTGAAACCAGCACTGTAAATGCATCTTGTGCTATGTTGCTACCATGTTTTTGACATGCGTTTGATATTTTTATTATTGTAACTGCCTGGTGTCGTTTTCGATTCAAAATTTCGTCGAACGAACACACAAATAAAAAAGAATAGAATTATATTCGATCCTATTCCTTACCTATAAAGTGATTCCACTTTTTTTACCTTTTCCACTTTTCCTAGACGGCCGTAACCGGTAGAAAGGTTAGAGATTGAGCCCGACAATTTTATTCTGAAACGAGACCCAAAATACTAACTTTTCCCTGGAATTTGATTGAATTCGAAAAAAGTGTACAATGGCATTCGAAAAGGGTGTTCAACTCGGCGTTAGTAAAATTTTATTGGCAAAGTTAATTGGCCCATAAGAATGATCATTTCTTACATAGGTTATACTGATGAGTGGAATGTGCATATAACATATATTTTGTCTTAACTCGGAAATAAAAATTGATCACTCGGATGCGATACCAAATTCATAAAGATAGATGGTTTTGCCACATTGAAAGGCTCCGCAAGCCGAATCAAAGAGTAATCAGTCGCCGTGACCTGTGAAAAGGAACCGGCCGGTGAGTGGACTGTGATAAGGAACTAGCATCGTATTCAGAGCGTTGAAAAAATTCGCCTAGTTTGTTTATCGCCCAGTTAATATTTCGCCAAGTTTTTTAGTCTCCAAGCTATTTCAGAGACAATGTTTTCGAAATTTGGCCAGTTTTTTTTCGGCCAGTTAGGTTTTCGGCCAGTTGATTTTCGGCCAGTTGCCACTTTGCCTTATTTCAGAGACAATGTTTTCGAATGTGGTAATAGTTTTCCCCTACCACCGGCTCTGTACAGTCACAGCGCAAAATATAAAATTCGGCCAGTTGTTTATTCGGCCAGTTTTTTTTCGGCCAGTTTTCTTTCGGCCAGTTTTTTTTCGGCCAGTTTTTTTCCGGCCAGTTAGGTTTTCGGCCAGTTGCCACGTTCCCCACAACGACCACTGAAACTTTGAACCAGATCCGAGATGTGAAGGTCAATTTTTTTCGTGAGCTGTGCTGGTTTGATGCGTTTTGACCCATATATTATACGCATTTTTCAATACTAGGGCGAACGCAATTTGTGTTGCGTTGAAGATGAGCGTAGCGGTTTGTATATAGCGCAAAAAAAGATTAAGGCAAGAAGCTTATGCAAATCATGGAGCAGCAAGCCGGACCAATGCTTTCTCAAAACTTCTGATCACTAGAAAATGTAAACGATTCTGACCTTTCTTTGTTTCTGTCCGAGCTGTCGGGTAGCGGAAATATGCTCATTTTGAGATCATTGAGCATTGTGCATACATAGATGTATTAAATGCCCAAGGGTTTTTATTGGGTTTTATTGGGTTGGTTTTTATTGGGAAAAATCTGGTGTGATGTTTCGATTTGGTTTCGATGGTTTCTATAGGCAAATCGAAATTGGGAACATTTGAAAAAAAATACGTACTTTTAAATAAATTTCCGTACTTTTCCAAACATGCCCAATTGTCAAATTTTGCTGTTTTTTCTGCTTTGAAAGTGAAGGGTGTGGAGGATTTTCTTGAAAAAGGCAGGGGGTCTAAGTTGAGAACAAAAGTAGACACCCTGAAAATTTCATCCCACTCGAAGCAGGCGTTTGGCCTGTAGAGCGCGCGCAAACACACATACAAAAAAAAAAAACTAAAAAAAACAAAAAAAAACACACCAAGTGTTTTTTTTAGCAGTAGTGAAATTGATGATTTCGCTTCGCTCGCTTCGCTCGCTACGCTCATCAAATAGTCTAATAAACATGGAAAAGTAAACCTTGGACCAGACTAAAGGAAAAACGCCTGCTACTTAGTTATGCATTTCAAATCTACTTGCCAATCCCCAAATGAAACCAAGCCTTACTTGATGTCACTGTTGCACGCCACTGTTGCAGCGGCGGAGGACGGCGAAGAAGTGGACGACGTGGCCTCGGTGAACCTCGAGGAGCTCGCGTTGACGGAGGAGCCCGAGCCCGAGCCGAAGAAGCCCGGGATGCTCGGCAAGGGAGGCGCCATCTACGAGAAGAATGGCTGCTTCAGCCTCATGACGCAGGCCTACACCGACGCAGTCAACAAGGTGGCAAATCGGGGCGTTCGCCGCGCCTCGTTTCGCATTTACATCAAACTTATGGCAGTGACTTTATATCTTACGCTCATTCTAACGTTATATGGATCTGTTTACAATGACAACTTTATTCCTTACGGCAAGCCAATCAAACCCAAGGTTTGTTAAATATACTACTTCCCCAGGTTGTCTCGATCGGGATTTTAACGATGACGTCACTGTACCCACCCGGCATGGCCACACAGATACATGCAATGTCCTTTTAGACACATATTTTGAATTTTGAAGTTCATTCCTACAATTTCAGCTAAAGCTGTCATTTCTTTGGCATAATTGAGGAGTAATGTCAGAAAACTTCGCAATTTCTTGGTGACTTGCATGCTGTACATGTTTTGCATGTTTTGTGTGTGTGTGTTTGTGCGCGCTGTACAGACCAAACGCCTGAACCGATTTGAATGAAAATTTCTGAGTACCTACCTCCTAAGTTTTTGGCAAAGATAGGTTCAGAATATTTTTAGGAAATCAATTTTTAAGAAATGTTTCGATTTTTCAAAAATTTTGAATCCCTGTAAATTTCAAAGTTCTTAACATAACTTCACAAAAACTTCTTAACATGTTGACCGTATAAATATTTATCATGCCTGCAAATTTTAGGTCGTTAGGTCTTTTCAATTGGTGTTTAATAGCATTTTTGTAGTGTTTTTGCGTGATTTTCGGAACTTTTTGACGCCAGGAATCAATTTCCTTCGTCACCTTGGTGACCAAGCTTTGTTGACTTGAAGGTTGTCCAAGGCAATGATTTGACAGATATATCAGAAATAAGTAGTTCTCATTTATGGAAGTAATAAGTTCGCATTAAATATATATATATATCTCTCTAATATAATAAGAATCCACGGGCGTATTCACATCTATGTATATTGTTCAAATTACTCAATTAGCTCAAAATAAGGACATTTTGGCTATCTGACAGGTTTAGAGAGAAACAAAGGAAGGTCTTACTCGTCTAAAATTTCGAGTGGTCAGAGTTTTCGAGAGGGCAATGGTCTGGCTTGGTGCTCCATAGTTTTCATAGGCCTTTGGCCTCCTCCTTTTTATCTGCTGTATACTAACCGCTACGCTCATCTTCAACGCAACACAAATTGCGTTCGCGAAGCCCTAGTTATAAACCATCCTTAGTCCTTACACACAGTCTCTACTCACTTTCGTATGCATCGCTCTAAAAGTGTCAAGAGTGGAACTAGTCGGTGAAGGGGGGGGGGGGGTCGAAGGCTTGGCATTGAAGGCTACAGACTAAAGCTTTCTGTTGTTTCTCGCCGGGTTTCTCGCTGTTTTCGCTAACGCCCCATCGACGTCGGCGAAGAGCTGCGACATCTCGCAAAATGGCGAACATCCCCTCGATAATTGATGAGTGTAGCGAGCGAAATCTTCAATTTACTACCCCCCAAAAATAGTCACTTATATATGTTTTTTTTTTGTGTTTGTGCGCTCTCTACAGACCAAACTCCTGAACCGATATGGATGAAAATTTCAGAGGACCTACCTGTGTTCTCAACTAAGACCCCTGGGCTTTTGGAAAATAACGGTTCAGTACATTTTTTAAAAATCAATTTTTACGAAATTTTTTGATTTTTTCAGAATTTTGAACCCCTGTAAATTTCAAAGTTCTTACATAACTTCACCAAAACTTCTAAACATGTAAACCTAATAAATATTTATCATGCCTGCAAATCTTAGGTCGGTAGGTTTTTCCAAGCGGTTTTTATTATAATTTTTTAGTGTTTTTTTCGTGATTTGACGCCTGATTCAATACGAGTACGGTTTCCATCGTTTCCTTGGTTACCAGCTTTGTTGACCTCGAAGAGAAACAAAGGAACGTTAGAATCCGTATACATTACTAGGGCTTCGCGAACGCAATTTGTGTTGCGTTGAAGATGAGCGTAGGTAGCGGTTTGTGTATAGCGGAGTAAAAGGTGCAGGCAGCAGTCACAAGAAAACCATGAAGCACCAAACCTGACCATTGCCTTCTCGAAAATTCTAATCACTTGAAAATGTATGCGGATTCTGACGTTCCTTTGTTTCTCTTCGAGGTCAACAAAGCTGGTAACCAAGGAAACAAAGGAAACCGGACTCGTATTGTATCAGCCTTCAAATCACGAAAAAAACACCACAAAAATGCTAATAAAAACCAATTGGAAAAACCTACCGAACTTAGATTTGCAGGCATGATCAATATGTATAAGGTCAACATGTTTAGAAGTTTTGGTGAAGTTATGTTCAGAACTTTGAAATTTACAGGGGTTCAAAATTCTGAAAAAATCAAAAAATTTCGTAAAAATTGATTTATAAATAAATTTACAGAACCGATCTTTTTCAAAAACGCATGGGGTCTAAGTTAAGAACAGAGGTAGATACTCAGAAATTTTCATCCATGTCGGTTCAGGCGTTTGGTCTTTAGAGCGCGCACAAACACACACAAAAGAAAAAAAACAAAAACATACACATACACATACACAAGTGACTTTTTTTTTGGGTAAGTGAAATTGAAGATTTCGCTCCGCTCGCTTCGCTCACTACGCTCATCAATCAAGTGATCAGAATTTTCGAGAAGGCAATGGTCAGGCTTTGTGCTCCATGGGTTTGTTATGACTGCTGCTTGCACCTTTTAATCCGCTATACACAAACCGCTACCTACGCTCATCTTCAACGCAACACAATTTGCGTTCGCAAAGTCCTAGTATTTTAACGGTTATCTTCACTGGCGTAGGAACAGGGGGGGGGGCAAGGGGGACAATGCCCCCCCCCCCCCAACTTTTAGGCATAGGGGGGCAACTGGGGGGCAAATTTTTGATGAGCGTAGCGAGCGAAGCGAGCGAAGCGAAATCATCAATTTAACTACTGCTAAAAAAAACACTTGGTGTGTGCTTTTTTTTTATTATTTTTTTTTGTATGTGTGTTTGCGCGCGCTCTACAGGCCGAACGCCTGCTTCGAGCGAGATGAAATTTTCAGGGTGTCTACTTTTGTTTTCAACTTAGACCCCCTGCGTTTTTCAAGAAAGTCCTCCACACCCTTCACTTTCCAAGCAGAAAAAAGAGCAAAATTCGACAATTGGGCAAGTTTGGAAAAGTACGGAAATTTATTTAAAAGTGCGTATTTTTTTCAAATGTTCCCAATTTCGATTTGTCTTTAGAAACCATCGTATCCAAATCGAAACATCACACCAAATTTTTCCCAATAAAAACCAACCCAATAAAACCCAATAAAAACCCTTGGGCATTAGTTTCATCTATGTATTAACATGCACAATGCTCAATGATGTCAAAATGAGCATATTTCCGCTACCCGACAGCTCGGACAGAAACAAATAAAGGTCAGAATCGTTTACATTTTCAAGTGATCAGAATTTTTGAGAAAGCATTGGTCCGGCCTGCTGCTCCATGATTTGCATATGCTTCTCGCCCTAATCTTTTTTTTTGCGCTTTATACAAACCGCTACGCTCATCTTTAACGCAACACAAATTGCGTTCGCCCTAGTATAGTTGCAATCATTCATTTTGTCTGCTGCTCAGAGTTGAGTATACCTATTAGTGTTTCTGCTTAGCTGATGTTGAACGAAATCTTTTGAAATCACTTCCAGGAATATGACTATAGCAGTAGCAGAAATGCAGACTTACACTGTTTATGCTATAGTCTGAGTCAAACATCCACCCAGACTTGAGAGGGAGAGGAAGGATTTTGTATTGCTAGTGTAGAGCTGGAATTCGCCACGGCAAGACGCTCTGCTGTATTCGATGTGCGATATTTACAGGCATCACAGAAAACGTGATAGTAATTTTCGTAATGCGTTAATTTGATATCTTAAAGTTAAGTATTCTAAATGTATATTTCTTACCCCCATGTTCCCCGGCTGCAATTTTATCTCAAACCCTCAGATTTGCTTTAAAAAATATAGCCCCTCCCCCTCTCCCCCCCCCCCCCCCCCCCCCCACACAGTCCGGGTTTCACCACTGTCTGTCTTGCAGCTTGCCTCCCCCCCCAACTTGAAAAGCGTTCCTACGCGCCTGGTTATCTTCCCTCTCTCTGTGTAGATATAAGAAGGCATAAGAACCTCTGAATTTAAGCAGAAGATTCACTCGCTCTAGCAGTGTTTAGCTTACGACACTTGCGAGCAAAATATCCGAGTTTTTGTGGGTTATAGAAATGGCCATTGAGTAAGAGATTAGAGTTTTACAAGTTATTTGAACTTTTTCACAGTAAACATCTCCATTCAAATAATACTAGGGCGAACGCAATTTGTGTTGCGTTGAAGATGAGCGTAGCGGTTCGTATATAGCGTAAAAAAAGATTAAGGCAAGAAGCCTATGCAAATAATGGAGCAGCAAGCCGGACCAATGCTTTCTCAAAAATTCTGATCACTTGAAAATGTAAACGATTTTGACCTTTCTTTGTTTCTGTCCGAGCTGTCGGGTAGCGGAAATATGCTCATTTTGAGATCATTGAGCATTGTGCATGTTAATACATAGATGTAACTCATGCCCAATGGGTTTTTATTGGGTTTTATTGGGTTGGTTTTTATTGGGAAAAATCTGGTGTGATGTTTCGATTTGGTTTCGATGGTTTCTAAAGGCAAATCGAAATTGGGAACATTTGAAAAAAATACGCACTTTTAAATAAATTTCCGTAGTTTTCCAAACATGCCCAATTGTCGAATTTTGCTCTTTTCTCTGCTTTGAAAGTGAAGGGTGTGGAGGATTTTCTTGAAAAACGCAGGGGGAGAACAAAAGTAGACACCCTGAAAATTTCATCCCACTCGAAGCAGGCGTTTGGCCTGTAGAGCGCGCGCAAACACACATACAAAAAAAACAAAAAAAACAAAAAAAACAAACAAAACAAACAAACAAACAAACAAACAAACACACACCAAGTGTTTTTTTTAGCAGTAGTGAAATTGATGATTTCGCTTCGCTAGCTTCGCTCGCTACGCTCATCAAAAAGTAGTGTATTTTTTCCGAATTTGAAGTTCTCAAAAACACCAATTGATTCTCTCTGAAAACTGATCAGTACTCTATTTGAATCGCATCACTCGAATGAATAGGAGACGAGCAAAAGGCTGCGATTGATTGATTACTTTTCAATGAAATCTCGGCTGCTTTGTTTTACGAGCATTTTTGTGTAAGCAGAATACGTCGGATGCGATAAGATCCGAGCTCGTAGTGCTCGGCCGTTAAGTCACTATCTAGACCATGATGTACTTGACCCCTAGGGATGGGATTTTGCGGGTAAAACACTTTTTCCACTAGATATCCCAAACTACTATTAGCATATATTTGAAAAATGGACCATTAGCCGACCTGAACATTTGACAACTCCTGAACTATTCAAAATTCTCCAGTGAAAGCATGTTTTTTGTGGGGGGAAATGCAGAGGGTGACAAAAATAATTTCACAAAAGAACCCTTAGCTCGCAGTGACATTTTTAATAGCCAGGGAAAATGAGAAGGGTTCCAGCTAGATGGTGTAGAATTTTGGGATCTTATATCCCATCCCGCTTCGCGAACGCAAATTGTGTTGCGTTGAAGATGAGCGTAGGTAGCGGTTTGTGTATAGCGGATAAAAAGGTGCAGGCAGAAGTCCTATGAAAACCATGGAGCACCAAGCCTGAAAATTGCCTTCTCGAAAATTCTGATCACTTGAAAATGAAGACGGATTATGACATTCCTTTGTTTCTCTTCGAGCAGCCAGATAGCGAAAAAATGCAGATTATGAACTCATTGATAACGTAAATACATAAGACATTACTTATGCCTTTTATTACTTATTACATTGGAGATAAATTTATGACACGTATTTACTTACAATTACTTCCATAAACGAAATTGACTAAACTTCAGATAACTGTCAAACCTTTGCCTTGGCCAAACTTGGGGACAACAAATCAGGTAAGCAAGGAAACGAAAGAAACCGGACTCAACCGGACTCGAAATCAGGCGTCAAATCACAAAAAAAAGACACTAAGAATATGCGAATAAAAACCAATCAGAAAGTTCTACCGACCTCAAATTTTCAGGCATAATAAATATGTACTAGGGCTTCGCGAACGCAATTTGTGTTGCGTTGAAGATAAGCGTAGGTAGCGGTTTGTGTATAGCGGATTAAAAGGTGCCGGCAGCAGTCACAAGAAAACCATGGAGCACCAAACCTGACCATTGCCTTCTCGAAAATTCTAATCACTTGAAAATGTATACGGGTTCTGACGTTCCTTTGTTTCTCTTCGAGGTCAATAAAGCTGGTTCCAAGGAAACGAAGGAAACCGGAATCGTATTGAATCAGCTGTCAAATCACGAAAAAAAACACCACAAAAATGCTAATAAAAACCAATTGGAAAAACCTACCGAACTAAGATTTGCAGGCATGATAAATATGTATAAGGTCAACATGTTTAGAAGTTTTGGTGAAGTTATGTTCAGAACTTTGAAATTTACAGGGGTTCAAAGTTCTGAAAAAATCGAAAAATTTCGTAAACATTGATTTATAAAAAATTTACAGAACCGATCTTTTTCAAAAACGCAGTGGGTCTAAAATTTTCATCTAATTCGGTTCAGACGTTTGGTCTGTAGAGCGCGCACAAACTCACATACAAAAAAAAACATTCACGAGTGACTTTTTTTGGGCTAGTGAAATTGAAGATTTTGCTGCGCTCGCTTCGTTTGTCTTTTTCCACTTCACAAAATATAGTAATCTTTGAGGTTCGTTTGAAAAATAAGAAATTTTTCCCGTAGAACAACAAGAAATTCTTTCTATAGGAGTTGTCTACAACGGTCTGAACACAGGGTCGCACTTTGAACTGCAGTGATGCACGCCATACAGTGGCGGATATCGTCGTCTTCTCACGTTTTCGACTCGTTGACGCAGCAACGACGTTAAACGACAACGCCACTGGCTGCCGTTGACGCTTGGACTTGGATAGACAACGCCAGTGGCTGAGTTGTCGCGTGACCGAATCGTGCACGCTCGTTGGTCGATGGTTGCGCGGGGAAAGCTGCTCGCTTCAAGTAGCACCACACTTGACGTACCAAATTAAAATCTGTCACGTGACAGATTATGTCATTATCAAACGCAACTAGAGGTTATGTCTCGCGGTTCATTAATCACTAGGGCTTCGCAAACGCAATTTGTGTTGAGTTGAAGATGAGCGTAGGTAGCGGTTTGTGTAAAGCGGATAAAATGGTGCAGGCAGAAGTCCTATGAAAACCATGGAGCACCAAGCCTGACCATGATGATGACCATGGGCATGATGATGGACCTTCTCGAAAATTCTGATCACTTGAAAATGTAGACGGATTCTGATGATCCTTTGTTTATTTTCGAGCTGCCATATAGCGAAAAAATGCAGTTTATGAACAGTGTTGTGACTTATCTAGATAATTATGTAGATAATTTTTTTAATCTATTATCGTTATCTAGATAAAATTGTGCACTGTCATCTTTATCTTTATCTAGATAAAAAAAACCTTTATCTAAACTCCATATTTTAGATTATAGATGATTTTAGCCAATTTTATTCCAATTTTTGACATTGTCATTCAGATTGTCATTATTTCCAAAACCATTGCCATCCCAAGAAAAAGTTTCAAACATGTCTAATCTTGAGAGTAATGATTCGGGAATTGGGAATCCGATTCCAAGGGCTCATGTTGTACTGTTAAGTAGGTGTAATATAATATTATCAGTCACTTATGTGGCTTTTGGAATTTCGCCACAATCCAACATCATTTTCCAATATTCCCAATTTCAAAAATTTTCTATTATCTAAAGAAAATTATCAAGATAGATTTTTTCATCTATTATCTTTTATCTAGATGATTTAAAAAAAATCAGTTATCAGAATTTAAAAAAAGATGATTTAAAAAAAATCATCTATTATCTTATCTAGATAACAAATTTGCCCATTATCTTCATCTTTATCTAGATGAAAAAAAAATATCTAGTCACAACACTGTTTATGAACTCATTGAGTAAAAATAACGTAAATACAAAAGACATTACTTATGGCCGAGGGTTCTTATTTGATTGGATATCAATTTATGACACGTATTTTCTTACAATTACTTCCATAAACGAAATTGACTAAACTTCTGATAACTGTCAAACCTTTGCCTTGGCCAAACTTGGAGTCAACAAAGCAGGTACCTAACCAAGGAAATGAAAGAAACCGGACTCTTATTGAATCAGGCGTCAAATCACGATAAAAAAACACTAAGAGTATGCGAATAAAAACCAAACGGAAAGTCCTACCGACCTCAGATTTTCAGGCATAATAAACATGTATCAGGTCGACATGTCCATACGTTTTGGCGAAGATATGTCAATAACTTTAACATTTACAGAAGTTCAAAAGTTTGAAAAAATGGAAAAATTTCGTAAAAATTGATTTATTAAACCATTTCTGAACCGATCATTTCCAAAACCTTGGAGGATCTAAGTTCAGAACAAAGGTAGGTCCTTTGAAATTTTCATCTAAATCGGTTTAGGCGTTTGGTCTGTAGAGCGCGCACAAACACACATACAAAAAAAAAAAAACATACTCAAGTGACTTTTTTTGGGGGTAGTGAAATTGAAGATTTCGCTCCGCTCGCTTCGCTCGCTACGCTCATCAATAACACTAAACTCAAATAAGTGGGAAGATAACATGATTAGGCACTGGTCCAACCCCGAAATCTTGAGCTTACTGAGCTCAGTAGCTCTCAGGGAGTTCAGCAGACCTGCTGGCTCTAAATGGTCCCTGTGACAGGTTACGGAATGGGTCTCAGAACTGCGCAGTGGCGTCAATATAGGTTTCGGAGTAGGACCACTGAAAAAGCTGACTCCCCGCAAGCTATCAAACAATGTCGCACAGATATTGCAGATCGCTCTGTCTCTCGGCGGATTTCGGCCGAAAGCTTCGAGCAACTTGGGATCTATCTGTCAGGATTCATCAAACGCAGTCTAGGATAGATTGCTCACAGAGCGATCAAACACGCCCACAACGCCTTCTGGTGTCGCGTTGCAGCGGCAGTTCCCCGAGACCGTGCTGCGCCCTGGCGAGACGTACGTGCGCCACACCGTGCTCAAGTTCGCCGTGTGCGTCAAGACCAGAAAGTGCGCGGCAGAGGCGATGGAAGACAGCCCGCCGCTACCGGAACCAGAGCCGCTGGACGACTCCGAGCCCGGATCGAGGCACTCCGGAGACAGCCGAAGGTGGGTCGGCTTTCGTCGTAAAGTAAAATGACAGGAGAATTTGCTCTTGGCCAAAGCTATGGCTGCTATCTGCTGGATCACTTGGGACACGAGCTCTCTTGGGACACGGGCTCTATTGGGACACGGGTTATATTGGGACACGGGCTCTATTAGGACACGGGTTCTATTGGGACACGGGCTCTATTGGGACACGAGATCTATTGGGACACGGGCTCTGTTGGGACACGGGTTCTATTAGGACACGGGCTCTATTAGGACACGGGTTCTATTGGGACACGGGCTCTATTGGGACACGAGATCTATTGGGACACGGGGCTCTATTGGGACACAGGCTCTTTGGATCACTTGGAACACGAGCTCTCTTGGGACGCGGGCTCTATTGGGACACGGGTTCTATTAGGACACGGGCTCTATTGGGACACGAGCTCTCTTGGGACGCGGGCTCTATTGGGACACGGGTTCTATTAGGACACGGGCTCTATTAGGACACGGGTTCTAATGGGACACGGGCTCAATTGGGACACGAGCTCTAATGGGACACGGGCTCTATTGGGACACGGGTTCTATTGGGACACGGACTCTATTGGGACACGAGCTCTACTGGGACACGGGCTCTATTGGGACACGAGCTCTGTTGGGGAATTGGCCGTCAATAATTTTTTGTTTCATCCAGGGTCAGATTTCCCAACGATTTCCCCCGAGCAAATCTGGCCATCGGAAAACGAGGCAATGACTTTTTTTTTTAGAGATTTGATTTTCTGAAAAGTTCATCTGAAAACGAGGCGATTGCGTCTTTTAGAGAACGGATTTTTAAAATCTACAAACCCGCGCCTGGTGACGGGGGCCCCTTGGACCTTCTCGCCGCCGGGGCCCTTTTGTAGCCGGCCCGCCACTGGTTTCATCACGCATTATCTTATCTAGCTAAAGCAGACGATTTATCCTTCCTTGGTTCCAATAAGGCAAACTGACCCCAGCCATTAGTATTGCTGATGCCGATGATGCTGTCCATAATTTTCTTTAGTCTCAGCCGAGAATGCAAACCCGGCACTTGCAAAATTTTCGTAACTCGTGCTTTCTAGTCGACAGTAGCAAGGCTGAGTCCAAGGCCCGAATACAGAGTCGTGCACTGAGTGCACATTCCACTCAGTGCTCACTGAGTATGAGTGGAGGGTGAGTGGGCGATTTCATTGCAGAGACAAAACTTTTGTCACACTCAGCCAAGTGGACACTGAGTAAAATGTGCATATGGCAACGTAGCAATATGCTTGACAACGAACTGATTTGCTTGGTTACTGTCAACAAATTATTTGCAATTTCAAAACACTGCCTATTAGCAGCAAAGGATCCAGACGGTGGTGTCCAAAGTATTGCTACTGACCGCAGCTGTAAGACGGAACAATCACTGGCAAGGAACTTTTTGGAGAGGCTGGTTTTCAGATTCAAGTAGCTACTCTCGGGTCCGAATTCAGAGTCGTCACCGAGTGGACACTCAAGACTTACTCCACTCAGTGCGCACTGCGTGTGAGTGGAGTGTGAGTGGACGATTTCATTGCAGACAAAACTTTGGTCACACCCAGCCAAGTGGGTCTTGAGTTAAAAGTGCATATGGCAACGTAGCAATATGCTTGACAACGAAATTTGACCGAATTTGCTCGGTTACTGTCAACAAATTCCTTGCAATTCAAAAAACACAGCCTATAAGTATAGCTAAGGATCCAGACGGTGGTGTCTAAAATATTGCTACTGACCGCAGCTGTCAGACGGAACTATCACTGGCAAGGAACTTTTTGGAAAGGCTGGTTTTCAGATTCAAGTAGCAACTCTCGTTCTATTTCCTTTCAAAACCAATGTAAAACAAATGTAAACCACACTTGTAAGTACAATGAATGATATTTTAACGCGAAAACCATTGTAGTTTGTCTAAAATTTCATAGAAATGTGGCTTGAAATATCTGAAATGACCCACCGTGCTCACTTAGGGTACACTCAGTGTACGATTTTCGACTGTGCAATTAAAATGGCCCTCTGAGTGTGCACAGAGTAAGCACTGAGTGTGAGTGCGCACTGAGTGACGTCTCTGCATTCGGGCCTCGTTCTATTTCTGTTCAAAACAAATGTAAAACAAATGCAAACCCTACATAGGAGTACCATGAATGATATTTTAACGTGAAACCGCTGTAGTTTGTCTAAAATTTCATAGATATGCGGCTTGAACTATCTGAAATGACCCCTGAGTGCGCGCTGAGTGTGATCTGGACTGCACTCACACTGAGTGTGCACTCAGGGCACACTCAGTGAACGATTTTCGACTGTGCAATGAAAATAGCCCCATGAGTGTACTGGGAATCAAGCCCTGGGATGGGGACTTACGGCGAAGTATGACTTGGAGGTACCGTTCGTAATCCCGACCCAGTACCTGGATGCCGACCCCTAGATAACCGACAGTTTGAAGTCACCCCTAGCCCCTTGTGACAGGTCTCACCCCTCGCCCCTTGTGACAGGTCTCACCCCTCGCCTCCTGTGACAGGTCTCACCCCTAGCCCCTTGTGACAGGTCTCACCCCTAGCCCCTTGTGACAGGTCTCACCCGTAGCCCCTTGTGACAGGTATCACCCCTCACCCCTTGTGACAGGTCTCACCCCTCGCCCCTTGTGACAGGTCTGGCGACGATGCGCCGTACGCGGAGTTTGAGGAGGACGGCCAACGTACCCAGGAGGCCGAGGAGGCTGGGGAGGTCGAGGAGGCCGTCGAGGTGGGGGAGGCTGAGGCGGTCGCCGTCAATGAGTAGCGCCTTTCTGCGTGGAGCGGCAGAGTGACGACGTGAACCTCCGAGCGAACACTGGCACCATCAGCCCCATGCCAGCCCCATGCCGATAATAAAACACTGCCATCCTGTCCTTGTTTCTTGAGTTCGCTATCGTCTACAGGAGAAGCTAATATCTTTTCAGCGAAGTCGGCTACGAAAAAGACGAGTTGCATAATTAAGGAGGAATTCTTCCCCTCACCGTGTAAATGTAGAAACTGGTAGTGCATAGATTCTACTTCAAAATAGTATGTCGTTTTGGTATTCAAACCTGACAGGACACATCAGTCTTGATGAGCGTAGCGCGAGCGAAGCGAGCAGAGCGAAATCTTCAATTTCACTACCCCCCAAAAAAAATCACTTGTGTGTATGTGTGTGTGTGTGTGCGTGCGTGCGTGCGTGCGTGCGTGCGTGCGTGAGTGCGTGCGTCCGTGCGTGCGTGCGTGCGTACGTGAGTGAGTGCTTGAGTGCGTGCGTGCGTGCGTGAGGGCTTGAGTGCGTGCGTGCGTGCGTGCGTGCGTGCGTGAGTGCGTGCGTGCGTGCGTGCATGCGTGCGTGCGTGCGTGAGTGCGTTAGTGCGTGCGTGCGTCCGTGTGTGCGTGCGTGCGTGCGTGCGTGAGTGCGTGCGTGTGTGTGTGTGTGTTTGCGCGCGCTCTACAGACCAAACGCCTGAACCGATTTAGATGCAAATTTTAGAGGACCTACATTTGTTCTGAACTTAGATCCTCCAATTGGAAAATATCGGTTCTGAAAATTTTTAATAAATCAATTTTAACGAAATTTTTCTATTTTTTTAAAAGTTTGATTCTCTGTAAACGTCGAAGGTCTTTACATATCTTCACCAAAAATTATACACATGTCGAGCTTATAAATATTTATTACGCCTGAAAATCTGAGGTCGGTAGGACTTTCCGATTGGGTTTTATTCGTATTTTTGTAGTGTTTTTTCGTCATTGGGTGCCTGATTCATTAAGTCCGGAGCGCAAAATGACTGGGAAACCATAAACTGCGGCTCAATAAAGTGCGGCTCAACGTTATTTAACTGCGGCCCAATATTCTGCGGCCCAAAAAAAGCAACATTCACACAAGCTTATTGTGCGGCTCAATATACTGCGGTGCAACAAACTGCAGCCTAGCTAACGACATTAAATCAACGAACTACAAGGGTGATATACCGCGGCCCAACATTCTGCGGCTTAACTTTAAACAAAATAAAGTGCGGCTCAATATAGTGCAGCTCAGTTTCGCATCCTTTCCCCAAACGATACACAGTTAATATTCTGCGGCTCAATATTCCTCGGCTCAAAGCGTGGACCTCCCCTACCTGAGCTTCCCCCACCATGCCGCTGACTGGTCGGTAAAACAGCTGCACATAGTTCACAGAATGGCTGTGCACACGAGCGCTACTGTACAGCTACCACACACTCTGCTGATCGAAGAAATGCCTATACTGGACGGGGTTGAAAGACGTTTGATTGTTTTGTGACGTGACCTCTGATTTCATGTATGCTTTAAGAAGTGACCAACGCGTGACTTTACTGTCTTGGAACTAATGCTACTGGGGACTACCACACGCCAAGTAGATGTGACCAAGAAATGAAAATTGTGCATTAGGTATGCGACATCCTATTGCTTTTTTCAAATATTCGAGTTCATATCCAAAATTGTCAGTCGATTTCTTCGCCACCAGTGAGCAAAAAATAAAAAAAATCTGGGGGCGAATCACAGAACGAAATCTTAGCGTTAACAGCTCACTTATCTTAAAGTTACGCAAAGCTTTTGTAATTTGCTCCCTGATCGGTATGGTACGTGAGAGTGACAATATCAGGCTGGGCGATTGTATACAAACCCCCCACCAGTCCAATTCATTTTTTTCCGCTGAATCCGGCTGTCCTGGTTTCCAGGCTGAGAAATGATTGGGGCACGCGCTCCCCCGCACCAATTACATATATTATATCGTATAGTCTACCAAAAGTCGCACGAAAGTGATTTTTTAAACTCTTGCTTTCACATTTCACTTCAATATAATTATTTAAAAATTTGGGTTCGACTTCAGTATTAATATAATGTAATATAAGCACGTTTAAGTAAAATCTGTGCTAGCTTATCCCATTGGTTTGCTTCTTATCTCGTTATTTAGTGATTTTACCAATACCAAAACCTACTACCGCGTTATTGCTAGACATGGCTTCATTTTCTACAAAATCACGCTTATAAATCCAAAATCGATTTACAAATAAAGAAGTTATTTTTAAATCCCGCAATGTGTTGCGCGCGGCGAGCAATCGTTCCAGGAGGAATCTTACTTCAGTCCTTATGTAAATAGCAGTCGAGCTGAAAGTTTCTGAAGTGTCCAAAAGAACACTCCGAATCACTCCGAAACTTTCGACACTTTCTAACCCTAAATAGGTGCAGCATTTCACAAAGTTATGATTATTGACGAAGGCATAAAGAAGGCATCAAAAACCTCACAATTACAACAATTTATATTTTTAAATTTAGAAGCTTACCAATACCAATTATGTAGCACATCAGTTAATGGCGTACGGCCAAGTTATTTCATTCGTAATATGGAACAGTTGCAAACAGTTGCAAACGAACACGTGTACTAATTCAAGTTTTCTGTGCAAAAACTGTTACATCATCTGAATTCACTCATCAATGGTAAGAGAGACCATTCTCAATGGATTTTCTATGGCTATAGAATTACAAATATATAGGGAGTCCACAATGTTTCCGCCTACAATTTTAGCTGTTATAATCCTTACTTAAGTGGCCTCTTCGAATATAATCCGCTTATCGCAGCTTAAGATAAAGTTACTCGCGTTATCGCATTTGCAGCAAGTTCAAAGAATCAACATCTCAGAGATGAATGCAACAAAAACTTTCCATCTATCGCGATGTCAGCATAAACACAGGCGGTCAAAGTTGACAAACATACATTTTAAAGTTTTTGGTGTGATAATTTATACGCCAGGATTCGATATCGACAGCCGATTTTCATCGATGTTGAACCAAAGTTTTCGTGCACCAAATGGCCATTATACAAGACTTTCTGACTTTCAAAAGTGGAGTCATACAAAATCATCCGTGCTCTGAACTTCTGGCTCGGCTATAGTCCTCTGTGACGCAACTAAAGAACCGCAACAAAATGACTGTTGTTGACATTTCGGTAGAGGGTGATCACCAACATTTTACTGGTGCAGACCCTTACGCGAAAGGAAAAATGAGGGTCGAAATTTGCTCTAAAATCTCTGAAAAAACCGTGCATGGCGATGGAGTGCGCGCATGGTCTTGAAATCGCGCTTTTCCAATACAGAACGAATGAATATCGATTTACAGTCGATGCTTAGAGCTCATTTAGGCTATTTTTGATAGGGTGTACCTGATACATTTTTGTAAAAATCGAATTAAGGAGATCTCAAGACCAAAGATAATATACACTTCCTTCACCTACTGATACATTGAAATTAAAGATTGGATTACTTTTAGGGGTTAATTTCTCCTTTCGCGTGTACCTCTGCATTCAACGTTTCTGTGGGGGTTATCTGACGGATTATCTGACTGGAGCACCCTTAAAAATGATATTTCATTTGAAATCATTGAATTAATCATTGAAATGATTATTTCACTATTTTAATAGTGTTATACTTATACACCCACTTTTATAGCATGAGGCAGACCACCACTTCCATTATTACATACGAATTACCAGGGAATTACCAGTGTCATTGGAGGTATGGTGCACGGGGTAGTACTTTACTATGAATATGTACGTGTTTTTCAATGTGGAACAGTTTGGGTACGTTGGATGACCAACGGGATAAGATATAGGTTGATAGGCAACTGCCACATATTTATATACGCCATTCGCAGCACGAGAATCACTTTCATGTAAATTAACCAACTTCGGCCTCACAAGATCCTAATCATGATATCAAACAATAATTGCGTTGACAACGGAACCCATATACCACATTCCCAATAAAATAAGCATGTTAAATAGTTATGTTTGCCACATAATGTAATGTGGTATATCTTATTTAATGAACAGGCACGCGATTGTTACTGTTTTCGTTTTAGCTGATTGATATATGCTTGCATCTTATTATGTAATTACTCACTCTTCATGTGTCAGTAAGAAATGAAATCTGTTTCTAGGCTTTTTCGACGCTGGTATCTTCGAATCTCGAGATCACTTTCTAAAACCCATAAGCCGGGTAGAACATTGTTGTCGTGTGCCAGCAAAGCCGTATTATTTGTCGGAACTCGGAATTGTTCAAATTTGCCTAGAATCAACGGTTGTATTTTGCTTGAAATTTCTACCATTGTGCTATCCCTGATTATTTTAAAACATTGCACTTCAATAAAACTTGACTTCCTGGGTACTCTTTACTGTAGAGAACACTAAAAGATTTATATTTTTCCCCCCTAAAGTCTATACTATCAACAGCTACACCATAGCGGCGTCTTTTCTGGCGCCCCCCTCGGACGAGGCTGAGCCTATAGGGGTATAGGCTCAGCCTCGTCAGCCTAGGCGTAAATCTGGCACTGGATATCAAGCATAATATAGCAAGTCAGAACCTAAAGAGACTAACATTTCTGTACATGTATGTATTAATGTGATGAGAAACATGTTATGAAATAATGCGTTTCCCAGCAAAAACGTCACCATGTAAGAATTTTTGCTATAAGAAGAAGTTTTAGAAGATTATTTAAATGTTATTATTTACAAGTCCTGCTTCACTATCATTAGGTACTTGGTATAATAATACAATAAAATTGTAAAAGGATTATGGAAGATATACCAATGTTTTGTAGTTAGACTGGGTGTCATAGCGACAACAGTACCAGTAATAACAGTTCAATTGTCTTGGAAGAGTTCAGGAAACATATGGTGTGAATGTGTTGCGATTGTGAACCCAAACGTAAAATACTCTAAACTACTTTTCATTGTGCAGTGTAGCGATTTTCAAGTCTGTTTTGTTCATAATATTTCTGAATAAATCTGAGGTACACTTGCGGAATCATAAACTGCGCCCGTCGTAAAAATATACAAGTCCTTTTCAGGTTCGTTTGAAAATAGTATAGGTAGGCCGGGTACTGAGCACGTGGCTATGCCATGTGCTTTTGCGGGCCTGGGACTAGTTTGATAAACCCGTTCCGTTATCATTAGCTGCTTTGCTCCGTCAAATGAGGATCGGAAATGCTCTTGATTTGGTTCACTGTGGATTTTTGCACGATGTTGGCACATTTTTACTAGTCTAAAATGCGTAATTTTAAAGCTATAATAAAAAACAAAAAACCATCTAGATCTTGTCTTCACAACTAACCTTAATATAATATCATTTTTCCATTATCTATGAAAAAGATGACTTCCTAATGAAATTCGATGTGCATTCTTTTAATTGCATCCGTTATCTCTCAATCGAGGTAGTCAATCGTACCGAGACCCGACCTTTTCGATGGCTGCCCGGCCCGGCAGGCTGGGAGCTGATTACAAGATCGGGGGATTAGTGTTTATTACTGATGCACAATTTATTTCTATACGTCACCGGGGAAAGAATACTTTAGAGATTACATATTTAGCTAATTATCAAGATGAAATATTAATTCAAATATTTTCCACAAAAGGAATTATATTCTTTTCATGAGCTCATCAATAAAGACATCCAGAAACGATAAGCCTTTGGCCATTGCCATACAGAAGCGCAATGGGAAGGCGCACTTTGACCTATTTTTATAGAACTACCTGTTCCCTCCAGTCAGCTGTCTTCCCTGAATCATGTAATGAAACAAATCTCGGCGAATGACAAGTTCATTCATTCGCCAACGCAAAGTTGCAATGGCTGCACACTGGGACCATGATACCAGGGTGGCAGTTTTGGGGCTCGTAGAGCACGGCAATCTCACGCCACGGGCGGCAGGGGAGCAATTCGGTGTGTTCGCGGCAAGTGCGAAGAGGTGGTGGAAGCGCTACCAGGATACTGGCAGCATGCAGCGAAGGTAAATCATGCTTTGAAATAATTAAAAGTTCAGTCGTGTATTTTACCACCTAAATATAAAATCTATTAATCTATTAACATAATATATTATTTGAACAAGGCATCATGCCTGCTGCCGTGCCTGTGAATGTGATATTCAGTCATCGATCGGTCGTTTAAACGAAAACAAACAAAAAGCGTAATCTCAAATTACCTCTGCAATGTTATTAGCAATTCGCTCGATGTTGTTATTACATTTTCAGGCCTGGCACCGGTAGACAGCGAGTCTCCACGGCGGAGCAAGATGCCAACCTCGTGGCGCTGTCCGAGGGAAATCCTTTCCGCCATTCCTCCTGGTTGGTGGCCAACAGCAATTTCCCGGGCTGCTCGAAGACCGCCAGGAATCGGCTCGGGGAGGCCGACTTGCATGCGAGGAGAGCCGCCATCAAGGAGGTCCTCACCGACGCCCATTGCGTTGACCGCATGGCGTACGCGGCAACGCATGCCGACGCCGACTGGTCGAGGGTGGTTTTTTCCGACGAGAAGACGTTTTCCTCTTCTAACGACGGCCCCCAGATCGTTTACAGGCCGAATAACAGCCGATTCGACCCGAAATACGTCCACCAGCGGCAGAAGAGTGGACGCTTCTCTGTGTGCGCCTGGGGGTGGGTGTCCGCGGCCGGAGGGGGGGGCACTATGGCGCGTCGATGGGTACCTCACCGGGGAGCAATACCGGGACATCCTGAGGGACGTCATGGTGCCCTCGGTGCGGGTGTTTTACCCCGGTGGGCCCATATCTTTCCAGCAGGTAAGCATTCTTTTGCGAGTAAAGCTATACGCGATTTGTAGTGGTGAAATAAAAATAGCGATTTGAAATGCGTCTATTTTATTTCAGGATCACAGCCCCGTCCACTTTGCTGGCGTGGTCCAGGAGTGGCTGGCGACGCAACAGGACATCCATTTGGTGGATTGGTTACCGAGGGGCTGCGACCTCAGCCCCATAGAGAACGTGTGGGGCGAGGTGGTCCGCTCCATGAAGGAGGACTGGGAGCCACCCGCGGACCGAGACGAGCTCTGGGACGCCGTCGAGGCCGCCTGGCTGGACGTGACGGGTAGCGAGCGCTACATCCGGGCTTTTACCGAGTCGATGCCCCGTTGATTGGCCAAAGTCCTGGAGTACGAGGGCGGCTGGACCGGCTACTAGCCCGAGATTTGTTATTTTTTTTCTTTGTTGCCTATTTTGTTGCGAGAGCAAATGTCTTATTATTATTATTTAGTTTACTTGTTGTGTTTCATTTTGTTACTTTTTAACCATGGGAATCATGGTTACGCTTTAAATTATTATACCAATGGTAATATGGAAGAAAAATATACTAATTGCGATTATACACAGATATGTCTAAGATTTATTTGTTTTGAGCATTTATTTTTGTTCCACACCACAGCTAATCGTTATCCTTCATCAATTTGCAGGCCACTAGTATAGCAATATTCTAAAATGCGTAATTTTGGAGATATAATTAAATTTTAAAAACTTCTAGCGTCTATTCTTAACTCCCAACAATATGTGAGCATCACATTTCCGTTATTTGAAAAAAACTAGCTGTCGCAAAGCAATCTTAATTGTGCTTTATTAAATTGCTTCTGTTATCTCTCATTCAAGGTAGTCAATCGTACCGAGACCCTACCTTTTTGCTGGCCATGCTCACCCAGGCAGGTCGTGGATAACAAGAACGGGATGATTAATTGGCTGGACTGTCATTTTCGCATTTTAACAATGGTTAACCACATAATTTAATTAGTATCATCATATTATTGCGATGCGGAAAATATTTCGCGGCTATTGTTTTATTTGCCTATTCGATGAAGCAGATCGATCCCAACTATAGTAATGGGCTGGATCAAGATAAGCCTCTCTCTACCTTTTGGATCGACCACGTTTTTGTTGGGATGTGGTGAGGGTCTTTCATAGAGCCCTAACCAGTTTTAAACTACACTGTTTTGCCGCCAAGCCCATTCGTCGGGACTTGTAAAATTTTGCGGGCGCAGTTTCTGATTCCAGAAGTGTACATATAGGTCAGTTTCTCCTCGACTCAATAAATATATACCATTTTTGTTCGATTAGATTTCCTTTCTTTATGCCGATATCGGAATCTGTCACAAAGATACCGTAACATTCTTTTTTGTGCTCAATTCTATATGGCATTATGGCAATCTTGATATCTAGCTAGACCTAGGAGTGGTTTGATTAGAACCACCAGTTGATCTAGTGCATGATGCCAGCAAATTTTAAACATATACATCACTGTAACATTGAGCTAAGTTTTATTGTTTTAAAATGTTTTAATACCTCAGACAGGGGTTTTAGAGGACAAATTGCGTCCGCGATGCCCAGCCCAAATGACAAACCAAAAAATAATAATATTACACATGAGATACCATTTTTCGGTCTCTTTGAGGCATTGTGCACATTGTTATTACCAAGACATTCGTTAGAGAAAAATACCGCCAGTACCTGTTTCTATTTCCGCACTGACACAAATACTTTTCAAACTTTTAAAAGGCCGGAAACAAATTTTTATCCGTTCTTTCAGCAGACATGTCCACCTAAGACTCTTTTTTACGTTAAGAACGCTTGTATTGTTCTGCAGACTCCCGACTTTGCGCTGTCAATCATACGATGCCCAGACCATCGCACCCGGGGGGTGTGGATTGTCGTTCTGATACAAAGAATGAATGGTTACGGATCAATATTTTTAATAATGTTTAAAATTAAATCCAGTTATAGTACACGATACAGTAGTACGACATAGTATAGGATAACTGCGAATGCTGGTCATAAATCAGTTTGAAACATAATTTTTATTATCGATCTGCTTCTGGTAGATGCGCAAGTATCTTGCTTTGTGAACGTTGGTAAAAATGTAAAACGCATATTTTTTTGTCCAAAAAACTCGATTTTAAGAGTTTTGTGATCAGCCAAATAAAATACAGACAATTGTTTTGTGTAAAACATAGAATACAATTAGGTAATAACTAATCGATTAAAAAAACAAGCGTATAAGAGATTTTAACAAGTAAGTACCAACAATAGATTTTACGGTTAGGGACCGGAGACCCTGACTTGCCAACCCTTTAGCGGAACAATGAGACGGCCTGCGAATGTTGAAACCTCTGGCTCCTGCCTACTAGCAGGGGAGTCTCTTTGACAGTGAAACACCGAAAAAAAAAGATTAATTGAAAGGCTGCCGAATATTGGTGCCGCTACCGGTGGTTGAGCGTAACTGAATATAAAAGAGTGTACCTACGAGGAAGCTTTACAGTGGAAACGGTAGTTTTTTTTTTTTGGCAATTTCAGGAAGATGGTATTTGCTGTTAAGAGAATGCACGTGGGCCGTAGGCAGTGCCAGATTTACGCCTAGGCTGACGAGGCTGTAGCCTAAGGCGCCGAGGGGGGCGCCATAAATGACGCCGCTAAGGTGTTGATAGATTTGACAGTGCATAGAACCCAGGAAGTTAAGTTTTATAGAACTGCAATGTTTTGCAATAATAAATGCTAAACCACTATGGTTGCAATTTCAAGAAAAATACAACCGTCGATTCTAGGCAAATTTGAACAATTCCGACAATAGTGCGGCCTGCTGGCACACGACAACAATTTTCTACCCGGCTCCTCAGTTACTTTACTTTTTTGTTGAATATCAGTCTTCTTAAGGAAATTTTAGGGAAATACCAGCGTCCAAGCATTGGTTTCCAGGCTTTCCTCTCGATATAAATTCCCAGTAATGTATTATAATATAGTAAATAAATATCGTGGCATAACACATAGTCAGTAGCCGCGTTAGCTTGAAGGGGATGGTTGTGTTCGTGGCGCGACCTGATCCTGGACATTGTCAGCAAAATTAGTTCAGTGGCCTCTAGTGCCTGTGTCGCGTCTTGATCGATCAATCGATCGATTGTATTGTGTGCGAAGTGATTTCAAAAGTGCGATTTCTTTTTCAACGCTGGCAATAGTTAACAGTAATAATAATAGTTTATTGTCAATGCTGAAAATTATTACATGTTATTAGATAGTCCAATACTAAATAATAATATTATGTTACATTCTCCCTTCTCCTTGTTGAAATTCTTCAACTGAATAAAAACAATTAGTTATTCAATACTCTTTTAGATGGTCTGGTCCTTGATTTTATTGCAAGGTAGTCATTTGATTGGCCCAGACAGGGCGTTGAACAATTTACTTCCATTATAAACTGTATGGGTACTTTCTGGTAATGGTTAAGGTGGAGTCACAAATCAGCTTTGGTTATCGAGTTACGAGGGCTGTGATCATGTACAGTTCTATTTGTTAATACCATTTGCCTGTATCTAAAACTTATGGTACGGTTTAATATAAATGTACACACTAGATAATGCTATAAATAATTCGAAAATTAATTAAAAATATCCTTCATGAATCCAGTATTCGCTTCATAGGTGTGCAGAGAATTTCTAGCTTTTCAAGTGGCAATTAGGTGGGCTGTTGTTGCGAATCATGTTCATCTTGACGGGTTTCGACAGTGCCACCCGTCTTGACTCGACCTCTGGCCGTGTTGCCAACAAGGGTACAAATGAACATGGGTACCCCCATCTATCAGGTTAACAACAGAAATTCGGCATTCGACAACGCAGCCAAATCAATCAACTCGGACAGGTAACACGTTTCAACGGCAAACATTTATAGGTTTACAAGTGGCTCTTAGGAGGTAAGGGCGCATGGGTTTGAGCTCGCTCGTGCCATGTATTACTATAGCCCGTCTCTGGTGAACGAATAATCTCTTCGTCTGAGGAGTGCCGCTCCATACGATCACACCGTATTGAAGACTTGAATCAAACCGAAGTAAATGAGCTTTATGGGTTGAAATTCTCCATGTGCAGTAATTTTTTTTTTTAATTTAAAAGCAAACCGAGAAAACTTTAGTTCATTCTGATTCCTAATGGGTGCTCAGTCGAAACAGTTATTTAGCATTGACCGCAATTAAATAGTTTATGCAAATAGACAGAAAGAATTATTCTTCACCCCAACTACACATGTTTGACGTTTCAGCCAAGTATAATATATGTGTTTCAGCTAGAAATAAGTCTCACAAACTTGTCTGGACATGGTGGTAATTATTTTGCCGATTTATTTACACTAATAACCTACTGGGGGCCAATTCACGAACATCTCACTGTACCTACCCCCTTCACACCGTTATGCTGATGTCACCCAAAATGATTGAATCATTTCTAAAAACTAAATTGAGTGGACATGGGGATAATTTACATTAAACTGCCAGAAGAAAATTTAAATTCTGCCAAGTTGTACTCGCCACATGGTGGGTATAGAGAAGGCTAGGAAATTGTCATCCATTTTACTCAGGAAATATACTAGGGCGAACGCAATTTGTGTTGCGTTGAAGATGAGCGTAGCGGTTTGTATTTTGCGCATTAAAAGATTGAGACAAAAGCATTTGAAAAGCATGGAGCAACTAGCCGGACCATTGCTTTCTCAAAAATTCTAATCACTTGAAAATGTAAACGATTTTGACCATTCTTTGTTTCTGTCCGAGCTGTCGGGTAGCGGAAATATGCTCATTTTGAGATCATTGAGCATTGTGCATGTTAATGCATAGATGTAACTCATGCCCAAGGGTTTTATATGGTTTTATTGGTTTGGTTTTTATTGGGAAAAATCTGGTGTGATGATTTGATTTGGTTTCGATGGTTTCTAAAGGCAAATCGAAATTGGGTACATTTGAAAAAAATACGCACTTTTAAATAAATTTCCGTACTTTTCCAAACTTGCCCAATTGTCGAATTTTGCTCTTTTTTCTGCTTTGAAAGTGAAGGGTGAAGAGGATTTTCTTGAAAAACGCAGGGGGTCTAAGTTGAGAACAAAAGTAGAAACCCTGAAAATTTCATCCCACTCGAAGCAGGCGTTTGGCCTGTAGAGCGCGCGCAAACACACATACAAAAAAACCAAAAACAAAAACCAAAAAAAACCAACAAACACACACCAAGTGTTTTTTTTAGCAGTAGTGAAATTGATGATTTCGCTACGCTCATCAACAATCCGGGCCAAGCCGTTTCTTCGATCAGGCGTCGTTGCCTGGCCGCTGCCGCTCCGGCCGGTGGTGCAGCCTGAGGGTTCGCCGCCATCTCTGCGATGTGCTCTGCGACGGCAGGATCCACCTCGTGCTCGATGCCGGCATCCAGGCAGAGGTTGTGTAGCACACAGCAGGCGATGGTGATGCGGCAAACCTTTTGAGGCGAGAACACAGGATTCCTCCCGAGTCGTCCAGGCATCGGAACCTCGATTTCAACAATCCAAATGCCCTCTCAATGGAGCATCTGGTTTTTGTGTGGGCAGCCTGGTACCTTCTCTCGGCATTGGTTGTAGGGTTGTGGAGCAGAGTCATCATCTACATTTAAAGTGGGTATGCTCAGTACCCTGATAATTTGGAAAAAATATTTTTGGTTCGTTTTTTTTCCTTATGTAAAAAACTGCAATATTAACATTCTTAATGTAGGTACCTACTACATACCTAAGAGCCAACCGTCCACTATGGTGCCGTTGGCAAATATCTGGGACAACGCGCTTTGGGCATAAATATATGCGTCGCCGTTGCTGCCTGGGTAGTCGGCGAACACATTTGTGAACCGCATGCCAGCGTCACAGACGGCCATGACGTTCATGCTAAATCGCTGATGGCGATTTACATATTATTCCTGGTGCTCGGTGGGCGGTCGGCGAATGCTGACGTGCGTCCCGTCGATGCAGCCCAAAACATTCGGAAAGCCGGCAATTTGGTAAAAGGCGATCTTTGTCTGGGCCTGCTCGTCATCCGTCATAGGAAACCGAATGACGGTTGGCGCTAGCTCGCACAAAGCAGCCGCCACAACGGCAACTATGCGACTGCAAGCTGGCTGTGAAACTTGGCCACACATTCCTGTAAAAAAAGTGTTGTAATAACTAGGGCGAACGCAATTTGTGTTGCGTTGAAGATGAGCGTAGCGGTTTGTTAACAGCACATAAAAAGATTGAGGCAAAAAGCCTAAACCATGGAGCAGCAAGCCGGACCATAGCTTTTTCGAAAATTCTGATCACTAGAAATTGAAGCGATTCTGGCCTTTCTTTGTTTCTGTCCGAGCTGTAGGGTAGCGAAAATATGCTCATTTTGAGGTCATAAAGCAATGTGCATGATAATACATAGATGTAACTCATGCCCAAGGGTTTTTATTGGGTTGGTTTTTATTGGGAAAAATCTGGTGTGATGTTTCGATTTGGTTTCGAAGGTTTCTAAAGGCAAATCGAAATTGGGAACATTTGAAAAAAATACGCACTTAAAAATAAATTTCCGTACTTTTCCAAACATGCCCAATTGTCGAATTTTGCTATTTTTTCTGCTTTGAAAGTGAAGGGTGTGGAGGATTTTCTTGAAAAACGCAGGGGGTCTTAGTTGAGAACAAAAGTAGATACCCTGAAAATTTCATCCCACTCGAAGCAGGCATTTGGCCTGTAGAGCGCGCGCAAACACACATACAAAAAAACAAACAAACAAACACACACCAAGTGTTTTTTTTAGCAGTAGTGAAATTGATGATTTCGCTTCGCTCGCTTCGCTCGCTTCGCTCGCTACGCACATCAATTAATTTAAGTGTAGATAAGTACTAGGGCGAACGCTATTTGTGTTGCGTTGAAGATGAGCGTAGCGATTTGTATTAAGCGCATAAAAAGATTGAGGCAAAAAGACTAAATCATGGAGCAGCAAGCCGGACCATTGCTTTTTCGAAAATTCTGATCACTTGAAATTGTAAACGATTCTGGCCTTTCTTTGCTTCTGTCCGAGCTGTAGGGTAGCGGAAATATGCTCATTTTGAGGTCATAAAGCAATGTGCATGTTAATACATAGATGTAACTCATGCCCAAGGGTTTGTATTAGGTTTCATTGGGTTGGTTTTTATTAGAAAAAATCTGGTGTGATGTTTCGATTTGGTTTCGATGGTTTCTAAAGGAAAATCGAAATTGGGAACATTTGAAAAAAATGCGCACTTTTAAATAAATTTCCGTACTTTTCCAAACATGCCCAATTGTCGAATTTTGCTCTTTTTTCTGCTTTGAAAGTGAAAGGTGTGGAGGATTTTCTTGAAAAACGCAGGGGGTCTAAGTTGAGAACAAAAGTAGACACCCTGAAAATTTCATCCCACTCGAAGCAGGCGTTTGGCCTGTAGAGCGCGCGCAAACACACATACAAACAAACAAACAAACAAACACACACCAAGTGTTTTTTTTAGCAGTAGTGAAATTGATGATTTCGCTTCGCTCGCTTAGCTCGCTACGCTCATCAACAAACTTACCCCTGTTTTTACCCAAGCCGTTCTCTGTGTTGGGTGTGTTGGGTTTGGTGATGTTTCGAGACGATACTAGGGCGAACGCAATTTGTGTTGCGTTGAAGATGAGCGTAGCGGTTTGTATATAGCGCAAAAAAAAGATTAAGGCAAGAAGCTTATGCAAATCATGGAGCAGCAAGCCGGACCAATGCTTTCTCAAAAATTCTGATCACTTGAAAATGTAAACGATTCTGACCTTTCTTTGTTTCTGTCTGAGCTGTCGGGTAGCGGAAATATGCTCATTTTGAGATCATTGAGCATTGTGCATGTTAATACATAGATGTATTATATGCCCAAGGGTTTTTATTGGGTTGGTTTGGGTTGGTTTTTATTGGGAACAATCTGGTGTGATGTTTCGATTTGGTTTCGATGGTTTCTATAGGGAAATCGAAATTGGGTACATTTGAAAAAAAATACGTACTTTTAAATAAATTTCCGTACTTTTCCAAACATGCCCAATTGTCGAATTTTGCTCTTTTTTCTGCTTTCAAAGTGAAGGGTGTGGTGGATTTTCTTGAAAAAGGCAGGGGGTCTAAGTTGAGAACAAAAGTAGACACCCTGAAAATTTCATCCCACTGGAAGCCGGCGTTTGGCCTGTAGAGCGCGCGCAAACACACATACAAAAAAAACAAACAAACAAACAAACAAACACACACCAAGTGTTTTTTTAGCAGTAGTGAAATTGATGATAACGCTTCGCTCGCTTCGCTCATCAATAATTATGCACCCCTAGATCATTAATAGTCTGATGAAAGTGACACCTGTTATTCAATGACAATTTCTTGTATAATTTGAGAAGTTTCAAGCAAAAAATGTTGTGGATTGGAGTTGGTATCTACCAAGGTAGGTGCTAGATTGAGGGTAGCTATAATCTAGGAAGGTTACACTTACCTGATAGCCACTGAAATCCCCCGCTGGCATAAAAACCTAGAGCAACTAGGAGTTGGGTATCCGGTGACAGAGCGTTTGATCTTAACGTCATCCTGGTTAGCTGAGGCTCGATCCTATTCAAAAATCGATGAACAGCCCTCGCGACAGTCTGGTTGTTTGTAGCAGATACCGATCTGTCAAATGTTCTAGGTGAACACGGTCGAAATTCATCCGAACCTCATCAAATATGCCGACAGCTAATGCTGCCTCCGCCATCTAAGAAAGTATTTATCTTGTAACGATAGTATGCAAAAATACTGAATTAAAAATGCAGAGTAACAAAGCAAAGTAAGGTTAGAGTAGGCATAAGAGTTGACTTACCACGAATTAATCGATTGAACACTCGCCCTCAAGAGGTAAAACGTAAATACTATAATACTAGGGCGAACGCAATTTGTGTTGCGTTGAAGATGAGCGTATTTGTATATAGCGCCAAAAAAGATTAAGGCAAGAAGCCTTAATAAGAACACATTAGAAGCCTATGCAAATCATGGAGCAGCAAGCCGGACCATTACTTTCACCAAAATACTGATCACTTGAAATTGCAAACGATTCTGACCTTCCTTTGTTTCTGTCCGAGGTGTCGGGTAGCGGAAATATGCTCATTTAGAGATCATTGAGCAATCTGCATGTTAATACATAGATTTAATTCATGCCCAAGGGTTTTTATTGGGTTTTATTGGGTTGGTTTTTTTGGACAAAAATCTGGTGTGATGTTTCGATTTGGTTTCGATGGTTTCTAAAGGCAAATCGAAATTGGGAACATTTGAAAAAAATACGCACTTTTAAATAAATTTCCGTACTTTTCCAAACATGCCCAATTGTCGAATTTTGCTCTTTTTTCTGCTTTGAAAGTGAAGGGTGTGGAGGATTTTCTTGAAAAACGCAGGGGGTCTAAGTTGAGAACAAAAGTAAACACACTGAAAATTTCATCCCACTCGAAGCAGGCGTTTGGCATGTAAAGCGCGCGCAAACACACATACATACAAACAAACAAACAAACAAACAAACAAACAAACACCAAGTGTTTTTTTTTAGCAGTAGTGAAATTGAAGATTTCGCTTCGCTCGCTTCGCTCGCTACGCTCATCAATAACAACTAACTAGGGTGAACGCAATTTGTGTTGCGTTGAAGATGAGCGTAGCGATTAACGAGCGTAGTTAATGCATAGAAGTAACTCATGCCCAAGGGTTTTTATTGGGTTTGATTGGGGTTGGTTTTTATCGGACAAAATCTGGTGTGATGTTTTACGTGGTTTTACCGCTGCCCTGCTGGTCGAGTTGTCCTCTGCGGGCTCGTGCGAGTGCAGCTTTTGCACTTTGTGCATTGGCTGGTATTTTGTGGAATTTGGCTTTTTATGTACCCTGCGTCCTCGTTCATTTCGATAGTATCATCTGTTAGCATTGCGACTCTACTCGTCGTATTTTTAATACTCTCCTCGTACATGACCGCAAGTTGTAGTGCGTTCTGTATTGTCTTTGGTTTAAGCATGGCTACTTGGCTGTTCCCGCTATTCCTGTTCAATCCTTTTATTAATATTGACACGATGGAGTCGTCCACGAGAGTTTGACGTATCAACCTATCATTCGCTTGCATGGAGTCTGGCGCGGCCGCGACGGCTTTGGCCCTTAGTCTTGCTACGAAAGATCGCGCATCCTCTCTTGGATTTTGTCGACATTGGAAAAATGTTGCTAACGGGTCTACCAAAGGTGATTCCTCTTTGTACCAATCTTCAAACTTTTCTTTTAATGTTTCGTATGTAATTGTTTTTAAGTCCTTGCATCCATTCAAAAATATTAACGCGGGTCCAATGATTCTAGATTTAAATACTGCAAGTTTCTGCCTATCGTTCCAACCTCCGAACTCGCTTGCTAATTCGAGGCTTTGAACAAAATCTGAAATTGATACCGAGTCTTCTTGCCCACTGAAATACCTGACCATTTGTATGTAATTGCCTATAGCATTATTTGCGTGCCTATTCGCACCTGTGTCTGCGTTGACCGCGGCTCCGGTGTTCCCTGTGTCTTCGACCCGACTCCTCCTAGGCCGTTTTCTACCATGATTGTTTAAAAAAAAAATCCGAATCCCAAAATTTAAATGATCCCACCGCTTGGCACCAGTTTTGTCGGGAGGTTCTTGGACATCGACAGAAGTACCTTTTGGTAACGCGCCGCCACCACCGATCTATATTTATTGAGCTGATCAGGAGCTGCTAATTGTTTGAAGGTATCGATTGTACTCCGGAGGGTTGATGGGCCGCTAGGTTTATGGCGTTAGCTTTTATATGTGTTGGAGAGACTCACCATGGTGTTGCTTATCAGCCGAACAGGAGGACGAGGGTAGAGGGTGTATACAGGTGAAGTCAGGATCCATCGGGTTGAAGCAGAAGTCGAATTGCCGTTGAGAACACAATATACTTTGGTTTATTCACTTTGCTCTTAGTTATTTGTTACACTTGATAATACTTTGTAAGATTTTACTTGATAACTTTGGTGAAACGATAAGACGTCTGACGGGCGACACTGTGACACGGGCTATAATGCGACTGTGATGCGACTGTTCTTCTTCTCTCGTGTGTCTTGGCCCTTTTATAAACATTTGTCCTACCGCCTTCCCAATGCTATTATATCGCAGCCCTTTAGAGAAAGCCGTACGTTATGGTGAAATTGTAACTGTTGTTAATACTTCGATTACTTTAATAGAATCACGGCTATAGATATTTATATTGTGTTATTTCGCTGTAGGTACAGGTGTTGGCAATCGTACCGGTAATAGAATAATGTGGGTCAAATAGCCCTTATACTAGCGGGTGGAAGACATGTAGGGAATGTTTTTATTGGGTTTGATTGGGGTTGGTTTTTATCGGACAAAATCTGGTGTGATGTTTCGATTTGGTTTCGATGGTTTCCAAAGGCTAATCGAAATTGGGAACATTTGAAAAAAATAAGCACTTTTTAATAAATTTCCGTACTTTTCCAAACATGCCCAATTGTCGAATTTTGCTCTTTTTTCTGCTTTGAACGTGAAGGGTGTGGAGGATTTCCTTGAAACGGGGTCTTAGTTGAGAACATAAGTAGACACCCTGAAAATTTCATCCCACTCGAAGCAGGCGTTTGGCCTGTAGAGCGCGCGCAAACACACAAACAAAAAACAAACAAACAAACAAACAAACACACACCAAGTGTTTTTTTTAGCAGTAGTGAAATTGATGATTTCGCTTCGCTCTCTACGCTCATCAATAAACTATATCCTAACACTTGAAAACCGCTGAATGACATTAAAACGTTATTTTACAACTTGAGCGCAATGACAAAGAACCTGTACTCGATGCGTACGGTACAGCGACCTTCAGATTTACCACGCACTAAAACTGCTTAGACCAGCTCCGGAGATGGTTTAAGCGGTTTTAAAGTTACACCCAACGTATAGCGAGAATTAGCGTTCGAGAATTGACATTTGGTTTAGATCTCCTTAGATCTCACTAATTCTTCTTAAACCTTGTTCGAGAATTGGCCCCCTGGGCTTGCGGTGGATTTTAGTAGTGGCTAGGCGTTTTTTTGCCCCCCTTCCCACCGAAAAACGATGAAATGTACGCATCGTTAGGATACCGGATGCACTTCATACGTCATACATGTACACGCAGGGTACTCACTGGATTATTTCATGGTTAAATCCATCCTCGAACTGACTTGACGCATACTTCAATGCATTTGGCGTAAAAATCGGACATTTCCTGCAGGCGACACAAGACACTTTGCTCGATTGATAGCAGCTCAAGGCGCGCGTGTCGATTCTGCCCGTGCGTCGTGCGATTATGTAGTGTGGACTCGTTTCAATGCGGAAAACGAACACTCGACCGGCGGTGCCTTTCGACAACTCAAACACTCGAACCCGCACTCGAAATTTGACACGCTATCTTAACGCATCACGATCAAAACCATTGAAATGAAATAAATATACTGCACGACCGCATGTGCAGAGTGCGCGTCGCCATGACTCTTGTCTCGACTAGCAGCGGAGAGTCACGTGAGGGTGACGCATCGGCACCGGCAGCGTAGCCAGGCTTGCTGTTGCTTGCGTCGGGAGGTTCTCGGACCTCGACAGAAGTACCTTTTGGTAACGCGCCGCCACCACCGATCTATATTTATTGAGCTGATCAGGAGCTGCTAATTGTTTGAAGGTATTGATTGTAATCCGGAGGGTTGATGGGCCGCTAGGTTTATGGCGTTAGCTTTTATATGTGTTGGAGAGACTCACCATGGTGTTGCTTATCAGCCGAACAGGAGGACGAGGGTAGAGGGTGTATACAGGTGAAGTCAGGATCCATCGGGTTGAAGCAGAAGTCGAATTGCCGTTGAGAACACAATATACTTTGGTTTATTCACTTTGCTCTTAGTTATTTGTTACACTTGATAATACTTTGTAAGATTTTACTTGATAACTTTGGTGAAACGATAAGACGTCTGACGGGCGACACTGTGACACGGGCGATAATGCGACTGTGATGCGACTGTTCTTCTTCTCTCGTGTGTCTTGGCCCTTTTATAAACATTTGTCCTACCGCCTTCCCAATGCTATTATATCGCAGCCCTTTAGAGAAAGCCGTACGTTATGGTGAAATTGTAACTGTTGTTAATACTTCGATTACTTTAATAGAATCACGGCTATAGATATTTATATTGTGTTATTTCGCTGTAGGTACAGGTGTTGGCAATCGTACCGGTAATAGAATAATGTGGGTCAAATAGCCCTTATACTAGCGGGTGGAAGACATGTAGGGAATCGACGGAGGGAAGATGCCAACTTCCCGACACTTGTCAGGCCGGCCTCCCGGACCGAGTGCTAGCGGTGCCCTTCCCCTCCCTGCCATCCAGCTCCCGCGGAGGGGCATGGCAACTTGCAATGAATAGCTTCGAAGCTATAGCTAGTGTGTTTTCTTTTGCTGTGAGTGTTCATCAGAGAATTATCTTTCAGGTATATATAGATATTTGTTTAAATGCTATGGTTATATTTGGAGCTATCCTGGGTTATATGCCGGTTTTGAACTGATTTCCTATGCCGTCCATGTTAAATTTCGAGTTTTCAAACCCTAACATATCTGTTATCGGGCCGGTGACCCACCAATGTTATTTTACCATTGGATGCGGCGTTACGTTTTCAACATCACAGCATCTCGTACTGAGCCTTAAAATTTGAAAAAAGATTTGCCCAAGTCAACCCCTAAAGCAGGGCTGGACCTGGACCATCCTTTCGGGGTTTATGCAATACAGTCGTCTGGTCAAATCTGACGCCGATTACTTTCTAAGTATTCTACGAGAACCGCAACGGCCTAAGGTGGGAGGAAACCCTTAGTGTTCGAATATATATTTAAATTATTTTTTTACAGTGAAACTATAAGTTACCTTAACAGCCCAAAACATTGAATCAAGTAAGAATCAACTTTGATTGAATCAATCATGTAAGAACATTGGAAATTTTGTTTCAATTGCTATTGTCTAGTCTTTACACAAAAAATGACTAGTTCTTAATTTGAATGCCTAATAAATTGCCTAACTATTTTGTTTTGGGCTGTCATTAAAAGTGTACATCTATACAATTTTATTTTAAAAGTGTTCAAAAGACAATGGTTTCTCCCCACCTTAGAAAAATTCTTTCTATGCACTTCTAGTTCATTCACACCATTAAATCTACTCACATGTTCACATGTGTCAAACTAATTTCTATTGTTCCTATGAGTCCATTTTTTATGCCTTGGAGTATTATACCTTTATTACCTCTGAAATCACCAACCTTCTAGTCAAACATGCTCCCCCCCCCCCCCCCCCCCTCCCCTAGATTCTGGATGGTTTTGGGAGTTCGCTATACTAGACGCGTGACACCACCGACAGTAAGATATTGGTGGTAATTTTTTATTTTTTATTTTTCCAGGCAAAGATCAAATTTTGCATGTAACAGTCGCCTTCAACAGCCACCTAGTGAGAAGCTCCGTAGAATTTGACAAACGCTGGCAACCAGTATCTAGAATTCAATAAAACATCACATTTTTACAGATAACTTTTACCGGTTTGTCAGTTTCTCCCAAAATAATTGGTACCTACTCGTGTGCGGCAGTAGTATATTCTCCGTCAATAAGTCATCAACGTGATGTTTTGAATTAAATTGGTAGGGGAGTCGTAACCTTACCTGATTAGACAGTGCATTACCATGTTTTACCAGTCTTAATCTCTCTGGAACTAAAGTTACTATTTACTAGTTTTCACCCAAAAGTGGGAGGTTTAAAAGCGAACATTTTTTGCCCGATTCTGTGAAGGCTCAAATTACGTTCTTGTTAATTGAGCAACACGCGTGAGTCGTTTGGCGTTTTCAGTAACACATCTAATCTGATATTATTAAGCATCAACACCTGCAGCACGTTAAAAACAGTTTCATGTCGAGTGAAATATATATTGCAACCATTTTTATGCAACATGCACCCAAATTTTTTTGCATCGATCGATAATTGATATTGCTAGTTATTTTAATCCTAGAAATCTGTTCGGGTGCTCACAAACTGTTGTACTGTCCGTTGTAAAACAAATAAATATGCATTTTTACAGTTATATTTGGAATTGTTAAACTTTTTCACCAACAGATTTTTATTATTTTTCTTGGCAAGATATAAAAGAAGAACTTCCTAGATCTTGGTATAATGGTATGAGCCTCTGCTAATTTCTTGGTAAGAATTTGGTAAAATCATTCAAGATCTTGTCTCAAGATCTTGCAAGATCTTGACTAAAGATCTTGCAAGATCTTGACTAAAGATCATGAGTCAAGATCTTGCAAGATCTTGTGTCACAAATCTTACAAGATCTTGGCTAACGTTTCTTGGTAAGATCTTGGTAAGATCTTGCAAGATCTTAGGTAAGATTTTTCAGCAGGGTAGCTTCAGATAGAGTACAGGCACCAAGGAGTAACTTTTAGTTGCTAAGAACATTCGTTCCCATCTATCCGCCGACAAAAGCCCGACCTTCTCTGGATTACAATTCTTATCTCGGTGTTGCAAGAAAAAGATAATATATTCATATTATTATTAAAACATGACCATTTGCAATGGCCGGCAGGGGCCCGGAAAGGGAAAAGCCCGGGGTGCGATAGCACCCCCGCACCCCTAGCCTGCTGCAACTCTTATGCTGAATTAATGTATTTTTCGCCTGGAATTAAGTAGGCAGCCTGATGATGTTAGGAGTTGGTACTGGTGACCTCGGTCGCTGCCTGTCGACGCAACCAAGGGCCTGAAAGCTGGATACGGACAGCTGCGCCAAAGCTCGGCGAGCCCGTCAGGTATCGACTCACAGATGTCGCTGCCGGCTTGAGCGCGCGATGTAAAACGTACCAGAGACAACTAGCGCCAAGTCTTTTCGGAAAACCACTGTTGCTTTCGCTAATTTCAGTGTAGTTTATTATGTCAATGATTTTATATGTTGTTTTCACAATTCGTTTCCTGTTTATAATAAATGAACTTTGCATTTACCATTATAAAACAATGTGTATGAATTTTTTACAGACTTGCTATATATGATAAAATTACTTATAAATTGTAGCTTTGCCAAGTGACTTGATGAAATTAAATTTTGAATCACATAAAAATCATTGTATTTGACGCTAAATACAATGATTTTTATGTGATATCAAAAGTTAATTTCATCAGGCCACTTGGCAAAGCTGCTGGTAGCAAGCGAGGTGGATGGAGCAAAAACCCCGTTCTTATTCCCGCCGGTTTTAGGCATCGAAGCATTGCGGGCTTGCAGCTATCTGCCCCCACACAGTTCCGCAATTTACCACTAGTGACTTTCATCTCTCGAGTATACTATACTCTCTGGACGCAACAAGACACGGAACACCAGTGACACTGACATATTATTCGCTCTGCGCAGTTTCGCGATGAATCGTAGAAAAATGAACACTAAGTAAGTATTAAATGATGGTTGGTATCAACCAAAAACTATAATGTGTTTATTTGGCAGTATGTTTGAGTACAAACGACGAAGCATAAGATAAAATACATTCTTAAGTACATAAACAATGCTGTTTACAACAGTATAACGTATAACCGAATCACTTTTGCAGCTTCCTGCAAGAAAACATAATAAATTAAAGTATAAATGTGTACATACTTTGTGTATTTGAGAAAGAAAATGAAACTTGTGTAGTACTTATATTAAAATTACTACTATCTAAACTCCAGTTGCTGGTAACAGTTGTGAACAATCTTTTACGTTTCTAGGTTCCTAGTGCCCTAGACCGTGTAGCTTTGCATGTGCGACGTTTGCTTCAACGCTGGATGCTAATCTGTGGCTTCTCTTTCTAGCTCGGCTGGAACCTCCTGTGGATGCCTTTGGTGGCCGACCCATCGCTAGCCTCCGTGACCCACGTGACACGCCGTCTCGCCTACGAGCAACAGATGTTGGTTGAACGCGAATGCGACCTCCTCTGCGCCGAGATGCGGCCAAACTCGCACTCATTGCGATCAGAGAACGAATCAGGTCGGTTTCACTTTTTACTTTTGCCAGCCCTTTTGCAAACTTAGCAATGTGAATTGCGCTTCTTTTCGAAGCGAAGTCTCGCACTCAGGCAATCTCCGCACAAAGTAGTTGGAGGGAATCCACACTGGATTGGTGAGCCTGTAGGTCCTCAGTGGAAGGCACTGTGTCAGAATGATCTGAATCAACGTCAATTGGCTCAACTTCACAGTTGGTATGTAAAATCTGAGTTGAAGTCGACGGAAGTGATTATTCAAAGTCCTTCAGACCCTGGAATATGGATCAAAGATGTACAAGAAGTTACCAGATGCTTACTTCAGCATACAGATTTAAAGATTCCGCGCAAAAAGTATTTTGCGTGGAAGGTGTACTAGCACAGCAATCTATAGCTTTCTAGCACCCCTATATACTTCCATCGATAAGTATGACCATGCACTGGGCCTTTTTTATGATCTAAGTAAGGCATTCGATACCATCAACCACTCTCTCCTACTATCTTAATTATGGTCGGTTGGAATCCGCGGTGTTGCTAACAAATGGATGAGATCTTTTCTCACGGGCAGAACACAAAGCGTGACGATACCTACAAACAATCACCAACAACCCGACCAACTCCTATCTTCCCCCCAATGTCTGCTGAATGGGGTACCTCAGGGCTCTGTCCTTGGTCCTGTCCTTTTCCTACTATATGCTAACGACTTATCCGACGACCTCCAAGATGGAGTGCTCTCCCAATTTGCTGACGATACTAGCCACCTGATTACATCCCAAAATAGCTCACTAACCTCCCTAATTTCAATAGCTAATACGAATGTCACAAAAATGGCTAAATATTGTTCTGAAAATCAATTAGCTCTCCAAACCTCCATAACTATAATTATCAACTTCCACTCTCGTACAAAACCACCCAATGTTTCCCCACTAGTCAAGCTAGATAGAACAACCATCCCAAGTGCACAATCAACGAAATTTCTTGGCCTCTATCTGTCCTCCACGCTCGACTGGGCCCTTCATGTAGATAAAATTTCCCCCAAAATTATCAGCACTTGTTTTCTAATTAGACGACTAAAACTCATAGTCAGCCAACACACTCTCAAATTAGTATACCACTCATATCTGCACTCCGTCCTCTCTTACGGTCTACTGTTCTGGGGTGCATCTAATGCTGCTAATAGAATCAAAATTCTTCAAAAAAGAGCTATTAGAATTATAGCTGGGATTCCGAAAAGGAGCTCTTGCCGCCCTGAATTCATCAAATTGGAGATCCTAACTCTAACTTGCTCTTTAATCCTAACTGCTTGTAAATTCGTTCGTCTGTATCCTGATTCCTTCATCCTTCATTCTTCTCTACATTCTTATGCCACTCGAAATGGCAATTTCTTATGCATTCCCTCCTATAAACGAACGTCTTTCCAAAACAGCCCACAATATCTCTGTTCCTCCATTTATAACAGCCTTCCACCGCAAATAAAAAATATTGATAATTATACATCCTTTTGCTCAACCCTAAAAACGTTCCTAATTAACAATCCCGTTTATTCTCTACAAGAATTTAACTTAATGATTAAAAAAAAAATTTTTAACATTATAAGTTACTATTTACTATAAGACTGGCAGAAGTATTATCACTGCACTTTTATAATCTTACTATCTTTACCATCTTATTTTTATATCCAGAAATGTAGGTAAAACATTTTATTTCAATTAATTTTAGTGTACTTTTGTAAATTTTTACCTTGTATATGTACTGACGATCCAACAAATGAATTGTATCATTTTAATATGGAATAATAATAATTAAAAAAAAGGCCACGCATACGGAAGTGGGGGAAGGAGGAACTTTTTAGCCAGTGTTTGTGTGTGTGTGGCTTACCTGAAAGAAGTGTATGTCTGGGCATTTATTCCCTAGAGCCAGTTGAGCCAGTTCATAGCAATCTTTCAATGTGATAGGTGGCAAGTTTGGCAGCATGACTCAAAGGTGTTGGTGAAGTATGGCCAGGTGTTTGCAGAAATCACATTCCTTCCCCTTGTGACAACTGCATATTACAAGACTTGCATCCACCTCATATTTACCATCTTGGCAACTATTATAGGCACCAAGAAACTTGTGGAGTCTATCTTTTGATTCTAGGCTGATGTGCTGCATTCGCTTTCAAAGGACTTTGTAAGCAAGATGAGGCTCCGCTCACCGTTCATTCGCGAAGTTCATCAGCCGGCCAACGAAGTATTGGTCCCAGAGCGCACCGCAGAACTCTGCCAGAGCAACAACATTGAACGCCTTCGTCCTTTTGAGGATAATGTCCTTAAGGAGTCTAATGGAGGCTTCGGCATAGTTGTTTGTGTTGTTGTGACGAGTCAACAAGTTATTTCTAAAAAGCTGAACCCATTCAGCCTTTCTGTTCAGGTTTTTGGCCAGTCGAGTTTTGAATGGTTCCTGGTTCTCTAGAGAGTTTGCTCTGTTGATTGCTTCCACAAGTCTTTCTTCAGAGTCTGCATAGGTACATGACCTGAAATTATTATTATCAGTGCGGATGTGTTTGGTTTGTAAAAAAAAAAAACAGAACTTGGTAATTGCAGAATAAAATATCTTACATTTTGAAAGCATTTCATCAAAGCTTTGCGTTCATCCTTGCTCACGCCACTTCCAGGGGAGATAAGCCAACGCCACTCTGCCTGTGCCATGTGGAAGTGGCATAGAAGTTGATGTGAGTCAGGCCACACGTTTCTCAATGCTGACTTTCAGCCGCAGAATCGTCGGTCATAATTAATTTTGCGTGCTACAATATTACATAACGATACCATTTAAATCTGTTCTAATTAATAGTTCAGTATGCCTATATTATATAGTTAATACTTTTTTGTCTATACTTTCTAATTTTGACATTCATGGCACTTTGAATTGTTTATGTTAACCAGCAAGTGTGGTGAAATATTTAACTACAAAGAAAGTTTTTCATTTCTGAACCAAAGTTTGTAATAACATGTAATAACATGGGTTTTTAAGCTTACTTCATTTCCACCAAAACAAGTATGGAAATGCTCTTTTAGCATATTTAGAGCAGCAATGTATCCTTCGGTGGATTGCGTTTCATGGATTAATGTTGCGATTGGTACTGCTCCTGCTTTAGTAGCAGTCAAAATTGTGGTTACTGTTGCCTGACTGGTGTCACAACTTGAACTCCAAGTCCATAAAGATCATCTCGCTAGAGCATTGCATAGCTTGGGCTCGTTCATGACCTCGGCGACAACAAGAACAGCCCAAGGATTTTCTTCCTTGATGGCCACAAATATGCCTGAAAACAATACAACTGACAAGTGAGTACCTACCTACCTAAAAAGATTTAAAACTTTAGGCAACCTGGTTTGTAATTGAAAGCTCTCAAAAAATGTGGTGACTACCTCGTTCTGTGTAGTCAGGAACCTTCCGCATTAACTTTTTTAGTGGATCAGTGGCAGGTCAAAAGTGGTGCTTTTTCCACTTGTCATGCAAGTTGTAAACTGTCCGCTGTATCGGATTGAGCGAATCGTCCGCCAAAACTTCGGTTGCATTTTCAAGAAACAGAATAGTTTTCATGAGCTCGGATGGCTTCAGATGGTGCCAAGCCGTCCTCAAAATATTTGTTGAATTGTGTTTCTGTCTCGGTACTGATCCTTAAATACTTCAAGGACCCCACAGTGCCAATTGCATTATTGTGATTGAAATTTATTTTGATGGTAGCACAAAGTGGTGGACTATTCTTTAAATATTCATCATTTCTCCGTGTAAAGCGATTGTTTTTCTTGACTAATATGTCTATTGTTGCTGTGCAATGTATATTTCTTGCGCTACCATCAACTTTGTTCTTAGCTGCATGTTGGCAAAGCCATTTCTTGTGTAAAATGATCCTAAATTGAAAAGCAAACGTGTGATATTGTAGGATGTAGGTATTAAGAACCCTGATGAAGTAGGTAGGTATAGCAAAGATTCTTACTTTGTTGGATCTTTCACTGTGTGCCTGTCCACAATCCAGCAAGTTGAAGTAAGCTGACCGAAGGCGAAAAGCCAACTATTGACATCCTCCATTGACTCACCTCGTTCACACTACAGAGTTGATCAAGATCAACTCGCTACGCCATCAAAGATGGCGTTGATTGGGTTTCCACAAGTCAGTTAACTATTTGATCGAGATGAAATCATTTGGGAATCGTCGTGAACGCTCGGAAGAGTTCGTGATTATTTCGAAATCCGCTACCGGAAACAGAAACATAACCAACATAACCTCCTCTCGGTTGTTGTGCACATCATCTCTGATCGCCGCCTCGCTACAGTATGTCTCAGCAAAAGAAACGTTGTAATAATTGGCAGAACCCAGAAGTGTTTTCCCTAATTAAAGTTTGGGGAGATAATCTTCACAAGCTTCGTGGAAACCGGCGAAATAAGCCAGTTTTGGCTGCAATGGCTACTCAACTTGCAAACCTCGCAGAAGTGCAGCTGAGGGAGAGCGAGGAAATAAAAAACAAGATAGCAAATCTCACAAGAGACTACAGGTATGTAAAGATAAACATTTTGAATAAATGATGACGGATGGAATTATGAATTGAGCTTTCTTGTGACACTATGTGATTTGGTTTTGTTCACAGGCGGGAGAAAGCAAAAATGGTATCGGGGGCCAGTCCATCAACTTGGGTGTTCTACTCAGCGGTCCACAACCTCATCGGTGAACTGCCAGCTAATAACGATGATTTGGCTGAAGAGTTAATGGGTCTCGAAACAGAGGTATGTACTACCTCCATACTTTATTCCTTTTCCGTCGGCTTCTGTTGAAAATACCCAATTGCCCACGTTGATCCATTGCGAAGGTGTCGTTTTCATTGTACGTACCTAGATATTTACCTGCAACACAACCCTTAAATAGAGTTTGTGAATCCATATATCCGGCATATAACTCCGCATATAATAAGATTTCCTAATAAGTTTTAGCACGGGACTATTGATGTACGAAATAGTGACATCCTCAAACTTTGTGTTTTTAGGTTAGAGTAATTCCCGATGATAAAGACGAACCCTCGGCCCGTCCATCGTCCAGTTGTTTAGTCGCTGCAGCTCCTCGCGACACTTCGCCAGAAGGAAATTCGTCGTCGGCCACGGGATCCGAGGGATCCGTCACGCCCCCACTGCCGACTCCTCGACCGCCAGCACTCAGGCGACGGAACTCGTCCACCAGCTCCGCCAACGACGGGCTGGCCGAAGCCTTTCGAGAGATGCTTGAACTACAAAGGCAGGCAAATGCGCAGGCAGAGGCAAGCGAGCGACAAAGTCACGCTCTTTTGGAGGCCAATTTAGCCAGCCAAGAGCGGTTTCAAAACAGCATGACGACACTGCTGACTCAACTTTTAAACAAAAAATGAAATGTAAATTATTGTAAATAAAGTTCGGAAACATTTATTGAACATCCACTGCGTAATGTACGTTATTTAATTTTAATCCACTCCAATTATCCAAGGACATAATCGTTTAACTTCGAAATTGAGTTATCTGGCCAATAATTCTATTCATCTAATTCTAATAATTCTAATTCTATTCATCTATTGTTACATATTATCTTAAAGCTGGAAGTTGGCCCAAAACTATTCAACTTGATTGCTGTTAATATCCATGTCAATTTGCCTTTTGGTGTTTGTACAAAGCCCTCACAGCTGCCAAACAAAATTATATGATTTTGCATCAACCATGTGTCATTGATAGACAGCCGGCTTCCCACTCTCATTTCAATTCAAAAAAGTTTAAACAGGAGGACAAATTTCTCCAGATTTTGCGTATTGCCATTACAGAATTCTGATAGATCAAATACCTGTTGCAAATTGCATGAATTTTTGTGATTTATTCATGTAGGTAGTCACTAATCCATTCATCGCGAACCTTGTCTGACTTAGACGAGGATTAAATGAGCAAATGTTTAGAAATCATTTGAATAGCGTGTAACATCCACGGTTCTTTTAGAACGCATGGCTGCAAGGTGCAGCAATTCGCAACTAAACTCTTTTTCACGTTAAGAATGCTAGCGGTGTTTTACTGTCAAAGAGGCTCCCCTGCTGGTAGGCAGGAGCCAGAGGTTTTAACATTCACAAGCCGTTCCATTGTTCCGCTAAATGGTTCGCAAGTAAGGGTCTCCGGTCCTGAACCATAAAATATTTTGTTGGTACAATTGTGAAAATCTCAATTACGTATGTTTATTGAATCGATGAGTAATTAATTGTATATTATGTTTTACACAAAATAAGTGTCTATATCTTATTTGGCTGATCACAATACTCTTTTAATGAAGTTTTTTGGACAAAAAATAGTCGTGTAACATTTTTACCAACGTTCACAAAGCACGATACTTGCGCATCTACCAGAAGGAAATATAGTCCTAAAATGATGATTTAAACTGATTTATGACCAGCATTTGCAGCACATACATTAAATCGTGTACTTTAACTGGATTGAATAATAAACTTTATTACAAATATTGATCCGTAACCATTCATTCTTTGTATCAGATCGTCAATGTCAGGTAGCGACTACCTCTTCCTCACATCTTTAGCACGCGAAACCCTTGTAAAATATCCACACGACCCCGATGAGATGGTCTGAGCATCGAATGATTGACAGCGCACTGTCATAACAAATACATAAACAATATGCATAACAATACTAGCGTTCTTCACGTGAAAAGGAGTTTAGCACATTTCTTGTGGGATGTCTAGAAGATGAGAGCGCAGTAAATGAAAAGCAATGTAGTAGCAGCTTCTCATGCTCTGAGATTACTCAAATAATGCAATGCCTTGCAATGCCCAAAAGTAGGAATGACCATTTGTACTTTCCTACTAAAATGTACGAACAAGTAGGAAAGTAGGAACGCGACGGAAGCCTGACACACAGCAACGCTATGTCGGTCGCCGCAGAGACCCGGTTCTGACTTCGGAGTTAACAGAATCTGTTCTTGAACAAGTCAATTTTGTAACTACTGAAATATTAAAAATGGATTCAATATCAACGGAAGTGTAATTCACTTCCTGGTTATACAGCAAGATGTGAGTTTATATGACACTCACTTCTGCACTTACTTGGGAATAAAATTAATGTAGCAGGGAGGTCACTTAAGGAAGCTGAAAGGATAATGCATAGGTAGGTACATACATTCAATTTCAAAGGTATACAGTGTTTTTATTAAAAAAAAAAAAAAAGGCCGAATTGTTTAGGCCGTGTGCTCTTTGTAATAGAGGTGGTGAGCGAGTGATTCTCTCATTCTCTCTCCAGGTGTAGTTCTTCGTTCACTCGTCACACTTTCCGGGTGAACCTTTGGGATACCACGCAGCCACGCAGGCTCAACGATGTCGTTGCTCTCTTCAAAAATGTTGTGCAACGTGCATGCGGCTTTCACAATGTTATTTACATTTTTTACATCGAACTCCATTCTCTTCATTACCGATCTAAACCTCGCTTTCAGCCTACCGAAACAGTTCTCAATTAATCTTCTTGTTGCCGATAGTCAGTAATTATAAAAAAACCTGCCATTCTTGCAGTTTTCCATTGTCGAAGTATGGCTTCATCATTTCTGTGGTTAAACCGAATGCTGAGTCTCCGATCAGGTGTGCCGGAATCTTGACGTCACCAATTACAATAAAATTGTCTTTGTACACACTGATGTTAGCTAGAACCTTGGATAAAGAACTTTTTGAAAACAAGAACGCATCATTGTTCCGCCCGGGAGCACCAATGTTTATATAGGTAAATTTATACGCATAATCACATACAGCAAATAAAACAACACTATAAAAACCCTTAAAATTATGGTAGTCTACACAATGTTCCTTTGGCGGAGAAATGGAAATGTGGCACCCGTCAATACACCCAAGACACTGTGGATAGTTCCAATTGTCCATGAAACCATTCACCGTAGCATCCACCTCGTTCGGAGTCGTCGGGAAGCGGATTGTTTCGGGCATCACCAGCGTTGCGATTAGGCCGCAGAACTCGTGAAACATCTCGCAGACGGTACTTCTTGCCATTCCAAACAAGTTGCCGATGGTTCGCATCTCGGAGCTCGATGACAGCAGGTAGAGTCCAAGAGCCACCCTCTTCTCCAGAGGTATGGCTTTGCGCAGCTTGGTGTCCTGACGTGCCATGTGCGGTCGAAGAATGTCGCAGATCTTCCGATAGGTGGTACGGGTCACACGAAAGTTTTCTTTCCATTCCCGATCTGACCAATTACACACGATACAACTCCATAAGCTGCTGTTTCTTGGGGACATCCATATGGTTCTTTTAATGATCTTCCTCTTCTTCCTCTTCTTCAGAGTAGCAGCCAGAACGCATATTCGGCGTGCACAACTGGTAGCAATCAGTCTATGGGCCTTGGCCTTTGCATTCAGTTGAGCAATACGTGTAAGCACATTATTTTGCTCAATTATAAAAGGGACCACGATTGATAAAAACACCAACACACACTCTTCTGGCTCCATGATCTCGGTTCAACGGTTGATCTCGGGAACGTGTTCTGTTCTGTGTGCTATGAGCTCGGTGATAAAGTGAGGTTAGATTCGTCACGATTTCCGGTTGTGTTCGTTTCCCGAGCGTATTCCGAGCTTGTCCGAATGACTTGATCGTGATCAAGTAAGGAAACAAGTGTGAACACCAACAGACTATTGAAACCCAATCAACGCCATATTTGATCGAGTTGAGGACTTGATCGTGATCAACTCGTGTATTGTGAACATTTAACAACAATGCACCGAGAATCAGTGCTGGACACCACCACATGGCGATAACTATCAATGTAGCTTAAGATCGAATCCAGCGATTCCATTTCGGCGACTATTATAAGGCAGACACACCAAGGCGAGGTTTTGGCGCCGATTTACTTGTATTAGTGAGGTTAGGTGTTTCTGTCAGTTGCTGTCAGATGCATGTGCTGTCAGACTCAGTGGTGGCTCGTGAGTGTTTTCCTCGGAGGGGCAGCAATTGAATTTCGTGTAGCCCCCCCCCCCCCCCCTAGTGCCTAGGGTGGGGACCCTAGGCACCCAACTTCCGGAACAATATGCATTTTTAAACACCTTTTTCCGTGGTGCGGAGAAACGGTGTTGCCTGCTATCCGCCGTTATTTTAAGCGTTTTGGTTGAGGATTAGATTGCATTGAACGCTCGGTGTTCTCCAAAATATATGTTATGTGCCACCGTCGCAGGCACATTCGTGGTTTGCATGTGTATCGCTCTGACTCTCTCGCTCTCCGTTCGCAATCCTCATCACGTCGCCGATGCATCGCCCGCGGCGAGCCCGCAGCTGGCCGAAAGTTCCTGAGGGTACCCGAGGGCAAGATCTCTGCTGCCCTCGGTGGACTTGAGAGCGACGGGAAACCACAAACTGCGGCTCAATAAAGTGCGGCTCAACGTTACTAAACTGCGGCCCAACATTATACGGCCCAAAATTAGCAACATTCAGACAATCACATTGTGCGGCTCAATATACTGCGGTGCAACAAACTGAAGCCTAGATAAAGACATTAAATCAACATATTACAAGGGTGATTTTCTGCGGCCCGACATTCTGCGGCTTAACATCCAACAAAATAAAGCGCGGCTCAACAAAGTGCGGCTCAGTTTCGCATCCTTTCTCCAAACGATACACAGTTCATATACTGCGGCTCGATATTCCTCGGCTCAAAGCGTGGACCTCCCCTACCTGAGCTTCCCCCACCATGCCACTGTCTGGTCGGTAACAGCTGCACATAGTTCACAGAATGGCCGTGCACACGAGCGATCACTGTACAGATACCCCACACTCAGGCGATGAGATCGAAATAATGCCTATACTGGAAGGGGTTGAAAGACGTTGATTGCCTTGTGGCTATAGACTCGTATGTTTATCATACAATAGCCAATACATTAGTCATATAATGGTAAATTGCCTGTTGACTAATAGGCAATATCATTCAATAGTCAATAGTCGGGGAAACTAGTGCTATCTCGGGATCTACCACACGCCAAGCATCTTGGCCACATCATACCACACATATTATTTGATACTTTTTCCAATTTTTGAGTTCTGATCTAAATTTTTAGCCAGAAAAATTGATAAAAGAAAACAAATATAATAAATAAGTTGCTCAGTAAATTGCCAGTTGTTACATTCGGTTTCTTCCTCACCAGCGAGCAAAAAATACATAATATTTGGCCGGTGCGTTACGTACTAACAGAAATCGTGAAACGAATCGTGATCGATTGTGCGAGAGCGAGAGTGCAGAGAGCGAGAACCTTCATTTGTTCCATATGAAAACATATGCGAACTTGGAGTTGTCACTCTCATTTCTTGTCATCTCACTTGGGAAAAGTTCCTGGACGGTGGACCAGCAGCGACATAAAAAAAACTAGTGATCTCGACATCACACAGTAGTGATAATAGGTATGTAAAAAAAAGTGATCATCCGGTGTTATCTAGATGCCTGTGCTTTAAACACAATTGCCCTTGATCTAGACATTGAATCTTAATGCGCAGGTCAAATTGTTAACACAGTAATGATATTATGTAGAAAAAAGTGAGACTGATATCTTGACATCCCTTTGAGCCCTGATATAGTCACTGAATCTTAACGTACAGGTTATACGAAAACGAAAATTGATCCTTTTTGAGTCTAAAATGCAGCCATGCATTACAATAAAATATCGAGCTAATACCTACCAATATGTTTCCAATCTATTTTAAAAATTTGATACCGTTCCACCATTCAAATTTTCCCACTGCCTTATGCAGAATAAATCACAGACATCTAAAATTATGGTTATTTCCAAATTTATTAATGATGCAACACCATCATTGCCATAAAAATTAAGGAAATAATTAAACAAAGAGCGACTGAAAAAATGTGTATGATATAAATCCTTTTAGTTCATTCAGGTATATCGAGCAGTCAATAAAAACATAGTAAATAAAACAGTCTGTGAACGGTGAAAGGATGCGCCTCAGAATCTTTGTAAACATGCAACCAGCAGATTTCAGATTAGTATCATTGTTATATAATATACCTATTTACCTCAGAGGCCCAGGGAGCAAGCTGGTAAGGCCCGATGCGCAATTGCGCCTGGGCCCTCGGAATCCAAGGCCTGCCTGGGGACTTGCGGGGCCACGCATATTGTGACAGATATCACGTTATAAAAGATGTAGGCCCTTTTCTGTCACGCCTTCTCTTTGCTTATAGTTTAATCACGTCTGTATCTATACCTCACCTCTTTCCACTCGGTTACTGACGATGGGGAACTCCACCGTTTGTTCATGTTAGAATAATATGAAATGGAATGGCAGATTGAGAGAGGCGATGGAATAGCGTCACATGGAATATCGTCACAATGCCCTAAACTGCTAAAAATAATGTGACGATGGTCCGGTGGACGATCGTCACAATTCGGTGGGCTCTGAGAGGGGGGGAAAGGCTTGTGAAAATGGCATGGCACCATTTTCCGGGGGCCCAACTAGGGAAATGACTTCGGAAAAAGCCTGTGAAAATGGCAGGCTATAATTTCCCGGCAATTTCTGTACCGGTAAAATGTGACGATAATCCAGTGGACGATCGTCACATCCAAATGTGACGCTGTTCCGGTGGACTAAAGTCACATTCACAAATGTGACGCTGTTCCGCCCAAGGAGCTACGATTTTCAGCAGTTTCCGGAGCGGAGAAATGTGACGATAATCCGGTGGACGAACGTCACACTCAAATGTGACGGTTTTCCGGTGGAATATGGTCACATTGCCCGAATGTGACGATGTTCCGGTGGACTAGTGTCACATCGCATGAATGTGACGCTTTTCCGGTGGATTTATGTCACATTGCAGGAGCGGGAAGATGTGGCGATAATCCAGTGGAAGATCGTCACACTCGATTAGTATAAATGTGACCGAAATCCGGTGTCTATAGTGGAACATCGTCACATTTCATGTAGTTATTGGCCGAGCCACCGTTGCATCTGTTGGTAGGTACTAGGTGATGGCGTCAGGTAGCGCCACAGTGTCAGTTACTGGCACCGTGAAGGCGAACTGTCAGCGCCAAGTGTCCAGAATGAAAATAAATTAATACGACATTAAAAAATGAAAACTGGGTTCAAAAGGAAACTCGTGATATTCGATGACAGCTAATACAAAAGCAATGCAAACAATGCAAATGGACATTGCAAACTACGTCACCACGAGAATCTGTAGTACCTAGGTACGCAGGACATTATTATGCAACTTCTAATAACCCGTTGCCGTTGGTACCTATATGTAAAGCACCTGCATTAAGAAACGCAAAGTATGGTAGTACCTAGGTACTTATAGATAATTTAATCTTTAGTAGTGATTACATCAATTTGAATGAACGTCAAAAACCGATTAAACTTAAACGGAAGATGATACAATAAGGCGGCCGCCATCGCCATTTGCAATGGCGGCTCATTGACAGAACTTGTCAATGAGCCTTAGTTATAAACAATAAAGTACCTAGGTAAAACAATATTCAGCCAAGTGAAAAGTTGTCTAAAAAAATGACGCAACTACCTGGAATACTAACGAGTTGTGTTTGTGTGATTAGATAATTATTGTGAAATGTTGCATGAACCTGTTCTCGGCCCGCCCTAGTTCAAACCGACAGCTTCGCTGAACCGCACGCCCCTAGTGGCGAGAACGAGAAACTTCGATTTCCTTGATCAACTGGTGGCTTTGCGTAGAGATGTGCACCGGTTTTACTGATTTTACTGACCATACACTACTATAACTTAAGCTCCGCAAGCGAGAAATTAGTGCATTTTAGAGCCGATATAAATTTGGGCAAATATTTTGATACCAATACTAATTTAGTGATCGATGCATGCTAAGGTGTGAGCTGCACGGGCCGAAGTCGTAGCCTCCGCTGGCCGCATTTGGCCTATCTATAGTAGTAGGCATATAGTATAATATTAGAGTTTCTTATGCCTGCCTATGTATACCTACTATGCTATTAAATACTCGAAATTGCGGCGTTGTATTTTCATTTTATTTGAAAATATAAACTTGTCAAGGTGGTGATCAGCCGCAAGAAAAAAAGACTGTCGTGTCAACACGATAATGTACCTACGATGATAATATATTCCTCACGTCGTGAAAGGGGCCGCGTCCACCCGCGGCCCGCCTGCCAACCGGCATGTTTTCCGTCATCGACGTGTTTTACACTTTTAATAGTAATGTTAGTATTATTGCTAACATATTATCATTTTGCTGGACGCAATTATGCTGGGAATGAACAGTTTTCCAATCAAAACAACTCAATGGCATACACATCGACAAAATCTGTCTGCAATATAGGTACCAAATAAAACGTCATCTAAATCCATCTTAGCGCTGCCGTAAAGTTATGACAGTCGGATCACTTATCTTTAAGTTACGAAATGTTTCTTTAATTCGCCCCCCTGATAAGCAATTGGCCAAAACTGTAAGGCTTAAGAAATACCATTTTTCAGTAATTTATGGCTACAACTCGCTTTATTAACTAGCCATACATTATTCCCACACTGGTCAAATCCTCTGCATTCGAAGCAAATCATGATCACCTGCTTGCAGTTTGGAGAGTTACTATTAAACTAGAAGTTTCGTGTTTGATATCCGGTTTGACGGAATTCATTGAATATCTGTGGTCTACCTTATGAATACAAATTTGGACATTCACCCAGCTTGCATTGATTGAATATTAATCAAATTACAAAGGTAAACTATCAATCTGTCACAATTTAACTTAACGTGAGCAGAAATGTACTTATTTTCGCGAAATATCTCACTAAATTAAACTAAATTCTCGAATTAACTGTCGATTGGGTAGGTATATTTTAGTAGATATTGCCGCGCTAGCAATATAACTTGTTCTCACTGTATATATATATATATATATATATTAATATATATATATATATATATATATATATATATATATATATATATATATATATATATATATATATATATATATATATATATATATATATATATATATATATATATATATATATATATATATATATATATATATATATATATATATATATATATATATATATATATATATATATATATATATATATATATATATATATATATATATATATATATATATATATATATATATATATATATATATAGCATGGATTGCTTACAACTCTTGCGAGCCAAATGTCCGAGTTGCCCGAGTGTTCATGGAGTAAGAGATTAATAAAACATTTATTACTGCGTCCGTATATCGCATACATTTAGGGTGCATCCTTCTGATGACGGCATGTGTTCCGGTCCGTTTCAAAGATGAAGTTTCTTTTGACAGCCCATGCTATAATAAAGTGATTCGCAATGCGATATGAGACAATTTGTGTTCTTTTTTCTTTTCTTGGTTATGCAATTAATTTCAGTATGTTTTGTCAGTATTACATTTCTTGCCCTCTATGTCTGGCTGTAGGATGGATTGACGGATCACGATAGCAACCCATCGGTCACGAATCGATCGGAATTTTACAGTTTTTTTATATTTTGTCGATATAAACAAAATCTTCAATTTCGCAAGACCAAAAAAAGCACTTGTGTATGTTTTTTTGTTTGTGTGTTTGTGCGTGCCCTGTGTTTGTGCAACGCCTAGTGATATAAATTTGAGGTTTGTGATTCACGCAGACAATATCGTAGTCACAATCTTGGCGGTGAATTATTTCCATTTTTCACCCAAGTAAAATTATCAGTCAATGTCATAGCTGATGTGTTTTTATCATATTCTACTATCTTATGAGACTCTGGGGAAGCCTTTTGTTTGCCAGCGATATACGCCGCCAAATTCTCTCGCTTCATTAGGGCAGACAATATCGTGGTCACAATCACGGCGGTCGCATCTTTCGCACCTTGCCTTCGTCTGCCTCGACTCGAGGGTATCCGTACCTGTGTACCGCCAAAGCCTAGGTACCAAGGCATGCTCTACCTTGTGAGTGCTTTCTGTTGTGCTATTTTAGTGAGTCTGGTGACCAGTCTTTCACCGCAATTTCGAGTATTTAATAGCATAGTAGGTATACATAGGCAGGCATAAGAAACTCTAATATTATACTATATGCCTACTACTATAGATAGGCCAAATGCGGCCAGCGGAGGCTACGACTTCGGCCCGTGCAGCTCACACCTTAGCATGCATCGATCACTAAATTAGTATTGGTATCAAAATATTTGCCCAAATTTATATCGGCTCTAAAATGCACTAATTTCTCGCTTGCGGAGCTTAAGTTATAGTAGTGTATGGTCAGTAAAATCAGTAAAACCGGTGCACATCTCTACGCAAAGCCACCAGTTGATCAAGAAAATCGAAGTTTCTCGTTCTCGCCACTAGGGGCGTGCGGTTCAGCGAAGCTGTCGGTTTGAACTAGGGCGGGCCGAGAACAGGTTCATGCAACATTTCACAATAATTATCTAATCACACAAACACAACTCGTTAGTATTCCAGGTAGTTGCGTCATTTTTTTAGACAACTTTTCACTTGGCTGAATATTGTTTTACCTAGGTACTTTATTGTTTATAACTAAGGCTCATTGACAAGTTCTGTCAATGAGCCGCCATTGCAAATGGCGATGGCGGCCGCCTTATTGTATCATCTTCCGTTTAAGTTTAATCGGTTTTTGACGTTCATTCAAATTGATGTAATCACTACTAAAGATTAAATTATCTATAAGTACCTAGGTACTACCATACTTTGCGTTTCTTAATGCAGGTGCTTTACATATAGGTACCAACGGCAACGGGTTATTAGAAGTTGCATAATAATGTCCTGCGTACCTAGGTACTACAGATTCTCGTGGTGACGTAGTTTGCAATGTCCATTTGCATTGTTTGCATTGCTTTTGTATTAGCTGTCATCGAATATCACGAGTTTCCTTTTGAACCCAGTTTTCATTTTTTAATGTCGTATTAATTTATTTTCATTCTGGACACTTGGCGCTGACAGTTCGCCTTCACGGTGCCAGTAACTGACACTGTGGCGCTACCTGACGCCATCACCTAGTACCTACCAACAGATGCAACGGTGGCTCGGCCAATAACTACATGAAATGTGACGATGTTCCACTATAGACACCGGATTTCGGTCACATTTATACTAATCGAGTGTGACGATCTTCCACTGGATTATCGCCACATCTTCCCGCTCCTGCAATGTGACATAAATCCACCGGAAAAGCGTCACATTCATGCGATGTGACACTAGTCCACCGGAACATCGTCACATTCGGGCAATGTGACCATATTCCACCGGAAAACCGTCACATTTGAGTGTGACGTTCGTCCACCGGATTATCGTCACATTTCTCCGCTCCGGAAACTGCTGAAAATCGTAGCTCCTTGGGCGGAACAGCGTCACATTTGTGAATGTGACTTTAGTCCACCGGAACAGCGTCACATTTGGATGTGACGATCGTCCACTGGATTATCGTCACATTTTACCGGTACAGAAATTGCCGGGAAATTATAGCCTGCCATTTTCACAGGCTTTTTCCGAAGTCATTTCCCTAGTTGGGCCCCCGGAAAATGGTGCCATGCCATTTTCACAAGCCTTTCCCCCCCTCTCAGAGCCCACCGAATTGTGACGATCGTCCACCGGACCATCGTCACATTATTTTTAGCAGTTTAGGGCATTGTGACGATATTCCATGTGACGCTATTCCATCGCCTCTCTCAATCTGCCATTCCATTTCATATTATTCTAACATGAACAAACGGTGGAGTTCCCCATCGTCAGTAACCGAGTGGAAAGAGGTGAGGTATAGATACAGACGTGATTAAACTATAAGCAAAGAGAAGGCGTGACAGAAAAGGGCCTACATCTTTTATAACGTGATATCTGTCACAATATGCGTGGCCCCGCAAGTCCCCAGGCAGGCCTTGGATTCCGAGGGCCCAGGCGCAATTGCGCATCGGGCCTTACCAGCTTGCTCCCTGGGCCTCTGAGGTAAATAGGTATATTATATAACAATGATACTAATCTGAAATCTGCTGGTTGCATGTTTACAAAGATTCTGAGGCGCATCCTTTCACCGTTCACAGACTGTTTTATTTACTATGTTTTTATTGACTGCTCGATATACCTGAATGAACTAAAAGGATTTATATCATACACATTTTTTCAGTCGCTCTTTGTTTAATTATTTCCTTAATTTTTATGGCAATGATGGTGTTGCATCATTAATAAATTTGGAAATAACCATAATTTTAGATGTCTGTGATTTATTCTGCATAAGGCAGTGGGAAAATTTGAATGGTGGAACGGTATCAAATTTTTAAAATAGATTGGAAACATATTGGTAGGTATTAGCTCGATATTTTATTGTAATGCATGGCTGCATTTTAGACTCAAAAAGGATCAATTTTCGTTTTCGTATAACCTGTACGTTAAGATTCAGTGACTATATCAGGGCTCAAAGGGATGTCAAGATATCAGTCTCACTTTTTTCTACATAATATCATTACTGTGTTAACAATTTGACCTGCGCATTAAGATTCAATGTCTAGATCAAGGGCAATTGTGTTTAAAGCACAGGCATCTAGATAACACCGGATGATCACTTTTTTTTACATACCTATTATCACTACTGTGTGATGTCGAGATCACTAGTTTTTTTTATGTCGCTGCTGGTCCACCGTCCAGGAACTTTTCCCAAGTGAGATGACAAGAAATGAGAGTGACAACTCCAAGTTCGCATATGTTTTCATATGGAACAAATGAAGGTTCTCGCTCTCTGCACTCTCGCTCTCGCACAATCGATCACGATTCGTTTCACGATTTCTGTTAGTACGTAACGCACCGGCCAAATATTATGTATTTTTTGCTCGCTGGTGAGGAAGAAACCGAATGTAACAACTGGCAATTTACTGAGCAACTTATTTATTATATTTGTTTTCTTTTATCAATTTTTCTGGCTAACAATTTAGATCAGAACTCAAAAATTGGAAAAAGTATCAAATAATATGTGTGGTATGATGTGGCCAAGATGCTTGGCGTGTGGTAGATCCCGAGATAGCACTAGTTTCCCCGACTATTGACTATTGAATGATTTACAGACAGGTGAACAAACCCCTCTTCCTCGAGGCAGTTATACGACTTCCAACAGTATGAAATTACTGTTGTGCCCGGCAAAATCCACTCCTTGATGGTCGCCAATAATGTTGCACGACAAACAACTTTTTGGAACCGCGCTCAAAACCCCCGAAAACCCACTTGCCATCAACAACGCACCCCCTGTTATATTTCCTCTTCCCAATCTTAGCCTCATCTATCTCCACCACCTTCCCCACCCCACCCAACTTCTCCCGACGCCCAACACACCACTCTACACAAACTTCTCGACAAAAGTTGGGCCAGTCAATGACTGTATGGCGCGCCACCCCGCACTCAGTTGGCAGCATGTCTGTACGTGGAGGCCGCAACACCGCCCAATACAAACAAAACATCACGATTCTCTTCAAAGATAATTTTGATCTTTCAAACCACGTTCCACGTCGCGCGGACACGCTGAAATTGCACCGTTCCTTCGACACCGTTTTCTCCTTACGGGTGGTCACCGTCTTGCCACACAGTACGTATCGAAAGTCCGCCTTATACACGCACTCGCCCCCACACTTTTCACAAAGCATCCCCCGCCTCAACACACCGTGCGCCCGCAACCACTCCAACAACCGCTCCTCATCACTAAAAACGCCAGAAATAAACTCAAACATTGTAAAAAAACAACCCTCGCAATTCGCCATCTCGACCACTACTGAACAACTAAAGCAGCTCAGAAAATCACGTATTCCCGAAATAACTCAAACCGGTCAGACAAATCAATCGACGTCATATCTACCAAAATGATTCACCATATTATAATATTAGTAACAATTCTACTCCAGCGCAATAAAGACCCAATTAATTAGTACATAGGAACATCCCATCAAAAAACAAGGACAGCAAACAGGTCGTCAATCAACAAAAAACATACTTAAATATTCATTCATCCCCCACGGGCAATCGCAACAACTGCCAAACATTCCAACACCACCACACAACATGAAACAATGACTCGCGATATACATTCACATTCCATCTCGCAGCAGTTACAGAGGCTGTACATCACACACCCCTGAGCCACCGCACCAAATAAAAAACACCCCGAAACGGCACACCCAAGTTTCTTGAATGAAAGGCTGCGCCCACCAAACCCCCGCGCCAAATTGCAACACCCTGAAAAAGCAGAAACCAAAGTTTCTTGAATGGGGAGCTGTGCCCCCCAAAACCCCCGCGCCCAACTGCAACACCCTGAAACGTATATGGGGGGGGGGGGGGGGGGGGAGGGAGCTGCTTCCCCCCCCCCCCATATCCCCGCGCCCGCCCGCAACACCCTGAAACAGCATACGCCAAAGTTTCCTGGATGAGGGCCTGCGCACCCCGAAACCCCGCGCAGCGCAACAAATAATCTTACACGAACCGAAAACGATAAAGAGTTCGGGGCTGTCCTTAAAAAAAATACCCCAAGTACACGAAACCGACAACGCACGGTAAAGAGTTCGGGGCTGTCCTTATAAAAATACCCCAAGTACACGAAACCGAAAACGCACGGTATACTTTCATCACACGCCACCGGGCCTAATCACACATTTCCGTAGCCCAGTCGATTGTTGACATTATCTCGGGCCCCAGGATACACTAGAATTCATTACAATTTGCCACTCTCTAAGGATATCATAGCATACAGTAGTAGTACCATATCCAAGAGCCGAATGATTGAAAGACAACAAAATCACGCAAACCATCCAACACAGTTAATTCCCCGTTAACGAACAGCACATAGCCACCCTAGAGAGAAAAAAGCACAGTTGGTACCTCTGAACCCCGCCAAACTCCAGGCAAATGGCCGCCAATACCAACAAAAACAACACACAAAACCAGGAACTTCAAACATCCACTACACCCAAAATAACCAAGAAAATCATCGTCCCGCGGCCCACATCGACTCAAAATTTCACAAGGAATCTGAAAATAACAGTTTAAACAGTGCCCGATAAGTATTAACAGTGCGGCGGCTTACTGCACTATTACCTAAATATTTCTTTGTTTATTACAGCAATGCATTGAATTACTCTGGCTGGTGGTTTTGTTTTGATGGTGTTGGTGAGCCTGTTGCTAGGGAGCTTTTTCCAAGTTCCAAGGCTGTGGATCAGAGCTGTGGATTGCTGTGGATGGCGACTTATGATTATGAACGTCATTCGTGTTGTTCATGGTTGAGATGTTAGACGAAATGTTTTGGAATCAAAATGCATTTTTTTTTAACGTTTGGCGTTGTGTTTACATTTCTCGTCCACAACGTAGCTCTTTTTTGTATCATTAAATGGTGTGTGGCATTAAATAATTTACTTTGCGGCTTGCGTCTTGGTTTGGATGGTGCCGAGCAATCTGTCATTTTGACAAGTAAGTGCAGCTGCAATGCATATTATCAACTCATCGTAGCTTCGAAATGTTTTCTTTGTTTCCATTCCAGCGCGTTGTTTGACAATTACCTGTAGTACGATATTGATTGCATCTTATTTGTGCTAATTTCAAAGTCGATTTAATTCCGGTTTTAAACATCTCAAAGTGTTGGCGATGACTAATGAGCGCTGCTTCCCGTGATTGTAGTTCCGCTGATCCCGGCTGTTGTTGGTTGATGTTGAGAGCACCACACTTTGGGAAAGCGGCCGAGAGCTGGCATGCGCTTGGTCAGTGCAGAGAGGGTGGAGACGAACGAGAGACTGCGTACATGTCAGCGATTGACCTCTCGCAGGGAAAACTCTGCCAGCCCGCCGCAATGAATGAAAGGAGGGAATCCGTTGGCAATAGGAAGATAATCTTTGAGACTGAGAGCATCGAGATCAGCATCAAGGAAGAGCCGCTGCCGGAAGATAATCCACCGCACTTGGATAAAGGTAACACCATGCATCATCCGTAGATATAATCTGAATTGCCTAATCTCCATTTCACATTAAGAAGGATAGTGGATTTACATCTTCCTCAAGAGTTTTAAAGTCACAAACCATGTTTTGAGCCAGACAAAAGGCTGTATGGGCTGTTTTGAAACTCTTAGCTCAGCTCAGTCTAGCAGCAGTGGGTCCTCGAGGAAGATGCAAATCCACTCTCCTTCTTAACGCGAAATGGATTATAAGTAGGTGTACTTTCCAATTTCCATGTCTTAAGTTAAGAGCTAGGTGTAACTAGTGATTTCTTGCCCATTGGATATTGCTTGGTTATTTCTTAATAAGTCACGCTGTCATATCAGTCAACTTGATAGCGCTTGAGAAAATTAGCTAAGTATTCAAGTAGTACCTAGGTACCTTCAGTTTGGAACATGCAGAAAACCAGTTGGTACTAACAAGACAATTTCACTTGACATTCCACACCCAGTTTGAAGCAGTATTTTCTCCGCCCGAAGTGGACCCTGTGCCTCCTAACCTAACCTAACCAATCCTAGCTTGCTTCCTCCCAGGGCTGCATGCCACGCTTGAAGCGGACCCTGTGCTGTGCCTAGTGCCGTTCACCCAATCCTAGCTTGCTCCCTCCCAGGGCTGCATGCCATGCCGAAAGTGGACCCTGTGCTGTGCCTGGCGCCGTTCACCCAATCCTAGCTTGCTTCCTCCCAGGGCTGCATGCCATGCCGAAAGCGGACCCTGTGCTGTGCCTGGCGCCGTTCACCCAATCCTAGCTTGCTTCCTCCCAGGGCTGCGTGCCATGCCCGAAGTGGACCCTGTGCTCTACCTGGCGCCGTTCACCCAATCCTAGCTTGCTTCCTCCCAGGGCTGCGTGCCATGCCCGAAGTGGACCCTGTGCTCTACCTGGCGCCGTTCACCCCGCAAACCCCGGCACTTGCCGACAAAGTCGACGCGAAACCGACGGACGAAACGGACGCAGAGGAGCCGAAGACGGACGAAGAACGAGTGGACGCCAGCAAAGGTCTGAACCCAACGGACTTAAATTCTAATTCCGTTTCTTCTAATCCATCCCATACGGATCTACCAAGTACCTACTGATTGCAAATTTGATTGATTCTACTGATCTACAGATTCTACCTGACTGATCTACCGTCCAAACAACTCAACTGATAATGATTAAATTTTCTTCCCACCTTTGAAATCTGTAGAATTCAGTGGCAGTTTGTGCATGAGGCAGGGGAGGCACGAGTTCCCCTAAAAAAAGAAGGAATGAAGAAGAGGGAAAGTTAATCTAGTTACTAGTAGTTTTCTTCAAGTTTAATTTTCGCTTCTACTTTTGTTGCCCCCTAACGCACCCCGCGGTACAGACCCCCTTGGTGCCGCAACCCGCGTTACTACGCTCGTTGCGGCCATATTTTTCGGAGGCAGATTTAGGGTTGGAGACTATACCAAAGGGAGTCGCGGTTTCTCTATGACGCGGGCACATGGGTGCTCGAGGGTGGTGGTATGAAGCAGGGGGGTCGATTTCAGCCTCCACCGGAGGCGAGGTGCCATGAAAACCGAAGGAAGGCCGGAAGTAACCAAATGCTTCGCGGGTAATTTCCGAGCCCATGGCCTGACAATCGACGGCTGTTTACGAGTGACAGATTAGGTTACAGAATTTTTTATGCAGTCTGAGCAAGTGTCGATATTTACTTGCCGTGTTTGTGCGTTTTATGTACCTGTGTATTTTTATATATATATGTGCTTGCTTAATCGTAGATTTGCGAGATTTGTTTCAGGTCAAAAGTGAATTTTTAGAGCGTGCGTTATAGAGCGCCGTGTGATTGTGGGCTAACCCTTATTTGTCGGCAATCATCTGAAAGCTTCCTATTTGTTTATTCTGAAGCGATTGTACTTATCAGAACTACATAGTAATTAGGAGATAGAATATAATGTTTTTATAGTCGTGAGTTATTTTTACGGCGTCCAGCAACAAAGTGTGGGATTTGTTGGTTACTGGGACAATTGGAACTTGTCAAGGTTCATGGCACACAAAACTCCACTCGTGATGATAGTAAGTCATATTTCGTGCCTCCTATGTTTTTCGACCCACGAACTGCTACTGGTAGAATTAGATTAACTCCATTTATTGTGAAGAAGGAGAGTAGGTAGTACTACCCACTGCTGCTAGACACCTGAGCTAAAAGTTACAAAACTGCCCATATAGAGCCTTTTGTCCAGCTCAAGACATGGCTTGTGAGGTTTGAAACTCTTGGCTCGTGTCTAGCAGCAGTGGGTCCTCGAGGAAGGTGCAAATCCACTCTCCTTCTCGATGTGAAATGGAGTTTAGTAACATTTTTTTATTGCATTTGTTGGGGACTTTGTCTAAAGCTGCGTTGACAGTGTTGCGTCGTAGACGAGTTCACAAGCAGCAGCCAATCAGAAGGCCGATCACGGTGACATCACAGAGCTTAGCTTTGACTGACATGAAAAGTGTTTACCTTTTTAGTTGCCAAGCGACACGGTCAGCCACCCTGTCGCTTGGCATCGTTGTGAACACAGCCTAGCAACCCGGTCTTGTTGCCACCGACCGCTAGCTGATGGCAACGGCTGTGTTGCAGCAATGAGGGCCGGCCTTCGAGGGGAGGGGCACGAGGGGTGGGGGAGGGGGCTGCGCAAGGTCCGTCCCCCCCGAGACAGAGGCAAGCACTTTGTCTGCGAGTGCGGTGAGTTCAAGCAACAACAGCTTCTCCAAGCTTTACTCTGCTTATAGCTTGGACAATTACAGGCAAACAGTTAGTGTCAGCCCCACCAAAATAGCTCACCTAGATTATGACTTAGATTTAACGAGGCTTACAAATTACGTGAGAATAATTTTTGTACTTTGATTGGTATGACTTATTAATGTCTGTAACTATGGAAATTATGGTTACTATGGAAACTATTACTTCACATTGTTACGGACGTTAGTTAGCTAAACTTATCACAGCACAATACTAGTTATTCTTACGTAATTTCAAAGCCATACACGTTACCTAGTCCTAGGTAAGCTGTTGGTGGGGCTGTCACTAATAGTTTGCATGTGAACAATTATTTTGTAGATATTAGGTGGCCAAGGTGACCATGCCACCTAGAGGGGGACAGATCAGTTTGCCAGCAAGTGGCTCTCAGACAAAACATTGCTGAGTTTCAAGGCCACATCATTGCAGTCATCATTTCAATATTTCAGTATGTTGTAGACAAAATACATAAAGTTGTGTGCACATGGCCCTTTTTAAAAATTTTCCTCCAAATTTTCCAAATACCCATTTGTGTGTACATTGTACTAATAAAAACTGTCTCGAATTTTGTAGTTATTGCTTGTACTGTTTGGCCGTAAGAGCTTGGCAACTTTTGGTCACTTAATAACTAACAAATTTATTCAATTTTATACCAGCGGTAGTATTTATTAAATGTCAGTTACGCTAAATTGGATATATATTTACATAAATTTATTATTTTTAAATGTCCTAAATGTACACATGCACAAAATGTACATGAACTGATTCCTCGTCCAGGAGAGTCGTTTATCCACGCAGCCAGTCTGCGCATCCATCGATTGCGTCACACGGGAGAACCTCGCTTCCAATGCGACGTGTGCTCAAAGGTCGTCACCACCGCACGGAGCTTGCACAATCATCGGCTCACTCACGTCAAGGCCTTCCGGTGCAAGCGCTGTCCCAAGGTACAAGACACCCTCAAAGAGTGTCCCCTGCTTGCACAATCATCGGCTCACTCACGTCAAGGCCTTCCGGTGCAAGCGCTGTCCCAAGGTACAAGACACCCTCAAAGAGTGTCCCCTGCTTGCACAATCATCGGCTCACTCACGTCAAGGCCTTCCGGTGCAAGCGCTGTCCCAAGGTACAAGACATCCTCAAAGAGTGTCCCCTGCTTGCACAATCATCGGCTCACTCACGTCAAGGCCTTCCGGTGCAAGCGCTGTCCCAAGGTACAAGACACCCTCAAAGAGTGTCCCCTGCTTGCACAATCATCGGCTCACTCACGTCAAGGCCTTCCGGTGCAAGCGCTGTCCCAAGGTACAAGACATCCTCAAAGAGCCTCCCCTGCTTGCACAATCATCGGCTCACTCACGTCAAGGCCTTCCGGTGCAAGCGCTGTCCCAAGGTACAAGACACCCTCAAAGAGTGTCCCCTGCTTGCACAATCATCGGCTCACTCACGTCAAGGCCTTCCGGTGCAAGCGCTGTCCCAAGGTACAAGACACCCTCAAAGAGTGTCCCCTGCTTGCACAATCATCGGCTCACTCACGTCAAGGCCTTCCGGTGCAAGCGCTGTCCCAAGGTACAAGACATCCTCAAAGAGTGTCCCCTGCTTGCACAATCATCGGCTCACTCACGTCAAGGCCTTCCGGTGCAAGCGCTGTCCCAAGGTACAAGACACCCTCAAAGAGTGTCCCCTGCTTGCACAATCATCGGGTCACTCACGTCAAGGCCTTCCGGTGCAAGCGCTGTCCCAAGGTACAAGACACCCTCAAAGAGTCTCCCCTGCTTGCACAATCATCGTCTCACTCACGTCAAGGCCTTCCGGTGGAAGCGCTGTCCCAAGGTACATGACACCCTCAAAGAGTCTCCCCTGCTTGCACAATCATCGGCTCACTCACGTCAAGGCCTTCCGCTGCAAGCGCTGTCCCAAGGTACAAGACACCCTCAAAGAGTCTCCCCTGCTTGCACAATCATCGTCTCACTCACGTCAAGGCCTTCCGCTGCAAGCGCTGTCCCAAGGTACAAGACACCCTCAAAGAGCCTCCCCTGCTGTTACGTTTAGAAGGAAAGTGGTGTTTCACCCTCAAATAGCCTCCCCTGCTGTTACGTTTAGAAGGAGAGCGGTGTTTTACCCTCGAAAGGGCCCCCCCCTGCTGTTGCATACGGAGAGCGGTGTTTTACTCTCAAAGAGCCTCCCCTGCTGTATCGTTTATAAGGAGAGCGGTTCTTTACCCTCAAAGAGCCTCCCCTGCTGTTACGTTTACAAGGAGAGCGGTGTTCTCTCTGATAGATACCCCCTGCCTTCCAGGTGTTCACTCTGATAGATACCCCTTACCTCCCAGGTGTTTACTCTGATAGATACCCCCTGCCTTTTAGGTGTTCACTCTGATAGATATTACTTACCTCCCAGGTGTTTACTCTGATAGATACCCCCTGCCTTTTAGGTGTTTACTCTGATAGATACCCTCTTGCCTCCCAGGTGTTCAGCACGCAGCTAGCGCTGGATTCACACTTGTGCGCTGACACTGCGCGGAGGTTCGGTTGCGTGGAATGCGGCGCTGAGTTTACGCGCAAGGCGGGGCTCGAGAAGCACGCGCCAACGCATCGCGGAGAGGATCGCGAACGCAGCCATGTCTGCGAGCAGTGCGGCAAGGCCTTCTATCAGGTACAGGTAGTGTTGCAAATTGTCATGAAAATTTTTTGTGAAAATTTTCAATTTCTTGAAAATCTTGAAATTTTTGGATATCTTATACAAATTTGATTTTTTTCTGAAGATTACAATGGACAAGAGTTGCTCAGAGAATCTCAGAGAATTAGATTTGCCAAGTATTGCATAACCCTGCTGAAAATTCTTAGCAAGATCTTGCAAGATCGAGGCAAGATTCAAGTTCTTGCCAATTTCTTGGCAATTTCTTGACATTTTCTTGGAAATTTCTTAAGATTTTTTTCCTTACCTATCAGCCAAGATATTTTCAAGATCTTGATAAGAAATTGACAATATCTTGACAAGGTCCAAAAAAGATCATAAATGCAATGTAAGATTTTTGAATCTTGACAGAGAAACGATTTCTTGGCAAGTTCTTGACAAGGTCCAAAAAAGATCATAAATGCAATGTAAGATTTTTGAATCTTGACAGAGAAACGATTTCTTGGCAAGTTCTTGACAATTTCTTTTAACTTTTTTCTTGTGTTACGATTTTTGCAAGGTCCTAACAAGAAATTGTCGATTGCGTTTTTATTATCGAAGTCGGATCCGATTTTGGTATACGTCCCTCGAGCTACCTCGAGCTCGAGGGTTTTAGATCTCGCGTGACACTTTTTGGCCCTTTTTGTATTGGGTGGAGGGGTGGGGGGGGGGGGGGGGGAGGAAGCATTTTGGAAATTTCTTTATCTTCATACCAAAAAGAGTAATCCAATGTCAGAGACACTCTTCTCATGATACGATTCCAAAAGTTGGGGCAAAAGTCATGTTCAGGGCTTTCTTTTAAGAGGAGGGTGGGGTGGGGGGGGGTCCAAAAACATATGGAAACATGCCACTGTACCCCCAGCACATTGCACACTTTCTGGCTATAATTTTGTACCATGTGCTGCTCGAAGTTTATATTAAAACATCCGGGGCTGTGCGTCCAAAATTGGGCCCTTTTTTTGGAGGTCAATTTGAAAATGTTCAACTTAAATGCGTTTTGCGAATAGGCCGTTTCTTATAACATCCACGTTTAAGAGAATGGGCTCGACAAGGGGAGGGAGGGAAATCTGGAGGGGGTTGGGGATGGATGTGCCCTGCATTGCAAAAGGGGGGGGGGGGGGAAGCCAATATTTCCAGAAAAGTTTACTGGCTGCCGGGTACTTTTCATACAAAACACTTCCAGTCCTCGATAACATTCGTTCGGCGAAACCGAAGGCCGCGCAACATATTGTTATGGTTAAGTTGTGTACGGCGCGGCCGAATTACGCCAAGCCCTAATGGCTCGTTGTATTGTTAATCTAAATGCAAGGTAGACGCTTAGGGTAAGTAGGTTCGCTGGTTTACTTACTCTAAGGTAGACCTGCTCTCACCATGCCACCGAGATCTCTTCATTGTGTATGGGGATTGTGAAGGAGTGGTGGGAGGGGGGGGGGGGGGGGGTACTGGGAGGAAGGGGAGGGGGTGGACAATTTGTTAAACTCACAGATTCTGGTAACTGCTGGGTTATTAATAAGTGATTACAATAATATCAAGTTACTGAGGAGTCCCAAAATTCTAAGACTCATGAGTTTGCCGAGTCATCAAAGAAATTACAATGTCATATCAGAAATTTAACAAAAATCGTAACCAATATTGGGTTTAAATATTGTAGGGGTAGCAAGAGGCCGAACTAAATACAATTTGACTGCGTCGTGATCAGGGGGCGGATCCAGCCCTGATTTGCGGGGGGGGGGGGGGGGGGGCGGTTGACAAATATTTTTCCAACCTAAAATATATGACGCCGCGCGGAGGGGGGGGGGGGGGGGGTAATAGATATTTGACAAAATTGAAAAATTCGTAAATATTGATGCGTTGAAAAAGTTCTGAACCGATCTCTTTCAAAATCGCAGAGGGTCTAAGTTGAGAACACAGGCAGATTCTCTGAAATTTTTATTTCAAATGTAAAGACATCCGTCGGATTTCCCTTCGATCACACAGTAATCGTGTATCGAAGTGTAATCGAAGTAATCTTGGTAATTTTAATGCTTTTTCTGTTGATTTATTTGCATCTCGACAATTATTAACTTTCTGCATGTTGCTACACTGATATGAATATTTAGCGTAATTTAGTGGTTTTGTTCCCGCCTGATATTGAAATATTACAGATTGCGCAGCGAGCCGCCGCCATTATAAATGGCGGTGAGCTCTTAGCGTCGGGTCGCGGGACTAATTCCAGTGAATGTAATTTTGCTTGCTATTTTGTGCTCGCTGATATTTTTCGCAAAATATTGTTTGTATACACTGAAAACTAAGATCTTGATCGATCGAAGAAAGGAATTTTTTATAAATGACGACAAATTCTCGCAACAGCACCATGTGCCTGCTACGCCTACTTGCTCGTGTGCCTTCAAGAATCCTAACATGATGCAACAAAGTATTTGAACGTCAACGCTTTTGTTCCTTGAATCGACGAATGTTCATGGAGGTAAGTTATTTCAATTTAAACGCAAATTCAGCAATCGTCACAAGAAACGAATTCAAAGCCAATGATATGTTATATTGGATTCAATTAACTGTCAGTAGAGCAAATGTATTTTTGAGTGGCAAACTCGTGTTTCAGCATAATTTTATTATGTGCTACCTATTTTTTATGTTCTGCGTTTCTTTTTTCCATAACCAAGGCACTTCATTTGTGGATTCAGCCTTCTCAGCTGGATGACATGATCTGCGGACCTCTCCTCTAACTCTCGGCGTCTACCTACATGCAGCTGCGTTAATCGACTTGGCGCCGCTTTCTACCGTCTAGCACCACACTCCATAGTGAGTTACTAGTTTCAATATTTACAGCCAATCGTTCTGGAGACAATGCTCTTGTCATTATTAGCTGTCTGTGCCTGTTCACAATAATTTGCTGTGTGCCTTACTCCCCAAATGCCAAGTAGCACACCTCGTGTAGGTATTTATTACAGATGGACACTGACAGTGGTGTAGAGCTGGAAATAAACGTGGTGAGCTTCTGTCAAATTGGTGGAGGTGGTGGGGGGGGGGGGGGGGGAGGGGGGGGGGAGGGTGTTACTATCCACATCTTGTCACTTATTGGCACTTACCTTGAATCTTTAGGCTCAAATAGTATCCTTATGTTCAAACATGGTTGATTGGCGCTTACCTGCGACAATTTTCTGTTATGTATCTCTAAAAGACAGGCGCACATTTCTTTGGGTTCTATACAAGCACTTATATTTTTGCAATGTAGGTATCCCCTTTTACCACAATTTTGCACATAGGTAGGTACAATGATGTCTGAAATGGGTATATTTAGTGCTCACGCCATGAATGATATTGAAAATTTGCAAAACTTAGCCGCAAAAAAAGCTATAAATGAACACACCATACCAGAGTGTTTCTTTAAAATTAAAGGAGCCCTCCGAATTGCTTTTCAAAGAATCATATTGTGTACAGGATACCAATTAATTAAACATCCCGTTTGAATTTTTTTTTTAAGAATTTTTCGTAGGAATAATCACACATTTTCGTTTTGGAGAGGCACCTCCTTGTGACGTATCCTTGGAGAACGGCTAGCGCCAGCAGCATGCGCTACGCAGTGGCAATTGCATCTCAATGGACAGCGACATTACATCGAATTGTTGTAAAGAGCCATTTCAAGTACGAGAGTTGTGTCAGGAAGGCGAGTGCATTACTGAGAACGGCTCTATCGATGTAATTACAAAAAACATTGATGTGCTAAACAAAACAGACGCCACAAGGTATTTCCAAGTAACTTTCCTCGTCTCCTTTCTTCGGCTAGTTTAACATTATTTTCTGCGATTTTTGTTTGAGAGAACTTCGGATCCATTTACTACAGGTCTTGCCATTTTCACTCCAAATCGACAAGCGACCCGACCGCGAAAGCTATCGGCCTAATACTAGACACTGCGTAGCGCGGCCGAGCGCGTGCTGCTGGCGCTAGCCGTTCCCCAATGATACGTCACGAGGAGGTGCCGCGCCAAATCGAAAATGTGCGATCATTCAGACTCAAAAATTTTTTCTTCAAAAAATTCAAACGGGATGTTTAAATAATTGGTATTCCGTACACTACATGTTCTTTTAAAAGCAATTTGGAGGGCTCCTTTAAGGAGAGTACCTGCTCATTTAAAAAATAAAATGTGAGTATACCCTGGACTACACCACTGGACACAGGTCCATCTCCACAAGTGAGCATAAAAAAAAAAGCTTCCAAGCACTGGTACCTTAACCAACCTCGAAACACGAGGCTCTAAACATAACAGTGTCGGCTACTTCTTTAAAATTATTGTGTTTATTCGTACATTCATGGGATGAAGGGTTACAATTGCGTAAACGGTGCCGGAAACTTTCTTGTTAGTACAACCAAACCATCATTGTTTGGGGGGGGGGGGGGGGGTATTTAAAAGCCATAATAGAATATAGTTTATGCTGCATCGCTAGTGGCGCATTTTCGCACATAATGTTGCTGTAAAATTGCTCGGTAATAATTGCGTAATTACAGTCAATCTGTTACTGATTTACATCTCTATTTGTACCCATCCATCTTCAAGATGGCAGCTATTACAGTTACCTAAGTGCTGCAGCAGAAAGAATATTCTCTCATGGGTTAGAGTGTAGCAGATAATATGTCTAGGTATCTTGATTATCATGTGCTTTTACATCCTCCCTCCCTGCACACACCAACCCACCCTATTGTAGCATTTCTGGCAATGATCAAGTTGCTTGGTCTAGTAACCGGTAATCTTGTTGGCGTTGTTATTATTGAGGATATGTCCTGGAAATGCACAGAGATTCGAACCCGCATCTTTTTAACATGATCTAGGGCAAAGTTTTTCTGAGAACTAAAGATGGCAGTAAAAGGCCCAAATAGCCCAAATAGTGAATAAGTACCCAGGCCCCGAAGTCAATGCTGGGTCCTCTTGTCACTTAAAAATCCCAGAAAGGCTGATAGTAGCTCGGTATAGCTGAGTAGCTTTAAGGAGCATTGAATAATCATACCCGTAGAGAGCCCGATGTAAACCGACCAAGCCCAAAGCAAATGGTTCAAATATGGACCAACCACTGGATCAGTAACATGTATTTACTTTTAAAATGATCAGATAGCAATTATTCTAATGGCCCACTGATATTTTAAAATTGTTTTTAAACCATGGGTGCCAAAATCAGACTTAGGCCTGGATTTTCAGTGGCACGTTAAATATCTAATGGTCTGTTAAAACTTATTATTTGCTTAGCAACGTCCAATCAGAGTCTTTAATATTCTTGCTAATGGACCGTTAGTATCTTAACGGGCCACTGACAAACCGGCACTTAGTCTCTCTTGCGTTTGGTCTTCGTATCCATGATAACGCCAATTTTTCAACGTAATTCTGTGCGAAAAAGTGTGCACAATTGGAATAAACATGTATATAACTGCTCTACTTTCATGGGAAAATATCAAAAAAGCGTCAAAAAAGTCACCCTCAATATGCAATGTCATTTTTGATATGCTGTTATCATAAAAGTGGGTTTTGTGACCCCAGTTTTTCTTTTGCTGTGAGTGTTCATCAGAGAAATACCTTAGAAATTTGTTTAAATGCTCAATTGCTCGGTTATATTTGGAGCTATCCTGGGTTATATGCCGGTTTTGACCTGATTTCCTATGCCGTCCATGTTAAATTTCGAGTATTCAAACCCCTCCGATGTTATTTCACCATTGGATGCGGCGTTACGTTTTCAACATCACAGCATCTCGTACTGAGCCCTAAAATTTGAAAAAAGATTTGCCCAAGCCAACCCCTAAAGCAGGGCTGGACCTGGACCATTCTTTTGGGGTCTGGTCAAATCTGACACTGATTACTTTTTAAGTATTCTACGAGAACTGCAACGGCCTAAGGTGGGAGGAAACCCTTAGTGTTCGAATATATCCTTAAAATTTTTTTAAAAGAGAAACTATTAGTGACCTTAACAGCCCAAAACTTTGAATCAAGTAAGAATCAATTTTGTGTTATGATTATGCTTGCTGGAAATTATGAATAACTTTGGAAATTTTGGAAGGAAGGGAGGCGAAGCTGGAAAAATGTGCACCCGAACCGGGATACGAACCCGGGACCTCCTGCTTGCCGGGCAGGTGCTCTACCAACTGAGCTATTCGGTCACACATTCTCCCTGCTTCGCCGGGTGGGACAAGGGGGATCTCCGGGGAGATTTTGTTTAAATAAAATGTTTAAATGGAAATTTTGTTTAAATTGCTATTGTCTAGTCATTACACAAAAAATGACTAATTCTTAATTTGAATGCCTAATAAATTACCTAGCTATTTTGTTTTGGGCTGTCACTAATAGTGTACTCCTGTACCATTTTATTTTAAAAGTGTTTAAAATCAATGGTTTCTCCCCACCTTAGGAAAATTCTTTCTACGCACTTCTAGTCCATGCACACTGTTAAATCTACTCACATGTTTACATGTGTCAAACTAATTTCTATTGTTTCTACGAGTCCATGCTTTATGCCTTGGAGTATTATACCTTTATTACCTCTGAAATCACCAACCTTCTAGTCAAACATGCTCCTCCCTCCTCCCCTAGATTCTGGATGGTTTTGGGAGTTCGCTATACTGTAGATCTGGTCTCTCTACTGCGGACGTGTGACACCACCGACAGTAAGATGTAATTTTGTATTTTTTCTTTTTCCAGGCAAAGAACAAAATTTGCATGTAACAGTCGCCTACAACAGCCACCTAGTGAGAAGCTCCATTGAATTTGACAAACATTGGCAACCAGTATCTGGAATTCATTATAACAACAAACTTTACAGGTAAACTGGTTTGTCAGTTTCACCCAAAATAATTGGTACCTACTCGTGTGCGGCATTAGTATATTCTCCGTCAATAAGTTCATCAATGTGACATTTTGAATTAAATTGGTAGGTGTGTCGTAACCTTACCTGATTAGACAGTGCGTGTGCCTTTAAGCTTAAGTGAGTCAATGAATTACCATCGCAGTCTCAATCTCTCTGGAACTAAAGTTACTAATTTACTAGTTTTCACCCAAATGTGGGAGGTTTAAAAGCAAACAATTTTGCCCGATTCTGTGAAGGTTCAAATTACGTTCTTCTTACTTGAGCATCACGCTAGTCGTTTGGCGTTTTCAGTAACACAATCTGATATTATTAAGCACCAACACCTGCAGCACGTTAAAAACAGTTTCATGTCGAGTGAAATATATATTTCAACCATTTTTATGCAACATGCACCCACATTTTTTTTAGCATCAATCGATAATTGATATTGCTAGTTATTTTAATCCCAGAAATCTGTTTGGGTGCTCACAAACTGTTGTACTGTCCGTTGTAAAACAAAAAAATATGCATTTTTACAGTTATATTTGGCATTATTACACTTTTTCACCAACAGATTTTTATTATTTTTCTTGGCAAGATATTGAAAGAACTTCCAAGGTCTTGGTATAATGGCATGAGCCTCTGCTAACTTCTTGGTAAGAATTTGGTAAAATCATTCAAGATCTTGTGTCACAAATCTTACAAGATCTTGGCTAACGTTTCTTGGTAAGATCTTGCAAGATCTTAGGTAAGATTTTTCAGCAGGGAAGATAAATTGAATCTGACCGGTAGGTACTTTGTAAGGATCCTGTCCTCGGTAACTATCTAAGGGGATAAGCTTATTCAGGTATGAATAATTATGCCGTCCAAAGAAAACCACTTTGCTCCTCAGGGCCTCAGCCCTTCGAAACCTTCTAAAATAACCTGCCCCAGTGGAGGGACAGGCAACTGCCCGACACAAGTAGGGGGAAACATCACAACTTGCAGCCACACTAGTGATTGTTGGAAAATGAATTAGGGAAATTTTTGTACTGTACCTACTAATATAAGAGTACTCTACAACTAGGGCGAATGCAATTTGTGTTGCGTTGAAGATGAGCGTAGCGGTTTGTGTATAGCACATAAAAAGATTGAGACAAAAAGCACATAAGAATCATGGAGCAGCAAGCCGGGCCATTGCTTTCTCAAAATTTCTGATCACTTAAAAATGTAAGCGATTCTGACCTTTCTTTGTTTTTGTCCGAGCTGTCGGGTAGCGGAAATATGCTCATTTTCAGGTCATTGAGCAATGTGCATGTAAATACATAGATGTAACTCATGTCCAAGGGTTTTCGTTAGGTTGGAGATATCTTTTAATCTTATTTAAATTACGAAAGCTCGTAATTGGCTATTCATTTTATTATTATGTACACAAATTAGCCTCCCAAAAGTGTTGTCCATCCCGGGATGGACAACACTTTTGGGAGGCTAATTTGTGTACATAATAATAAAAAAAAGGTTGGAGATATATTTCTGCCGCAGACTTAATTTCCAAAACTTGCATGCACGAAATTGACAAAATTTATAATGTCTGTCAAATCTTGAAGTCAATTTCAAGTAAAAAAATCTGGTGTGATGTTTCGATTTGGTTTCGATGATTTCTAAAGGCAACAATCAAAATTGGGAACATTTGAAAAAAATACGCACTTTTAAATAAATTTCCGTACTTTTCCAAACTTGCCCAATTGTCGAATATTGCCCTTTTTTCTGCTTTGAAAGTGAAGGGTATGGAGGATTTTCTTGAAAAACGCAGGGGGTCTAAGTTGAGAACAAAAGTAGACACCCTGAAAATTTCATCCCACTCGAAGCAGGCGTTTGGCCTGTAGAGCGCGCGCAAACACACATACAAAACAAAACAAAACAAACAAACACACACCTAGTGTTTTTTTTTAACAGTAGTGAAATTGATGATTTCGCTTCGCTCGCTACGCTCATCAAATAGCAACCGTGAAACGAATCGTGATGGATTGTGCAAAGATATCACCACACGTATCACAGATTTCAATATCCCTCCCATGGACCAGCAGTGAGATCAAAAATAAGTGATCTCAACATCACACAGTAGTAATTATAGGTAAGTATGTAGAAAAAAGTGTTCATCCGTTGTTATCTTGACATCCCTTTGATTTAAACACCATTGTGCTTAGCAGCTTTGAGCAGCAGGTTAAGGTATTAAAGGGGCTGTGAAGCGGGAAATTTAAATTTGCACACAGGTTACAAACCATAACACCAATAGAAAATGGACCTTTAAAAATAAATCGCCGAATTAGCGATTTTACAAAAATTATTTCAGTTTTCAGCGATCGGGCGCTGCGAAAATGTAACGAATGGGGAATTACTTATGCGCCAATCTGTCGTCTTTTCTCTCTGTCTAACAATTCCTGCTCGCTCTCCTCGCAAGCCCCGCGCTACCGTCCAGTCTGCAGGCAGCACGAGGCTGCTCACTTCCCCTCCAATGGTGCAGCACTGATTATTGTTTCTTCGAATTGGCGCTCGCCTAGGGTTTATGCTTCGATCATTACTGTTTATGTTATTATGGCAATAATGTTGTCACTAGTCAGAATTAAGAATTGCTATTAGAAAATGTTTACGAGATCTATACTGCAATCTATGACCATCTTTGTTAGCATAAATTGTTTGGGACGGGTTCGATAGCGTATGATTTTTTTTAGGCTTGTGGGATGTAACTAGCATGATATGGTGGCGTAATATGTTCAACGAATCAGTTGACAAAATAATGTTGTCAAATGTATGGTGGTCAGTTATGCAAACGTAATCGCCTGTTACTATTTTCACGGCAGCTATTTCATTGCAGCAAACACTCTCGGCGTCCGTAGGCATAACATTACATTCACTGTACTTACACCAATTGCTTGATTCGCTCCTATCACAAGGATTTTCAATTGTCTCGTTTTGCGACGTTTCTATTGCTGCTAATTCCTCCTCGGTATATTCTGGCTCAAACTCGAACCCAGCGAGAGCCATCGAACAAAAGCATGAGGAAATTATAGTGGGTCACTATCAGCTACGTACAAAATATGTGTGGTAGTGTCAGATGAGATCACTGTTTTTTCCTGCCGAGATTTGTCGACCGATCGAGCATGGGAGAGCGCGTGCTGGCTCGAGTCCAATTTATAGTAGTATCTTTGCTCGAGTCTCACAAAACCTATCCCCACTCCGTCGATTCTCCCTTCGGAGCCGATCCGCTACCGCTGGCTGGCCGCCTGCCAACCGCTGCAGCGACCAACGCGGCCGCGGTAAGGATAATTGCAACACCCGAATTACACACCTTCAGTAATTAATTTGCTGAGGCTAAACGGTTGCTCCAATTATAACATTCAAAATATCTCCAGGTAGAAGAAAGATGGACGAGTATGGCACTAGGTTTGATTATTTTTTCTGATCATTAGTTTTCCTAGGCTCCAGGGGTCGAAAATGCTCACCATGTTATTTCTTATGGGAGATTTTTTGCTTGGCGCCTAGGCCGAAAAACACGGAACTCGGCAATTTTTGCTGGGGACCGCGCTAAGGCAAAGGATTTTTTTTGCCTCTCAAAATTCCTAACTTTGTCGACCTAGATTGTTGACAACCTAGATTTGTCGACCGATCGAGCATGGGAGAGCGCGTGCTGGCTCGAGTCCAATTTATAGTAGTATCTTTGCTCGAGTCTCACAAAACCTATCCCCACTCCGTCGATTCTCCCTTCGGAGCCGATCCGCTACCGGTGGCTGGCCGCCTGCCAACCGCTGCAGCGACCAACGCGGCCGCGGTAAGGATAATTGCAACACCCGAATTACACACCTTCAGTAATTAATTTGCTGAGGCTAAACGGTTGCTCCAATTATAACATTCAAAATATCTCCAGGTAGAAGAAAGATGGACGAGTATGGCACTAGGTTTGATTATTTTTTCTGATCATTAGTTTTCCTAGGCTCCAGGGGTCGAAAATGCTCACCATGTTATTTCTTATGGGAGATTTTTTGCTTGGCGCCTAGGCCGAAAAACACGGAACTCGGCAATTTTTGCTGGGGACCGCGCTAAGGCAAAGGATTTTTTTTGCCTCTCAAAATTCCTAACTTGGTGGTCTTTATCGATAATATAAATTTGGATCAGCGGGTAAGACCCCCTTTAAATATCATACAATGGGGTCCAGCATGAGAAGAACAACCTAGCCTTACAGTCGTTGGCCTTACCAGCTGAAATCGTCGGTCAGATCAACTCTATCACCATTATTATGCCGTTATGTTTTGCTATTTAAAAAATGAAATATATACTAGTCCATTCTAAATAAGGCAATTGAATTTTAGCAGTAGCTAAATAATCCCCTTGTGTGTTGGTTTTAATGTTTATCAAGTTTTAAGTTAACGTAAAAGTGGCAACATACATAGTGAATGCAGTGAGAGCTGGCACATGCCGTGTCTATGTGCTAGTTGCCTATCCCGTACTGGAGCAGTGATCGAAGGGATAACCATGGAGCACCAAGCCAGACCATTGCCTTCTCGAAAACTCGGATCACTCAAATATTTAGACGATTGTGATCTTCCTTTGTTTCTCTCTAGAGCTGTCAGAAAGCCAAAATATGCTTATTTTGAGCTAGTTGAGTAATTTGAACATGTTTGTATACATAGATGTAAATTAAGCCCGTGGGTTCTATTATATATTGGAGATAGATATATTTCTAGCACGGATTTATTTCAATTACTTCCATAAATGAAAATGACTTATTTCTGATATCTGTCACATCTTTGCCTTGGTCAAACTTGAAGTAAACAAAGCCAGGTCACCAGGGAAATGAAGGAAATTGATTCATTCGTCAAAAAGTACCGAATTTCACGATAAAATACTCTACACAAATGCTAATAAAAACCAATTTGAAAGTCCTTCCAGCCTAAGGTTTTCAGGCATAATAAATATATATATAAGGTAGACAGGTGTACAAGTTTTGGTGAAGATATGTATTGATCTTTGTAATTTACAGAGTCAAAATTTTGAAAAAATCGAAAAATTTTGAAGAAATTTATTTATTAACATATTTCTGAATTGATCTTTTCCAAAAACGCAGGGAGTCTAAGTTGAGAACAAAGGTATATCCCCTGAAATTTTTATCCAAATCGGTTCTGGCGTTTGGTCTGTAGAGCGCGCTCAAACACACACAAAACTAAAAGTGACTACTTTTGGGGGTAGTGAAATTGAAGATTTGGCCTCGCTCGCTACACTCATCAACGGTACCGTTCTGGGGTGGGTCTGGCGTCCCGGTCCCAGCGTGTGACGTTGCTTGCACCGTTTGCAGGTGGGCCACCTTTTGACGCACCGTTCCGTGCACTCCATGGACCGGCCGTTCCAGTGCGACCAGTGCGACCGTGCGTTCTCGCGCAACTCCTTCCTGACCTCGCATCGCAGAACGCACGTGCCGCTGGACGAGAAGCCGCGCCCCTTCGTTTGTGCCGTCTGCGCCCACTCGTTCATGCGGCGCTGCGATCTAAACAAACACGAGCTGCTGCATTCCGGCGATCGGAAGCACTTGTGCAACGTTTGCGGCAAGGCCTTCTCACAGAGCGGCCATCTTGCCAGTCACAGCGCGGTAAGCCATGGGTTTACCTACGTTTTCAACTCCTATACCTACTGCATTTCTTGTTGAGAAGGAGAGTGGATTTGCATCTTCTTCATGGACCCACTGCTGCTAGACACGATCTTAGAATTCCCAAACTTATAATTGCAATGTCTTGAACAATACAAAAGTCTCTATAAATAAGCAGTTTTTAAACTCTAGATCATGTCATGATGTCTATACCATCAGTGGGTCTTCAAGGAAGATGTCAATTGACTTGCAATCTTAATTTGAAATGGAGTTTAGTTGAGATCTCAAAACTATGATTAGCTAAGGACTGAATCCAGCCAATCATGTGCAGCGAAAATCAGTTGGAACTCCTAGTTGGAATCTAAACTGGAAGTTGAAAAACTTGGTAAAACCAGGCATACGGGCCCAAGGTCAGTGACATTTTAGCTGCTAGCCTAAGGGATAGGAAACTCCAACTGACTTAAGAGCTGGCTTTAGCATACTAGTTGCCTATCCCGTACTGGAGCAGTGAGAGCTGGCACGGCACACTAGTTGACTATCCGGTACCGGAGCAGTGACAGCTGGCACGGCATACTAGTTGCCTATCCTGTACCGGAGCAGTGAGAGCTGGCACGGCACACTAGTTGACTATCATGTACCGGAGCAGTGAGAGCTGACACGGCACACTAGTTGACTTTCCCGTACCGGAGCAGTGAGAGCCACTCTAGTTGCGTATCCTGTACGTCCCAGGGAACGAAGGCAGTGCGCTGAAGGAACTTTACGCTGTGTGTTCCAGGTCCACACGGGCGCCAGACCGCACCAGTGCCAGACGTGTGGAAAGTCGTTCAAACGCAAGACGGCGCTCAGAAGACACGAGGTCACTCCACACGCTCATTCGCCAGTGCATTTGCAGTGACAGAAATCACAGTGACAGCAATTGCAGTGACAGTGACAGAAATCAGAGTGACAGCGATCGCAAGGACAGTGATAGAAATCACAGTGACAGCGATCGCAGTGCCAGTGACAGGAACCACAGTGACAGCAATTGCAGGGACTGTGACAGAAATCACAGTGACAGCGATTGCAGTGACAGTGACAGAAATCAGAGTGACAGTGACAGGAACCACCGTGACGTTGACAGGAACCACAGTGACAGCAATCACAGTGACAGTGACAGAAATCACAGTGCCCTTGCTAAGAAACTAGAAAACCACCGGGCTGTATATATACGGTACCTACTATGTGTTGCAATGGGAACTTTTGATCACAAGGAACCGAGTTATGTGGATAAACGCTGCCGAGCTGGAAGATGCCTAATGTCATGGGGAAATTTTATTCAAACCTCACCGGGAAAACTGGACAGATGCTGATCTCGACATACATTTTAATTGTTTGTGCATGTTATTATTATTTCTGCAAATTGTGTGAAAATCCTATCTGGTGCAATTAGTGTACGTTAGTACATTAAAAATAATTTCGTTTAACACTGTACCTACCCATGAACAGTTGAGACTTTGTTATATGTGTGTGTCTTCCTTCTATCTTTTCAGGCCTGCAGTACAGCATTCAGTTTATAGATTCCTATATAATATCGAAGTGACTATTCGCACGGCAAAAAATCACGGCCACGCCGCTCAAACACTATTAACACGGCTCCACTGTGGACAATCCGCTGAAACACTATTTACACAGCTCGAACAGTTCGAGCAAGCTGTCAAAACACTATACACAAGGTTAGGTTCACAGCTGACAGTGCGTGCAAATTGCACAGGGGCTATAAACACGGTGGCATAATCTCAAAGTCACCACAAAAAATATGGCATGCACAAAAATTCGATGTTTTTGGGGGGCGTAGCTGACAACTTCCTGAGAGTGCTCAAGGGCTACTTCCATGTAGTGGAGACGTTGAAAATATAACCACGGAGGACGACGTAGAAGGCAAAAACACAATATGACGTTGTACACAACAACCACCTAGAACGATGGCGGCGGCGACGATGGCGGAGTCATCCATACTCTGATTAGAATGCAAATCGGCAACCCCTACGATTAGGAGGTGGTGACCAGGGACGACGGAGACGGCGACGGAATCATCCCCTACTTCAAGTCAAAATGCAAATCGGCGATCTCTAATACTTGGAGGCAGAGTGAACTGGCACGACGGCGACAACAAAGGCGTCATCCCATACATTCCATATACTCCTTAAGAACTATTAAAAATTTATCAAACATAAAAGTAGCAAGGCAAGTCTACTATGCAAACGTTGAGTCCCATCTGTGATATGGTATTGAATTCTGGGGTGGGTCCTCAGCAAGCAACATGAACAAAATATTCAAATTACAAAAATAAACATTGAAGATACCTAATTAACGGAATAGAGAAATATAAAATCAAAAACACATCGAAATACGATCACTGTAAGTCATACTTCATTAAAAATAAAATCCTCACAGTATACAGCCTCCACATTCTACAATCATCCATAGCCACCCATTCCAAAGAACTGAAACTAAAGGAGCACAGCAATAATAAAATCCACAACCACAACACCAGACAAAGCGAAATGCTTCACGTCCGATTTAAAAGAACTAAACAAATTCAACAAAACTCTGATTATATTCACTCGAAAATGTACAACAAACTTCCCGCTAGTCTTAAGAGTGCTGCTCTCGGTTAATCCTCTCACCCCCACCCCCACAGAAAAGTTGAATGCAGAGGTCCACGGGGGAGGAGAAATGAACCCCTAAAAATAATCCAATCTTTAATTTTAAAATATCAGTATATGAAGGAAGAGTATATCTTTGAGCCTTGGTATTTCTTAATTTGATTTTTACAAAAATTTATATGGTACACATTTTCAAAAAGAGCCTAAATGAGCTCTAAACATCGATTTTAAATCAATATTCATTCGTTCTGTATTGGAAAAGCGCGTAGCAAGGCTCAAGCGCGCACACTTTCGCTATGCACAGTTTTTTTTCAGAATTTTTGGAGCAAATTTAGACCCTCTTTAAATCTTATTTAAATTACGAAAGCTCGTAATTGGCTATTCATTTTATTATTATGTACACAAATTAGCCTCCCAAAAGTGTTGTCCATTCCGGGATTTGAACCCGGGTCCCCAACTTTCGCGGCTGGTGCTCTAACCGCTGAGCTAAATGGCCATTAAATTTGGGATAAGTAATTTGCATACAGGGTGAGAATTGAATGTCCCCATGGGGGACAATAATAATTTGTGTACAATAATAATAATTTATATAATAATAATAATAATAATTTGTGTACATAATAATAAAATGAATAGCCAATTACGAGCTTTCGTAATTTAAATAAGATTTAAAGAGAATTCAACGCATCCAACGTTAATTTGGAGTTACTCGAGGTTGAATGTAAAATGTGGCTGCAGTATAGCATCACTCGGTACCAGAGCCACTATGAGTATTCGTAGACTCTGGACCATACCCCCATGGGGACATTCAATTCTCACCCTGTATGCAAATTACTTCTCCCAAATTTAATGGCCATTTAGCTCAGCGGTTAGAGCACCAGCCGCGAAAGTTGGGGACCCGGGTTCAAATCCCGGAATGGACAACACTTTTGGGAGGCTAATTTGTGTACATAATAATAAAATGAATAGCCAATTACGAGCTTTCGTAATTTAAATAAGATTTAAAGAGAATTCAACGCATCCAACGTTAATTTGGAGTTACTCGAGGTTGAATGTAAAATGTGGCTGCAGTATAGCATCACGCGGTACCAGAGCCACTATGAGTATTCGTAGACTCTGGACCATACCCCCATGGGGACATTCAATTCTCACCCTGTATGCAAATTACTTCTCCCAAATTTAATGGCCATTTAGCTCGGCGGTTAGAGCACCAGCCGCGAAAGTTGGGGACCCGGGTTCAAATCCCGGAATGGACAACACTTTTGGGAGGCTAATTTGTGTACATAATAATAAAATTTAGACCCTCTTTTTTCACGTCCCGTAAGGGTCTGTACCAGTAAATGTTAGTGATCACCCTCTACCGGAATGTCAACAAGAGTCATTTTTTTTGCATGTTTTGACTTGTGTTGATTAGCGGATGTGGAAGATTATAGCCGAGCCAGAAGCAGCGCAAATGTTTATGATCACTTAGGATTATTGTTTATGACCCAAGTTTTTTTATATTTCTCTAACCAATAGAAATTTTACAGTCTCTATTATTCATTATCATTTTTCGTAAGGAACCTCTGTCTCTTAAAATCGAACATAACAATAGAGTACCTAATTCATGTTAGACAGCACTGATGTATGAAACAATATTTAAAATGTGTTCGAAAAATTGGGAATGAAATTAATTTTATTGTGTAACTTGGATTTCTGGAAGAGGGATGAATCATGGTAGGTACAGCTCTGGACTTTGTAAGTGAGCTAGTCGAATATCGGCTATGTCCTCAGAAAGGTTTGGCTGAAATCAGCATAGGTATGCCAGGTACCGACCACGTGGCTAAGCACATGGATACAAGGCATGACGAGTGATGGTGGGTCTGAATCTCGTTTTTATAAACCAGTTCTTTTATCTGCAACTTCTTTCCCCTTTGAAATGACAAACGACCAAGCTGACAAATCGATACTCTATCGAGGTTTGCATGAGATTTCACAGTCACCAAATGTCATCAAATCCGTAATTTTTAAGTTACAAGAAAGATAAAAACACTTCCTGGGTCTTCCTTTTAAAACAAAAAGATCAAATGCATTAGTTTTGCAATATTTTCGGAAAATATGGCATTCACTATGAGATAGAATTAAATTTTCATAATTGAACGCGTCATTTCAAGCCGCCGGGACGAGGTATAGCCATCAGAAAGGTATGTACTCCGGCACGACAAATGACTTGATCGAGAGCTGATAACAGAGGTAAGAAAGAGGAATAAAATTAAATCGCATTGCGGACGCAAACGTTTTCCAAAAATCTAAAGAATTGACTTTATAATTGAGTTTGTCTCAAAGAACATACACACGCTGTTTTTTAATTAATGTTTTACCTCTAAAATTACGCATTTTTGGCAAAGGATGGTGTTATGCTAGCATGTGAAAATCGAGTGATCAAACAATGCGCATGTGTTCTAATGATCATGAAAAAATAATATTTATAATGGCAAACCAGTTTTATTTTCATTATCAGTCCTGCTAAAGCCCTATCTATATCAATGAACCGCAGAGGGAACAAATTCATTCACTCTCGCATCGCATTTTGGTCACGATGGCAGGATATGTCCACTGGCCTCGTGATACTAGAGTAGCCGTTTTGGGCATGATAGAGCACGAACACCTGATCATCCCGAGCTGCTGGAGAGCATTTTGGCGTTTCGGCGGCAACCGCGAAGAGATGGTGGAGACACTATAGTGACACTGGCAGCATGGAGCGCAGGTAAATATATTTGCACATTATTTTAATAGAATAATATGCTTGTTAGTTTTAAACTCCCAATAAGCGTCGGAATTGTTTACTCCATAGCTAAGGAAGATGTTTTAAGAACATTATGATTTTCTTAATCTGTATGTTTGTTATTATTTTTAATGATGACGAATGTAAACAAAGTCTGCATGCCACTGTGAACTGACACAAACTCGTTTAGGCCGGGCACTGGAGCGCAGCGCGTGTCTACGGAGGCGCAAGACGACGCCTTGACGACGCTGGCCGCCAACAACCCTTTCAACCACTCGACGTGGCTGACGGCGACCAGCAACTTCCCTGGCTGCACCAGGACGGCGAGAAGGAGGCTTCGCGAAGTCGGCCTGATCGCCCGACGAGCAGCCATCAAGGAAGTCCTGACCGACGACCACCGCGTGGACCGGATGGCGTTCGCGGCCGCCCACCTCGACCACGACTGGGGACGCGTCGTCTTTTCCGATGAGAAGGTGTTTTCATCGGCGAACGATGGGCCACAGATTGTGTATCGGCCCAGCAACTCGCGCTTCGACCCCGACTACGTCTTCCAGCGCCAGCAGAGCGGTCGCTTCTCAGTGAGCACCTGGGGCTGGATTTCGGCGGCGGGGGGTGGAGTGCTGTGGCGGGTGGACGGCAACCTCACCGGGCTCCAGTATCGGGACATCCTGCGGGATGTAATGGTCCCCTCTGTTCGGATTTTATACCCAGACGGACCATTTGAATTCCAGCAGGTAAGAATCAGCTCAATATCCAACCCATGAACGCATAATTATAAACATAACATCAAAAAATAAATAACATGGTATTGCTAATTTCCAGGATAACAGCCCGATACATTATGCCCACGTGGTGCAGGACTGGCTGGCCAACCAAGCCGACATCGAGCCTTTGGCATGGGTTCCTCGGGGTTGTGGTCTCAACCCCATCGAGAACGTGTGGGCGGAGGTCGTCCGCACGATGAAAGATCGTTGGGTGCAGCCAGCCAACAGGGACCAGCTGTGGGACGCCGTGGAGGCCGCGTGGCTGGACGTCACCGAGGGGCCTCTTTTCGTGCAAACACTCGTCGAGTCCATGCCGCGCCGAATGGCCAAAGTGCTCGAGTACGAGGGAGGCTGGACGGGCTACTGAACCAATTAGCTCGCTTTTCTTTTCTTTATACATTATTATTTGTCGTGTGCGGAAAACACACGCGCTTTGCCAATCATAATCTAAATGGCAAAGCAATCCAACTTGTGTTCTAATTGATTTCCCTCTCCGTAATTCCCGACAAGAAAGATTTCTGTTCGATCCCAATTAATCCATGAATCATCCGTTGATGAATACGAGCTATGTTTATTTTGACAGGAATTAGAGATTGCAAAATTAAGCCGCCTATAAATCATAGATTTAGCACATTTCTTTTTTACGGCAGTTATTCATAATTTATACGAAAATACTCATTCTTGGAATGATTTAATCTCTATAGGTACTAATACATCAACATCAATGGTAATTGTAAATACTCAGTATATTATTGATAAAACATATTTTATATGACACTTTCTGATATTCGAAAACCTAAAACCTTTTAGATGTTCATATAGATCGATGTAATTTCTGGTTTGAAACTATCGGCATCAAATCCGACCCGCCTTCACGACTCGGCCACTAGAAAGGTAGGGTATCGGTGCCAACAATGATTAACTTGATTCCGAGATAACAGGCAATTAGCAGAAATTAAATTATAACACGCATTGAAAACCGAATTTTCCTTAAATTTCATAAAATTACTAACACCGAAATGCTCCTCAGGAAAAAGCAATCGTACACGTGTTTCATTTATTCTTCCAACTATAAAAATACGTGTTGTAGATGAGATGAGAGGCTTGAAATCGCATACACACAAATAGAAAAGGGGACGAATTCACGAGAGTCGCATGGCAGGTACTGGTGATAAAACTGGTTTGTCAAACAAGATTAGACACTCAAAGCGCATGTCATCGGTGTCGTCCTCGATCGCCCAAGCATTTAACGCCCAAACCCTTTTCGTTCACTTAATGCCCAAACTCCTACCATGCATGGCAAGCCCATGCTACCCGATGGGATCCACCCGCGCTCTCCCGGGAAAGGAAATTGTTGTCGCCGGCCAGCCGTTGCCCGGCGCAAATCTTCGCTGCAAAATGTCTGCCCACGTGCCCCACATAGTCCCAGACGCGGGCAGATCAACGCCGTCCCGGTCAGGCAGCTCACAACACCGGCAGCCTCCGAAATGCATATGTCCGGATAAGCCCAATGCTTTATGACTGTCGTTTCGTAGTCCCATAAGAGCCCATGTTATTTGACTTGGTCGAATTCACCTCAACACACACATCTACTTCCCGGCCAGGCAGCCGTTCCTGCCCGCCAATGCCGACAATCGCCTCACTTTGCACAAGTCCCAGCGTCGACGCAGTTGACGGGCGGGCATCGCTGCTCGCCCGCCAACTCCGTCCATTTGGCGGACGGGAACCCGCCGCCAAAGCAAAAACTTATATATCAGAGATTAAACCGTAATTTAATAAACCTCCAGCAAACACGTCATTTTACTGCCAAACTTCTTGAGTACTGCTGGTCACCAGCTCAAACACAATTAACCAGCAGTATTTATGTAAATAAATTAACCATTTCAATAATACACATTTAACCACATTCTATGATTTCATCAGAATCCAGCCTTTCTATTTCGCTCAAACACAATTAACCAGCAGTATTTATGTAAATAAATTAACCATTTCAATAATACACATTTAACCACATTCTATAATTTCATCAGAATCCAGCCTTTCTATTTCTGTGTTGCCTTTCTCCAGCTCCAGTTATTTCCTCTCGCTCAATTTTTGCTGTTGTAAGCCAATATTACGTTTCTGCCAGCTTCTGCCGGACCTATATAGAGCCTTGGTGTCCCGCCCCCTACCAGCTCGCCGAGATTTGAACTGCATCGGGTAGCATGGGCTTGCCATGCAGGTAGGAGTTTGGGCATTAAGTGAACAAAAAGGGTTTGGGCATTAAATGCTTGCGCGATCGAGGACGGCACCCATGTCATCCAAAGCCTCCATGTGCTCAGCCACGTGGTCGGTACCTGGCATACCTACGCTGATTTCAGCCAAACCTTTCTGAGGACATAGCCGATATTCGACTAGCTCACTTACAAAGTCCAGAGCTGTACATTGAATATAATATTATAATATTGTATGTGGTTTATTAGAGAAATGGTCGGAACGTTTCATTTCGATGGATTATTCTCGCACGACAGAAATATTTACTATCGCTTCATCGGATCTAGCAAAGCAGCACGTGTTTGCAATTAGCATCCTTTCACAGCAGAAAAATGTTGCAGGTAACGTTGCCATGCTTGGGACTTTAGGTTGTTGCACATAATTGAAGGGTTGTCTGGCAGTAAAAATATGGAATGTTTGGAAACATCAAGCGCCCCCTCCATGCTAACGTGATCTTTTGGTGGTTGTGAGTTTTGCGAAACCACGAAAAAAGAAGTGAACATTCAGTCGACAAAGTGACATCTACTTGACAGGTGCACTGGTCGTGCTGCATCCTATTCCAACACACAGTGTGTTACCGAGTGTGATATTTAGTGTGTAATCGCCAATTCGACGACGAAAAGCGACGCGAAAGAAATAGCCTGAGCCAATCCGTCATCTCGCATTTTGTTCGTCGCGACATTCGAGTACATTTCCGTTGTAATTTATGATGATGTTTTTGTTTATTTTCACTCTTTTAAATTTTATTGGCTGTGATTGTTTTTCGATTGTAACCAATACGCAAGGTGTCTAAATACTTCCGTGGCAAGCGACATATACCGACTTTATAGGTATATCTACTATCTAGTATAATAGATCACGTCCAAACAAACTAAAATTCATCCCAGAAAATAGTTAAAAAAAGCGATCGATGGTGCTTTTTACAAAGACTTCGATGGTAGCAATTAAACTATACGCCTACAGAAATCGATCGATTTCTTTCATCGACATGTACTTATCTGATAATTTTAGTTCTTAGTATTCATCACGAAGTGCTGTTAACAATCAGCGTCAATTAGGATTAGACCAGATTAAAAAAGAAACTGTGCGGGAAGTTTTGCTGTGGTCTAAATGACCCACAGAATCGCCATTTGGCGTGCGAAAACTTTGATTCAACATCGATTATAATCAGCTATCAAAATCGAACCCTATCGTGTCAATTCTAACTCAATATACAAGAATTTATCGTTTTTTTACATCTAATGGTAGGTACACTTCTGAAATCAGAAACTGCGCCCGCAAAATTTTACAAGTCCAGACGTATGGGCACATATTGTTGGGAGTTAAGAATAGACGTTAGAAGTTTTTTAAATTTAATTATATCTCCAAAATTACGCATTTTAGAATATTGCTATACTAGTGGCCTGCAAATTGATGAAGGATAACGATTAGCTGTGGTGTGGAATAAAAATAAATGCTCAAAACAAATAAATCTTAGACATATCTGTGTATAATCACAATTAGTATATTTTTTCTTCCATATTACCATTGGTATAATAATTTAAAGCGTAACCATGATTCCCATGGTTAAAAAGTAACAAAATAAAACACAAGTAAACTAAATAATAATAAGACATTTGCTCTCGCAACAAAATAGGCAACAAAGAAAAAAAAATAACAAATCTCGGGCTAGTAGCCGGTCCAGCCGCCCTCGTACTCCAGGACTTTGGCCAATCGCCGAGGCATCGACTCGGTCAAAGCCCGGATGTAGCGCTCGCTACCCGTCACGTCCAGGCAGGCGGCCTCGACGGCGTCCCAGAGCTCGTCTCGGTCCGCGGGCGGCTCCCAGTCCTCCTTCATGGAGCGGACCACCTCGGCCCACACGTTCTCCATGGGGCTGAGGTCGCAGCCCCTCGGTATCCAATCCACCAAATGGATGTCCTGTTGCGTCGCCAGCCACTCCTGGACCACGCCAGCAAAGTGGACGGGGCTGTGATCCTGAAATAAAATAGACGCATTTCAAATCGCTATTTTTATTTCACCACTACAAATCGCGTATAGAATACTCGCAAAAGAATGCTTACCTGCTGGAAAGATATGGGCCCATCGGGGTACAACACCCGCACCGAGGGCACCATGACGTCCCTCAGGATGTCCCGGTATTGCTCCCCGGTGAGGTACCCATCGACGCGCCATAGTGCCCCCCTCCGGCCGCGGACATCCACCCCCAGGCGCACACAGAGAAGCGTCCACTCTTCTGCCGCTGGTGGACGTATTTCGGGTCGAATCGGCTGTTATTCGGCCTGTAAACGATCTGGGGGCCGTCGTTAGAAGAGGAAAACGTCTTCTCGTCGGAAAAAACCACCCTCGACCAGTCGGCGTCGGCATGCGTTGCCGCGTACGCCATGCGGTCAACGCAATGGGCGTCGGTGAGGACCTCCTTGATGGCGGCTCTCCTCGCATGCAAGTCGGCCTCCCCGAGCCGATTCCTGGCGGTCTTCGAGCAGCCCGGGAAATTGCTGTTGGCCACCAACCAGGAGGAATGGCGGAAAGGATTTCCCTCGGACAGCGCCACGAGGTTGGCATCTTGCTCCGCCGTGGAGACTCGCTGTCTACCGGTGCCAGGCCTGAAAATGTAATAACAACATCGAGCGAATTGCTAATAACATTGCGGAGGTAATTTGTGATTACGCTTTGTGTTTGTTTTCGTTCAAACGACCGATCGATGACTGAATATCACATTCACAGGCACGGCAGCAGGCATGATGCCTTGTTCAAATAATATATTATGTTAATAGATTAATAGATTTTATATTTAGGTGGTAAAATACACGAGATGAACTTTTAATTATTTCAAAGCATGATTTACCTTCGCTGCATGCTGCCAGTATCCTGGTAGCGCTTCCACCACCTCTTCGCACTTGCCGCGGACACACCGAATTGCTCCCCTGCCACCCGTGGCGTGAGATTGCCGTGCTCTACGAGCCCCAAAACTGCCACCCTGGTATCATGGTCCCAGTGTGCAGCCATTGCAACTTTGCGTTGGCGAATGAATGAACTTGTCATTCGCCGAGATTTGTTTCAATACATGATTCAGGGAAGACAGCTGACTGGAGGGAACAGGTAAGTTCTATAAAAATAGGTCAAAGTGCGCCTTCCCATTGCGCTTCTGTATGGCAATGGCCAAAGGCTTATCGTTTCTGGATGTCTTTATTGATGAGCTCATGAAAAGAATATAATTCCTTTTGTGGAAAATATTTGAATTAATATTTCATCTTGATAATTAGCTAAATATGTAATCTCTAAAGTATTCTTTTCCCGGTGACGTATCGAAATAAATTGTGCATCAGTAATAAACACTAATCCCCCGAACTTGTAATCAGCTCCCAGCCTGCCTGGCCGGGCAGCCATCGAAAAGGTCGGGTCTCGGTACGATTGGCTACCTCGATTGATAGATAACGGATGCAATTAAAAGAATGCACATCGAATTTCATTAGGATTTAGGAAGTCAACTTTTTCATAGATAATGGAAAAATGATATTATATTAAGGTTAGTTGTGAAGACAAGATCTAGATAGTTTTTTGTTTTTTATTATAGCTTTAAAATTACGCATTTTAGACTACTAAAAATGTGCCAACATCGTGCAAAAATCCACAGTGAACCAAATCAAGAGCATTTCCGATCCTCATTTGACGGAGCAAAGCAGCTAATGATAACGGAACGGGTTTATCAAACTAGTCCCAGGCCCGCAAAAGCACATGGCATAGCCACGTGCTCAGTACCCGGCCTACCTATACTATTTTCAAACGAACCTGAAAAGGACTTGTATATTTTTACGACGGGCGCAGTTTATGATTCCGCATGTATACCTAGTATAAGCAAGACAAATAGAGGTGACAATTTGGCACAGTTGTTCCACACGTTGTATTAACAAGACAACATGTACTGAGATGATGAAGATAGGACGTATCTTTAGTGGATAATTACGACTTGATAACATAGGATCTTGCAGTCATCTGCTTGTGCCGAGTATTAAACCTGTCTATAGAGAGTCTGTGTGCAGGTCAAGGTCGGGATTGTCATGAATGAATTTGTTGTAAGTTTTCATTGCCCTGTTTATGCAGGCGTATTTATGGATGTCGATACGGCTTTTTGTTTCCCTGAATGGGTGAGAGTTCCTCGTCTGTCTGGAAGGTACGGATGAGTTAATAAGTCCTGCTAGTAACGACGGGCAGTCGATGTTGTTATTTGCAAGTTTGTGAATGAAATTAATGTCTGCAAGTTCTCTGCGGGTTGATAGTGAGGACATATTTAGATCGAAACAAGATTGCATACCTATAGTCGGAAGAGTGATTGATGGAGTGGTTTTTGAAATTCAGCCATTTGATGAAACGTTGTTGAATGCGTTCTACCTTTGCCACAAGTGTGCTGTGGTGGGGATTCCAGATGTGGGAGGCATAATCAACAATTGGGCGAATTGAAGAGAGAAAGATATGTCTGTTAGTGGTTGTTGAAAAGTCAGAGAGACAGTGTCGTTTAAGAAATACTAGCATTTTGAAAGCTTTGAGAACTATTGTTGTGACATGTGGCTTGAAAGAAAGTTTTGAGTCCATAATCACTCCTAGATCACGGATTTCCCCTACGTGTTCCAATGTGGTCCCATTCGCGACATACTCTTTGGTGATATCCCTCTGCTTTAGGGATATAGTCAGAGATTTACATTTTTTGGCATTGAGATTTAATTTCCACAAATCGCACCAGGTGGAGAGGGCTGTTATGTCGTCCTGCAGCAGTTGTGTATCCGCCACAGATGAAATTGGCAGATACAGCTTTAGGTCATCGGCGTACAAGAGGCACTTTGCATTCTTGATACACTTTGGGATGGAATTCACAAAAAGCAAGAACAATAGAGGGCCCAGAACTGAGCCTTGAGGCACACCTGATGTGACACTCACGCACTTGGATTTTGAACCATTAACGACCACAATTTGCTTCCGGTTGGTCAAGTAGTTAGTTATGAGCCCAAGGAATTGGCCGTCGATGCCAAATGATTTTAATGAGAAGAGTAGCAGGGCGTGGTTTACACTGTCAAAGGCTTTTGAAAAGTCGGTGTAAATGGCGTCGACCTGTCTGTTATTGTTGAGGTGCGTTGCGACGTCTTCTACGTAAATGGCGAGATTGGTGGGCGTTGATCTGCCTGGAAGGAAGCCGTGTTGGGCACTGGAGATGTATTGTTTGCAGTGGTTGTACATGTGCTGGTAAATAAATGACTCGAAGATTTTTGAAGTTATTGCCAGCACAGAGATGGGGCGGTAGTTTGTGACCTCACCTCGTGCTCCATTTTTTAGCACAGGTGTTATGTGGGCGAGCTTCCATCTGTCCGGGAAAACCCCCTCTGCAAGGCAGCGGTTGAATACAATGGCTAGCGGCTAGGCGAGAGGTCGAGCGCATCGCTTTATGAATGCCGTTGGAATTTCATCTGGGCCGGGTGATTTACCTGCCTGCAGACCTTTCAGCTTTTTGTACATATCCCCTTCTGCGATTTTAAGGGGTTGTATTGAGTAGCCGCATTGTGTCTGCACTTCCGGGTAGACGAGTGGCTGGGCAGTGGTGGTAAAAGCCGTCTCAAAGAAGTGAGAGAACAATTCGCTGGCTGATTCTGCGTTACTTGATTTTACCCCGTTTAGCTCTACCTCGTCTGGGATTCTTCTTGTTTTAGTCTTGCTCCTGATGAATCGCCAGAGGCATCGTTTTTTTTTTTTTAGCTTGAGACTGATTTCATTTAAAAAGTCACGCCATTTCTGTTTTTGAAGCTTTTTGAAGTCAGTCCGAGCCACACAGAATTGGATAAAGTCGCATTGTAGTTTGCTTTTGTTCCACTTCCGATTTGCCCTGTTCTTACTATTAAGGCAGGATATGAGGTCTTTATCGTACCACACTGGATATTTTAGTGGGTTCACTGCACATTTGTATTTATTTATTTGAATCAGTAGTATACATCGATTGCTGAGTGATACTTCGTCATTAAATATAAACATAATATGTACAATACAAATCCATTTTCAATTGCCTAATACAATGAAAGGAACTCATCGGTCTTATAATATTCACCATAAAATAAAATTTTTTTAAGTTTTAAATAAAACAATTTGGCGCTTTCCTCTCTTCGAACTACATATGGTAGTGCTTTAAAAAATTTTCTTCCTTTAAAATGTAGGCCTGATTCATAAAGTTCCGTTGTGTGTGCTTTTGACTGAGGCAAAAATTTAAACCTTGTTTCATATGCATGGTCTTGTTCATTGGTAAATATTGCAGGTTTTTTTTTGGACAAATGTGACCGTCTCTAATATATAAAGACTAGCTAAGGTAAGTATGTTAAGACTTCTAAACACCCCCCGGCAGCTTGTGCTCCTGGTCTTCCCGGTAATGACTCGGATGGCATATTTCTGTAACATGAATATCTTGGTGAGCTCAAAGGCTGATGCTCCGCCCCAAAAGACCACGCCGTAACGTAGGACTGATTAAAATGTCCCGTGGTAAAAAGTAAGCAGGTTTTCCAATCTTAATGTCTTCTTCAGCGATCTCAGCTAGAATACGATACTCCTGAGCTTGTTGCACAGACAGGAGATGTGAGAACTCCACTTCATGCCATTATCCATGATAAATCCCAGGAATTTAGTGTCCGTCAAAATTTTGGAAACATTTTGGAACGTACTTGTCAATAATGTCAGACAGTGCACTGTACAAGTTGTCACAGCAGACGCTTGCATTGACGGCGGTTAAAAGGCCATCCCAAGGGGTCGACATAAGGATGCCATAAATTTTGTTCATGTCAGCTTTGCCCCAAGAACGCAGCTCCCTTTTAGCCGGCTTGCAGGTGGGCGTGATGGCGGCGAGGGTGAGCTGACAGTGTAAGGCAATGTGGTCAGAAGTTACTGCAGGGTTGTCAAGTTTGCTAATTTGCATTGGTGATTCAGTTTGAGTCGAGAATATGAGATCGAGGTGATGATTGTTGCATGTTGGCTCAGAGTTCAATTGCACAAGGTTGAACTCTGATACTGTGTCTAAGAAGGTCGTCACTGTGGCGTGGTTACTTTTGTCAGTCACTGCCAGGTGCAGATGGGGGGCACCAAGGGAGTACGTCCATTCAATTTGCGGTATAATAATAATAATTAATAATAATAATTGTATTTTTTTTTATTAGATTTATCACAGATCATGATATTAATACGTCATACTATTTACAATCAATATACAATATGTGCAGGTACAACATCTATGTCAGTAGCTAAAATCATTGCTTATACATTAAATCCTGTAAGAACTCGTCGGTTGAATAAAAACATTTTTTTAATAGATATTCTTTTAACTTCTGAGAGAGTGTGTCTGGTTTCATAGTCTTGAAGTTACTTGGCAATGCATTGTACAGTTTCGAGCCTACGGCTAAAGGGGTAGTTCTGCCGTTTTTTACCCTAATATCTTTTTTCCCTCTCGTGTTATGATTGTGAAACATTTCATTTGTTTGCGTTACACTTCTGTTTTGTATTGTTAACATAATTAAAGCGTGTATATAAATGCAAGGCAGACTTAATATTGGAAACCGTATGAAGAGCGGCTTACACGAGTCCTTGATGTAAACTAAAGTAGCTAAAATCATTGCTTATACATTAAATCCTGTAAGAACTCGATGTAAACTAAAGAGCAAGGATTAATACTTGCTCTTGCCATGTACCTTATTGTGCGCTTTTGAAGGATAAAAACTCGTTTGGCATGTGACGTGCCCCCCCACAACAGTATTCCATACATTAATAGTGATTGAAAATGGGCAAAATATATCTGTTTCACTAAATTGAAGTTCACAACACTCATCATTCTTTTTGTAAAGTATGCTCGAGGAGCCAGCTTATTACAAACCCCTTTGATGTGCGATTTCCAATTCAATTTACAGTCAATGATAATCCCTAAATACTTCGTTTCCTCCACTTCTTTTAAACTTTTTTCATCAAGTCTCACTAGAGGAGAGAGCTGCCTATCTTCTTTGGAGGGCATAAATCGCATAAAAACAGATTTGCTCTTGTTGATAAATAAGCCGTTGTCCATGCTCCAATGCTCCAGTTCATTTACTGCAATATTTGCACGGTTAATCAGGTCATTCCTATCTGAGGTTACCAGGTGGGTTGTATCGTCCGCAAACAAAGTTAATGCCCCTTCATTTATTTTGGTTGGTAGGTCATTGGTAAATAATATAAATAAAAGAGGCGAGATGTTTGACCCTTGAGGCAGTCCTACTTTTAAAACAGTCTCTTCCGATATATGTCTTTGACCTTTGCTGGCAAGACTTACAATTTGCGATCGGTAGATTGAAGTCACCTAGAAGTACAATCTGGTCTTGTTGACTGGCTTCTCGTTGGACTAGCGATAGGGAGTCATGCAGTTCTTCAATGTCTGATGCTGATACCGGCGATGGAGGAATATATACACAGCCGAGGCAGAGAGAGTGCTTTCCTCGGTCTGTAATCTGACACCAGATAATCTCTATTCTGCTTTTGGCACTCGAAAAGTCAAGCCGATGTTGGGAGGGCAGATTACTGGAGACGGCAATCAAAACGCCACCTCCACGCTTTAGTTTGCTGTCGTTGGCTTGAGGTCTGTCTGCTCTATAAACAATGTAGCTTTTGTCATTGAATACCTCTGCCTGGTGCCACTGTGCAGCCACGTCTCCGTCATACAGACGATGTCATAGTCTATGTTGTCTGCAAAGTATGTGTTTACTTCCGGGAGCCGGTTGGCGATACTTCTGGTGTTCATGTAGTATATGCTGACCTCCGGCCCCGGGTTCGACGCGACGGCCCCTGCGATGGCGAGCAGGAAGAGCAGCGACTGCAGAGTCAGCTTCGGTAGGCAGACTCGGCAGGTGGTTAGGGTGAGATGACGATGTGTGTTGCGTCCTGCAATCGTGGGTGGTCCAGCCCCCAAGCCAGCGTTGTTTTACCGAAGACACTCATTAGCACAGAACGCGAAACACGAAAAACTGAATTTAAATTTAGCTATGTAATCTAAGTGAATGTCCGAGTGAAAATTTGTGGTACTGTTGGTGATTTAATTTGGAACTGGTTGGTAAAATATTATTTGACTGACACTAAGTTTTACTAAGAAAAAAATGAGAAAGATGCGGAGCAACGTGAAGGCGCTCCCCCTCGGGGGCGCCATCTTGCGTCATGCGTCGAACAAGCTAGCACTGTGTCTGCCTTGTGTGGTGTTACGAATATAAACAATAAAATTGCATGGGTTTCCTGAAATTTCGATACGTCTGTTGTAGAATGAAAGGCGCCGACGCCGGTCCCTCTAGCCTGCGTCTCAGCAAATCCCTTTGACTGACTATCCACGCCGCCTGCTTCTGGAAATAAGCTTGGAGGTGTATATGAATTAACAATATCGTTAAAAAAATTGACATAAATTTCAGTTACTCGCACAAATTGAATTCCAATATAATAAGAAAACTCGAAAAAAGATATTTCTACGAACTCGCAGCTGGTGTGTTTGTTAGGCACCTAACCTATACCTACATACTACACACAATACATACATGTGTACAATCAGGTAGAATCCCACTTCTCCCCCACCTCCTCACTATATCAAAAGGCGCTAGGTGAGTATTCCATAATATGAAGTCCACACAGCAAGTAGCCTGGCAAATTTTGAAGCTAAACAGCACGCTAACGGTACAGTGGTAGTAAGGATTGAAAAATGTTTTCCAAAATTTATCTCTCTCGGTTCATGTGCGGTTATAGTCAGCAAAACTTTAGCCGGTTTCAATGCTATTTCGCGCATCCCTTTACGTTCGAGTTTAAAGCTAACGACCCGTTAAACTTAATGCTATAAAATTTATTCCATTAGAAAGATAAGAAAATGTCGATTAGTTTACCCAAAAAAACCTCCCTTAGTAGAAAACTAAGTAGGGGAAAGGGGGGACATTCGGACACTTTTTTTGTTTGAGTCATTGCTCTGTTGCGTTTGATAAATAATTAAAAAAAATATACACTACCATCAAATTTTGTCTATTTGCTTTAAAATGATAACCAAGCAAATTTGAAACAAAACAGAATTCTGTGTTTTCTTGATTTTTGAAAAAAATAGTGTATTCGTCCGAATGTACCCCGATGGGGGGGAACATTCGGACGGGGCACATTCGGACAGGGGGCACATTTGGACATGCAGTAAAACACTGGATACAAGGAAGAAAGATTGAAAATATTTTATAACTTCAATAATAATATAGGCACTATTTTCATCAGATCTTAATTTATTTAACCTTATACATCGACAAGTTCACATCAAATTTCAGAAAAGAAGCACCCCGCTCTGTTCCAACATCCATTGAAGGATGGGGGAGCTTAGCGACAATGTCCTCTCGGCGAACGTCGCAGTCAATGTCGTCTTCTAATGGATATGTAAACTTCCACGTATCATCTTTCGTCCGTAAATAAGCCACATCAAAAAGCGATGTTCCTATAGCTGCCCGCACACAGCCCACATAACAAACAGGAACTCTTTTGGGAAAATTAAAGCGAATTAGAACATAGTCTCCAACCACCACAGGATCGTGATCACACAGCAGACGCAGCGAGTTGTTTTCATCATCGTCTGATAAAGACACGACTCCTAAGTCTTCCGAGTCGCTGTTGAGTTTCCTCTTCATCGAGTTCTTATTTCCTTTCTGCTTGGGACCATCCGATTTCTGGAACTGTAGACGTTTTTTTCTTTTCTCAGATGCAGCGTCTTTCCGCTTCTGAATTTGGTTGCGTTTCTCATTTAGTTCTGTTGTTTCCTGCAAAATTCTATTTTTTTCAGGGGTCTCCGTCAGAACACATGACTTTCCCTTTCGAGTGCGACCTGTAGATTTCCTAGGTGAGGCTTTGGGGAAGGGGCGCACATCTTCTGGACTTTTTCCAGATCCTGACTCTCCTGAGGGAATCAGCATTGATAAAGGGATATTGTCGGGATCATATACGGTACTGTCGTCATCCATCGGTTCTATTTCAACTTCTGCCTGACTATGGCTAGAATTGGCTCTAACAGATGGGTCCGGGCGGTCAGTTACGTAGGCCCCATCAAAGTCACTGTCCGTGAAAATCATGCTGTTAACAGGCCAGATTCCGGATTTAGCAAACCCGCTTGTTATGTTTTGTGTCGTGAACGACTTAGTGTAGGCAATTCCAGCAATTTTTCCAATATCTGCTAGGACAATTGGTCTTCCCCCACTTCCGGCTAGGAAGTCGTTTTCTGCCACCATCATTCTCTTCTTAAAAGGCCCGTAAACACTGAAATCCAGGGGCTGCATGCGGTGGGAGCAGTGTGGCGGAAAAGATAGCAGAATCATACCGTTGTCCCGACAATATATGATAACTTCGAGGGACACATGGGACTTGTGATTGTCAAGCAAAATTAACAGCGGATTGGCAGGCGTTGCATTGGCAAGTTTTTTGATATGCTTAATGGTTTCCACGAAAAGTTGTGCCGTGATCCACCCTTTTTACTTCCCAACCCCAAGCTTGCAGATGGATTTCCGATCAAAAAATGATCCTTGAAACGAACCCGTGGGAAAATAAACACCGGTGGAACGGTGGCTCCCGAGGCAAAAACGATCCCTGTCATCGTTGTTGTTTCGCCACGTTCTCCGGACACAGCTTGGCCGACTTGCTTCTTCCCCATTTCAGCCACTGCACGTGGACTTGGCAGAACAGATGAAAGACCAGTCTCATCGATGTTAACAATACGGTCCGACTTGAACTTGTATTTTTGCATTACTCGAGAGTAATTCTCAAAAAATTCCTTTACATTTTTAGGGTTAAATGCAGTGGATCTGGCAAGACTGGTATTTTCGGGTTTACGTAGAGAGAGGTTCTTGTGCCTCTTCATGAAGCCTTTCATCCAGTCTAGCCCAGCTAATTGGTTATCATCCCAGCTCGCTGGGTGTTTACGCTGTAGGCGGATAGCATAGTCGTATGCAAGTTTTCTTGATTGAACATAGGTAAGGCCATAATGAAACCGTGAGGACTTTAGTAAGTAGTTTACTAGTAGTTCTTCTTCCGTTGCTGAAAACACCTGCTTCGAAGTGTATTTTGAGCCGTACTTGTACTCAGGAACGGGTGTATCATCATTGCCAGAATCATCGGCCATCTCTCCCTCATTCGTTTCTGTCTGAAGACCTTTGATCTTACCCAGCCGGTCATGGAGGGTGGACTTCGATATTCCATGCTTGGCAGCGGAAGTCCGTATGCTAAGGCCAAGCTTCAAGACACCACTAACAGCTTTGGCGATGTGTTCCTCTGGTATTGATGCCCTCAACGTCTTTTTATGGTACGTGCGTACCATCCTGAATCAATAAAAACAACATCAGGATTGTCCGAATGTACCCCTTACAGCTTGTCCGAATGTACCCCAACACACATATCAAACCATTATGTGTTTTTTTTTTTGCTATTTCATCTTTCATCAAGTTAAGGGTTATGATAGCCATAGATAGCTGAAATGATGGCCTATATGTGAGTATTAGTTAGATAATCTTATCTTTGCTTGTTAAAAAGTTATTACCATAGAAAAACTTCAAGAAAACTTACTTTTTTTGTTAGAAAACAAAATTCTTCAACAGCTTCTGTAAATTTCACAGCATGTCTCCCAAACTTCATGGTTCAGATGACAACAGGCCTGCACTCTTGTGGTATTTTTTTTTAAATTTTTACAAATAAATGTAGGCGGTAAAATTGAACTGTCCGTATGTACCCCGTGTCCGAATGTCCCCCTCTCTCCCCTACAACTTTTCTGAAAGTTTCAATCTGGGTTTCTCAGTAGTTACTGAGACAAAAAATTGTTTGTCTAGTTTTCGTACTTTTATGTGAGCGAATACAGTTACATTTTTCCAGCATCGCCTTCATATCGGATTGAATACTGATGTCTTAGAAAACCAGAAACAATATCCTCGCATCAACCTCTCGTCTCTTTCGGAGATTCCCCTTGCCCCAACCGGCAATGCAGAGAGAATCTGTGCCCCAATAGCTCAGTTGGAGCAACTGCCCGGAAAGCGGAATGTCCTGGGTTCGTATCCCCAATCTCGATTTGATCGCACATTTTTCCAGCTTCGCATTGCTTCCATAATAGGATGACTACCTCCCTGCCATTTTTTTGGAGTTTTTTTGTTTTGTAGTGCATCTAGTGAAAATGCATCCAAAGATAAAGGTAAATTAACCTCCCATAATGTTGTGGTGGGGGGGGGGGGGGGGGGGGGAGTGATTGTCCCTCAGAATATATAACAGATTTATCCCTGCAAAATTGTATAGGCAACCTTTAGTTGATGAGCGTAGCGAGCGAAGCGAGCGGAGCGAAATCTTCAATTTCACTTACCCCAAAAAAAAGTCACTTGTGTATGTTTTTATTTTGTGTGTTTGTGTGTTTGTGCGCGCTCTACAGACCAAACGCCTGAACCGATATGGATGAAAATTTCTGAGTATCTACCTCTGTTCTCAACTTAGACCCCCTGCGTTTTTGAAAAAGATCGGTTCAGTAAATTTTTTATAAATCAATTTTTACGAAATTTTTCGATTTTTTCAGAATTTTGAACCCCTGTAAATTTCAAAGTTCTGAACATAACTTCACCAAACCTTCTAAACATGTTGACCCTATACATATTTATCATGCCTGCAAATCTTAGTTCGGTAGGTTTTTCCAATTAGTTTTTATTATCATTTTTGTGGTGTTTTTTTCGTAATTTGACGGCTGATTCAATACGAGTTCGGTTTCCTTCGTTTCCTTGGTTACCATCTTTGTTGACCTCGACGAGAAACAAAGGAACGTCAGAATCCGTATACATTTTCAAGTGATTAGAATTTTCGAGAAGGCAATGGTCAGGTTTGGTGCTCCATGGTTTTCTTGTGACTGCTGCCTGCACCTTTTAATCCGCTATACACAAACCGCTACCTACGCTCATCTTCAACGCAACACAAATTGCGTTCTCGAAGCCCTAGTGAATATAGTTACATAGAATAAAAAAGAAGAATCCACATACAGTCGTGTTAGCCAAGATTACCACAGCCTAGTGGACTTTAAAGTAAAGTATCATTTGACTATTTTACGATTTGTAAAGAGTAAAATGGTTTATAATTGTAATGAAAAATAAAGTTTTTAATGGTAATGACAAAAACTTAATCATTTGATTCCATGGTATATTACTTTATGTTATGAGATCCCCAAAAAGTGGCAAACTCCACTTAATTCTAGTGAACCATGATGTTGGAAGTAAGAAAAATATGCTTGAAGAGCTATAACCAGATTGCTCCCTGCAATGTTTTGGAGGCACCCTGCAGTGCATCTTGCCCGATTGCATCAAAATGCACAGGAAAATTCCAGTCCCATGGTGTTAGGGAGCAATAAAATTGTGCTTGAAAGGCTATAACCAGACTTTTCGCGGAAAAGTTGAAACACCCTGTAAGTGCAGCGTGTTCGAATGCATCGAAAAGCAATGGAGAATTCACATTTCATGATGTTGGGGAGTAAAAGCATCATACATTCAGGCTATTACCAGATTACTCCCCTGGAATGTTTTGGAGGCACCCTGTAGTGCATCTAGTTCGATTGCATCGAAATGCAAACGTAATTTATAATTTATAATGTTAGGGAGTAATAGTAAAATACCTTCATGCTATTACCAGATTACTCCCCTGCAATGTTTTGGAGTCACCCTGAAGTGCATCTAGTTCGATTGCATCGAAATGCAAACGTAATTCATTATTTATAATGTTAGGAAGTAATATTAAAATACCTTCATGCTATTACCAGTTTACTTCCCTGCAATTTTTTTGGAGTCACCCTGTAGTGCATCTAGTTCGATTGCATCGAAATGCAAAAGGTAATTCATAATTTATAATGTTGGGGAGTAATAGTAAAATACTTTCATGCTATTACCAGTTTACTCCCCTGCATTTTTTTGGAGTCACCCTGTAGTGCATCTAGTTCGATTGCATCGAAATGCAAAGGTAATTCATAATTTATAATGTTGGAGAGTAAAAGTAAAATACCTTCAGGCTATTATCAGTTTACTCCCCTGCATTGTTTTGGAGTCACCCTGTAGTGCATCTAGTTAGATTGCATCAAAATGCAAAGGTTATTTGTCATTTATAATGTTGGGGAGTAATAGTAAAATACCTTTATGCTATTATCAGATTTCTCCCCTGCATTGTTTTGGAGTCACCCTGTAGTGCAACTAGTTCGATTGCATCGAAAGACAAAATTGAATTAACATTTTATAATGTTGGGGAGTAATTACATTATACTTAAATGGCTTTTACCAGATTACTCCCTGCACTGTGTATGGTCACCCTGTGATTTATTTGATCTGATTTATTGGTGCAAAGTCAGTAATACTTTTATAGTGATGTTTTGAAATTTTGTATTACTGTCTATGTTCTGTTATGTCTATGTCTATGTTACTGGACCAGAAATAATAATATGTGTTATGTTTACTGGTCCAGGAATCTCAAATCGTTTTATTTTTACTGGTTCAGTAATCGTAGATCATATTGAGTGTACTGGCCAGTAAACCTAGCATATGCTGTGTTTACTGGGGGGTAATGTTAGTGGACAGTACTAATATTATGCGACACCGGCGCCGGTGACGACCGCCCGTGCACGCTATGTATCCGCACCGGCGCACATTGCTGCAACGCGCGGGGGAACTCAGATGATCGGGGGCCACCGCTCGAGCGCGCGACGTACGGTTTGAATCTCTCGCTTCGCTTTTCCAGATATCATTTGTTTACCCCTGAACGGTTTCACGTACTCTTGAACTCTCTCTTCAAAGTGCTTTTCAACTTTCCCTCACGATACTTTTTCGCTATCGGTCTCGTGGTCGTATTTAGCCTTAGAAGGAGTTTACCTCCCTCTTTGAGCTGCACTCTCAAGCAACTCGACTCCAGGGAGAGACCCATGCCGGCGGGATCCACACTCGTCAACCCTCGGGCTTAAGTTATGTCTTATATATTTACGTTATCATTGCTCAATGAGTTCATTATCTGCATTTTTTCGCTATCTTACAGCTAGGAGAGAAATAGAAAAGACAGAATCGTCTACATTTTCAAGTGATCAGAATTTTTGAGAAGTCTATGGTCTGGCATGGGGCTCCATGGTTTTCATATGAGTTCTGTCTGCACTTTTATATCCACTAGATACAAACCGCTACGCTCATCTTCAACGCAACACAAATTGCGTTCGCGAAGCCCTAGTTAACGAGTATCTTCCCTCTCACACTGTACAAAATATAAAGAAGAAAAAAATCCACGTTGTTGTGGGTTATGGAAATGTCCAATGAGTAAGAGATTAGAGTTTTACGAGTTCTTTGAATTTTGAAACGTTCTTTGAAACGTGCGCTGCACAGTGCACGCTACAAACTGCACGGTGCCCAGGGTCGATCCTTCATGTAAGGATCGATGAATATGCATGGGTCTGTAATGTGTTTTCACCTCACGGGGCACTGACATGCTGGTTGTTGCAATACAGAATCGAGTCAATTACGTAGTATTTTAGTTTTCTATATTAAGGGGGTTGTAGACAAGGCCCATTGAACCTATACGACCAATCTACGGGAAAAATTGCTTATTTAACAATCACACCTGACAGTTAACATCATTTTAAAGAACATTATATTTAAAAAGTTCCAAGAAACCAAGATCTCACTGAGATCAACGCAATTAAACTTATGTATCGAGCGGCAATTAGATGAGGAAAATGGCTGAAGATGGGGAAACCAAAATTCTACACCACCTAGCTGGCACCTTGCTCTTTGTCACTGTCCAAAGAAATATTCATTTTGAACTAAGGGCTGTGCCCTGGAATTATTTTTGTCACCCTCTGCATTTTTTGGGGTCAAAAAAGACGCATTAGAAACATCGCAGGAGAATTTTGATTGCAGCACGACTTGTCAAATGTCCCGGTTAGTAAGTGGTCCAATTTTCAATTGCCTACCCACAGTAGTTTGGGCTATCTAATTGCCGTTGTGTTTAACCCGTAAAACGCCATCCCTAACTGACATGGATACTTTGGTCTAGAATGTGTCTTGACGGCCGAGCACTACGATCTCGAATCTTTGTGCAACTGACTTAATCTGCTTACAAAAAAATGCTCGTAAAACACAGAGGATTATACTGCCATATACTAAGGAAGAACACCGTATGTGCAAAATATCGATCCTGAGATATTACAACAAACATGTTACCGAGTAAAAATGTGGTTTAACTAAGTAATGTACTTGCCTATTAATAGGAGCTATTTAGTTACACACGGTATCTCACACGGTGTGTTAACGTAGGATAGGGATTCCTATGCTAGGTCTCAGCGCATTGCCTCGTTTTCAAACTTAATACTTAGACAATACACGGTAAGTGTGTGGATGCCGTGGTCTATCCAGAAGTACGCTTCAGGCATATGCAGAGTTTATCTAAAGTAGGCTTCGAACAAGTACGTGAATATATGTAGATACGGTGTTCTAACTAAGTGCAACGGAAAGATGAGAAAAAATCAGTAAAGTAATTGTATCTAACTCAAAAACCTCAAAAATGCACATGGTGTTCTTTCTGAGCAGGGCAGTATAGCAGCCGTGATTGTTTTGACAATTTTTATATAAAACCGTTAAAATGGCGATGTTCAACTTTTTAGTCTGTGCTGGCTGGCTGGCTGGCTGGCTGGCTGGCTGGGGACTATGTTTCACCGAGTTTAACTCTTGATAGAAATCGCGAAAATCGGCTGAAAACGGGTGGGAATGGTTTATAAATGTTCCAAATATTGGTTTACATCCAGAGCCGACATTTTTACAGCGATTTGAAAGTGTTTTTTAGGTGAAATATTGAAAAAACTGATTGCATATGGCTGGCAAGATTGAGTAGCACCTTGCAGCCAAGCTCGATTTTTAAATCGTTCAAATCTTACCTTTTTACTGATCCGCTTCGTCTAGGTGACCATTTTCGCATGCATTATGAATTGTTACTGAAGAAATTTAGTCAAAACGCTCCTTTTTGAAATCATATTATACGTGAACTTGAAAAGATTTGGCATTCAGAGTGACAGGAGCATTAGCTTTTGTTTGGTTTTTATGCCACTGCAAGGTGAACGAAATCCTGTTATATTCTCTTGGGCAGTGAATTGGGGATATTCACCCGTCTTCGGGTACGGAAAGCAAAACTGTTTTGAAAAAATTCTTAAACATACTAGAAACTTATTTTAATGATCTGAATTTGCATAAAATGTAAATAATTGACTAATGCGGACTAATTTTAATCGATTTTTTAGCGTTTGGCATCAAAATTGTCAAAATTACTATTTTTGTGTTTTGGTTTGTTGGTTTGTTGGTTTTGGTCCCCAAGTCCTAGGGCTTAGGTTGTGGCCGAGATCCATATATGAACCATAATCCGGCAAACGGGTATGCCCGCAGGGCATAGGGTACACTAGCTTCAACCTATACAGCTAGAGACCGACACTGCATGATCTTAACAATTTCTTCGTGTTCTTAGTAATGGTGAGTTTGTTCCGGGTTGTAGTAGAGGGCATTGGGCAGGGAAAAGTTCTTGAATTCTTGAAAAAAAAATATTTTTTTTAGTCTTCAATGGCACGTGTAGATTTTAGGGGGTGGGTCCCCTTCTCCCTACAACTCTTGCCCTCACCCGCAGAACAATATACGTGCGTAGCACGGGCCCATACTGCTAGTTAGTGAATAAATCGCAGCATTTTGCGCTTTTCCTATTCAATCTAGAGATGCGATTCAAGCTGACTTCTGATCAGTTGTCAGAGAGGAATCGATTGGTGTTATTGGGAATTTCGAATTCGAAAAAAAGACACACTTTTATTATTTGAATGGAGATGTTTACTGTGAAAAAATTCAAAGAACTCGTAAAACTCTAATCTTTTACTCATTGGACATTTCCATAACCCACAACAACTTGGATTTTTTTCATATTTATATTTTGTACAGTGAGAGGGAAGATACTCGTTAACCCGGCTTCGCGAACGCAATATGTGTTGCGTTGAAGATGAGCGTAGCGGTTTGTATCTAGCGGATATAAAGGTGCAGACAGAACTAATATGAAATCCATGGAGTCCCATGCCAGACAATAGACATCTCAAAAATTCTGAACCCTTGAAAATTTAGACGATTCTGACTTTTATTTTCTCTCCTAGCTGTAAGATAGTAAAAAAATGCAGATAATGAACTCATTGAGCAATGATAACGTAAATATATAAGACATAACTTACGCCCGAGGGTTCTTATTAAATTAGATAAATTTCTGACACGGATATACTTACAATTACTTCCATAAACAAAAGTACTAAACTTCTGATAACTGTCAAATCTTTGTTTTGGCCAAACTTGGAGTCAACAAAGGAGGGAACCAAGGAAACGAAGGAAACCGGACTCTAATTGAATCAGGCGTCAAATCGCGAAAAAAACACTAACAAAATGCGAATAAAAACCAATCGGAAAGTCCTACCGACCTCAGATTTTCAAGCATGATGAAGATGTATAAGGTCGACATTTTTACAAGTTTTGGTGAAGATATGTAAAGAACTTTGACATTTACATAGATTCAAATAAAAAAATAAAAAATCGAAAAATTTCGTAAAAATTTATTTATGAAACCATTTCTGAACCGATCTTTTTCAAAAACTTGGAGGATCTAAGTTGAGAACAAAGGTAGGTCCTCTGAAATTTTCATCTAAATCGGTTCAGGCGTTTGGACGGTGAAGCGCGCGCAAACACACATAGGTACAAAAAAATATCACACACAAGTGACTTTTTTTGGGGGTAGTGAAATTGAAGATTTCGCTCCGCTCGCTTTGCTCATCAATGACAAAACTATGTACACATGAGCATAAGAACTGTAGTGAACGTATGCAGCATCAAATAATGTGATACATTACAAAATTTTGTTTGCAAGGGAAGTGAATCTGCAAAAAGGTGCAACCAAACAGAGATACGAACTCGGGAGAATGCGTGCCCGGATAGCTCAGATGGTATTTAACCTGACCGGCAATCGGGATGTCCCTTTATCGCACCCAGCGAAGCAGGAGAATGTGTGCCCGGATAGCTCAGTTGGTAGAGCACCTGACCGGCAAGCAGGAGTTCCCCCACCCAGCGAAGCGGGAGAATGCGTGCTCGGATAGCTCAGTTGGTAGAGCACCTCGCCGGCAGCGACTTTACAATCGCTACTGAGCTCACACAATGCTAAAATTTCCAGCCTCGCCATTGGCTGGAATTGTTACCAAATTTAGTTGATATCAAGGTATACTTTCCTTTATCGCTCACTCTCAAGTATTTCAGTGATCAAAATGAACCGATTGGCAGCAGAGAATGGTTGTGGCCAATCAATGTGTCGTGGTTACAGCGCAAAGATGGGAACGTTGCAAGTGATGTCTCTGCTGCTAATGGAGCTTGTATTTAAACCTGTGTAATTAAAATGTCAATTGTCGCCAGAAAAGCAAGTGCTGAGGATTTGGAAATTCACTGTTTGTACATAGCACCAAATTGTGATATGAAAATTTATCGACTTGATTGAGAGCAGAATCATTGCCAAGACGTTATGCGCCTCTAATGATCCTTTTAGCGACTTCTATCGATTCTTCTATGGGTTTCGGTTCCCAAAAGCAACTTGACCTTTATTATTACTACGCATCCCCCAGAGTCAGGAGATAGCCCTTTAAACTCATGTTTCGTCAATAACGATGACTAAGTGGCGATATCTTCACTGAGTAATACACGAAGGTGACGCATCTTTGACAGCAAAAAATACAAATTTGAGGTTAGGGATTAATCGAACATGTGCGACAGAATGACAAGTGAAAGGTGCCATGTCGACCTTGCGGCGTTCCGAACCAATGAAATGGCTGGAAATTTTAACATTGTCTGAGCTCACCAGTGATTATAAAGTCGCTAACCGGCAATCAGGAGGTCGCATTATCCCACCCAGCGAAGCGGGAGAATGCGTGCGCGGATAGCTCAGATGATAGACCGACCAGCAATCAGATGGGCCCGGGTTAGATCCCAGGTTTGGTTCCACATTTTCCAAATTTGCTTTTCGTTTATTCATTGCATCCTGGTTGCTGCTTAAACAAGTAACAATTTCCTCTCAAATTTTAATTTCCTGAAAATAGAAAAAGTGCAAAAAGTTATTTACCAAGAAAATCTGACAAGTCATAATGATCAAAAGCGTTTGCCATCTTGATTCACATGTCACTGCTTCCGGTTTCCAGGTGCCAGCTTCCGGTTTCCAGGTGACTGCTTCCGGTTTCCAGGTGCCAGCTTCCGGTTCCCAGGTCACTTCTTCCGGTTCCCAGGTCACTGCCTCCGGTTGCCAGGCGACTGTTCACGGTTCCCAGATCACAGCTTCCGCTATAGGCTGGCCGAGGTCTAGACGATCGTGCAGGCCGTGGACTGCAATCGCGATCAGAGCAAATGATTACTGACTGGCATTCTATGCCACCATTCCGGGAGGCGTGTTATGAAAGTATACCCGATTCAGGTACCCGACGGAAAAACATGCCGTTAATACAGTTATAACCATAAAAGGAGTCAAAATTTGTCCTTGACCATGTCGTTAAAAAAAATTGCCCCAAGTACACGAACCGAAAACGCACGGTAAGAATCAAGAGAAAAAAAATATAAAATAAAAATAATCCCTAGTCACAATAAAGTATATGTGCCAAAAAGAACGGGGAAATAAGACGATTGGTGCGGTCCAACTGGGTTTCGAAAAACAAACAAGATTTACAGGATAGGGTTCGGACACGGAACCTCCTGCACGTGGAGCTAGCGACAATACCACTCGACCACCGCACCCCACCGCACCGTCTAACTGTAGAAAATATCAAAAAGAAAAAATCAAAGTTGTGGATTATGGAAATGCCCAATGAGTGAGACTTAAGAGATTAGAGTTTTACGAGTTCTTTGAATTTTTTCACCGTAAACATCTCCATTAAAATAACTAGGGCTTCGCGAACGCAATATGTGTTGTGTTGAAGATGAGCGTAGGTAGCGAAATGTATACAGCGGATAAAAAGGTGGAGGCCGAAGGCCTATGAAAACACAAATCGAAATATCACACCAGATTTTTTGACTAGAAGTTGACTTCAAGATTTGACAGATATTAGAAATTTTGTCAATTTGTTGCATGCAAGTTTTTAAAAGTAAGTCCGCGGCAGAAATATATCTCCAACCTAATAAAAACCCTTGGGCATAAGTTACATCTGTGTATTTACAAGCACATTGCTCAATGATCTCCAAAGGAGCATATTTCCGCTACCCGACAGGTCGGACAGAAACATAGAAAGGTCAGAATCGTTTACATTTTCAAGTGACAAGAATTTTTGAGAAAGCAATGGTCCGGCTCTCCCTGTTTTTCTTAGGCTTTTTGCCTCAATCTTTTTATGCGCTATGTACAAACCGCTACGCTCATCTTCAACGCAACACAAATTGCGTTCGCGAAACCCTAGTAATTATTGATGAGCGTATACCGAGCGGAGCGAAATCTTCAATTTAACTACGCCAAAAAAAAGTAACTTGTGTATGTATTTTTTTTTTGTTTGTGTTTGTGCGCGCGCTACAGGCTAAAACGCCGGCCTCGATTGCGATGAAATTTTCAGGGTGTCTACTTTTGTTCTTAACTTAGACCCCCATGCGTTTTTCAAGAAAATCCTCCATACCTCTTCCCTTCAAGCAGAAAAAATATCCATATTCGACAATTGGGAAAGTTCGGCAAAGTACGGAAATTTATTTAAAAGTTCGTATTGTTTTTAAATTTTCCCAATTTCGATTGTTGTCTTAAGCAACCATCGAAACCAACTTGAAATATCACACCAGATATTTTGACTTGAAGTTGACTTTAACATTTCACAGATATTATACATTTTGTCAATTTGTTGCATGCAAGTTTTTGAAAGAAAGTCCGCGGCAGAAATATATCTCCAACTTATAAAAACCCTTGGGCATGAGTTACATCTATGTATTTACATGCACATTGCTCAATGATCTCAAAATGAGCATATTTCCGCTACCCGACTGGTCGGACAGAAACATAGAAAGGTCAGAATCGTTTACATTTTAAGTGATCAGAATTTTTCAGAAAGCAATGGTCCGGCTTGCTGCTCATTGATTTTCAGAGGCTTTTTGCCTCAATCTTTTTATGCGCTATATACAAACCGCTACGCTCATCTTCAACGCAACATAAATTACGTTCGCGAAGCCCTAGTTTATTGATATTGAGAAACATTCTTCTGAGATTTTGATCATACTGCTATACAGTTGTTTGGTGGTAGAGTGTTCGTTTAATGTTCAAAACAGCATTCAAGGAATCTCTACCTTCAAACCAGTTGTTTTACTCTTCACCAATCACCATATTTTAGCACCAAACTCATGCATGAAAATTCAAGCCCTTTTCCGTTTGTGTTTGTTCGAGCCAACATGCAGTTGGCAATCGCCCCGTAATTAAGGCGTATCAAACCACGTGTTTTTACCAGGGAGTTCTCATTGTTTTTACCAATTATTTTAGGGAAATGGTTATGTTGTGACCCATTTGTAATAAGACAAATACACAGAAAGTATTTTGTAATTTTCTGTTGGAAAATTTTTGGGCAACCCTAAAAAAAAAAGGGTGAATCCTTTGGACGGGTCAGGAAGACACAATATTATAGATAGCAAGTTGCGGTATTTTTTTATTAACGCAGAATAACTGTCTTGTCATGGCAAGCAAAAAGCCATGATCGTAGAGTTATATTGGCTGAGATATCGAATTTTGAAAACTCGAAAAAAATGGGGCAAGATTATAGTGTTTTTTAACTAACTGTCAGCAGAAAAATAAGACACATTTTGAAATTTAAAACCCCTTGCCATAAAGCCTGAAGCTTGTAGATTCCAAAAATGTGTGTCGCATCTTGATCGGACAATTAGTGTAGAAGCCTGACCCGTCCGTGGAAACCCTTGCGCGAATTAAAAAATTTGAGCCGCCAGCAGGTCAGATTTACGAGGATTGCATAGCTGCAGGCTTGAAATCGTCTCTAGTGCTTGCTATCGAGAGCGACCTTGGGTGATGTGGGAGCAAAAGTACTAGTCTGCGCGGAGCGTTATCTTATAATCCCCGAGTTTATATGTTCAGTTTTTTGCGGTGACGGAAATTATATGTATAAATAAACATCATGATATGCGAAGTGTTTCGCTTGCTGAGCGTTGAAATAGATTCTCAACTTATTTTGCATCGCCGCACCTCGCAGATCCCGGCCGATGAGGAGTCAACCTCGCGGCAAATACAAGACGACCGCACTCGGACTTCCGTGCGACAATATCGCGATTGGCAGCTTCACGATTCCTTTGTCTTCCCTTCCTTGATATTCTATTACAATCAGAGATCTGAGTGACCTAGTGTTATTGCTTTTTCCAGTTGTGTGCCATTAAAGTCAGATTCAATTCTGCAAGCTAGACCACGAAACATTGTATTTGAAATGTCCGAAACTTCAATCTATAATAATTAATGATCGTTAGTACTATGGACAACATTACGTTTACCGTAAATATCGTAGTTGATATCATAGTGGCAATTTCGTGCCGGAAAGAATATAATATCTTTACGATGAACTATAGTAGTACCTATTTAAAAATACAGATAGATAATGATAAATAATATATATGCGCGCGCGAGTCGTGCCACCAGCCTATTAAAAAATATTTACAGATATTAGAATTGAAGAAAACGCTGTTCTACATACGGTTGTACATACATACGTTCTACATTTTGTCAATCGTTGCGGAGATTTTTTAACAGATGCACTTTATTACACCTGAGAATCGCGAAAGGACGGCGGACTTGCGCTGGCCACGTCGTGGTTGCTGACAGACACTTCACAGTGTGTTGCACAATTGTGTTACACACATATTGTGTTACACACACACATATATTGTACATATTTCACGCGAGAATAGCGATGCTTTCCCACGCGGCGGACAAGATGACGCGGCGACGCGGAAAGATGACATAAGCTAACGAAAATACATGAGTAGGCCTAAGTTGGGACACCTGTGATAAAAAAAAAAGCGCACCCTTTACTACTACCTCTCGGGTGGTGTGGAAACGTAGTTGCATCGGTTGCATCGACCGGCTCTGCAGAATTCGCGCGACAGAATTTTGTTCAAGAAAATTGCTTTGTATCATTTTTGGCGGCCATTCGTTCTAACGCGGTGTTATCCTCATTATTGTGATCAGGGTAGCGATTGTGTAAAGTTATCGATGTTCTTAGTTATAACACGACCTATAGAAATAAGCATGGTAACATTTAGTTATCGATCCGTTACCGATCGACATATTTTAGCTGACAACTGAACCGGGGACCGGCGGAACTTAGTTACCTAGGTATGTCTTACAAATGACTGCCAAAAGAGGCTCGTATTTTATATCTTATCTCCAACATATACCTTTGCATAGCCTTTCGGCTTTGAAAATGAGGAGGAGGAAAGTATGCAATGATACCTATGTCAAATTACTTCCATTCCCGCTCTAATGAACACTAATACCCATAACTTTTCTCTTGCTGAACCTACGCGTTACCTAGTTAGCAAAACCCTATTAGTTCTGATCATAATTATTACTATCTCACTGTATTTTTCACTTTGTATTATAACAAATTTTATTATTTGATCTCATATGTACTTATAATTCGGTAACATGCTATGCAGTATTCTGTATTTATGTAACACTGTATTCTGCTTGCATGCATGAGGCCATACCGTGCTGTGGCTGGCCTTATAGCAATAAACGTTTCAGATGTGTTTTTAATAAACTTTTATTAGATCCATACATATTTCGGCGAAAGTTTTTCTTTATGTCAGCCCAGAGAAAGGTGTCAGTCATATTCATGAACTTGCACATAAAAAAGCTAGGTACCTCCGTCAAATTTAACTTGAAAACTTCGTTTCAAAAGGAATTCTCAATCGCACGAGCAATCCTCTACATTGGAATTATCTAAAAAATCCTAAATTAGAAAGAAATCGATTTTCAGATTGACAACTACAAATTATTTCTGGGAATGTACCATAATATCAACATCTGCCAGGCGATAAGCGGCTTAGTGCCGGGTTTTGCCATGACCAGACATCGAGTTTAGAAGACTGCGAACTTGATCGATCTAATATCCGCAATATTCACCCGATCACTTTGATTCAAAATGATACACGTTCTGTATGACGTCACGAATCCAGACGTATCAAAAAAATTAAACATTTTCTGATTTTGTAGGTTTTTTTTTATAGTCAAGTGGATTGTTTTTAAATACAGCGATAAAAAATAATCCGTCCGGAGCGATAAGCTTGGCATGTATTTATGATGTTGAGTTGTCGTTTGGGTCTCGATTGTTTCTGTTTTGAGGTTTGGAAGTCTTACTTGTGAACGGGGGTGGGGGGCATGGTGCAAGCATGGTGCAAGCATTGGCAGAGTTAGACTGCGATGGTTTGCGGGACATAAGACCATGAGCGTGAGAAAACACGTCCTTCTGCCTTGAGAGTTGGGGAACGACTGATCTGGCGGAAAAACACATTAAGCAACATTTGCGAGTTAACGTGGGATTGATACCCGTTAATGCGAAGAGCAACAAACTTTCTTTAGCCTGTTTTCTTCTTTCCGGCACCAACAACCAATTTTTTTTATCTAGGTACTTCGCTTGTTGGCGAGGGAGCAGGAATTCAATTGCGGGGTTTCATTTCTATAAGATTTCGCGTAGTCAATTTGAACCTGGCATGCAATCTTTGAAGCTCGATGTAATGATCTAGCGATTTTCTAACATTTTATAGAATTGGGGGGCCCTGTAAATAGTTGCTAATTCTTTCTGAGCTTGACTTGGAGATTGTCAAATTAGACACAAAATCCTGACCTTGGTCAGTGACCAATTTCTTAGGCACGCCGTGCCTGGTGATAATCCGTTTCACGAATTCCCTCGCGATGACATCAGATGTAGTTGTCCTCAACGGAATTATCTCACAGTATTTGATAAAAGAATCCATAAAAGTGAGCAAATACTTGTACCCGTCAGAGCTTGGTAGAGGTCCAACCAGGTCGATTTGAATGACGTCGAACGCACCCGTCACTGGCTCGTACTCCTGCAGAGGCGCCACTGGATGACGACCCGTCTTACGCTCGTTGCACGACTTGCAGATCTTCACATAGCGCTCCACGTCTGCCTTCATGTTCCTCAAGTAGAATGACTCACGGATACAATTATACGTCCTCTTGTTCCCTGGATGTCCTGAATACACATTGTCATGAAAGCTCTTAAGTGCATGGCTCCTCATGGATTCAGGTACCACCAGCCACGACCCGACGCTCTTCCTCTGTGGATCACACAAATATAATAAGCCAAACTGATCGCCTTGATATTCAGGCGACCGAGGCTCGGCGTCGTCCTTCTGCGCAGCTCGAATTTTTTCCTTGGTCCATACGATGTCTTGTCTTGTCTTCTCAGACTTGCCGCTCCCACCAACAGCACAAACAATGCGACTCAAAGCATTTGCGTTGGTGTGAAGAACTCCCGGCTTGTGGACAACAGTGTAGTCAAATTCCGACAACCTTATAGCCCATCTCAGAAATCGAGATCCAGGGTCCTTCAACCCTAGCAACCATTTAAGGGCTTCACAGTCCGTGATAAGGGTAAATTTATGTCCAAGCAGGTAATTTCGGAAATACTTCGTCGCCCAGAAAACAGCAAGCAACTCACGCTCTGTAGCTCCGTAGCCACGCTCAGCCTTGTTGAGTTGTCGCGACCCGTACGCCACTGGATGCACTTCGTCCCCAAATTACTGACTAAGTACACTGCCAAGAGCCACGCCCGAAGCATCGGTCGACAGTATGAAGGGACGCTTGAAATCTGGGTATTTCATACAGGATTTTCCATCAGCGCCTGGCGCAAGGTGTCAAAAGCAACTTGCTGCTTCTTCCCCCACTGAAATTCCATCCCCTTCTGCGTCATCTCATTCAGCGGCTTTACTATGTCAGCAAAATTGGCCACGAACCTCCTGTAATACGACGCCAAAGCAACAAAGGACTTAACTTCAGCTATGTTCTTCGGTATGGGTAGTTTTCCAAAGCTTCGTCTTTCTTCTTGTCCGGCTTCCACCCTTCCGACGTGACCAGGTGCCCGAGATACTCCACTTCGCTGGCTGCAAAGGTCACATACTTAGCTGGATCTTGAGATTCGCTTCCCTGAGACGGTCAAAGACTTCCCGAAGACGAGTAGTGTGCTCGAAGATGTCTCTTCCATGGATGATGATGTCGTCCATATAGACGTAGACCTTGTGACCTATAAGCCCACTGAGAACAGAGGTCATCAATCTCATAAAGGTCGCTGGTGCCCGTTAAAGCCCGAATCCCATTCGGTTGTACTCGTAGACTCCCGATGGCCCCACGAACGCAGTCTTCTGCTTGTCGCACTCACGTATCTCGACCTGGTGAAAACCACTGGCTAGGTCAAGCGTAGTGAAGTACTTGGCGTTCCCAAGACTTTCCAAGGTTTCAGTAATTTTCGGCATCGGCCAGGGGTCACCCTGACACTGAGCGTTCAACCCCCTGAAATCTGTACATTGCCTGTACTTCGGCGTTCCATCCGGCGACTACTTGGACACGATGACAATTGGCGCACCCCACGGAGAGCCTTCGCTTTTCCGGATGATCCCCTTCTAAGATCTCCAATCATCTCCTCCGCCACCTCCTTCATCTTGTGAGGCAGACGATATGGGTACCGGGGTGCGCAGTCTCGACGCACTTTCGTACGGCGAGAATTCTCGATTACGATTATTCTCGTCAACAATGGACGATTTGCGAGTCCCAACGAAACCGTGACGGATATACTCGTGTTATCGTGAACGAGTATTCTGACTAGGGTCGGAGCGGACGAGTTTGGATTCTCGTGACGACTTTGAGCTACATAACCTCAAAATGGACGTCAACTACGTGATCCTTCAAGTGTTGCAAGTTGAAGAAATAGATGAAAGAAGGCGGAATAGGGCACGCAGAATTCACATGGTGCGCCTTGGCGCTCTTGAGATGGAGGAGGTTGCCTTCATGGCAAGGTTTCGGCTACCAAGGGCCGTTGTGTTGACTCTGATAGAAGATTTGCGGCCCGGTTTGCCACTGCAGCGACGTTCTTTTAGCCTGAGCGTTGAAGTTATGGTAAGCTTCATTATAGATGCGGAGAAAATAAATCTCACATTATTTCTGTAAATTCCAGTTAGCAGTCTAATAAAATGGTGTATTTTTGTTGTGATAATCTTGTTTGACAGCCCTGCGATTCTACGCTGTGGGCAGCTACCAGCGGGCGGTAGGGGAAGAAGTCAATCTCCCAGAAGTCGGTGAGTCGCTGCATTCGGCGTGTCAGCAGGGCAATGAACACCCTGCTGCTTGCTAGGTGGGTCAAATTCCCGTCGACACCGCTCGAGCAAGCCAGAAAGAAGGCCATGTGAGTCATCTTTCAGAAACGTTACGTGTAAATATATATATATTTCAACTAGGTTTAGCGGTAGGATTTCACCATTAGTTCTCAAGCTATTATACATATGTTTAATGCCAACAGGTTTAGCAACAAGTATCACATGCCAGGTGTGGTGGGTGCAATTGACTGCACACACGTTAAACTCGCCCCCCCCCCCCCCCCCACCGATGAACCACCATCTGTATCCGGAGCACATCTACGTGAACCACCACGGGTCACATTCCCTGAACGTTCAGCTGGTGAGTAGGCGTGCCACAATAACTTCCAGGGAGATTCTTTTTAAACTCTTTTGTTGCAAATTTTCAATTTAATTCCTGTAACTAACGACTGCCAACTGATTCCTTAGATGTTGAGGGTGTGTGGGCTGTTTCTAAACAGAAGGTAGATAAATTAATTTTTTTTTAAATTGAGATTTGCAGTAACAATTAGTATGATTACCTTCTTGCGTTGCGTAAGATGATTTGATCCCTTGTGAATGAATTAAAACAGTTTGCACTCTCAGAACCGAACTATTTGATTTATCCAGGTGTGCGATGACCAGCTATAAATATTGAACGTGGTGGCCAACCACCCAGGCCGAAGCCACGACTCACACATTTGGCGCGGCTGCCGTCCGCGCCAGGGTATGATGGCCCAACATGCGCAGGGAAACAATGCAACGTGGCTTATTGGTAACAATAATTTATTTTGTACTTCATTTTATAATGGTTAATTGACAGTCTTTGCACACTGATAAAGGTGCAAGGCAACGGCCAAGGTCACGGACCACAACAGAATGGATGGTTTTTTTATGGATCCGCATTTCAGCCAACGGACAAGTGCAGAACTGTTCTGCTTAGAAACAGCAAGCGATTGGCATAAAAATATACTAATGACAGTTTTTGCCCTCGGCCTCTTAGTTATTGATTGTTATTCATCCATCGTACACGCTACATACTTGGGATGATAGAATAATACTCTATTTCACAGGGGACAGTGGTTACCCGCTGGAACCGTGGCTGATGACACCCACTCTCAATGCGGTGCATGACTCGCCGGAAGCCCGCTACTACAAGGCGCATTGCGCAGCTCGCAACGTCATCGAGCGACTCAACGGTGCCATCAAGTCGCGGTGGCGCTGCATCAACGGACAGCGGACGCTCAACTACATGCCGCCGATTGCATCGAGGATTGTTACTTCCTGCGTTGTGCTGCACAACATCGCCACTTTCCATCGCGTGCCGCTTCCTCACCACCTTCCACACCACCCAGCGATTGTTCTCCCGCCAGCTTTCCAAGCTCCAGGGCCAACCACATCCTAACCCAGGGTCGGGCCACTCGCAACCACCTGATTGCCACTTATTTCCGTCAGGCATCCAGCGGAAAAAGCTGAAACGTTTGCCAACTCTTGTCGCCACCATTCCAATCCAGCACAAATACATTACCTACTATTTCTTTTCAATCATCAACAATCAAAATCATTGTCAGGTATGGAAAGTGTTTTATTTATGTAATTTTTTTTAGCAAATTAGGTAATTAATATAATATTTATTTGAGCAAAATAGGTAATTAATAATTTTGAAAATAGAGCCACAATTTAAATTAATTGTTTCGAGAGAAGCTTTTCCAGAAATCTTTCACTGCGTTCAGCGACGTCTCGAAATGCCTTTCTCGTTGCTGGAAGAGCTCGTTGAATTGTTGCTGCTGGAGCTCCAGCTGTTGCTGCTGAAACTTCTATTGCAGGCAAAGCTTTTTCTCCTGCAAGGCCAAGGCTCGCCCTTGATTGCTTGCCAGCAAGTCGGCAGTGGCCGATGTCACCGGTGCAGCATGGCTGCTACCTGGAGAAATTACACTTTGTTAGAATAATTGTTGGCATAAATATTTGTACCTACTTTTATATTTATTGATTGGCAGAGCAAAAACTCACCGGCACTAGCAGTTTTCGGCACAGAACGGGACCTCGCCTGGGATGCGGGAGCTGCAGGCGAGACCAGAGCTGCCTCTGAAAGCAGGGCATCAGGCGAGTCTGGAGATGCATAGCAACCTAGAACCAAAGAAGCCACGTTGATTGTTAACATTTTACATCGCATTATTTTTCCCACATGCTTAGATTTAGGTTTGTAAAAACTCACCGGCACTTACTCCAGTTGCTGGTGGAGGCATTTGGAAAGCTTGCTGGCCGGGCCGAAGCAATGGCATCCGGAAAGCTTGCTGACTAGGTCGACCTAGAACGAAGGAAGCGGATACCAGTGGTGCTAACATTTATTTTGAGAAGTGTGCATTATTATTACTTAGAATTGTAAGCTTTGTACAACTTACTGGCTTCGGCAAGCATTCCAGATGGCGAGGTCAGCGGCCGAAACATCGACGGACCCGGAGATGAGATTCGAGCTGTAACCAAAGAAAGCAGATTCAATTGTAAACATATTACATTACATAATATTATAATTACCTACTCAACATTAACCTTAGTAGAAACTCACAGTCGCTGGAACTTGTCATCGTGGCTGATGCCGACATTGCTGGCTGGCCGGATGGTAGAAAAACACGAGCTACAAGGAAGACACCAGTGGTTTTAACATTTATTACAATTATAGTGGACATTTTTACTTAAATTTTTAAGTTTAGTACCAACTCACCAGAAATGACAACCCTTATTGGTGTCGAGGGAAGCAGCTGGCAAGCAGGCGGCTTCGGTAATACAATGCGAGCTACAACCAAGGAAATGGACATTTTTTAGTTATATGCAAGTGATTTTATGCAGGTACCTACTATTACAAATGTTCTTAGTATGCTTTTATGGCTTCCTTACCTCTTTTAGCCGGCATTGACATCAAGCTTTCGAATGAAGCCCTGCGCATGTCTATATCCTCTTGCAGTTCCTGCTCATTGAGATCTAGCCATTCCTGTGGATCTTCCCGTGGGGATGTTTCCTGTTGAAAGGAAATTTTATAGTATGCTTAGGTATGTTTGTGACATGTGGACATTAATGTAGGCAGTATGCCAAGTTACTTACAGCATAAACCTCGACCTCATTGTCTACTGACGGGAAGCCAACCTCATCGGCTCCATCTGCGTCACCGAAGATTAGAGTGTTGCCTTCGATGGCGCAGATTCGTTCTTGCAAGGTGTTCGGCCGATGAACAACTTGGGTGTTGCCCGTAGAGGAGTAGCTCCTTCGGGCAGTTGTGGCAACTTTCTTTGCGGCAGCCTTTATATCTCCCCAAGACAGAAATTTTTGTAGATATCATTGAGGTGTTTAAATGTTCTAATACAATTTGAGTGGCAGTGATTTTGTTGTGCTCTTTGTAAACCTATCCCACCAATCAAATTTCCTCTTAGAAGAATATAATTGAAAGCAATTTCTGTAGTTATTTATAGCAAAATATTTATTTAAGGCTTTGCTAGCCATGTGCTTACCCTCTTCCACTGAGCCGCAGTCTTCCTGGCACCGACACAACCATGAAGAATGGCTATCAACTTGTCCCACAAAGCTGTCTGATCACTGAAGATGAAGTCGCTCCTTAATTTGGATTTTATTAGCCTAGGATTTGCTTCAAGAAACTGAACCATGATGATTTTTTGTTCTTCCGTGATATTTTTCGACACCGTGAATCAAATTCGCGTTTCGCGCAATAACAATGGCAAGTGTAGGCAAGATCTCTTCCCATTGGCTAGTGGTGCCGCTTGTCGTGCGCATAGAATCGTAAAACGAGTATATACGAGCTTTTCCGAACGAAAAATGGGAACGAGATGGTAACCTTCGTAACCGTTTTGTTTTCGTCCAGACTCGCAGATTCGTTTTGTCAAAACCGTTGACGACATTGAGACACGATAACTTTCGTAATACGAGTATTCTCGTGTATTTTCGAGACAGCGCACCCGGACGCGAGTTTCCGGTATCAATACGATGTTCCACCTTGCTGGTACACCCGAGAATAATGCTACTGGGGTCCTGGAACAGATCCTGATAATCCTTCAACAAATCGAAGATTATCTTGAAAAAAACTATTTCAAACTGGGATTTGAATTCTAAATCAAAAGTCTCACTGGTTTCTCACTGGGAAAACAGTGAGACTTTTGATTTAGCATTCAAATCCCAGTTTGAAATAGTTTTTTTCAAAACTAGTGCTAAAGTAAGGATATAGTAGACATGAGTCTAAGAAAATTAACGAAGATTATCTTCCTCTCCTCCGACGTCAGATGATCTAATCGAGCATTCTTGACGTCATGCTCGCCGAGAGATTCCGAGTCAACAACACGACTCGACCTAGTTTCACAAAGTGTAGCGCTTGCAGCCTTGCAACAACTAGCACGCTTACTTGCGACACCTGCACTGTCAGGCATTCCTGGTGTCTCATGCACATATTCTGTTGCATAACCACGTAAGGTATTCCGCCTAATACACAATTTTTCTTTGGACATATTGATTAGTTTCATCTGAACATAACCATCTTTCTCGTGCCCAAACACCCTAGCAGCGTAGACGCCGTGAATATTTACCTTCGCAGGCTCTACGATAACTGCTTGTGTAGGCGATAGGGAACAGCCTTTTGCCAGCCTTCCCTTCAACAGGACTTCGCTCCACTCTGGCTACGTCAGACTTGCGTGATCATACACCTGCCAAGCCTTCGGTTCACTGGTCGGAAGGATGCCAGACGAATCGGGCGCTGACTGCGACTTCTTCTCGGAACGTGATTCTTGACCGAAATCATGCTGCTTTTGAGATGGCTGCGATGATTTAGAAGACTTGCTTACCGGGGTGATCAATCCCAGATTGCTGCTTACTCGGCCGGACGCTCCTGAGTCCGAAATCTTTAACAGTTCAACTTTCATCCCGTCCAATGTCAGCGTTTGCGCGTTGACGTCCAATACAGCTTTACATTTCCTTAGGAAATCGACTCCCAGGATTCCATCCCAAGCTATATCGAGGTTACGAACCAAACATTCATGGCTAACCAAAAGCTTATTTTTTATGTAAAATCCAACCAGCTGTACTCCTTTAATATCCTAAATATGTCCAGTGACTGACTAAGCAGACAACTGGCATTCACTCACCGGCCTTCCGGAGACCAAAGGCTTCACTATTGATATCTCGGCGCCACTGTCAAGTAGCCAACGCGACTTCTTTCCGTCGACGCTGAGTCCGACTACCAGGTCGCCCGACACCCTTGATCTCACTCCCGGGACGACATATTGTTGGACCGTCACCGCCTCTCCGACGGAGAGCTCGTCGAGGCGCCGCCGTTTCCCGATTTCTGGAGCTCCGGACAATTCCTTTTGATATGCCCGGGCTTACGGCAGGCGTAACGCACCCTCCACTCTCCTCGCGACGGCGCGTGTCCCGTCGATCCGGTCGCCTCCCACGCTCCCGGTCTGCTGAGGCCTTCTTCTTGAAGCACCGATCTTCCTGATGTCCGGACTTCTTGCAGTATCCGCAGACGACTTCTCGCACCGCGAACACTTGCGAAGGCACCTCCATCACATCTAAGTGCTTCGATACCTCATTGGCCCTAGCTGCATATTCAATGGCCTTCTTCAGGGACTTCAGATTTTTCAACTGCGTGAGGCGCCCTACCTCACCTTGCAGCCCAGAAACGAAGACGGACAGCAGCCGTCGCTCCGCCTCTTCCTTGATGACGCGTTGTTCAACTGGATCTTTGACAACCCTGATGGTCTTCAAGCTGAGCTTCTTCAACCTGTCGACAAACATTTCGGGACTTTCGCCCTTCTTCTGCTTTGCCGATTGCAGCTCATTGTAATAATGCTGGTCAGCATATTTTTCTTGAAACCGCTCCAGGAAAGATGCCTTCAGGTCTTCAAATTTGGCACCTTCTTGACGCAACTCAGGCGACGTCATCCAAAAATCCAACGCCAGACCGCTGATTTTCAGAGCCACAATGCGGACCTTGTCCCCGTCTGACCAGTTTCCCATTGCAGCAACGCTCTCGATGGTCTCGAAAAACATCGCCACAGGAATCGCTGACGATGCTCCGCTCCACACCGATATTAATGATGCAGCGCTGAGGTTCTTGTGCATCATGCTGATGCTTGCAACAGCAAAGCAGCGGCCTCTTTTAAAAGCCGTGCGATGCATTGCTCCAGGTCTCTCCAGGATTCATAGCGTTAGTCCGAAGTATGAAATTCCTTGGTCAAATGTATTGGCATCACGCCATTTTAAATTAGTTTTATCGCCGCCAAATACTTGTACATTTGGCTTTCAACCGATGTTAACACTGCCACCAAAAACGTAGTAAATTTGGGGAAATTTAATAAGTTTTCACCGCTGCCACCAACTTCTTTGTCAGCCCCTTCTTCAATGCCACGGCATGCAGATAAACCTTATCCCCAGGTTTAAGCGAACGGAACATCGTCCTCGTACATGCATTATACTGCATCGCCTGCGCCCTGCGACACTTCTTGATGCGCATTGTTGTTAAGAGGGAACTAAGCGATGGCTTATGGCCAGGGCTAGGCGATTCAGCAGAGGTTTACTCGGGAACTTCTCCTGGCCACAAATATTGAGGCGCAGCTTTGGGAAAAAATACACGTGTTGTTAAAGAGTTGCTGGATGGCGGATACTATTTTAGGTTGCTGTATTTTGAAAACTTACAGCGGAGGAAATTTTCAAAAAGTGCCTAAAATGCCCCTTTTTCGGAGAGTGTTTGCGACTAAAGTATGCTTTAATTTACATTATAAACTAGTATCCGCCATCAATTGGTTCTTTCAACACCTATGGAATTTTTTTTCATATTTTTGGTTTCATATTTGTAGTTGTCAGAAGGTCCCTCTTGAACCCTTGCACCGAGCGCAAAAGTTGCTAGAAAGTCGCCCCGTTGGACGGCAGCAGATACTGCATGCATTGCTCGATGGAGGCGAGTGAATGAGTAACCAATAGGAAGCAGCTAAGTAATCCATTACAAGGGTCTATGACTCTGGTGGACTCTTGTGTTTATAATAGGATAAGAACGCAGGATCGTGGTACGATGGACAAATGAACACAACGAATACCGACCATACATTGCGACTTTTTGTAGATTCTATAATCTATAATTTACGAATTATTATACTTGTATTCCAGCACAGTGGCGGCTTGAGCCTTGGCCAATACTGGAGCAAGATCTATTTAGCTCAGACACCCACTCACCCCATGGAGGGGGGGGGGGGGGGGCAAAAAGATTTTCCAACGAGAATTCTTAAATTTTATTGGAATTCGTATATAATTAATAATCATTTGGGCTTTGATAATCTTTAGCTACGTTTACGTTATTTGGATAGAGACAAGAAAAACTGGCTGAAAAACTGTGAATACTAAAATCTTATCTCTAAAGCATCAAAAATAAATTGTGTTTCTTATTTCAATTGACTCTCGATAAGCTCTAGGAATCATTATTATCTGATCGTGATCAGAGACAGAATTGACGGTATCGCCACTTGCAGACTCGGCTTAATTAAAGAAACGTGCAGCGTATTAAATTGTATAGAGTTATGAACCAATCATATTGAAATTATATATATTTGTTACCAGTACTAGCCACATTACAAGCCACGCTATAGGCATTTGCTTTTGCTCGTTAGCTTGCTCGAAGTGATAGAAAAATTATTTCGCATTGCTCACCATAGTTGGTGGAAGAACCTAACTTGTTTAAAGAGTCATCCAATTCCAAAGAGCAGGAGCTTGTATTTTCACGTGTCCATAACTCTGCGAATGTTGATTGATAATCTTGATTGTCTATCATCTATACTCTGGGGCGTAGGAACTATTTTTTCCATAGGGGGGTCAGACATACATGAAAATTTGGGGGGCTAGGGCCCACAGCCCCAAACAAATTTTGAGTTCATGGTTTTCATTGGAGCAAATCTACGCGTTTGCGGTCAATTAGGGGCTTGAGAATGGGCTGATCAGAACTGCATATTTTATGGTCGATTTATTCTTCAAGAAGGTTCCTGTACTTAATTACTGTTTGACTCGTTAGTTCACTGACACATTTTTTGCGGTACTGTTCAAAAACCAGGCCCGTCATTGCAAATAGGCGTTGCTAAAAAATAAAGCAAGCAGTTCAGCAAAGGCTTTTAATACCTATGAATAAAGATGTAATGCAGCAAGTTTACCACCAATTGACGACACATTTTGCGCCGCAGGCGATAATTTTACTGTTTCTCAAGTTTCTGTAGCCCAATATTTAGTCCGAATCCAGAAATTGCTGCATGCTAAGACATACTAATGTAAATTTGGGCCAAATCAATCATGGTTATCAGAATAGGGAATCCTAGTTTCAAATTTCCTACCATATTAATTAGAAAGTTTTGTAAAAACTTCAATCACGGGCACGATCCAGTTACGTGATCCCGGGGGGAGTAAACTGCCCTGCCCCCCCCCCCCCCCCAGTGGGGGGTTCAGGCCGATGTGTGGGGGGGGGGGGGTATTTGACCCCCCCCCCATCCCCCCGCCTTTCTACGCCCCTGTAGGAACTCTACTTGAATGATGTTGATAGCATAAACATATTGTGTATTAAATCTCACGGACATGGAAATATCGTCATCAATGACCGCTGACAGTGACATTTGATCGATACATGTGTCACCTATGAAGTTTACAAGGCACATTGTGTTATTTATTTATAAAAAATACAAAGACTTAAACAGTGGCATCGAGTCCGATGCCATTCTTGCCCAATTCGTTTACTCGTACAGATGCATGTTACTCGGTAGTCTACACAAATGCATATAAGGGATTTAAACAACTCTCGTCTCACCTGGAGGCGTCGATATTGGGGCATCTGCTCTATCAAATTGGGCCAAATTCGGAGTCTCTGTAGAACTGACTACAGCGCTGGACTCATCGAACAGAGAAGCACATTGAGAAAATAAGGATTTCCCACCGCCAACAAAATTATTATACAATTGTGATTTGTTTTTCTAATTAAAAGAAATAAATGTTGCGTTGCCTACCAATGCTAGGACAAGGCTTTTTGAAAAATCTATCCAAGGTGGTTGTGGTTGAACTTGCACTTGCAACATCGGGCTGCAACCACACGTGGTGTGGTTTTGTTTTCCATTTTTATTTATAAAAACATTTTTCTATATTAAAGTCGGTTGCTGACATGTTGGGTGCCAGTCTAACACATTGTATACATGACGTACCCACCCATCTTAACATCCCCCCACAGTCCCAACGTACCAACCACGGTCCCACCGATCCACGGACCCATCCACGGACCCATCCACGAACCCATCCACAGACCCATCCACGGACCCACCCACTGACCCACCCATCATCACGCACACCACCACCCACCCCCTCGAGGTACTGGAGCGCCCGCTCCAAATTACTATTGCCAAGCCGCCACTGTTCCAGCATATTATATACCAGAGTGAATGCTCGAGTAGTCTGCATTTGCTCCCATCATTGTCATCACAATATGTTAACACTGTCCAGAGCTCGCACGCCGATGCGACCAAATGAGTAGCATCACATTCTTATGTGATGCTACTCATTTGGTCGCATCGGCGTGCGGCATTTACGGCGCATGCCGTTCTCAGATTTCTACCCCATATATTTTTTTAATATCCTGAAATATATTTATGCATTTTCATTGCCCATAAAAATTATGAGATTTTCACATTTAAAAGATAATTTATATCAATCTTGAACTGTGATTTCGGAGAAACTGCAACCAAGCATGTAGATATAGTCACAGCATAATGACTCAGCGCAGGCCGTCTGATAGCATAGCCAGTATCGGGCGGCGTGCGTTCAGTGTCAAAGGAATGTGCTGGGACGCGGTGCCGCGGCTAATGCAACAGACAACTGGGTACCTATGCAATTTTATTGTTGTGTTTAGTGCACTACACGTGGCGGGGAGTATGTGCTGCTATTCGAGTAAAAATAAATGTGCCGGAATGTCAATTTTCATAAAATAAAACTACCCTTAATCCCCCCCCCCCATTCCCTTCTGCCAATAAACTACAATTTGCGTTGCGTTTGTTGTTTTGTTGATACTGGACGCCTTTCTTAGCTGTGATGAGCTGTGAATGCAGAATTATTTCCATCTACCTAATCCTTTTAATTATTGTAAATAAAAAATTAGTAATTTTCTTCATTATGGCCACAAACTCGGTAAGCACTCGGGCACACGAAAAACAACACACCTACTAAACCTAAACTATCTAAACCTTAACGAACTAAACCTTATTTCACGGTAAGAAGGAGAGTGTCTTCGCATCTGCCTCGTGGACTCTTTGCTGCTAGACACAAGCAAAGTGTTTCAAAACTGCCCATAAAACCTTTTGTCTGGCTCAAGACATGGCTTGTAAGTTTTGAAACTACGCTAAGCAGAGGGCCACGGGTAGGAGCAAATACACTGTTCTTCTTAACGTGAAATGGAGTAAACATTTCTCCAGCGAATGGTTCGCGCAGATGTTCCGGCCGATATATATATATATTTTTTTAGAGTACCGAAAAGAGGTGCCAGAACGGCGTTCCGGTGCGTTCCGGCACAAAAAAGCACTGCAGTCATGACAGTGGTTTGAACTTTTAATTGGCCGATATAATATGTAACCAGTGGATACTAAGTATAAAACCTAATTATTAGTATGTGATAGACACGCTCGCTGACATTTGGCGCGACGCGTTTCTCGGTGCTAGTTATCAATTTGAGCCAGCATAATTCATAAACTGTTTAATTAAACAAGATGCTCATAAACAGCATGCTACCGGATTATCAAACAAGATTGTTTTGGAAATGTAGGTATGAATTGTATCACTGTCTTTTGCTCACCGCGTATTCTATCTAGAGATGCGATTCAAGCGGATGTCTCAACAGTTTTCAGAGAGGAATCGATTGATGTAATTGAGAAAGTCGAATTAGAAAAAAAGTAACACTTATTCAATCTAATCTCTTGCTAATTGGGCTTTCAACACTAGCGGCTTTCAAGAACAGTTATCGTCCAGTTAGCTGTCTAGTATTTGTTGCGATGAAATAAAATGAGTAGCGGCATTAGCACCAAAGGACTGCGTTATCATACCCACGTCCAAGGAGTCTTTGCCCAGTAGCGGCGAATGTCGCGGCAGTGGGTTGTTGGGTATATGGGTTGAAGCGAAATGAACTAGGTAATAATGACCTAATCGCCAAACAATAACAATACCATACATTCCTCCTCGAATATCTGGTCATAGCATGTCATAGTCGGTAGACCAATCAAAACCCATGTTATGAATTTGGACCATTCATGGAATTTGAAACTTTCTGTGACTAGAAAGAAGAAGATAACAATATCATTCCCTCTCTTACACAGCGTTACGCCCCTACGTATACTAGCAGGGCGAAACTAGCTTGGCGCTTGGACTTGCTCCCATCGTTGGCAATGTCGTTAATTCGTAGGCTTCCCGCAGTCTTTCCGCTAGCGTCAATACGTTCTTGTCCGACACCCCGCCAAGGTCCCACACCGGCTCCAAGTCCTCGTCAAATGGAATCCGCATCTTGCGCACAGTCACCAAGAAATGAGGTGTGAATCCAGTGAAGCTGAATGAGGTGTGCTCCTGTACGCCATTTCGATGTACGGCAGGAACTTGCTCCAATCCCACCGCTGCCACCAAAAACGTTGTGCCCGAAGAAACAACATTGATGCGTTGCCAGAGAGAAATGCGTTTATTCCCAAACTTAATAATACAGATTCGGAACCAAAACTTACGTTAATTGCCCCCAGGCCATGCTGCAACCAGACTCTGGACGTAACACTTGTCGAACTCCTTGTCGAACTCTAACCCTTGTCTAAACCAGCCCAGTCTTTAAACCAAACTAAAGACTGCTTAGAAACGTCAACAAATAATGAAATTATAGCACACAGTTACGTGACTTGCCAAACATGTCAGCAAATAAACTGATGATCAAAACAACGTCACGTAACCCTGGATTTAGAAACAAATTTGACAATGCATTAATTGCATCATGCTCTGGGCCTAGTACCTTATAGTACTAGTATCTTATAGCAAGCACGACGGACATATTTTTTTACTGTGAACATTGGAAATTTAGTTTTTTGATGAGTGTAGCGAGCGAAGAGAGCGGAGCGAAATCTTCAATTTCACTACCCCCAAAAAAAAGTAACTTGCGTACAAGATCGGACGCGTGCAGTCGTGTGCGTTTCGCGCTCCCCAAACATCGGGTTTTATTGCGAGTTCTCCGTGTGAAAGTGAACCGGAAATGGTGAATACAATTGCATTCTGGGCACAGTGAGGGTTATGTTTTGTGAAAATAGTGATTAAGCGCATCAGTTGGGTACAATTAGCGAAAGACAAGAGTGCGATTGCACGTAACAGTGTATTATAGAGTTGCCAGTCTCAGCGACGACAACAAGTGCTAGAGGGTGTACCCCTTCAGTGTTGCCCATTGGGCTGTGTCAACATGCAGTCCTCCAGAATTCCTGCGCCTCACCCCAAAAAGCGCACCGAAGCTTTTGTAGCGGTCCCATCTGACTTCCCGGCTCTCCCAAGCCGGCAACGTCGGTCGACGCGTGGTCAGCCCCCCGGCACAGCCGCCAGCCAAAGCCAGAGCCAGACCACCCACGTGGCCTCTGCCGCCCTCGCCTGCAGCCAGACCACAAGCGATGGAAGGGGAGGTCGCGACACCTTTCTACAGACAAAACCGCAAGTAACAGATGATGAGATTAACACTCTTATAGACAACGCGGTTCAGGCGGCTTTTACCCCAGCCACTAAAAAGAAGAGACATTCGGAACGCCGAGCGTCCAAATCGCCGTCGTCGGCCGAACTATCCCCGGCTAACAAACGAAGGCAATTCCGCCACGCCGAACTGCCCCCACTGCACACCTCGAACCAATTCGAGGTGTTGTCCGACTCCGATTCGTGCATGGACACCGAATCGGAAGCGGAGAATGAGGAAGACACTGATTCGCAGCCACAGCCAACGACGCAGCCAACGACGCAGCCACAGAAGAACAGGCGCATAGTTCCCATATGCGTTAAGAACTTCAGGACGCACAGGGAACTGCTGAATCTTCTCAAGGAAGTGAGCCCGTCCGCAGAGGCATTCACCGTCACCCCCAGACGCGAATTCTCTAAGGTCATCCCCAGCAACATCAATTACTACATGACGCTGACGTCCTTACTAGATGCCAGGAAAGTAGAGTATTACACATACTCTACAGAGACTAGCGCATCAAAGCGCTTTATTCTGCGAGGTTGCCCATTCAACGCCGACCCAGCAAACATCAAGCTGGAGTTAATAGAACGCGGCTACGATGTCAAAGCCATAGAACAAGTGAAGAGAGGCGACACCATCATGCCGCTCTTTACGGTGGTGCTTGCGCCGGCCCTTCCCGGCAGCAGGCCGGTAGATCTTGGAGAGATTACTCGCCTCCAGGGGTGCGTGGTCTCTGCAGAAGCTCCGCGCAAAGGTATTGCCCCGGCAGTCACCATGTGCTACCGGTGCCAAAAGACCGGTCACCTAGCGCCCTACTGCAGACAACAGGCCCGCTGCGTCAAGTGCGACGCGCCGCACGCCAGCGCCGAGTGCCCACGTCCCCGCGACCAGCCGTGCACGTGCACGAACTGCGGCGAGGCGCACGCGGCTAATTACCGTGGCTGCGCCTATCTCAAGGCTGCGCAGAAACGCGCACCAGCGACAGCGGCGCGCCGAGCCCCGGGTGCAAACTCTGCGCAGCGCGCCCCCACGCACAACCTGACGGCCATCGCGCTCCCGGTGTCGCCGAACGTCAGCTACAGTGCCATCACTGCCAACAACCCGCCGCTCCTCGCCGAGCCCGCTCCTGCCTCCGCTCCTGCCGCGCAGGAATGTCCCCAGACGCAACCACCAGCGCTCGACTGGATGAGAGCCGTGCGGCAGATGGCCAAGCTGGTGATCGACTTGGCTCTACACCCGGTTGTCACCACGATTGCGCAACTCGTATTAACGTTCTGTCACAGCGCGCCCTCCCACCATGGGTAGACGGCCCCCCGCTCTCACCCACCTAGTGATGTGGAACGCCAACGGCGTTATCTCCAGACGGGACGAACTACTAGCATTCGTGACGTCACACGAGTTCTCAGTCGCGCTAATCTCTGCAACGCACCTCCGAAACCCGAACCGATTCGCAATGGCAAACCACCAAGTCTACCGCACCGACCGCCCCATCGCGGCGACCCAGCGAAGCGCGGGAGGCACGGCCATCCTCGTAAATCACAAAGTCCGCCACGAAGAACTCGCCTTGCCGCCCCTAGAGCGGCTGGAGGCGACAGGAGTGCTGGTTCACACAGAGCGAGGGCCGCTGCGGCTCTTCGCGGTCTACTCGGCCCCCAATGCCAAACTTGTGCTCAGCGACCTGGACGCCCTGCTCGACTCCCCCCTGCCCACCATCATAGCAGGTGACCTCAACTGCAAAGACCCGGCATGGAACTCATGTCGCGGGAACGCCAAGGGCCTTCGTCTCAGAGCGCACGCCATTCGGTCCGGCTTCGATGTTTATGGTCCGACCGAACCAACGCATATTCACCACAACACCACTGCTGACGTACTAGACATCGTACTGATGAAGAACTGCCAGCATTCACTGGAGCTGGAAACACTCGCCGAGCTATCATCAGACCATAACCCAGTGCGCATCACCATCGGGGACGAGCTGCTGCCTGCGCCCCAAGTACCGAGACGCTGCTGGCGACGGGCTGACTGGGACGCGTATCGCGTCGCCGTATCAGAGACCGTGGCCACCTCGCCAATTACGACGGCGGCCGAGCTGGACAAGGCAGTCACTCAACTCACCGACACCATCGTGGCGGCAGTCGAGCGCAGCGTGCCCCTGTTACCACCCAGCCACTGCTCGATTTACGACCTCCCGCCCAACCTGATGACGGCCATCCGTGAGAAGAACAAGGCCCGACGCCAATGGCAACAGCTGCGCACGCCAGACCGCAAGGCGCAATACAACAAGCTGGAACGGGAACTGACGCGAGACATCGCCGTCGTTCGCGGCAAGCGCTGGGAGCAAACCGTCGGCGAACTCACGCCCGAAGACGCCAGGATATGGACTATGACTCGCAAACTGCTAAACCGAGCAGAACCAAGTCCGCCACTGCAAGGGCGCAATCACCTCGCCGATTCGCTCGAGGCCCAGTTCACCCCGAACCCACCAAATGACCACTCAGCAGGAGTAGAGCAGGCCGTGACCCGTCACCTCGCAGCCACCAGACCACGGGACCAATCGCCACCCCCCGTGACCAGGAGCCAAGTGGCCGACATTGTCTTAGGACTTCCGAGGAAAAAGTCCCCCGGCGCCGACGGTGTAACAAACACAATGATTCGTGAACTGCCTGAAGAGGGAGCTCTCCGGCTAGTTGCCATCATCAACGGTAGCCTGCAGCTCCAGCACTTCCCAACACCATGGAAACGTGCGAAAATCATAGTCTTTCCCAAACCAGGCAAACCTCTGCGCGACCCGGCGAACTACAGGCCAATCAGTCTGCCTGACAAAGTTACTCGAGAAAGTTATACTTAGCCGCCTCAAGGACTTTGTCGAACGCCATGACCTCCTCATTCCGCAGCAATTTGGTTTTCGTTCGAAGCACTCTACAACGCACCAATTGCTGCGAGTGACAAGTCAAATACGGGAAGGTCTGAGAACCCAAACGAGCACGGGGGTCATTTTCCTTGACATCGCCAAAGCATTTGACCGCGTCTGGCACACCGGTCTCGTGGGGAAGCTGATCTCCCAGGGCTTCGACAGCTACCTCATCAACTGGGTAGTCAGCTACCCAGACAGCCGCTCTTTCTTCGTGGCGCTGCGCGGGGAGCAATCGTCGACGCGGCCTATCGCAGCGGGCGTTCCACAGGGAGGCCTTATCAGTCCTCTGCTCTTCAACCTGCTGACGAACGACATCCCCACCGACCTGCCGGACACGCAGCTTGCGCTGTATGCCGACGACGCAGCGATCCTCTGCCAGACACACACCGGGGGCGCGATGCGACGTCGCCTCCAAGCGTCCGTGGACAAGGTCTGCGCCTACTACCATCGGGAGCGCATCCTCGTCAATGCCACCAAGACTGAGGCAACCTTCTTCACCCGCCGAACCAAGGTGGTTCGGCCCCTGATTCGAGTAGTGGGTGAGGCCGTCAAGTGGCGACCGCACAGCCGCTACCTAGGAGTCGTGCTCGACAAGAGACTGACGTTTGCCGAGCACCTACGCCAAACTGCCACCAAGGCGTATCGCAAGCTGGCCGCACTCCGGCCACTCTTCCGAGCACGCTCCATGCTGGCCGCCACCAAGGTGCGACTCTACGAGGCGGTCATCCGACCAACGATGACGTACGCATCACCGATCTGGGCAAACGCAGCGCGCTCGCACCAGATGCGCCTGCAACGCATCCAAAACGCGGCGCTGAAGGCGGCGTTGCGGCTGCCGCGCTACGCCAGGACGGCAGACGTCCATCGACAGTGCCGGATGGCGACCCTGGGCGAGACCACAGCTCGCCTAAACAACACCTTCGCTGTCTCCACCCAAGAATCAGCGAACCCGCTGATTAGTGCCCTGCACTACAATTAATCAATTCACCGACAAGTGCAGTGACTATAAACTAAGCTTCAAACAATATGGCCTAACGGCCGCAGTGTTGACAGATCGTCGCTGGCGAAGCCAGCGACACGAAGACAATGAAGAAAATGTTTTTGTTTGTTTGTTTGTTTGTTTGTTTGTTTGTGTGTGTGTTTGTGCGCGCTCTACAGACCAAACGCCTAAACCGATTTTACTGAAAATTTCTTAGTACCTACCTTTGTTCTCAACTAAGACTAGACCCCCTGCGTTTTTTGAAAATATATTTTTGATAAGCGTAGCGAGCGGTTTTACTTTATTCAGTTTCACTACCCCCAAAAAGAGTCACTTGTGTATGTTTTTTTTTGTTTTTTTGTTTGTTTCTTTGTGTAATTGTGCGCATTCAACGGACCAAACGCTTGAACCGATTTTAATGACAATTTCTGAGTACCTACCTTTGTTCTCAACTTAGACCCCCTGCGTTTTTGGAAAAGATCGGTTCAGAATATTTTTAAGAAATCTATCTTTTTTTTAGGGGTAGTGAAATCGAAGATTTCGCTTCGCTTGCTACGCTCATCAATAAGCTCAAAATAAGCACATTTTGGCTATCTGACAGGTTTAGAGAGAAACAAAGGAAGGTCTTAATCGTCTAAAATTTCGAGTGATCAGAGTTTTCGAGAGGGCAATGGTCTGTCTTGGTGCTCCATCGTTTTCATAGACCTTCGGCCTCCACCTTTCCATCTCCTGTATACAATCCGCTACCTACGCTCATCTTCAACGCAACACAAATTGCGTTCGCGAAGCCCTAGTATATCTGTTAAATCATTGCCTTGGAAAAACTTCCAACAAAGCTTGGTCACCAAGGTGACGAAGGAAATTGATTCAGACGTCAAAAGTACCGAAAATCACGAAAAAACACTACAAAATTGCTAATAAACACCAATTGGAAAGACCTACCGACCTAAGATTTGCGGACATGAAAAATATTTATAAGGTCAACATGTTTAGAAGTTTTGGTGAAGTTACGTTAAGAACTTTGAAATTTACAGATTCAAAATTTTGAAAAAATCGAAACATTTCGTAAAAATTTATTTCTTTAAAATATTCTGAACTAATCTTTTCCAAAAACGCAGGGGGTCTAAGTTGAGAACAAAGGTAGGTACTCAAAAATTATCATTCAAATCGATTCAGGCGTTTGGTCCGTAGAGCGCGCACAAACAGAAAAAAAAAACATACTCAAGTGACTTTTTTTGGGGGTAGTGAAATTGAAGATTTCGCTCCGTTTGCTTCGCTCGCTACGCTCATCAATCAGATATAAGTAATTCTCATTTATGGAAGTAATTGAAGTAATTTCGCGCTAGAAATATATCTCCAATATAAAAAGAACCCTCGGGCGTAATTTACATCTCTGTATATATATTCAACTTATTCAATTAGCTCAAAATAATAATATTTTGGCTACCTGACTGCTCTAGAGAGAAACAAAGGAAGGTCACAATCGTCTGAATATTTCAGTGATCAGAATTTTCGAGAAGGCAATGATCTGGATTCGGGCTCTATGGTTTTCATAGGAGTTCTGCCTGTGCTTTTTTATCTGCAATACAAACCGCTACCTACGCTTATCTTCAACGCAACACAAATTGCGTTCACGAAGCCCTAGTTATCTTCAAATCATCGCTAAACTTATAAATCTAACCTTTCAGAGTGGTATTATTGATGAGCGTAGCGAGCGAAGGGAAATCTTCAATTTCACTACTGCTAAAAAAAAGCACTTGTGTGTGATTTTTTTTTGTATGTGTGTTTGTGCGCGCTCTACAGACCAAACGCCTGCCTCGATTGCGATTAAATTCTCAGTGTCTACTTTTGCCAATGGCAATGGCATCTTTGCCAATGGCAATGGCAATGGCAATGGCAATGGCAATGGCAATGGCAATGGCAATGGCAATGGCAATGGCAATGGCAATGGCAATGGCAATGGCAATGGCAATGGCAATGGCAATGGCAATGGCAATGGCAATGGCAATGGCAATGGCAATGGCAATGGCAATGGCAATGGCAATGGCAATGGCAATGGCAATGGCAATGGCAATGGCAATGGCAATGGCAATGGCAATGGCAATGGCAATGGCAATGGCAATGGCAATGGCAATGGCAATGGCAATGGCAATGGCAATGGCAATGGCAATGGCAATGGCAATGGCAATGGCAATGGCAATGGCAATGGCAATGGCAATGGCAATGGCAATGGCAATGGCAATGGCAATGGCAATGGCAATGGCAATGGCAATGGCAATGGCAATGGCAATGGCAATGGCAATGGCAATGGCAATGGCAATGGCAATGGCAATGGCAATGGCAATGGCAATGGCAATGGCAATGGCAATGGCAATGGCAATGGCAATGGCAATGGCAATGGCAATGGCAATGGCAATGGCAATGGCAATGGCAATGGCAATGGCAATGGCAATGGCAATGGCAATGGCAATGGCAATGGCAATGGCAATGGCAATGGCAATGGCAATGGCAATGGCATTGGCAATGGCAATGGCAATGGCAATGGCAATGGCAATGGCAATGGCAATGGCAATGGCAATGGCAATGGCAATGGCAATGGCAATGGCAATGGCAATGGCAATGGCAATGGCAATGGCAATGGCAATGGCAATGGCAATGGCAATGGCAATGGCAATGGCAATGGCAATGGCAATGGCAATGGCAATGGCAATGGCAATGGCAATGGCAATGGCAATGGCAATGGCAATGGCAATGGCAATGGCCATTCATGAATTCAATTCATGGCAATTGGAACCTGCAACACTTCATTCTTCAAGCCGTTCTATAGGCCATTCTTCAAGCCGTCACACAAGCAACTAGAACCAAAAAGACCTCCCCCTCAGATACCAGCAAACCAAACCACAGGCGACTTCCCCCTCACATTATTAGAGCAATAAGGGAAAAGAATAAAGTACGAAAAGCCTGGCAGCGGCGCAGGGACGCCGTTGACAAAAGGCGGCTAAACAAGATGACTTCGAGCATTCAAACAATGATTCAAGATCACCAAAACGAATCTTGGGCCGAAAAGCTGGAATCTCTTAACGTCAAGGATCAGTCCCTCTGGCAAATGACCAAATCCCTACTGAGAATTCCCTCCAAAGTTCCCCCACTCCACGGCCAAAGAGGCATGGCCTACAGCACCCAAGATAAAGCTGATGCCCTAGCTGATACTCTAGAGTCGGCGTTCATGCCAAATAACGACCCTAGCGACATCGACCATATTGAACTGGTCAGGCGCTTCACGCGCACCCTCAGCTCAAGAGAAAGCCCACCAGAGGAAATTGCCCTAATCACTGTTGGCGAGCTTCATGCTGCCATACAGCGACTTAAGAACAGGAAAGCCCCCGGGATGGATAATATTCCTAATATCGTCCTCAAAAACCTCCCTGAAAGAGCGGTCCAAGCCCTGACTGACTTATATAACGCTATGATTAGGCTACAACATTTCTCTGTGGGTCTAAAACACTCTAAGGTCATCCTTTTCCTCAAACCCGGAAAAGATCCGGCATTTCTACAGAACTATAGACCTATCAGTCTATTGACAGGAATATCTAAACTGTTCGAACGCCTTCTCTTAACAAGACTCCAACTCTTCTTGGACGAGAACAAACTGTTGAAAGACGAGCAATTTGGCTTTAGGAAGAAACACTCAACTGACTAACAACTCCTTAGGATAACTGAGATCATAACGAAAGGTTTTAATGAAAAGAGACAAACCGGGGTAGTAATTTTGGACATTGCCCACGCCTTCGACAAGGTATGGCATAGAGGATTCATACACAAGATGATGACGTACAATTTCCCCCCATACCTTATCAAAATTATAAAATCCTACCTAACTGACAGAACTTTCCAAGTAAGCCACGGCTCCTCACTCTGTACTACCAGAGACGTTAAAGCAGGCGTTCCACAAGGCTCCATCTTGGCACCAGTTCTATTTAACATCTTCATTAATGACATGCCAAAAACCCCCAACGTGGAAGTGGCTCTTTACTCTGATGACACCGCTCTTATAGCCCAGTCGCTCCGCGGTCACCTGGCCAGCAGGTACCTGCAAACAGCCCTCGAAGATTTAGAAGCTTGGTATGAGAAATGGAGAATTAAAGTCAATGTGTCGAAAAGCAATGCCGTCCTCTTCACCAAGAGACGCAAGCTGGAGGTGACCAGGACAGAAGAACTTACCCTATTCGACGAGACAATTCCTTGGCAAAAGGAAGCTGAATACCTGGGGATAACAATAGACTCGCGGCTCACCTGGAAGTCACACACTGAAACAATAAGAGACAGAGCTCTGACGAGGTTAGGTCTTCTGCGACCACTCGTAAACAGACGAAGTTCTCTGAGCATCAGAAACGGATTGACGCTATACAAAGCCATAGTTCTACCGAGAATGACTTGCGCCAGTTCTGTCTGGGGTAACTTACCTAAATTGGCGTATAATAGACTACAGATAGTACAAAACAACGCTCTCCGACGTATTACCAAATCCCCCTGGTATGTAAGAAATGTTGATATACACAGACAACTTGACATTGCCCTTTTCAAGGACATTGTTAGGAAACAGGCTGAAGAGTTCTACAAATCGCTTGAACAAGCACCAAACGATCTTATTAAAGACTTGGCAGCTTACGACTGCCATGAACAAACAAAATACAAACGACCCAAAGCCATCTTGGCCTAAGCCTTTTGTACAGTAGAGTAATTAGCATATTAGATTTATTTAGTTAAGTTGTATTTTATACAGTAAGTGAAAGTTAAAGAAATTATATCACATAAGCTTAACACATTGACAACTAGGCAAGAGCCATTGGCTCGGAACTAGAAATAAGACAATGAGGGTCCCATCCCCTCATGCCTATGAAGTCTTGGTCTTGGTCTTGGTCTTGGCAGGTGCATCAGTCTAACCCTGAAGATGGCGGAGCGAACTCCGCCGAAACGTCGGTTTAACAGGTTCTTTTCAGGACCAAAAACTAATCAACAAAGAGCAAATACCGCAAAACCACTGCTTTCATCAAACCACGGCTCTCAAAAACTCCGAACTATAACCACAACAACTTTCATTGGAAAAGACGGTGCTTTAAGCCCCTAGTTCGGCTTCGTCGGTATTACCGACAAAAGATTGGCGTATCGCCTCTAGCCGAACTATCTATCAAATCAATCATCGAAACCATGAACGGCAAAGGGGCCAAGGTCACCTTTTCGCCGGAACGGGCGAATCGTGACTGGCCCAGTGAAACCGATAGTGGAGTCAGCGGCCATCCTGACGCGATCGCGGACAGCCATTGCGACAGCATCGACATACGGTTTTGTCATACCTGCCGCTCGCCACACGGCAAAAAACAAGCCCGTCAAGGAGACGCCGGCCGCCCCGACGGCAAACAACGTCGATGCCCTCGCTGGCAACACAAGCCACCCGGCAGACGACCCCAACGCCGAAGCCGCGCCAAAAAATTACAAAATCCCGGCTCTGATGCTAGCCTGGACAACGTCACTGGGCTCCCTGATCTCGATGATCAACGACCACGCAAAGGACAAGTCGTATTTGCTTAAACCCAACCGGCGCGAATACCAAACTACAGCTGCGGACCATCGCAGACTACAGGGCGGTCACGAACCACTTGTCTGCCGCGAAAGTGCCATACCACACCTTCGCCATTACCAAGAAGAAGACCAGGCGCTTCGTTATCCGAGGGCTGCCCATTTTCGCAGATTGCAAGGAAATCTGCGAAGAGCTCGAGGCCATGCACAAACTTAATGTTCACTCCGTCACACAGCTGACATCACGCGACAAGAGGCGTACATTGTACCCGCTCTTCGCCGTGATCATCGGAGAAGAGACCGGTAAGCCACCGATGAATCTCGCGACCATAGACAGACTGCAACAATGCAGCATAACAACAGAGGCACCGAAAACCCAGCGCGGCCCTCTTCAATGTTTTCGATGCCAACGCATCGGACACACGTCGGGCAATTGCCACCACGTCACCCGATGCGTGCGATGCGGTGGGGACCACGCCGTCGGTCGCCTCGTGTCCAAGGACGAGGGACGAGGAGCCGACCTGCTCCTGCAAGGGCACGCACGCCGCGTGCTATCGTGGCTGCTTGTACTTGAAGCAGGCAAAGCCAACTCCATCGCCGCCAAAGCGACCTCAAGAAGACGAGGTGCCCAAGCAACGAAGCACCCAGCGTCCCAGGCTCGAGATGCCCTCGCCTGCCGACAAGGAGAGCTGGCCCGAGCTTCGCAGAAGACTTGCTCAGAAGCCGCCACCACAAGCCGCTACCGCCACCCCGGCATGCGAGACGTCGACCCGACGGCCCGAACAACCGGCCGTTGCCGCCACGATTGCGCGAGGCCCGGAAGAGGCGAGCCTTTTGAGCAGCTACGCATCGCTCATAAAACTCATCACAAACCAGATCCTGATGATGATCAATAACATCCTACCGGCCATGATCGCTGCCCACTTCAAACATGTCAGCAAATAAATTAATAAAAATCCTCAACTGGAATGCCAACGGTATTCTAGCCAGGAAATCCGAGCTCCATGACCTGCTCGAGACCGAAGAATACGACGTGGCCTTGGTCAACGAGACGCATCTCAGGGCCCATCACAGGCTGCGACTGGCCAACTTTACAATGTATCGCACCGACCGCCCGGGTGACATTGCTATCGGCGGCACAGCTGTCATCGTGCGGTCCACCTTGGTCCACGAGGAGATCCCTCAGCCGACACTTGCGAGACTCGAAGCCACAGGCGTGACACTTCGATCTTCTACAGGACCGGTCCATGTGTTCGCCGCTTACTCAGCACCCAACACCCCGCTGGAACCCGGCGACATAGAAGCCCTGCTCGACTCGCCGCACGCGACCTTCGTGGCCGGCGACTTAAATGCCAAGCACTCGGCATGGAACAGCCAGTCTACCAACACCAAGGGCAGGCTGCTCCTAAAACACTCCATCTCCACCGAATTCAGTGTGTCAGGACCGACCATAGCTACCCGGGTACCGACCGCGAGGAACCATCGACGGTCGGCCGTGCTGGACATAGCCATTTCGAAAAACCTGCGGCAGACACTTGAACTGGAGACGCTGTTAGCACTGTCTTCGGACCACAACCCGGTCAAGATGACCCTCGGCGATGAACTCGACACCAACAGGCCCGAACCGAGGCATATCTGGAGACGCGCCGACTGGGACAAGTTCGGCAGCGAGCTCGACGACGCCATCGACACGGGCCCCATCAACTCGACTGAAGAGCTGGACCGAGCGGTAGACCAACTCACCGACTCGTTCCACCACGCCATCAGCGTCAGCGTGCCCGTCAGCCGGCAAAAGCGAACCTCCCTCTTCGACCTGCCGATGAGCATCAAGATCGCCATCGCAGACAAGAACAAGTCCCGCCGATGCTGGCAACGCTGTCGCACGAACGACCTGAAGGCGGTCTGGCTGCGAAAGCAGCACCAAATCGACGCCATGCTTGCCGAATGGCGCGAAGGTCGCTGGGACGAGGCCGTCGGGAAGCTTAACTTCGAAGACCAATCCATCTGGCGCATGACCAAGAAGCTGCTCAACAAACCAACACCGAGCCCGCCCCTTCAGGGCAAGACGCACTTGGCATGCAGCGCACGCGACAAGGCCGAGGTGCTGGCCGAGTCTCTGACCGACCAGTTCACTCCGAACCCGCCGAGCGACATCACACCAACGGTGGAAGCCGAAGTCGAGGCGCACCTTGCCGAGCACCCGACGGCCGACCAACTGGCCGCCGTGGTGCCGATCACAGGCGACGAAATCGCCGACATTGTCGAGGGCCTCAAGAGAGGCAAGGCACCGGGAGAGGATGGCATTACCAATGAGGCCATTCAAAAAGTCCTGGCGAAGACAGCTGAGCGCATCACGAACATCATGAACGCCAGCTTGCGGCTGCAACACTTCCCCGGGCCATGGAAAAGTGCCAAGGTCATCCTCTTCCCGAAGCCGGGCAAGCCTCTGCGAGATCCAGTCAACTACCGTCTGATTAGTCTGCTGCCGTGCCTGTCCAAGGTGCTGGAGAAGGCGATCCACAAGCGTCTCGTCCATCACGCTGACACTACAGATCTCCTGATTGACCAGCAGTTTGGATTCAGGCCGGGGCACTCGACAGGTCATCAGCTTCTTCGAGTTGCGAATTACATCTCGCACAGCAACAACACTAATCGGCACACCGGCATCGTCTTCCTGGACGTAGCCAAGGCATTCGACCATGTCTGGCACGAGGGGCTTATCTACAAGCTCATCAAGGCCAACTTCCCAGCGTACCTCATCAACATCGTGCGGAGTTACCTGGAAAATCGCAGCTTCCATGTGGCACTAGGCGGGGAGCGTTCGACCACTCGTCCTATCACAGCAGGCGTGCCCCAAGGTAGCATCATTTCCCCGTTCCTCTTCAACGTGTTCACCAACGACATCCCGGTGGACTTGGAGAGGAAGGAGCTGGCTCTCTATGCCGACGACGCGGCAATCATCATCCGCTCTTTTTGCACCGAGGTGATTGGGCGACTCCTCCAGTCCTCTTTGGACACCATTAGTCAATGGTACGCCGACTGGAGGATAACGCTCAACTCGAGCAAGACCACCGCCACCTTGTACACGCGCAAGAGGAAGAACATCACGCCTCCGATCGTCACGCTGCAAGGCCAGCCCATCACATGGACAGACAGCAGCACCTACCTAGGTGTTGTACTGGACCAGAGGCTGACCTTCAAGCTCCACGTCAACCGGACAAAGTCAAAGGCCCTGGGAAAGTTGGCAGCTCTCGGACCGCTCCTCAAGCACAAGAGCATGTCATTGGAGGCCAAGCGCCGCTATGAAAACGACAACAGATGAAGTTGTCCCGCGCGATGAAGTTGTCGCCGCGCGACAGCGACACTTTCTGTGACGGATAACTCGTCGTGGCCGCGAGCTCGCGGACCAAGCCACGTGAACCTCGACGCCGCCGCTTGTCTGGCGGTTTGCCGGCAAAGCCGATTGTCCACACTCAGGTGGACGGTGTCTTCCGGTTTTGGCCGGACGTGCGGTCCGACCAGGACGACGTCGTTGCTGTGGGCACGGCGTGTGCGAGTAGCCTCGACAAAACACTCTCTTGGGACCGATTTTGTTTTGGCCTTGAAAAAGGCATTTTTGTCGTCGTCGCGCGCGCGCGCACGGCAGTGACACGCCGGGATGCGGTGCGCGGAGGTCCGGGGCACACGTCTAGGCGCGCTCCCCTCGGATGCGCCGGGCCAGCTGGATGTCCTTGGGCATGATGGTGACTCGCTTGGCGTGGATCGCGCACAAGTTGGTGTCCTCGAAGAGACCGACCAGGTAGGCCTCGCTCGCCTCCTGCAGCGCCATCACGGCCGAGCTCTGGAAACGCAGGTCGGTCTTGAAGTCCTGCGCGATCTCGCGCACCAGCCGCTGGAACGGCAGCTTCCTGATTAGCAGCTCCGTGCTCTTCTGGTAAAGAAGGATCTCTCGCAGGGCGACGGTGCCCGGGCGATAGCGATGGGGCTTCTTGACGCCCCCGGTCGCCGGCGCGCTCTTGCGGGCGGCCTTCGTGGCGAGCTGCTTGCGCGGCGCCTTGCCTCCGGTCGACTTCCTGGCTGTATGCTTCGTGCGTGCCATCTAGTTGCAGCGAGTTGGTGATTCTGACGCGTTGCACGAAATGGCACGGATGACTTCGACGTCTCGGCTTGCCGAGACTTCGATGGCGGATGACGTGTTCTGCTGATAGCTTTTTACGTCGGGCGAAATGTTGGTTTTTTAACCGTGAATGTTTTTTTTTGAAATGGGAGCTCTTCCGGTCCGGCTATAAGGCCGTTAGTGACCTTAGGGTGACTGTTGACACAAGCGATCTGGCAAGCCGTTATTGATCGGTGTAAATTGTATGGAGGAAAGTAGGAAAATTGCAAATTATAGGATTGCACCATTCTTTATTTATTTTAACGGATGTTGAAAGGATTCGGGAGGGTTGAAGAAACATGTGCTCGGAAAGAACACATGGCCTTCGTGCGTCTCGAGACTCGTCGTTTGGCCCTCGGCGCGGCTCGGCGAAACGAGTGCAGCCAAGGGACCCGGCGGCGATCTTCTTGCGCCCGACTTGCGACAATTACGTCGACTCGCTCGGGCTTGCGACAGATTTTATTTGCTATATGTAGAGTGGGGAATTTCTTCTGGCCTCGGCTTTGCCGTTAGCGGCCGTGTGGAAAACTGTGGGTGCACGCGGTCCGGCAAGCCGTTAATGACCGGTGTATGATGTACAGGTGGATGGGTAGGGGTATTTATCAAAAGGAGTGTTTTTATATTTTTGGTCGGATTGTGATCGGATGAGAGGATTTCTGTGATCGGAGAGATTGGAGAAGAACTCAGTGTTCAGGGCCAACACAAAGTCTTCGAGAGGCTCGACGTTCAATTCCCGGTGCACATCTGCTGTTCGCGTGCACCACGGGAGGCCGGCGGTGATCTTTAAAGCCCGGGATTGAATCACCTGCAGCCGATCAAACGCTGACCAGCGACAAGTGGCCCAGATCGGCGAGCCGTACGTGATCGCCGGCCTAATGATTTGGTGGTAAAGTCGGAGTTTAGATTTTAGCGACATTGCTTTGTTGCGTAACAAAGGGTAGAGTGCAGCTAGACTGCCGGCTGTCTTTGTGCGCGTAGCCTCGACGTGGGCTTTAAAGAACAGCTGGTCGTTTAGGGTCACGCCAAGATATTTGCTGTGGCGGGCCCAGGGTGCGAAGTCTCGAAAATACACGAGAATACTCGTATTACGAAAGTTCTCGTTTCTCAATGTCGTCAACGGTTTCGACAAAACGAATCTGCGAGTCTGGACGAAAACGAAACGGTTACGAAGGTTACCATCTCGTTCTCGTTGTTCGTTCGGAAATGCTCGAAAATACTCGTCTTACGAGTCTCATATGACAAAACTTGAGCACAATCAGCCAATGGGAAGAGGTCTTGGCATACGGCATTAAAATTCCGCGAGATTCCGAATTTATTTAAATCATGACTTCTTCTAAGAATATTATCGGGGAGCAGAATTGTTTTAAAACACAGCGATGCTCTTATAGAATCATGTATTGGTGAAATAATATATTATAACAATTATACGAGCCAAAATATTAACAGATATCATCACAACCAGCGTTTGCAAAATACGTATTTTGTGGTTATGTTAGTACCCAGGCAAACTCTAGAAACTCGATGTGACTTAAGACTGGTTTACAACAAACTTAGCAGTTAACTTAATATCTTACGGAATGCTTACGGTTTAATAATCTGTTTACAATGACAACTTAATTCCCTACGGCAAGCCAATCAAATCGCGTTCAATCGCAGTTTGACGCGGTCAAACATTTTTCTTACGTTAAGTCAAAGTTGTTAAGTTTTAAGTTTTTAAGTTGGAAGTAGACAAGCTTACGGATGTGCATGCACCAAACATTACTGCTACTGCTAAATCTTACTGCTAAGTTGATTGTAAACCAGCCTTTAGACTTCACCTCTCATGAACGGAACACCGTTGCTGCGGAGCGAAGGATTCGTGAAATTGACATAGGCATCGGCAAGGTACGGAACGGCAAGGTACATGAAATACAGGAGGGGTTTCAAGATTTTGTTTATTTTTACGCCAATTCATTTTATTTTAGCAGAATCACAGACCAGCCAATGATTCTTTCAGACTTCAATGCGCTTCTTCTAGCCGAAGTCGCGGAGTCAAAGTGTCCGAGCGTACTTTTTGACAGCTGCGTAAACCTTATTCACTGGGACACTGGTTGGCGTTATTCGATCTCAAATGATGATATCACAACATATAAATTGATTGCAAACTTTATATTTCTTATATTTCATACCAATAAACGCAATGATTGATACAAATATCCCGAAAATGAAACCCACTTTGTTATTATCAACATGAGTCGACGTCCTTTTTGAGGTTATATAGCGCAAAGTCGTCACGAGAATCGAATCTCGTCCGCTCCGACCCTAGTCAGAATAGTCGTTCACCATAACACGAGTATATCCGTCACGGTTTCGTCGGGACTCGCAAATCGTCCATTGCCGACGAGAATAATCGTAATCGAGAATTCTCGTCGTACGAAAGTGCGTCGAGACTTCGCTCCCAGGACAGGAAAGTGGTCCGACTATAGAGCCGTGATGGTCTCGAGGTCGAACGTGCACTTCATATTTTTGGTAAGGACGATGTCAATGACTGACGCCCTCCATCGGGCGGGACCCGAGGGGACGCGCGTCGGCTTGATGGGACCGGCGACCGTGAACCCTTCGCACATGGCCTGTTTGTGGAGTTTGACGCCTGCAGTGTTGTTGTGAGTGCAGTTCCACGATTTGTGCTTGCAATTTAAATCGCCGCCGATCAGCGTGGAGTGAGGTGATTCGAGCAATGCCTCGATGTCGAGCTCGACAATTCGACATCTTGGTGGCGAGTAGACTGCAAACAGGTTTAGGGGCCCGCTGGGGGTGTGCACTTGGACGCCCGTCGCCTCGAGGCGACGCAGCGTCGGAAGGGCGATCTCCTCGTGGCGCACGGTGTTTCGCACGATGACGGCCGTGCCGCCCATGGTCATGCCTCCAGGGCGGTCGTTGCGGTACACCACGTGGTTTGCCAGACGTAGTTGATGGCTGTGTCTCTCGTCTGTCTCGCAAACGAGTGCGACAGCGGCGTCGGAGTCACGCATCAGCTCCATGAGCTCGTCGGTGCGGTGCCGGATGCCATTGGCGTTCCAGCTGATGATGCGCAGGGTGCGGATTTTATTGTGTGCTGCCATGGTGGTTCTGAGTGTGGTTGATAAAGTTTAATTTTAGGGTGTTAAATACCCTGTATAATTTTGAGAGGAGTTCACAGAGCGTGTTCATGACGAATAGGAGTGTTTAGTGCTCTGTGCCGGTTTGGGATAGATTTTCATGGTTGATTGTGTTTTTGACACTCTGGACGTGGGTGTCAAAGGTTTGATCAGTGGGTGGGGTGGGCAAGGTTGTGACGGTACAGGTGTGATGAGTATTTGTTTTTGTTAGTGCTTGAGGGGCTTTGGAAGTGCCTTGGATGGCAATTTCGGGTTTGCCTTGGATGGCAGGGTTTATTTTTTGGCCCTTTGATTTGGGCAGGAGCGGGAAGGATTTGGTGTAGGATTTATTGCCTTGGTTGGCGGGAGCGGGGTCGCCTTGGACGGCGAGGGCAAAGGATTTCAGCATGGCAGCTGGCACCTCGAGTCTGGGGCGCATGGTGGCGCGCTGGCGGGGCGCCGGCGTCGGCATCGGCGTCGGCATCTGCGCACCGCGTGGTGCGCGGACGACTGCAGCACCGTCAGGTCGACGGCCTGCGGCTGTGGAGGCGAGGTGTCGGCCTCCCAGCCGATGGAGGTTGACTGGCGAGCCGTGCCTGCGTCCTTGGCTCGCATGAGATACGGGCATCCACGGTTGCTGGACACGTGGTTTCCCGCGCAGTTGGCGCACTTGAGGAGGGCGTCGTTTCCCCTCGGCGTCGCGCAGTTGGCGGCGAGATGTTCGCCCGCGCAGCGTACGCAGCGCGGCGCCTGGTGGCAGAACGGTGAGCCATGGCCCACGCGCTGACATCGGTGACACTGGGGCGGTCCCCGGTTGAATCGTGGCGCCTCCGTCGAGACGACGCAGCGTTGCAGACGCGTGATCGTCGACACGTAGCTCGGCGGCTTTCCTGGCGTCGGCTCCAGCGTCGCGGCGAACAGCGAGAACGGCACTTTGATGCCGTTCTCAGTGCGGTGAAGTTGCACAACTATCTTGACTTTGAAGCCGAGGTCCTTTAGTTCGGCGGCGATGTCATTTGCATCCGCGGTCCTCGGGAGGCCACGGATGATGAATCTTTGGGCTTTCGTGATTGATAGCCCATAATATGTGTGATATGCGACGCTTTTTTTAGTAAACGCGTCGGTGATTACCCGGTAATCATTTATGTTGCATAGCAACAGTTTATACATGCCACCAAGCAGCTTGATGGAGATGATGTATTGCTTGTCGCTGACAAGCGCGTCGATTGATTTGATGATTTGCCCGTAGGCGTTGTCCATTTTGAAAACAATGGCAGGTACGCGTTGGGCTTTTGCCGTTACCTGCTCATTGCCGGCTGTGGAGGTTTCGTCGTCAGTCTCCATGTCCGACGAGTCAGACAGGTGGCAGAATGAGTTGGATGTCTCCATCCGGGCGAAGTTTTTGGCCGCGCGGTGTTTACACGGCTTTTTTGGTGTTTTCCAGGTCGATGTTTCATGGTCTGCCGCTACGTCCCCCGTGACGGGGTCCTCTTAGGCGGCCGAGGAATGCGCCGAGCTGGCGGGTGCTCGCTTGCCGGGCTGCAAGGGTAAGTTTTTTGTTGTTGTTATTGTTGCTGTCTCTCTCGGTCGGTCGAGAGACCGACCGGTCCAGGGCTCCCATCCCGCCCCGGCTTGCATGGCGATCGCTTCACTCTACATCGCCTCTGCCTTACACAGCAGGGATTGTGCAGCCCGTTGCAAAAACAGGAATCTCCGCTGTGAGTGCATGCAAGGATTCGTGCAAGGATCAACTGTGTCGGATAGGTAGGATGCATTGTTCAGCTTTTCGGCTGGTGTAATGCTGTCGTGCTTGGGTGTTAGTTGGTTTGACATTCCAAGATGGAATCTAGAAGTGAGAATCGGCAGTAAAAAGACCGCCACGAAAGAAGATGTGACGGCCAAAACTCTGCCGCGTCATGCTGATAGAGAAGTGCAGGTTGCATCCTCACTAGAAGTGCGTCTGCTAAATCTGCGATAGGGCTAACAATTAGTCAACGTGGGGGTAGGAATTAAATTAAGTTGCTGGGAGTGCTAGCTCTGGGAGGAGCGTTTCCGTTTGGATGTCCACATGTCAGAGCAATGGTCGTACAGGTTTTTTAAGAGGCAATCGGGCTATCTGGCTGCGTCACTGCGTCGCTGCGTACCTCAAGCAGAAAAGCGTGTCAGGATGCGCAATGCATGAGAGATGCTATTGAGATACCTACCCGCCGTGCTAGTCACAGTTCCTAGGCTCCTCAATCTGTTTGAGTTTAATTTCCAATTTGAAGTATAGGGGGTCGTACTGTGTGTTTAAGATGGCCTTCGGCCGTTTATGTTTGGTTTTCCGGTGTGTGTTGTATTGGCCCAAGCCTTTGATAAGGGGGTTTTCTGATTTAGTGGTTTTATCATAGAAGTTAGTGGCAAGTTTCTTGGCGAAGATTATTAATGGATCTATGTTTAGTTCCGAGTGTAGGGTGTCATTACGCGTGCCCCTGGGAGCTTTAGTGATGATTCTTAGAACATTATTTTGAACAATTTTGAGTTTACGTATGTGTTTTTGTCAGCCCCACCCCACACAGCTGGCGCGAATGACATGATTGGACGAATTAGAGTTTTGTATGGCAGAAAGGCCTTTGGAATTGCTTAGGGCTGACTTTTTATTTAGGAGGGGTTAGAGCTCGGCAAGTATGCCATATGCTCGACGTCTGACTTTTTTGACGTGTTCACCAAACGTCACTCTAGTGTCAAGATGAACTCCCAGATACCTGACGACAGGTTTCCAGTCTATTTTTACTCCGAAAAGGTGTGGGCGGGCGGTTGGTTTGCTGGTGCCTGGGTGGCGGCCAGTGAACAAAATCGCTTCAGACTTATTTACGTTAATTTTGACCATCCATTTTTGGTACCAATCCTGTAGACCATCCAGTCCTTCCGGCAGACGCCGCGTGAGGCACGATATCTGAGGGGAGCTTTCATAGATCACTGTGTCGTCAGCGAAGTTGCCGATCTCGGCGTTACTAGGTTTGGGGATATCGCTACTGAAAATGTTGAAAAGCACTGGCCCCAGAATAGAGCCCTGGGGGACACCTGCTGCGATGGGGCGGATCGACGAGTGTTCGTTTTTAACGCTGACCACGAATGATCGGTTTGACAGGTATGATTTTATTAGGTGCACGAACCGGGCCGGTAGCAGAGTGTCAATCAGCTTGCACAGGAGTCCTTTGTGCCAGACCCAGTCAAAAGCTTTCTCAACATCTAGAAACACGGCACCGGTGACATTCCCTCGGCCGAAGCCTTTAGTGGCGTGCTCGATGAGCCTGATTAGTTCTGTGCTTTTTTTTTAGCTTTAAATCCAAATTGTTCATTGCGGATGGTGTTGTGTTTTTTAAAGTGTGATAGCAGTCGTGCTAGGATTACTTTCTCGGTTATTTTGCTGATGGCACTGAGGAGACTGATTGGGCGGTGATTGCCCGGAAGTTTGTGATCTTTATTTGGTTTAGGAAAGGCAAGTATTTTAGCAGTTTTCATGTCACTGGGAAAGTGCATGAAAAGCATAATATTATTATTAATTATGTAGGCAATGAAGTCTATGGCCCTAATTGGAAAGTTAAAGATAGCAGTGTTAGAGATGTTATCAAGGCCCGGGGCCTTTTTAGGATGCATTTGCTTTAGTATGTTTTTGATTTCGGTGGCGTCTGTTTTACGGAAATCGCGATCTACTGGTCTTTGTAGGAAGCTGTTAACTTTGTCGTTGACCGTGTCTACGTGCGCGTTGCATTTAGGCTCGTCGTTCGGGTGGAATGCCTGCCCAAGGGTGTCAGCTAGCACATTAGCTTTATCGCTGTCGGTGTATGCAATCCCATTTACACCAGCCAGTGGCGGAATAGCATGTGCCTTTCGCGTCAGAGCACCCGAGAGCCTCCATAGCGACCAATCTTGAGGGTTAATTTGTTTGACTTTATTTTCCCATTGGGAATAATTATGTTCTGCAACGTCTGTTTTAATTTGTTTCGTGAGGCGATTTACAATAATTGTTTTAAGTGCTGGATTTCTGACTTTTAGGTAAACTTTCTTGCAATTATCTTTAAGTTTGATGTTGTCAAGGATTGGTTTAGGTAACACGGTGTTATAGAATTTAGGTTTATTGAGTGGGATATTATTATGCATGGCTGTCTGCACTACTTTCGTGAAGCGAGTTACGTGGGAGTCTAGATCTTGTGTTGATTTAATCGCTTCAAATTTGTCCAGCTCGCTGTGGATTTCGGTTTTGTACGAGTCCCAGTCCGCTTTCTTGTAGTTAAGGGTCAGCTATGGTTCATTGTGAGTAGTATTAGCTTCGAAATCCATCAGGATTGGAAGGTGATCGGAGTTGAGTTAAGTTAGTGTTTTAATGCCAAATGTGAGGTTAATGTTTTTCACAAGTGCAACGTCCAACACGTCGGGTTTGACTTTTAAGTTGTGTGAGTAAAAGGTGGGATTAAACGGTGCAATTACTGAGTATTATTTTTTGTTTGAATGTTCAAGTAAGAGTTTGCCATTAGCGTTATATAGACGACTGTGCCAGCTTATAGAGTGTTTACAGTTTAGATCCCCTGCTATAAGGATTCTCTTGCCAAGCCGAAGCAAGAGATCGATGTCTTTGGTTATGAGTTTAATTTGCGGTGGTTTATATGCTGCAATAATGGTGGTTAGTTTGCCGTCCAGCTGGGCCTGAATTCCTGTGGCTTCTAGTGATTCTAGTGCTGGAATTACTATCTCATGATGTTTAATGCTGTGTTTGATTAGAATGTCCGTGCCTCCAGCCGCTTTTTTATTTAGAGGTCTATCGGTTCTGTATGTTATGTTTTGACTGATTTTGAGTATTAGTTTAGGCTGTAGGTGTGTTTCGTTAAGAAGTACTATCCCTATATCCTCATTGAGCAAAACAAGTTCTAATTCGGATTTCTGAGCTGTTACCCCGTTGCAATTCCAAAATAACAGTTTACCGGTGGTCGGTGATGAGGTGTGTGGTCACCAGCATTTGGACTGCCTCAACTACGAACTGTAGAGTGGCCATTTCTAACGCGTGGTGATCGAAGGTGGATGTGGAGTGGAGCGTCATCTGGAGCAGCTCCAATCCTCTCTTGATGAGAGAGGAGATCTTAGTTGCTGAAGGCTGTTTCTCGGAGGGAGCCTGATCAGACTCGCAGTCGGTGCTGCGCATGAAGCTAGTGTTGGGTTTCTGATTCGAGATTGGCTTCCTGACAGCCTTCTCTCGTTGGGGCTTGGGTGCTTGAGCTGGAAGAGCTCTTGCCCGGGCGGGAGCTGGGGGCGGCTTTGCTGCTGCTGCAGGCTGGACCTGAGGGGCCTCCTGAGCAGCTGGGGGTGGCATAGCTGATGGCTCGGGGATGGCTTTACTCGTGCTCGCTCGGTCCCAGGCGTTATGCGTCGGGGCCGGAGCTGGGATGAGCTTGACGGGAGCAGGGGCAGTCCTGATTGGTTGAGGCTTAGGGCCTTGAGACCGAGCTCGGTGGGCGACGGCAGCGGCTTTGAATACCGGGCAGGCGCGGTAGGAAGCCGTGTGCCGCTCATTACAATTGGCACACGTAGGAGGGATGGAGTGATCGGACTTAGTGCAAGTGGTGGTGTGGTGAGCACCAGCGCACTTTACACATCTGAGAAGGGCATTGCAACCACTGGTCACATGCCCGAATCGACAGCAGTTGTGACACTGCCGTGGACCGCTGGGGCCGCGGTAGGCTTCCACCTTCACTCTCATGTGGAGCAAAGTCCGGAGATTGTAAATCTCCGGCGTGGTCGCTTAGTCCCGTAGCTCAACGAGGAACATGGGGATAGGCTCCTTTCGGAAGTTTCGCATTGCTGCGACGCTCACTACTTGGTGCCCAAGGGATGCCAGCTCTGCCTGCACCTCGTCGGGGGGAGTTAGTTCCATTAAGTTGCGGATGACAACTTTGATGGTCCTGTCTGAAAGAGTTCGAAAAACAAAGAACTCTATGCGTTCCGACTGAAGGAATTTACAAGTGGTATTGTAATTTGATTCAGACGTCGTCTGAATGGAGACGCGGACCTTGACTTCGAGGGCGCCCGGCGGACCCCTCTTGTCAGTCCCGCGCCGTGCTAAGATCGGGGTGGGGTGGGGGGGGGGGGGGGGGGGGTTGAGCTTGCCAGTGAGTCTCCGGGCAAAGGCAAGGTGGTTAAAGGTTTCAGGAAAGATACCAGTGATAGCCGGGATCTGCCGTTTTTTAGACGGCAGCAAAGGGCTATTGACGGATGCCGAGCTGGAAGAGCCGGTGTCCATCGCAGTCTCGGACGCAGGTGAGGCCTGGCCGGACTTAGTTGGCGCTTGTCGCCCTGTGGCTTCTGCCTGACTGAATGTGACGGTCACAGGTGAGGCCTGGCCTGACACAGATGGCGCTTGTTGCCCTATGGCTGCTGCCTGAATCAGGAGAGACTCTACTTGGTCATCGCTATGTCCGCGAACGGTTAATTTACTGGCCTTTTTGACCGTGGCAATCAAAGAGCGTGCCTCGTCTGGTGACATACGTTTTTTGCCCTTCTGAGGGATGGCAGCAATAGAGCGGGGGTTAAAAGTGGCTGAGGGCCCAGAGATCATGCGGACAACTCTGCGTCGTCTTACCTTACTCCAGCAGGCGTCGTCGGAGATGTCCTCGGGCGGGTCGGTCCATGTAGCGGCGGACTGGCTCCACGGGCTGGCGGTGATGTCGGCTGCGGTCTCCGCGGCAGCGTCGGACAGCGTTGCACGCCGTTTTCGGAGATTATATACACGTCGCTGGCGCGCGGCAATCCGATTGGTCGAACGCGCCGGCCTTGCCTCTTGGCGTCGCGACGGCGGCGTCTCACGGCCCGGCCGGCGACGGCGCTGCCGAGGCGACACGTCGGACGCGTGCCGCGAGTGACGTCGATGGCGCCGACGTCGAGTCCGGGCGCCGCACGCGTGCCCGGAGGCCGGAAGTCGGACGCCGAACGACGCCTCCGGGCCGTTTGTCGGCAGCCTCCTTGATTTTGATTTGTTGTGATTTTTGATTTGATTTGTGCATATAACGAAGAGCCGAAATTGCGCCGGCATTGATTAGGAAGATTGGTGATTAGAGTCGTCGTTCGCCAGCAGCACCCTCAACGAGATTCGATCGAGCAGCATCGATCTCCGCTTCCGAGCCGCCCAGTCGCTTCATGTCACCGACCGAAGCATCCCGTCAACACCGGAGTTTGTCCGTGGTTCTCACCGCGCAATCACCGGCTAGACACCCCTCGATACCCGACGAGTGCCGTGGCTTGCCGCGCACTCTCAGGCCAGACACCTCGCCTCCGCGAACCCCGTGGCTTCGGCTAAGGGCTAACCGGCTGGCTTACATCACGAAGAGCATCGTGTCGTACACTCGTAGTTTTCACTACGTACCATTGCCTAACAAGCAATCGCCGCTCTAGAGCAGCACGCCGTCGACACCGGAGTTGTCCGTGCAACCGCCGGCTAGACACCCGTCGAGTGCCGACACGAGTGCCGTGGATTGCCGCGCGCTTACTGGCTAGACACCCCGTCTCCGCCGACCCCGTGGCTTCGGCCAAGGGCTACCCGGCAGACACCCGTCGAGTGCCGACACGAGTGCCGTGGCTTGCCACGCGCTTACTGGCTAGACACCCCGTCTCCGCTGACCCCGTGGCTTCGGCCAAGGGCTGTCAGACACCTGTCGACACCGGAGCTTGTTTGTGGGTCACTCCACGCGACCACTGGCTAGACACCCCGCCGATACCCGACGAGTGCCGTGTCTTGCCGCGCGCTCTCAGGCTAGACACTCCGCCTCCGCGACCCCCGTGGCTTCGGCTACGGGATAACCGACAGGGGCCGTCGACTCCGTAGCGCACCCGCGTTCATCGGTTAGACAACCACTGACTGGGTACACCGATTATACTGTGTGCATACTCAGTTGGGAGAAGCAACGAACCAAGAAGAAGAGGGCTGAGCCTGATTTATCTTTTTCCACCGCACTAGTGTTCGGTCATATCCCCTTGTCGGTACGCCGTTTACGGAATCTTTTGCTGGGTGGCACCGGGTGTCATTTCTTCGCAGCACTGATAACCCGTAGGGATTGACATTGCATGTTCCGTGTTGCGGTCCTTTGCGTCCCCCCCTGACCTCGGTTTAATCAACCCTGATAGCGAGGCAGTAAAGGCAGACACTTTGTCTCCAGACTCTCGCCGTCCGAATCTTTCGGCATCGGCGCCGTTCGGGGGCGGATGAGGTCCTAGGTAGCCAGGGTTAAAGTCCGCCGTTCAAGCGCTCAACGTGCCCCCGTGGTACCGCCATCCGTGGGGCGAAGGTTAGGGCCCACGTGGCTACTAAAAACCTCGTTTTCTGCAACGAGTTGCACAGGCGCTCAAGGTGTACTGCTCATAGCAAAGCCAAGAGCCGTTTGTGTAAGTCCGGGCTGCACAAGACAACTCCAAGGTGTACCGCATATTCCAAACGCGAAGCCGAGGTCCCCCTGCTCTTGCTCAAGGTCACACAGAGGCGCACCGCTTCTTAGCGACGCCAAAGTCCGCCTTGTCGAGCCCCGTTTAGGAAACCCGCGTGAACACCGACCAAGGTGTCACGAGCATCACAACACGGAAGAGCTTGCTTGCAAGCCTAATACGCGTATATTTGCACGTGCTACCAAGGTGGGTGAAGATCGCTCCACCCCCCCCCCCCCCACGCCTTTCGTTCTTGATTCACGCTTCACGCGTCTCTTTTTTTCTTCTCTTCTCTTCTGCTCTCTTTGCCGAACGCACGATGAACCTCGGTGAATCGTGGCGCAAGGCCCCGGCGACCTCAGGGTCGACTTCCACGTCGACCCCGCCAACTTTCCGGCGCAGGAGGGTGATGTGGTCCGACGGCAAGGACCCCATCAAACCCAACTCGCAAAACCCCACCCCCGCCCCTAAGATGACACCAAGCGCGCTGTTCAACATGAAGAACGCGAAGATATCGAACAACAAGAAGTACTCGGAAGAACCAGGGAAGTGCCACTGAAGATCACTGAAGACAAGGCGAAGAACAAAGCAACGCGCGTGGTGTCTGTCTCTTTGTCCCTTAAACCCCTGCCGACGAAAGTACCAACCCCAGGCACCAAGTCAATGGCCACCGTCACTTCGACGGCCAAGCAAACTGCTTCTGCAGCTGTTGCAAAACCAGTCGAGGCGGCCGTTTCTGTCACGGTCACCGAGACTATCGCCAGTTCGGCAGCCGCGTCGACCAGCAAGCGCCCCGTGGGTGACGCGAGCCCGGCCGGCGACGATGAAAGCTCATTCACCGAGGAAGCCAAGAAACGGTCCCGGCAGCGCGCTTTGCCTGTCGCGGGCCCGTCTGCCGCGGTCCCCACGACAAACCAATTTGCCGCGATCGCAGACGTCGAAGTCCACCCCATGGACTCAGACCCCACCTCGGCCCCTGCACAGGCCAAGAAGTACAAAGTCCCCGCCATCGTCGTCAAAACGGAGATGGGGCACAGCGAACTTCTTGCCCTGATCGACGCCAATGTCACCGATCGGACCTATTTTACAAAACCGGCCGGTGGACTCACCAAGGTGACGTTGAAGAACTCAGTTGAGTTTGCAAGTGTCTTTGGTGGGTCGCAGGAGGTTGATGGGCCCGGTTCCTGCGTTGCTACCCGTGGGTAGGTGAGTGGTGGAGAGTTGTTTGTGGGTTGTGGCTGGGGTTGGGATTGGGATTGGGGTTGGGGTTGGGGTTGAATCTGGTTTTCTGCTAGGTTGGTGATTGCCTACTTGTTTTGCATATACCGCTCGGCAATGCGGACATGGTAAGGGCAACCCCTATAGCTGGCTGGGTGAGGTCCTGCGCAGTTGGCGCAAACAGGAGCCTTGTTTTTATTAGGACATTTTTTGGCGTCATGATTTTCGCCACACCTGACACACCTGGTGCGCTGGTGGCAGAAAGCTGAGGAGTGCCCCACCATTTGGCAGTTGAAGCACATTGGAATTATTTTTGGTGCCCGGGGGGGATTCGATGGTTACTGCACAGTGAAGGATGTACTTAAGGGTTTCTAGATCCTTAAGTGGTTGTCCAGGAATGGTTGTGGTGGTGGCTACGAACAGTGGCCAGGGAATCACTGTTTTTACTAATTGTCCGTCCTGTTCATCGAGGATGGTGCGGCTAAGCTGTGTACATTTTTAACCTGGTAGCCTTTGGCTATCAGGTCGTTGGTCACCTAAACTGTGCTGGTGTTAAAGGGCAGGCCACGGATGACAAACCTTTGAGGTTTGCGATCATATTCAGGGAAAGTGTATTGTTCAAGTGCTTGCTCCTGTAGCACTTTTCTACAGTTATCGTAGTCAATTTTGTCAGTAAAGTTTACTTTCAGGTAATCATGACGAGGTTGCGCATGAAATCCATGTTGGCAGATGTCATCTAGGATTCCTATAAGTTGCCCGTGTGTATTAAGGTATTTAATAATGAGTGGCGGAATGGAGTTTTTGATGGGTTTTGCGGCTTGTTTGGTGGTTTTTTCGGTGAAATTATCCTTGTGAGTGTTTGCGTTCGGTTTTGGAGTGTGAGCTGATTTAGAGGCCAGTATTTCAAACTGGTTTCCAGTTTTAATAGAATTTGGTTCAGGAAGTGACGAGCCCACTTTCTTACGTTTAACGTTTGTTTTGCGTCTTGAAGAGACAGTCCAAAAGACTCCTCATCGTTAGTTTCCTGAGGGACGCTGGTGCAGTGACTTGTCTGGCTATCGTACTCATAGTCAGAGTCTTGGCTGCTAGTATTCGATTCAGAGGATGAGGAGGATCGAGCCTGCCTCTTGTTTGAAGGGGATGAGAGGTCCATTTCGTCTCCAGTAGACTGGGAAGACATTTTAAATTGGTTGGTAAAATGGATTTTGAGAGAGTAACAGGTTTGTAAAGGCAGACAGAACTGCTTTTTCCGACAGAACGGCTTTGGCCTGCTGAACGGCTGGAGCCGTCAGAACGGCAGAGTTTACAGTTTAAGTTTAAGTATAAGTTAAAATTTTAAGGTTTGTCAACTGAGTGACTGCAGTTCCCTGTAAACCGGCAGAACGGTTTAGGGTGCCTGAGGGGCGGTAAGGTGTAGGATGGTGACGGTGACGGCAGTACGTCTAGTGTTTACTCCTGCCCGATTTGGCCCGGTGGCCGGGACCTCACTCCAACCACTATCGGCGCCGATGCCGAAAGGTTTGGGTGAAGTGAGTCGTAGACAAAATGCCTGCTGAGTGCCTGCTGTCTGGGTTGATTAAACCAGGCACTCAGGGGACGCGGGGCTAGCACAAGCCGTGCAATGCTTTTCCCTCCAGCTTATCCCAGGCGAGGTTGAGTCAGGACTGAGTTAGCTGACCACCTGGGAGTCCGGGCACGGTATGTCGGCAAAGGGAAAGACTGGCTCGTGTTCACCTGATCGATGTAAGCTGTGTCACAGGCACCCACTGTACCCCCTGCTTAGGGCAGAAGGCACGGAGGCGCTAGGGTCCTAGATTGCAGGGGCTTGGGCATAAACTTGTGGGATGTGTCGACGTTGGCTGCGGGTGCGAGAGAGAACGACAAAAAGAGTAGCGAGCGAGCTCGGCAAAGTGGTCGTCCTCTTACCGGGACGAGTTTTTAATTGCCTTGGTGCAAGTGCCGAATGACGTAGTCAAGCGGTCGATAGTTCATACAAGGCAAAAATATCGGTGTTTTTTATGAAAGTTTTGTTGTCAGTCCACAGGGAAAGACGATTTTAACTCACAATAAATAAATAATAAATTGATTCTTTGTTGGCACTAGCCGTGCGTAGCAATTTGGTAGACTTACGATTCGTAAGAATGCAAATAATAATGATAATGATCAAATAAAAGTAATTCTTACTCAAAAGAGTTTAAACCAAAATAATATGTGCTTTTGCAATAAACTGCAGGAGTAATATGAATGAGCTAATGCTCAAAAACAAAACGCGAAATGCAAAAAATGAAATAATATGATAGTGTTCTGAGTAGTATGTGAATATGAGCAACGATTTACTTGATAAGAGCGGAGCTCGGCGATGCGATGTTGTCTCCAATCAATCAATGGATGGATGGATCGGATCGGATAACCGATTTTTTTTTTTTTTTTTTATTGGCGTATTATCCTACTTACAACAAGCTAAGTACCGGTCCTAGAGCCCTTTCCTTAAGATAATGGCAACTTAAAATATAAAACAAAGGCAGAAAGCATAGGCGATTTGAGGAGCTCCTAATAGGGCTCAGTCCTTAAATTAAACTTGATTCTAACCTATTAATTAACCTATCCTACCTAACACCAAGAATTATATAATACAATATTTACAATATTTACAGGAATAGGCATTATGGCCCGTCAATGGGATTGCCATGGAATCCTGGATCTTATGGATCTTATGGATACTGTAAAAAAAAAAAAAAAAAAAAACTCTGGAAATTAGAGACACGTCTGGGTAAAGTCTAAGCCGGGAGCTATCGCAGACTCGGAGCCAGCATGTTCTTGGGTCGCTTGTAGCGCAGGATGTCCTCGGCCTCGTAGTTGGACAGGCCGGCGACGAGCGGGTTAGGGACGGCCGCCAGGTCATCGTAGAACTTCCTCGCCAGCTCGGAAACGGCATCACGGAACAGCGGCAGCTGGGCATCGCGGTGCAGGTCTGCATTGCGCACGAACCAGGGGGCCCGTGTCGCCGTCCGGAGCGCTCGGTTCTGCACTCGTTGCAGCTGCGTCAGCTGCGTCTTGGCTGCGATTCCCCAAATCTGCGAAGAATAGGTCATAATCGGAAGTACCATTGTCTTGTATACAGTGATCCCATTGGCGATACTCAGTGAGCTCCTCCTGTTGAGAACTGGGCCTAGGATACCAAGTCGGGATTTTGCACGTGTGGCCAACTGCTTGCAGTTGGCCCTCCAAGACAGGGTCTTGTCCAGGGTCACTCCGAGATACCTGGCCTCGGAAGCCCAGGGGAAGTCGTCACCAAACAGCTCCAGGTCGGTAACCGAAGTCGCTTTCTGGGTCCGCTGTTTGGTCAACAGAACCGCGTTGCTTTTGGCGACGTTGACTTTCACTCGCCAGTCTTCACACCATGTCTCGTAGCTACAGAGGGCCCTCTGTAGGTACTTGCAGGCCTGTAGGCTTTGCCAGGATTGGGCAACAAGGGCCGTGTCGTCGGCATCCACTCCAAACATCACGTGCGGTGTCCTCGGCATGTCGTTGATGTAGATGGAGAACAGCGTGGGAGCCAGCAGGGTACCCTGTGGAACACCAGTTTCAATCGGCCTGGAGATAGAAAACTCTCCTTGGTGAAACACCTTGAAAGAGCGACGGTTCAGGTAGGAAGCTACCACCCGGGTTAGGTACTCTGGAAGACCAATTTTCATTAGCTTAGACAGTAGGCCTTCATGCCACACTCGGTCGAAGGCCTGGGCAATGTCGAGGAACACTACTGCCGTCTGCTTGTTTTCGTTGAACCCCTTGGTGATGTGTTCCGTGATCCGGAGAATGCTTCTTCCTGAAACCAAACTGCTCGTCCATGATGATGTCATTTGGTAGTGTTACCTATCTAAATGTTGGGCGCCAAATTAAATTAAAAAAAAAACATACACAAACGATTCATAAGTTTTAGTAACACATGATAATATAATTAAAATAAAAGCACACAATAATAATACATCAAACCCTAAGCTGGGTCCCTAAGCTCCTATGGTAAACGGATCCGAAAAAATACAAATTGAGAATACTCAAGTACAAGAGTCGTAAGGTCGCTTTTTTCACGCCGTTGTTGAGTTGTCCCCTTCCGTGTGTCCAGTCTCCGTCCGGCGTCTTCAAATTGTCCTATACCTCTGAGGAGTTGACCGCTTCCCTACTATGTAGCTGGCGGCATACACCTAGGGTATGTTTTATCGATCGAACTATGTGGGCGCAATTCACACGAGTAACTTTCACACAGAAAAACACAAAAAATATGATTAATTGAACTTCATTTATAGCCTTCCGTTCCCGCGGTCTATCCCAGCCGTCGGTGAACAGCTATATTCGAACAAGAACACAAAATGTTAAGTTCGTCGATATTCCTCGAGCGGTCTTAACGATGCCTAAAACACACACTTCTAACAAGACAGTTCGAACACTTCGAAATAGACAATCGATCACACGAAAGCGCTCGTGCCGAACCACAGACTGAATATAAAAACTCCAAAATGGACAAAATACGACTGGTCACAGAATGTGTACGCCGTCGGAATTGAATGTCGATTTTCGACACAGACAAGATACTCTATAACTAACAATTGACGACTCCTAAGAGTGCACCCAATCGGAGCTGAAGACAGACTAAAAATAGGGTGCTCTTTCTTAGGCGACCCAGCGTCCCTTGACGTGTACTCTAACCTAATTGACTAAATTTTATACTAAATACCGCAACTATAGCAAAACTATTAACCTATCACAAACCCCCAAAATGAGACCAAAATTATAGAATAAATGCTATTGGTGGCTGGTTGGTTTTCTATCTCGTGATTGGTCCACTGCCTCCACGTGGTGTCGGTCTTACCATGTTGACAAAATATCTACCCCTTCCCCCCCCCCCCCCCCCCCAAAACAAAGACAAGCTAATATAAAAAAATGCAACAGGACCTTTAAATCTCGGCCGCCCAGAAAGACGCCGCTGTCCCCAGTGTTATTTTACAACCCGAAACCAAAACATGTGCCGTTCCACTTGAATGCAACTCCAGCTCACGAAACAGAAACCCATCCCTAACCTTTGGCATGTGATCAATCTCTAAGCATTTCGACACAAGCATGCCTCTGTCAAAAAGGTTTAAAAGGGAACCATTACTTTTTACGATAATGGTCACCAGCCAGACCCTATACGTTAATTACAATCTAGTTCGAATTTCAAACACATAGCTACAAGATGTCTGAGTTATGCGTACTGTTACAGTAGAGCTCAATTCTAGAAAGAATGACTCTTTCCAAGATCTTGGACACCCCCGAGAGAAGGCTGATCGGCCGGTAATTCTGCGGAAACTGCGGGTCCTTGCCGGTTTTCGCGAACATAATGATCTTTGATTCCTTGAAGCCCTGAGGAAAGTAACACAGACGTAGGATGGCATTGAACACATGCGCCAGAAACGGACACCTCTTTTGGAGAGCTCCTTGATCGCTGCATTTGGGATACCGTCAAGACCTGGAGATTTTTTAGACTTTAGTTTGCTGATGACCCTCTGGGGGCCAATTCTCGTACATTCGCTAAAACTCCTTATTCCCGTGGTAAACTTAAACCCGCGCTAAACCCAAGATCTAACTTTAGATCTGTGCCAATTCTCGTAGCAGGAATAGTGAAAATTATCGTGGGTTTAAAGTTATACCTCATCCTAGGCCCGCCCACCGTGGTAAATTCAATGGGCCAATCAGAAGCGCTGTTACAAACATATCACGCGGCTAATATTCAAAATGCACTGCCGCCTTACAAGGAATTGACATGATACATATTTGAGCGCCTTTTCTTCAAACACTAAACAAAGTTATAACCAAAGGCACTATCAGTTGACAAAGAGACCATGTCTGAAAATAAGAAGCCGGAAAAAAAGCGCAACGTAAACTTCACAGAGGCAGAAAAGAGAGTTCTTGCTGGGGAATACATAAAGCATGAGCGCGTCATTAATGGAGAGTTTTCACCCTCGCTAACACATGAGCACAAGATTAATGCGTGGGGTCTGGTGGCGGCAGCAGTGAACGCTGTGGCACCTACGTACAGATCAATGGAGAGTGTAAGTACATCCTTGTTTAGAAAATTCTGTTAGGTAGGTAGGAATCTTTGTGGGCCATTAGAGGTCGGACTGGAAGTTTAATCAATGCTAGCATAAAACTTTATGTCGAGGATTCTCGAGTTACAGGCCAAACTAGCCAGTTTATAATAATGCATTTTCTTCCACAGTTGAAATCAAAATGGAAAGAAATGAAGAGGACAACAGAGCTTAAGGTCACAAATAACATGAGGGAGATGGCCAAAACGGGTGGCGGTGTCGCAAAAATTCTGGAACTATCGCCGGTCGACAGGCTTGTCGAGACTACAATCGGCAAAGCCTCTCTCCATGGGGTGGGAGGCATGGACACGCTTCTAGGTTCGGTTGGACAATAATACATCACAAATCCATATTCTGGTTATAGATTTTTTACCACTTTTAAAAGTATCGGTGCACATTCAAATGAAAGACCACAAACCTATGATACATTCAAAATCTTGTACATACAAAACTACTTGTTTGTAAGCAGTATCAAGACATGTGAGTAATACAACAAAATAAATGCCTAGGTATAACTTAAAACATTTGCAAGTTTTACAAAGAGTACACTATATGCTTTTAAATCTCTCTCCGGAAAAATGTCAAAATGGCATTCCTAAAAATGAATCTCAAATAAAACAATTTCAGCCACACTTCAGCAACCCCGAATGGAGATCAACAAGAACAAGCCGTGCCCGGCAACTATCACCCGCCCAGTGGGTGAAGCACGTGCACAGGAAGGACCACGTCGCCCAACGAGTCAGGCATTGGAGCTACCTGTCCCACGGAAGCGACCGCTGGAAAGAACCACAGTGCGAGTGATTCATGTAGAGCCACTTCAAGTGCTTCACGAAGAGGTGCAGACAGTTTTGGCTGACTACAGCCTTGACTCTCCTCCACCAAGCCCCGAACCTTGGCCTCTGGACCAACCAGCGCTGGGCGCTGAAGACGAGGATGATCCAGACGATCCTGGCACGAACCCAGACGATTCAGGCACGATGCCAGACGACAACACGAAGGAGCCACAGAAGAAACGGCAGCGGGTGCTACGCACTGCGGAAGAAATAAAATTAGCCGTTGTGTCAAACCAGTCAACACTGAACGACAATGTTTCAGAGCTGTCGAAGGAAACGACATATCGGAGATTATGGTGCAGCTAAAGAGGGAGGCACTTTCGCAAAATGAAACGCTGCATCGCGAGGCAATGCTGGCACAAACCAGGATTGCCTACTCTTTTAATCTTACCAACCAGCGCTGGGCGCTGAAGACGAGGATGATCCAGACGATCCTGGCACGAACCCAGACGATTCAGGCACGATGCCAGACGACAACACGAAGGAGCCACAGAAGAAACGGTTTGTGAAATTTTTGAAGAAAATTTGTGTACATAATAATAAAAGGATTGCCTACTCATTGACTGAAATTCTTTCCGTCCTGAGGAAGGAGTAATAAACAAGGAGTTGCCAATTAACTTGCTAGGTTTTAAGAATATTTTTGAGAAGAAAATTATATAATACTATTTTTTATTTTCTAATTATAACTTGAACCAACTTAATAATGCCAAAGGGCTGATTGGTCTGATGAAGATGGAGGAATTGAAACTTTAAAATGTTATTTCAACTTAACTACAAGTGGGAAAATGCCAAATGGCAGCTCAGGAAGAATTCCATTTATATATTTTTTTCTTTTCCTCTCCTGATTGCAGTTATTATGTGATGTAAAAATTGCCAAATACAAAATGTTCCTTGATCATTACCAGAAATAAAAATAGATGTTCAAGTACAAACCATCCAAGCTTGCTACTACAATCCGGGCCAAGCCGTTTCTTCGATCAGGCGTCGTTGCCTGGCCGCTGCCGCTCCGGCCGGTGGTGCAGCCTAAGGGTTCGCCGCCATCTCTGCGATGTGCTCTGCGACGGCAGGATCCACCTCGTGCTCGATGCCGGCATCCAGGCAGAGGTTGTGTAGCACACAGCAGTCGATGGTGATGCGGCAAACCTTTTGAGGCGAGAACACAGGATTCCTCCCGAGTCGTCCAGGCATCGGAACCTCGATTTCAACAATCCAAATGCCCTCTCAATGGAGCATCTGGTTTTTGTGTGGGCAGCCTGGTACCTTCTCTCGGCATTGGTTGTAGGGTTGTGGAGCGGAGTCATCATCCACATTTGAAGTGGGTATGCTGAGTCCCCTGATAATTTGGAAAAAATATTTTTGGTTGGTTTTTTTTCCGCATGTACAAAACTGCAATACATTCTTACTGTAGGTACCTACTACATACCTACGAGCCAACCGTCCACTATGGTGCCGTTGGCAAATATCTGGGCCAACGCGCTTTGGGCATAAATATATGCGTCGCCGTTGCTGCCTGGGTAGTCGGCGAACACATTTGTGAACCGCATGCCAGCGTCACAGACGGCCATGACGTTCATGCTAAATCGCTGATGGCGATTTACATATTGTTCCTGGTGCTCGGTGGGCGGTCGGCGAATGCTGACGTGCGTCCCGTCGATGCAGCCCAAAACATTCGGAAAGCCGGCAATTTGGTGAAAGGCGATCTTTGTCTGGGCCTGCTCGTCATCCGTCATAGGAAACCGAATGACGGTTGGCGCTAGCTCGCACAAAGCAGCCGTCACATCGGCAACTATGCGACTGCAAGCTGGCTGTGAAACTTGGCCACACATTCCTGTAAAAATAAAGTGTTGTAATGATTAATTTAATTGTAGGTAGGTACAATTATGCACCCCTAGATCATTAATAGTCTGATGAAAGTGACATCTGTTATTCAATGACAATTTCTTGTATAATTTGAGAAGTTTCAAGCAAAAAATTTTGTGGATTGGAGTTGGTATCTACCAAGGTAGGTGCTAGATTGAGGGTAGCTATAATCTAGGAAGGTTACACTTACCTGATAGCCACTGAAATCCCCCGCTGGCATAAAAACCCAAAGCAACTAGGAGTTGGGTATCCGGTGACAGATCGTTTGATCTCAACGTCATCCTGGTCAGCTGAGGCTCGATCCTATTCAAAATATCGATGAACAGCCCTCGCGACAGTCTGGTTGTTTGTAGCAGATACCGATCTGTCAAATGTTCTAGGTGAACACGGTCGAAATTCATCCGTACGTCATCAAATATGCCGACAGCTAATGCTGCCTCCGCCATCTAAGAAAGTATTTATCTTGTTAATAATGATAGTATGCAAAAATACTGAATTAAAAATGCAATGCAACAAAGCAAAGTTAGGTTAGAGTAGGCATAAGAGTTGACTTACCACGAATTAATCGATTGAACACTCGCCCTCAAGAGGTAAAACGTGAATACTATAATATAACATTTAATAAACTATATCCTAACACTTGAAACCCGCTGAATGATATTAAAACGTTATTTTACAACTTGAGCGCAATGGCAAAGAACCTCTACTCGATGCGTACGGTACAGCGACCTTCAGATTTACCACGCACTAAAACTGCTTAGACCAGCTCCGGAGCTGGTTTAAGCGGTTTTAAAGTTACACCCAAGGTATAGCGAGAATTAGCGTTCGAGAATTGACATTCGGTTTAGATCTCCTTATATCTCACTAATTCTTCTTAAACCTTGTTCGAGAATTGGCCCCCTGAAGTTCAGCAGGTAACGTCTGGAAAAAGTCATCACAAGGGGTACGATCAGAATTGAGGTCGACGACAAGACCCTCTACCTCCTCGATCTTTTCGATGTTGCTGGGATCGTGGTGTGGAGTGAAGGTGCTCTCCAAGGTGTCTGCCAGGGCGTTCGCCTTGTCCTTGTTGCTGTAAGCCAAGCCATTGACACCATGCAGTGGGGGAGATTTGGAAGGAACCCTCAGCAACCGTTTGGTCATTCGCCAGAGCGAGTGATCCTTGAGCTTGAGGGACGAGACCTTTTTCGCCCACCTGTTGCTGACGTGCTGGCTGATCATCCCTTTGATCCCCGCGACCATGCTGTTAAGAGAGGTTTTAAGAGATGGAAGTTTAAACCGTTGCCATAGCTTGCGCACTCTGTTTTTCGCCTTGATGGATTTGACGATGTACTGGGGTAGATCGTACTCCGTGTTGCGCTGTACTCTTGGCTGCGGGGAGCTTCGAGTCAGCGCGTCCATGATGCTGTTGGTCAAAAGAGTAATGCACGTATCTACGTCGCTGGGGGAATCAATAGAAGGATTAACAGGCCCCAGGTCTGCGTCAAGCAGCGTCCTAAAACAATCCCAGTCTGTCTTCCTCAGGTCGAGCCTGGGTACTGTCTCGACTTCGACCACCTCGTCTCCATAAGAGATGACCACTGGGTTGTGGTCAGAGCTAAGCTCCTGGAGAACACTAAGTGAAACACTTTGAGTGATGTTGTGTGTAATGGCGATGTCTAGCACGTCTGGGCGGGACTGGGTTGTCGAGTAATACGTGGGAGCGAGCACTGAGTACCCCTTGGAGCAGCTGTGCGTGAAAAGGGCTCGACCATTAGTATTGCTGACTCGGGAGTTCCAACAAGCGTGCTTGCAGTTCAAGTCACCTGCAAGGATCGAGGGGATAGGGTCCCTGAGCAGAGTGTCAAGGTCCCGGGTGTCCAGGGCAATCTTTGGCGGCTTGTTGACTGCGACCAACCGCAGGGGGCCGCCAGCCGTCCGCACCACAACTGCATTTGCCTCTAGAGAAAGCAAGGCTGGTAAGTCAACTTCGTAATGTTCGACGTCTCGGCGCACTACTATAGCGGTGCCGCCGCCCGCAGTGACACGATCTCGACGGTATACCTCCAAGTTGGCCAGCCTAAACTTAGAACCTGCTTTGAGAAAAGTCTCGTTAACAAGTGCGACGTCGATGTGGTGGGCACGGATCACCTCGGCAAACTCCTCACGTTTGTTGCATAAGCTGTTGGCATTCCAGCTCAGAATGGACAGCGCCATAGGGCGTCTATTTGTATGTGCTGCCATTTTGGGTGCCGAAAATGGCGTTGACCATGGCCAAGGGCATGGCGTGTGACAAGATCACGTTGAGCCTGTCGCCTGACTTTGCCTTGTTGAGCGCGTCGAGAAGAGTCTGCGCCCACTGCTTCATGTCTGCAATGTCAACAAATGGGGCATCTGTGGCCTGCGGCTGCGGTTGTTGTCGTTGTCTCGGCGAAGGTCTTGGTGACTCCACGTTCCTAGGAGGAAAGGCTGGAAGGTCTTCACACTCCAGGCGAGCCTGCGCCCTGCGTGCCAACCAGGCGTTAGCCCGAGGAGCTGGGGCGTCGACGAACCTAGGAGTCCTGGGTTGTTGGTTAGCTTTGGTTACAGTTCGCTTGGAGACTGCCATCCGGTCTCGGGCTGATTGGTAGGCGGGGCAGCCCCGATAGCTTGCAACATGGTCCCCGTTGCAGTTACAGCACCTGTCGGCAGTTTACCTGGCCTTTCTGCATTCGATGGTTGGGTGGTTTTTGGCACATTTCATGCATTGGGGCCTAGATGCACAGAACTTTGATGTGTGGCCAAACCGTTGACAACGGTAGCACTGGACAGGGCCAGTGGGGCTCTGATAGTTCTCGACGGAGACTCGGCTGTAGCACAGCTTGGTCACCTTTCTGATCTCGGCCGCTGTTTCCTTTGACAAGGTGTATACAATGAACAGAGGGAGGGGACGGGGATCGCGCTGTCCCGCCCCACTGGTGTCTGGGCGGCGCGAGGTCAGCCTTGCAACCTTGTCCACTTTGATGCCATGCTCCTCCAGCACGGCGTTCAGAGGCTTGTCCTCTTTCAGAATGAAAGTGTGGTACTCGATTTTCATCTCCCCGAGCAGAGCAGACGCTGCCCTGTAGTCAGAGGAGTCCTTCACCTGCAATCGGGTTGTATCAAGGCGAGAGGCAAACTCGAAATCGAGCTTGCATACACCCTTCAGGGACCGGGCGAGCTCGAGAAGACTCGGCAGCCTGTGGATGATAATGGGCGGCGGTCTAGGTCCGGGCTTGTTGGTACGTGTAATTGGAGTCGACTCACCCTTGTCGGAATCGTTGTCGTCATCATCGAGGTCCGAGAGCGCCTCGAAACGGTTGCTCGTAGCGATGGCTGGGGGCGGCCTGGCCGTGCCCGACGGATGACGTTGGTGGTCGTCGTCCGTAGCAGTTGCCTGCTGCTCGTCGATGGAAGTCGCATTGCCTGGGCTCTGGCGGCTGGTGGATGGAGGCGGCGACCGACGGGTGGTCGGCGGCAAGCGCTCCGATGACTGCGTCGCAGGTGGAGAGTGGCGGGTGCGGGTCGCCTTGGTTAAGGAAGATGGAGACCCCGACGGCTTCCGCTTCGTGGCTGTGGTCGTCACGTCCCGGAACTTCATGAAGTCCGAGCGTTGGGGCAGGGGCTTCTGCTTCGGCGGTGTCCGTTTCGTCAGGGAGCTCCTAGCCGCGTAGATTTGCGTCTCGGCTTCTGCGGACAGACGGGGTGCGCCAGGACGGGTGGGCCTGGTCCTCAGGCGCTCCATAGCGCTTCCCAAACCAACAGCCTCCCGGCGTCACGAACGTGACGGCACTTGTGGAAAAGTTCTTAGGGAGGGCTGAAGGCCGGGCCAGCAACGACAGCACCCGCCGGTATCCCGACCGAGGTGGGAACCGGGCCAAAGGTACGGGGCTGTCGCGCTTTCAACTCGCTAATGGGACAGCCAGAGAGTAATCTTGCGTTATGCCCAACTAGAACCCACCCTGCTGCTCTTCTTTTGCTTCACTCCGGCGGCGAAAAAAACTGCGGTGTCGCCCGGGTGGACCCGCTGCCTTGGGGTCCCCGGATCCGGAGTTCAGCGCGTTGTCAACTTGGTACCGGCGGTCGATGGAAGGATCGCAGGGAAATCACTACTTCTTCGGACGAAATTCACTGTCGATCGCCGATGCTGCTGCTACCACGATCGCGCGGATCAAATGACAATCGGATAACCGACTTTTTCCACAGCAAGCTATTTGTATTCGGCGGCGTGCGTCAAACGATCCGGCCGAACGGCGCCGCCGACGGGCATCCCGAAGACCGAACCAATGGGACGCCGGTAAACGCGGTGCGCGCACGCCGATTGGTGGGTCGGGACGCTTCACAGGGACGCCTTGGCGTCCATTCGAGAGCGTTTCGCACATTTCGCAACTCAAAAAAAGTCACGGCAAAATCACACCCTCCCTGACCCTCCCTCGGATAAGAGGATTGACACGCTACCTGTCTGCCGTGGAGGTAACATCGCTTCGCTGAGCTCCGCTCCTTTCACGTAAACCACACTAGCTATTTCTTATTACTCTAGCTCTGTACACTCTTATTTATCTTTTGACTTTTTGAGTCGAATTTATTCACTGTTTCATTGCATTTTTGCAGTAATTTTGAGCAAGAACAACATTTCTGTTTTGTTTGCTTTCATAAACTCTCACGAGTAGTGAGCTCTCTTACTTGTTGCGCTCGAGGCAGTGCCAACAATCAGAAATCAAATTATAATTTTTCATATCATTTCTTATTATTTCTGAGCCAATTAAATCATTTTTCCCTGTGGATTGCATGATAAAAAAGCTCGAATACTTGTATTGTTTCGTCCGCGTGACCGTCTCATACGTCACTCGGCGAGCATACAAAGTCATTAAAAAACCTGTCCCGGTCTGAGGTCCACCGGTGACGTCGAGGCTCTTGCTCGCTCTCTCGCTCTCACTGCAGCCAGTAGCCAACAAATCGCGCCCATACAAGTGATGATAAACTCCAAATCGGATTAGCGAACACGATTAGGCCAGTCTTCCCCTTTGCCGATACACCGTGCCCGGACTCCCAGGTGGTCAGCTAACTAGTCCTGACTCCACCGTACCTGGGATAACCCGGAGGGGAAGACATTGCACGGCCCGTGCTAGCTCCGCGTCCCCCGAGTGCCTGGTTAAATCAACCCTGACAGAAGGCACTCGGCAGGCACTTGTCTGCGACTCACTTCACCCAAACCTTTCGGCATCGGCGCCGATAGTGGGTGGAGTGAGGTCCCGTCCACCGGGCCAAGTCGGGTAGGGTTAAAGACTCGACGTTCTGCCGTCACCTACAACCCTTGAACCCCTAAGGCACCCTTGGCCGTTCCGCAGGCACACAGGGTTGCAAAAGTCGCCACCGGCGCAAACTTGCCGCTGCACAGTCGGCGTAGTGAACGTCTAAACCCATCCAGCTGAGCCGTTCTGTCGGCCAGCACTGTAGAGCCACCCAGTTGCCCCCCCCCCCCCCCCTAGTACCTTCAAACCAGCCCTGTCCAGCCACCCTGTAGGCGTCCCCGACTGGTCCGTCCTTTCGGCGCCTCCAGCAGACCCCTCGGGACTCTTGCAGCCAAGCCGTTCTGTCGGCCAGCTCAATAGAGCTGCCCACCTGGCCACCCTCCCTGTAGTGCCTTTAACCAGCCCTGCCTAGCCGCCCTGTCGACATCCCTGACTAGGCCATTATTCTCGGCACCTTCAGCCGTCTCCTCGGGACTTGTTGATTAGCCGCTCTGACGGCCAGCCCCGTTGAGCCGATCAGTTGGTACTCCCCCCCCCCCCCCTGTAGAGCCTAAATTCACATAAACCCGAAAATGTCCAGCCAGTCAGCTGGCGAGGACATGGACCTCTCACAGCCCTCTAATAAGAGACAGGCTGCCTCGACCTCCTCCTCCTCGGATACAAATACCGGCAGCCACGACTATGAATACGACAGTCAGACCAGTCAGGGAACTCAAATGTCCAAAACCAACACTGACGACAAATTTGTCACTGTTTCGCCTCGTCGCAAAACCAGAGTAAAGAGAAAGAAGGCCAGCTCCCCAACTCCAGGCCCAGTAACTACCGACAACCTCTTTGCTATTCTTGGCACCAATCCTGCTCCCTCTTCCACCCCACCACTTCACAAACCACAAATCCCTCTGATAAGACCACAAATACCAACGGTACATCCAAACAGGCTCCCAACCCCATCAAAAGCAGCATCCCTCCACTAATAATAAAATATCTCAACACTCATGGACAACTAATATGCATCCTGGACGACATCTGCCAGCAGGAGTTTAACGCCCAGCCACGACACGATTACCTGAAAGTCACGTTCAAAGACAAGACAGATTACGACAACTGCAGAAGGGTCCTGGTCGAACAAAAACTAGAACATTATACCTTCCCTGAGTTTGAGCGAAAACCACAAAGGTTTGTGATCCGTGGCCTTCCATATAACACCAGCCCTGTGGAAATAACCAATGATCTCATTGCCCAGGGTTTCCATGTAAAGAACGTCACCCAACTAGGACGCACCACTCACGAGGACCAGGATGGAGAAGCGGTCAAAATAGTCACCCCTTGGCCGCTATTTGTTGCCACTACCACCTCCATCCCTGGCCAGCCTCTAAAAGATCTGGAGACGCTGAAATTCATCATGCACTGCTCGGTCGTGGTTGAAGCTCCTCGGGCCCCAAAAATTATACTAATGTGCTTTAACTGCCAATTGGTAGGGCACACCTCCTCCATCTGCCACCAACGCACCAAAAGTGTGCGGTGCGCCGGTCCTCACGACGCTAAGGTATGTCCTAACCGAGGGAAACCTCCTGTTTGTGCTAACTGCGGTGGCCCGCACCCCGCCAGTTTCAGGGGATGCGCGTACCACGTCCGAATTGCCGAGAGGATGAATAGAAATGCTGCAACCACGCAGTCAAACGCCCAGCCTCACTCTCCCACTGCCCCCACCACACTGCAATCCACTTCTCCTACTGTCACGCACAGCGATCCTCTAACTAACCCCACTGCTGTCACCCCAGACGACTAGCAGCCCTCCACATCCTGGCTTAACACAGACAACCAAAAACCATCCGCTCCACAAAACAAACAGGCTCAACCACATCCCGATTCCAAAGCTGCAGCTACACCGAAGAACAAGAAAAAGACTACAGGCAGAACCCCAGAAGCATCTGAAGTAACACCGAAGCTCCAAGGAGTACAAGAGAAAAGCTGCCAGGCAAAGGAAAAACACTCCACACTACCCACGTCACTCCCACCATTTCTAACACTTCCAACACTTCTTCACAATCCTCCATCACTCAGGCTACACGGGCCAACCTCACTCCTGCACCCCAAACTGAGGTCACGGGCACCTCCTTCTCCAACTCAGGAGACACCGACCAACCATTCAGCTACTGGTTCAACCTAGCTAAGAAGGCAGCTGAGTTCATCATTGGCCTGAATCTCCACCCCCTACTAAACCAAATACTTGCTGGCGTTGTGCAGCTATTATCCATTTTTTCACCGTCCCTGAATGGATAGTTCCTCTACTACATTCATCTTATGGAATGCCTAGGGCCTGTCCAACAGGACCATAGAACTCACCCACCTCCTCGACCAAACGGCTGCCACAGTCTGCCTCATACAGGAAACGCACCTGACTGCAGCGCGTTCACCGCGTCTTCCAAACTTCTCCCTGTACAGGTCGGACAGGGCCAACTGCGTAAAGCCAGCCGGAGGCGTGGCCATCGCAGTCAGGACCACCGTTGCTCATACCCAGCTAGTTCTTCCTCCCTTACAAAACTTGGAGGCAGTTGGAGTGGATATTAAAACAAAATCCGGTCCCCTCAGGTTAGTCTCTGCCTACCTTCCACCAACAAAGAAATTCATAGAGGCTGATATCGATGCCATCTTTTGCCAAACAAAATCACCACTTATTATAGCCGGTGATCTGAATTCCAAACATCCTTGCTGGAAATCCAGGGCGACCAACGCCAAAGGTCGGTCTCTCCTCGCCCACTCCAGGGCCAGCAATTATTCTGTGGCGGGACCGGTTGAGCCCACGCACTTCTCCACTCGGAGCAAGCTCCTCAAAGGGGATGTACTGGACATTGCCCTATTAGTAAACAACAAACACTCCGTCGTCTTGGAAACTCTCTACGCCCTCTCCTCTGATCACAATCCTGTCCTAATTGACTATGGTGACGAAATAGTGTTTTCCCCACCAAATGAGATACTCAACATCAAAAAGGCTGATTGGAACAAGTTCCAGGACTACCTCACGGATCACACGGACCTCTCAACAATAACCACCACAGAGGAAGTGGACAAAGCTGTCGTCACTCTAACAGCTAACATCCAAGCTGCCGCAGAGTTTGCCATTCCTAAGACCAAACTCAAACGCAACGATCTAAACGACCTGTCACCCGGCCTCCGACAGTCAGTTGCGTTTAAAAACAGGGCGGGCAGGGAATGGCAACGCCACAGGAGTGCAGACCTTAGAGCCAAGTACAACTCGCTTTGCCGAAAGCTTAAAGTTGAGCTGGGTATTGCACAGTCAGACAAGTGGGACGAGGCAGTTGGCAAACTTCAAACCAAGGACCAATCAGTCTGGAGAATGGCCAGGGCCATGCAAAGAAAGAAAGAAACCCACCCCTACGAGGTAAACAACACCTTGCATGCAGTGACATGGACAAGGCTGAAGTTTTTGCAGATTCCCTGAGGCTGCAATTCCAAAACGCAATGGCAACGCAACCACCCCTTTCAGTCAAGAAATAGACCAACAAATTGAGCTTCCATGTCAAAGGAGGTAGTTCTGCCTACCCCATGCACACTGACAGAAGTTGGCAAACTAGTAGACAAACTAAAGGACCGCAAAGCCCCTGGGCCTGATGGGATCCTAAACAAAATAATTAAGATGCTTCCGTCCCGGCAGCGAACCGCGTAATCCAAATCTTTAACGCATGCTTAAAGCTTAGGTACGTCCCCACTGCATGGAATGAAGCCAGGGTCTTCCTTATCCCCAAGGCAGGGAAAAACCTTAGGTTGACAGAAAACCATCGGCCAATAAGCTTGCTTAACACCCTTGGCAAGCTTCTAGAGCGAGTGATCCTGAAGACAGTTCTCACCCACATCCAGGACAACGACATATACCTCCCTGAGCAGTTCGGCTTCCGTGCCGAATACGCCACCACTCACCAACTCTTTAGGCTGGCCAACAAGATCAACCATGGTTTCAACACTAACAACGCCACTGGTGTTGTATTCCTCGACGTGGCAAAAGCCTTTGATAAGGTGTGGCATAATGGGATTATCCACAAACTCTATGTCTATAAATTTCCAAATTATCTGGTAGCCGTCCTAGATTCATATCTGAGGAACAGAACCTGTAGGGTTTGCATCAATGGCTCACTCTCGGCATCAAGAGACATCGCAGCTGGGGTCCCACAGGGTTCTGTCCTGGGACCCGTGCTCTTTAACATCTTCACCAGCGATCTCCCAACTGACAGTCATAAGACGAGCATTGCCTTGTATGCCGACGATGCAGCTGTCATCAGCTCTTACTGGTCAAGCAAGGAAATTGGAAAAAACCTACAAAATGCCCTAAACACCCTTCATGAATGGTATTCCAAGTGGAAAATTACTATTAACAGCTCCAAAACCACAGCCACCCTCTTTACGAGGAAAAGACACAGGCATCCAGTACCTCAGCTCCAAATAGATGGAAAACAATTTCAATTCGCTGATACCAGCAAGTACCTTGGTGTCTTTTTTGACAAAAAGCTAACTTGGACCAAGCACACCTATGAGGTCAAAAAAAAGGCCTATGGAAAATATTGCTCTCTCTTTTCACTATTTCATAGCAAAGTTATGAAAATAGAAACAAAACTACTCCTCTACAAAACTATAATCAGACCTGTCGTCACCTATGCATCCCCCATTTGGTCAAACTCCGTTCACAGCCATCACATTCACAAACTTCAGACACTTCAAAACCGGGTTCTACGAAAAATCTTCAACGCTCCCATACAAACAAAAATAGCTGCTCTACATGAACATTCAAATCTCCTTATTTTACAATATGTATTTACCAACCAAACCTGCAACTTCCTCGACTCAGTTGAACACCTACCATCACTCTTTCAAATTAAAACAAACCAAAACTTAGCATCCATTACTATAAATTTATGGCTTTAAAGCCGACAATTGCAAAATCCTGAACTGCACCAAGCCAGCAGTTCAGAAACAAGAAAGGACGACGTCACACCCTCCCACCTGACAGCGGCGATCCACGCGTCCGTCGCCGTCAGGGTCCCGCTATCTCGGCCAATGCGCAACGCATTGTTCGACCTGCCAGACAGCATCAAGCTGTCGACCGCGGTCAAGAACCGAGCCCGTCGTCGCTGGCAACGTTGCCGGACGGCCGACTTGAAGCGTGCATGGAAGTCGCTCGAGGAGGCCGGTCGAGTTCGTCACCGAGTGCGGACGTGTTTTTACGAGCTCCGCTCTTGTGATCGTGTTTTCTGTTTTCTGACTAAAACAAACAATCTATTAATGTAGACAAGTGCCGACTGTGATCTCACATACCGTGTGTCAGCGTGTTCCGCGTGCGCATGTGGTCGTGATTTTCGTCAGACCGTGAGTGCCACTCTCGTGTGTCTCTAACATTGTGTGATGACCAGTGGCTAGTGATTAAATGAACATGAGTGCCTAGCACGCCTGCCTTGCAGCGTCTGAATCTAGCTATTCGCCAATTTGTGACGTGTGCTAAAGAACTCGAGTACCTCGGCACGAGCATTGAACAGTGAGACGCGAGTGATAAATAGTGTTTGAGACAATAGATTTGTGCCACAATAGCAGCGCGCAGTTCCAAATCACGTGATGGCCGCCACGGGGTCGACGACCGCTCGACCTACTTCGATAGAATACCCCACCCCTCCCCGAGCGCCGTTTTGGTCGCCGAAACGGAAAGATTGTAGCAGTGAACGCGCCAATCCGCGGATACCAGCCCGTTTCACAATCCGAAAGCAGTGGTGATGATATAGACGAAATGGACTTCTAGGTCGCCACCAACAAGCGCGGGCCGAGATCGGGCAGCTCCGACGAAGAACGCCGGACACCAAAACACATAGCAACCGCCGTTCCGACATCCACGGCCAACCGGTTCACTCCCATTGCCCCAGCTGACAACACCGAGACGGCCGCAGAAGCCGCTATGACCGATGAGACGACAGCCGAGGAGCCGGCAACCGCGAAGATTTACAAAATTCCTCCCGTGTGCGTCGCTAACTTCGACACGCACAAGGCACTAGCGACATACATTTCGCAGATCACCAAACATTTTTTAGTCACGCCGCGACGCGAGTTCTCCCGCATACAGCTGGAGGAAATCGCTGACAACCGCGCTGGAAGCCGACGGGCACCAATATTACACGTTTTCCGAGGCGCGCCCAAAGACCTTTGGCCTGCCAGCCAACGCAGAACCAGAGGAAATCCGTGAGGAACTACAGTGGCACGGCATCCCCACGCGCTCCGTGACGCAGCTACACCGGCACGTCACCGCCACCCGAGACGCCGAAGGCCGCAAGGTCATCGGCGAGAAGCTGCCGCTGTTCGCTGTCGCTCTCTCTGCCTGCGAGCCCGGCACAAAGCCGGTCGACCTGACCGGACTCGTGCGCCTGCAGAACTGCGTAGTGACCTTGGAGGCGCCTCGCGACTCGACGCAGCAAGCCCCAATGTGCTTCAGATGTCAGCATGTCGGCCACGTCTCCGAGTTCTGCCAGCGACAGGCCCGATGCGTAAGCTGCGGCGGCGAGCACCCGTCAAACACCTGCACAGTCCCCAAGACCACCAAGGCCAAGTGCGCCAACTGCGGAGGCGATCACCCGGCGAGCTACCGCGGATGCGAGTATCTGCGTCGCTCCCAGGCACGCCACCAGCAGCAACCGCTACAACCGTCCTTGGGGTCGGCCGTACCCGGGGCGCAGAACGGCAACGGACAGCGCAGACGACTCGAGGTCCCACGAGGCACTCCAGCGACAAAGGTTAGCCCCGCACTGAGCTTCGCCCCTCTGTCTCGTCTTATTGTCGGTGTTGGTGGCCGAGATGAAATCTCGGGCACCTAGACGATGGTGGTGAAAGATTTTCCGCGTTAAGCGCTGTTCTTTGCTTGGCGGGTTGAAATGTTTATGTGGGGGTTGGTTTTTCTTGGAACCAGCAAGCTGGCGACGCTACAGGGGCAGGCTAGCGTGGGGCCTCGGGAACTTGTCGTGATGCATTGTGACGTAGGCCGCCTGGCCGGCTATCAGTGGGTTCTTGTGGGAAGCGATTCCGTCAAAGAAGTCTACATTTAGCCGGTTCAGGAAATCCTCCAGGGTTTCGATTCCGAGCTCTCGGTGCATGTCTGTTGTGCGAGCGAATTGCGGAAGGCCGGCAACAGCGCGGAGTGCTATGTTCTGCACACGTTGCAGCCTCTCGAAGAGACTGAACTTGCACGAGCACCAAACCGGTGACGCGTACGCGATCGTCGCCCTGATCACGGCAACGAATAGCTTCCCAACATCGCCTTCGATTTGAAGAGGGGCATCACCGATGCGATTTTTCCGGTTGCCCGGTTCCTGGTTGTGTCCACGTGGGGCTTCCAACTCAGCTTCGCATCCAGGACGACGCCTAGGTACTTGCTGGAGTCGGGCTAAGTGATCGGGTGCCCTTGAAGTGTGATACTCGGAGGGGCGGCTTTTGTTCTTCTGCACCTGGTAAACAGGGTAGCAGTGGTTTTCGCGGTGTTGAGTGCGATGCGCCAATCTTCATACCATGCTGCCAGTTGGTCGAGCGACGACTGCAGGTTTTTCTCGACAAGCCGCACGCAGCGCGACTGGACCAGAATGGCCGCGTCGTCCGCGTACAGTGCCAGCTCGGTCTTGGGCAAGTCCACCGGGATGTCGTTGGCGAACACGTTGAATCAGAAAAGGGCCAATCAGACTCCCTTGAGGCACGCCGGCTGCAATCGGGCGGGAGGAGGAGCTCTCCCCGCCCGAGGTGACATGGAAAGACCTCCCGTTGAGGTAATTCGCCACCAGATTCACGAGATAGTTCGGAAACTTCTTCTTGATCATCTTATGCAGTAACCCGGTATGCCACACCCGGTCAAACGCCTTGGCGACGTCTAAAAAGACGACGCCAGTGTGTTTTTTCCAGTTGAGCCTGTGAGCGATGTGGTTGACTACGCGCAACAGCTGGTGGTTGGTTGAGTGCGCTGGTCTGAAGCCAAACTGCTGGTTGATGAGCAGTTCCTTGTTCTGACAATGGCCCGTGAGCCGAGTAAGCATGACCCTCGAGTAGCTTACTAAGCCCGCTCAGTAGGCTGATTGGGCGGTAGTTCGCTGGGTCCTTGAGAGATTTCCCAGGTTTGGAGAAAACGATCACCTTGGCCTCCTTTCACGGCCTCGGGAAGTGCTGCAAGCGAAGACTGGCGTTAAAGATAGCGAGCAGTCTGTCGCCTGCGGATGGCGGGAGTTCTTTCATCACAACGTTGGTAACACCATCTTCCCCGGGCGCTTTGCAGCTGGGGAGGTTGCGATGGTAGAACAGCACCTACGAGGCCGTGGTTGGAATAGCCTCGGCTGCGTGCAGGGCGGCGGGGTGCGCTGCGAAGTGCTGGGCAACCTCTGCCTCGACTTCCGGTGTGATTCGACTCGGGGGGTTTGGCTCAAATTGCGCCTCGAGAGACTCGGCCAAGACCTCGGCTTTGTCCCTCTGGCTGCAGGCGAGATGAGTTTTACCCAGATAGGCGGATTTGGAGTGGCTTTGCTTAGAAGCTTTCGCGTCATCCGCCATACCGAGTTGTCGTCGAACCGGAGCCGACCTACAGCTTCTTCCCAGTGGTCTTGCCGGTGTCGTCTGATCATGTCGTCGATCGCTCGCTACTTCCCTTTCCAAGAGAGCTTCAGGTCTGCGGTGCGGTGTCGATTCCATGCCTGGCGCGTCCGGTTCTTGTCGGCTATCGCTAGCTGGATGCTCTTAGGCAGGTAAAAGATGGAAATCCGAGTCTGCTTTGCTAAAGGCACACTAGCCTCGATTGATTCGTGGATCTCTGTCGTGAGCTGGTGAACAGCTAGGTCGAGATCCGCGGGGGAGTCAATCGGGCAGCGCGCCAGACGCCTGCCTAGTTCCTCACGGAATAGCTCCCAGTTTGCCCTCTTCCAGCAGCGCCGGGGAGGGGGCCTGGTCGTGTCCAGCTCGTCGCCGACCGTCAGCATGACAGGGCTAAGGTCGGACGACAAGGCTGTCAGCGTCTCGAGCACCAGCGACTGTGTCATGTTCTTTGACAGTGCAATGTCTAGAACTGCCGGCCGGTGTCGGCGGCTGGCGGGGACGCGAGTCGGTTCGAGGGGGCCGAAGACCGTGAAGTCAGCACGTAGCGAGTGCGCCTGTAGGCGCTTGCCCTTGGCGTTGCTTGTCGGGCTGTTCCAAGCACCGTGCTTGTCGTTCAGGTCCCCCGCAATCTGCGTCGCCTTTGGCGAGTCGAGGAGAGCCTCGACTTCGTCTCGCAGGAGGGCGGTGTTTGGTGCCGAGTACGCCGCAAAGACGCGCAAGGGCCCGGACGCAGTGTGCAGCAGCACGCCTGTTGCCTCGAGAAGTAAGAGAGGCGGGAGTGGAATCTCCTCGTGTCGCGCAGTGGACCGCACGAGCACCGCCGTGCCTCCGTGCGCCTGTCCCCCTTGTAACGTGCCCTGTCCCCCGGAGAAGGGGGAAGCCCCGGCGGAGGCCCCGGAGGAAGGGGAAGCCCCGCCGTGTAGCTCGGAGGAGGGGGAAGCCCCGGCGGAGGCCTCGGAGGAGGCGGAAGTCCCGCCTAGTTCCCCGGAGGAGGAGGAAGCCCCGGCGGAGTCCCTGGAGGAGGTGGAAGCCCCTAAGCTCCCCGGCGGAGGGGGAAGCCCCGCCGAGTTCCCCGGAGGAGAGGGAAGCCCCGGCGGAGGCCCCGGAGGAGGGGGAAGCGGCGGACGCCCCGGAGGAGGGGGAAGCCCCGCCGAGTTCCCCGGAGGAGGGGGTAGACCCGGCGGAGGCCCCGGAGGAGGGGGAAGCCCCGCCGAGTTTCCCGAAGGATAGGGAAGCCCCGGCGGATGCCCCGGAAGAGGGGGAAGCCCTGGCGGAGGCCCTGGAGGAGGGGGAAGCCACTGAGTTCCCCGGAGAAGGGGGTAGCCCCGCCGAGTTCCCTGGAGGAGGGGAAGCTTCGGAGGAGGCCCCGGACTAGGGGAAAGCCCCGCCGAGTTCCCCGGAGGAGTAGAAAGCCCCGGCGGAGGCCCCGGATGAGGGAGACGCCCCGGCGGAGGCCCCGGATGAGGGGGAAGCCCGGGCGGAGGCCCCGGAGGAGAGGGAAGCCCCTGAGTTCCCAGGAGGAGGGAGAGGCCCCGGCGGAGTCTCTGGAGTAGGGAGTAGCCCCGGCGGAGGCCCCGGAGGAGGGGGAAGCCCCCCGGAGTTCTGCAAAGGAGGGAAAAGCGTCTGAGTTCCCCGGAGGAGGGGGAAGCCCCGGCGTACGCCCCCGGAGGAGGGGAAAGCCCCGCCGAGTTCCCTGGAGTCGGGGGAAGCCACGCCGAGTTCCCCGAAATTGGGGGAAGCCCCGCCGAGTTCCCCGGAGGAGGGGGAAGCCCCGCCGGAGTCCCTGGAGGACGGGGAAGCAACGGCGGAGTCCCTGGAGGAGGGGGAAGCCCGCCGAGTTTCCTGGAGGAGGGGGAAGCCCCGGCGGATGCCCCAAAGGAGGGGGAAGCCCCGCCGAGTTTCCCGAAGGAGGAAGAAGCCCCAGCGGAGGCTCCGGAGGATAAGGAAGCCCCGCCGAGTTCCCCGGAGAAGGGGGAAGCCCCGGCGGAGTCCCTGGAGGAGGAGGAAGCCGCGGCTTGTTCCCCGGAGGATGGGGAAGCCCCGCCGAGTTTTCCGAAGGAGGAAGAAACCCCAGCGGAGGCCCCGGAGGATAAATAAGCCCCGCCGAGTTCCCCGGAGAAGGGGGAAGCCCCGGCGGAGTCCCTAGAGGTGGGGGCAGCCCCGCCGAGTTCCCCGGAGGTGGGGGAAGCTCCGGCGGAGTCCCTGGCGGAGGGGAAAGCCCCTGTGTTCCCCGGAGGAGAGGGAAGACCCGGCGGAGGCCCTGGAGGAGTAGGAAGCCCCGCCGAGATTCCCGGAGGAGAGGGAAGCTTCGGAGGAGGCCCCGGAGGAGGGGAAAACCCTGCCTAGTTCCCCGGAGGATAGGGAAGCCCCGGCGGAGGCCCCGGAATGAGGGGGAAGCCCCGCGGAATTCCCCGGAGGAGAAGGATGCCCCGGCGGAGTCCCTGGAGAAGGGGGAAGCCCCGCCGAGTTCCCCGGAAGAGGGGGAAAACTCGCCGAGTACCCCGGTGGAGGGGGAAGTCCCGCCAAGTTCCCCGTAGGGGGGGAAGCCTAGCCGAGTTTCCCGGAGGAGGGGGAAGCCCCAGCGGTGGCCCTGGAGGTGGCGGCAGCCCCGCCGAGTTCCCCGGAGGTGGGGAAAGCGCCGGCGGAGTCCCTGGAGGTGGGGGAAGCCCCGGCGGAGTCTCTGGAGGAGGGGGAAGCCCCGACGGAGGCCCCGGAGGATAAGGAAGCCACGCGAGGTCCCCGGAGGAGAGTGTAGCACCGGCGAAGTCCCTGGAGGTAGGGGCAGCCCCGCTGAGTTCCCCGGAGGTGGGGGAAGCCCCGCCAAGTACCCCAGAGGAGGGGGAGGCCCCGGCGGAGTCCCTGGAGGAGGGATAAGCCCCGCCGTATTTCCTAGAGGAGAGGGAAGAGCCGCCGAGTTCCCCGGAGGAGGGGGAAGCCCCGGCGGAGGCCCTGGAGGAGGGGGAAGCCCCGGCGGTGTCCCTGGAGGAGGGGGAAGCCGCTGAGTTCCCCGGAGGAGGGGGAAGCCCCGCCGAGTTCCCCGGAGGAGGGGGAAGCCCCGCGGAGTTCTGCGGAGGAGGGAAAAGCCCCTGAGTTCCCCGGAGGAGAGGGAAGCCCCGGCGGAGGCCCCGGAGGAGGGGGAAGCCCCGCCGAGTTCCCCGGAGGTGGGGGAAGCCCCGGCGGAGTCCCTGGAGGAGGAGGAAGCCCCTAAGCTCCCCAGCGGAGGGGGAAGCCCCGCCGAGTTTCCCGGAGGAGAGGGAAGCCCCGGCGGAGGCCCCGGAGGAGGGGGAAGCAGCGGAGGCCCCGGAGGAGGGGGAAGCCCCGCCGAGTTCCCCGGAGGAGGGGGAAGACCCGGCGGAGGCCCCGGAGGAGGGGGAAGCCCCGCCTAGTTCCCCGGAGGATAAGGAATCCCCGCCGAGTTTCCCGGATGATAGGGAAGCCCCAGCGGATGCCCCGGAGGAGGGGGAAGCCCTGGCGGAGGCCCCGGAGGAGGGGGAAGCCCCAGCGGAGGCCCCGGAGGATAAGGAAGCCACGCGAGGTCCCCGGAGGAGGGGGTAGCACCGGCGAAGTCCCTGGGTGTAGGGGCAACCCTGCTGAGTTCCCCGGAGGTGGGGGAAGCCCAGGCGGAGTCCCTGGAGGAGGGGGAAGCCCCTGAGTTCCCCGGAGAAGGGGGTAGCCCCGCCGGGTTCCCTGGAGGAGGGGAAGCTTCGGAGGAGGCCCCGGACTAGGGGAAAGCCCCGCCGAGTACCCTGGAGTCGGGGGAAGCCACGCCGAGTTCCCCGCTGTTGGGGGAAAACACGCCGAGTTCCCCGGAGGAGAGGGATGCCCCGGCGGAGGCCCCGGAGGAGGGGGAAGCGGCGGACGCCCCGGAGGAGGGGAAAGCCCCGCCGAGTTCCCCGGAGGAGGGGGAAGACCCGGCGGAGGCCCCGGAGGAGGGGGAAGCCCCGCCGAGTTTCCCGAAGGATAGGGAAGCCCCGGCGGATGCCCCGGAAGAGGGGGAAGCCCTGGCGGAGGCCCTGGAGGAGGAAGAAGCCCCTGAGTTCCCCGGAGAAGGGGGTAGCCCCGCCGAGTTCCCTGGAGGAGGGGAAGCTTCGGAGGAGGCCCCGGACTAGGGGAAAGCCCCGCCGAGTTCCCCGGAGGAGTAGAAAGCCCCGGCGGAGGCCCCGGATGAGGGAGACGCCCCGGCGGAGGCCCCGGATGAGGGGGAAGCCCGGGCGGAGGCCCCGGAGGAGAGGGAAGCCCCTGAGTTCCCAGGAGGAGGGAGAGGCCCCGGCGGAGTCTCTGGAGTAGGGAGTAGCCCCGGCGGAGGCCCCGGAGGAGGGGGAAGCCCCCCGGAGTTCTGCAAAGGAGGGAAAAGCGTCTGAGTTCCCCGGAGGAGGGGGAAGCCCCGGCGTACGCCCCCGGAGGAGGGGAAAGCCCCGCCGAGTACCCTGGAGTCGGGGGAAGCCACGCCGAGTTCCCCGGAGTTGGGGGAAGCCCCGCCGAGTTCCCCGGAGGAGGGGGAAGCCCCGCCGGAGTCCCTGGAGGACGGGGAAGCAACGGCGGAGTCCCTGGAGGAGGGGGAAGCCCGCCGAGTTTCCTGGAGGAGGGGGAAGCCCCGGCGGATGCCCCAAAGGAGGGGGAAGCCCCGCCGAGTTTCTTGAAGGAGGAAGAAGCCCCAGCGGAGGCCCCGGAGGATAAGGAAGCCCCGCCGAGTTCCCCGGAGAAGGGGGAAGCCCCGGCGGAGTCCCTGGAGGAGGAGGAAGCCGCGGCTTGTTCCCCGGAGGATGGGGAAGCCCCGCCGAGTTTTCCGAAGGAGGAAGAAACCCCAGCGGAGGCCCCGGAGGATAAAAAAGCCCCGCCGAGTTCCCCGGAGAAGGGGGAAGCCCCGGCGGAGTCCCTAGAGGTGGGGGCAGCCCCGCCGAGTTCCCCGGAGGTGGGGGAAGCTTCGGAGGAGGCCCCGGAGGAGGGGGAAACCCTGCCTAGTTCCCCGGAGGATAGGGAAGCCCCGGCGGAGGCCCCGGAATGAGGGGGAAGCCCCGCGGAATTCCCCGGAGGAGAAGGATGCCCCGGCGGAGTCCCTGGAGAAGGGGGAAGCCCCGCCGAGGTCCCCGGAGGAGAGTGTAGCACCGGCAAAGTCCCCGGAGGTGGGGGAAGCCCCGCCAAGTACCCCAGAGGAGGGGGAGGCCCCGGCGGAGTCCCTGGGGGAGGGATAAGCCCCGCCGTATTTCCTAGAGGAGAGGGAAGAGCCGCCGAGTTCCCCGGAGCAGGGGGAAGCCCCGGCGGAGGCCCTGGAGGAGGGGGAAGCCCCGGCGGAGGCCCCGGAGGAGGGGGAAGCCCCGCCTAGTTCCCCGGAGGATAAGGAATCCCCGCCGAGTTTCCCGGAGGATAGGGAAGCCCCGGCGGATGCCCCGGAGGAGGGGGAAGCCCTGGCGGAGGCCCCGGAGGAGGAGAAAGCCCCGCCGAGTTTCCCGAAGAAGGGGGAAGCCCCAGCGGAGGCCCCGGAGGATAAGGAAGCCACGCGAGGTCCCCGGAGGAGGCGGTAGCACCGGCGAAGTCCCTGGAGGTAGGGGCAGCCCCGCTAAGTTCCCCGGAGGTGGGGGAAGCCCAGGCGGAGTCCCTGGAGGAGGGGGAAGCCCCTGAGTTCCCCGGAGAAGGGGGTAGCCCCGCCGAGTTCCCTTGAGGAGGGGAAGCTTCGGAGGAGGCCCCGGACTAGGGGAAAGCCCCGCCGAGTTCCCCGGAGGAGAAGAAAGCCCCGGCGGAGGCCCCTGATGAGGGAGACGCCCCGGTGGAGGCCCCGGATGAGGGGGAAGCCCCGGCGGAGGCCCCGGAGGAGAGGGAAGCCCCTGAGTTCCCAGGAGGAGGGAGAGGCCCCGGCGGAGTCTCTGGAGTAGGGAGTAGCCCCGGCGGAGTCCCTGGAGGACGGGGAAGCAACGGTGGAGTCCCAGGAAAAGGGGGAAGCCCCGCCGAGATTCCCGGAGAAGGGAGAAGCCCCGGCGGATGCCCTGGAGGAGGGGGAAGCCCCGGCGGATGCCTCGGAGGAGGGGGAAGCCCCGCCTTATTCCCCGGAGGAGGGGGATGCCCCGCCGAGTTTCCCGGAGGAGGGGGATGCCCCGGCGGAGTCCTTGGAGAAGGGCGAAGCCCCGCTGAGTTCCCCGGAAGAGTGGGAAGCCCCGCCGAGTTCCCCGGAGGAGGGGGTAGCCCCGGCGGAGCCCACGGAGGACGGGGAAGCCCCGGCGGAGTCCCTGGAGGACGGGAAGCCCCGCTTAGTTCCCCGGAGGATATGGAAGCTCCGGCGGAGGCCCCGGAGGAGGGGGAAGCCCCGCCGAGTTCCCCGAAGGTGAAGGAATCCCCGGCGGAGTCCCTGGAGGAAGTGGATGCCCCTAAGCTCCCCGGCGGAGGGGGAAGCCCCACCGAGTTCCCCGGAGGAGAGGGAAGCCCCGCCGTGTTTCCCTGAGGAGGGGGAAGACCCGGCGGAGGCCCCGTAGAAGGGTGAAGCCCCGCCTTGTTTGCCGGAGGATGAGGAAGCCCCGCCGAGTTTCCCGAAGGAGGGCCGCGGCGGATGCCCCGGAGAAGGGGGAAGCCCCGGCGGAGGCCCCGAAGGTGGGGGAAGCCCTGCCGAAATCCCCGGAGAAGGGGGAAGCCCAAGTGGAGGCCCCGGTGGGGGCGTAGCCCAGCCGAGTTTCCCGGAGGAGGGGAGCCCCAGCGGAGGCCCCGGAGGATAAGGAAGCCCCGCCGAGTTCCGGAGGAGGGGTAAGCCCCGCCGTGTTCCCCGGAGGAAAGGGAAGCACCGGCGGAGTCCCTGGAGGAGGAAGAAGCCCCTGAATTCCCCGGAGGAGAGGGAAGCCCCGCCTTGTTCCCCAGTGGAGGAAGAAGCCTCGCCGAGTACCCCGGAGGAGAGGGAAGTCCCGCCGAGGTTCCCGGAGAAGGGAGAAGCCCCGGCGGATGCCCCGGAGGTGGGGGAAGCCCCGCCGAGTTTCCCGAAAGAGGGGAAAGCCCCGGCGGTGTCCCTAGAGAAGTGGGAAGCCCCGCCGAGTTCCCTGGAAGAGAGGGAAGCCCCGCCGAGTTCCCTGGAAGAGGGGGAAGCCCCGCCGAGTTCCTCGGAGGAGGGGGTAGCCCCGGCGGAGGCCACGGTGGACGGGGAAGCCCCGGCAGAGTCCCTGGAGGAGGGGGAAGCCCCGCCTAGTTCCCCGGAGGATATGGAAGCCCCTGAGTTTCCCGAAGAAGGGGGGAAGCCCCTGAGTTCCTCGGATGAGGGGGAAGCCCCGGCAGAGGCCTCGGAGTAGGCTGAAGTCCCGCCTAGTTCCCCGGAGGAGGGGGAAGCCCCGATGGAGTCCCTGGAGAAAGGGGAAGCCCCGCCGAGTTCCCCGGCGGAGGGGGAAGCCCCGGCGGAGTCCCTGGAGGAGAGGGAAGCCCCAGAGTTCCCAGGAGGAGGGAGAGGCCCCGGGCGGAGTCCCTGGGGGAGGGGGATGCCCCGGCGGGGGCCCCGGAGGAGGGGGAAGCCCCGCCGAGTTCCCCGGAGTCGGGGAAGCCCCGCCGAGTTCCCCGGAGGAGGGGAAAGCCCCGCCGAGTTCCCCGATGGAGGGGGAAGTCCCGCCGATTTTCCCGGAGGAGGGGGAAGCCCCGGCGGAGTCCCTGGAGGACGGGGAAGCAACGGTGGAGTCCCTGGAAAAGGGGGAAGCCACGCCGAGATTTCCGGAGGAGGGAGAAGCCCCGGCGGATGCCCTGGAGGAGGGGGAAGCCCCGGCGGATGCCTCGGAGGAGGGGGAAGCCCCGCCTTGTTCCCCGGAGGAGGGGGATGCCCCGCCGAGTTTCCCGGAGGAGGGGGATGCCCCGGCGGAGTCCTTGGAGAAGGGGGAAGCCCCGCTGAGTTCCCCGGAAGAGTGGGAAGCCCCGCCGAGTTCCCCGGAGGAGGGGGATGCCCCGCCGAGTTTCCCGGAGGATGGGGAAGCCCCGGCGGAGGCCCCGGAGGAGAGGGAAGCCCCTGAAATCCCAGGAGGAGGGAGAGGTCCCGGCGGAGTCCCTAGAGGAGGGAGTAGCCCCGCTTAGTTCCCCGGAGGATATGGAAGCTCCGGCGGAGGCCCCGGCGGAGGGGGAAGCCCCACCGAGTTCCCCGGAGGAGAGGGAAGCCCCGCCGTGTTTCCCTGAGGAGGGGGAAGACCAGGCGGAGGCCCCGTAGAAGGGTGAAGCCCCGCCTTGTTCGCCGGAGGATGAGGAAGCCCCACCGAGTTTCCCGAAGGAGGGCCGCGGCGGATGCCCCGGAGAAGGGGGAAGCCCCGGCGGAGGCCCCGAAGGAGGGGGAAGCCCAGCCGAAATCGCCGGAGGAGGGGGAAGCCCCGGTGGAGGCCCCGGTGGGGGCGAAGCCCAGCCGAGTTTCCCGGAGGAGGGGGAAGCCCCAGCGGAGGCCCCGGAGGATAAGGAAGCCCCGCCGAGTTCCGGAGGAGGGGGAAGCCCCGCCGTGTTCCCCGGAGGAAAGGGAAGCACCGGCGGAGTCCATGGAGGAGGAAGAAGCCCCTGAATTCCCCGGAGGAGAGGGAAGCCCCGCCGAGTTTCTCGGTGGTGGGGGAAGCCCCGGCGGAGGCCCTGGAGGTTTAGGAAGCCCCAGCGGAGTCCCTGGAGAAAGTGGATGCCCCGCCGAGTTCCCCGGCGGAGGAGGAAGCCCCGGCGGAGTCCCTGGAGAATAAGGACTGCCCCAGGGTTTCCAGGAGGAGGGAGAGGCCCCGGGCGGAGTCCCTGGAGAAGGGGGAAGCCCCACCGAGTTCCCCGGAGGAGGGGGAAGACCCGTCGGATTCCCCGGAGGAGGTGGAAGCCCCGGCGGAGGCCCCGGAGGAGGTGGAAGCCCCGCCGAGTACCCCGGAGGAGGAGGAAGCCCCGGCGGAGGCCCCGGAAGGAAGGAAGTCTCGCCGAGTTCCCGAAGGAGGGGGAAGCCCCGCCGAGTTCCCCGGAGGAGGGGGAAGCCCCGGCGGAGGCCCCGGAATGGGGGAAGCCTCGCCGAGTTCCCCGGAGGAGGGGGATGCCCCGCCGAGTTTCCCGGAGGATGGGGAAGCCCGGGCGGAGGCCCCGGAGGAGAGAGAAGCCCCTGAGTTCCCAGGAGGAGGGAGAGGACCCGACGGGGTCCCTAGAGGAGGGAGTAGCCCCGGCGGAGGCCCCGGAGGAGGGGGAAGCCCCGGCGGACGCCCCGGTGGAGAGGAAAGCCCCGCCGAGTTCCCCGAGTCGGAGGAAGCCCCGCCGAGTTCCCCGGAGGTAGTGGAAGCCCCACCGAGTTCCCTGGAGGAGAGGGAAGCCCCGCCGAGTTCTTCGGGGTAGGGGGAAGCCCCTCCGAATTCCCCAGAGGAGGGGGAAGCCCCGCGGAGGCCCCGGAGAAGTGGGAAGCCCCGGCGGATGCCTCGGAGGAGGTGGAAGCCCCGGCGGAGGCCCTGGAGGAGGGAGACCCGCCGAGTTCCCCGGAGGTGGGGGAAGCCCCGGCGGATGCCTCGGAGGCGGGGGAAGCCCCGCCTTGTTCCCCGGAGGAGGGGGATGCCCCGGCGGAGTCCCTGGAGAAGGGGGAAGCCCCGCCGAGTTTCCCGGAGGAGGGGGAAGCCCCGGCGGATGCCCCGGAGGAGGTGGAAGCCCCGGCGGAGGCCCTGGAGGAGGGAGACCCGCCGAGGTCCCCGGAGGTGGGGGAAGCCCCGCCGAGTTTCCCGAAAGAGGGGAAAGCCCCGGTGGTGTCCCAGGAGAAGGGGGAAGCCCCGCCGAGTTCCCCGGAGGCTATGGAAGCCCCTGAGTTTCCCAGTGAAGGGGGGAAGCCCCTGAGTTCCTCGGAGGAGGGGGAAGCCCCGGCGGAGGCCTCGGAGTAGGCTGAAGTCCCGCCTAGTTCCCCGGAGGAGGGGGAAGCCCCGCCGAGTTCCCCGGAGGTAGTGGAAGCCCCGCCGAGTTCCCTGGAGGAGAGTGAAGCCCCGCCGAGTTCTTCGGGGTAGGGGGAAGCCCCTCCGAATTCCCCAGAGGAGGGGGAAGCCTCGCGGAGGCCCCGGAGAAGTGGGAAGCCCCGGCGGATGCCTCGGAGGAGGGGAAAGCCCCGCCGAGCTCCCCGGAGTAGTGGGAAGCCCCGCCGAATTCCCTGGAGGAAAGGGATGCTCCGCCGAGTTCCCCGGTGGAGGGGGAAGCCTCGCCGATTACCCCGGAGGAGAGGGAAGCCCCGCCGAGTTCCCCGGAGGTGGGGGAAGCCCCGGCGGAGGCCCTGGCGGAGGGGGAAGACCCGCCGAGTTCCCAGGAGAAGGGGGAAGCCCCGGCGGAGTCCCTGGAGAAGGGGGAAGCACCTGAAATCTTTGGAGGAGGGGGAAGCCCCGGCGGAGGCCTCGGAGTAGGCTGAAGTCCCGCCTAGTTCCCCGGAGGAGGGGGAAGCCCCGGCGGAGTCCCTGGAGTAGTGGGAAGCCCCGCCGAATTCCCTGGAGGAGAGGGGAGCTCCGCCGAGTTCCCCGGTGGAGGGGAAAGCCTCGCCGATTACCCCGGAGGAGAGGGAAGCCCCGCCGAGTTCCCCGGAGGTGGGGGAAGCCCCGGCGGAGTCCCTGGAGAAAGGGAGAGCCCCGGCGAGTTCCCCGGCGGAAGTGGAAGCCCCGGCGGAGTCCCTGGAGGAGAGGGAAGCCCCTGAGTTCCCAGGAGGAGGAAGAGGCCCCGGGCGGAGTCCCTGGAGGAGGGGGATGCCCCGGCGAAGGCCCCGGAGGAAAGGGAAGCAACGGTGGAGTCCCTGGATAAGGGGGAAGCCCCGCCGAGATTCCCGGAGGAAGGTGAAGCCCCGGCGGATGCCCTGGAGGAGGGGGAAGCCCCGGCGGAGGCCTCGGAGCAGGCTGAAGTCCCGCCTAGTTCCCCGGAGGAAGGGGAAGCCCGGCCGAGTTCCCCGGCGGAGGAGGAAGCTTCGGCGGTGTCCCTGGAGAAGAAGGACTGCCCCAGAGTTTCCAGGAGGAGGGAGAGGCCCCGGGCGGAGTCCCTGGAGAAGGGGGAAGCCCCGCCGAGTTCTTCGGAGGAGGGGGAAGCCCCGGTAGAGGCCCCGGAAGGGAGGAAGCCTCGCCGAGTTCCCGGAGGATGGGGAAGCCCCGGCGGAGGCCCCGGAGGAGGGGGAAGACCCGGCGGTGTCCCTGGAGAAGGGGGAAGCCCCGCCGAGTTCTTCGGAGGAGGGGGAAGCCCCGCCGAGTTCCTCGGAGGAGGGGGTAGCCCCGGCGGAGGCCACGGAATACGGGGAAGCCCCGGCGGAGTCCCTGGAGGAGGGGGAAGCCCCGCCTAGTGTTCCGGAGGATATGGAAGCCCCTGAGTTCCCCGGAGGAGGGGGAAGCCCCGCCGAATTCCCCGGAGGAGGGGGAAGCCCCGGCGGAGTCCCTGGAGGAGGGGGAAGCCCCGGCGGAGTCTCTGGCGGAGGGGGAAGACCCGCCGAGTTCCCCGGAGGAGGCGGAAGCCCCGGCGGAGTCCCTGGAGAAGGGGGAAGCCCCTGAAATCTTTAAAGGATGGGGAAGCCCCGGCGGAGGCCTCGGAGTAGGCTGAAGTCCCGCCTAGTTCCCCGGAGGAGGGGGAAGCCCCGGCGGTGTCTTTGGAGTAGAGGGAAGCCCCACCGAATTCCCTGGAGGAGAGGGAAGCTCCGCCGAGTTCCCAGGTGGAGGGGGAAGCCTCGAAGTACCCCGGAGGAGAGGGAAGCCCCGCCGAGTTCCCCGGAGGTGGGGGAAGCCCCGGTGGAGGCCCTGGAGGTGGAGGAAGCCCCGGCGGAGTCCCTGGAGAAAGGGAGAGCCCCGGCGAGTTCCCCGGCGGAGGTGGAAGCCCCGGCGGAGTCCCTGGAGGAAAGGGAAGCCCCTGAGTTCCCAGGAGGTGGGAGAGGCCCCGGGCGGAGTCCCTGGAGGAGGGGTATGCCCCGGCGGAGGCCCCGGAGGAAGGGGAAGCAACGGTGGAGAACCTGGAGGAGGGGGAAGCCCCGACGGATGCCTTGGAGGAGGGGGAAGCCCCGCCTTGTTCACCGGAGGAGGGGGATGCCCCGGCGGTGTCCCTGGAGAATGGGGAAGCCCCGCCGAGTTCCCTGGAAGAGAGAGAAGCCCCGCCGAATTCCCTGGAAGAGGGGGAAGCCCCGCCGAGTTCCTCGGAGGAGGGGGTAGCCCCGGCGGAGGCCACGGTGGACGGGGAAGCCCCGGCGGAGTTCCTGGAGGAGAGGGAAGCCCCGCCTAGTTCCCTGGAGGATATGGAAGCCCCTGAGTTTCCCAGTGAAGGAGAAAAGCCCGTGAGTTCCTCGGAGGTGGGGGAAGCCCCGCGGAGGCCCCGGAGAAGTGGGAAGCCCCGGCGGATGCCTCGGAGGAGGGGGAAGCCCCGCCTTGTTCCCCGGAGGAGTGGGATGCCCCGGCGGAGTCCCTGGAGAAGGGGGAAGCCCCGCCGAGTTCCCCGGAGAAGGTGGAAGCCCCGGCGGATGCCCCGGAGGAGGTGGAAGCCCCGGCGGAGGCCCCGGAGGAGGGGGAAGCCCCGCCGAGTTCCCCGAGTCGGAGGAAGCCCCGCCGAGTTCCCCGGAGGTAGTGGAAGCCCCACCGAGTTCCCTGGAGGAGAGGGAAGCCCCGCCGAGTTCTTCGGGGTAGGGGGAAGCCCCTCCGAATTCCCCAGAGGAGGGGGAAGCCCCGCGGAGGCCCCGGAGAAGTGGGAAGCCCCGGCGGATGCCTCGGAGGAGGTGGAAGCCCCGGCGGAGGCCCTGGAGGAGGGAGACCCGCCGAGTTCCCCGGAGGTGGGGGAAGCCCCGGCGGATGCCTCGGAGGCGGGGGAAGCCCCGCCTTGTTCCCCGGAGGAGGGGGATGCCCCGGCGGAGTCCCTGGAGAAGGGGGAAGCCCCGCCGAGTTTCCCGGAGGAGGGGGAAGCCCCGGCGGATGCCCCGGAGGAGGTGGAAGCCCCGGCGGAGGCCCTGGAGGAGGGAGACCCGCCGAGGTCCCCGGAGGTGGGGGAAGCCCCGCCGAGTTTCCCGAAAGAGGGGAAAGCCCCGGTGGTGTCCCAGGAGAAGGGGGAAGCCCCGCCGAGTTCCCCGGAGGCTATGGAAGCCCCTGAGTTTCCCAGTGAAGGGGGGAAGCCCCTGAGTTCCTCGGAGGAGGGGGAAGCCCCGGCGGAGGCCTCGGAGTAGGCTGAAGTCCCGCCTAGTTCCCCGGAGGAGGGGGAAGCCCCGCCGAGTTCCCCGGAGGTAGTGGAAGCCCCGCCGAGTTCCCTGGAGGAGAGTGAAGCCCCGCCGAGTTCTTCGGGGTAGGGGGAAGCCCCTCCGAATTCCCCAGAGGAGGGGGAAGCCTCGCGGAGGCCCCGGAGAAGTGGGAAGCCCCGGCGGATGCCTCGGAGGAGGGGAAAGCCCCGCCGAGCTCCCCGGAGTAGTGGGAAGCCCCGCCGAATTCCCTGGAGGAAAGGGATGCTCCGCCGAGTTCCCCGGTGGAGGGGGAAGCCTCGCCGATTACCCCGGAGGAGAGGGAAGCCCCGCCGAGTTCCCCGGAGGTGGGGGAAGCCCCGGCGGAGGCCCTGGCGGAGGGGGAAGACCCGCCGAGTTCCCCGGAGAAGGGGGAAGCCCCGGCGGAGTCCCTGGAGAAGGGGGAAGCACCTGAAATCTTTGGAGGAGGGGGAAGCCCCGGCGGAGGCCTCGGAGTAGGCTGAAGTCCCGCCTAGTTCCCCGGAGGAGGGGGAAGCCCCGGCGGAGTCCCTGGAGTAGTGGGAAGCCCCGCCGAATTCCCTGGAGGAGAGGGGAGCTCCGCCGAGTTCCCCGGTGGAGGGGAAAGCCTCGCCGATTACCCCGGAGGAGAGGGAAGCCCCGCCGAGTTCCCCGGAGGTGGGGGAAGCCCCGGCGGAGTCCCTGGAGAAAGGGAGAGCCCCGGCGAGTTCCCCGGCGGAAGTGGAAGCCCCGGCGGAGTCCCTGGAGGAGAGGGAAGCCCCTGAGTTCCCAGGAGGAGGAAGAGGCCCCGGGCGGAGTCCCTGGAGGAGGGGGATGCCCCGGCGAAGGCCCCGGAGGAAAGGGAAGCAACGGTGGAGTCCCTGGATAAGGGGGAAGCCCCGCCGAGATTCCCGGAGGAAGGTGAAGCCCCGGCGGATGCCCTGGAGGAGGGGGAAGCCCCGGCGGAGGCCTCGGAGCAGGCTGAAGTCCCGCCTAGTTCCCCGGAGGAAGGGGAAGCCCGGCCGAGTTCCCCGGCGGAGGAGGAAGCTTCGGCGGTGTCCCTGGAGAAGAAGGACTGCCCCAGAGTTTCCAGGAGGAGGGAGAGGCCCCGGGCGGAGTCCCTGGAGAAGGGGGAAGCCCCGCCGAGTTCTTCGGAGGAGGGGGAAGCCCCGGTAGAGGCCCCGGAAGGGAGGAAGCCTCGCCGAGTTCCCGGAGGATGGGGAAGCCCCGGCGGAGGCCCCGGAGGAGGGGGAAGACCCGGCGGTGTCCCTGGAGAAGGGGGAAGCCCCGCCGAGTTCTTCGGAGGAGGGGGAAGCCCCGCCGAGTTCCTCGGAGGAGGGGGTAGCCCCGGCGGAGGCCACGGAATACGGGGAAGCCCCGGCGGAGTCCCTGGAGGAGGGGGAAGCCCCGCCTAGTGTTCCGGAGGATATGGAAGCCCCTGAGTTCCCCGGAGGAGGGGGAAGCCCCGCCGAATTCCCCGGAGGAGGGGGAAGCCCCGGCGGAGTCCCTGGAGGAGGGGGAAGCCCCGGCGGAGTCTCTGGCGGAGGGGGAAGACCCGCCGAGTTCCCCGGAGGAGGCGGAAGCCCCGGCGGAGTCCCTGGAGAAGGGGGAAGCCCCTGAAATCTTTAAAGGATGGGGAAGCCCCGGCGGAGGCCTCGGAGTAGGCTGAAGTCCCGCCTAGTTCCCCGGAGGAGGGGGAAGCCCCGGCGGTGTCTTTGGAGTAGAGGGAAGCCCCACCGAATTCCCTGGAGGAGAGGGAAGCTCCGCCGAGTTCCCAGGTGGAGGGGGAAGCCTCGAAGTACCCCGGAGGAGAGGGAAGCCCCGCCGAGTTCCCCGGAGGTGGGGGAAGCCCCGGTGGAGGCCCTGGAGGTGGAGGAAGCCCCGGCGGAGTCCCTGGAGAAAGGGAGAGCCCCGGCGAGTTCCCCGGCGGAGGTGGAAGCCCCGGCGGAGTCCCTGGAGGAAAGGGAAGCCCCTGAGTTCCCAGGAGGTGGGAGAGGCCCCGGGCGGAGTCCCTGGAGGAGGGGTATGCCCCGGCGGAGGCCCCGGAGGAAGGGGAAGCAACGGTGGAGAACCTGGAGGAGGGGGAAGCCCCGACGGATGCCTTGGAGGAGGGGGAAGCCCCGCCTTGTTCACCGGAGGAGGGGGATGCCCCGGCGGTGTCCCTGGAGAATGGGGAAGCCCCGCCGAGTTCCCTGGAAGAGAGAGAAGCCCCGCCGAATTCCCTGGAAGAGGGGGAAGCCCCGCCGAGTTCCTCGGAGGAGGGGGTAGCCCCGGCGGAGGCCACGGTGGACGGGGAAGCCCCGGCGGAGTTCCTGGAGGAGAGGGAAGCCCCGCCTAGTTCCCTGGAGGATATGGAAGCCCCTGAGTTTCCCAGTGAAGGAGAAAAGCCCGTGAGTTCCTCGGAGGTGGGGGAAGCCCCGCGGAGGCCCCGGAGAAGTGGGAAGCCCCGGCGGATGCCTCGGAGGAGGGGGAAGCCCCGCCTTGTTCCCCGGAGGAGTGGGATGCCCCGGCGGAGTCCCTGGAGAAGGGGGAAGCCCCGCCGAGTTCCCCGGAGAAGGTGGAAGCCCCGGCGGATGCCCCGGAGGAGGTGGAAGCCCCGGCGGAGGCCCCGGAGGAGGGGGAAGCCCCGCCGAGTTCCCTGGAGGAGGAGGAAGCCCCGGCGGAGGCCCCGGAAGGGAGGAAGCCTCCCCGAGTTCCCGGTGGAGGGGGAATCCCGGCGGATGCCCCGGAGGAGGTGGAAGCCCCGGCGGAGGCCCCGGAAGGGTTGGAAGCCTCGCCGAGTTCCCCGGCGGAGGTGTAAGCCCCGGCGGAGTCCCTGGAGGAGAGGGAAGCCCCTGAGTTCCCAGGAGGTGGGAGAGGCCCCGGGCGGAGTCCCTGGAGGAGGGTGATGCCCCGGCGGATGCTTTGGAGGAGGGGGAAGCCCCGCCTTGTTCACCGGAGGAGGGGGATGCCCCGGCGGTGTCCCTGGAGAAGGGGGAAGCCCCGGCGGTGTCCCTGGAAGAGGGGGAAGCCCCGCCGAGTTCCCTGGAAGAGGGGGAAGCCCCGGCGGAGGCTTTGGCGGTGGGGGAAGCCCCGGCGGAGTCCCTGGAGAAAGGGGATGCCCCGCCGAGTTTTCCGGCGGAGGGGGAAGCCCCGGCGGAGTCCCTGGAGGAGAGGGAAGCCCCTGAGTTCCCAGGAGGAGGGAGAGGACCCGGCGGAGTCCCTAGAGGAGGAATTAGCCCCGGCGGGAACCCCAGGGAAGGGGGAAGCCACCCGGAATTATGCGGAGGAGGGAAAAGCCCCTGCGTTCCCCGGAGGAGGGGGAAGCCCCGGCGGACGCCCCGGAGGAGAGAAAAGCCCCGCCGAGTTCCCCGAGTCGGAGGAAGCCCCGCCGAGTTCCCCGGAGTCGGGGAAGCCCCGCCGAGTTCCCCGGAGGAGGTTAAAGCCCCGCCGAGTTCCCCGATGGAGGGGGAAGTCCCGCCGATTTTTCCGGAAGAGGGGGAAGCCCCGCCGAGTTCTTCGGGGTAGGTGGAAGCCCCTCTTAGTTCCCCGGAGGAGGGGGCAGCTCCGCGGAGGCCCCGGAGTAGTAAAAAGCCCCGGCGGATGCCACGAAGGAGGGGGAAGCCGCGCCTTTTTCCCCGGAGAAGGGGGATGCCCCGACGGAGTCCCTGGAGAAGGGGGAAGCCCCGCCGAGTTCCCCGGAGGAGGGGGAAGCCCCGCCGAGTTCCTCGGAGGAGTGGGTAGCCCCGGCGGAGGCCACGGAGGACGGGGAAGCCCCGGCGGATTCCCTGGTGGAGGGGGAAGCCCCGCCTAGTGCCCCGGAGGATATGGAAGCCCCTGAGTTCCCCCGGAGGAAGGGGAAGCCCCAGCGGAGTCCCTGGAGGAGGGGGAAGCCCCGGCGGAGTCCCTGGAGAAGGGGGAAGCCCCTGAAATCTTTGGAGGAGGGGGAAGCCCCGGCGGAGGCTTTGGAGTAGGCTGAAGTCCCGCCTAGTTCCCCGGAGGAGGGGGAAGCCCCGGCGGAGTCCCTGGAGTAGTGGGAAGCCCCGCCGAATTCCCTGGTGAAGGGGGAAGCCTCCCCGAGAACCCCGGAGGAGAGGGAAGCCCCGCCGAGTTCCCCGGAGGTGGGGGAAGCCCCGGCGGAGGCCCTGGAGGTGGAGGAAGCCTCGGCGGAGTCCCTGGAGAGAGGGACAGCCCCGGCGAGTTCCCCGGCGGAGGTGAAGCCCCGGCGGAGTCCCTGGAGGAGGGGGATGCCCCAGCGGAGGCCCCGGAGGAAGGCGAAGCAACGGTGGAGTCCCTGGAGAAGGGGGAAGCCCCGCCGAAGTTCCCGGAGGAGGGAAAAGCCCCGGCGGAGTCCCTGGAGGAGGGGGAAGCCCCGGCGGAGTCTCTGGCGGAGGGGGAAGACCCGCCGAGTTCCCCGGAGGAGGGGGAAGCTCCGGCGGAGTCTCTGGAGAAGGGGGAAGCCCCTGAAATCTTTAAAGGAGGGGGAAGCCCCGGCGGAGGCCTCGGAGTAGGCTGAAGTCCCGCCTAGTTCCCCGGAGGAGAGAAAAGCCCCGGCGGAGTCCCTGGAGTAGTGGGAAGCCCTCCGAATTCCCTGGAGGAGAGGGAAGCTCCGCCGAGTTCCCAGGTGGAGGGGGAAGCCTCGAAGTACCCCGGAGGAGAGGAATGCCCCGCCGAGTTCCCCGGAGGTGGGGGAAGCCCCGGTGGAGGCCCTGGAGGTGGAGAAAGCCCCGGCGGAGTCCCTGGAGAAAGGGAGAGCCCCGGCGAGTTCCCCGGCGGAGGTGGAAGCCCCGGCGGAGTCCCTGGAGGAGGGGGATGCCCCGGCGGAGGCCCCGGAGGAAGGGGAAGCAACGGTGGAGTCCCTGGAGAAGGGGGAAGCCCCGCCGAGATTCCCGGAGGAGGGTGAAGCCCCGGCGGATGCCCAGGAGGAGAAGGAAGCCCCGGCGGATGCCTCGGAGGAGGGGGAAGCCCCGCCTTGTTCGCCGGAGGAGTGGGATGCCCCGCCGAGTTTCCCGAAGGAGGGGGATGCCCCGGCGGTGTCCCTGGAGAAGGGGGACCGCCGAGTTCCCTGGAAGAGGGGGAAGCCCCGCCGAGTTCCCTGAAAGAGGGGGAAGCCCCGCCGAGTTCCTCGGAGGAGGGGGTAGCCCCGGCGGAGGCCACGGTGGACGGGGAAGCCCCGGCGGAGTTCCTGGAGGAGAGGGAAGCCCCGCCTAGTTCCCCGGAGGATATGTAAGCCCCTGAGTTTCCCAGTGAAGAAGGGAAGCCCCTGAGTTCCTCGGAGGTGGGGGAAGCCCCGGCGGAGTTCTCGGAGTAGGCTGAAGTCCCGCCTAGTTCTTCGGAGGAGGGGGCAGCCCCGGCGGAGTCCCTGGTGGAGGGGGAAGCCCCGCCGAATTCCCTGGAGGAGAGGGAAGCCCCGCCGAGTTCCCCGGAGGTTGGGGAAGCCCCGGCGGAGGCCCTGGAGGTGGAGGAAGCCTCGGCGGAGTCCCTGGAGAAAGGGACAGCCCCGGCGAGTTCACCGGCGGAGGTGGAAGCCCCGGCGAAGTCCCTGGAGAAAAGGGAAGCCCCTGAGTTCCCAGGAGGAGGGAGAGGCCCCGGGCGGAGTCCCTGGAGGAGGGGGATGCCCCAGCGGAGGCCCCGGAGGAAGGGGAAGCAACGGTGGAGTCCCTGGAGAAGGGGGAAGCCCCGCCGAAGTTCCCGGAGGAGGGAAAAGCCCCGGCGGAGTCCCTGGAGGAGGGGGAAGCCCCGGCGGAGTCTCTGGCGGAGGGGGAAGACCCGCCGAGTTCCCCGGAGGAGGGGGAAGCCCCGGCGGACGCCCCGGAGGAGAGAAAAGCCCCGCCGAGTTCCCCGAGTCGGAGGAAGCCCCGCCGAGTTCCCCGGAGTCGGGGAAGCCCCGCCGAGTTCCCCGGAGGAGGTTAAAGCCCCGCCGAGTTCCCCGATGGAGGGGGAAGTCCCGCCGATTTTTCCGGAGGAGGGGGAAGCCCCGCCGAGTTCTTCGGGGTAGGTGGAAGCCCCTCCGAGTTCCCCGGAAGAGGGGGCAGCTCCGCGGAGGCCCCGGAGTAGTAAAAAGCCCCGGCGGATGCCACGAAGGAGGGGGAAGCCGCGCCTTTTTCCCCGGAGAAGGGGGATGCCCCGACGGAGTCCCTGGAGAAGGGGGAAGCCCCGCCGAGTTCCCCGGAGAAGGGGGAAGCCCCGCCGAGTTCCTCGCAGGAGGGGGTAGCCCCGGCGGAGGCCACGGAGGACGGGGAAGCCCCGGCGGATTCCCTGGAGGAGGGGGAAGCCCCGCCTAGTGCCCCGGAGGATATGGAAGCCCCTGAGTTCCCCCGGAGGAGGGGGAAGCCCCGGCGGAGTCCCTGGAGAAGGGGGAAGCCCCTGAAATCTTTGGAGGAGGGGGAAGCCCCGGCGGAGTCCCTGGAGTAGTGGGAAGCCCCGCCGAATTCCCTGGAGGAGAGGGAAGCTCCGCCGAGTTCCCCGGTGAAGGGGGAAGCCTCGCCGAGAACCCCGGAGGAGAGGGAAGCCCCGCCGAGTTCCCCGGAGGTGGGGGAAGCCCCGGCGGAGGCCCTGGAGGTGGAGGAAGCCTCGGCGGAGTCCCTGGAGAAAGGGACAGCCCCGGCGAGTTCCCCGGCGGAGGTGAAAGCCCCGGCGGAGTCCCTGGAGGAGGGGGATGCCCCAGCGGAGGCCCCGGAGGAAGGCGAAGCAACGGTGGAGTCCCTGGAGAAGGGGGAAGCCCCGCCGAAGTTCCCGGAGGAGGGAAAAGCCCCGGCGGAGTCCCTGGAGGAGGGGGAAGCCCCGGCGGAGTCTCTGGCGGAGGGGGAAGACCCGTTGAGTTCCCCGGAGGAGGGGGAAGCCCCGGCGGAGTCCCTGGAGAAGGGGGAAGCCCCTGAAATCTTTAAAGGAGGGGGAAGCCCCGGCGGAGGCCTCGGAGTAGGCTGAAGTCCCGCCTAGTTCCCCGGAGGAGAGAAAAGCCCCGGCGGAGACCCTGGAGTAGTGGGAAGCCCCGCCGAATTCCCTGGAGGAGAGGGAAGCTCCGCCGAGTTTCCAGGTGGAGGGGGAAGCCTCGAAGTACCCCGGAGGAGAGGAATGCCCCGCCGAGTTCTCCGGAGGTGGGGGAAGCCCCGGTGGAGGCCCTGGAGGTGGAGAAAGCCCCGGCGGAGTCCCTGGAGAAAGGGAGAGCCCCGGCGAGTTTCCCGGCGGAGGTGGAAGCCCCGGCGGAGTCCCTGGAGGAGGGGGATGCCCCGGCGGAGGCCCCGGAGGAAGGGGAAGCAACGGTGGAGTCCCTGGAGAAGGGGGAAGCCCCGCCGAGATTCCCGGAGGAGGGTGAAGCCCCGGCGGATGCCCAGGAGGAGAAGGAAGCCCCGGCGGATGCCTCGGAGGAGGGGGAAGCCCCGCCTTGTTCACCGGAGGAGGGGGATGCCCCGCCGAGTTTCCCGGAGGAGGGGGATGCCCCGGCGGTGTCCCTGGAGAAGGGGGACCGCCGAGTTCCCTGGAAGAGGGGGAAGCCCCGCCGAGTTCCCTGAAAGAGGGGGAAGCCCCGCCGAGTTCCTCGGAGGAGGGGGTAGCCCCGGCGGAGGCCACGGTGGACGGGGAAGCCCCGGCGGAGTTCCTGGAGGAGAGGGAAGCCCCGCCTAGTTCCCCGGAGGATATGTAAGCCCCTGAGTTTCCCAGTGAAGGAGGGAAGCCCCTGAGTTCCTCGGAGGTGGGGGAAGCCCCGGCGGAGTTCTCGGAGTAGGCTGAAGTCCCGCCTAGTTCTTCGGAGGAGGGGGCAGCCCCGGCGGAGTCCCTGGTGGAGGGGGAAGCCCCGCCGAATTCCCTGGAGGAGAGGGAAGCCCCGCCGAGTTCCCCGGAGGTGGGGGAAGCCCCGGCGGAGGCCCTGGAGGTGGAGGAAACCTCGGCGGAGTCCCCTGGAGAAAGGGACAGCCCCGGCGAGTTCCCCGGCGGAGGTGGAAGCCCCGGCGAAGTCCCTGGAGAAAAGGGAAGCCCCTGAGTTCCCAGGAGGAGGGAGAGGCCCCGGGCGGAGTCCCTGGAGGAGGGGGATGCCCCAGCGGAGGCCCCGGAGGAAGGGGATGCCCCGCCGAGTTTCCCGGCGGAGAGGGGAAGCCCCGGCGGAGTCCCTGGAGGAGAGGGAAGCCCCTGAGTTTTAGGAGGAGGAAGAGGACCCGGCGGAGTCCCTAGAGGAGGAATTAGCCCCGGCGGGTTCCCCAGAGGAGGGGGAAGCCACCCGGAATTATGCGGAGGAGGGAAAAGCCCCTGAGTTCCCCGGAGGAGGGGGAAGCCCCGGCGGACGCCCCGGAGGAGAGAAAAGCCCCGCCGAGTTCCCCGAGTCGGAGGAAGCCCCGCCGAGTTCCCCGGAGTGGGGGAAGCCCCGCCGAGTTCCCCGGAGGAGGTTAAAGCCCCGCCGAGTTCCCCGATGGAGGGGGAAGTCCCGCCGATTTTTGCGGAGGAGGGGGAAGCCCCGCCGAGTTCTTCGGGGTAGGTGGAAGCCCCTCCGAGTTCCCCGGAGGAGGGGGCAGCTCCGCGGAGGCCCCGGAGGAGTAAAAAGCCCCGGCGGATGCCACGAAGGAGGGGGAAGCCGCGCCTTTTTCCCCGGAGAAGGGGGATGCCCCGACGGAGTCCCTGGAGAAGGGGGAAGCCCCGCCGAGTTCCCCGGAGGAGGGGGAAGCCCCGCCGAGTTCCTCGGATGAGGGGGTAGCCCCGGCGGAGGCCACGGAGGACAGGGAAGCCCCGGCGGATTCCCTGGAGGAGGGGGAAGCCCCGCCTAGTTCCCCGGAGGATATGGAAGCCCCTGAGTTCCCCCGGTGGAGGGGGAAGCCCCGCCGAATTTCCCGGAGGAGAGGGAAGCCCCGGCGGAGTCCCTGGAGGAGGGGGAAGCTCCGGCGGAGTCCCTGGCGGAGGGGGAAGACCCGCCGAGTTCCCCGGAGGAGGGGGAAGCCCCGGCGGAGTCCCTGGAGAAGGGGGAAGCCCCTGAAATCTTTGGAGGAGGGGGAAGCCCCGGCGGAGGCTTTGGAGTAGGCTGAAGTCCCGCCTAGTTCCCCGCAGGAGGGGGAAGCCCCGCCGAGTTCCCTGAAAGAGGGGGAAGCCCCGCCGAGTTCCTCGGAGGAGGGGGTAGCCCCGGCGGAGGCCACGGTGGACGGGGAGCCCCGGCGGAGTTCCTGGAGGAGAGGGAAGCCCCGCCTAGTTCCCCGGAGGATATGTAAGCCCCTGAGTTTCCCAGTGAAGGAGGGAAGCCCCTGAGTTCCTCGGAGGTGGGGGAAGCCCCGGCGGAGTTCTCGGAGTAGGCTGAAGTCCCGCCTAGTTCTTCGGAGGAGGGGGCAGCCCCGGCGGAGTCCCTGGTGGAGGGGGAAGCCCCGCCGAATTCCCTGGAGGAGAGGGAAGCCCCGCCGAGTTCCCCGGAGGTGGGGGAAGCCCCGGCGGAGGCCCTGGAGGTGGAGGAAACCTCGGCGGAGTCCCTGGAGAAAGGGACAGCCCCGGCGAGTTCCCCGGCGGAGGTGGAAGCCCCGGCGAAGTCCCTGGAGAAAAGGGAAGCCCCTGAGTTCCCAGGAGGAGGGAGAGGCCCCGGGCGGAGTCCCTGGAGGAGGGGGATGCCCCAGCGGAGGCCCCGGAGGAAGGGGATGCCCCGCCGAGTTTCCCGGCGGAGAGGGGAAGCCCCGGCGGGGTCCCTGGAGGAGAGGGAAGCCCCTGAGTTTTAGGAGGAGGGAGAGGACCCGGCGGAGTCCCTAGAGGAGGAATTAGCCCCGGCGGGTTCCCCAGAGGAGGGGGAAGCCACCCGGAATTATGTGGAGGAGGGAAAAGCCCCTGAGTTCCCCGGAGGAGGGGGAAGCCCCGGCGGACGCCCCGGAGGAGAGAAAAGCCCCGCCGAGTTCCCCGAGTCGGAGGAAGCCCCGCCGAGTTCCCCGGAGTGGGGGAAGCCCCGCCGAGTTCCCCGGAGGAGGTTAAAGCCCCGCCGAGTTCCCCGATGGAGGGGGAAGTCCCGCCGATTTTTGCGGAGGAGTGGGAAGCCCCGCCGAGTTCTTCGGGGTAGGTGGAAGCCCCTCCGAGTTCCCCGGAGGAGGGGGCAGCTCCGCGGAGGCCCCGGAGGAGTAAAAAGCCCCGGCGGATGCCACGAAGGAGGGGGAAGCCGCGCCTTTTTCCCCGGAGAAGGGGGATGCCCCGACGGAGTCCCTGGAGAAGGGGGAAGCCCCGCCGAGTTCCCCGGAGGAGGGGGAAGCCCCGCCGAGTTCCTCGGAGGAGGGGGTAGCCCCGGCGGAGGCCACGGAGGACAGGGAAGCCCCGGCGGATTCCCTGGAGGAGGGGGAAGCCCCGCCTAGTTCCCCGGAGGATATGGAAGCCCCTGAGTTCCCCCGGTGGAGGGGGAAGCCCCGCCGAATTTCCCGGAGGAGAGGGAAGCCCCGGCGGAGTCCCTGGAGGAGGGGGAAGCTCCGGCGGAGTCCCTGGCGGAGGGGGAAGACCCGCCGAGTTCCCCGGAGGAGGGGGAAGCCCCGGCGGAGTCCCTGGAGAAGGGGGAAGCCCCTGAAATCTTTGGAGGAGGGGGAAGCCCCGGCGGAGGCTTTGGAGTAGGCTGAAGTCCCGCCTAGTTCCCCGGAGGAGGGGGAAGCCCCGGCGAAGTCCCTGGAGTAGTGGGAAGCCCCGCCGAATTCCCTGGAGGAGAGGGAAGCTCCGCCGAGTTCCCCGGTGAAGGGGGAAGCCTCGCCGAGTACCCCGGAGGAGAGGGAAGCCCCGCCGAGTTCCCCGGAGGTGGGGGAAGCCCCGGCGGAGGCCCTGGAGGTGGAGGAAGCCTCGGCGGAGTCCCTGGAGAAAGGGACAGCCCCGGCGAGTTCCCCGGCGGAGGTGTAGGCCCCGGCGAAGTCCCTGGAGAAAAGGGAAGCCCCTGAGTTCCCAGGAGGAGGGACAGGCCCCGGGCGGAGTCCCTGGAGGAGGGGGATGCCCCAGCGGAGGCCCCGGAGGAAGGGGAAGCAACGGTGGAGTCCCTGGAGAAGGGGGAAGCCCCGCCGAATTTCCCGGAGGAGGGAAAAGCCCCGGCGGAGTCCCTGGAGGAGGGGGAAGCCCCGGCGGAGTCTCTGGCGAAGGGGGAAGACCCGCCGAGGTCCCCGGAGGAGGGGGAAGCCCCGGCGGAGTCCCTGGAGAAGGGGGAAGCCCCTGAAATCTTTAAAAGAGGGGGAAGCCCCGGCGGAGGCCTCGGAGTAAGCTGAAGTCCCGCCTAGTTCCCCGGAGGAGGGGAAAGCCCCGGCGGAGTCCCTGGAGTAGTGGGAAGCCCCGCCGAATTCCCTGGAGGAGAGGGAAGCTCCGCCGAGTTCCCATGTGGAGGGGGAAGCCTCAAAGTACCCCGGAGGAGAGGGAAGCCCCGCCGAGTTCCCCGGAGGTGGGGGAAGCCCCGGTGGAGGCCCTGGGGGTGGAGAAAGCCCCGGCGGAGTCCCTGGAGAAAGGGAGAGCCCCGGCGAGTTCCCCGGCGGAGGTAGAAGCCCCGGCGGAGTCCCTGGAGGAGGGGGATGCCCCGGCGGAGGCCCCGGAGGAAGGGGAAGCAACGGTGGAGTCCCTGGAGTAGGGGGAAGCCCCGCCGAGATTCCCGGAGGAGGGTGAAGCCCCGGCGGATGCCCAGGAGGAGAAGGAAGCCCCGGCGGATGCCTCGGAGGAGGGGGAAGCCCCGTCTTGTTCACCGGAGGAGGGGGATGCCCCGCCGAGTTTCCCGGAGGAGGGGGATGCCCCGGCGGTGTCCCTGGAGAAGGGGGAAGCCCCGCCGAGTTCCCTGGAAGAGGGGGAAGCCCCGCCGAGTTCCCTGAAAGAGGGGGAAGCCCCGCCGAGTTCCTCGGAGGAGGGGGTAGCCCCGGCGGAGGCCACGGTGGACAGGGAAGCCCCGGCGGAGTTCCTGGAGGAGAGGGAAGCCCCGCCTAGTTCCCCGGAGGATATGTAAGCCCCTGAGTTTCCCAGTGAAGGAGGGAAGCCCCTGAGTTCCTCGGAGGTGGGGGAAGCCCCGGCGGAGGCCTCGGAGTAGGCTGAAGTCCCGCCTAGATCTTCGGAGGAGGGGGCAGCCCCGGCGGAGTCCCTGGAGGAGGGGGAAGCCCCGCCGAATTCCCTGGAGGAGAGGGAAGCTCCGCCGAGTTCCCAGGTGGAGGGGGAAGCCTCGAAGTACCTCGGAGGAGAGGGAAGCCCCGCCGAGTTCCCCGGAGGTGGGGGAAGCCCCGGTGGAGGCCCTGGAGGTGGAGAAAGCCCCGGCGGAGTCCCTGGAGAAAGGGAGAGCCCCGGCGAGTTCCCCGGCGGAGGTAGAAGCCCCGGCGGAGTCCCTGGAGGAGGGGGATGCCCCGGCGGAGGCCCCGGAGGAAGGGGAAGCAACGGTGGAGTCCCTGGAGAAGGGGGAAGCCCCGCCGAGTTCCCTGGAAGAGGGGGAAGCCCCGCCGAGTTCCCTGAAAGAGGGGGAAGCCCCGCCGAGTTCCTCGGTGGAGTACCCCGTAGGAGAGGGAAGCCCCGGCAGAGTCCTTGGAGAAGAAGGACTGCCCCAGAGTTTTCAGGAGGAGGAAGAGGCCCCGGGCAGAGTCACTGGAGAAGGGGGAAGCCCCGCCGAGTTCTTCGGAGGAGGGGGAAGCCCCGGCGGATGCCCCGGACGAGGTGGAAGCCCCGCCGAGTTCCCCGGAGGAGGAGGAAGCCCCGGCGGAGGCCCCGGAAGGGAGGAAGCCTCGCCGAGTTCCCGGAGGAGGGGGAAGCCCCGGCGGATGCCCCGGTGGAGGGGGAAGACCCGGCGGTGTCCCTGGAGAAGGGGGAAGCCCCGCCGAGTTCCTCGGTGGAGGGGGTAGCCCCGGCGGAGGCCACGGAATACGGGGAAGCCCCGGCGGAGACCCTGGAGGAGGTGGAAGATCCGCCTAGTTCCCCGGAGGATATGGAAGCCCCTGAGTTCCCCGGAGGAGGGGGAAGCCCCGCCTAATTCCCCGGAGGTGGGGGAAGCCCCGGCGGAGTCCCTGGAGGAGGGGGAAGCACCGGCGGAGGCCTCGGAGTAGGCTGAAGTCCCGCCTAGTTCCCCGGAGGAGGGGGAAGCCCCGGCGGAGTCCCTGGAGTAGTGGGAAGCCCCGCCGAATTCCCTGGAGGAGAGGGAAGCTCCGCCGAGTTCCCAGGTGGAGGGGGAAGCCTCGAAGTACCCCGGAGGAGAAGGAAGCCCCGCCGAGTTCCCCGGAGGTGGGGGAAGCCCCGATGGAGGCCCTGGAGGTGGAGGAAGCCCCGGCGGAGTCCCTGGAGAAAGGGAGAGCCCCGGCGAGTTCCCCGGCGGAGGTGGAAGCCCCGGCGGAGTCCCTGGAGGAGAGGGAAGCCCCTGAGTTCCCATGAGGAGGGATAGGCCCCGGGCGGAGTCCCTGGAGGAGGGGGATGCCCCGGCGGAGGCCCCGGAGGAAGAAGAAGCAACGGTGGAGTTCCTGGAGAAGGGGGAAGCCCCGCCGAGATTCCCGGAGGAGGGTGAAGCCCCGGCGGATGCCCTGGAGGAGGGGGAAGCCAAGGCGGATGCCTCGGAGGAGGGGGAAGCCCCGCCTTGTTCCCCGGAGGAGGGGGAAGCCCCGCCGAGTTCCCCGGAGGAGGGGGTAGCCCCGGCGAAGGCCCCGGAGGACGGGGAAGCCCCGGCGGATTCCCTGGAGGAGGGGGTAACCCCGCCTAGTTCCTCGGAAAATATGGAAGCTCCGGCGGAGGCCCCGGAGGAGGGGGAAGCCCCGCCGAGTTCCCCGGAGGACGGGGAAGCCCCGGCGGATTCCCTGGAGGAGGGGGAAACCCCGCCTAGTTCCTCGGAAAATATGGAAGCTCCGGCGGAGGCCCCGGAGGAGGAGGAAGCCCCGCCGAGTTCCACGGAGGAAAGGAACACACCGCCGAGTTTCCCGGAGAAGGGGGAAGCCCCAGCGGAGGCCCCGGAGGATAAGGAAGCCCCGCCAAGATCCCCGGAGGAGGGGGAACCCCGGCGGAGTCCCTGGAGGAGGGGGAAGCCCCTGAGTTCCCCGGAGGAGGGGTAAGCCCCGCCGAGTTCCCCGGAGGAGGGGAAAGCCCCGGCTGTGTCCCTTGGTGAGGGGGAAGCCCCCGCGGAATCCCTGGTGGAGGGGGAAGGCCCAGCGGATGCCCCGGAGGAGGAGAAAGCACCGGCGGTGGCCCCGGAGGAGAGGGAAGCCCCGGCGGTGTCTCTGGTGGAGGGGAAAGCCCCGCCGAGTTCCCCGGAGGAGGGGGATCCCCGGCGGAGTCCCTGGAGAAAGGGAAAGCCCCTGAGTTCCTTGGAGGAGGGGGAAGCCCCGGCGGTGGCCCCGAATGAGGGGGAAGCCTCGGCGGAGGCCCCGGAAGCGGGGGATACCCCGCCGAGTTCCCCGGAGGAGGGGGACACACCGCCGTGTTTCCCGGAGGAGGGGAAAATCCCGGCGGAGTTCCTGGAGGAGGAAGAAGCCCCTGAGTTCCCCGGAGGAGGGGGAAGCCCCGCCGAATTCCCCTGAGGAAGGGAAAGCCCCGGCGGAGTCCCTGGAGGAGGGGGAAGCCCCGGCGGAGTCCCTGGCGGAGGGGGAAGACCCGCCGAGTTCCCCGGAGGAGAAAGAAGCCCCGGCGGAGTCTTTGGAGAAGGGGGAAGCCCCTGAGTTCCTCGGAGGAGGAGGAAGCCCCGGAGGAGGCCTCGGAGGAGGCGGAAGTCCCGCCTAGTTCCCCGGAGGAGGGGGAAGCCCCGGCGGATTCCCTGGAGGAGGGTGAAGCCCCGACGAGTTCCTCGGAGGAGGGGGAAGCCCCGGCGGAAGCCTCGGAGGAGGCGGAAGTCCCGCCTAGTTCCCCGGAGGAGGGGGAAGCCCCGGCGGAGTCCCTGGAGGAGGGTGAAGCCCCTGAGTTCCCCGGTGGAGGGGTAAGCACCGCCAAATTCGCCGGAGGAGGGGGAAGGCCCGGCGGTGTCCCTGGAGGAGGGGGAAGCCCCCGCGGAGTCCCTTTCGGCGGGGGAAGCCCCGCCGAGTTCCCCGGAGAAGGGGGAAGTTCCGGCGGAGGCCTCGGAGGAGGCGGAAGTCCCGCCTAGTTCCCCGGAGGATGGGGAAGCCCCGGCGAAGTCCCTTGAGGAGGGTGAAGCCCCTGAGTTCTCCGGAGGAGGGGGAAGCCCCGGCGAAGGCCCCGGAGGAGGGGGAAGCCCCGCCGAGTTCCCTAGAGGAGGGGCAAGCCCCGGCGGTGGCCCCGAATGAGGGGGAAGCCTCGGCGGAGGCCCCGGAGGAGGAGGAAGCCCCGCCGAGTTCCACGGAGGAGGGGAACACACCGCCGAGTTTCCCGGAGAAGGGGGAAGCCCCAGCGGAGGCCCCGGAGGATAAGGAAGCCCCGCCGAGATCCCCGGAGGAGGGGGAACCCCGGCGGAGTCCCTGGAGAAGGGGGAAGCCCCTGAGTTCCCCTGAGAAGGGGTAAGCCCCGCCGAGTTCCCCGGAGGAGGGGAAAGCCCCGGCTGTGTCCCTTGATGAGGGGGAAGCCCCCGCGGAATCCCTGGCGGAGGGGGAAGTCCCGCCGAGTTCCCCGAAGGACGGGGAAGCCCCGGCGGAGTCCCTAGAGAAGGGGGAAGCCCCCTAAGTTCCTCGGAGGAGGGGGAAGCCCCGGCGGAGGCCTTGGAGGAGGCGGAAGTCCCACCTAGTTCCCCGGAGGAGGGGGAAGCCCCGGCGGAGTCCCTGGAGGAGGGTGATGCCCCTAAGGTTCTCCGGAGGAGGGGGAAGCCCCGGCGGAGGCCTCGAAGGAGGGGGAAGCCCCGCCGAGTTCCCCGGAGGAGGGGGAAGCCCCGGCGGTGGCCCCGAATGAGGGGGAAGCCTCGGCGGAGGCCCTGGAAGAGGGGGATACCCCGCCGAGTTCCCCGGAGGAGGGGGACACACCGCCGTGTTTCCCGGAGGAGGGGGATGCCCCAGCGGAGGCCCTGGAGGATAAGGTAGCCCCGCCGAGTTCCCCGGAGGAGGAGGAAGCCCCGGCGGAGTCCCTGGAGAAGGGGGAAGCACCTGAGTTCCTCGAAGGAGGGGGAAGCCCCGGCGGAGGCCTCGGAGGAGGCGGAAGTCCCGCCAAGTTCCCCGGAGGAGGGAAAAACCCCGGCGGAGTTCCTGGAGGAGGGGGAAGCCCCTGAGTTCCCCGGAGGAGGGGGAAGCCCCGCCGAATTCCCCTGAGGAGGGAAAAGCCCCGGCGGAGTCCCTGGAGGAGGGGGAAGCCCCGGCGGAGTCCCTGGCGGAGGGGGAAGACCCACCGAGTTCCCCGGAGAAGAAAGAAGCCCCGGCGGAGTCCCTGGAGAAGGGGGAAGCCCCGCCGAGTTTCCTGAAGGAGGAGGAAGCCCCGGCGGAGTTGGAGAAGGGGGAAGCCCCGCCGAGTTCCCTGGAAGAGGGGGAAGCCCCGCCGAGTTCCTCGGAGGAGGGGGTAGCCCCGCGGAGGCCACGGAGGACGTCGAAGCCCCGGCGGAGTTCCTGGAGGAGGGGAAAGCCCCGCCTAGTTCCCCGGAGGATATGGAAGCCCCTGAGTTCCCCGGAGGAGGGGGAAGCCCCGGCGGAGGCTTTGGAGGAGGCGGAAGTCCCGCCTAGTTCCCCTGTGGATGGGGAAGACCCGGCGGAGTCCTTGGAAGAGGGTGAAGCCCCTGAGTCCTCCGGAGGAAGGGAAAGCCCCGGCGGAGGCCCCGAAAGAGGGGGAAGTCCCTCCGAGTTCCCCGGAGGAGGGGGAAGACCCGGCGGTGGCCCCGAATGAGGGGGAAGCCTCGGCGGAGGCCCTGGAAGAGGGGGATACCCCGCCGAGTTCCCCGGAGGAGGGGGACACACCGCCGTGTTTCCCGGAGGAGGGGGATGCCCCAGCGGAGGCCCTGGAGGATAAGGTAGCCCCGCCGAGTTCCCCGGAGGAGAAGGAAGCCCCGGCGGAGTCCCTGGAGAAGGGGGAAGCACCTGAGTTCCTCGAAGGAGGGGGAAGCCCCGGCGGAGGCCTCGGAGGAGGCGGAAGTCCCGCCAAGTTCCCCGGAGGAGGGAAAAACCCCGGCGGAGTTCCTGGAGGAGGGGGAAGCCCCTGAGTTCCCCGGAGGAGGGGGAAGCCCCGCCGAATTCCCCTGAGGAGGGAAAAGCCCCGGCGGAGTCCCTGGAGGAGGGGGAAGCCCCGGCGGAGTCCCTGGCGGAGGGGGAAGACCCACCGAGTTCCCCGGAGAAGAAAGAAGCCCCGGCGGAGTCCCTGGAGAAGGGGGAAGCCCCGCCGAGTTTCCTGAAGGAGGAGGAAGCCCCGGCGGAGTTGGAGAAGGGGGAAGCCCCGCCGAGTTCCCTGGAAGAGGGGGAAGCCCAGCCGAGTTCCTCGGAGGAGGGGGTAGCCCCGCGGAGGCCACGGAGGACGTCGAAGCCCCGGCGGAGTTCCTGGAGGAGGGGAAAGCCCCGCCTAGTTCCCCGGAGGATATGGAAGCCCCTGAGTTCCCCGGAGGAGGGGGAAGCCCCGGCGGAGGCTTTGGAGGAGGCGGAAGTCCCGCCTAGTTCCCCTGTGGATGGGGAAGACCCGGCGGAGTCCTTGGAAGAGGGTGAAGCCCCTGAGTCCTCCGGAGGAAGGGAAAGCCCCGGCGGAGGCCCCGAAAGAGGGGGAAGTCCCTCCGAGTTCCCCGGAGGAGGGGGAAGACCCGGCGGAGGCCCCGGAGGAAGAAGAAGCAACGGTGGAGTTCCTGGAGAAGGGGGAAGCCCCGCCGAGATTCCCGGAGGAGGGTGAAGCCCCGGCGGATGCCCTGGAGGAGGGGGAAGCCAAGGCGGATGCCTCGGAGGAGGGGGAAGCCCCGCCTTGTTCCCCGGAGGAGGGGGAAGCCCCGCCGAGTTCCCCGGAGGAGGGGGTAGCCCCGGCGAAGGCCCCGGAGGACGGGGAAGCCCCGGCGGATTCCCTGGAGGAGGGGGAAACCCCGCCTAGTTCCTCGGAAAATATGGAAGCTCCGGCGGAGGCCCCGGAGGAGGGGGAAGCCCCGCCGAGTTCCCCGGAGGACGGGGAAGCCCCGGCGGATTCCCTGGAGGAGGGGGAAACCCCGCCTAGTTCCTCGGAAAATATGGAAGCTCCGGCGGAGGCCCCGGAGGAGGAGGAAGCCCCGCCGAGTTCCACGGAGGAAAGGAACACACCGCCGAGTTTCCCGGAGAAGGGGGAAGCCCCAGCGGAGGCCCCGGAGGATAAGGAAGCCCCGCCAAGATCCCCGGAGGAGGGGGAACCCCGGCGGAGTCCCTGGAGGAGGGGGAAGCCCCTGAGTTCCCCGGAGGAGGGGTAAGCCCCGCCGAGTTCCCCGGAGGAGGGGAAAGCCCCGGCTGTGTCCCTTGGTGAGGGGGAAGCCCCCGCGGAATCCCTGGTGGAGGGGGAAGGCCCAGCGGATGCCCCGGAGGAGGAGAAAGCACCGGCGGTGGCCCCGGAGGAGAGGGAAGCCCCGGCGGTGTCTCTGGTGGAGGGGAAAGCCCCGCCGAGTTCCCCGGAGGAGGGGGATCCCCGGCGGAGTCCCTGGAGAAAGGGAAAGCCCCTGAGTTCCTTGGAGGAGGGGGAAGCCCCGGCGGTGGCCCCGAATGAGGGGGAAGCCTCGGCGGAGGCCCCGGAAGCGGGGGATACCCCGCCGAGTTCCCCGGAGGAGGGGGACACACCGCCGTGTTTCCCGGAGGAGGGGAAAATCCCGGCGGAGTTCCTGGAGGAGGAAGAAGCCCCTGAGTTCCCCGGAGGAGGGGGAAGCCCCGCCGAATTCCCCTGAGGAAGGGAAAGCCCCGGCGGAGTCCCTGGAGGAGGGGGAAGCCCCGGCGGAGTCCCTGGCGGAGGGGGAAGACCCGCCGAGTTCCCCGGAGGAGAAAGAAGCCCCGGCGGAGTCTTTGGAGAAGGGGGAAGCCCCTGAGTTCCTCGGAGGAGGAGGAAGCCCCGGAGGAGGCCTCGGAGGAGGCGGAAGTCCCGCCTAGTTCCCCGGAGGAGGGGGAAGCCCCGGCGGATTCCCTGGAGGAGGGTGAAGCCCCGACGAGTTCCTCGGAGGAGGGGGAAGCCCCGGCGGAAGCCTCGGAGGAGGCGGAAGTCCCGCCTAGTTCCCCGGAGGAGGGGGAAGCCCCGGCGGAGTCCCTGGAGGAGGGTGAAGCCCCTGAGTTCCCCGGTGGAGGGGTAAGCACCGCCAAATTCGCCGGAGGAGGGGGAAGGCCCGGCGGTGTCCCTGGAGGAGGGGGAAGCCCCCGCGGAGTCCCTTTCGGCGGGGGAAGCCCCGCCGAGTTCCCCGGAGAAGGGGGAAGTTCCGGCGGAGGCCTCGGAGGAGGCGGAAGTCCCGCCTAGTTCCCCGGAGGATGGGGAAGCCCCGGCGAAGTCCCTTGAGGAGGGTGAAGCCCCTGAGTTCTCCGGAGGAGGGGGAAGCCCCGGCGAAGGCCCCGGAGGAGGGGGAAGCCCCGCCGAGTTCCCTAGAGGAGGGGCAAGCCCCGGCGGTGGCCCCGAATGAGGGGGAAGCCTCGGCGGAGGCCCCGGAGGAGGAGGAAGCCCCGCCGAGTTCCACGGAGGAGGGGAACACACCGCCGAGTTTCCCGGAGAAGGGGGAAGCCCCAGCGGAGGCCCCGGAGGATAAGGAAGCCCCGCCGAGATCCCCGGAGGAGGGGGAACCCCGGCGGAGTCCCTGGAGAAGGGGGAAGCCCCTGAGTTCCCCTGAGAAGGGGTAAGCCCCGCCGAGTTCCCCGGAGGAGGGGAAAGCCCCGGCTGTGTCCCTTGATGAGGGGGAAGCCCCCGCGGAATCCCTGGCGGAGGGGGAAGTCCCGCCGAGTTCCCCGAAGGACGGGGAAGCCCCGGCGGAGTCCCTAGAGAAGGGGGAAGCCCCCTAAGTTCCTCGGAGGAGGGGGAAGCCCCGGCGGAGGCCTTGGAGGAGGCGGAAGTCCCACCTAGTTCCCCGGAGGAGGGGGAAGCCCCGGCGGAGTCCCTGGAGGAGGGTGATGCCCCTAAGGTTCTCCGGAGGAGGGGGAAGCCCCGGCGGAGGCCTCGAAGGAGGGGGAAGCCCCGCCGAGTTCCCCGGAGGAGGGGGAAGCCCCGGCGGTGGCCCCGAATGAGGGGGAAGCCTCGGCGGAGGCCCTGGAAGAGGGGGATACCCCGCCGAGTTCCCCGGAGGAGGGGGACACACCGCCGTGTTTCCCGGAGGAGGGGGATGCCCCAGCGGAGGCCCTGGAGGATAAGGTAGCCCCGCCGAGTTCCCCGGAGGAGGAGGAAGCCCCGGCGGAGTCCCTGGAGAAGGGGGAAGCACCTGAGTTCCTCGAAGGAGGGGGAAGCCCCGGCGGAGGCCTCGGAGGAGGCGGAAGTCCCGCCAAGTTCCCCGGAGGAGGGAAAAACCCCGGCGGAGTTCCTGGAGGAGGGGGAAGCCCCTGAGTTCCCCGGAGGAGGGGGAAGCCCCGCCGAATTCCCCTGAGGAGGGAAAAGCCCCGGCGGAGTCCCTGGAGGAGGGGGAAGCCCCGGCGGAGTCCCTGGCGGAGGGGGAAGACCCACCGAGTTCCCCGGAGAAGAAAGAAGCCCCGGCGGAGTCCCTGGAGAAGGGGGAAGCCCCGCCGAGTTTCCTGAAGGAGGAGGAAGCCCCGGCGGAGTTGGAGAAGGGGGAAGCCCCGCCGAGTTCCCTGGAAGAGGGGGAAGCCCCGCCGAGTTCCTCGGAGGAGGGGGTAGCCCCGCGGAGGCCACGGAGGACGTCGAAGCCCCGGCGGAGTTCCTGGAGGAGGGGAAAGCCCCGCCTAGTTCCCCGGAGGATATGGAAGCCCCTGAGTTCCCCGGAGGAGGGGGAAGCCCCGGCGGAGGCTTTGGAGGAGGCGGAAGTCCCGCCTAGTTCCCCTGTGGATGGGGAAGACCCGGCGGAGTCCTTGGAAGAGGGTGAAGCCCCTGAGTCCTCCGGAGGAAGGGAAAGCCCCGGCGGAGGCCCCGAAAGAGGGGGAAGTCCCTCCGAGTTCCCCGGAGGAGGGGGAAGACCCGGCGGTGGCCCCGAATGAGGGGGAAGCCTCGGCGGAGGCCCTGGAAGAGGGGGATACCCCGCCGAGTTCCCCGGAGGAGGGGGACACACCGCCGTGTTTCCCGGAGGAGGGGGATGCCCCAGCGGAGGCCCTGGAGGATAAGGTAGCCCCGCCGAGTTCCCCGGAGGAGAAGGAAGCCCCGGCGGAGTCCCTGGAGAAGGGGGAAGCACCTGAGTTCCTCGAAGGAGGGGGAAGCCCCGGCGGAGGCCTCGGAGGAGGCGGAAGTCCCGCCAAGTTCCCCGGAGGAGGGAAAAACCCCGGCGGAGTTCCTGGAGGAGGGGGAAGCCCCTGAGTTCCCCGGAGGAGGGGGAAGCCCCGCCGAATTCCCCTGAGGAGGGAAAAGCCCCGGCGGAGTCCCTGGAGGAGGGGGAAGCCCCGGCGGAGTCCCTGGCGGAGGGGGAAGACCCACCGAGTTCCCCGGAGAAGAAAGAAGCCCCGGCGGAGTCCCTGGAGAAGGGGGAAGCCCCGCCGAGTTTCCTGAAGGAGGAGGAAGCCCCGGCGGAGTTGGAGAAGGGGGAAGCCCCGCCGAGTTCCCTGGAAGAGGGGGAAGCCCAGCCGAGTTCCTCGGAGGAGGGGGTAGCCCCGCGGAGGCCACGGAGGACGTCGAAGCCCCGGCGGAGTTCCTGGAGGAGGGGAAAGCCCCGCCTAGTTCCCCGGAGGATATGGAAGCCCCTGAGTTCCCCGGAGGAGGGGGAAGCCCCGGCGGAGGCTTTGGAGGAGGCGGAAGTCCCGCCTAGTTCCCCTGTGGATGGGGAAGACCCGGCGGAGTCCTTGGAAGAGGGTGAAGCCCCTGAGTCCTCCGGAGGAAGGGAAAGCCCCGGCGGAGGCCCCGAAAGAGGGGGAAGTCCCTCCGAGTTCCCCGGAGGAGGGGGAAGACCCGGCGGTGGCCCCGAATGAGGGGGAAGCCCCGGCGGAGGGCCCGGAGGAGGGAGTCCCGCCGAGTTCCCCGGAGGTAGGGGAAGCCCCGCCGAGTTTTCCGAAGGATTAGGAAGCCCCGGCGGAGTTCCTGGAGGAGAGGGAAGCCCCTGAGTTCCCTGGAGGAGGGGGAAGCCCTGCCGAATTCCCCGGAAGGATGGGGAAGCCCCGGCGGAGTCCCTGGAGAAGGGGGAAGCCCCTGAGTTCCCCGGAGGAGGGGGAAGCCCAGGCGGTTCCCCGGAGGAGGGGGAAGCCCCTCCGAGTTCCCCGGAGGAGGGGGAAACCCCGCCGAGTTTCCCGGAGGAAGGGGAAGCCCCGGCGGAGGCCTCGGAGGAGGCGGAAGTCCCGCCTAGTTCCCCGGAGGAGGGGAAAGCCCCAGCGGGGGCCCCGGTGGAGGTGGGGGAAGCCCCTGTGTTCCCCGGTGGAGGGATAAGCCCCGCCAAATTCCCCGAAGGAGGGGGAAGCCCCGCCGAGTTCCCCGGAAGAGGGGGAAGCCCCGGCGGTGGCCCCGAATGAGGGGGAGGCCCCGGCGGAGGCCCCGGAGGAGGGGGAAGCCCCGCCGAGTTCTCCGGAGGAGGGGGAAGTTCCGGCGGAGGCCTCGGAGGAGGCGGAAGTCCCGCCTAGTTCCCCGAATGAGGGGGAAGCCCCGGCGGAGGCCCCGGAGGAGGGAGACCCGCCGTGGTCCCCGGAGGTGGGGGAAGCCCCGCCGAGTATCCCGGAGGAGGGGGAAGCCCGGGCGAAATTCCTGGAGGAGGGGGAAGCCCCGGCGGAGTCCCTGGAGGAGGGTGAAGCCCCTGAGTTTCTCGGAGGAGGGGGAAGCCTCAGCGGATGCCTCGGAGTAGGCGGAAGTCCCGCCTAGTTCCCCGGAGGAGGGAGAAGCCCCGGCGGAGTCCCTGGAGGAGGATGAAGCCCCTGAGTTCCTCGGAGGAGGGGGAAGGCCGTGCGGAAGCCTCGGAGGAGGCCGAAGTCCCACCTAGTTCCCCGGAGGAGGGGGAAGCCTCGGCGGAGTCCCTGGAGGAAGGTGAAGCCCCTGATTTCCTCGGTGGAGGGGTAAGCCCCGCCGAGTTCCCCTGAGGAGGGGGAAGCCCCGGCTGAGTTCCTGGAGAAGGGGAAGCCACTGAGTTCCTCGGAGGAGGGGGAAGTTCCGGCGGAGGCCTCGGAGGAGGCGGAAGTCCCGCCTAGTTCCCCGGAGGAGGGGGAAACCCAGGTGGAGTTCCTGGAGGGGGGGGAAGCCCCTGAGTAACCCGGAGGAGGGGGAAGCCCCGCCGAATTTCCCGGAGAAGGGGGAAGCCCCGGCGGAGTCCCTTGGAGAAGGAAGCCCCTGAGTTCCTCGGAGAAGGGGGAAGTCCCGCCTAGTTCCCCGGTGGAGGGGGAAGCCCCGGCGGAGTCCTTGGAGGAGGGTGAAGCCCCTGAGATCTCCGGCAGAGGGGGATGCCCCGGCAGAGGCCACGGAGGAGGGGGAAGCCCCGCCGAGTTCCCCGGAGGAGGTGGAAGCCCCGGCGGTGGCCCCGAATGAGGGGGAAGCCCCGGTGGAGGCCACGGAGGAGGGTGTCCCGCCGAGTTCCCCGGAGGTGGGGGAAGCCCCGCCGAGTTTCCTGGAAGAGGGGGAAGCCCCGGCGGTGTCCCTGGAGGAGGGGGAAGCCCCCGCGGAGTCCCTGGCGGCGGGGGAAGCCCCGCCGAGTTTCCCGGAGGAGGGGGAAGCCCCAGCGGAGGCCCCGGTAAAGGTGGGGGCAGCCCCGCCAATTTCCCCGGAGGTGGGGGAAGCCCCGGCGGAGTCCCTGGAGGAGGGTGAAGCCCCTGAGTTCCCCGGTGGAGGGGTAAGGCCCGCTAAATTCCCCGAAGGAGGGGGAAGCCCAGGCGGTGTCCCTGGAGGAGGGGGAAGCCCCCGCGGTGTCCCTGGCTGCGGGGGAGGCCCCGCCGAGTTCCCCGGAGGAGGGGGAAGTTCCAGCGGAGGCCTCGGAGGAGGCGGAAGTCCCGCTTGTTTTCCCGGAGGAGGAGGATGCCCCGGCGGAGTCCCTGGAAGAGGGTGAAGCCCCGGAGGTGGCCCCGGAGGAGGGGGAAGCCCCGCCGAGTTCCCCGGAGGAGGGGGAAACCCCGCCGAGTTTCCCGGAGGAGAGGGAAGCCCCGGCGGAGTCCCTGGGGGTGGGGGCAGCCCCGCCAAATTCCCCGGAGGAGGTGGAAGCCCCGGCGAAGGCCTCGGAGGAGGCGGCAGTCCCGCCTAGTTCCCCGGACGAGGGGGAAGCCCCGGCGGAGTCCCTGGAGAAGGGAAAAGCCCCTGAGTTTCCCGGAGGAGGGGGAAGCCCCGGTGGTTGCCCCGGAGGAGGGGGAAGCCCAGGCGGAAGCCCCGGTGGAGGGGGAAGCCCCGCCGAGTTCCCCGGAGAAGGGGGAAACCCCGCCGAGTTTCCCGGAGGAGAGGGAAGCCCCGGCGGAGTCCCTGGGGGTGGGGGCAGCCCCGCCAAATTCCCCGGAGGAGGTGGAAGCCCCGGCGGAGGCCTCGGAGGTGGCGGCAGTCCCGCCTAGTTCCCCGGACGAGGGGAAAGACCCGGCGGAGTCCCTGGAGGAGGTTGAAGCCCCTGAGTTCCCCAGTGAAGGGGTAAGCCCCGCCGAGTTTTTCGGAGGAGAGAAAAGCCCCGGCGGTGTCCCTGGAGGAGGGGGAAGCCCCCGCGGAGTCCCTGGCGGCGGGGGAAGCCCCGCCGAGTTCCCCGGAGGTGGGGGAAGTTCCGGCGGAGGCCACGGAGGAGGCGGAAGTCCCGCCTAAGGCTCGACGGAGTCCCTGGAGAAGGGTGAAGCCCCTGAGTTCCCCGGTGGAGGGGTAAGCATCGCCAAATTCCCCGGAGGAGGGGGAAGCCTCGGCGGTGTCCCTGGAGGAGGGGGAAGTCCCCGCGGAGTCCCTGGCGGCGGGGGAAGCCCCGCCGAGTTCCCCGGAGGAGAAGGAACTTCCGGCGGAGGCCTCGGAGGAGGCGGAAGTCCTGCCTAGTTCCCCGGAGGAGGGGGATGCCCCGGCGGAGTCCCTGGAGGAGAGTGAAGCCCCTGAGTTCTCCGGAGTAGGGGGAAGCCCCGGCGGAGGCCCCGGAGGAGGGGGAAGCCCCGCCGAGTTCCCCGGAGAAGGGGGAAGCCCCGGCAGTGGCCCTTAATAAGGGGGAAGCCCCGGCGGAGGCCCCGGAGGAGGGAGACCCGCCGAGTTGCCCGGAGGAGGGGGAAGCCCCGGCGGAAGCCTCGGAGTAGGCTGAAGTCCCGCCTAGTTCCCCGGAGGTGGGGGAAGCCCCGGAGCAGTCCCTGGAGGAGGGGGAAGCCCCTGAGTTCCCCGGAGGAGGGGGAAGCCCCGCCGAGTTCCCTGGAGGAGGGGGAAACCCCGCCGAGTTGCCCGGAGGAGGGGGAAGCCCCAGCGGAGTCCCCAGTGGATAAGGAAGCCCCGCCGAGTTCCCCGGGAGAGGGGGAAGCCCCGGCGGAGTCCCTGGTGGTGGGGGCAGCCCCGCCGAGCTACCCGGAGGAGAAGGAAGCCCCAGCGGAGTCCCTAGCGGAGAGGAAAGCCCCTGAGTTCCCCGGAGAAGGGGGAAGCACCGGCGGTGGCCCCGGCGGAGGAAGAAGCCCTGGCGGAGTCCTTGGAGGTGGGGAAAGCCCTGGCGGAGGCCCCGGAGGAGGGGGAAGCCCCGGCGGAGGCCCCGGAGGTGGGGGAAGTCCCGCCGAATTCCAAGGAGGTGAAGGAAGCCCCGCCGAGTACCCCTTTGGAGGGGAAAGCCCCGGCGGAGTCCCTGGCGGAGGGGTATGCCCCGCCGAGTTCCCCGGAGGAGGGGGAAGCCCCGGCGGAGTCCCTGGAGGAGGGGGAAGGCCCAGCGGATGCCCCGGAGGAGGAGAAAGCACCGGCGGTGGCCCCGGAGGAGAGGGAAGCCCCGGCGGTGTCTCTGGTGGAGGGGAAAGCCCCGCCGAGTTCCCCGGAGGAGGGGGATCCCCGGCGGAGTCCCTGGAGAAAGGGAAAGCCCCTGAGTTCCTTGGAGGAGGGGGAAGCCCTGGCGGTGGCCCCGAATGAGGGGGAAGCCTCGGCGGAGGCCCCGGAAGAGGGGGATACCCCGCCGAGTTCCCCGGAAGAGGGGGACACACCGCCGTGTTTCCCGGAGGAGGGGAAAATCCCGGCGGAGTTCCTGGAGGAGGAAGAAGCCCCTGAGTTCCCCGGAGGAGGGGGAAGCCCCGGCGGAGGCCCCAGAGGAGGCCCCGGAGGAGGGAGACCCGCCGAGTACCCCGGAGGAGGGGGAAGCCCCGGCGGTGTCCCCGAATGAGGGGGAAGCCCCGGCGGAGGCCCCAGAGGAGGCCCCGGAGGAGGGAGACCCGCCGAGTACCCCGGAGGTGGGGGAAGCCCCGCCGAGTTTCCCGGAAGAGGGGGAAGCCCCGGCGGTGCCCCTGGAGGAGAGGGAAGATCCCGCGGAGTCCCTGGCGGCGGGGGAAGCCCCTCCGAGTTTCCCGGAAGAGGGGGAAGCCCCGGCGGTGTCCCTGGAGGAGAGGGAAGATCCCGCGGAGTCCCTGGCGGCGGGGGAAGCCCCGCCGAGTTTCCCGGAGGAGGGGGAAGCCCCGGTGGTTGCCCCGGAGGAGGGGGAAGCCCAGGCGGAAGCCCCGGTGGAGGGGGAAGCCCCGCCGAGTTCCCCGGAGAAGGGGGAAACCCCGCCGAGTTTCCCGGAGGAGAGGGAAGCCCCGGCGGAGTCCCTGGGGGTGGGGGCAGCCCCGCCAAATTCCCCGGAGGAGGTGGAAGCCCCGGCGGAGGCCTCGGAGGAGGCGGCAGTCCCGCCTAGTTCCCCGGACGAGGGGAAAGACCCGGCGGAGTCCCTGGAGGAGGTTGAAGCCCCTGAGTTCCCCAGTGAAGGGGTAAGCCCCGCCGAGTTTTTCGGAGGAGAGAAAAGCCCCGGCGGTGTCCCTGGAGGAGGGGGAAGCCCCCGCGGAGTCCCTGGCGGCGGGGGAAGCCCCGCCGAGTTCCCCGGAGGTGGGGGAAGTTCCGGCGGAGGCCACGGAGGAGGCGGAAGTCCCGCCTAAGGCTCGACGGAGTCCCTGGAGAAGGGTGAAGCCCCTGAGTTCCCCGGTGGAGGGGTAAGCATCGCCAAATTCCCCGGAGGAGGGGGAAGCCTCGGCGGTGTCCCTGGAGGAGGGGGAAGTCCCCGCGGAGTCCCTGGCGGCGGGGGAAGCCCCGCCGAGTTCCCCGGAGGAGAAGGAACTTCCGGCGGAGGCCTCGGAGGAGGCGGAAGTCCTGCCTAGTTCCCCGGAGGAGGGGGATGCCCCGGCGGAGTCCCTGGAGGAGAGTGAAGCCCCTGAGTTCTCCGGAGTAGGGGGAAGCCCCGGCGGAGGCCCCGGAGGAGGGGGAAGCCCCGCCGAGTTCCCCGGAGAAGGGGGAAGCCCCGGCAGTGGCCCTTAATAAGGGGGAAGCCCCGGCGGAGGCCCCGGAGGAGGGAGACCCGCCGAGTTGCCCGGAGGAGGGGGAAGCCCCGGCGGAAGCCTCGGAGTAGGCTGAAGTCCCGCCTAGTTCCCCGGAGGTGGGGGAAGCCCCGGCGCAGTCCCTGGAGGAGGGGGAAGCCCCTGAGTTCCCCGGAGGAGGGGGAAGCCCTGGCGGTTGCCCTGGAGGAGGGGGAAGCCCAGGCGGAGGCCCCGGAAGAGGGGGAAGCCCCGCCGAGTTCCCTGGAGGAGGGGGAAACCCCGCCGAGTTGCCCGGAGGAGGGGGAAGCCCCAGCGGAGGCCCCAGTGGATAAGGAAGCCCCGCCGAGTTCCCCGGGAGAGGGGGAAGCCCCGGCGGAGTCCCTGGTGGTGGGGGCAGCCCCGCCGAGCTACCCGGAGGAGAAGGAAGCCCCAGCGGAGTCCCTAGCGGAGAGGAAAGCCCCTGAGTTCCCCGGAGAAGGGGGAAGCACCGGCGGTGGCCCCGGCGGAGGAAGAAGCCCTGGCGGAGTCCTTGGAGGTGGGGAAAGCCCTGGCGGAGGCCCCGGAGGAGGGGGAAGCCCCGGCGGAGGCCCCGGAGGTGGGGGAAGTCCCGCCGAATTCCAAGGAGGAGAAGGAAGCCCCGCCGAGTACCCCTTTGGAGGGGAAAGCCCCGGCGGAGTCCCTGGCGGAGGGGTATGCCCCGCCGAGTTCCCCGGAGGAGGGGGAAGCCCCGGCGGAGTCCCTGGAGGAGGGGGAAGGCCCAGCGGATGCCCCGGAGGAGGAGAAAGCACCGGCGGTGGCCCCGGAGGAGAGGGAAGCCCCGGCGGTGTCTCTGGTGGAGGGGAAAGCCCCGCCGAGTTCCCCGGAGGAGGGGGATCCCCGGCGGAGTCCCTGGAGAAAGGGAAAGCCCCTGAGTTCCTTGGAGGAGGGGGAAGCCCTGGCGGTGGCCCCGAATGAGGGGGAAGCCTCGGCGGAGGCCCCGGAAGAGGGGGATACCCCGCCGAGTTCCCCGGAAGAGGGGGACACACCGCCGTGTTTCCCGGAGGAGGGGAAAATCCCGGCGGAGTTCCTGGAGGAGGAAGAAGCCCCTGAGTTCCCCGGAGGAGGGGGAAGCCCCGGCGGAGGCCCCAGAGGAGGCCCCGGAGGAGGGAGACCCGCCGAGTACCCCGGAGGAGGGGGAAGCCCCGGCGGTGTCCCCGAATGAGGGGGAAGCCCCGGCGGAGGCCCCAGAGGAGGCCCCGGAGGAGGGAGACCCGCCGAGTACCCCGGAGGTGGGGGAAGCCCCGCCGAGTTTCCCGGAAGAGGGGGAAGCCCCGGCGGTGCCCCTGGAGGAGAGGGAAGATCCCGCGGAGTCCCTGGCGGCGGGGGAAGCCCCTCCGAGTTTCCCGGAAGAGGGGGAAGCCCCGGCGGTGTCCCTGGAGGAGAGGGAAGATCCCGCGGAGTCCCTGGCGGCGGGGGAAGCCCCGCCGAGTTTCCCGGAGGAGGGGGAAGCCCCAGCGGGGGCCCCGGTGGAGGTGGGGGAAGCCCCTGTGTTCCCCGGTGGAGGGGTAAGCCCCGCCGAGTTCCCCGGAGGAGGCGGAAGTCCCGCCTAGTTCCCCGAATGAGGGGGAAGCCCCGGCGGAGGCCCCGGAGGAGGGAGACCCGCCGTGGTCCCCGGAGGTGGGGGAAGCCCCGCCGAGTATCCCGGAGGAGGGGGAAGCCCCGGCGAAATTCCTGGAGAAGAGGGAAGCCCCTGAGTTCCTCGGAGGAGGGGGAAGCCTCGGCGGAAGCCTCGGAGTAGGCGGATGTCCCGCCTAGTTCCCCGGAGGAGGGGGAAGCCCCGGCGGAGTCCCTGGAGGAGGATGAAGCCCCTGAGTTTCTCGGAGGAAGGGGAAAGGCCCGGCGGAAGCCTCGGAGGAGGCGGAAGTCCCACCTAGTTCCCCGGAGGAGGGGGAAGCCTCGCCGGAGTCCCTGGAGGAAGGTGAAGCCCCTGATTACCTCGGTGGAGGGGTAAGCCCCGCCGAGTTCCCCGGAGGAGGGGGAAGCCCCGGCGGAGTTCCTGGAGAAGGGGAAGCCACTGAGTTCCTCGGAGGAGGGGGAAGTTCCGGCGGAGGCCTCGGAGGAGGCGGAAGTCCCGCCTAGTTCCCCGGAGGAGGGGGAAACCCAGGCGGAGTTCCTGGAGGGGGGGGAAGCCCCTGAGTAACCCGGAGGAGGGGGAAGCCCCGCCGAATTTCCCGGAGAAGGGGGAAGCCCCGGCGGAGTCCCTTGGAGAAGGAAGCCCCTGAGTTCCTTGGAGGAGGGGGAAGTCCCGCCTAGTTCCCCGGTGGAGGGGGAAGACCCGGCGGAGTCCTTGGAGGAGGGTGAAGCCCCTGAGATCTCCGGGGAGGGGGATGCCTCGGCAGAGGCCACGGAGGAGGGGGAAGCCCCGCCGAGTTCCCCGGAGGAGGTGGAAGCCCCGGCGGTGGCCCCGAATGAGGGGGAAGCCCCGGCGGAGGCCACGGAGGAGGGTGTCCCGTCGAGTTCCCCGGAGGTGGGGGAAGCCCCGCCGAGTTTCCTGGAAGAGGGGGAAGCCCCGGCGGTGTCCCTGGAGGAGGGGGAAGCCCCCGCGGAGTCCCTGGTGGAGGTGGGGGCAGCCCCGCCAATTTCCCCGGAGGTGGAGGAAGCCCCGGCGGAGTCCCTGGAGGAGGGTGAAGCCCCTGAGTTCCCCGGTGGAGGGGTAAGCCCCGCTAAATTCCCCGAAGGAGGGGGAAGCCCGGCCGTGTCCCTGGAGGAGGGGGAAGCCCCCGCGGTGTCCCTGGCTGCGGGCGAAGCCCCGCCGAGTTCCCCGAAGGAGGGGGAAGTTCCAGCGGAGGCCTCGGAGGAGGCGGAAGTCCCGCCTAGTTCCCCGGAGGAGGGGGATGCCCCGGCGGAGTCCCTGGAAGAGGGTGAAGCCCCGGAGGTGGCCCCGGAGGAGGGGGAAGCACCGCCGAGTTCCCCGGAGGAGGGGGAAACCCCGCCGAGTTTCCCGGAGAAGAGGGAAGCCCCGGTGGAGTCCCTGGGGGTGGGGGCAGCCCCGCCAAATTCCCCGGAGTCGGTGGAAGCCCCGGCGGAGGCCTCGGAGGAGGCGGCAGTCCCGCCTAGTTCCCCGGACGAGGGGGAAGCCCCGGCGGAGTCCCTGGAGGAGGGTGAAGCCCCTAAGTTCCCCGGTGGAGGGGTTAGCCCCGCCGAGTTCCCCGGAGGAGAGAAATGCCCCGGCGGTGTCCCTGGAGGAGGGGGAAGCCCCCGCGGAGTCCCTGGCGGCGGGGGAAGCCCTTCCGAGTTCACCGGAGGTGGGGGAAGTTCCGGCGGAGGCCACGGAGGAGGCGGAAGTCCCGCCTAAGGCTCGGCGGAGTCCCTGGAGAAGGGTGAAGCCCCTGAGTTCCCCGGTGGAGGGGTAAGCACCGCCAAATTCCCCGGAGGAGGGGGAAGCCCCGGCGGTGTCCCTGGAGGAGGTGGAAGCCCCCGCGGAGTCCCTGGCGGCGGGGGAAGCCCAGCCGAGTTTCCCGGAGGAGAAGGAAGTTCCGGCGGAGGCCTCGGAGGAGGTGGAAGTCCTGCCTAGTTCCCCGGAGGAGGGGGATGCCCCGGCGGAGTCCCTGGAGGAGAGTGAAGCTTTGAGTTCTCCGGAGTAGGGGGAAGCCCCGGCGGAGGCCCCGGAGGAGGGGGAAGCCCCGCCGAGTTCCCCGGAGAAGGGGGAAGCCCCGGCAGTGGCCCCGAATAAGGGGGAAGCCCCGGCGGAGGCCCCGGAGGAGGGAGACCCGCCGAGTTGCCCGGAGGAGGGGGAAGCCCCGGCGGAAGCCTCGGAGTAGGCTGAAGTCCCGCCTAGTTCCCCGGAGGTGCCCCGGCGCAGTCCCTGGAGGAGGGGGAAGCCCCTGAGTTCGCCGGAGGAGGGGGAAGCCCTGGCGGTTCACCTGGATGAGGGGGAAGCCCAGGCGGAGGCCCCGGAAGAGGGGGAAGCCCCGCCGAGTTCCCTGGAGGAGGGGGAAACCCCGCCGAGTTGCCCGGAGGAGGGGGAAGCCCCAGCGGAGGCCCCAGTGGATAAGGAAGCCCCGCCGAGTTCCCCGGGGGAGGGGGAAGCCCCGGCGGAGTCCCTGTTGGTGGGGGCAGCCCCGCCGAGCTACCCGGAGGAGGGGGAAGCCCTAGCGGAGTCCCTAGCGGAGAGGAAAGCCCCTGAGTTCCCCGGAGAAGGGGGAAGCACCGGCGGTGGCCCCGGCGGAGGAAGAAGCCCTGGCGGAGTCCTTGGAGGTTGGGAAAGCCCTGGCGGAGGCCCCGGAGGATGGGGAAGCCCTGGCGGAGGCCCCGGAGGTGGGGGAAGTCCCGCCGAATTCCAAGGAGGAGAAGGAAGCCCCGCCGAGTACCCCTTTGGAGGGGGAAGCCCCGGCGGAGTCCCTGGCGGATGGGTATGACCCGCCGAGTTCCCCGGAGGAGGGGGAAGCCCCGGCGCAGTCCCTGGAGGAGGGGGAAGGCCCAGCGGATGCCCCGGAGGAGGAGAAAGCACCGGCGGTGGCCCCGGAGGAGAGGGAAGCCCCGGCGGTGTCTCTGGTGGAGGGGAAAGCCCCGGCAGAGGTTCCGGTGGAGGGGGAAGCCCCAGCGGATGCCACGGAGAAGGGTGAAGGCCTGGCGAAGGCCCCAGAGGAGAAGGTAGCCCCGCCGAGTTTCCCGGAGGAGGGGGACGCCCCGGCGGAGTCTTGGGAGGAGGGTGAAGCCCCGGTGAAGGCTCCGGGGGAGGGGGAAGCTCCTGAGGTCCCCGGTGGAGGGGGAAGCCCCGCCGAATTCCCCTGCCAAAGGGGAAAGCCTCGGCGGAGTCCCTGGAGGAAAGGGAAGGCCCGGCGGAGTCCCTGGCGGAGGGGGACGACCCGGGGGAGTCCCTGGAGAAGGGTGAAGCCCAGCCGAGTTTCCCGGAGGAGAAGGAAGTTCCGGCGGAGGCCTCGGAGGAGGCGGAAGTCCCACCTAGTTCCCCGGAGGAGGGGGAAGCCTCGCCGGAGTCCCTGGAGGAAGGTGAAGCCCCTGATTTCCTCGGTGGAGGGGTAAGCCCCGCCGAGTTCCCCGGAGGAGGGGGAAGCCCCGGCGGAGTTCCTGGAGAAGGGGAAGCCACTGAGTTCCTCGGAGGAGGGGGAAGTTCCGGCGGAGGCCTCGGAGGAGGCGGAAGTCCCGCCTAGTTCCCCGGAGGAGGGGGAAACCCAGGCGGAGTTGGGGGGGGGGGGAAGCCCCTGAGTAACCCGGAGGAGGGGGAAGCCCCGCCGAATTTCCCGGAGAAGGGGGAAGCCCCGGCGGAGTCCCTTGGAGAAGGAAGCCCCTGAGTTCCTTGGAGGAGGGGGAAGTCCCGCCTAGTTCCCCGGTGGAGGGGGAAGACCCGGCGGAGTCCTTGGAGGAGGGTGAAGCCCCTGAGATCTCCGGGGAGGGGGATGCCTCGGCAGAGGCCACGGAGGAGGGGGAAGCCCCGCCGAGTTCCCCGGAGGAGGTGGAAGCCCCGGCGGTGGCCCCGAATGAGGGGGAAGCCCCGGCGGAGGCCACGGAGGAGGGTGTCCCGTCGAGTTCCCCGGAGGTGGGGGAAGCCCCGCCGAGTTTCCTGGAAGAGGGGGAAGCCCCGGCGGTGTCCCTGGAGGAGGGGGAAGCCCCCGCGGAGTCCCTGGTGGAGGTGGGGGCAGCCCCGCCAATTTCCCCGGAGGTGGAGGAAGCCCCGGCGGAGTCCCTGGAGGAGGGTGAAGCCCCTGAGTTCCCCGGTGGAGGGGTAAGCCCCGCTAAATTCCCCGAAGGAGGGGGAAGCCCGGCCGTGTCCCTGGAGGAGGGGGAAGCCCCCGCGGTGTCCCTGGCTGCGGGCGAAGCCCCGCCGAGTTCCCCGAAGGAGGGGGAAGTTCCAGCGGAGGCCTCGGAGGAGGCGGAAGTCCCGCCTAGTTCCCCGGAGGAGGGGGATGCCCCGGCGGAGTCCCTGGAAGAGGGTGAAGCCCCGGAGGTGGCCCCGGAGGAGGGGGAAGCACCGCCGAGTTCCCCGGAGGAGGGGGAAACCCCGCCGAGTTTCCCGGAGAAGAGGGAAGCCCCGGTGGAGTCCCTGGGGGTGGGGGCAGCCCCGCCAAATTCCCCGGAGTCGGTGGAAGCCCCGGCGGAGGCCTCGGAGGAGGCGGCAGTCCCGCCTAGTTCCCCGGACGAGGGGGAAGCCCCGGCGGAGTCCCTGGAGGAGGGTGAAGCCCCTAAGTTCCCCGGTGGAGGGGTTAGCCCCGCCGAGTTCCCCGGAGGAGAGAAATGCCCCGGCGGTGTCCCTGGAGGAGGGGGAAGCCCCCGCGGAGTCCCTGGCGGCGGGGGAAGCCCTTCCGAGTTCACCGGAGGTGGGGGAAGTTCCGGCGGAGGCCACGGAGGAGGCGGAAGTCCCGCCTAAGGCTCGGCGGAGTCCCTGGAGAAGGGTGAAGCCCCTGAGTTCCCCGGTGGAGGGGTAAGCACCGCCAAATTCCCCGGAGGAGGGGGAAGCCCCGGCGGTGTCCCTGGAGGAGGTGGAAGCCCCCGCGGAGTCCCTGGCGGCGGGGGAAGCCCAGCCGAGTTTCCCGGAGGAGAAGGAAGTTCCGGCGGAGGCCTCGGAGGAGGTGGAAGTCCTGCCTAGTTCCCCGGAGGAGGGGGATGCCCCGGCGGAGTCCCTGGAGGAGAGTGAAGCCCCTGAGTTCTCCGGAGTAGGGGGAAGCCCCGGCGGAGGCCCCGGAGGAGGGGGAAGCCCCGCCGAGTTCCCCGGAGAAGGGGGAAGCCCCGGCAGTGGCCCCGAATAAGGGGGAAGCCCCGGCGGAGGCCCCGGAGGAGGGAGACCCGCCGAGTTGCCCGGAGGAGGGGGAAGCCCCGGCGGAAGCCTCGGAGTAGGCTGAAGTCCCGCCTAGTTCCCCGGAGGTGCCCCGGCGCAGTCCCTGGAGGAGGGGGAAGCCCCTGAGTTCGCCGGAGGAGGGGGAAGCCCTGGCGGTTCACCTGGATGAGGGGGAAGCCCAGGCGGAGGCCCCGGAAGAGGGGGAAGCCCCGCCGAGTTCCCTGGAGGAGGGGGAAACCCCGCCGAGTTGCCCGGAGGAGGGGGAAGCCCCAGCGGAGGCCCCAGTGGATAAGGAAGCCCCGCCGAGTTCCCCGGGGGAGGGGGAAGCCCCGGCGGAGTCCCTGTTGGTGGGGGCAGCCCCGCCGAGCTACCCGGAGGAGGGGGAAGCCCTAGCGGAGTCCCTAGCGGAGAGGAAAGCCCCTGAGTTCCCCGGAGAAGGGGGAAGCACCGGCGGTGGCCCCGGCGGAGGAAGAAGCCCTGGCGGAGTCCTTGGAGGTTGGGAAAGCCCTGGCGGAGGCCCCGGAGGATGGGGAAGCCCTGGCGGAGGCCCCGGAGGTGGGGGAAGTCCCGCCGAATTCCAAGGAGGAGAAGGAAGCCCCGCCGAGTACCCCTTTGGAGGGGGAAGCCCCGGCGGAGTCCCTGGCGGATGGGTATGACCCGCCGAGTTCCCCGGAGGAGGGGGAAGCCCCGGCGGAGTCCCTGGAGGAGGGGGAAGGCCCAGCGGATGCCCCGGAGGAGGAGAAAGCACCGGCGGTGGCCCCGGAGGAGAGGGAAGCCCCGGCGGTGTCTCTGGTGGAGGGGAAAGCCCCGGCAGAGGTTCCGGTGAAGGGGGAAGCCCCAGCGGATGCCACGGAGAAGGGTGAAGGCCCGGCGAAGGCCCCAGAGGAGAAGGTAGCCCCGCCGAGTTTCCCGGAGGAGGGGGACGCCCCGGCGGAGTCTTGGGAGGAGGGTGAAGCCCCGGTGAAGGCTCCGGGGGAGGGGGAAGCTCCTGAGGTCCCCGGTGGAGGGGGAAGCCCCGCCGAATTCCCCTGCCAAAGGGGAAAGCCTCGGCGGAGTCCCTGGAGGAAAGGGAAGGCCCGGCGGAGTCCCTGGCGGAGGGGGACGACCCGGGGGAGTCCCTGGAGAAGGGTGAAGCCCCGCCGAGTTCCCCTGAAGAGGGGGAAGCCCCGCCGAGCTCTCCGGAGGAGGGGGTAGCCCCGGCGGAGGCCCCGGAGGACGGGGAAGCCCCGGCAGAGTCTTTGGCGGAGGGGGAAGCCCCGCCGAGTTCCCCGGAGGAGGGGGATCCCCGGCGGAGTCCCTGGAGAAAGGGAAAGCCCCTGAGTTCCTTGGAGGAGGGGGAAGCCCCGGCGGAGTTCCTGGAGGAGTGGGAAGCCCCGGCGGAGGCCCCGGAGGAGGGGGAAGCCCCGCCGAGTTCCCCGGAGGAGGGGGAAGCCCATGCGAAGTCCCTGGAGTAGGGGGAAGCCCCTGAGTTCCTCGGAGGAGGGGGAAGCCCCGGCGGAGTCCCTGGAGGAGGGGGAAGCCCCGTCGGAGTCCCTGGCGGAGGGGGTAGCCTCGCCGAGTTCCCCGGAGGAGGGGGATGCCCCGCCGAGTTCCCCGATGGAGGGGGAAGTCCCGCCGATTTTCCCGGAGGAGGGGGAAGCCCCGGCGGAGTCCCTAGAGGACGGGGAAGCAACGGTGGAGTCCCTGGAGGAGGGGGAAGCCCCGCCGAGTTCCCCGGAGGAGGAGGAAGCCCCGGCGGAGGCCCCGGAGGAGGGTGAAGCCCCACCTTGTTCCCCGGAGGTGGAGGAAGCCCCGCCGAGTTTCCCGGAGGAGGGCCCCGGCGTATGCCCCGGAGGAGTGGGAAGCCCCGGCGGTGGCCCCGGAGGAGGGGGAAGCCCTGCCGAAATCCGCGGAGGTGGAGGCCCCGGTGGGGGCGAAGCCTAGCCGAGTTTCCCGGAGGTGGGGGAAGCCCCAGCGGAGGCCCCGGTGGATAAGGAAGCCCCGCCGACTTCCACTGAGGAGGGGGAAGCCCCGGCGGAGTCCCTGGAGGTGGGGGCAGCTCCGCCGGGTTCCCCGGAGGTAAGGGAAGCCCCGGCGGAGTCCCTCTAGAAGGAAGAAGCCCCTGAATTCCCCGGAGGAGAGGGAAGCCCCGCCTTGTTCCCCGGAGGAGGGGGATGCCCCGGCGGAGTCCCTGGAGAAGGGGGAAGCCCCGCCGAGTTCCCCAGTGAAGGGGGATGCCTCGCCGAGTACCCCGGAGAAGAGGGAAGCCCCGCCGAGTTCCCCGGAGGTGGGGGAAGCCCCGCGGAGGCCCCGGAGGGGGGGAAGCCCAACCGAGTTTCCCGGAAGGGGGGAGACCCCAGCGGAGGCCCCGGAGGTTAAGGAAGCCCCGCCGAATTCCCCGGAGGAGGGGGAAGCTCCGGCGGTGGCCCCGGAGGAGGGGGAGGCCCCGCCGAGTTCCACGGAGGAGGGGGAAACCCCGCAGAGTTTCCCGGAAGAAAGAGATGCCCCGGCGGAGTCGCTGGAGAAAGGGGAAACCCCGCCGAATTCCCAGGAGGAGGGGGAAGCCCCGGCGGGAGCCCCGAATGAGGAAGAAGCCCCGGTGGAGGTCCCGGAGGAGGATGAAACCCCGGCGGAGGCCCCGGAGAAGGGGGACGCCCCTGAGTTCCCCGGAGAAGGGGGAAGCCCCGGCGGAGGCCCCGAATGAGGAAGAAGCCCCGGGGGAGGCCCCGGAGGAGGAGGACACCCCGGCGGAGGCCCCGGAGGAGGGGTAGCCCCGGCGGAGTCCCTGGAGGAGGGAGACCAGCCGAGTTCCCTGGAGATGGGGGAAGCCCCGCCGAGTTCCCCGATGGAGGGGGCAGTCCCGCCGAATTTCCCGGAGGAGAGGGAAGCCCCGGCGGAGTCCCTGGAGGACGGGGAAGCAACGGTGGAGTCCCTGGAGGAGGGGGAAGCCCCGCCGAGTTCCCCGGAGGATGAGGAAGCCCCGCCGAGTTTCCCGGAGGAGGAGGAATCCCCGGCGGATTCCCTGGAGGAGGTGGAAGCCCCTTAGCTCCCCGGCGGAGGGGGAAGCCCCGCCGAGTTTCCCTGAGGAGGGGGAAGCCCCGCCGAATTCCCCGGAGGAGGGGGAAGCTCCGGTGGTGGCCCCGGTGGAGGGGGAGGCCCCGCCGAGTTCCCCGGAGGGGGGGGGGAAGCCCAGCCGAGTTTCCATGAGGAGGAGGAAGCCCCGGGAGAGTTCCTGGAGGAGGGGGAAGCCCTTGAGTTCCCCGGAGGAGGGGGAAGCCCTTGCGGAGGCCTCGGAGTAGGCGGAAGTCCCGCCTAGTTCCCTGGAGGAGGGGGAAGCCCTGGCGGAGTCCCTGGAGGAGGGGTAAGCCCCTGAGTTCCTCGGAGGAGGGGGAAGCCCCGGCGGAGTCCTTGGACGAGGGGGAAGCTCCGTTAAGTTTTCAGGAGGAGAAGGAAGCCCCGGCGGAGTCCCTGGCGGAGGAGGAAGCCCCGCCGTGTTCCCTGGAGGAGGGGAAAGCCCCGGGGGAATCCCTGGAGAAGGGGGAAGCCCCTGAGTTCCACGGAGGAGGGGGAAGCCCCGGCGAAGTCCATGGAGAAGGAAAAAGCCCCTGAGTTCTTCGGAGGAGGGGGAAGCCCCGGCGGAGGCTTTGGAGGAGGCGGAAGTCCCGCCTAGTTCCCCGGTGGAGGGGGAAGCCCCGGCGGAGTCCTTGAAGGAGGGTGAAGCCCCTGAGATCTCCGGCAGAGGGGGATGCCCCGGCAGAGGCCACGGAGGAGGGGGAAGCCCCGCCGAGTTCCCCGGAGGTGGTGGAAGCCCCGGCGGTGGCCCCGAATGAGGGGGAAGCCCCGGCGGAGGCCATGGAGGAGGGTGTCCCGCCAAGTTCCCCGGAGGTGGGGGAAGCCCCGCCGAGTTTCCTGGAAGAGGGGGAAGCCCCGGCGGTGTCCCTGGAGGAGGGGGAAGCCCCCGCGGAGTCCCTGGCGGCGGGGGAAGCCCCGCCGAGTTTCCCGGAGGAGGGGGAAGCCCCAGCGGAGGCCCCGGTGGAGGTGGGGGCAGCCCCGCCAATTTCCCCGGAGGTGGGGGAAGCCCCGGCGGAGTCCCTGGAGGAGGGGGAAGTTCCGGCGGAGGCCACGGAGGAGGCGGAAGTCCCGCCTAAGGCTCGACGGAGTCCCTGGAGAAGGGTGAAGCCCCTGAGTTCCCCGGTGGAGGGGGAAGCCCCAGCGGAGGCCCCGGTGGAGGTGGGGGCAGCCCCGCCAAATTCCCCGGAGGAGGGGGAAGCCCCCGCGGAGTCCCTGGCGGCGGGGAAAGCCCCGCCGAATTCCCCGGAGGAGGGGGAAGCCCCGGCGGTGGCCCCGAATGAGGGGGAAGCCTCGGCGGAGGCCCTGGAAGAGGGGGATACCCCGCCGAGTTCCCCGGAGGAGGGGGACACACCGCCGTGTTTCCCGGAGGAGAGGGATGCCCCAGCGGAGGCCCTGGAGGATAAAGTAGCCCCGCCGAGTTCCCCGGAGGAGGGGCCCCGGCGGAGTCCCTGGAGAAGGGGGAAGCACCTGAGTTCCTCGAAGGAGTGGGAAGCCCCGGCGGAGGCCTCGGAGGAGGCGGAAGTCCCGCCAAGTTCCCCGGAGGAGGGGAAAACCCCGGCGAAGTTCCTGGAGGAGGGGGAACCCCCTGAGTTCCCCGGAGGAGGGGGAAGCCCCGCCGAATTCCCCTGAGGAGGGAAAAGCCCTGGCGGAGTCCCTGGAGGAGGGGGAAGCCCCGGCGGAGTCCCTGGCGGAGGGGGAAGACCCACCGAGTTCCCCGGAGAAGAAAGAAGCCCCGGCGGAGTCCCTGGAGAAGGGGGAAGCCCCGCCGAGTTTCCCGAAGGAGGAGGAAGCCCCGGCGGAGTCCCTGGAGAAGGGGGAAGCCCCGCCGAGTTCCCTGGAAGAGGGGGAAGCCCCGCCGAGTTCCTCGGAGGAGGGGGTAGCCCCGGCGGAGGCCACGGAGGACGTCGAAGCCCCGGCGGAGTTCCTGGAGGAGGGGAAAGCCCCGCCTAGTTCCCCGGAGGATATGGAAGCCCCTGAGTTCCCCGGAGGAGGGGGAAGCCCCGGCGGAGGCTTTGGAGGAGGCGGAAGTCCCGCCTAGTTCCCCTGTGGATGGGGAAGACCCGGCGGAGTCCTTGGAAGAGGGTGAAGCCCCTGAGTCCTCCGGAGGAAGGGAAAGCCCCGGCGGAGGCCATGAAAGAGGGGGAAGTCCCTCCAAGTTCCCCGGAGGAGGGGGAAGACCCGGCGGTGGCCCCGAATGAGGGGGAAGCCCCGGCGGAGGGCCCGGAGGAGGGAGTCCCGCCGAGTTCCCCGGAGGTAGGGGAAGCCCCGCCGAGTTTTCCGGAGGATTAGGAAGCCCCGGCGGAGTTCCTGGAGGAGGGGGAAGCCCCTGAGTTCCCTGGAGGAGGGGGAAGCCCTGCCGAATTCCCCGGAAGGATGGGGAAGCCCCGGCGGAGTCCCTGGAGGAGGGGGAAGCCCCTGAGTTCCCCGGAGGAGGGGGAAGCCCAGGCGGTTCCCCGGAGGAGGGGGAAGCCCCTCCGAGTTCCCCGGAAGAGGGGGAAACCCCGCCGAGTTTCCCGGAGGAGGGGGAAGCCCCGGCGGAGGCCTCGGAGGAGGCGGAAGTCCCGCCTAGTTCCCCGGAGGAGGGGATAGCCCCAGCGGGGGCCCCGGTGGAGGTGGGGGAAGCCCCTGTGTTCCCCGGTGGAGGGATAAGCCCCGCCAAATTCCCCGAAGGAGGGGGAAGCCCCGGCGGAGGCCCCGAAGGAGGGGGAAGCCCCGCCGAGTTCCCCGGAGGAGGGGGAAGCCCCGGCGGTGGCCCCGAATGAGGGGGAGGCCCCGGCAGAGGCCCCGGAGGAGGGGGAAGCCCCGCCGAGTTCTCCGGAGGAGGGGGAAGTTCCGGCGGAGGCCTCGGAGGAGGCGGAAGTCCCACCTAGTTCCCCGAATGAGGGGGAAGCCCCGGCGGAGGCCCCGGAGGAGGGAGACCCGCCGTGGTCCCCGGAGGTGGGGGAAGCCCCGCCGAGTATCCCGGAGGAGGGGGAAGCCCGGGCGAAATTCCTGGAGGAGGGGGAAGCCCCTGAGTTCCCCGGAGGAGGGGGAAGCCCTGCCGAATTCCCCGGAGGATGGGGAAGCCCCGGCGGAGTCCCTGGAGAAGAGGGAAGCCCCTGAGTTCCTCGGAGGAGGGGGAAGCCTCGGCGGAAGCCTCGGAGTAGGCGGAAGTCCCGCCTAGTTCCCCGGAGGAGGGGGAAGCCCCGGCGGAGTCCCTTGGAGAAGGAAGCCCCTGAGTTCCTCGGAGGAGGGGGAAGTCCCGCCTAGTTCCCCGGTGGAGGGGGAAGCCCCGGCGGAGTCCTTGGAGGAGGGTGAAGCCCCTGAGATCTCCGGCAGAGGGGGATGCCCCGGCAGAGGCCACGGAGGAGGGGGAAGCCCCGCCGAGTTCCCCGGAGGAGGTGGAAGCCCCGGCGGTGGCCCCGAATGAGGGGGAAGCCCCGGCGGAGGCCACGGAGGAGGGTGTCCCGCCGAGTTCCCCGGAGGTGGGGGAAGCCCCGCCGAGTTTCCTGGAAGAGGGGGAAGCCCCGGTGGTGTCCCTGGAGGAGGGGAAAGCCCCCGCGGAGTCCCTGGCGGCGGGGGAAGCCCCGCCGAGTTTCCCGGAGGAGGGGGAGGCCCCAGCGGAGGCCCCGGTAAAGGTGGGGGCAGCCCCGCCAATTTCCCCGGAGGTGGGGGAAGCCCCGGCGGAGTCCCTGGAGGAGGGTGAAGCCCCTGAGTTCCCCGGTGGAGGGGTAAGCCCCGCTAAATTCCCCGAAGGAGGGGGAAGCCCAGGCGGTGTCCCTGGAGGAGGGGGAAGCCCCGGCGGTGGCCCCGGAGGAGGGGGAAGCCCCGCCGAGTTCCCCGGAGGAGGGGGAAACCCCGCCGAGTTTCCCGGAGGAGAGGGAAGCCCCGGCGGAGTCCCTGGGGGTGGAGGCAGCCCCGCCAAATTCCCCGGAGAAGGTGGAAGCCCCGGCGGAGGCCTCGGAGGAGGCGGCAGTCCCGCCAAGTTCCCCGGACGAGGGGGAAGCCCCGGCGGAGTCCCTGGAGGAGGGTGAAGCCCCTGAGTTCCCCGGTGAAGGGGTTAGCCCCGCCGAGTTCCCCGGAGGAGAGAAAAGCCCCGGCGGTGTCCCTTGAGGAGGGGGAAGCCCCCGCGGAGTCCCTGGCGGCGGGGGAAGCCCCGCCGAGTTCCCCGGAGGTGGGGGAAGTTCCGGCGGAGGCCACGGAGGAGGCGGAAGTCCCGCCTAAGGCTCAAAGGAGTCCCTGGAGAAGGGTGAAGCCCCTGAGTTCCCCGGTGGAGGGGTAAGCACCACCAAATTCCCCGGAGGAGGGGGAAGCCCCGGCGGTGTCCCTGGAGGAGGGGGAAGCCCCCGCGGAGTCCCTGGCGGCGGGGGAAGCCCCGGCGGAGTCCCTGGCGGAGGGGGAAGACCCACCGAGTTCCCCGGAGAAGAAAGAAGCCCCGGCGGAGTCCCTGGAGAAGGGGGAAGCCCCGCCGAGTTTCCCGAAGGAGGAGGAAGCCCCGGCGGAGTCCCTGGAGAAGGGGGAAGCCCCGCCGAGTTCCCCGGAGGAGGGGGAAGCCCCGGCGGTGGCCCCGAATGAGGAGGAGGCCCCGGCGGAGTCCCTGGAGGAGGATGAAGCCACTGAGTTCCTCGGAGGAGGGGGAAGGCCCGGCGGAAGCCTCGGAGGAGGCGGAAGTCCTGCCTAGTTCCCCGGAGGAGGGGGATGCCCCGGCGGAGTCCCTGGAGGAGAGTGAAGCCCCTGAGTTCTCCGGAGTAAGGGGAAGCCCCGGCGGAGGCCCCGGAGGAGGGGGAAGCCCCGCCGAGTTCCCCGGAGAAGGGGGACGCCCCGGCAGTGGCCCCTAATAAGGGGGAAGCCCCGGCGAAGGCCCCGGAGGAGGGAGACCCGCCGAGTTGCCCGGAGGAGGGGGAAGCCCCGGCGGAAGCCTCGGAGTAGGCTGAAGTCCCGCCTAGTTCCCCGGAGGTGGGGGAAGCCCCGGCGCAGTCCCTGGAGGAGGGGGAAGCCCCTGAGTTCCCCGGAGGAGGGGGAAGCCCTGGCGGTTGCCCTGGAGGAGGGGGAAGCCCAGGCGGAGGCCCCGGAGGTGGGGGAAGTCCCGCCGAATTCCCAGGAGGAGAAGGAAGCCCCGCCGAGTACCCCTTTGGAGGGGGAAGCCCCGGCGGAGTCCCTGGCGGAGGGTATGCCCCGCCGAGTTCCCCGGAGGAGGGGGAAGCCCCGGCGGAGTCCCTGGAGGAGGGGGAAGGCCCAGCGGATGCCCCGGAGGAGGAGAAAGCACCGGCGGTGGCCCCGGAGGAGAGGGAAGCCCCGGCGGTGTCTCTGGTGGAGGGGAAAGCCCCGCCGAGTTCCCCGGAGGAGGGGGATCCCCGGCGGAGTCCCTGGAGAAAGGGAAAGCCCCTGAGTTCCTTGAAGGAGGGGGAAGCCCCGGCGGTGGCCCCGAATGAGGGGGAAGCCTCGGCGGAGGCCCCGGAAAGGGGGATACCCCGCCGAGTTCCCCGGAGGAGGGGGACACACCGCCGTGTTTCCCGGAGGGGGGGAAATACCCGGCGGAGTTCCTGGAGGAGGAAGAAGCCCCTGAGTTCCCCGGAGGAGGGGGAAGCCCCGCCGAATTCCCCTGAGGAAGGGAAAGCCCCGGCGGAGTCCCTGGAGGAGGGGGAAGCCCCGGCTGAGTCCCTGGCGGAGGGGGAAGACCCGCCGAGTTCCCCGGAGGAGAAAAAAGCCCCGGCGGAGTCTTTGGAGAAGGGGGAAGCCCCTGAGTTCCTCGGAGGAGGAGGAAGCCCCGGGGGAGGCCTCGGAGGAGGCGGAAGTCCCGCCTAGTTCCCCGCAGGAGGGGGAAGCCCCGGCGGATTCCCTGGAGGAGGGTGAAGCCCCGACGAGTTCCTCGGAGAAGGGAAAAGCCCCGGCGGAAGCCTCGGAGGAGGCGGAAGTCCCGCCTAGTTCCCCGGAGGAGGGGGAAGCCCCGGCGGAGTCCCTGGAGATAGGGGCAGCCCCGGCAAAATCCCCGGAGGTGGGGGAAGCCCCGGCGGAGTCCCTGGCGGAGGGGAAAGCCCCGTCAAGTTCTTTGGAGGAGGGGGAAGCCCCGGCGGAGGCCCCGGAGGAGGGGGAAGCCCCTGAGTTCCCCGGTGGAGGGGTAAGCCCCGCTAAATTCCCCGAAGGAGGGGGAAGCCCAGGCGGTGTCCCTGGAGGAGGGGGAAGCCCCGGCGGTGTCCCTGGCGGCGGGGGAGGCCCCGCCGAGTTCCCCGGAGGAGGGGGAAGTTCCAGCGGAGGCCTCGGAGGAGGCGGAAGTCCCGCTTGTTCCCCGGAGGAGGGGGATGCCCCGGCGGAATCCCTGGAAGAGGGTGAAGCCCCGGAGGTGGCCCCGGAGGAGGGGGAAGCCCCGCCGAGTTCCCCGGAGGAGGGGGAAACCCCGCCGAGTTTCCCGGAGGAGAGGGAAGCCCCGGCGGAGTCCCTGGGGGTGGGGGCAGCCCCGCCAAATTCCCCGGAGGAGGTGGACGCCCCGGCGGAGGCCTCGGAGGAGGCGGCAGTCCCGCCTAGTTCCCCGGACGAGGGGAAGCCCCGGCGGAGTCCCTGGAGGAGGGTGAAGCCCCTGAGTTTCCCGGTGAAGGGGTAAGCCCCGCCGAGTTCCCCGGAGGAGAGAAAAGCCCCGGCGGTGTCCCTGGAGGAGGGGGAAGCCCCCGCGGAGTCCCTGGCGGCGGGGGAAGTCCCGCCTAGTTCCCTGGAGGAGGGGGAGCCCCTGGCGGAGTCCCTGGAGGAGGGGTAAGCCCCTGAGTTCCTCGGAGGAGGGGGAAGCCCCGGCGGAGTCCCTGGACGAGGGGGAAGCTCCGTTAAGTTTTCAGGAGGAGAAGGAAGCCCCGGCGGAGTCCCTGGCGGAGAAGGAAGCCCCGCCGTGTTCCCTGGAGGAGGGGAAAGCCCCGGCGGAATCCCTGGAGAAGGGGGAAGCCCCTGAGTTCCACGGAGGAGGGGGAAGCCCCGGCGAAGTCCATGGAGAAGGAAAAAGCCCCTGAGTTCTTCGGAGGAGGGGGAAGCCCCGGCGGAGGCTTTGGAGGAGGCGGAAGTCCCGCCTAGTTCCCCGGTGGAGGGGGAAGCCCCGGCGGAGTCCTTGGAGGAGGGTGAAGCCCCTGAGATCTCCGGCAGAGGGGGATGCCCCGGCAGAGGCCACGGAGGAGGGGGAAGCCCCGCCGAGTTCCCCGGAGGAGGTGGAAGCCCCGGCGGTGGCCCCGAATGAGGGGGAAGCCCCGGCGGAGGCCATGGAGGAGGGTGTCCCGCCGAGTTCCCCGGAGGTGGGGGAAGCCCCGCCGAGTTTCCTGGAAGAGGGGGAAGCCCCGGCGGTGTCCCTGGAGGAGGGGGAAGCCCCCGCGGAGTCCCTGGCGGCGGGGGAAGCCCCGCCGAGTTTCCAGGAGGAGGGGGAAGCCCCAGCGGAGGCCCCGGTGGAGGTGGGGGCAGCCCCGCCAATTTCCCCGGAGGTAAGGGAAGCCCCCGCGGAGTCCCTGGCGGCGGGGGAAGCCCCGCCGAATTCCCCGGAGGAGGGGGAAGCCCCGGCGGTGGCCCCGAATGAGGGGGAAGCCTCGGCGGAGGCCCTGGTAGAGGGGGATACCCCGCCGAGTTCCCCGGAGGAGGGGGACACACCGCCGTGTTTCCCGGAGGAGAGGGATGCCCCAGCGGAGGCCCTGGAGGATAAAGTAGCCCCGCCGAGTTCCCCGGAGGAGGGGCCCCGGCGGAGTCCCTGGAGAAGGGGGAAGCACCTGAGTTCCTCGAAGGAGTGGGAAGCCCCGGCGGAGGCCTCGGAGGAGGCGGAAGTCCCGCCAAGTTCCCCGGAGGAGGGGAAAACCCCGGCGAAGTTCCTGGAGGAGGGGACACCCCCTGAGTTCCCCGGAGGAGGGGGAAGCCCCGCCGAATTCCCCTGAGGAGGTGGAAGCCCCGGCGGTGGCCCCGAATGAGGGGGAAGCCCCGGCGGAGGCCATGGAGGAGGGTGTCCCGCCGAGTTCCCCGGAGGTGGGGGAAGCCCCGCCGAGTTTCCTGGAAGAGGGGGAAGCCCCGGCGGTGTCCCTGGAGGAGGGGGAAGCCCCGGCGGAGTCCCTGGACGAGGGGGAAGCTCCGTTAAGTTTTCAGGAGGAGAAGGAAGCCCCGGCGGAGTCCCTGGCGGAGGGGGAAGACCCACCGAGTTCCCCGGAGAAGAAAGAAGCCCCAGCGGAGTCCCTGGAGAAGGGGGAAGCCCCGCCGAGTTACCCGAAGGAGGAGGAAGCCCCGGCGGAGTCCCTGGAGAAGGGGGAAGCCCCGCCGAGTTCCCTGGAAGAGGGGGAAGCCCCGCCGAGTTCCTCGGAGGAGGGGGTAGCCCCGGCGGAGGCCACGGAGGACGTCGAAGCCCCGGCGGAGTTCCTGGAGGAGGGGAAAGCCCCGCCTAGTTCTTCGGAGGATATGGAAGCCCCTGAGTTCCCCGGAGGAGGGGGAAGCCCCGGCGGAGGCTTTGGAGGAGGCGGAAGTCCCGCCTAGTTCCCCTGTGGATGGGGAAGACCCGGCGGAGTCCTTGGAAGAGGGTGAAGCCCCTGAGTCCTCCGGAGGAAGGGAAAGCCCCGGCGGAGGCCATGAAAGAGGGGGAAGTCCCTCCGAGTTCCCCGGAGGAGGGGGAAGACCCGGCGGTGGCCCCGAATGAGGGGGAAGCCCCGGCGGAGGGCCCGGAGGAGGGAGTCCCGCCGAGTTCCCCGGAGGTAGGGGAAGCCCCGCCGAGTTTTCCGGAGGATTAGGAAGCCCCGGCGGAGTTCCTGGAGGAGGGGGAAGCCCCTGAGTTCCCTGGAGGAGGGGGAAGCCCTGCCGAATTCCCCGGAAGGATAGGGAAGCCCCGGCGGAGTCCTTGGAGGAGGGGGAAGCCCCTGTGTTCCCCGGAGGAGGGGGAAGCCCAGGCGGTTCCCCGGAGGAGGGGGAAGCCCCTCCGAGTTCCCCGGAAGAGGGGGAAACCTCGCCGAGTTTCCCGGAGGAGGGGGAAGCCCCGGCGGAGGCCTCGGAGGAGGCGGAAGTCCCGCCTAGTTCCCCGGAGGAGGGGATAGCCCCAGCGGGGGCCCCGGTGGAGGTGGGGGAAGCCCCTGTGTTCCCCGGTGGAGGGATAAGCCCCGCCAAATTCCCCGAAGGAGGGGGAAGCCCCGGCGGAGGCCCCGAAGGAGGGGGAAGCCCCGCCGAGTTCCCCGGAGGAGGGGGAAGCCCCGGCGGTGGCCCCGAATGAGGGGGAGGCCCCGGCGGAGGCCCCGGAGGAGGGGGAAGCCCCGCCGAGTTCTCCGGAGGAGGGGGAAGTTCCGGCGAAGGCCTCGGAGGAGGCGGAAGTCCCACCTAGTTCCCCGAATGAGGGGGAAGCCCCGGCGGAGGCCCCGGAGGAGGGAGACCCGCCGTGGTCCCCGGAGGTGGGGGAAGCCCCGCCGAGTATCCCGGAGGAGGGGGAAGCCCGGGCGAAATTCCTGGAGGAGGGGGAAGCCCCTGAGTTCCCCGGAGGAGGGGGAAGCCCTGCCGAATTCCCCGGAGGATGGGGAAGCCCCGGCGGAGTCCCTGGAGAAGAGGGAAGCCCCTGAGTTCCTCGGAGGAGGGGGAAGCCTCGGCGGAAGCCTCGGAGTAGGCGGAAGTCCCGCCTAGTTCCCCGGAGGAGGGGGAAGCCCCGGCGGAGTCCCTTGGAGAAGGAAGCCCCTGAGTTCCTCGGAGGAGGGGAAAGTCCCGGCGGAGTCCTTGGAGGAGGGTGAAGCCCCTGAGATCTCCGGCAGAGGGGGATGCCCCGGCAGAGGCCACGGAGGAGGGGGAAGCCCCGCCGAGTTCCCCGGAGGAGGTGGAAGCCCCGGCGGTGGCCCCGAATGAGGGGGAAGCCCCGGCGGAGGCCACGGAGGAGGGTGTCCCGCCGAGTTCCCCGGAGGTGGGGGAAGCCCCGCCGAGTTTCCTGGAAGAGGGGGAAGCCCCGTCGGTGTCCCTGGAGGAGGGGAAAGCCCCCGCGGAGTCCCTGGCGGCGGGGAGCGCCCCGCCGAGTTTCCCGGAGGAGGGGGAAGCCCCAGCGGAGGCCCCGGTAAAGGTGGGGGCAGCCCCGCCAATTTCCCCGGAGGTGGGGGAAGCCCCGGCGGAGTCCCTGGAGGAGGGTGAAGCCCCTGAGTTCCCCGGTGGAGGGGTAAGCCCCGCTAAATTCCCCGAAGGAGGGGGAAGCCCAGGCGGTGTCCCTGGAGGAGGGGGAAGCCCCGGCGGTGTCCCTGGCGGCGGGGGAGGCCCCGCCGAGTTCCCCGGAGGAGGGGGAATTTCCAGCGGAGGCCTCGGAGGGGGCGGAAGTCCCGCTTGTTCCCCGGAGGAGGGGGATGCCCCGGCGGAGTCCCTGGAAGAGGGTGAAGCCCCGGAGGTGGCCCCGGAGGAGGGGGAAGCCCCGCCGAGTTCCCCGGAGGAGGGGGAAACCCCGCCGAGTTTCCCGGAGGAGAGGGAAGCCCCGGCGGAGTCCCTGGGGGTGGGGGCAGCCCCGCCAAATTCCCCGGAGGAGGTGGAAGCCCCGGCGGAGGCCTCGGAGGAGGCGGCAGTCCCGCCAAGTTCCCCGGACGAGGGGGAAGCCCCGGCGGAGTCCCTGGGGTGGGGGCAGCCCCTGAGTTCCCCGGTGAAGGGGTAAGCCCCGCCGAGTTCCCCGGAGGAGAGAAAAGCCCCGGCGGTGTCCCTGGAGGAGGGGGAAGCCCCCGCGGAGTTCCTGGCGGCGGGGGAAGCCCCGCCGAGTTCCCCGGAGGTGGGGGAAGTTCCGGCGGAGGCCACGGAGGAGGCGGAAGTCCCGCCTAAGGCTCAAAGGAGTCCCTGGAGAAGGGTGAAGCCCCTGAGTTCCCCGGTGGAGGGGTAAGCACCACCAAATTCCCCGGAGAAGGGGGAAGCCCCGGCGGTGTCCCTGGAGGAGGGGGAAGCCCCCGCGGAGTCCCTGGCGGCGGGGGAAGCCCGGCGGAGTCCCTGGCGGAGGGGGAAGACCCACCGAGTTCCCCGGAGAAGAAAGAAGCCCCGGCGGAGTCCCTGGAGAAGGGGGAAGCCCCGCCGAGTTTCCCGAAGTAGGAGGAAGCCCCGGCGGAGTCCCTGGAGAAGGGGGAAGCCCCGCCGAGTTCCCCGGAGGAGGGGGAAGCCCCGGCGGTGGCCCCGAATGAGGAGGAGGCCCCGGCGGAGTCCCTGGAGGAGGATGAAGCCACTGAGTTCCTCGGAGGAGGGGGAAGGCCCGGCGGAAGCCTCGGAGGAGGCGGAAGTCCTGCCTAGTTCCCCGGAGGAGGGGGATGCCCCGGCGGAGTCCCTGGAGGAGAGTGAAGCCCCTGAGTTCTCCGGAGTAAGGGGAAGCCCCGGCGGAGGCCCCGGAGGAGAGGGAAGCCCCGCCGAGTTCCCCGGAGAAGGGGGACGCCCCGGCAGTGGCCCCTAATAAGGTGGAAGCCCCGGCGAAGGCCCCGGAGGAGGGAGACCCGCCGAGTTGCCCGGAGGAGGGGGAAGCCCCGGCGGAAGCCTCGGAGTAGGCTGAAGTCCCGCCTAGTTCCCCGGAGGTGGGGGAAGCCCCGGCGCAGTCCCTGGAGGAGGGGGAAGTTCCTGAGTTCCCCGGAGGAGGGGGAAGCCCTGGCGGTTGCCCTGGAGGAGGGGGAAGCCCAGGCGGAGGCCCCGGAAGAGGGGGAAGCCCCGCCGAGTTCCCTGGAGGAGGGGGAAACCCCGCCGAGTTGCCCGGAGGAGGGGGAAGCCCCAGCGGAGGCCCCAGTGGATAAGGAAGCCCCGCCGAGTTCCCCGGGAGAGGGGGAAGCCCCGGCGGAGTCCCTGGTGGTGGGGGCAGCCCCGCCGAGCTACAAGGAAGAGAAGGAAGCCCCAGCGGAGTCCCTAGCGGAGAGGAAAGCCCCTGAGTTCCCCGGAGAAGGGGGAAGCACCGGCGGTGGCCCCGGCGGAGGAAGAAGCCCTGGCGGAGTCCTTGGAGGTGGGGAAAGCCCTGGCGGAGGCCCCGGAGGAGGGGGAAGCCCCGGCGGAGGCCCCGGAGGTGGGGGAAGTCCCGCCGAATTCCCAGGAGGAGAAGGAAGCCCCGCCGAGTACCCCTTTGGAGGGGGAAGCCCCGGCGGAGTCCCTGGCGGAGGGGTATGCCCCGCCGAGTTCCCCGGAGGAGGGGGAAGCCCCGGCGGAGTCCCTGGAGGAGGGGGAAGGCCCAGCGGATGCCCCGGAGGAGGAGAAAGCACCGGCGGTGGCCCCGGAGGAGAGGGAAGCCCCGGCGGTGTCTCTGGTGGAGGGGAAAGCCCCGCCGAGTTCCCCGGAGGAGGGGGATCCCCGGCGGAGTCCCTGGAGAAAGGGAAAGCCCCTGAGTTCCTTGGAGGAGGGGGAAGCCCCGGCGGTGGCCCCGAATGAGGGGGAAGCCTCGGCGGAGGCCCCGGAAAGGGGGATACCCCGCCGAGTTCCCCGGAGGAGGGGGACACACCGCCGTGTTTCCCGGAGGAGGGGAAATTCCCGGCGGAGTTCCTGGAGGAGGAAGAAGCCCCTGAGTTCCCCGGAGGAGGGGGAAGCCCCGCCGAATTCCCCTGAGGAAGGGAAAGCCCCGGCGGAGTCCCTGGAGGAGGGGGAAGCCCCGGCTGAGTCCCTGGCGGAGGGGGAAGACCCGCCGAGTTCCCCGGAGGAGAAAAAAGCCCCGGCGGAGTCTTTGGAGAAGGGGGAAGCCCCTGAGTTCCTCGGAGGAGGAGGAAGCCCCGGGGGAGGCCTCGGAGGAGGCGGAAGTCCCGCCTAGTTCCCCGCAGGAGGGGGAAGCCCCGGCGGATTCCCTGGAGGAGGGTGAAGCCCCGACGAGTTCCTCGGAGAAGGGGGAAGCCCCGGCGGAAGCCTCGGAGGAGGCGGAAGTCCCGCCTAGTTCCCCGGAGGAGGGGGAAGCCCCGGCGGAGTCCCTGGAGATAGGGGCAGCCCCGGCAAATTCCCCGGAGGTGGGGGAAGCCCCGGCGGAGTCCCTGGCGGAGGGGAAAGCCCCGCCAAGTTCTTTGGAGGAGGGGGAAGCCCCGGCGGAGGCCCCGGAGGAGGGGGAAGCCCCTGAGTTCCCCGGTGGAGGGGTAAGCCCCGCTAAATTCCCCGAAGGAGGGGGAAGCCCAGGCGGTGTCCCTGGAGGAGGGGGAAGCCCCGGCGGTGTCCCTGGCGGCGGGGGAGGCCCCGCCGAGTTCCCCGGAGGAGGGGGAAGTTCCAGCGGAGGCCTCGGAGGAGGCGGAAGTCCCGCTTGTTCCCCGGAGGAGGGGGATGCCCCGGCGGAGTCCCTGGAAGAGAGTGAAGCCCCGGAGGTGGCCCCGGAGGAGGGGGAAGCCCCGCCGAGTTCCCCGGAGGAGGGGGAAACCCCGCCGAGTTTCCCGGAGGAGAGGGAAGCCCCGGCGGAGTCCCTGGGGGTGGGGGCAGCCCCGCCAAATTCCCCGGAAAAGGTGGAAGCCCCGGCGGAGGCCTCGGAGGAGGCGGCAGTCCCGCCTAGTTCCCCGGACGAGGGGGAAGCCCCGGCGGAGTCCCTGGAGGAGGGTGAAGCCCCTGAGTTCCCCGGTGAAGGGGTAAGCCCCGCCGAGTTCCCCGGAGGAGAGAAAAGCCCCGGCGGTGTTCCTGGAGGAGGGGGAAGCCCCCGCGGAGTCCCTGGCGGCGGGGGAAGTCCCGCCTAGTTCCCTGGAGGAGGGGGAAGCCCTGGCGGAGTCCCTGGAGGAGGGGTAAGCCCCTGAGTTCCTCGGAGGAGGGGGAAGCCCCGGCGGAGTCCCTGGACGAGGGGGAAGCTCCGTTAAGTTTTCAGGAGGAGAAGGAAGCCCCGGCGGAGTCCCTGGCGGAGGAGGAAGCCCCGCCGTGTTCCCTGGAGGAGGGGAAAGCCCCGGCGGAATCCCTGGAGAAGGGGGAAGCCCCTGAGTTCCACGGAGGAGGGGGAAGCCCCGGCGAAGTCCATGGAGAAGGAAAAAGCCCCTGAGTTCTTCGGAGGAGGGGGAAGCCCCGGCGGAGGCTTTGGAGGAGGCGGAAGTCCCGCCTAGTTCCCCGGTGGAGGGGGAAGCCCCGGCGGAGTCCTTGGAGGAGGGTGAAGCCCCTGAGATCTCCGGCAGAGGGGGATGCCCCGGCAGAGGCCACGGAGGAGGGGGAAGCCCCGCTGAGTTCCCCGGAGGAGGTGGAAGCCCCGGCGGTGGCCCCGAATGAGGGGGAAGCCCCGGCGGAGGCCATGGAGGAGGGTGTCCCGCCGAGTTCCCCGGAGGTGGGGGAAGCCCCGCCGAGTTTCCTGGAAGAGGGGGAAGCCCCGGCGGTGTCCCTGGAGGAGGGGGAAGCCCCCGCGGAGTCCCTGGCGGCGGGGGAAGCCCCGCCGAGTTTCCCGGAGGAGGGGGAAGCCCCAGCGGAGGCCCCGGTGGAGGTGGGGGCAGCCCCGCCAATTTCCTCGGAGGTGGGGGAAGCCCCGGCGGAGTCCCTGGAGGAGGGGGAAGTTCCGGCGGAGGCCACGGAGGAGGCGGAAGTCCCGCCTAAGGCTCGACGGAGTCCCTGGAGAAGGGTGAAGCCCCTGAGTTCCCCGGTGGAGGGGTAAGCACCGCCAAATTCCCCGGAGGAGGGGGAAGCCCCCGCGGAGTCCCTGGCGGCGGGGGAAGCCCCGCCGAATTCCCCGGAGGAGGGGGAAGCCCCGGCGGTGGCCCCGAATGAGGGGGAAGGCTCGGCGGAGGCCCTGGAAGAGGGGGATACCCCGCCGAGTTCCCCGGAGGAGGGGCCCCGGCGGAGTCCCTGGAGAAGGGGGAAGCACCTGAGTTCCTCGAAGAAGTGGGAAGCCCCGGCGGAGGCCTCGGAGGAGGCGGAAGTCCCGCCAAGTTCCCCGGAGGAGGGGAAAACCCCGGCGAAGTTCCTGGAGGAGGGGGAACCCCCTGAGTTCCCCGGAGGAGGGGGAAGCCCCGCCGAATTCCCCTGAGGAGGGAAAAGCCCTGGCGGAGTCCCTGGAGGAGGGGGAAGCCCCGGCGGAGTCCCTGGCGGAGGGGGAAGACCCACCGAGTTCCCCGGAGAAGAAAGAAGCCCCGGCGGAGTCCCTGGAGAAGGGGGAAGCCCCGCCGAGTTTCCCGAAGGAGGAGGAAGCCCCGGCGGAGTCCCTGGAGAAGGGGGAAGCCCCGCCGAGTTCCCTGGAAGAGGGGGAAGCCCCGCCGAGTTCCTCGGAGGAGGGGGTAGCCCCGGCGGAGGCCACGGAGGACGTCGAAGCCCCGGCGGAGTTCCTGGAGGAGGGGAAAGCCCCGCCTAGTTCCCCGGAGGATATGGAAGCCCCTGAGTTCCCCGGAGGAGGGGGAAGCCCCGGCGGAGGCTTTGGAGGAGGCGGAAGTCCCGCCTAGTTCCCCTGTGGATGGGGTAGACCCGGCGGAGGCCATGAAAGAGGGGGAAGTCCCTCCGAGTTCCCCGGAGGAGGGGGAAGACCCGGCGGTGGCCCCGAATGAGGGGGAAGCCCCGGCGGAGGGCCCGGAGGAGGGAGTCCCGCCGAGTTCCCCGGAGGTAGGGGAAGCCCCGCCGAGTTTTCCGGAGGATTAGGAAGCCCCGGCGGAGTTCCTGGAGGAGGGGGAAGCCCCTGAGTTCCCTGGAGGAGGGGGAAGCCCTGCCGAATTCCCCGGAAGGATGGGGAAGCCCCGGCGGAGTCGTTGGAGGAGGGGGAAGCCCCTGTGTTCCCCGGAGGAGGGGGAAGCCCAGGCGGTTCCCCGGAGGAGGGGGAAGCCCCTCCGAGTTCCCCGGAAGAGGGGGAAACCCCGCCGAGTTTCCCGGAGGAGGGGGAAGCCCCGGCGGAGGCCTCGGAGGAGGCGGAAGTCCCGCCTAGTTCCCCGGAGGAGGGGATAGCCCCAGCGGGGGCCCCGTGGAGGTGGGGGAAGCCCCTGTGTTCCCCGGTGGAGGGATAAGCCCCGCCAAATTCCCCGAAGGAGGGGGAAGCCCCGGCGGAGGCCCCGAAGGAGGGGGAAGCCCCGCCGAGTTCCCCGGAGGAGGGGGAAGCCCCGGCGGTGGCCCCGAATGAGGGGGAGGCCCCGGCGGAGGCCCCGGAGGAGGGGGAAGCCCCGCCGAGTTCTCCGGAGGAGGGGGAAGTTCCGGCGGAGGCCTCGGAGGAGGCGGAAGTCCCACCTAGTTCCCCGAATGAGGGGGAAGCCCCGGCGGAGGCCCCGGAGGAGGGAGACCCGCCGTGGTCCCCGGAGGTGGGGGAAGCCCCGCCGAGTATCCCGGAGGAGGGGGAAGCCCGGGCGAAATTCCTGGAGGAGGGGGAAGCCCCTGAGTTTCCCGGAGGAGGGGGAAGCCCTGCCGAATTCCCCGGAGGATGGGGAAGCCCCGGCGGAGTCCCTGGAGAAGAGGGAAGCCCCTGAGTTCCTCGGAGGAGGGTGAAGCCTCGGCGGAAGCCTCGGAGTAGGCGGAAGTCCCGCCTAGTTCCCCGGAGGAGGGGGAAGCCCCGGCGGAGTCCCTTGGAGAAGGAAGCCCCTGAGTTCCTCGGTGGAGGGGGAAGTCCCGCCTAGTTCCCCGGTGGAGGGGGAAGCCCCGGCGGAGTCCTTGGAGGAGGGTGAAGCCCCTGAGATCTCCGGCAGAGGGGGATGCCCCGGCAGAGGCCACGGAGGAGGGGGAAGCCCCGCCGAGTTCCCCGGAGGAGGTGGAAGCCCCGGCGGTGGCCCCGAATGAGGGGGAAGCCCCGGCGGAGGCCACGGAGGAGGGTGTCCCGCCGAGTTCCCCGGAGGTGGGGGAAGCCCCGCCGAGTTTCCTGGAAGAGGGGGAAGCCCCGGCGGTGTCCCTGGAGGAGGGGAAAGCCCCCGCGGAGTCCCTGGCGGCGGGGGAAGCCCCGCCGAGTTTCCCGGAGGAGGGGGAAGCCCCAGCGGAGGCCCCGGTAAAGGTGGGGGCAGCCCCGCCAATTTCCCCGGAGGTGGGGGAAGCCCCGGCGGAGTCCCTGGAGGAGGGTGAAGCCCCTGAGTTCCCCGGTGGAGGGGTAAGCCCCGCTAAATTCCCCGAAGGAGGGGGAAGCCCAGGCGGTGTCCCTGGAGGAGGGGGAAGCCCCGGCGGTGTCCCTGGCGGCGGGGGAGGCCCCGCCGAGTTCCCCGGAGGAGGGGGAAGTTCCAGCGGAGGCCTCGGAGGAGGCGGAAGTCCCGCTTGTTCCCCGGAGGAGGGGGATGCCCCGGCGGAGTCCCTGGAAGAGGGTGAAGACCCGGAGGTGGCCCCGGAGGAGGGGGAAGCCCCGCCGTGTTCCCCGGAGGAGGGGGAAACCCCGCCGAGTTTCCCGGAGGAGAGGGAAGCCCCGGCGGAGTCCCTGGGGGTGGGGGCAGCCCCGCCAAATTCCCCGGAGGAGGTGGAAGCCCCGGCGGAGGCCTCGGAGGAGGCGGCAGTCCCGCCAAGTTCCCCGGACGAGGGGGAAGCCCCTGAGTTCCCCGGTGAAGGGGTAAGCCCCGCCGAGTTCCCCGGAGGAGAGAAAAGCCCCGGCGGTGTCCCTGGAGGAGGGGGAAGCCCCCGCGGAGTCCCTGGCGGCGGGGGAAGCCCCGCCGAGTTCCCCGGAGGTGGGGGAAGTTCCGCCGGAGGCCACGGAGGAGGCGGAAGTCCCGCCTAAGGCTCAAAGGAGTCCCTGGAGAAGGGTGAAGCCCCTGAGTTCCCCGGTGGAGGGGTAAGCACCACCAAATTCCCCGGAGGAGGGGGAAGCCCCGGCGGTGTCCCTGGAGGAGGGGGAAGCCCCCGCGGAGTCCCTGGCGGCGGGGGAAGCCCCGGCGGAGTCCCTGGCGGAGGGGGAAGACCCACCGAGTTCCCCGGAGAAGAAAGAAGCCCCGGCGGAGTCCCTGGAGAAGGGGGAAGCCCCGCCGAGTTTCCCGAAGGAGGAGGAAGCCCCGGCGGAGTCCCTGGAGAAGGGGGAAGCCCCGCCGAGTTCCCCGGAGGAGGGGGAAGCCCCGGTGGTGGCCCCGAATGAGGAGGAGGCCCCGGCGGAGTCCCTGGAGGAGGATGAAGCCACTGAGTTCCTCGGAGGAGGGGGAAGGCCCGGCGGAAGCCTCGGAGGAGGCGGAAGTCCTGCCTAGTTCCCCGGAGGAGGGGGATGCCCCGGCGGAGTCCCTGGAGGAGAGTGAAGCCCCTGAGTTCTCCGGAGGAAGGGGAAGCCCCGGCGGAGGCCCCGGAGGAGGGGGAAGCCCCGCCGAGTTCCCCGGAGAAGGGGGACGCCCCGGCAGTGGCCCCTAATAAGGGGGAAGCCCCGGCGAAGGCCCCGGAGGAGGGAGACCCGCCGAGTTGCCCGGAGGAGGGGGAAGCCCCGGCGGAAGCCTCGGAGTAGGCTGAAGTCCCGCCTAGTTCCCCGGAGGTGGGGGAAGCCCCGGCGCAGTCCCTGGAGGAGGGGGAAGCCCCTGAGTTCCCCGGAGGAGGGGGAAGCCCTGGCGGTTGCCCTGGAGGAGGGGGAAGCCCAGGCGGAGGCCCCGGAAGAGGGGGAAGCCCCGCCGAGTTCCCTGGAGGAGGGGGAAACCCCGCCGAGTTGCCCGGAGGAGGGGGAAGCCCCAGCGGAGGCCCCAGTGGATAAGGAAGCCCCGCCGAGTTCCCCGGGAGAGGGGGAAGCCCCGGCGGAGTCCCTGGTGGTGGGGGCAGCCCCGCCGAGCTACAAGGAGGAGAAGGAAGCCCCAGCGGAGTCCCTAGCGGAGAGGAAAGCCCCTGAGTTCCCCGGAGAAGGGGGAAGCACCGGCGGTGGCCCCGGCGGAGGAAGAAGCCCTGGCGGAGTCCTTGGAGGTGGGGAAAGCCCTGCCGGAGGCCACGGAGGACGTCGAAGCCCCGGCGGAGTTCCTGGAGGAGGGGAAAGCCCCGCCTAGTTCCCCGGAGGATATGGAAGCCCCTGAGTTCCCCGGATGAGGGGGAAGCCCCGGCGGAGGCTTTGGAGGAGGCGGAAGTCCCGCCTAGTTCCCCTGTGGATGGGGTAGACCCGGCGGAGGCCATGAAAGAGGGGGAAGTCCCTCCGAGTTCCCCGGAGGAGGGGGAAGACCCGGCGGTGGCCCCGAATGAGGGGGAAGCCCCGGCGGAGGGCCCGGAGGAGGGAGTCCCGCCGAGTTCCCCGGAGGTAGGGGAAGCCCCGCCGAGTTTTCCGGAGGATTAGGAAGCCCCGGCGGAGTTCCTGGAGGAGGGGGAAGCCCCTGAGTTCCCTGGAGGAGGGGGAAGCCCTGCCGAATTCCCCGGAAGGATGGGGAAGCCCCGGCGGAGTCGTTGGAGGAGGGGGAAGCCCCTGTGTTCCCCGGAGGAGGGGGAAGCCCAGGCGGTTCCCCGGAGGAGGGGGAAGCCCCTCCGAGTTCCCCGGAAGAGGGGGAAACCCCGCCGAGTTTCCCGGAGGAGGGGGAAGCCCCGGCGGAGGCCTCGGAGGAGGCGGAAGTCCCGCCTAGTTCCCCGGAGGAGGGGATAGCCCCAGCGGGGGCCCCGGTGGAGGTGGGGGAAGCCCCTGTGTTCCCCGGTGGAGGGATAAGCCCCGCCAAATTCCCCGAAGGAGGGGGAAGCCCCGGCGGAGGCCCCGAAGGAGGGGGAAGCCCCGCCGAGTTCCCCGGAGGAGGGGGAAGCCCCGGCGGTGGCCCCGAATGAGGGGGAGGCCCCGGCGGAGGCCCCGGAGGAGGGGGAAGCCCCGCCGAGTTCTCCGGAGGAGGGGGAAGTTCCGGCGGAGGCCTCGGAGGAGGCGGAATTCCCACCTAGTTCCCCGAATGAGGGGGAAGCCCCGGCGGAGGCCCCGGAGGAGGGAGACCCGCCGTGGTCCCCGGAGGTGGGGGAAGCCCCGCCGAGTATCCCGGAGGAGGGGGAAGCCCGGGCGAAATTCCTGGAGGAGGGGGAAGCCCCTGAGTTTCCCGGAGGAGGGGGAAGCCCTGCCGAATTCCCCGGAGGATGGGGAAGCCCCGGCGGAGTCCCTGGAGAAGAGGGAAGCCCCTGAGTTCCTCGGAGGAGGGTGAAGCCTCGGCGGAAGCCTCGGAGTAGGCGGAAGTCCCGCCTAGTTCCCCGGAGGAGGGGGAAGCCCCGGCGGAGTCCCTTGGAGAAGGAAGCCCCTGAGTTCCTCGGAGGAGGGGGAAGTCCCGCCTAGTTCCCCGGTGGAGGGGGAAGCCCCGGCGGAGTCCTTGGAGGAGGGTGAAGCCCCTGAGATCTCCGGCAGAGGGGGATGCCCCGGCAGAGGCCACGGAGGAGGGGGAAGCCCCGCCGAGTTCCCCGGAGGAGGTGGAAGCCCCGGCGGTGGCCCCGAATGAGGGGGAAGCCCCGGCGGAGGCCACGGAGGAGGGTGTCCCGCCGAGTTCCCCGGAGGTGGGGGAAGCCCCGCCGAGTTTCCTGGAAGAGGGGGAAGCCCCGGCGGTGTCCCTGGAGGAGGGGAAAGCCCCCGCGGAGTCCCTGGCGGCGGGGGAAGCCCCGCCGAGTTTCCCGGAGGAGGGGGAAGCCCCAGCGGAGGCCCCGGTAAAGGTGGGGGCAGCCCCGCCAATTTCCCCGGAGGTGGGGGAAGCCCCGGCGGAGTCCCTGGAGGAGGGTGAAGCCCCTGAGTTCCCCGGTGGAGGGGTAAGCCCCGCTAAATTCCCCGAAGGAGGGGGAAGCCCAGGCGGTGTCCCTGGAGGAGGGGGAAGCCCCGGCGGTGTCCCTGGCGGCGGGGGAGGCCCCGCCGAGTTCCCCGGAGGAGGGGGAAGTTCCAGCGGAGGCCTCGGAGGAGGCGGAAGTCCCGCTTGTTCCCCGGAGGAGGGGGATGCCCCGGCGGAGTCCCTGGAAGAGGGTGAAGACCCGGAGGTGGCCCCGGAGGAGGGGGAAGCCCCGCCGTGTTCCCCGGAGGAGGGGGAAACCCCGCCGAGTTTCCCGGAGGAGAGGGAAGCCCCGGCGGAGTCCCTGGGGGTGGGGGCAGCCCCGCCAAATTCCCCGGAGGAGGTGGAAGCCCCGGCGGAGGCCTCGGAGGAGGCGGCAGTCCCGCCAAGTTCCCCGGACGAGGGGGAAGCCCCTGAGTTCCCCGGTGAAGGGGTAAGCCCCGCCGAGTTCCCCGGAGGAGAGAAAAGCCCCGGCGGTGTCCCTGGAGGAGGGGGAAGCCCCCGCGGAGTCCCTGGCGGCGGGGGAAGCCCCGCCGAGTTCCCCGGAGGTGGGGGAAGTTCCGCCGGAGGCCACGGAGGAGGCGGAAGTCCCGCCTAAGGCTCAAAGGAGTCCCTGGAGAAGGGTGAAGCCCCTGAGTTCCCCGGTGGAGGGGTAAGCACCACCAAATTCCCCGGAGGAGGGGGAAGCCCCGGCGGTGTCCCTGGAGGAGGGGGAAGCCCCCGCGGAGTCCCTGGCGGCGGGGGAAGCCCCGGCGGAGTCCCTGGCGGAGGGGGAAGACCCACCGAGTTCCCCGGAGAAGAAAGAAGCCCCGGCGGAGTCCCTGGAGAAGGGGGAAGCCCCGCCGAGTTTCCCGAAGGAGGAGGAAGCCCCGGCGGAGTCCCTGGAGAAGGGGGAAGCCCCGCCGAGTTCCCCGGAGGAGGGGGAAGCCCCGGTGGTGGCCCCGAATGAGGAGGAGGCCCCGGCGGAGTCCCTGGAGGAGGATGAAGCCACTGAGTTCCTCGGAGGAGGGGGAAGGCCCGGCGGAAGCCTCGGAGGAGGCGGAAGTCCTGCCTAGTTCCCCGGAGGAGGGGGATGCCCCGGCGGAGTCCCTGGAGGAGAGTGAAGCCCCTGAGTTCTCCGGAGGAAGGGGAAGCCCCGGCGGAGGCCCCGGAGGAGGGGGAAGCCCCGCCGAGTTCCCCGGAGAAGGGGGACGCCCCGGCAGTGGCCCCTAATAAGGGGGAAGCCCCGGCGAAGGCCCCGGAGGAGGGAGACCCGCCGAGTTGCCCGGAGGAGGGGGAAGCCCCGGCGGAAGCCTCGGAGTAGGCTGAAGTCCCGCCTAGTTCCCCGGAGGTGGGGGAAGCCCCGGCGCAGTCCCTGGAGGAGGGGGAAGCCCCTGAGTTCCCCGGAGGAGGGGGAAGCCCTGGCGGTTGCCCTGGAGGAGGGGGAAGCCCAGGCGGAGGCCCCGGAAGAGGGGGAAGCCCCGCCGAGTTCCCTGGAGGAGGGGGAAACCCCGCCGAGTTGCCCGGAGGAGGGGGAAGCCCCAGCGGAGGCCCCAGTGGATAAGGAAGCCCCGCCGAGTTCCCCGGGAGAGGGGGAAGCCCCGGCGGAGTCCCTGGTGGTGGGGGCAGCCCCGCCGAGCTACAAGGAGGAGAAGGAAGCCCCAGCGGAGTCCCTAGCGGAGAGGAAAGCCCCTGAGTTCCCCGGAGAAGGGGGAAGCACCGGCGGTGGCCCCGGCGGAGGAAGAAGCCCTGGCGGAGTCCTTGGAGGTGGGGAAAGCCCTGGCGGAGGCCACGGAGGACGTCGAAGCCCCGGCGGAGTTCCTGGAGGAGGGGAAAGCCCCGCCTAGTTCCCCGGAGGATATGGAAGCCCCTGAGTTCCCCGGAGGAGGGGGAAGCCCCGGCGGAGGCTTTGGAGGAGGCGGAAGTCCCGCCTAGTTCCCCTGTGGATGGGGTAGACCCGGCGGAGGCCATGAAAGAGGGGGAAGTCCCTCCGAGTTCCCCGGAGGAGGGGGAAGACCCGGCGGTGGCCCCGAATGAGGGGGAAGCCCCGGCGGAGGGCCCGGAGGAGGGAGTCCCGCCGAGTTCCCCGGAGGTAGGGGAAGCCCCGCCGAGTTTTCCGGAGGATTAGGAAGCCCCGGCGGAGTTCCTGGAGGAGGGGGAAGCCCCTGAGTTCCCTGGAGGAGGGGGAAGCCCTGCCGAATTCCCCGGAAGGATGGGGAAGCCCCGGCGGAGTCGTTGGAGGAGGGGGAAGCCCCTGTGTTCCCCGGAGGAGGGGGAAGCCCAGGCGGTTCCCCGGAGGAGGGGGAAGCCCCTCCGAGTTCCCCGGAAGAGGGGGAAACCCCGCCGAGTTTCCCGGAGGAGGGGGAAGCCCCGGCGGAGGCCTCGGAGGAGGCGGAAGTCCCGCCTAGTTCCCCGGAGGAGGGGATAGCCCCAGCGGGGGCCCCGGTGGAGGTGGGGGAAGCCCCTGTGTTCCCCGGTGGAGGGATAAGCCCCGCCAAATTCCCCGAAGGAGGGGGAAGCCCCGGCGGAGGCCCCGAAGGAGGGGGAAGCCCCGCCGAGTTCCCCGGAGGAGGGGGAAGCCCCGGCGGTGGCCCCGAATGAGGGGGAGGCCCCGGCGGAGGCCCCGGAGGAGGGGGAAGCCCCGCCGAGTTCTCCGGAGGAGGGGGAAGTTCCGGCGGAGGCCTCGGAGGAGGCGGAAGTCCCACCTAGTTCCCCGAATGAGGGGGAAGCCCCGGCGGAGGCCCCGGAGGAGGGAGACCCGCCGTGGTCCCCGGAGGTGGGGGAAGCCCCGCCGAGTATCCCGGAGGAGGGGGAAGCCCGGGCGAAATTCCTGGAGGAGGGGGAAGCCCCTGAGTTTCCCGGAGGAGGGGGAAGCCCTGCCGAATTCCCCGGAGGATGGGGAAGCCCCGGCGGAGTCCCTGGAGAAGAGGGAAGCCCCTGAGTTCCTCGGAGGAGGGTGAAGCCTCGGCGGAAGCCTCGGAGTAGGCGGAAGTCCCGCCTAGTTCCCCGGAGGAGGGGGAAGCCCCGGCGGAGTCCCTTGGAGAAGGAAGCCCCTGAGTTCCTCGGAGGAGGGGGAAGTCCCGCCTAGTTCCCCGGTGGAGGGGGAAGCCCCGGCGGAGTCCTTGGAGGAGGGTGAAGCCCCTGAGATCTCCGGCAGAGGGGGATGCCCCGGCAGAGGCCACGGAGGAGGGGGAAGCCCCGCCGAGTTCCCCGGAGGAGGTGGAAGCCCCGGCGGTGGCCCCGAATGAGGGGGAAGCCCCGGCGGAGGCCACGGAGGAGGGTGTCCCGCCGAGTTCCCCGGAGGGGGGGGAAGCCCCGCCGAGTTTCCTGGAAGAGGGGGAAGCCCCGGCGGTGTCCCTGGAGGAGGGGAAAGCCCCCGCGGAGTCCCTGGCGGCGGGGGAAGCCCCGCCGAGTTTCCCGGAGGAGGGGGAAGCCCCAGCGGAGGCCCCGGTAAAGGTGGGGGCAGCCCCGCCAATTTCCCCGGAGGTGGGGGAAGCCCCGGCGGAGTCCCTGGAGGAGGGTGAAGCCCCTGAGTTCCCCGGTGGAGGGGTAAGCCCCGCTAAATTCCCCGAAGGAGGGGGAAGCCCAGGCGGTGTCCCTGGAGGAGGGGGAAGCCCCGGCGGTGTCCCTGGCGGCGGGGGAGGCCCCGCCGAGTTCCCCGGAGGAGGGGGAAGTTCCAGCGGAGGCCTCGGAGGAGGCGGAAGTCCCGCTTGTTCCCCGGAGGAGGGGGATGCCCCGGCGGAGTCCCTGGAAGAGGGTGAAGACCCGGAGGTGGCCCCGGAGGAGGGGGAAGCCCCGCCGTGTTCCCCGGAGGAGGGGGAAACCCCGCCGAGTTTCCCGGAGGAGAGGGAAGCCCCGGCGGAGTCCCTGGGGGTGGGGGCAGCCCCGCCAAATTCCCCGGAGGAGGTGGAAGCCCCGGCGGAGGCCTCGGAGGAGGCGGCAGTCCCGCCAAGTTCCCCGGACGAGGGGGAAGCCCCTGAGTTCCCCGGTGAAGGGGTAAGCCCCGCCGAGTTCCCCGGAGGAGAGAAAAGCCCCGGCGGTGTCCCTGGAGGAGGGGGAAGCCCCCGCGGAGTCCCTGGCGGCGGGGGAAGCCCCGCCGAGTTCCCCGGAGGTGGGGGAAGTTCCGCCGGAGGCCACGGAGGAGGCGGAAGTCCCGCCTAAGGCTCAAAGGAGTCCTTGGAGAAGGGTGAAGCCCCTGAGTTCCCCGGTGGAGGGGTAAGCACCACCAAATTCCCCGGAGGAGGGGGAAGCCCCGGCGGTGTCCCTGGAGGAGGGGGAAGCCCCCGCGGAGTCCCTGGCGGCGGGGGAAGCCCCGGCGGAGTCCCTGGCGGAGGGGGAAGACCCACCGAGTTCCCCGGAGAAGAAAGAAGCCCCGGCGGAGTCCCTGGAGAAGGGGGAAGCCCCGCCGAGTTTCCCGAAGGAGGAGGAAGCCCCGGCGGAGTCCCTGGAGAAGGGGGAAGCCCCGCCGAGTTCCCCGGAGGAGGGGGAAGCCCCGGTGGTGGCCCCGAATGAGGAGGAGGCCCCGGCGGAGTCCCTGGAGGAGGATGAAGCCACTGAGTTCCTCGGAGGAGGGGGAAGGCCCGGCGGAAGCCTCGGAGGAGGCGGAAGTCCTGCCTAGTTCCCCGGAGGAGGGGGATGCCCCGGCGGAGTCCCTGGAGGAGAGTGAAGCCCCTGAGTTCTCCGGAGGAAGGGGAAGCCCCGGCGGAGGCCCCGGAGGAGGGGGAAGCCCCGCCGAGTTCCCCGGAGAAGGGGGACGCCCCGGCAGTGGCCCCTAATAAGGGGGAAGCCCCGGCGAAGGCCCCGGAGGAGGGAGACCCGCCGAGTTGCCCGGAGGAGGGGGAAGCCCCGGCGGAAGCCTCGGAGTAGGCTGAAGTCCCGCCTAGTTCCCCGGAGGTGGGGGAAGCCCCGGCGCAGTCCCTGGAGGAGGGGGAAGCCCCTGAGTTCCCCGGAGGAGGGGGAAGCCCTGGCGGTTGCCCTGGAGGAGGGGGAAGCCCAGGCGGAGGCCCCGGAAGAGGGGGAAGCCCCGCCGAGTTCCCTGGAGGAGGGGGAAACCCCGCCGAGTTGCCCGGAGGAGGGGGAAGCCCCAGCGGAGGCCCCAGTGGATAAGGAAGCCCCGCCGAGTTCCCCGGGAGAGGGGGAAGCCCCGGCGGAGTCCCTGGTGGTGGGGGCAGCCCCGCCGAGCTACAAGGAGGAGAAGGAAGCCCCAGCGGAGTCCCTAGCGGAGAGGAAAGCCCCTGAGTTCCCCGGAGAAGGGGGAAGCACCGGCGGTGGCCCCGGCGGAGGAAGAAGCCCTGGCGGAGTCCTTGGAGGTGGGGAAAGCCCTGGCGGAGGCCACGGAGGACGTCGAAGCCCTGGCGGAGTTCCTGGAGGAGGGGAAAGCCCCGCCTAGTTCCCCGGAGGATATGGAAGCCCCTGAGTTCCCCGGAGGAGGGGGAAGCCCCGGCGGAGGCTTTGGAGGAGGCGGAAGTCCCGCCTAGTTCCCCTGTGGATGGGGTAGACCCGGCGGAGGCCATGAAAGAGGGGGAAGTCCCTCCGAGTTCCCCGGAGGAGGGGGAAGACCCGGCGGTGGCCCCGAATGAGGGGGAAGCCCCGGCGGAGGGCCCGGAGGAGGGAGTCCCGCCGAGTTCCCCGGAGGTAGGGGAAGCCCCGCCGAGTTTTCCGGAGGATTAGGAAGCCCCGGCGGAGTTCCTGGAGGAGGGGGAAGCCCCTGAGTTCCCTGGAGGAGGGGGAAGCCCTGCCGAATTCCCCGGAAGGATGGGGAAGCCCCGGCGGAGTCGTTGGAGGAGGGGGAAGCCCCTGTGTTCCCCGGAGGAGGGGGAAGCCCAGGCGGTTCCCCGGAGGAGGGGGAAGCCCCTCCGAGTTCCCCGGAAGAGGGGGAAACCCCGCCGAGTTTCCCGGAGGAGGGGGAAGCCCCGGCGGAGGCCTCGGAGGAGGCGGAAGTCCCGCCTAGTTCCCCGGAGGAGGGGATAGCCCCAGCAGGGGCCCCGGTGGAGGTGGGGGAAGCCCCTGTGTTCCCCGGTGGAGGGATAAGCCCCGCCAAATTCCCCGAAGGAGGGGGAAGCCCCGGCGGAGGCCCCGAAGGAGGGGGAAGCCCCGCCGAGTTCCCCGGAGGAGGGGGAAGCCCCGGCGGTGGCCCCGAATGAGGGGGAGGCCCCGGCGGAGGCCCCGGAGGAGGGGGAAGCCCCGCCGAGTTCTCCGGAGGAGGGGGAAGTTCCGGCGGAGGCCTCGGAGGAGGCGGAAGTCCCACCTAGTTCCCCGAATGAGGGGGAAGCCCCGGCGGAGGCCCCGGAGGAGGGAGACCCGCCGTGGTCCCCGGAGGTGGGGGAAGCCCCGCCGAGTATCCCGGAGGAGGGGGAAGCCCGGGCGAAATTCCTGGAGGAGGGGGAAGCCCCTGAGTTTCCCGGAGGAGGGGGAAGCCCTGCCGAATTCCCCGGAGGATGGGGAAGCCCCGGCGGAGTCCCTGGAGAAGAGGGAAGCCCCTGAGTTCCTCGGAGGAGGGTGAAGCCTCGGCGGAAGCCTCGGAGTAGGCGGAAGTCCCGCCTAGTTCCCCGGAGGAGGGGGAAGCCCCGGCGGAGTCCCTTGGAGAAGGAAGCCCCTGAGTTCCTCGGAGGAGGGGGAAGTCCCGCCTAGTTCCCCGGTGGAGGGGGAAGCCCCGGCGGAGTCCTTGGAGGAGGGTGAAGCCCCTGAGATCTCCGGCAGAGGGGGATGCCCCGGCAGAGGCCACGGAGGAGGGGGAAGCCCCGCCGAGTTCCCCGGAGGAGGTGGAAGCCCCGGCGGTGGCCCCGAATGAGGGGGAAGCCCCGGCGGAGGCCACGGAGGAGGGTGTCCCGCCGAGTTCCCCGGAGGTGGGGGAAGCCCCGCCGAGTTTCCTGGAAGAGGGGGAAGCCCCGGCGGTGTCCCTGGAGGAGGGGAAAGCCCCCGCGGAGTCCCTGGCGGCGGGGGAAGCCCCGCCGAGTTTCCCGGAGGAGGGGGAAGCCCCAGCGGAGGCCCCGGTAAAGGTGGGGGCAGCCCCGCCAATTTCCCCGGAGGTGGGGGAAGCCCCGGCGGAGTCCCTGGAGGAGGGTGAAGCCCCTGAGTTCCCCGGTGGAGGGGTAAGCCCCGCTAAATTCCCCGAAGGAGGGGGAAGCCCAGGCGGTGTCCCTGGAGGAGGGGGAAGCCCCGGCGGTGTCCCTGGCGGCGGGGGAGGCCCCGCCGAGTTCCCCGGAGGAGGGGGAAGTTCCAGCGGAGGCCTCGGAGGAGGCGGAAGTCCCGCTTGTTCCCCGGAGGAGGGGGATGCCCCGGCGGAGTCCCTGGAAGAGGGTGAAGACCCGGAGGTGGCCCCGGAGGAGGGGGAAGCCCCGCCGTGTTCCCCGGAGGAGGGGGAAACCCCGCCGAGTTTCCCGGAGGAGAGGGAAGCCCCGGCGGAGTCCCTGGGGGTGGGGGCAGCCCCGCCAAATTCCCCGGAGGAGGTGGAAGCCCCGGCGGAGGCCTCGGAGGAGGCGGCAGTCCCGCCAAGTTCCCCGGACGAGGGGGAAGCCCCTGAGTTCCCCGGTGAAGGGGTAAGCCCCGCCGAGTTCCCCGGAGGAGAGAAAAGCCCCGGCGGTGTCCCTGGAGGAGGGGGAAGCCCCCGCGGAGTCCCTGGCGGCGGGGGAAGCCCCGCCGAGTTCCCCGGAGGTGGGGGAAGTTCCGCCGGAGGCCACGGAGGAGGCGGAAGTCCCGCCTAAGGCTCAAAGGAGTCCCTGGAGAAGGGTGAAGCCCCTGAGTTCCCCGGTGGAGGGGTAAGCACCACCAAATTCCCCGGAGGAGGGGGAAGCCCCGGCGGTGTCCCTGGAGGAGGGGGAAGCCCCCGCGGAGTCCCTGGCGGCGGGGGAAGCCCCGGCGGAGTCCCTGGCGGAGGGGGAAGACCCACCGAGTTCCCCGGAGAAGAAAGAAGCCCCGGCGGAGTCCCTGGAGAAGGGGGAAGCCCCGCCGAGTTTCCCGAAGGAGGAGGAAGCCCCGGCGGAGTCCCTGGAGAAGGGGGAAGCCCCGCCGAGTTCCCCGGAGGAGGGGGAAGCCCCGGCGGTGGCCCCGAATGAGGAGGAGGCCCCGGCGGAGTCCCTGGAGGAGGATGAAGCCACTGAGTTCCTCGGAGGAGGGGGAAGGCCCGGCGGAAGCCTCGGAGGAGGCGGAAGTCCTGCCTAGTTCCCCGGAGGAGGGGGATGCCCCGGCGGAGTCCCTGGAGGAGAGTGAAGCCCCTGAGTTCTCCGGAGGAAGGGGAAGCCCCGGCGGAGGCCCCGGAGGAGGGGGAAGCCCCGCCGAGTTCCCCGGAGAAGGGGGACGCCCCGGAAGTGGCCCCTAATAAGGGGGAAGCCCCGGCGAAGGCCCCGGAGGAGGGAGACCCGCCGAGTTGCCCGGAGGAGGGGGAAGCCCCGGCGGAAGCCTCGGAGTAGGCTGAAGTCCCGCCTAGTTCCCCGGAGGTGGGGGAAGCCCCGGCGCAGTCCCTGGAGGAGGGGGAAGCCCCTGAGTTCCCCGGAGGAGGGGGAAGCCCTGGCGGTTGCCCTGGAGGAGGGGGAAGCCCAGGCGGAGGCCCCGGAAGAGGGGGAAGCCCCGCCGAGTTCCCTGGAGGAGGGGGAAACCCCGCCGAGTTGCCCGGAGGAGGGGGAAGCCCCAGCGGAGGCCCCAGTGGATAAGGAAGCCCCGCCGAGTTCCCCGGGAGAGGGGGAAGCCCCGGCGGAGTCCCTGGTGGTGGGGGCAGCCCCGCCGAGCTACAAGGAGGAGAAGGAAGCCCCAGCGGAGTCCCTAGCGGAGAGGAAAGCCCCTGAGTTCCCCGGAGAAGGGGGAAGCACCGGCGGTGGCCCCGGCGGAGGAAGAAGCCCTGGCGGAGTCCTTGGAGGTGGGGAAAGCCCTGGCGGAGGCCCCGGAGGAGGGGGAAGCCCCGGCGGAGGCCCCGGAGGTGGGGGAAGTCCCGCCGAATTCCCAGGAGGAGAAGGAAGCCCCGCCGAGTACCCCTTTAGAGGGGGAAGCCCCGGCGGAGTCCCTGGCGGAGGGGTATGCCCCGCCGAGTTCCCCGGAGGAGGGGGAAGCCCCGGCGGAGTCCCTGGAGGAGGGGGAAGGCCCAGCGGATGCCCCGGAGGAGGAGAAAGCACCGGCGGTGGCCCCGGAGGAGAGGGAAGCCCCGGCGGTGTCTCTGGTGGAGGGGAAAGCCCCGCCGAGTTCCCCGGAGGAGGGGGATCCCCGGCGGAGTCCCTGGAGAAAGGGAAAGCCCCTGAGTTCCATGGAGGAGGGGGAAGCCCCGGCGGTGGCCCCGAATGAGGGGGAAGCCTCGGCGGAGGCCCCGGAAAGGGGGATACCCCGCCGAGTTCCCCGGAGGAGGGGGACACACCGCCGTGTTTCCCGGAGGAGGGGAAATTCCCGGCGGAGTTCCTGGAGGAGGAAGAAGCCCCTGAGTTCCCCGGAGGAGGGGGAAGCCCCGCCGAATTCCCCTGAGGAAGGGAAAGCCCCGGCGGAGTCCCTGGAGGAGGGGGAAGCCCCGGCTGAGTCCCTGGCGGAGGGGGAAGACCCGCCGAGTTCCCCGGAGGAGAAAAAAGCCCCGGCGGAGACTTTGGAGAAGGGGGAAGCCCCTGAGTTCCTCGGAGGAGGAGGAAGCCCCGGGGGAGGCCTCGGAGGAGGCGGAAGTCCCGCCTAGTTCCCCGCAGGAGGGGGAAGCCCCGGCGGATTCCCTGGAGGAGGGTGAAGCCCCGACGAGTTCCTCGGAGGAGGGGGAAGCCCCGGCGGAAGCCTCGGAGGAGGCGGAAGTCCCGCCTAGTTCCCCGGAGGAGGGGGAAGCCCCGGCGGAGTCCCTGGAGATAGGGGCAGCCCCGGCAAATTCCCCGGAGGTGGGGGAAGCCCCGGCGGAGTCCCTGGCGGAGGGGAAAGCCCCGCCAAGTTCTTTGGAGGAGGGGGAAGCCCCGGCGGAGGCCCCGGAGGAGGGGGAAGCCCCTGAGTTCCCCGGTGGAGGGGTAAGCCCCGCTAAATTCCCCGAAGGAGGGGGAAGCCCAGGCGGTGTCCCTGGAGGAGGGGGAAGCCCCGGCGGTGTCCCTGGCGGCGGGGGAGGCCCCGCCGAGTTTCCCGGAGGAGGGGGAAGTTCCAGCGGAGGCCTCGGAGGAGGCGGAAGTCCCGCTTGTTCCCCGGAGGAGGGGGATGCCCCGGCGGAGTCCCTGGAAGAGGGTGAAGCCCCGGAGGTGGCCCCGGAGGAGGGGGAAGCCCCGCCGAGTTCTCCGGAGGAGGGGGAAACCCCGCCGAGTTTCCCGGAGGAGAGGGAAGCCCCGGCGGAGTCCCTGGGGGTGGGGGCAGCCCCGCCAAATTCCCCTGAGGAGGTGGAAGCCCCGGCGGAGGCCTCGGAGGAGGCGGCAGTCCCGCCTAGTTCCCCGGACGAGGGGGAAGCCCCGGCGGAGTCCCTGGAGGAGGGTGAAGCCCCTGAGTTCCCCGGTGAAGGGGTAAGCCCCGCCGAGTTCCCCGGAGGAGAGAAAAGCCCCGGCGGTGTCCCTGGAGGAGGGGGAAGCCCCCGCGGAGTCCCTGGCGGCGGGGGAAGCCCCGCCGAGTTCCCCGGAGGTGGGGGAAGTTCCGGCGGAGGCCACGGAGGAGGCGGAAGTCCCGCCTAAGGCTCAAAGGAGTCCCTGGAGAAGGGTGAAGCCCCTGAGTTCCCCGGTGGAGGGGTAAGCACCACCAAATTCCCCGGAGGAGGGGGAAGCCCCGGCGGTGTCCCTGGAGGAGGGGGAAGCCCCCGCGGAGTCCCTGGCGGCGTGGGAAGCCCCGGCGGAGTCCCTGGCGGAGGGGGAAGACCCACCGAGTTCCCCGGAGAAGAAACAAGCCCCGGCGGAGTCCCTGGAGAAGGGGGAAGCCCCGCCGAGTTTCCCGAAGGAGGAGGAAGCCCCGGCGGAGTCCCTGGAGAAGGGGGAAGCCCCGCCGAGTTCCCCGGAGGAGAGGAAAGCCCCGGCGGTGGCCCCGAATGAGGAGGAGGCCCCGGCGGAGTCCCTGGAGGAGGATGAAGCCCCTGAGTTCCTCGGAGGAGGGGGAAGGCCCGGCGGAAGCCTCGGAGGAGGCAAAAGTCCTGCCTAGTTCCCCGGAGGAGGGGGATGCCCCGGCGGAGTCCCTGGAGGAGAGTGAAGCCCCTGAGTTCTCCGGAGTAAGGGGGAAGCACCGGCGGTGGCCCCGGCGGAGGAAGAAGCCCTGGCGGAGTCCTTGGAGGTGGGGAAAGCCCTGGCGGAGGCCCCGGAGGAGGGGGAAGCCCCGGCGGAGGCCCCGGAGGTGGATGAAGTCCCGCCGAATTCACAGGAGGAGAAGGAAGCCCCGCCGAGTACCCCTTTGGAGGGGGAAGCCCCGGCGGAGTCCCTGGCGGAGGGGTATGCCCCGCCGAGTTCCCCGGAGGAGGGGGAAGCCCCGGCGGAGTCCCTGGAGGAGGGGGAAGGCCCAGCGGATGCCCCGGAGGAGGAGAAAGCACCGGCGGTGGCCCCGGAGGAGAGGGAAGCCCCGGCGGTGTCTCTGGTGGAGGGGAAAGCCCCGCCGAGTTCCCCGGAGGAGGGGGATCCCCGGCGGAGTCCCTGGAGAAAGGGAAAGCCTATGAGTTCCTTGGAGGAGGGGGAAGCCCCGGCGGTGGCCCCGAATGAGGGGGAAGCCTCGGCGGAGGCCCCGGAAAGGGGGATACCCCGCCGAGTTCCCCGGAGGAGGGGGACACACCGCCGTGTTTCCCGGAGGAGGGGAAAATCCCGGCGGAGTTCCTGGAGGAGGAAGAAGCCCCTGAGTTCCCCGGAGGAGGGGGAAGCCCCGCCGAATTCCCCTGAGGAAGGGAAAGCCCCGGCGGAGTCCCTGGAGGAGGGGGAAGCCCCGGCGAAGTCCCTGGCGCAGGGGGAAGACCCGCCGAGTTCCCCGGACGAGAAAGAAGCCCCGGCGGAGTCTTTGGAGAAGGGGGAAGCCCCTGAGTTCCTCGGAGGAGGAGGAAGCCCCGGAGGAGGCCCCGGAGGAGGGGGAAGCCCCGCCGAGTTCCCCGGAGAAGGGGGAAGCCCCGGCAGTGGCCCCTAATAAGGGGGAAGCCCCGGCGGAGGCCCCGGAGGAGGGAGACCCGCCGAGTTGCCCGGAGGAGGGGGAAGCCCCGGCGGAAGCCTCGGAGTAGGCTGAAGTCCCGCCTAGTTCCCCGGAGGTGGGGGAAGCCCCGGCGCAGTCCCTGGAGGAGGGGGAAGCCCCTGAGTTCCCCGGAGGAGGGGGAAGCCCTGGCGGTTGCCCTGGAGGAGGGGGAAGCCCAGGCGGAGGCCCCGGAAGAGGGGGAAGCCCCGCCGAGTTCCCTGGAGGAGGGGGAAACCCCGCCGAGTTGCCCGGAGGAGGGGGAAGCCCCAGCGGAGGCCCCAGTGGATAAGGAAGCCCCGCCGAGTTCCCCGGGAGAGGGGGAAGACCCGGCGGAGTCCCTGGTGGTGGGGGCAGCCCCGCCGAGCTACAAGGAGGAGAAGAAAGCCCCAGCGGAGTCCCTAGCGGAGAGGAAAGCCCCTGAGTTCCCCGGAGAAGGGGGAAGCACCGGCGGTGGCCCCGGCGGAGGAAGAAGCCCTGGCGGAGTCCTTGGAGGTGGGGAAGCCCTGGCGGAGGCCCCGGAGGAGGGGGAAGCCCCGGCGGAGGCCCCGGAGGTGGGGGAAGTCCCGCCGAATTCACAGGAGGAGAAGGAAGCCCCGCCGAGTACCCCTTTGGAGGGGGAAGCCCCGGCGGAGTCCCTGGCGGAGGGGTATGCCCCGCCGAGTTCCCCGGAGGAGGGGGAAGCCCCGGCGGAGTCCCTGGAGGAGGGGGAAGGCCCAGCGGATGCCCCGGAGGAGGAGAAAGCACCGGCGGTGGCCCCGGAGGAGAGGGAAGCCCCGGCGGTGTCTCTGGTGGAGGGGAAAGCCCCGCCGAGTTCCCCGGAGGAGGGGGATCCCCGGCGGAGTCCCTGGAGAAAGGGAAAGCCCCTGAGTTCCTTGGAGGAGGGGGAAGCCCCGGCGGAGTCCCTGGCGGGGTGGAAAGCCCCGCCAAGTTCTTTGGAGGAGGGGGAAGCCCCGGCCGAGGCCCCGGAGGAGGGGGAAGCCCCGCCAAATTCCCCGGAGGAGGGGGAAGCCCCGGCGGTGGCCCCGAATGAGGGGGAAGCCTCGGCGGAGGCCCCGGAGGAAGGGGTAGCCCCGCCGAGTTCCTCGGAGGAGGGGGAAGCCCCGGCGGAGTCCCTGGAGAAGGCGGAAGCCCCTGAGTTCCTCGGAGGAGGGGGAAGCCCCGGCGGAGGCCTCGGAGGAGGCGGAAGTCCCGCCTAGTTCCCCGGAGAAGGGGAAAACCCCGGCGGAGTTCCTGGACGAGGGGGAAGCCTTTGAGTTCCCCGGTGGAGGGGAAAGCCCCGCCGAAATCCCCTGAAGAGGGGAAAGCCCCGGCGGAGTCCCTGGAGGAGGGGGAAGCCCCTGCGGAGTTTCTGGCGGAGGGGGAAGACCCGCCGAGTTCCCCGGAGAAAGGGGAAGCCCCGGCGGAGTCCCTGGAGGAGGGTGAAGCCCCTGAGTTCCCCGGTGGAGGGGTAAGCACCGCCAAATTCCCCGGAGGAGGGGGAAGCCCCGGCGGTGTCCCTGGAGGAGGGGGAAGCCCCCGCGTAGTCCCTTTCGGCGGGGGAACCCCCGCCGAGTTCCCCGGTGAAGGGGGAAGTTCCGGCGGAGGCCTCGGAGGAGGCGGATGTCCCGCCTAGTTCCCCGGAAGATGGGGAAGCCCCAGCGGTGGCCCCGAATGAGGGGGAAGCTTCGGCGGAGGCCCCAGAGGAGGGGGAAGCCCCGCCGAGTTCCCCGGAGGAGGGGGACACACCGCCGAGTTTCCCGGAGGAGGGGAAAGCCCCGGCGGTGGCCCCGAATGAGGAGGAAGCCTCGGAGGATAAGGAAGCTCCGCCGAGTTCCCCGGAGGAGGGGGAAGCCCCGGCGGAGTCGCTGGAGGTGGGGGCAGCCCCGTTAAATTCCCCAGAGGTGGGGGAAGCCCCGGCGGAGTCCCTGGCGGAGAGGGAAGCTCCGCCGAGTTCCTCGGAGGAGGGGGAAGCCCCGGCGGAGTCCCTGGCGGAGGAGGAAGCCCCGCCGAGTTCCCCAGAGGAGGGGGAAGCCCCGGCGGAGTCCCTGGAGGAGGGGGAAGCCCCGGCGGAGTCCCTGGCGGAGGGGGAAGACCCGCCGAGTTTCCCGGAGGAGAAAGAAGCCCCGGCGGAGTCTTTGGAGAAGGGGGAAGCCCCTGAGTTCCTCGGAGGAGGAGGAAGCCCCGGCGGAGGCCTCGGAGGAGGCGGAAGTCCCGCCTAGTTCCCCGGAGGAGGGGGAAGCCCCGGCGGATTCCCTGGAGGAGGGTGAAGCCCCGCCTAATTCCCCGGAGGAGGGGGAAGCCCCGGCGGAGTCCCTGGAGGAGGGTGAGGCCCCTGAGTTCCCCGGTGGAGGGGTAAGCACCGCCAAATTCCCCGGAGGAGGGGGAAGCCCCGGCGGTGTCCCTGGAGGAGGGGGAAGCCCCCGCGGAGTCCCTTTCGGCGGGGGAAACCCCGCCGAGTTCCCCGGAGAAGGGGGAAGTTCCGGCGGAGGCCTCGGAGGAGGCGGAAGTCCCGCCTAGTTCCCCGGAGGATGGGGATTCCCCGGCGGAGTCCCTGGAGGAGGGTGAAGCCCCTGAGTTCCTCGGAGGAGGGGGAAGCCCCGGCGGAGGCCTTGGAGGAGGCGGAAGTCCAACCTAGTTCCCCGGAGGAGGGGGAAGCCCCGGCGAAGTCCCTTGAGGAGGGTGAAGCCCCTGAGTTCTCCGGAGGAGGGGGAAGCCCCGGCGAAGGCCCCGGAGGAGGGGGAAGCCCCGCCGAGTTCCCTAGAGGAGGGGCAAGCCCCGGCGGTGGCCCCGAATGAGGAGGAAGCCTCGGCGAAGGCCCCGGAGGAGGAGGAAGCCCCGCCGAGTTCCACGGAGGAGGGGAACACACCGCCGAGTTTCCCGGAGAAGGGGGAAGCCCCAGCGGAGGCCCCGGAGGATAAGGAAGCCCCGCCGAGATCCCCGGAGGAGGGGGAACCCCGGTGGAGTCCCTGGAGGAGGGGGAAGCCCCTGAGTTCCCCGGAGGAGGGGTAAGCCCCGCCGAGTTCCCCGGAGGAGGGGAAAGCCCCGGCTGTGTCCCTTGATGAGGGGGAAGCCCCCGCGGAATCCCTGGCGGAGGGGGAAGTCCCGCCGAGTTCCCCGAAGGACGGGGAAGCCCCGGTGGAGTCCCTAGAGAAGGGGGAAGCCCCCTAAGTTCCTCGGAGGAGGGGGAAGCCCCGGCGGAGGCCTTGGAGGACGCGGAAGTCCCACCTAGTTCCCCGGAGGAGGGGGAAGCCCCGGCGGAGTCCATGGAGGAGGGTGATGCCCCTGAGTTCTCTGGAGGAGGGGGAAGCCCCGGCGGAGGCCTCGAAGGAGGGGGAAGCCCCGCCGAGTTCCCCGGAGGAGGGGGAAGCCCCGGCGGTGGCCCCGAATGAGGGGGAAGCCTCGGCGGAGGCCCTGGAAGAGGGGGTTACCCCGCCGAGTTCCCCGGAGGAGGGGGACACACCGCCGTGTTTCCCGTAGGAGGGGGATGCCCCAGCGGAGGCCCTGGAGGATAAGGTAGCCCCGCCGAGTTCCCCGGAGGGGGGGGAAGCCCCGGCGGAGTCCCTGGAGAAGGGGGAAGCACCTGAGTTCCTCGAAGGAGGGGGAAGCCCCGGCGGAGGCCTCGGAGGAGGCGGAAGTCCCACCAAGTTCCCCGGAGGAGGGGAAAACCCCGGCGGAGTTCCTGGAGGAGGGGGAAGCCCCTGAGTTCCCTGGAGGAGGGGGAAGCCCCGGCGGAGTCCCTGGCGGAGGGGGGAAGACCCACCGAGTTCCCCGGAGAAGAAAGAAGCCCCGGCGGAGTCCCTGGAGAAGGGGGAAGCCCCGCCGAGTTTCCCGAAGGAGGAGGAAGCCCCGGCGGAGTCCCTGGAGAAGGGGGAAGCCCCGCCGAGTTCCCTGGAAGAGGGGGAAGCCCCGCCGAGTTCCTCGGAGGAAGGGGTAGCCCCGGCGGAGGCCACGGAGGACGTCGAAGCTCCGGCGGAGTTCCTGGAGGAGGGGAAAGCCCCGCCTAGTTCCCCGGAGGATATGGAAGCCCCTGAGTTCCCCGGAGGAGGGGGAAGCCCCGCCGAATTCCCCGGAGGAGGGGGAAGCCCCGGCGAAGTCCCTGGAGAAGGGGGAAGCCCCGGAGGAGTCCCTGGAGAAGGGGGAAGCCCCGGCGGAGTCCCTGGCGGAGGGCAAAGCCCCGCCAAGTTCTTTGGAGGAGGGGGAAGCCCCGGCGGAGGCCCCGGAGGAGGGGGAAGCCCCGCCAAATTCCCCGGAGGAAGGGGGAAGCCCCGGCGGTGGCCCCGAAAGAGGGGGAAGCCTCGGCGGAGGCCCCGGAGGAAGGGGAAGCCCCGGCGGAGTCCCTGGAGAAGGGGGAAGCCCCTGAGTTCCTCGGATGAGGGGGAAGCCCCGGCGGAGGCTTTGGAGGAGGCGGAAGTCCCGCCTAGTTCCCCGGAGGAGGGAAAAACCCCGGCGGAGTTCCTGGAGGAGGGGGAAGCCCCGGCGGAGTCCCTGGCGGAAGGGGACGACCCGCCAAATTCCCCGGAGGTGGGGGAAGCCCCGCCGAGTTTCCCGGAGGAGGGGGATGCCCCGGCGGAGTCCCTGGAGAAGGGTGAAGCCCCGCCGAGTTTCCCGGAAGAGGGGGAAGACCCGCCGAGCTCCCCGGAGGAGGCGGAAGTCCCACCTAGTTTCGTGGAGGAGGGGGAAGCCCCGGCGGAGTCCCTGGAGGAGGGTGAAGCCCCTGAGTTCTCCGGAGGAGGGGGAAGCCCCGGCGAAGGCCCCGGAGGAGGGGGAAGCCCCGGCGGAGGCCTCGAAGGAGGGGGAAGCCCCGCCGAGTTCCCCGGAGGAGGGGGAAGCCCCGGCGGAGGCCCCGGAGGAGGGGGATGCCCTGGCGGAGTCCATGGCGGAGGGGGATGCCCCGCCGAGCTCCCCGGAGAAGGGGGTAGCCCCGCCTAGATCCCCGGAGGATAGAGAAGCCCCGGTGGAGTCCCTAGGGGAAGGGGGAATCCCCGGCGGAGGCCCCTGAGAAGGGGGAAGCCCAACCGAGTTCCCCCGGAGAAGAAGGAAGCCCCGCCGAATTCCCCGGAGGAGGAAGAAGCCCCGCTGAGTTTCCTGGAGGAGGGGGAAGCCCCAGCGGAGGCCCCTGAGGAGGGGGAAGCCCCACCGTGTTCCCCGGAGAAGAAGGGAGCCCCGCCGAATTCCCCGGAGGAGGAAGAAGCCCTTTTGATTTTCCCAGAGGAGGGGTAGCCCCAGCGGATGCCCCGGTGGAGGGGGAAGCACCGGAGGTGGCCTGGAGAAGAGGGATGCCCCGCCAAATTCCCCGGAGGAGGGGGAAGCCCCGGCGGAGTCTTTGGAGGATGGGGAAGCCCCGGCTGAGGCTCCGGGGGAGGGGGAAGCTCCGGCGGTGTCCCTGGCGGAGGGGGAAGCTCCTGAGTTCCCCGGAGTAGAGGGAAGCCCCGGCGGAGTCCCTGGCGGATGGGGATACCCCGCCGAGTTCCCCGGAGGAGGGGGAAGCCGCGGCGGTGGCCCCGGAGGAGGGGGAAGCCCCGGCAGAGAGACCCCGGTGGAGTAAAAAGCCCCAGCGGATGCCCCGGAGAAGGGGGAAGCCCCGGCGGTGGCCCCAGAGGAGGGGGAAGCCCCGCCAAGTTCCCCGGAAGAGGGATAAGGCCCGGCGGAGTCCCTGGCGGAGGGAGATGCCCCGCCTAGTTCCCCGGGGGAGGGGGAAGCCCCGAAAGAGGGGGAAGCACGGCCGAGTTCTCCGGAGGAGTTGGAAGCCCCGGCGGAGTCCCTGGAAGAGGGGGAAGCCCTGGCGGTTGCCCCGGAGGAGGGGGAAGCCCCGCCGTATTCCCAAGAGGAGGGGGATGCCCCGCCGAGTTCCCCGGGGGAGGGAGAAGCCCCGGCGGAGTCCCTGGAGAATGGGGAAGCCCCGGCGGAGGCTCCGGGGGAGGAGGAAGCCCCGGCGGAGTCCCTGGCGGAGGGAGATGCCCTGCCGAGTTCCCCGGAGAAGGGGGAAGCCCCGACAGAGAGGGAAGCACCGCCGAGTTCCCCGGAGGAGGGGGAATCCCCGGCGGGGTTTCTGGTGGAGGGGGACGCCCCGGTGGAGGCTCAGGGGGGAGGGGTTAGCCCCGGCGGAGACCCTGGCGGAGAGGGGAGGCCCCGCCGAGTTCCCCGGAGAAGGAGGAAGCCCCGCCGAATTCCCCGTAAGAGGGGAAAGCCCCGCTGAGTTTCCCGGAGGAGGGGGAAGCCCCGGAGACGGCCTCTAAGAAGGGGGAAGCACCGCCAAGTTTCCCGGAGGCGGGGGAAGCCCCGGCGGAGTCTTTGGAGGAGGGGGAAGCCCCGGCGGAGGCTCCGGGGGAGGGGGAAGCCCCGGCGGAATCCTAAGCGGTGGGGAAAGCCCCTGAGTTCCCCGGAGGAGGGGAAAGCCCCGGCGGAGTCTCTGGAGGAGGGGGAAGCCCCGGCGGATGCCCAGGAGAAGGGGGAAGCCCCGGCGGTGGCCCCAGAGGAGGGGGCAGCCCCGCCGAGTTTCCCGGAGGAGGGGAAAGCCCCGGTGAAGGCCTCGAAGGAGAGGGAAGCCCCGCCAAGTTCCCCGGAGGAGGGAGAAGCCCCGGCGGAGTCCCTGGCGGAGGGAGTTGCCCCGCCTAGTTCCACGGGGGAGGGGGAAGCCTCGAAAGAGGGGGAAGCACTGCCGAGTTCCCCTTTGGAGGGGGAAGCCCCGGCGGAGTCCCTGGCGGAGGGGGATGCCCCGCCGAGTTTCCCAGAGGAGGGGGATGCCTCGGCGGAGTCCCTGGAGGAGGGGGAAGGCTAAGCGGTTGCCCCGGAGGAGAGGGAAGCCCTGGCGGTGTCTCTGGTGGAGGGGGAAGCCCCGGGCTATGGCCCCGGAGGCGAGGGAAGCCCCGGAGGAGTCCCTGGAGGAGGAGGAAGCCCCGCCTAATTCCCCGGTTGAGTGGGAAGCCCCGGCGGAGTCCCTAGCGGAGAGGGCTGCCCTGAGTTCCCCGCAGAAGGGGGAAGCCCCAACGAGTTTCTCGGAGGAGGGGGATGCCCCGCCGAGTTCTTCTGAGGAGGGGGAAGCCACGGCGGAGGCCCCGGAGATGGTGGAAGCCCACACGGAGGCCCCGGGGGAGGGGGAAGACCCGCCGAGTTCCTGGGAGGAGGGTGCTGCAACAGTGGAGGCTTCGGGGGAGGGGGAAGCCCCGCCAAATTCCCTGGAGGAGGGGGAAGCCCAAGCGGACTCACTGGAGAAGGGGGAAGCCACGCCGAGTTCCCCGGAGGAGGGGGAAGCCCCTCCGAGTTTCCCGGAGGTGGGGGAAGCCCAGGTGGAGGTCCCGGAGGAGGCGGAAGCCCCACCGAGTTCTTAGGAGGAAGGGGTAGCCCCTGAGTGCCCCGGAGGAGAGGGAAGCCCCGGCGGAGTCCCCGGAGGAGGCGGAAGCCCCCGGCGGAGTCTCTGGAGAAGAGCGAAGCCCCGGCGGAGTCCCTGGAGGAGGGGAAAGCCCCGGCGGAGTTCTTCGGGGAGGGGGAAGCCCCAGCGGTGGCCCCGGAGAAGGGGGAAGCCCCACCTAGTTCCCCGGGGGAGGGGGAAGCCCTGGTGGAGGTCCCGGAGGAGGCGGAAGCCCCACCGAGTTCCCAGGAGGAAGGGGTAGCCCCTGAGTGCCCCGGAGGAGAGGGAAGCCCCGGCGGAGTCCCCGGAGGAGGCGGAAGCCCCCGGCGGAGTCTCTGGAGAAGAGCGAAGCCCCGGCGGAGTCCCTGGAGGAGGGGAAAGCCCCGGCGGAGGCCCCGGAGGTGGGGGAAGCAACGCCGAGTTTCCCGGAGGAGGGGGAAGCCCAGCCGAATTCCCAGGAGGAGTGGGAAGCCCCACCGAGTTCCCCGGGTGAGGGGGAAGCCCCGGCGGAGTCCCTGGCGGAGGGGGATGCCCCGCCGAGTTCCCCGGAGAAGGGGGAAGCCCCGGCAGAGGCCCCTGAGGAGGGGGAAGCCCCGCCGAGTTTTCTGGAGGAGGGGGAAGCCCCGGCGGGGTCCCTGGAGGAGGGGGAAGCCCCGGCGGAGTCCCTGGCGGAGGGGGATGCCCCACCGAGTTCCCCGGAGGAGGGGGAAGCCCCGCCTAGTTCCCTGGAGGAGGGAGAAGCCCCGGCGGAGTTCTTCGGGGAGGGGGAAGCCCCAGCGGAGGCCCCGGAGGAGGGGGCAGCCCCACCTAGTTCCCCGGGGGAGGGGGAAGCCCAGGTGGAGGTCCCGAAGGAGGCGGAAGCCCCACCGAGTTCCCAGGAGGAAGGGGTAGCCCCTGAGTGCCCCGGAGGAGAGTGAAGCCCCGGCGGAGTCCCCGGAGGAGGCGGAAGCCCCCGGCGGAGTCTCTGGAGAAGGGCGAAGCCCCGGCGGAGTCCCTGGAGGAGGGGAAAGCCCCGGCGGAGGCCCCGGAGGTGGGGGAAGCAACGCCGAGTTTCCCGGAGGAGGGGGAAGCCCAGCCGAATTCCCAGGAGGAGTGGGAAGCCCCACCGAGTTCCCCGGGTGAGGGGGAAGCCCCGGCGGAGATCCTGGCGGAGGGGGTTGCCCCGCCTAGTGCCCCGGGGGAGGGGGATGCCCTGCCGAGTTCCCCGGAGGAGGGGGAAGCCCCTAAATTCCAAGGAGGAGGGGGATGCCCCAGCGGAGGCCCCGGAGGAGGGGGATGCCCCGCCGAGTTTCTCGGAGGAGGGGGAAGCCCCGGCGGAGGCCCCGGAGGAGGGGGAAGCCCCTGAATTCCAAAGAGGAGGGGGATGCCCCGGCGGAGGCCCCGGAGGAGGGGGATGCCCCACCGAGTTCCCCGGAGGAGGGGGAAGCCCCGGCTAGTTCCCTGGAGAAGGGAGAAGCCCCGGCGGAGTTCCTCGGAGAGGGGGAAGCCCCAGCGGAGGCCCCGGAGGAGTGGGAAGCCCCACCTAGTTCCCCGGGGGAGGGGGAAGCCCAGGTGGAGGTCCCGGAGGAGGCAGAAGCCCCGCCGAGTTCCCAGGAGGAAGGGGAAGCCCCTGAGTGCCCCGGAGGAGGGGGAAGCCCCGGCGGAGTCCCCGGAGGAGGATGAAGCCCCTGAATTCCAAGGAGGAGGGGGATGCCCCGGCGGAGGCCCCGGAGGAGGGGGAAGACCCGCCGAGTTCCTAGGAGGAGGAAGATGCCCCGGCGGAGGCTTCGGAGGTGGGGGAAGCCCCGGCGGAGTCTCTGGAGGAGGGGAAAGCCCCGCCAAGGTCCCCGGAGGTGGGGTAATCCGCGCGGAGTTTCCCTGAGGAAGGGGAAGCCCCTGAGTTCCCCGGAGGCGGGGGAATCCGCGCGGAGTTTCCCTGAGGAAGGGGAAGCCCCTGAGTTCCCCGGAGGCGGGGGAATCCCCGGCGGAGGCCCCGAAGGAAGGGTAAGCCCCGGCGTAGTCCCTGGAGGAGTGGGAAGCCCCGCCAAGTTTCCCGGAGGAGGAGGAAGCCCCGGTGGTGGCCCCGGAGGAGGGGGATGCCCTGGCGGAGTCCATGGCGGAGGGGGATGCCCCGCCGAGCTCCCGGAACCTCTTCCGGGAAACTCGGCGGGGCTTCCCCCTTCTCAGGGGTCCTTGGAGGAGGGGAAAGCCCCGGCGATGGCCTCGGAGGAGGGGGAAGCCCCGCCTAGTTACCCTGAGGAGGGAGAAGCCCCTGCGGAGTCCCTGGAGGAGGCGGAAGCCCCTGAGTTCCCCGGAGGAGGGGGAAGCCCCGGCGGAGTCCCTGGCGGAGGGGGATGCCCCGCCGAGTTCCCCGGAGGAGGGGGAAGCCCCGGCGGAGGCCCCTGAGGAGGGGGAAGCCCCGCCGAGTTCCCCGGAGAAGGAGAAAGCCCAACCGAATTCCCCGGTAGGGACGGAAGCCCCGCTAAATTTCTCGGAGGAGGGGAAAGCCCAGGCGGTGCCCCTGAGGCAGGGGAAGCCACGCCGAGTTTCCCGGAGGAGGGGGAAGCCCCGGCGAAGGCTCCGCTGGTGGGGGAAGCCCCAGCGGATGCCCCGGAGAAGGAGGAAGCATCGCCAAATTCCCAGGAGGTGGAAGGAAGCCCCTGAATTCCACGGAGGAGGGGGATGCCCCAGCGGAGGCCCCGAAAGCGGGGGATGCCCCGCCGAGTTTCTCGGAGGAGGGGAAAGCCCCGGCGGAGGCCCCGGAGGAGGGGGAAGCCCCTGAATTCCAAGGAGGAGGCGGAAGCCCCGGCGGAGGCCCCGGAGGATGGGGATGCCCTGGCGGAGTCCATGGCGGAGGGGGATGCCCCGCCGAGCTCCCCGGAGAAGGGGGTAGCCCCGCCTAGTTCCCCGGAGGATAGAGAAGCCCCGGTGGAGTCCCTAGGGGAAGGGGGAAGCCCCGGCGGAGGCCACGGAGGAGGGGGAAGCCCCACAAGTGTCTCTACATAATTTTGAGGTTCTGTGCATAAACGACGTTTCTCGCGCTGAAACGGTGATTTTGAGGTTATGTGCAAAAACGACGTTTCACGCGCACAATCGGCGATTTTAAGGTTATGTTCAAAAACGACGTTTCACGCGCTGAAACGGCGATTTTGAGGTTTTTTGCAAAAACGACGTTTCCCGCGCTTAAACGGCGATTTTGAGGTTATGTTCTAAATCGACGTTTAACGCGCTGAAACGGCGTTTTTGAGGTTATGTTCAAAAACGACGTTTTACGCGCTGAAACGATTATTTTGAGGTTATGTGCAAAAACGACGTTTCACGCGCACAATCGGCGATTTTGAGGTTATGTTCAAAAACGACGTTTCACTCGCTGAAGCGGAGATTTTGAGGTAATGTTCATAAACGACGTTTTACGCGCTGAAACAGCGATTTTGAGGTTATGTGCAAAAACGACGTTTCTCGCGCTGTAACGGTGATTTTGAGGTTATGTTCAAAATCGCCATTTCAGCGCGTGAAACGTCGTTTTTGAACCTTATCTCAAAATCGTCGATTGTGCGCGTGAAACGGCGATTTTGAGGTTATGTGCAAAAATGACGTTTTACGCGCTTAAACGGCGATTTTGAGGTTTTGTTCAAAAACGACGTTTCACGCGCACAATCGGCGATTTAGAGGTTATGTTCAAAAACGACGTTTCAGGCGCTGAAACGGCGAATTTGAGGTTATGTGCAAAAACGACGTTTCAAGCGCTGAAAAGGCGATTTTAAGGTTTCATGCAAAAACGACGTTTCACGCGCACGATCGGCGATTTTGAGGTTATGTTCAAAAACGACGTTTCACGCGCTGAAACGGTGATTTAGAGGTTAGGTGCAATAACGACGTTGCACGCGCACAATCGGCGATTTTGAGTTTATGTTAAAAAACGACGTTTCACGCTCTGAATTTTGAGGTTACATGCAAAAACCACGATTCTGGCGCTGGAACGGCGATTTTGAGGTTATGTTCAAAAACGACGTTTTACGCGCTGAAACGGCGATTTTGAGGTTATGTGCAAAAACGACGTTACTCGCGCTGAAACGGTGATTTTGAGTTTATGTGCAAAAACGACGTTTTACGCGCTGAAACGGCGATTTTGAGGTTATCTGCAAAAACGACGTTTCAAGCTCTGAAACGGCGATTTTGAGGATATGTGCGAAAACGACGTTTTACGCGCACGATCGGCGATTTTGAGGTTATGTTCAAAATCGCCGTGTCAGCGCGTGAAACTTCGTTTTTGAACATAACCTCAAAATCGCCGATTGTGCGCGTGAAACGGCGATTTTGAGGATATGTGCAAAAATGACGTTTTACGCGCTTAAACGGCAATTTTGAGGTTTTGTTCAAAAACGACGTTTTACGCGCTGAAACGGCGATTGTGAGGTTATGTTCAAAAACGACGTTTTACGCGCTTAATCGGCGATTTTGAGTTTACAGGCAAAAACCACGTTTCTGGCGCTGAAACGGCGATTTTGAGGTTATGTTTAAAAACGACGTTTTACGCGCTGAAACGGCGATTTTGAGGTTATGTGCAAAAACGACGTTTCACGCGCTGAAACGGTGATTTTGAGGTTATTTGCAAAAATGACGTTTTACGCGCTTAAACGGCGATTTTGAGGTTTTGTTTAAAAACGACGTTTTACGCGCTTAATCGGCGATTTTGAGTTTATGTTCAAAAACGGCGTTTCACGCGCACAATCGGCGTTTTTGAGGTTATGTTCAAAAACGACGTTTCACGCGCTGAAACGGCGAATTTGAGGTTATGTGCAAAAACGACGTTTCAAGCGCAGAAAAGGCGATTTTAAGGTTACATGCAAAAACGACGTTGCACGCGCACGATCGGCGATTTTGAGGTTTTGTTCAAAAACGACGTTTTACACGCTGAAACGGCGATTGTGAGGTTTTGTTCAAAAACGACGTTTCACGCGCTGAAACGGTGAGTTAGAGGTTATGTGCAATAACGACGTGTCTGGCATTGAAACGGCGATTTTGATCATAACCTCAAAATCACCGATTGTGCGCGTGAAATGGCGATTTTGAGGTTATGTTCAAAAACGACGTTTTACGCGCTGAAACGGCGATTTTAAAGTAATGTGCAAAAACGACCTTTCACGCGCTGAAACGGCGATTTTTAAGTTATGTGCAAAAACGACGTTTTACGCGCTGAAACGGCGATTTTGAGGTTATGTTCAAAAATGACGTTTCACACGCTGAAACGGCGGTTTTGAGGTTATGTGCAAAAACGACGTTTCAAGCGCTGAAAAGGCGATTTTGAGGTTACATGCAAAAACGACGAATCACGCGCACGATCGGCGATTTTGAGGTTATGTTCAAAAACGACGTTTCACGCGCTGAAACGGCGATTTTAAGGTTTTGTTCAGAAACGACGTTTCACGCGCTGAAACGGTGATTTAGAGGTTATGTGCAATAACGACGTTGCACGCGCACAATCGGCGATTTTGAGTTTATGTTTAAAAACGACGTTTCACGCTCTGAATTTTGAGGTTACATGCAAAAACGACGTTTCTAACGCTGAAACGGCGATTTTGAGGTTATCTGCAAAAACGACGTTTCAAGCGCTGAAACGGCGATTTTGAGGATATGTGCGAAAACGACGTTTCACGCGCACGATCGGCGATTTTGAGGTTATGTTCAAAATCGCCGTTTCAGCGCGTGAAACGTCGTTTTTGAACATAACCTCAAAATCGCCGATTGTGCGCGTGAAACGGCGATTTTGAGGATATGTGCAAAAATGACGTTTTACGCGCTTAAACGGCAATTTTGAGGTTTTGTTCAAAAACGACGTTTTACGCGCTGAAACGGCGATTGTGAGGTTTTGTTCAAAAACGACGTTTCACGCGCTGAAACGGTGATTTAGAGGTTATGTGCAATAACGACGTTTCTGGCGCTGAAACGGCGATTTTGATCATAACCTCAAAATCACCGATTGTGCGCGTGAAATGGCGATTTTGAGGTTATGTGCAAAAGCGACGTTTTACGTGCTGAAACGGCGATTTTGAGGTTATGTTCAAAAACGACGTTTCACACGCTGAAACGGCGGTTTTGAGGTTATGTTCAAAATCGCCGTTTCAGCGCGTGAAACGTCGTTTTTGAACATAACCTCAAAATCGCCGATTGTGCGCGTGAAACGGCGATACGAGGTTATGTGCAAAAATGACGTTTTACGCGCTTAAACGGCGATTGTGAGGTTATGTTCAAAAACGACGTTTCACGCGCTGAAACGGCGAATTTGAGGTTATGTGCAAAAACGACGTTTCAAGCGCTGAAAAGGCGATTTTAAGGTTACATGCAAAAACGACGTTTCACGCGCACGATCGGCGATTTTGAGGTTTTGTTCAAAAACGACGTTTTACGCGCTGAAACGGCGATTGTGAGGTTTTGTTCAAAAAGACGTTTCACGCGCTGAAACGGTGATTTAGAGGTTATGTGCAATAACGACGTTTCAAGCGCTGAAACGGCGATTTTGAGGTTTTGTTCAAAAACGACGTTTTACGCGCTTAATCGGCGATTTTGACCTTATGTTCAAAAACGACGTTTCTGGCGCTGAAACGGCGATTTTGATCATAACCTCAAAATCACCGATTGTGCATTGTGCGCGTGAAATGGCGATTTTGAGGTTATGTGCAAAAGCGACGTTTTACGTGCTGAAACGGCGATTTTTAAGTAATGTGCAAAAACGACCTTTCACGCGCTGAAACGGCGATTTTGAGGTTATGTGCAAAAACGACGTTTCACGCGCTGAAACGGTGATTTTGAGGTTATGTGCAAAAATGACGTTCTACGCGCTTAAACGGCGATTTTGAGGTTTTGTTCAAAAACGACGTTTTACGCGCTTAATCCTTATGTTCAAAAACGACGTTTCTGGCGCTGAAACGGCGATTTTGATCATAACCTCAAAATCACCGATTGTGCATTGTGCGCGTGAAATGGCGATTTTGAGGTTATGTGCAAAAACGACGTTTCACGCGCTGAAACGGTGATTTTGAGGTTTTGTTCAAAAACGACGTTTTACGCGCTTAATCGGCGATTTTGACCTTATGTTCAAAAACGACGTTTCACGCGCACAATCGGCGATTTTGAGGTTATGTTCAAAATCGCCGTTTCAGCCCGTGAAACGTCGTTTTTGAACATAACCTCAAAATCGCCGATTGTGCGCGTGAAACGGCGATTTTGAGGTTATGTGCAAAAATGACGTTTTACGCGCTTGAACGGCGATTTTGAGGTTTTGTTCAAAAACGACGTTTTACGCGCTTAATCGGCGATTTTGAGTTTATGTTCAAAAACGACGTTTCACGCGCACAATCGGCGATTTTGAGGTTATGTTCAAAAACGACGTTTCACGCGCTGAAACGGCGAATTTGAGGTTATGTGCAAAAACGACGTTTCAAGCGCTGAAAAGGCGATTTTAAGGTTACATTCAAAAACGACGTTTCACGCGCACGATCGGCGGTTTTGAGGTTTTGTTCAAAAACGACGTTTTACGCGCTGAAACGGCGATTGTGAGGTTTTGTTCAAAAACGACGTTTCACGCGCTGAAACGGTGATTTAGAGGTTATGTGAAATAACGACGTTTCTGGCGCTGAAACGGCGATTTTGATCATAACCTCAAAATCACCGATTGTGCGCGTGAAATGGCGATTTTGAGGTTATGTGCAAAAGCGACGTTTTACGTGCTGAAACTGCGATTTTGAGGTTATGTTCAAAAACGACGTTTCACACGCTTAAACGGCGGTTTTGAGGTTATGTTCAAAATCGCCGTTTCAGCGCGTGAAACGTCGTTTTGAACATAACCTCAAAATCGCCGATTGTGCGCGTGAAACGGCGATTTTGAGGTTATGTGCCAAAATGACGTTTTACGCGCTTAAACGGCGATTTTGAGGTTTTGTTCAAAAACGACGTTTTACGCGCTTAATCGGCGATTTTGAGTTTATGTTCAAAAACGACGTTTCACGCGCACAATCGGCGATTTTGAGGTTATGTTCAAAAACGACGTTTCAAGCGCTGAAACGGTGATTTAGAGGTTATGTGCAATAACGACGTTTCTGGCGCTAAAACGGCGATTTTGATCATAACCTCAAAATCACCGATTGTGCGCGTGAAATGGCGATTTTGAGGTTATGTTCAAAAACGACGTTTTACGCGCTGAAACGGCGATTTTTAAGTTATGTGCAAAAACGACGTTTCAAGCGCTGAAAAGGCGATTTTAAGGTTACATGCAAAAACGACGTTTCACGCGCACGATCGGCGATTTTGAGGTTTTGTTCAAAAACGACGTTTTACGCGCTGAAACGGCGATTGTGAGGTTTTGTTCAAAAAGACGTTTCACGCGCTGAAACGGTGATTTAGAGGTTATGTGCAATAACGACGTTTCAAGCGCTGAAACGGCGATTTTGATCATAACCTCAAAATCATCGATTGTGCGCGTGAAATGGCGATTTTGAGGTTTTGTTCAAAAACGACGTTTTACGCGCTGAAACGGCGATTGTGAGGTTTTGTTCAAAAAGACGTTTCACGCGCTGAAACGGTGATTTAGAGGTTATGTGCAATAACGACGTTTCAAGCGCTGAAACGGCGATTTTGATCATAACCTCAAAATCACCGATTGTGCATTGTGCGCGTGAAATGGCGATTTTGAGGTTATGTGCAAAAGCGACGTTTTACGTGCTGAAACGGCGATTTTTAAGTAATGTGCAAAAACGACCTTTCACGCGCTGAAACGGCGATTTAGAGGTTATGTGCAAAAACGACGTTTCACGCGCTGAAACGGTGATTTTGAGGTTATGTGCAAAAACGACGTTTCAAAGGCTGAAACGGTGATTTAGAGGTTATGTGCAATAACGACGTTTCTGGCGCTGAAACGGCGATTTTGATCATAACCTCAAAATCACCGATTGTGCGCGTGAAATGGCGATTTTGAGGTTATGTGCAAAAGCGACGTTTTACGTGCTGAAACGGCGATTTTGAGTTTATGTTCAAGAACGACGTTTCACACGCTGAAACGGCGGTTTTGAGGTTATGTTCAAAATCGCCGTTTCAGCGCGTGAAACGTCGTTTTTGAACATAACCTCAAAATCGCCGATTGTGCGCGTGAAACGGCGATTTTGAGGTTATGTGCAAAAATGACGTTTTACGCGCTTAAACGGCGATTTTGAGGTTTTGTTCAAAAACGACGTTTTACGCGCTTAATCGGCGATTTTGAGTTTATGTTCAAAAACGACGTTTCACGCGCACAATCGGCGATTTTGAGGTTATGTTCAAAAACGACGTTTCACGCGCTGAAACGGCGAATTTGAGGTTATGTGCAAAAACGACGTTTCAAGCGCTGAAAAGGCGATTTTAAGGTTACATTCAAAAACGACGTTTCACGCGCACGATCGGCGATTTTGAGGTTTGGTTCAAAAACGACGTTTTACGCGCTGAAACGGCGATTGTGAGGTTTTGTTCAAATACGACGTTTCACGCGCTGAAACGGTGATTTAGAGGTTATGTGCAATAACGACGTTTCTGGCGCTGAAACGGCGATTTTGATCATAACCTCAAAATCACCGATTGTGCGCGTGAAATGGCGATTTTGAGGTTATGTTCAAAAACGACGTTTTACGCGCTGAAACGGCGATTTTAAAGTAATGTGCAAAAACGACCTTTCACGCGCTGAAACGGCGATTTTGAGGTTATGTTCAAAAATGACGTTTCACACGCTGAAACGGCGGTTTTGAGGTTATGTGCAAAAACGACGTTTCAAGCGCTGAAAAGGCGATTTTGAGGTTACATGCAAAAACGACGAATCACGCGCACGATCGGCGATTTAGAGGTTATGTTCAAAAACGACGTTTCACGCGCTGAAACGGTGATTTTGAGTTTATGTGCAAAAACGACTTTTTACGCGCTGAAACGGCGATTTTGAGGTTATCTGCAAAAACGACGTTTTACGCGCTGAAACGGCGATTGTGAGGTTTTGTTCAAAAAGACGTTTCACGCGCTGAAACGGTGATTTAGAGGTTATGTGCAATAACGACGTTTCAAGCGCTGAAACGGCGATTTTGATCATAACCTCAAAATCACCGATTGTGCATTGTGCGCGTGAAATGGCGATTTTGAGGTTATGTGCAAAAGCGACGTTTTACGTGCTGAAACGGCGATTTTTAAGTAATGTGCAAAAACGACCTTTCACGCGCTGAAACGGCGATTTAGAGGTTATGTGCAAAAACGACGTTTCACGCGCTGAAACGGTGATTTTGAGGTTATGTGCAAAAACGACGTTTCAAAGGCTGAAACGGTGATTTAGAGGTTATGTGCAATAACGACGTTTCTGGCGCTGAAACGGCGATTTTGATCATAACCTCAAAATCACCGATTGTGCGCGTGAAATGGCGATTTTGAGGTTATGTGCAAAAGCGACGTTTTACGTGCTGAAACGGCGATTTTGAGTTTATGTTCAAGAACGACGTTTCACACGCTGAAACGGCGGTTTTGAGGTTATGTTCAAAATCGCCGTTTCAGCGCGTGAAACGTCGTTTTTGAACATAACCTCAAAATCGCCGATTGTGCGCGTGAAACGGCGATTTTGAGGTTATGTGCAAAAATGACGTTTTACGCGCTTAAACGGCGATTTTGAGGTTTTGTTCAAAAACGACGTTTTACGCGCTTAATCGGCGATTTTGAGTTTATGTTCAAAAACGACGTTTCACGCGCACAATCGGCGATTTTGAGGTTATGTTCAAAAACGACGTTTCACGCGCTGAAACGGCGAATTTGAGGTTATGTGCAAAAACGACGTTTCAAGCGCTGAAAAGGCGATTTTAAGGTTACATTCAAAAACGACGTTTCACGCGCACGATCGGCGATTTTGAGGTTTGGTTCAAAAACGACGTTTTACGCGCTGAAACGGCGATTGTGAGGTTTTGTTCAAATACGACGTTTCACGCGCTGAAACGGTGATTTAGAGGTTATGTGCAATAACGACGTTTCTGGCGCTGAAACGGCGATTTTGATCATAACCTCAAAATCACCGATTGTGCGCGTGAAATGGCGATTTTGAGGTTATGTTCAAAAACGACGTTTTACGCGCTGAAACGGCGATTTTAAAGTAATGTGCAAAAACGACCTTTCACGCGCTGAAACGGCGATTTTGAGGTTATGTTCAAAAATGACGTTTCACACGCTGAAACGGCGGTTTTGAGGTTATGTGCAAAAACGACGTTTCAAGCGCTGAAAAGGCGATTCTGAGGTTACATGCAAAAACGACGAATCACGCGCACGATCGGCGATTTAGAGGTTATGTTCAAAAACGACGTTTCACGCGCTGAAACGGTGATTTTGAGTTTATGTGCAAAAACGACTTTTTACGCGCTGAAACGGCGATTTTGAGGTTATCTGCAAAAACGACGTTTCAAGCGCTGAAACGGCGATTTTGAGGTTATGTGCAAAAGCGACGTTTCACGCGCACAATCGGCGATTTTGAGGTTATGTTCAAAAACGACGTTTCACGCGCTGAAACGGCGATTTTGAACATAACCTCAAAATCGCCGATCGTGCGCGTGAAACGTCGTTTTCGCATATATCCTCAAAATCGCCGTTTCAGCGCTTGAAACGTCGTTTTTGCAGATAACCTCAAAATCGCCGATTGTGCGCGTGAAATGGCGATTTTGAGGTTTTGTTCAAAAACGACGTTTTACGCGCACAATCGGCGATTGTGAGGTTATGTTCAAAAACGACGTTTCACGCGCTGAAACGGTGATTTAGAGGTTATGTGCAATAACGACGTTTCAAGCGCTGAAACGGCGATTTTGATCATAACCTCAAAATCACCGATTGTGCATTGTGCGCGTGAAATGGCGATTTTGAGGTTATGTGCAAAAGCGACGTTTTACGTGCTGAAACGGCGATTTTTAAGTAATGTGCAAAAACGACCTTTCACGCGCTGAAACGGCGATTTTGAGGTTATGTGCAAAAACGACGTTTCACGCGCTGAAACGGTGATTTTGAGGTTATGTGCAAAAATGACGTTCTACGCGCTTAAACGGCGATTGTGAGGTTTTGTTCAAAAAGACGTTTCACGCGCTGAAACGGTGATTTAGAGGTTATGTGCAATAACGACGTTTCAAGCGCTGAAACGGCGATTTTGATCATAACCTCAAAATCACCGATTGTGCATTGTGCGCGTGAAATGGCGATTTTGAGGTTATGTGCAAAAGCGACGTTTTACGTGCTGAAACGGCGATTTTTAAGTAATGTGCAAAAACGACCTTTCACGCGCTGAAACGGCGATTTTGAGGTTATGTGCAAAAACGACGTTTCACGCGCTGAAACGGTGATTTTGAGGTTATGTGCAAAAATGACGTTCTTCGCGCTTAAACGGCGATTTTGAGGTTTTGTTCAAAAACGACGTTTTACGCGCTTAATCGGCGATTTTGACCTTATGTTCAAAAACGACGTTTCACGCGCACAATCGGCGATTTTGAGGTTATGTTCAAAATCGCCGTTTCAGCCCGTGAAACGTCGTTTTTGAACATAACCTCAAAATCGCCGATTGTGCGCGTGAAACGGCGATTTTGAGGTTATGTGCAAAAATGACGTTTTACGCGCTTGAACGGCGATTTTGAGGTTTTGTTCAAAAACGACGTTTTACGCGCTTAATCGGCGATTTTGAGTTTATGTTCAAAAACGACGTTTCACGCGCACAATCGGCGATTTTGAGGTTATGTTCAAAAACGACGTTTCACGCGCTGAAACGGCGAATTTGAGGTTATGTGCAAAAACGACGTTTCAAGCGCTGAAAAGGCGATTTTAAGGTTACATTCAAAAACGACGTTTCACGCGCACGATCGGCGGTTTTGAGGTTTTGTTCAAAAACGACGTTTTACGCGCTGAAACGGCGATTGTGAGGTTTTGTTCAAAAACGACGTTTCACGCGCTGAAACGGTGATTTAGAGGTTATGTGAAATAACGACGTTTCTGGCGCTGAAACGGCGATTTTGATCATAACCTCAAAATCACCGATTGTGCGCGTGAAATGGCGATTTTGAGGTTATGTGCAAAAGCGACGTTTTACGTGCTGAAACTGCGATTTTGAGGTTATGTTCAAAAACGACGTTTCACACGCTTAAACGGCGGTTTTGAGGTTATGTTCAAAATCGCCGTTTCAGCGCGTGAAACGTCGTTTTGAACATAACCTCAAAATCGCCGATTGTGCGCGTGAAACGGCGATTTTGAGGTTATGTGCCAAAATGACGTTTTACGCGCTTAAACGGCGATTTTGAGGTTTTGTTCAAAAACGACGTTTCACGCGCACAATCGGCGATTTTGAGGTTATGTTCAAAAACGACGTTTCAAGCGCTGAAACGGTGATTTAGAGGTTATGTGCAATAACGACGTTTCTGGCGCTAAAACGGCGATTTTGATCATAACCTCAAAATCACCGATTGTGCGCGTGAAATGGCGATTTTGAGGTTATGTTCAAAAACGACGTTTTACGCGCTTAATCGGCGATTTTGAGTTTATGTTCAAAAACGACGTTTCACGCGCACAATCGGCGATTTTGAGGTTATGTTCAAAAACGACGTTTCACGCGCTGAAACGGCGAATTTGAGGTTATGTGCAAAAACGACGTTTCAAGCGCTGAAAAGGCGATTTTAAGGTTACATTCAAAAACGACGTTTCACGCGCACGATCGGCGGTTTTGAGGTTTTGTTCAAAAACGACGTTTTACGCGCTGAAACGGCGATTGTGAGGTTTTGTTCAAAAACGACGTTTCACGCGCTGAAACGGTGATTTAGAGGTTATGTGAAATAACGACGTTTCTGGCGCTGAAACGGCGATTTTGATCATAACCTCAAAATCACCGATTGTGCGCGTGAAATGGCGATTTTGAGGTTATGTGCAAAAGCGACGTTTTACGCGCTGAAACGGCGATTTTGAGGTTATGTTCAAAAACGACGTTTCACACGCTTAAACGGCGGTTTTGAGGTTATGTTCAAAATCGCCGTTTCAGCGCGTGAAACGTCGTTTTGAACATAACCTCAAAATCGCCGATTGTGCGCGTGAAACGGCGATTTTGAGGTTATGTGCCAAAATGACGTTTTACGCGCTTAAACGGCGATTTTGAGGTTTTGTTCAAAAACGACGTTTCACGCGCACAATCGGCGATTTTGAGGTTATGTTCAAAAACGACGTTTCAAGCGCTGAAACGGTGATTTAGAGGTTATGTGCAATAACGACGTTTCTGGCGCTAAAACGGCGATTTTGATCATAACCTCAAAATCACCGATTGTGCGCGTGAAATGGCGATTTTGAGGTTATGTTCAAAAACGACGTTTTACGCGCTGAAACGGCGATTTTTAAGTTATGTGCAAAAACGACGTTTCAAGCGCTGAAAAGGCGATTTTAAGGTTACATGCAAAAACGACGTTTCACGCGCACGATCGGCGATTTTGAGGTTTTGTTCAAAAACGACGTTTAACGCGCTGAAACGGCGATTGTGAGGTTTTGTTCAAAAAGACGTTTCACGCGCTGAAACGGTGATTTAGAGGTTATGTGCAATAACGACGTTTCAAGCGCTGAAACGGCGATTTTGATCATAACCTCAAAATCATCGATTGTGCGCGTGAAATGGCGATTTTGAGGTTTTGTTCAAAAACGACGTTTTACGCGCTGAAACGGCGATTGTGAGGTTTTGTTCAAAAAGACGTTTCACGCGCTGAAACGGTGATTTAGAGGTTATGTGCAATAACGACGTTTCAAGCGCTGAAACGGCGATTTTGATCATAACCTCAAAATCACCGATTGTGCATTGTGCGCGTGAAATGGCGATTTTGAGGTTATGTGCAAAAGCGACGTTTTACGTGCTGAAACGGCGATTTTTAAGTAATGTGCAAAAACGACCTTTCACGCGCTGAAACGGCGATTTTGAGGTTATGTGCAAAAACGACGTTTCACGCGCACAATCGGCGATTTTGAGGTTATGTTCAAAAACGACGTTTCAAGCGCTGAAACGGTGATTTAGAGGTTATGTGCAATAACGACGTTTCTGGCGCTAAAACGGCGATTTTGATCATAACCTCAAAATCACCGATTGTGCGCGTGAAATGGCGATTTTGAGGTTATGTTCAAAAACGACGTTTTACGCGCTTAATCGGCGATTTTGAGTTTATGTTCAAAAACGACGTTTCACGCGCACAATCGGCGATTTTGAGGTTATGTTCAAAAACGACGTTTCACGCGCTGAAACGGCGAATTTGAGGTTATGTGCAAAAACGACGTTTCAAGCGCTGAAAAGGCGATTTTAAGGTTACATTCAAAAACGACGTTTCACGCGCACGATCGGCGGTTTTGAGGTTTTGTTCAAAAACGACGTTTTACGCGCTGAAACGGCGATTGTGAGGTTTTGTTCAAAAACGACGTTTCACGCGCTGAAACGGTGATTTAGAGGTTATGTGAAATAACGACGTTTCTGGCGCTGAAACGGCGATTTTGATCATAACCTCAAAATCACCGATTGTGCGCGTGAAATGGCGATTTTGAGGTTATGTGCAAAAGCGACGTTTTACGTGCTGAAACTGCGATTTTGAGGTTATGTTCAAAAACGACGTTTCACACGCTTAAACGGCGGTTTTGAGGTTATGTTCAAAATCGCCGTTTCAGCGCGTGAAACGTCGTTTTGAACATAACCTCAAAATCGCCGATTGTGCGCGTGAAACGGCGATTTTGAGGTTATGTGCCAAAATGACGTTTTACGCGCTTAAACGGCGATTTTGAGGTTTTGTTCAAAAACGACGTTTCACGCGCACAATCGGCGATTTTGAGGTTATGTTCAAAAACGACGTTTCAAGCGCTGAAACGGTGATTTAGAGGTTATGTGCAATAACGACGTTTCTGGCGCTAAAACGGCGATTTTGATCATAACCTCAAAATCACCGATTGTGCGCGTGAAATGGCGATTTTGAGGTTATGTTCAAAAACGACGTTTTACGCGCTGAAACGGCGATTTTTAAGTTATGTGCAAAAACGACGTTTCAAGCGCTGAAAAGGCGATTTTAAGGTTACATGCAAAAACGACGTTTCACGCGCACGATCGGCGATTTTGAGGTTTTGTTCAAAAACGACGTTTTACGCGCTGAAACGGCGATTGTGAGGTTTTGTTCAAAAAGACGTTTCACGCGCTGAAACGGTGATTTAGAGGTTATGTGCAATAACGACGTTTCAAGCGCTGAAACGGCGATTTTGATCATAACCTCAAAATCATCGATTGTGCGCGTGAAATGGCGATTTTGAGGTTTTGTTCAAAAACGACGTTTTACGCGCTGAAACGGCGATTGTGAGGTTTTGTTCAAAAAGACGTTTCACGCGCTGAAACGGTGATTTAGAGGTTATGTGCAATAACGACGTTTCAAGCGCTGAAACGGCGATTTTGATCATAACCTCAAAATCACCGATTGTGCATTGTGCGCGTGAAATGGCGATTTTGAGGTTATGTGCAAAAGCGACGTTTTACGTGCTGAAACGGCGATTTTTAAGTAATGTGCAAAAACGACCTTTCACGCGCTGAAACGGCGATTTTGAGGTTATGTGCAAAAACGACGTTTCACGCGCTGAAACGGTGATTTTGAGGTTATGTGCAAAAATGACGTTCTACGCGCTTAAACGGCGATTGTGAGGTTTTGTTCAAAAAGACGTTTCACGCGCTGAAACGGTGATTTAGAGGTTATGTGCAATAACGACGTTTCAAGCGCTGAAACGGCGATTTTGATCATAACCTCAAAATCACCGATTGTGCATTGTGCGCGTGAAATGGCGATTTTGAGGTTATGTGCAAAAGCGACGTTTTACGTGCTGAAACGGCGATTTTTAAGTAATGTGCAAAAACGACCTTTCACGCGCTGAAACGGCGATTTTGAGGTTATGTGCAAAAACGACGTTTCACGCGCTGAAACGGTGATTTTGAGGTTATGTGCAAAAATGACGTTCTTCGCGCTTAAACGGCGATTTTGAGGTTTTGTTCAAAAACGACGTTTTACGCGCTTAATCGGCGATTTTGACCTTATGTTCAAAAACGACGTTTCACGCGCACAATCGGCGATTTTGAGGTTATGTTCAAAATCGCCGTTTCAGCCCGTGAAACGTCGTTTTTGAACATAACCTCAAAATCGCCGATTGTGCGCGTGAAACGGCGATTTTGAGGTTATGTGCAAAAATGACGTTTTACGCGCTTGAACGGCGATTTTGAGGTTTTGTTCAAAAACGACGTTTTACGCGCTTAATCGGCGATTTTGAGTTTATGTTCAAAAACGACGTTTCACGCGCACAATCGGCGATTTTGAGGTTATGTTCAAAAACGACGTTTCACGCGCTGAAACGGCGAATTTGAGGTTATGTGCAAAAACGACGTTTCAAGCGCTGAAAAGGCGATTTTAAGGTTACATTCAAAAACGACGTTTCACGCGCACGATCGGCGGTTTTGAGGTTTTGTTCAAAAACGACGTTTTACGCGCTGAAACGGCGATTGTGAGGTTTTGTTCAAAAACGACGTTTCACGCGCTGAAACGGTGATTTAGAGGTTATGTGAAATAACGACGTTTCTGGCGCTGAAACGGCGATTTTGATCATAACCTCAAAATCACCGATTGTGCGCGTGAAATGGCGATTTTGAGGTTATGTGCAAAAGCGACGTTTTACGTGCTGAAACTGCGATTTTGAGGTTATGTTCAAAAACGACGTTTCACACGCTTAAACGGCGGTTTTGAGGTTATGTTCAAAATCGCCGTTTCAGCGCGTGAAACGTCGTTTTGAACATAACCTCAAAATCGCCGATTGTGCGCGTGAAACGGCGATTTTGAGGTTATGTGCCAAAATGACGTTTTACGCGCTTAAACGGCGATTTTGAGGTTTTGTTCAAAAACGACGTTTCACGCGCACAATCGGCGATTTTGAGGTTATGTTCAAAAACGACGTTTCAAGCGCTGAAACGGTGATTTAGAGGTTATGTGCAATAACGACGTTTCTGGCGCTAAAACGGCGATTTTGATCATAACCTCAAAATCACCGATTGTGCGCGTGAAATGGCGATTTTGAGGTTATGTTCAAAAACGACGTTTTACGCGCTTAATCGGCGATTTTGAGTTTATGTTCAAAAACGACGTTTCACGCGCACAATCGGCGATTTTGAGGTTATGTTCAAAAACGACGTTTCACGCGCTGAAACGGCGAATTTGAGGTTATGTGCAAAAACGACGTTTCAAGCGCTGAAAAGGCGATTTTAAGGTTACATTCAAAAACGACGTTTCACGCGCACGATCGGCGGTTTTGAGGTTTTGTTCAAAAACGACGTTTTACGCGCTGAAACGGCGATTGTGAGGTTTTGTTCAAAAACGACGTTTCACGCGCTGAAACGGTGATTTAGAGGTTATGTGAAATAACGACGTTTCTGGCGCTGAAACGGCGATTTTGATCATAACCTCAAAATCACCGATTGTGCGCGTGAAATGGCGATTTTGAGGTTATGTGCAAAAGCGACGTTTTACGTGCTGAAACTGCGATTTTGAGGTTATGTTCAAAAACGACGTTTCACACGCTTAAACGGCGGTTTTGAGGTTATGTTCAAAATCGCCGTTTCAGCGCGTGAAACGTCGTTTTGAACATAACCTCAAAATCGCCGATTGTGCGCGTGAAACGGCGATTTTGAGGTTATGTGCCAAAATGACGTTTTACGCGCTTAAACGGCGATTTTGAGGTTTTGTTCAAAAACGACGTTTCACGCGCACAATCGGCGATTTTGAGGTTATGTTCAAAAACGACGTTTCAAGCGCTGAAACGGTGATTTAGAGGTTATGTGCAATAACGACGTTTCTGGCGCTAAAACGGCGATTTTGATCATAACCTCAAAATCACCGATTGTGCGCGTGAAATGGCGATTTTGAGGTTATGTTCAAAAACGACGTTTTACGCGCTGAAACGGCGATTTTTAAGTTATGTGCAAAAACGACGTTTCAAGCGCTGAAAAGGCGATTTTAAGGTTACATGCAAAAACGACGTTTCACGCGCACGATCGGCGATTTTGAGGTTTTGTTCAAAAACGACGTTTTACGCGCTGAAACGGCGATTGTGAGGTTTTGTTCAAAAAGACGTTTCACGCGCTGAAACGGTGATTTAGAGGTTATGTGCAATAACGACGTTTCAAGCGCTGAAACGGCGATTTTGATCATAACCTCAAAATCATCGATTGTGCGCGTGAAATGGCGATTTTGAGGTTTTGTTCAAAAACGACGTTTTACGCGCTGAAACGGCGATTGTGAGGTTTTGTTCAAAAAGACGTTTCACGCGCTGAAACGGTGATTTAGAGGTTATGTGCAATAACGACGTTTCAAGCGCTGAAACGGCGATTTTGATCATAACCTCAAAATCACCGATTGTGCATTGTGCGCGTGAAATGGCGATTTTGAGGTTATGTGCAAAAGCGACGTTTTACGTGCTGAAACGGCGATTTTTAAGTAATGTGCAAAAACGACCTTTCACGCGCTGAAACGGCGATTTTGAGGTTATGTGCAAAAACGACGTTTCACGCGCTGAAACGGTGATTTTGAGGTTATGTGCAAAAATGACGTTCTACGCGCTTAAACGGAGATTTTGAGGTTTTGTTCAAAAACGACGTTTCACGCGCTGAAACGGCGAATTTGAGGTTATGTGCAAAAACGACGTTTCAAAGGCTGAAACGGTGATTTAGAGGTTATGTGCAATAACGACGTTTCTGGCGCTGAAACGGCGATTTTGATCATAACCTCAAAATCACCGATTGTGCGCGTGAAATGGCGATTTTGAGGTTATGTGCAAAAGCGACGTTTTACGTGCTGAAACGGCGATTTTGAGTTTATGTTCAAGAACGACGTTTCACACGCTGAAACGGCGGTTTTGAGGTTATGTTCAAAATCGCCGTTTCAGCGCGTGAAACGTCGTTTTTGAACATAACCTCAAAATCGCCGATTGTGCGCGTGAAACGGCGATTTTGAGGTTATGTGCAAAAATGACGTTTTACGCGCTTAAACGGCGATTTTGAGGTTTTGTTCAAAAACGACGTTTTACGCGCTTAATCGGCGATTTTGAGTTTATGTTCAAAAACGACGTTTCACGCGCACAATCGGCGATTTTGAGGTTATGTTCAAGAACGACGTTTCACACGCTGAAACGGCGAATTTGAGGTTATGTGCAAAAACGACGTTTCAAGCGCTGAAAAGGCGATTTTAAGGTTACATTCAAAAACGACGTTTCACGCGCACGATCGGCGGTTTTGAGGTTTTGTTCAAAAACGACGTTTTACGCGCTGAAACGGCGATTGTGAGGTTTTGTTCAAAAACGACGTTTCACGCGCTGAAACGGTGATTTAGAGGTTATGTGAAATAACGACGTTTCTGGCGCTGAAACGGCGATTTTGATCATAACCTCAAAATCACCGATTGTGCGCGTGAAATGGCGATTTTGAGGTTATGTGCAAAAGCGACGTTTTACGTGCTGAAACTGCGATTTTGAGGTTATGTTCAAAAACGACGTTTCACACGCTTAAACGGCGGTTTTGAGGTTATGTTCAAAATCGCCGTTTCAGCGCGTGAAACGTCGTTTTGAACATAACCTCAAAATCGCCGATTGTGCGCGTGAAACGGCGATTTTGAGGTTATGTGCCAAAATGACGTTTTACGCGCTTAAACGGCGATTTTGAGGTTTTGTTCAAAAACGACGTTTCACGCGCACAATCGGCGATTTTGAGGTTATGTTCAAAAACGACGTTTCAAGCGCTGAAACGGTGATTTAGAGGTTATGTGCAATAACGACGTTTCTGGCGCTAAAACGGCGATTTTGATCATAACCTCAAAATCACCGATTGTGCGCGTGAAATGGCGATTTTGAGGTTATGTTCAAAAACGACGTTTTACGCGCTTAATCGGCGATTTTGAGTTTATGTTCAAAAACGACGTTTCACGCGCACAATCGGCGATTTTGAGGTTATGTTCAAAAACGACGTTTCACGCGCTGAAACGGCGAATTTGAGGTTATGTGCAAAAACGACGTTTCAAGCGCTGAAAAGGCGATTTTAAGGTTACATTCAAAAACGACGTTTCACGCGCACGATCGGCGGTTTTGAGGTTTTGTTCAAAAACGACGTTTTACGCGCTGAAACGGCGATTGTGAGGTTTTGTTCAAAAACGACGTTTCACGCGCTGAAACGGTGATTTAGAGGTTATGTGAAATAACGACGTTTCTGGCGCTGAAACGGCGATTTTGATCATAACCTCAAAATCACCGATTGTGCGCGTGAAATGGCGATTTTGAGGTTATGTGCAAAAGCGACGTTTTACGTGCTGAAACTGCGATTTTGAGGTTATGTTCAAAAACGACGTTTCACGCGCACAATCGGCGATTTTGAGGTTATGTTCAAAATCGCCGTTTCAGCCCGTGAAACGTCGTTTTTGAACATAACCTCAAAATCGCCGATTGTGCGCGTGAAACGGCGATTTTGAGGTTATGTGCAAAAATGACGTTTTACGCGCTTGAACGGCGATTTTGAGGTTTTGTTCAAAAACGACGTTTTACGCGCTTAATCGGCGATTTTGAGTTTATGTTCAAAAACGACGTTTCACGCGCACAATCGGCGATTTTGAGGTTATGTTCAAAAACGACGTTTCACGCGCTGAAACGGCGAATTTGAGGTTATGTGCAAAAACGACGTTTCAAGCGCTGAAAAGGCGATTTTAAGGTTACATTCAAAAACGACGTTTCACGCGCACGATCGGCGGTTTTGAGGTTTTGTTCAAAAACGACGTTTTACGCGCTGAAACGGCGATTGTGAGGTTTTGTTCAAAAACGACGTTTCACGCGCTGAAACGGTGATTTTGAGGTTATGTGAAATAACGACGTTTCTGGCGCTGAAACGGCGATTTTGATCATAACCTCAAAATCACCGATTGTGCGCGTGAAATGGCGATTTTGAGGTTATGTGCAAAAGCGACGTTTTACGTGCTGAAACTGCGATTTTGAGGTTATGTTCAAAAACGACGTTTCACACGCTTAAACGGCGGTTTTGAGGTTATGTTCAAAATCGCCGTTTCAGCGCGTGAAACGTCGTTTTGAACATAACCTCAAAATCGCCGATTGTGCGCGTGAAACGGCGATTTTGAGGTTATGTGCCAAAATGACGTTTTACGCGCTTAAACGGCGATTTTGAGGTTTTGTTCAAAAACGACGTTTCACGCGCACAATCGGCGATTTTGAGGTTATGTTCAAAAACGACGTTTCAAGCGCTGAAACGGTGATTTAGAGGTTATGTGCAATAACGACGTTTCTGGCGCTAAAACGGCGATTTTGATCATAACCTCAAAATCACCGATTGTGCGCGTGAAATGGCGATTTTGAGGTTATGTTCAAAAACGACGTTTTACGCGCTTAATCGGCGATTTTGAGTTTATGTTCAAAAACGACGTTTCACGCGCACAATCGGCGATTTTGAGGTTATGTTCAAAAACGACGTTTCACGCGCTGAAACGGCGAATTTGAGGTTATGTGCAAAAACGACGTTTCAAGCGCTGAAAAGGCGATTTTAAGGTTACATTCAAAAACGACGTTTCACGCGCACGATCGGCGGTTTTGAGGTTTTGTTCAAAAACGACGTTTTACGCGCTGAAACGGCGATTGTGAGGTTTTGTTCAAAAACGACGTTTCACGCGCTGAAACGGTGATTTAGAGGTTATGTGAAATAACGACGTTTCTGGCGCTGAAACGGCGATTTTGATCATAACCTCAAAATCACCGATTGTGCGCGTGAAATGGCGATTTTGAGGTTATGTGCAAAAGCGACGTTTTACGTGCTGAAACTGCGATTTTGAGGTTATGTTCAAAAACGACGTTTCACACGCTTAAACGGCGGTTTTGAGGTTATGTTCAAAATCGCCGTTTCAGCGCGTGAAACGTCGTTTTGAACATAACCTCAAAATCGCCGATTGTGCGCGTGAAACGGCGATTTTGAGGTTATGTGCCAAAATGACGTTTTACGCGCTTAAACGGCGATTTTGAGGTTTTGTTCAAAAACGACGTTTCACGCGCACAATCGGCGATTTTGAGGTTATGTTCAAAAACGACGTTTCAAGCGCTGAAACGGTGATTTAGAGGTTATGTGCAATAACGACGTTTCTGGCGCTAAAACGGCGATTTTGATCATAACCTCAAAATCACCGATTGTGCGCGTGAAATGGCGATTTTGAGGTTATGTTCAAAAACGACGTTTTACGCGCTGAAACGGCGATTTTGAGGTTATGTGCAAAAACGACGTTTCAAGCGCTGAAAAGGCGATTTTAAGGTTACATGCAAAAACGACGTTTCACGCGCACGATCGGCGATTTTGAGGTTTTGTTCAAAAACGACGTTTTACGCGCTGAAACGGCGATTGTGAGGTTTTGTTCAAAAAGACGTTTCACGCGCTGAAACGGTGATTTAGAGGTTATGTGCAATAACGACGTTTCAAGCGCTAAAACGGCGATTTTGATCATAACCTCAAAATCATCGATTGTGCGCGTGAAATGGCGATTTTGAGGTTTTGTTCAAAAACGACGTTTTACGCGCTGAAACGGCGATTGTGAGGTTTTGTTCAAAAAGACGTTTCACGCGCTGAAACGGTGATTTAGAGGTTATGTGCAATAACGACGTTTCAAGCGCTGAAACGGCGATTTTGATCATAACCTCAAAATCACCGATTGTGCATTGTGCGCGTGAAATGGCGATTTTGAGGTTATGTGCAAAAGCGACGTTTTACGTGCTGAAACGGCGATTTTTAAGTAATGTGCAAAAACGACCTTTCACGCGCTGAAACGGCGATTTTGAGGTTATGTGCAAAAACGACGTTTCACGCGCTGAAACGGTGATTTTGAGGTTATGTGCAAAAATGACGTTCTACGCGCTTAAACGGAGATTTTGAGGTTTTGTTCAAAAACGACGTTTCACGCGCTGAAACGGCGAATTTGAGGTTATGTGCAAAAACGACGTTTCAAAGGCTGAAACGGTGATTTAGAGGTTATGTGCAATAACGACGTTTCTGGCGCTGAAACGGCGATTTTGATCATAACCTCAAAATCACCGATTGTGCGCGTGAAATGGCGATTTTGAGGTTATGTGCAAAAGCGACGTTTTACGTGCTGAAACGGCGATTTTGAGTTTATGTTCAAGAACGACGTTTCACACGCTGAAACGGCGGTTTTGAGGTTATGTTCAAAATCGCCGTTTCAGCGCGTGAAACGTCGTTTTTGAACATAACCTCAAAATCGCCGATTGTGCGCGTGAAACGGCGATTTTGAGGTTATGTGCAAAAATGACGTTTTACGCGCTTAAACGGCGATTTTGAGGTTTTGTTCAAAAACGACGTTTTACGCGCTTAATCGGCGATTTTGAGTTTATGTTCAAAAACGACGTTTCACGCGCACAATCGGCGATTTTGAGGTTATGTTCAAAAACGACGTTTCACGCGCTGAAACGGCGAATTTGAGGTTATGTGCAAAAACGACGTTTCAAGCGCTGAAAAGGCGATTTTAAGGTTACATTCAAAAACGACGTTTCACGCGCACGATCGGCGATTTTGAGGTTTGGTTCAAAAACGACGTTTTACGCGCTGAAACGGCGATTGTGAGGTTTTGTTCAAATACGACGTTTCACGCGCTGAAACGGTGATTTAGAGGTTATGTGCAATAACGACGTTTCTGGCGCTGAAACGGCGATTTTGATCATAACCTCAAAATCACCGATTGTGCGCGTGAAATGGCGATTTTGAGGTTATGTTCAAATACGACGTTTTACGCGCTGAAACGGCGATTTTAAAGTAATGTGCAAAAACGACCTTTCACGCGCTGAAACGGCGATTTTGAGGTTATGTTCAAAAATGACGTTTCACACGCTGAAACGGCGGTTTTGAGGTTATGTGCAAAAACGACGTTTCAAGCGCTGAAAAGGCGATTTTGAGGTTACATGCAAAAACGACGAATCACGCGCACGATCGGCGATTTAGAGGTTATGTTCAAAAACGACGTTTCACGCGCTGAAACGGTGATTTTGAGTTTATGTGCAAAAACGACTTTTTACGCGCTGAAACGGCGATTTTGAGGTTATCTGCAAAAACGACGTTTCAAGCGCTGAAACGGCGATTTTGAGGTTATGTGCAAAAGCGACGTTTCACGCGCACAATCGGCGATTTTGAGGTTATGTTCAAAAACGACGTTTCACGCGCTGAAACGGCGATTTTGAACATAACCTCAAAATCGCCGATCGTGCGCGTGAAACGTCGTTTTTGCACATAACCTCAAAATCGCCGTTTCAGCGCGTAAAACGTCGTTTTTGAACCAAACCTCAAAATCGCCGATCGTGCGCGTGAAACGTCGTTTTTGAATGTAACCTTAAAATCGCCTTTTCAGCGCTTGAAACGTCGCTTTTGCACATAACCTCAAAATCGCCATTTCACGCGCACAATCGGTGATTTTGAAGTTATGATCAAAATCGCCGTTTCAGCGCTTGAAACGTCGTTATTGCACATAACCTCTAAATCACCGTTTCAGCGCGTGAAACGTCGTTTTTGAACAAAACCTCACAATCGCCGTTTCAGCGCCTAAAACGTCGTTTTTGAACCAAACCTGAAAATCGCCGATCGTGCGCGTGAAACGTCGTTGTTGAATGTAACCTTAAAATTGCCTTTTCAGCGCCAGAAACGTCGTTATTGCACATAACCTCTAAATCACCGTTTCAGAGCGTGAAACGTCGTTTTTGAACAAAACCTCAAAATCGCCGTTTCAGCGCTTGAAACGTCGTTTTTGCAGATAACCTCAAAATCGCCGATTGTGCGCGTGAAATGGCGATTTTGAGGTTTTGTTCAAAAACGACGTTTTACGCGCACAATCGGCGATTGTGAGGTTATGTTCAAAAACGACGTTTCACGCGCTGAAACGGCGAATTTGAGGTTATGTGCAAAAACGACGTTTCAAGCGCTGAAAAGGCGATTTTAAGGTTACATGCAAAAACGACGTTTCACGCGCACGATCGGCGATTTTGAGGTTTTGTTCAAAAACGACGTTTTACGCGCTGAAACGGCGATTGTGAGGTTTTGTTCAAAAAGACGTTTCACGCGCTGAAACGGTGATTTAGAGGTTATGTGCAATAACGACGTTTCAAGCGCTGAAACGGCGATTTTGATCATAACCTCAAAATCACCGATTGTGCATTGTGCGCGTGAAATGGCGATTTTGAGGTTATGTGCAAAAGCGACGTTTTACGTGCTGAAACGGCGATTTTTAAGTAATGTGCAAAAACGACCTTTCACGCGCTGAAACGGCGATTTTGATCATAACCTCAAAATCACCGATTGTGCGCGTGAAATGGCGATTTTGAGGTTATGTGCAAAAGCGACGTTTTACGTGCTGAAACGGCGATTTTCAGTTTATGTTCAAGAACGACGTTTCACACGCTGAAACGGCGGTTTTGAGGTTATGTGCAAAAACGACGTTTCAAGCGCTGAAAAGGCGATTTTGAGGTTACATGCAAAAACGACGAATCACGCGCACGATCGGCGATTTAGAGGTTATGTTCAAAAACGACGTTTCACGCGCTGAAACGGCGATTTTGAGGTTTTGTTCAAAAACGACGTTTCACGCTCTGAATTTTGAGGTTACATTCAAAAACGACGTTTCTAACGCTGAAACGGTGATTTTGAGTTTATGTGCAAAAACGACTTTTTACGCGCTGAAACGGCGATTTTGAGGTTATCTGCAAAAACGACGTTTCAAGCGCTGAAACGGCGATTTTGAGGATATGTGCGAAAACGACGTTTCACGCGCACGATCGGCGATTTTGAGGTTATGTTCAAAATCGCCGTTTCAGCGCGTGAAACGTCGTTTTTGAACATAACCTCAAAATCGCCGATTGTGCGCGTGAAACGGCGATTTTGAGGATATGTGCAAAAATGACGTTTTACGCGCTTAAACGGCAATTTTGAGGTTTTGTTTAAAAACGACGTTTTACGCGCTGAAACGGCGATTGTGAGGTTTTGTTCAAAAACGACGTTTCACGCGCTGAAACGGTGATTTAGAGGTTATGTGCAATAACGACGTTTCTGGCGCTGAAACGGCGATTTTGATCATAACCTCAAAATCACCGATTGTGCGCGTGAAATGGCGATTTTGAGGTTATGTTTAAAAACGACGTTTCACGCGCTGAAACGGCGATTTTGAACATAACCTCAAAATCGCCGATCGTGCGCGTGAAACGTCGTTTTCGCACATATCCTCAAAATCGCCGTTTCAGCGCTTGAAACGTCGTTTTTGCAGATAACCTCAAAATCGCCGTTTCAGCGCGTAAAAAGTCGTTTTTGCACATAAACTCAAAATCACCGTTTCAGCGTTAGAAACGTCGTTTTTGCATGTAACCTCAAAATTCAGAGCGTGAAACGTCGTTTTTGAACAAAACCTCAAAATCGCCGTTTCAGCGCGTGAAACGTCGTTTTTGAACATAACCTCTAAATCGCCGATCGTGCGCGTGATTCGTCGTTTTTGCATGTAACCTCAAAATCGCCTTTTCAGCGCCTGAAACGTCGTTTCTGCACATAACCTCAAAACCGCCGTTTCAGCGTGTGGAACGTCATTTTTGAACATAACCTCAAAATCGCCGTTTCAGCGCGTGAAAGGTCGTTTTTGCACATTACTTTAAAATCGCCGTTTCAGCGCGTAAAACGTCGTTTTTGAACATAACCTCAAAATCGCCGATTGTGCGCGTGAAACGGCGATTTTGAGGTTATGTTCAAAAACGACGTTTCACGCGCTGAAACGGCGAATTTGAGGTTATGTGCAAAAACGACGTTTCAAGCGCTGAAAAGGCGATTTTAAGGTTACATTCAAAAACAACGTTTCACGCGCACGATCGGCGATTTTGAGGTTTGGTTCAAAAACGACGTTTTACGCGCTGAAACGGCGATTGTGAGGTTTTGTTCAAAAACGACGTTTCACGCGCTGAAACGGTGATTTAGAGGTTATGTGCAATAACGACGTTTCAAGCGCTGAAACGGCGATTTTGATCATAACTTCAAAATCACCGATTGTGCGCGTGAAATGGCGATTTTGAGGTTATGTGCAAAAGCGACGTTTCAAGCGCTGAAAAGGCGATTTTAAGGTTACATTCAAAAACGACGTTTCACGCGCACGATCGGCGATTTTGAGGTTTGGTTCAAAAACGACGTTTTACGCGCTGAAACGGCGATTGTGAGGTTTTGTTCAAAAGCGACGTTTTACGTGCTGAAACGGCGATTTTTAAGTAATGTGCAAAAACGACCTTTCACACGCTGAAACGGCGATTTTGAGGTTATGTGCAAAAACGACGTTTCACGCGCTGAAACGGTGATTTTGAGGTTATGTGCAAAAATGACGTTCTACGCGCTTAAACGGCGATTTTGAGGTTTTGTTCAAAAACGACGTTTTAAGCGCTTAATCGGCGATTTTGACCTTATGTTCAAAAACGACGTTTCTGGCGCTGAAACGGCGATTTTGATCATAACCTCAAAATCACCGATTGTGCATTGTGCGCGTGAAATGGCGATTTTGAGGTTATGTTCAAAAACGACGTTTCACGCGCTGAAACGGTGATTTTGAGGTTATGTGCAAAAATGACGTTCTACGCGCTTAAACGGCGATTTTGAGGTTTTGTTCAAAAACGACGTTTTAATCGCTTAATCGGCGATTTTGACCTTATGTTCAAAAACGACGTTTCACGCGCACAATCGGCGATTTTGAGGTTATGTTCAAAAACGACGTTTCACGCTCTGAAACGGCGAATTTGAGGTTATGTGCAAAAACGACGTTTCAGCGCGTGAAACGTCGTTTTTGAACATAACCTCAAAATCGCCGATTGTGCGCGTGAAACGGCGATTTTGAGGATATGTGCAAAAATGACGTTTTACGCGCTTAAACGGCGATTTTGAGGTTTTGTTCAAAAACGACGTTTTACGCGCTTAATCGGCGATTTTGAGTTTATGTTCAAAAACGACGTTTCACGCGCACAATCGGCGATTTTGAGGTTATGTTCAAAAACGACGTTTCACGCGCTGAAACGGCGAATTTGAGGTTATGTGCAAAAACGACGTTTCAAGCGCTGAAAAGGCGATTTTAAGGTTACATTCAAAAACGACGTTTCACGCGCACGATCGGCGATTTTGAGGTTTGGTTCAAAAACGACGTTTTAGGCGCTGAAACGGCGATTGTGAGGTTTTGTTCAAAAACGACGTTTCACGCGCTGAAACGGTGATTTAGAGGTTATGTGCAATAACGACGTTTCTGGCGCTGAAAAGGCAATTTTAAGGTTACATTCAACAACGACGTTTCACGCGCACGATCGGCGATTTTCAGGTTTGGTTCAAAAACGACGTTTTAGGCGCTGAAACGGCGATTGTGAGGTTTTGTTCAAAAACGACGTTTCACGCGCTGAAACGGTGATTTAGAGGTTATGTGCAATAACGACGTTTCAAGCGCTGAAACGGCGATTTTGATCATAACTTCAAAATCACCGATTGTGCGCGTGAAATGGCGATTTTGAGGTTATGTGCAAAAGCGACGTTTCAAGCGCTGAAAAGGCGATTTTAAGGTTACATTCAAAAACGACGTTTCACGCGCACGATCGGCGATTTTGAGGTTTGGTTCAAAAACGACGTTTTACGCGCTGAAACGGCGATTGTGAGGTTTTGTTCAAAAACGACGTTTTACGCGCTGAAACGGCGATTTTTAAGTTATGTGCAAAAACGACGTTTCACACGCTGAAACGGCGATTTTGAGGTTATGTGCAAAAACGCCGTTTTACGCGCTGAAACGGCGATTTTGAGGTTTTGTTCAAAAACGACGTTTTACACGCTTAATCGGCGATTTTGAGGTTATGTTCAAAAACGACGTTTCTCGCGCTGAAACGGCGATTTTGAGGTTATGTGCAAAAACGACGTTTTACGCGCTGAAACGGCGATTTTGAGGTTATGTGCAAAAATGACGTTCTACGCGCTTAAACGGCGATTTTGAGGTTTTGTTCAAAAACGACGTTTTAAGCGCTTAATCGGCGATTTTGACCTTATGTTCAAAAACGACGTTTCTGGCGCTGAAACGGCGATTTTGATCATAACCTCAAAATCACCGATTGTGCATTGTGCGCGTGAAATGGCGATTTTGAGGTTATGTTCAAAAACGACGTTTCACGCGCTGAAACGGTGATTTTGAGGTTATGTGCAAAAATGACGTTCTACGCGCTTAAACGGCGATTTTGAGGTTTTGTTCAAAAACGACGTTTTAATCGCTTAATCGGCGATTTTGACCTTATGTTCAAAAACGACGTTTCACGCGCACAATCGGCGATTTTGAGGTTATGTTCAAAAACGACGTTTCACGCTCTGAAACGGCGAATTTGAGTTTATGTGCAAAAACGACGTTTCAGCGCGTGAAACGTCGTTTTTGAACATAACCTCAAAATCGCCGATTGTGCGCGTGAAACGGCGATTTTGAGGTTATGTGCAAAAATGACGTTTTACGCGCTTAAACGGCGATTTTGAGGTTTTGTTCAAAAACGACGTTTTACGCGCTTAATCGGCGATTTTGAGTTTATGTTCAAAAACGACGTTTCACGCGCACAATCGGCGATTTTGAGGTTATGTTCAAAAACGACGTTTCACGCGCTGAAACGGCGAATTTGAGGTTATGTGCAAAAACGACGTTTCAAGCGCTGAAAAGGCGATTTTAAGGTTACATTCAAAAACGACGTTTCACGCGCACGATCGGCGATTTTGAGGTTTGGTTCAAAAACGACGTTTTAGGCGCTGAAACGGCGATTGTGAGGTTTTGTTCAAAAACGACGTTTCACGCGCTGAAACGGTGATTTAGAGGTTATGTGCAATAACGACGTTTCTGGCGCTGAAAAGGCGATTTTAAGGTTACATTCAACAACGACGTTTCACGCGCACGATCGGCGATTTTCAGGTTTGGTTCAAAAACGACGTTTTAGGCGCTGAAACGGCGATTGTGAGGTTTTGTTCAAAAACGACGTTTCACGCGCTGAAACGGTGATTTAGAGGTTATGTGCAATAACGACGTTTCAAGCGCTGAAACGGCGATTTTGATCATAACTTCAAAATCACCGATTGTGCGCGTGAAATGGCGATTTTGAGGTTATGTGCAAAAGCGACGTTTCAAGCGCTGAAAAGGCGATTTTAAGGTTACATTCAAAAACGACGTTTCACGCGCACGATCGGCGATTTTGAGGTTTGGTTCAAAAACGACGTTTTACGCGCTGAAACGGCGATTGTGAGGTTTTGTTCAAAAGCGACGTTTTACGTGCTGAAACGGCGATTTTTAAGTAATGTGCAAAAACGACCTTTCACACGCTGAAACGGCGATTTTGAGGTTATGTGCAAAAACGACGTTTCACGCGCTGAAACGGTGATTTTGAGGTTATGTGCAAAAATGACGTTCTACGCGCTTAAACGGCGATTTTGAGGTTTTGTTCAAAAACGACGTTTTAAGCGCTTAATCGGCGATTTTGACCTTATGTTCAAAAACGACGTTTCTGGCGCTGAAACGGCGATTTTGATCATAACCTCAAAATCACCGATTGTGCATTGTGCGCGTGAAATGGCGATTTTGAGGTTATGTTCAAAAACGACGTTTCACGCGCTGAAACGGTGATTTTGAGGTTATGTGCAAAAATGACGTTTTAATCGCTTAATCGGCGATTTTGACCTTATGTTCAAAAACGACGTTTCACGCGCACAATCGGCGATTTTGAGGTTATGTTCAAAAACGACGTTTCACGCTCTGAAACGGCGAATTTGAGGTTATATGCAAAAACGACGTTTCAGCGCGTGAAACGTCGTTTTTGAACATAACCTCAAAATCGCCGATTGTGCGCGTGAAACGGCGATTTTGAGGTTATGTGCAAAAATGACGTTTTACGCGCTTAAACGGCGATTTTGAGGTTTTGTTCAAAAACGACGTTTTACGCGCTTAATCGGCGATTTTGAGTTTATGTTCAAAAACGACGTTTCACGCGCACAATCGGCGATTTTGAGGTTATGTTCAAAAACGACGTTTCACGCGCTGAAACGGCGAATTTGAGGTTATGTGCAAAAACGACGTTTCAAGCGCTGAAAAGGCGATTTTAAGGTTACATTCAAAAACGACGTTTCACGCGCACGATCGGCGATTTTGAGGTTTGGTTCAAAAACGACGTTTTAGGCGCTGAAACGGCGATTGTGAGGTTTTGTTCAAAAACGTTTCACGCGCTGAAACGGTGATTTAGAGGTTATGTGCAATAACGACGTTTCTGGCGCTGAAAAGGCGATTTTAAGGTTACATTCAACAACGACGTTTCACGCGCACGATCGGCGATTTTCAGGTTTGGTTCAAAAACGACGTTTTAGGCGCTGAAACGGCGATTGTGAGGTTTTGTTCAAAAACGACGTTTCACGCGCTGAAACGGTGATTTAGAGGTTATGTGCAATAACGACGTTTCAAGCGCTGAAACGGCGATTTTGATCATAACTTCAAAATCACCGATTGTGCGCGTGAAATGGCGATTTTGAGGTTATGTGCAAAAGCGACGTTTCAAGCGCTGAAAAGGCGATTTTAAGGTTACATTCAAAAACGACGTTTCACGCGCACGATCGGCGATTTTGAGGTTTGGTTCAAAAACGACGTTTTACGCGCTGAAACGGCGATTGTGAGGTTTTGTTCAAAAACGACGTTTTACGCGCTGAAACGGCGATTTTTAAGTTATGTGCAAAAACGACGTTTCACACGCTGAAACGGCGATTTTGAGGTTATGTGCAAAAACGCCGTTTTACGCGCTGAAACGGCGATTTTGAGGTTTTGTTCAAAAACGACGTTTTACACGCTTAATCGGCGATTTTGAGGTTATGTTCAAAAACGACGTTTCTCGCGCTGAAACGGCGATTTTGAGGTTATGTGCAAAAACGACGTTTTACGCGCTGAAACGGCGATTTTGAGGTTATGTGCAAAAATGACGTTCTACGCGCTTAAACGGCGATTTTGAGGTTTTGTTCAAAAACGACGTTTTAAGCGCTTAATCGGCGATTTTGACCTTATGTTCAAAAACGACGTTTCTGGCGCTGAAACGGCGATTTTGATCATAACCTCAAAATCACCGATTGTGCATTGTGCGCGTGAAATGGCGATTTTGAGGTTATGTTCAAAAACGACGTTTCACGCGCTGAAACGGTGATTTTGAGGTTATGTGCAAAAATGACGTTCTACGCGCTTAAACGGCGATTTTGAGGTTTTGTTCAAAAACGACGTTTTAATCGCTTAATCGGCGATTTTGACCTTATGTTCAAAAACGACGTTTCACGCGCACAATCGGCGATTTTGAGGTTATGTTCAAAAACGACGTTTCACGCGCTGAAACGGCGAATTTGAGGTTATGTGCAAAAACGACGTTTCAAGCGCTGAAAAGGCGATTTTAAGGTTACATTCAAAAACGACGTTTCACGCGCACGATCGGCGATTTTGAGGTTTGGTTCAAAAACGACGTTTTAGGCGCTGAAACGGCGATTGTGAGGTTTTGTTCAAAAACGACGTTTCACGCGCTGAAACGGTGATTTAGAGGTTATGTGCAATAACGACGTTTCTGGCGCTGAAAAGGCGATTTTAAGGTTACATTCAACAACGACGTTTCACGCGCACGATCGGCGATTTTCAGGTTTGGTTCAAAAACGACGTTTTAGGCGCTGAAACGGCGATTGTGAGGTTTTGTTCAAAAACGACGTTTCACGCGCTGAAACGGTGATTTAGAGGTTATGTTCAAAAACGACGTTTCACGCGCTGAAACGGCGAATTTGAGGTTATGTGCAAAAACGACGTTTCAAACGCTGAAAAGGCGATTTTAAGGTTACATTCAAAAACGACGTTTCACGCGCACGATCGGCGATTTTGAGGTTTGGTTCAAAAACGACGTTTTAGGCGCTGAAACGGCGATTGTGAGGTTTTGTTCAAAAACGACGTTTCACGCGCTGAAACGGTGATTTAGAGGTTATGTGCAATAACGACGTTTCTGGCGCTGAAAAGGCGATTTTAAGGTTACATTCAACAACGACGTTTCACGCGCACGATCGGCGATTTTCAGGTTTGGTTCAAAAACGACGTTTTAGGCGCTGAAACGGCGATTGTGAGGTTTTGTTCAAAAACGACGTTTCACGCGCTGAAACGGTGATTTAGAGGTTATGTGCAATAACGACGTTTCAAGCGCTGAAACGGCGATTTTGATCATAACTTCAAAATCACCGATTGTGCGCGTGAAATGGCGATTTTGAGGTTATGTGCAAAAGCGACGTTTCAAGCGCTGAAAAGGCGATTTTAAGGTTACATTCAAAAACGACGTTTCACGCGCACGATCGGCGATTTTGAGGTTTGGTTCAAAAACGACGTTTTACGCGCTGAAACGGCGATTGTGAGGTTTTGTTCAAAAACGACGTTTTACGCGCTGAAACGGCGATTTTTAAGTTATGTGCAAAAACGACGTTTCACACGCTGAAACGGCGATTTTGAGGTTATGTGCAAAAACGCCGTTTTACGCGCTGAAACGGCGATTTTGAGGTTTTGTTCAAAAACGACGTTTTACACGCTTAATCGGCGATTTTGAGGTTATGTTCAAAAACGACGTTTCTCGCGCTGAAACGGCGATTTTGAGGTTATGTGCAAAAACGACGTTTTACGCGCTGAAACGGCGATTTTGAGGTTTTGTTCAAAAACGACGTTTTACGCGCACAATCGGCGATTGTGAGGTTATGTTCAAAAACGACGTTTCACGCGCTGAAACGGCGAATTTGAGGTTATGTGCAAAAACGACGTTTCAAGCGCTGAAAAGGCGATTTTAAGGTTACATTCAAAAACGACGTTTCACGCGCACGATCGGCGATTTTGAGGTTTGGTTCAAAAACGACGTTTTAGGCGCTGAAACGGCGATTGTGAGGTTTTGTTCAAAAACGACGTTTCACGCGCTGAAACGGTGATTTAGAGGTTATGTGCAATAACGACGTTTCTGGCGCTGAAAAGGCGATTTTAAGGTTACATTCAAAAACGACGTTTCACGCGCACGATCGGCGATTTTCAGGTTTGGTTCAAAAACGACGTTTTAGGCGCTGAAACGGCGATTGTGAGGTTTTGTTCAAAAACGACGTTTCACGCGCTGAAACGGTGATTTAGAGGTTATGTGCAATAACGACGTTTCTGGCGCTGAAACGGCGATTTTGATCATAACCTCAAAATCACCGATTGTGCGCGTGAAATGGCGATTTTGAGGTTATGTTCAAAAACGACGTTTTACGCGCTGAAACGGCGATTTTGAGGTTTTGTTCAAAAACGACGTTTTACGCGCTGAAACGGCGATTGTGAGGTTATGTTCAAAAACGACGTTTTACGCGCTTAATCGGCGATTTTGAGTTTATGTTCAAAAACGACGTTCAAGCGCACAATCGGCGATTTTGAGGTTATGTTCAAAAACGACGTTTCACGCTTTGAAACGGCGATTTTGAGTTTACATGCAAAAACTTCGTTTCTGGAGCTGAAACGGCGATTTTAAGGTTATGTTTAAAAACGACGTTTCTCGCGCTGAAACGGCGATTTTGAGGTTATGTGCAAAAACGACGTTTTACGCGCACAATCGGCGATTGTGAGGTTATGTTCAAAAACGACGTTTCACGCGCTGAAACGGCGAATTTGAGGTTATGTGCAAAAACGACGTTTCAAGCGCTGAAAAGGCGATTTTAAGGTTACATGCAAAAACGACGTTTCACGCGCACGATCGGCGATTTTGAGGTTATGTTCAAAAACGACGTTTCACGCGCTTAAACGGCGATTTTGAGGTTTTGTTCAAAAACGACGTTTCTGGCGCTGAAACGGCGATTTTGATCATAACCTCAAAATCACCGATTGTGCATTGTGCGCGTGAAATGGCGATTTTGAGGTTATGTGCAAAAACGACGTTTCAAGCGCTGAAAAGGCGATTTTAAGGTTACATTCAAAAACGACGTTTCACGCGCACGATCGGCGATTTTGAGGTTTGGTTCAAAAACGACGTTTTAGGCGCTGAAACGGCGATTTTGATCATAACTTCAAAATCACCGATTGTGCGCGTGAAATGGCGATTTTGAGGTTATGTGCAAAAGCGACGTTTTACGTGCTGAAACGGCGATTTTTAAGTAATGTGCAAAAACGACCTTTCACACGCTGAAACGGCGATTTTGAGGTTATGTGCAAAAACGACGTTTCACGCGCTGAAACGGTGATTTTGAGGTTATGTGCAAAAATGACGTTCTACGCGCTTAAACGGCGATTTTGAGGTTTTGTTCAAAAACGACGTTTTAAGCGCTTAATCGGCGATTTTGACCTTATGTTCAAAAACGACGTTTCTGGCGCTGAAACGGCGATTTTGATCATAACCTCAAAATCACCGATTGTGCATTGTGCGCGTGAAATGGCGATTTTGAGGTTATGTTCAAAAACGACGTTTCACGCGCTGAAACGGTGATTTTGAGGTTATGTGCAAAAATGACGTTCTACGCGCTTAAACGGCGATTTTGAGGTTTTGTTCAAAAACGACGTTTTAATCGCTTAATCGGCGATTTTGACCTTATGTTCAAAAACGACGTTTCACGCGCACAATCGGCGATTTTGAGGTTATGTTCAAAAACGACGTTTCACGCTCTGAAACGGCGAATTTGAGGTTATGTGCAAAAACGACGTTTCAGCGCGTGAAACGTCGTTTTTGAACATAACCTCAAAATCGCCGATTGTGCGCGTGAAACGGCGATTTTGAGGTTATGTGCAAAAATGACGTTTTACGCGCTTAAACGGCGATTTTGAGGTTTTGTTCAAAAACGACGTTTTACGCGCTTAAACGGCGATTTTGAGGTTATGTTCAAAAACGACGTTTCACGCGCACAATCGGCGATTTTGAGGTTATGTTCAAAAACGACGTTTCACGCGCTGAAACGGCGAATTTGAGGTTATGTGCAAAAACGACGTTTCAAGCGCTGAAAAGGCGATTTTAAGGTTACATTCAAAAACGACGTTTCACGCGCACGATCGGCGATTTTGAGGTTTGGTTCAAAAACGACGTTTTAGGCGCTGAAACGGCGATTGTGAGGTTTTGTTCAAAAACGACGTTTCACGCGCTGAAACGGTGATTTAGAGGTTATGTGCAATAACGACGTTTCTGGCGCTGAAAAGGCGATTTTAAGGTTACATTCAACAACGACGTTTCACGCGCACGATCGGCGATTTTCAGGTTTGGTTCAAAAACGACGTTTTAGGCGCTGAAACGGCGATTGTGAGGTTTTGTTCAAAAACGACGTTTCACGCGCTGAAACGGTGATTTAGAGGTTATGTGCAATAACGACGTTTCAAGCGCTGAAACGGCGATTTTGATCATAACTTCAAAATCACCGATTGTGCGCGTGAAATGGCGATTTTGAGGTTATGTGCAAAAGCGACGTTTCAAGCGCTGAAAAGGCGATTTTAAGGTTACATTCAAAAACGACGTTTCACGCGCACGATCGGCGATTTTGAGGTTTGGTTCAAAAACGACGTTTTACGCGCTGAAACGGCGATTGTGAGGTTTTGTTCAAAAACGACTTTTTACGCGCTGAAACGGCGATTTTTAAGTTATGTGCAAAAACGACGTTTCACACGCTGAAACGGCGATTTTGAGGTTATGTGCAAAAACGCCGTTTTACGCGCTGAAACGGCGATTTTGAGGTTTTGTTCAAAAACGACGTTTTACACGCTTAATCGGCGATTTTGAGGTTATGTTCAAAAACGACGTTTCTCGCGCTGAAACGGCGATTTTGAGGTTATGTGCAAAAACGACGTTTTACGCGCTGAAACGGCGATTTTGAGGTTTTGTTCAAAAACGACGTTTTACGCGCACAATCGGCGATTGTGAGGTTATGTTCAAAAACGACGTTTCACGCGCTGAAACGGCGAATTTGAGGTTATGTGCAAAAACGACGTTTCAAGCGCTGAAAAGGCGATTTTAAGGTTACATTCAAAAACGACGTTTCACGCGCACGATCGGCGATTTTGAGGTTTGGTTCAAAAACGACGTTTTAGGCGCTGAAACGGCGATTGTGAGGTTTTGTTCAAAAACGACGTTTCACGCGCTGAAACGGTGATTTAGAGGTTATGTGCAATAACGACGTTTCTGGCGCTGAAAAGGCGATTTTAAGGTTACATTCAAAAACGACGTTTCACGCGCACGATCGGCGATTTTCAGGTTTGGTTCAAAAACGACGTTTTAGGCGCTGAAACGGCGATTGTGAGGTTTTGTTCAAAAACGACGTTTCACGCGCTGAAACGGTGATTTAGAGGTTATGTGCAATAACGACGTTTCAAGCGCTGAAACGGCGATTTTGATCATAACTTCAAAATCACCGATTGTGCGCGTGAAATGGCGATTTTGAGGTTATGTGCAAAAGCGACGTTTCAAGCGCTGAAAAGGCGATTTTAAGGTTACATTCAAAAACGACGTTTCACGCGCACGATCGGCGATTTTGAGGTTTGGTTCAAAAACGACGTTTTAGGCGCTGAAACGGCGATTGTGAGGTTTTGTTCAAAAACGACGTTTCACGCGCTGAAACGGTGATTTAGAGGTTATGTGCAATAACGACGTTTCTGGCGCTGAAACGGCGATTTTGATCATAACCTCAAAATCACCGATTGTGCGCGTGAAATGGTGATTTTGAGGTTATGTTCAAAAACGACGTTTTACGCGCTGAAACGGCGATTTTTAAGTTATGTGCAAAAACGACGTTTCACACGCTGAAACGGCGATTTTGAGGTTATGTGCAAAAACGCCGTTTTACGCGCTGAAACGGCGATTTTGAGGTTTTGTTCAAAAACGACGTTTTACGCGCTGAAACGGCGATTGTGAGGTTATGTTCAAAAACGACGTTTTACGCGCTTAATCGGCGATTTTGAGTTTATGTTCAAAAACGACGTTCAAGCGCACAATCGGCGATTTTGAGGTTATGTTCAAAAACGACGTTTCACGCTTTGAAACGGCGATTATGAGTTTACATGCAAAAACTTCGTTTCTGGAGCTGAAACGGCGATTTTAAGGTTATGTTTAAAAACGACGTTTCTCGCGCTGAAACGGCGATTTTGAGGTTATGTGCAAAAACGACGTTTTACGCGCACAATCGGCGATTGTGAGGTTATGTTCAAAAACGACGTTTCACGCGCTGAAACGGCGAATTTGAGGTTATGTGCAAAAACGACGTTTCAAGCGCTGAAAAGGCGATTTTAAGGTTACATGCAAAAACGACGTTTCACGCGCACGATCGGCGATTTTGAGGTTTGGTTCAAAAACGACGTTTTAGGCGCTGAAACGGCGATTGTGAGGTTTTGTTCAAAAACGACGTTTCACGCGCTGAAACGGTGATTTAGAGGTTATGTGCAATAACGACGTTTCTGGCGCTGAAACGGCGATTTTGATCATAACCTCAAAATCACCGATTGTGCGCGTGAAATGGCGATTTTGAGGTTATGTTCAAAAACGACGTTTTACGCGCTGAAACGGCGATTTTTAAGTTATGTGCAAAAACGACGTTTCACACGCTGAAACGGCGATTTTGAGGTTATGTGCAAAAACGCCGTTTTACGCGCTGAAACGGCGATTTTGAGGTTTTGTTCAAAAACGACGTTTTACGCGCTGAAACGGCGATTGTGAGGTTATGTTCAAAAACGACGTTTTACGCGCTTAATCGGCGATTTTGAGTTTATGTTCAAAAACGACGTTCAAGCGCACAATCGGCGATTTTGAGGTTATGTTCAAAAACGACGTTTCACGCTTTGAAACGGCGATTTTGAGTTTACATGCAAAAACTTCGTTTCTGGAGCTGAAACGGCGATTTTAAGGTTATGTTTAAAAACGACGTTTCTCGCGCTGAAACGGCGATTTTGAGGTTATGTGCAAAAACGACGTTTTACGCGCACAATCGGCGATTGTGAGGTTATGTTCAAAAACGACGTTTCACGCGCTGAAACGGCGAATTTGAGGTTATGTGCAAAAACGACGTTTCAAGCGCTGAAAAGGCGATTTTAAGGTTACATGCAAAAACGACGTTTCACGCGCACGATCGGCGATTTTGAGGTTATGTTCAAAAACGACGTTTCACGCGCTTAAACGGCGATTTTGAGGTTTTGTTCAAAAACGACGTTTTAAGCGCTTAATCGGCGATTTTGACCTTATGTTCAAAAACGACGTTTCTGGCGCTGAAACGGCGATTTTGATCATAACCTCAAAATCACCGATTGTGCATTGTGCGCGTGAAATGGCGATTTTGAGGTTATGTGCAATAACGACGTTTCTGGCGCTGAAACGGCGATTTTGATCATAACCTCAAAATCACCGATTGTGCGCGTGAAATGGCGATTTTGAGGTTATGTTCAAGAACGACGTTTCACACGCTGAAACGGCGGTTTTGAGGTTATGTTCAAAATCGCCGTTTCAGCGCGTGAAACGTCGTTTTTGAACATAACCTCAAAATCGCCGATTGTGCGCGTGAAACGGCGATTTTGAGGTTATGTGCAAAAATGACGTTTTACGCGCTTAAACGGCGATTTTGAGGTTTTGTTCAAAAACGACGTTTTACGCGCTTAATCGGCGATTTTGAGTTTATGTTCAAAAACGACGTTTCACGCGCACAATCGGCGATTTTGAGGTTATGTTCAAAAACGACGTTTCACGCGCTGAAACGGCGAATTTTAGGTTATGTGCAAAAACGACGTTTCAAGCGCTGAAAAGGCGACTTTAAGGTTACATTCAAAAACGACGTTTCACGCGCACGATCGGCGATTTTGAGGTTTGGTTCAAAAACGACGTTTTACGCGCTGAAACGGCGATTGTGAGGTTTTGTTCAAAAACGACGTTTCACGCGCTGAAACGGTGATTTAGAGGTTATGTGCAATAACGACGTTTCTGGCGCTGAAACGGCGATTTTGATCATAACCTCAAAATCACCGATTGTGCGCGTGAAATGGCGATTTTGAGGTTATGTTCAAAAACGACGTTTTACGCGCTGAAACGGCGAGATTAAGTTATGTGCAAAAACGACGTTTCACACGCTGAAACGGCGATTTTGAGGTTATGTGCAAAAACGACGTTTTACGCGCTGAAACGGCGATTTTGAGGTTATGTGCAAAAACGACGTTTCACGCGCTGAAACGGTGATTTAGAGGTTATGTGCAATAACGACGTTTCTGGCGCTGAAACGGCGATTTTGATCATAACCTCAAAATCACCGATTGTGCGCGTGAAATGGCGATTTTGAGGTTATGTTCAAAAACGACGTTTCACGCGCTGAAACGGCGATTTTGAACATAACCTCAAAATCGGCGATCGTGCGCGTGAAACGTCGTTTTCGCACATATCCTCAAAATCGCCGTTTCAGCGCTTGAAACGTCGTTTTTGCAGATAACCTCAAAATCGCCGTTTCAGCGCGTAAAACGTCGTTTTTGCACATAAACTCAAAATCACCGTTTCAGCGCGAGAAACGTCGTTTTTGCACATAACCTCAAGATCGCCGTTTGTGCGCGTGAAACGTCGTTTTTGAACATAACCTCAAAACCGCCGATCTTGCGCGTTAAACGTTGTTTTAGAACATAACCTCAAAATCGCCGATTGTGCGCGTGAAACGTCGTTTTTACACATATCCTCAAAATTGCCGTTTCACGCGCACAATCGGTGATTTAGAGGTTATGTGCAATAACGACGTTTCTGGCGCTGAAACGGCGATTTTGATCATAACCTCAAAATCACCGATTGTGCGCGTGAAATGGCGATTTTGAGGTTATGTTCAAAAACGACGTTTTACGCGCTGAAACGGCGATTTTTAAGTTATGTGCTTATGATTTTGAGGATATGTTCAAAAATGACGTTTCACGCGCTTAAACGGCAATTTTGAGGTTTTGTTCAAAAACGACGTTTTACGCGCAGAAACGGCGATTGTGAGGTTTTGTTCAAAAACGACGTTTCACGCGCTGAAACGGTGATTTAGAGGTTATGTGCAATAACGACGTTTCTGGCGCTGAAACGGCGATTTTGATCATAACCTCAAAATCACCGTTTGTGCGCGTGAAATGGCGATTTTGAGGTTATGTTCAAAAACGACGTTTTACGCGCTGAAACGGCGATTTTTAAGTTATGTGCAAAAATGACGTTTCACGCGCTGAAACGCCGATTTTGAGGTTATGTGCAAAAGCGACGTTTTACGTGCTGAAACGGCGATTTTGAGGTTACATGCAAAAACGACCATTCACACGCTGATACGGCGGTTTTGAGGTTATGTGCAAAAACGACGCTTTACACGCTGAAACGGCGATTGTGAGGTTATGTGCAAAAACGACGTTTTACACGCTGAAACGGCGATTTTGAGGTTATGTGCAAAAACGACGTTTCACGCGCTGAAACGGCGATTTAAAGGTTATATGCAAAAATGACGTTTCACGCGCTGAATCGGCGATTTTGAGGTTATTTGCAAAAACGACGTTTTACGCGCTGAAACGGCGATTTTGAGGTTATGTGCCAAAACGACGCTTCACGCGCTGAAACGGCGATTTTAAGATTTCATGCAAATGCGACGTTTCTGGCGCTGAAACGCTGAAACGGCGATTTTGAGGTTATGTGCATAATCGACGTTTCACGGTCTAAAACGGCGATTTTGAGGTTATGTGCAAAAACGTCGTTTCACGCCCAGAAACGGCGATTTTGAGGTTATTTGCAAAAACGACGTTTCACGCGCTGAAACGGCGATTTTGAGGTTATGTGCAAAAACGACGTTTCACGCCCTGAAACGGCAAATTTGAGGTTATGTGCAAAAAAGACGTTCCTGGCGCTGAAACGGCTTCCCCCACCTCCGGGGCCACCGCCGGGGTATCCTCCAGGGACTCCGCCGGTGCTTCCCCTTCCGCCGGGGCTTCCGCCAGGGCTACCCTCTCCTCCGGGATACTCGGCGAAGCTTTCCCCTTTCTCAGGGGCCTCCGCCGGGGTTTTCCCCTCCTCGGGGGCATACGCCGGGGCTACCCCCTCCTCCGGGAAACTCGGCGGGGCTTCCCCCTCCTCCAGGGACTCCGCCGGGTCTTCCCCTTCCTACGAGGCCTCCGACGCCTTCGCCGGGGCTTCCCCCTCCACTGGGGAACCCGGCGGGGCATCCCCCTCGTCCGGGAAACTCGGAGGGGCCACCCCCTCCTCCTAAGAATTCGGAGGGGCTTCCCCCTCTTTTGGGGAACTTGGCGGGGCTTCCCACTCCTCCCTGGCCTCCACTGGGGCTTCCCCCTCCTCGGGGGCCTCCGCCGGGGCTTACCCTTCCTCCGGGTAACTCGGCGGGGCATCCTTCTCCTCCGAGAAACTCGGAGGGGCTTCCGGGGCCTCCCCGGAGGCCTCCTTTGGGGCTTCCCCTACCTCGGGGGCCTCCGCCGGGGCTTTCCCCTTCTCCGGGGCCTCCGCTGGGGCTTCCTCCTCCTCCGGGGCCTCCGCCGGGGCATTCCTCTCCTCCGGAGATCGCGGCGGGGCTTCCCCCTCCACCGGGGCCTCCGCCGGGGCTTCCCCCACCTCAGGGGCCTCCGCCGGGGCTTCCCCCTCCTCCGGGAAACTCGGCGGGGCTTCTCCCTCCTCCAGGGACTCCGCCGGGGCTTCCCTCAGCTCCGGGGCCTCCGCCGGGGCTACCCTCTTATCCGAGAAACTCGGCGAGGCTTCCCCCTCTTCCGGGACCTCCGCCGGGGCTTCCCCCTCCTCCGGGGCATCCACCGGGGCTTCCCCCTCCTCCGGGGAACTTAAAAGCTTCACCCTCCTCCGGGGAACTCGGCGGGGCTCCCCCCTCCTCCGGGGAACTCAGGGGCTTTTTCCTCCTTCACGGACTCCGCCGGGGCTTTTTCCTCCTTCAGGGACTCCGCCGGGGCTTCACCCTCCTCCGGGGGACTCGGCGGGGCTTCTTCTCCTACTGGGAATTAAGCGGGGCTTCCCCCTCCTCCGGGGACTCCGCCGGGGCTTCCCCCTCCTCCAAAGCCTCCACCGGGGCTCCCCCTCCTCCCAGGAACTCGGCGGGTCTTCCCCCTCCGCCTGGGACTCCGCCGGGGCTTCCCCCTCCTCCAGGGACTCCACTGGGGCTTCCCTCTCCTCCGGGGCTACTGCCGAAGCTTCCCTCTCCTCCGGGGCCTCCGCCGGGGCTTCCCCCTCCACCGGGTCATCCGCTGGGGCTTCTCCCTTTAACGGAGCCTCCGCCGGGGCTTCCCCCTCCTCCGGGGAACTCAGGGGCTTTTTCCTCCTCCAGGGACTCCGCCGGGGCTTCCCCCTTCTACGGGAAACTCGGTGGTGCTTCCCCCTTCTTAGGGGCCTTCGCCGGGGCTTCCCCCTCCTCCGGGGAATTCGGCAGGGCTTCCTCCATCTCCGTGGAACTCGGCGGGGCTTCCCCCTCCGCCAGGGTCTCCGTCGTGGCTTCCCCCTCCCCCGGAGCCTCCGCCGGGGCTTCCCCCTCCTCCAGAGACTCCGCCGGGGATTCCCACTCCTCCCGGGAACTCGGCGGTGCTTCATCCTCTTGCGGGGCTTCCCCCTTCTCCGGGAAACTCGGCGGGGCATCCCCCTCCGCCAGGGACTCCGCCGGGGCTTCCCCCCTCCGCCGGGGAACTCAGGGGCTTTCCCCACCGCCAGGGACTCCGCCGGGGCTCACCCGTCCCCCGGAGCCTCTGCCGGGGATTCCCAATCCTCCAGAGATTCCGCCGGGGCTTCCCCCTCCTCCGGGGAACTCGGCGGGGCATCCCCTTCCGCCAGGGACTCCGCCGGGGATTCCCCCTCCCCCAGGGAACTCGGCGGGGCCTCCCCCCCTCCTGAGAATTCGGCGGGGCTTCCCCCTCCTCCGGGGCACCCGCCAGGGATTTCCCCTCTTCCAGGGACTCCGCCGGGGCTTCCCCCTCCTCCGGGGAATTCGGTGGGGCTTCCTCCTTCTCCGGGGAACTCGGCGGGGCTTCCCCCTCCTCAGGGGCCTCCGCCGGGGCTTACCCCTTCTCCGGGGCCCCTGCCGGGACTTGCCCCTTCTTAGGTGCCTTCGCCGGGGCTTCCCCCTCCTCCGGGTAACTCGGCGGGGCTTTCTTCTCGTCAGGGACTTCGCCGGGGCTTCCCCCTCCTCCGGGGAACTCGGTGGGGCATTCTTCTCCTTTGGGAAACTCGGAGGGGCTACCCCCTCCTCCTGGGAATTCGCCGGGGCTTTCCCCTTCTCCGGGGCCTCCGCCGGGGCATCCTTCTCCTCCGGGGCCTCCGCCGGGGCCTTCCTCTCCTCCGGAGAACTCGGCGGGGCTTTTCACTCCTCCGGGGCCTCCGCCGGGGATTACCTCTCCTCCGGAAAACTCGGCGGGGCCTCCCCCTCCTCCAGGGACTTCGCCGGGGCTTCCCCCTCCTCCGAAGAATTCGGCGGGGCTTCCCACTCCTCCGGGGCCTCTGCCGAGGCTTTCCCCTCCTCTGGGAAATTCGGCGGGGCTTCCCCCTCTTCAAGGGCCTCCCCCGCGGCTTCCCCCTACTCCGGGAAACCCAGCGGGGCTTCCCCCTTCACCGGAGAATTCGGCGGGGTTTCCTCCTTCTCCGGGGAACTCGGCGGAGCGTCCCCCTCCTAAGGCGACTCCGCCGGGGCTTCCCCCTCCTCCGGGAAACTCAAGGGTTTCCCCTTCCGCCAGGGTCTCCGCCGTGGCTTCCCTCTCCCCCGGAGCCTCCGCCGGGGCATCCCACTCCTCCGAGGTACTCGGCAGGGCTTCCCACTCCTCCGGGGCCTCCGCCAGGGCTTCCCCCTCCTCCGGGAAACTCGGCGGGGCTTCCTTTTCTAGAGGGGCCTCCGCCGGTGCTTCACCTACTCCGGGAAACTCAGCGGGGCCTCCCCCTCTTTCGGGGAATTCGGCGGGGCTACCTCCTTCTACGGGGAACTCGGCGGGTCTTTCCCCTCCTCCGGGGCCTCCGCCGGGGCTTCCACCATCTCCGGGGCCTCCGCCGGGGCTTCCTCCTCCTCCCAGGAACTCGGCGGGTCCTCTTCCTGCCAGGGACTCCGCCGGGGCTTCCCCCTCCTACGGGTTTCTTGGCGGGGCTACCCCCTCGACCTTGGAAATCTGCGGGTCTTCCCCCTCCGCCAGGGACTTCGCCGGGGCTTTCCCCTCCTCCAGGGACTCCACTGGGGCTTCCCTCTCCTCCGGGGCTACTGCCGGGGCTTCCATCTCCTCTGGGGCCTCCGCCGGGGCATCCCCCTCCACCGGGGCATCCGCTGGGGCTTCTCCCTTTAACGGAGCCTCCGCCGTGGCTTCCCCCTCCTTCGGGGAACTCAGGGGCTTTTTCCTCCTCCAGGGACTCCGCCGGGGCTTCCCCCTCCTCCGGGAAACTCTGCGGTGCTTCCCCCTTCTTAGGGGCCTTCGCCGGGGCTTCCCCCTTCTCCGGGGAATTCGGTGGGGCTTCCTCCATCTCCGTGGAACTCGGCGGGGCTTCCCCCTCCGCCAGGGTCTCCGTCGTGGCTTCCCCCTCCCCCGGAGCCTCCGCCGGGGCTTCCCCCTCCTCCAGAGACTCCGCCGGGGATTCCCCCTCCTCCGGGGAACTCGGCGGTGCTTCATCCTCTTGCGGGGCTCCCCCATCCTCCGGGGAACTCGGCGGGGCATCCCCCTCCGCCAGGGACTCCGCCGGGGCTTCCCCTTCCGCCGGGGAACTCATTGGCTTTCCCCTCCGCCAGGGACTCCGCCGGGGCTCACCCGTCCCCCGGAGCCTCCGCCGGGGTTTCCTTCCCCACCCCCCCCGAGGCCTCCGCTGGCGATTCCCCCACCACCAAGGACTCCGCCGGGGCTTCCCCCTTCTCCAGGGACTCTAGCGGGGCTTCCCACTCCTTTGGGGAACTCAGGGGCTTTCCCCTCCGCCAGGGACTCCGCCGAGGTTTCCCCCTCCCCCGGAAACTAGGCGTGGCTTCCCACTCCTCCGGGAAACTCGGCGGGGCTTCCCCCTCCTCCAGGGAACTCGGCGGGTTACCCACTTCTCTGGGAAACTCGGCGAAGCTTCCCCCTCCTCCGGGGCATCCGCTGGGGCTTCCCCCTCCTCCGTAGCCTCTGCCGGGGCTTCCCCCTCCTCCAGGGACTCCGCCGGGGCTTCCCCCTCCTCCGGGGAATTCGGTGGGGCTTCCTCCATCTCCGTGGAACTCGGCGGGGGTTCCCCCTCCGCCAGGGTCTCCGTCGTGGCTTCCCCCTCCCCCGGAGCCTCCGACGGGGCTTCCCCCTCCTCCAGAGACTCCGCCGGGGATTCCCCCTCCTCCGGGGAACTCGGCGGTGCTTCATCCTCTTGCGGGGCTTCCCCATCCTCCGGGGAACTCGGCGGGGCATCCCCCTCCGCCAGGGACTCCGCCGGGGCTACCCCTTCCGCCGGGGAACTCAGGGGCTTTCCCCTCCGCCAGGAACTCCGCCGGGGCACACCCGTCCCCCGGAGCCTTCGCCGGGGTTTCCCCATCCTCCAGAGATTCCGCCGGGGCTTCCCTCTCCTCCGGGGAACTCAGGTGCTTTCCCCTTTGCCAGGGACTCCGCCGGGGATTCCCCCTCCCCCAGGGAACTCGGCGGGGCCTCCCCCCCTCCTGAGAATTCGGCGGGGCTTCCCCCTCCTCCGGGGCACCCGCCAGGGATTTCCCCTCTTCCAGGGACTCCGCCGGGGCTTCCCCCTCCTCCGGGGAATTCGGTTGGGCTTCCTCCTTCTCCGGGGAACTCGGCGGGGCTTCCCCCTCCTCAGGGGCCTCCGCCGGGGCTTCCCCCTCCCTCGGGAAACTAGGCAGGGCATCTCCCTCCGCCAGGGACTCTGCCGGGGCTTCTCCCTCCTCCGGGGAACTAGGCGAGGCGCCCCTCTCCTCCGAGGACTTCACCGGGGCTTCTTCCTCCAACAAGAAACTCGGCGGGGCTTCCCCCTCCTCTGGGGCCACCGCCGGGGCTTCCTCCTTCTCCGGGGAACTCGGCGGTGCTACCCCCTTCTCCAGGGAATTTGGCGGGGCTTCCCCCTCTTCCGGGGCCTCCACAGGGCCTTTCCCCTCCTCCAGGGACTCCGCCGGGGCTTCCCCCACCTCCGGGGAACTCGGCGGGGCCTCCCCCTCCGCCAGGGACTCCACCGGGGCTCTCCTCTTCTCCGGGGCCACCGCCAGTGCATTCCGCCTCCACCGGGGCATCTGCTGGGGCTTCTTCCTTCACCGGAGCCTCCGCCGGGGCTTACCCATCCTCCAGGGACTTCGCCGGGGCTTCCCCCTCCTTAGGGGCCTCCACCGGGGCTTCCCTCTCCACCGGGGAACTCGGCGGAGCATCCCTCTCCGACAGGGACTCCTCCGGGGCGTCCCCGTCCCCCGGAGCCTCCGCCGGGGCTTCCCCCTCCTCCGGGGAACTCAGGGGCTTTTTCCTCCTCCAGGGACTCCGCCGGGGATTCCCCCTCCTCCGGGGAACTCGGCGGTGCTTCATCCTCTTGCGGGGCTTCCCCATCCTCCGGGGAACTCGGCGGGGCATCCCCCTCCGCCAGGGACTCCGCCGGGGCTTCCCCTTCCGCCGGGGAACTCAGGGGCTTTCCCCACCGCCAGGGACTTCGCCGGGGCTCACCCGTCCCACGGAGCCTCCGCCGGGGTTTCCCCATCTTCCAGAGATTCCGCCGGGGCATCCCCCTCCTCCGGGGAACTCGGCGGGGCTTCCCAATCCTCCGGGGCCTCCGCTGGGGCTTCCCCCCCTTCCCCTCGGGGGCCTCCGCCGACGATTCCCCCTCCTCCAAGGACTCCGCCGCGGCTTCCCCCTCCTCCAGGGACTCTACCACCTCATTTGGGGAACTCAGGGGCTTTCCCCTCCGCCAGGGACTCCGACGGGGCTTCCCCCTCCCCCGGAATCTAGGCGTGGCTTCCCACTCCTCTGGGAAACTCGGCGGGGCTTCCCCCTCCTCCGGGGAACTCAGGGGCTTTTTCCTCCTTCAGGGACTCCGCCGGGGCTTTTTCCTCCTTCAGGGTCTCCGCCGGGGCTTCCCCCTCCTCCGGGGAACACGGCGGGCCTTTCCCCTCCACCGGTGCCTCCGCCGGGGCTTCCCCCTCCTCCGGGAAACTCGGCGGGGCTTTTACTCCTCCTGGGAGTTTGGCGGGGCTTTCCCCTCCACCGGGGCCTCCGCCGGGGCTTACCCCTTCTCCGGGGCCCCTGCCGGGACTTGCCCCTTCTTAGGTGCCTTCGCCGGGGCTTCCCCCTCCTCCGGGTAACTCGGCGGGGCTTTCTTCTCGTCAGGGACTTCGCCGGGGCTTCCCCCTCCTCCGGGGAACTCGGTGGGGCATTCTTCTCCTTTGGGAAACTCGGAGGGGCTACCCCCTCCTCCTGGGAATTCGCCGGGGCTTTCCCCTTCTCCGGGGCCTCCGCCGGGGCATCCTTCTCCTCCGGGGCCTCCGCCGGGGCCTTCCTCTCCTCCGGAGAACTCGGCGGGGCTTTTCACTCCTCCGGGGCCTCCGCCGGGGATTACCTCTCCTCCGGAAAACTCGGCGGGGCCTCCCCCTCCTCCAGGGACTTCGCCGGGGCTTCCCCCTCCTCCGAAGAATTCGGCGGGGCTTCCCACTCCTCCGGGGCCTCTGCCGAGGCTTTCCCCTCCTCTGGGAAATTCGGCGGGGCTTCCCCCTCTTCAAGGGCCTCCCCCGCGGCTTCCCCCTACTCCGGGAAACCCAGCGGGGCTTCCCCCTTCACCGGAGAATTCGGCGGGGTTTCCTCCTTCTCCGGGGAACTCGGCGGAGCGTCCCCCTCCTAAGGCGACTCCGCCGGGGCTTCCCCCTCCTCCGGGAAACTCAAGGGTTTCCCCTTCCGCCAGGGTCTCCGCCGTGGCTTCCCTCTCCCCCGGAGCCTCCGCCGGGGCATCCCACTCCTCCGAGGTACTCGGCAGGGCTTCCCACTCCTCCGGGGCCTCCGCCAGGGCTTCCCCCTCCTCCGGGAAACTCGGCGGGGCTTCCTTTTCTAGAGGGGCCTCCGCCGGTGCTTCACCTACTCCGGGAAACTCAGCGGGGCCTCCCCCTCTTTCGGGGAATTCGGCGGGGCTACCTCCTTCTACGGGGAACTCGGCGGGTCTTTCCCCTCCTCCGGGGCCTCCGCCGGGGCTTCCACCATCTCCGGGGCCTCCGCCGGGGCTTCCTCCTCCTCCCAGGAACTCGGCGGGTCCTCTTCCTGCCAGGGACTCCGCCGGGGCTTCCCCCTCCTACGGGTTTCTTGGCGGGGCTACCCCCTCGACCTTGGAAATCTGCGGGTCTTCCCCCTCCGCCAGGGACTTCGCCGGGGCTTTCCCCTCCTCCAGGGACTCCACTGGGGCTTCCCTCTCCTCCGGGGCTACTGCCGGGGCTTCCATCTCCTCTGGGGCCTCCGCCGGGGCATCCCCCTCCACCGGGGCATCCGCTGGGGCTTCTCCCTTTAACGGAGCCTCCGCCGTGGCTTCCCCCTCCTTCGGGGAACTCAGGGGCTTTTTCCTCCTCCAGGGACTCCGCCGGGGCTTCCCCCTCCTCCGGGAAACTCTGCGGTGCTTCCCCCTTCTTAGGGGCCTTCGCCGGGGCTTCCCCCTTCTCCGGGGAATTCGGTGGGGCTTCCTCCATCTCCGTGGAACTCGGCGGGGCTTCCCCCTCCGCCAGGGTCTCCGTCGTGGCTTCCCCCTCCCCCGGAGCCTCCGCCGGGGCTTCCCCCTCCTCCAGAGACTCCGCCGGGGATTCCCCCTCCTCCGGGGAACTCGGCGGTGCTTCATCCTCTTGCGGGGCTCCCCCATCCTCCGGGGAACTCGGCGGGGCATCCCCCTCCGCCAGGGACTCCGCCGGGGCTTCCCCTTCCGCCGGGGAACTCATTGGCTTTCCCCTCCGCCAGGGACTCCGCCGGGGCTCACCCGTCCCCCGGAGCCTCCGCCGGGGTTTCCTTCCCCACCCCCCCCGAGGCCTCCGCTGGCGATTCCCCCACCACCAAGGACTCCGCCGGGGCTTCCCCCTTCTCCAGGGACTCTAGCGGGGCTTCCCACTCCTTTGGGGAACTCAGGGGCTTTCCCCTCCGCCAGGGACTCCGCCGAGGTTTCCCCCTCCCCCGGAAACTAGGCGTGGCTTCCCACTCCTCCGGGAAACTCGGCGGGGCTTCCCCCTCCTCCAGGGAACTCGGCGGGTTACCCACTTCTCTGGGAAACTCGGCGAAGCTTCCCCCTCCTCCGGGGCATCCGCTGGGGCTTCCCCCTCCTCCGTAGCCTCTGCCGGGGCTTCCCCCTCCTCCAGGGACTCCGCCGGGGCTTCCCCCTCCTCCGGGGAATTCGGTGGGGCTTCCTCCATCTCCGTGGAACTCGGCGGGGGTTCCCCCTCCGCCAGGGTCTCCGTCGTGGCTTCCCCCTCCCCCGGAGCCTCCGACGGGGCTTCCCCCTCCTCCAGAGACTCCGCCGGGGATTCCCCCTCCTCCGGGGAACTCGGCGGTGCTTCATCCTCTTGCGGGGCTTCCCCATCCTCCGGGGAACTCGGCGGGGCATCCCCCTCCGCCAGGGACTCCGCCGGGGCTACCCCTTCCGCCGGGGAACTCAGGGGCTTTCCCCTCCGCCAGGAACTCCGCCGGGGCACACCCGTCCCCCGGAGCCTTCGCCGGGGTTTCCCCATCCTCCAGAGATTCCGCCGGGGCTTCCCTCTCCTCCGGGGAACTCAGGTGCTTTCCCCTTTGCCAGGGACTCCGCCGGGGATTCCCCCTCCCCCAGGGAACTCGGCGGGGCCTCCCCCCCTCCTGAGAATTCGGCGGGGCTTCCCCCTCCTCCGGGGCACCCGCCAGGGATTTCCCCTCTTCCAGGGACTCCGCCGGGGCTTCCCCCTCCTCCGGGGAATTCGGTTGGGCTTCCTCCTTCTCCGGGGAACTCGGCGGGGCTTCCCCCTCCTCAGGGGCCTCCGCCGGGGCTTCCCCCTCCCTCGGGAAACTAGGCAGGGCATCTCCCTCCGCCAGGGACTCTGCCGGGGCTTCTCCCTCCTCCGGGGAACTAGGCGAGGCGCCCCTCTCCTCCGAGGACTTCACCGGGGCTTCTTCCTCCAACAAGAAACTCGGCGGGGCTTCCCCCTCCTCTGGGGCCACCGCCGGGGCTTCCTCCTTCTCCGGGGAACTCGGCGGTGCTACCCCCTTCTCCAGGGAATTTGGCGGGGCTTCCCCCTCTTCCGGGGCCTCCACAGGGCCTTTCCCCTCCTCCAGGGACTCCGCCGGGGCTTCCCCCACCTCCGGGGAACTCGGCGGGGCCTCCCCCTCCGCCAGGGACTCCACCGGGGCTCTCCTCTTCTCCGGGGCCACCGCCAGTGCATTCCGCCTCCACCGGGGCATCTGCTGGGGCTTCTTCCTTCACCGGAGCCTCCGCCGGGGCTTACCCATCCTCCAGGGACTTCGCCGGGGCTTCCCCCTCCTTAGGGGCCTCCACCGGGGCTTCCCTCTCCACCGGGGAACTCGGCGGAGCATCCCTCTCCGACAGGGACTCCTCCGGGGCGTCCCCGTCCCCCGGAGCCTCCGCCGGGGCTTCCCCCTCCTCCGGGGAACTCAGGGGCTTTTTCCTCCTCCAGGGACTCCGCCGGGGATTCCCCCTCCTCCGGGGAACTCGGCGGTGCTTCATCCTCTTGCGGGGCTTCCCCATCCTCCGGGGAACTCGGCGGGGCATCCCCCTCCGCCAGGGACTCCGCCGGGGCTTCCCCTTCCGCCGGGGAACTCAGGGGCTTTCCCCACCGCCAGGGACTTCGCCGGGGCTCACCCGTCCCACGGAGCCTCCGCCGGGGTTTCCCCATCTTCCAGAGATTCCGCCGGGGCATCCCCCTCCTCCGGGGAACTCGGCGGGGCTTCCCAATCCTCCGGGGCCTCCGCTGGGGCTTCCCCCCCTTCCCCTCGGGGGCCTCCGCCGACGATTCCCCCTCCTCCAAGGACTCCGCCGCGGCTTCCCCCTCCTCCAGGGACTCTACCACCTCATTTGGGGAACTCAGGGGCTTTCCCCTCCGCCAGGGACTCCGACGGGGCTTCCCCCTCCCCCGGAATCTAGGCGTGGCTTCCCACTCCTCTGGGAAACTCGGCGGGGCTTCCCCCTCCTCCGGGGAACTCAGGGGCTTTTTCCTCCTTCAGGGACTCCGCCGGGGCTTTTTCCTCCTTCAGGGTCTCCGCCGGGGCTTCCCCCTCCTCCGGGGAACACGGCGGGCCTTTCCCCTCCACCGGTGCCTCCGCCGGGGCTTCCCCCTCCTCCGGGAAACTCGGCGGGGCTTTTACTCCTCCTGGGAGTTTGGCGGGGCTTTCCCCTCCACCGGGGCCTCCGCCGGGGCTTACCCCTTCTCCGGGGCCCCTGCCGGGACTTGCCCCTTCTTAGGTGCCTTCGCCGGGGCTTCCCCCTCCTCCGGGTAACTCGGCGGGGCTTTCTTCTCGTCAGGGACTTCGCCGGGGCTTCCCCCTCCTCCGGGGAACTCGGTGGGGCATTCTTCTCCTTTGGGAAACTCGGAGGGGCTACCCCCTCCTCCTGGGAATTCGCCGGGGCTTTCCCCTTCTCCGGGGCCTCCGCCGGGGCATCCTTCTCCTCCGGGGCCTCCGCCGGGGCCTTCCTCTCCTCCGGAGAACTCGGCGGGGCTTTTCACTCCTCCGGGGCCTCCGCCGGGGATTACCTCTCCTCCGGAAAACTCGGCGGGGCCTCCCCCTCCTCCAGGGACTTCGCCGGGGCTTCCCCCTCCTCCGAAGAATTCGGCGGGGCTTCCCACTCCTCCGGGGCCTCTGCCGAGGCTTTCCCCTCCTCTGGGAAATTCGGCGGGGCTTCCCCCTCTTCAAGGGCCTCCCCCGCGGCTTCCCACTACTCCGGGAAACCCAGCGGGGCTTCCCCCTTCACCGGAGAATTCGGCGGGGTTTCCTCCTTCTCCGGGGAACTCGGCGGAGCGTCCCCCTCCTCAGGCGACTCCGCCGGGGCTTCCCCCTCCTCCGGGAAACTCATGGGTTTCCCCTTCCGCCAGGGTCTCCGCCGTGGCTTCCCCCTCCCCCGGAGGCTCCGCCGGGGCATCCCACTCCTCCGAGGTACTCGGCAGGGCTTCCCACTCCTCCGGGGCCTCCGCCAGGGCTTCCCCCTCCTCCGGGAAACTCGGCGGGGCTTCCTTTTCTAGAGGGGCCTCCGCCGGGGCTTCACCTACTCCGGGAAACTCAGCGGGGCCTCCCCCTCTTTCGGGGAATTCGGCGGGGCTACCTCCTTCTACGGGGAACTCGGCGGGTCTTTCCCCTCCTCCGGGGCCTCCGCCGGGGCTTCCACCATCTCCGGGGTCTCCGCCGGGGCTTCCTCCTCCTCCCAGGAACTCGGCGGGTCCTCTTCCTGCCAGGGACTCCGCCGGGGCTTCCCCCTCCTACGGGTTTCTTGGCGGGGCTACCCCCTCGACCTTGGAAATCTGCGGGTCTTCCCCCTCCGCCAGGGACTTCGCCGGGGCTTTCCCCTCCTCCAGGGACTCCACTGGGGCTTCCCTCTCCTCCGGGGCTACTGCCGGGGCTTCCATCTCCTCTGGGGCCTCCGCCGGGGCATCCCCCTCCACCGGGGCATCCGCTGGGGCTTCTCCCTTTAACGGAGCCTCCGCCGGGGCTTCCCCCTCCTTCGGGGAACTCAGGGGCTTTTTCCTCCTCCAGGGACTCCGCCGGGGCTTCCCCCTCCTCCGGGAAACTCTGCGGTGCTTCCCCCTTCTTAGGGGCCTTTGCCGGGGCTTCCCCCTTCTCCGGGGAATTCGGTGGGGCTTCCTCCATCTCCGTGGAACTCGGCGGGGCTTCCCCCTCCGCCAGGGTCTCCGTCGTGGCTTCCCCCTCCCCCGGAGCCTCCGCCGGGGCTTCCCCCTCCTCCAGAGACTCCGCCGGGGATTCCCCCTCCTCCGGGGAACTCGGCGGTGCTTCATCCTCTTGCGGGGCTCCCCCATCCTCCGGGGAACTCGGCGGGGCATCCCCCTCCGCCAGGGACTCCGCCGGGGCTTCCCCTTCCGCCGGGGAACTCATTGGCTTTCCCCTCCGCCAGGGACTCCGCCGGGGCTCACCCGTCCCCCGGAGCCTCCGCCGGGGTTTCCTTCCCCACCCCCCCCGAGGCCTCCGCTGACGATTCCCCCACCACCAAGGACTCCGCCGGGGCTTCCCCCTTCTCCAGGGACTCTAGCGGGGCTTCCCCCTCCTTTGGGGAACTCAGGGGCTTTCCCCTCCGCCAGGGACTCCGCCGAGGCTTCCCCCTCCCCCGGAAACTAGGCGTGGCTTCCCACTCCTCCGGGAAACTCGGCGGGGCTTCCCCCTCCTCCAGGGAACTCGGCGGGTTACCCACTTCTCTGGGAAACTCGGCGAAGCTTCCCCCTCCTCCGGGGCATCCGCTGGGGCTTCCCCCTCCTCCGTAGCCTCTGCCGGGGCTTCCCCCTCCTCCGGGGAATTCGGTGGGGCTTCCTCCATCTCCGTGGAACTCGGCGGGGCTTCCCCCTCCGCCAGGGTCTCCGTCGTGGCTTCCCCCTCCCCCGGAGCCTCCGACGGGGCTTCCCCCTCCTCCAGAGACTCCGCCGGGGATTCCCCCTCCTCCGGGGAACTCGGCGGTGCTTCATCCACTTGCGGGGCTTCCCCATCCTCCGGGGAACTCGGCGGGGCATCCCCCTCCGCCAGGGACTCCGCCGGGGCTACCCCTTCCGCCGGGGAACTCAGGGGCTTTCCCCTCCGCCAGGGACTCCGCCGGGGCACACCCGTCCCCCGGAGCCTTCGCCGGGGTTTCCCCATCCTCCAGAGATTCCGCCGGGGCTTCCCTCTCCTCCGGGGAACTCAGGTGCTTTCCCCTTTGCCAGGGACTCCGCCGGGGATTCCCCCTCCCCCGGGAAACTAAGAGGGGCTTACCACTCTTCCGGGAAACTCTGTGGGGCTTCCTGCTCCTCCAGGGAATTCGGCGGGTTTCTACTCCTCTGGGAAACTCGGCGGGGCTTCCCCCTCCTCCGGGGGATCCGCTGGGGCTTCTTCCTCCTCCGGGGCATCCCCTGGGGCTTTCCCCTCCTCCGGAGCCTCCGCCGGGGCTTCCCACTCCTCCGAGAAACTTGGCGGGGCTTTCCCTCCTCCAGGGAACTCGGCGGGGCTTCCCACTCCTTCGGGGCCTCCGCCGGGGCTTCCCCCCTCCCTCGGGGGCCTCCGCCGGGGCTACCCAATTCCTCCAGGGACTCCGCCGGGGCTTCCTCCGTCTCCAGGGACTCTACCGAGGCTTCCCCCTTCTCCGGGGAACTCAGGGGCTTCTCCCCCCCGCCAGGGACTCCGCCGGGGCTTCCCTCTCCACCGGGAAACTCGGCGGGGCTTCCCCCTCTTCCAGGGAACTCGGCGGGGCTTCCCCCACCTCCGGGGAATCCGCTGGGGCTTCCCCCTCCACCGGGGCATCCGCTGGGGCTTCCCTCTCCTCCGGAGCCTCCGCCGGGGCTTCCCCCTCCTCCAGGGACTCCTCCGGGGCTTTCCCCTCCTCCGGGAAACTCGGCGGGGGATCCCCCTCCGCCTGGGACTCCGCCGGCGATTCCCCCACCACCAAGGACTCCGCCGGGGCTTCCCCCTTCTCCAGGGACTCTAGCGGGGCTTCCCCCTCCTTTGGGGAACTCAGGGGCTTTCCCCTCCGCCAGGGACTCCGCCGAGGCTTCCCCCTCCCCCGGAAACTAGGCGTGGCTTCCCACTCCTCCGGGAAACTCGGCGGGGCTTCCCCCTCCTCCAGGGAACTCGGCGGGTTACCCACTTCTCTGGGAAACTCGGCGAAGCTTCCCCCTCCTCCGGGGCATCCGCTGGGGCTTCCCCCTCCTCCGTAGCCTCTGCCGGGGCTTCCCCCTCCTCCAGGGACTCCGCCGGGGCTTCCCCCTCCTCCGGGGAATTCGGTGGGGCTTCCTCCATCTCCGTGGAACTCGGCGGGGCTTCCCCCTCCGCCAGGGTCTCCGTCGTGGCTTCCCCCTCCCCCGGAGCCTCCGACGGGGCTTCCCCCTCCTCCAGAGACTCCGCCGGGGATTCCCCCTCCTCCGGGGAACTCGGCGGTGCTTCATCCTCTTGCGGGGCTTCCCCATCCTCCGGGGAACTCGGCGGGGCATCCCCCTCCGCCAGGGACTCCGCCGGGGCTACCCCTTCCGCCGGGGAACTCAGGGGCTTTCCCCTCCGCCAGGGACTCCGCCGGGGCACACCCGTCCCCCGGAGCCTTCGCCGGGGTTTCCCCATCCTCCAGAGATTCCGCCGGGGCTTCCCTCTCCTCCGGGGAACTCAGGTGCTTTCCCCTTTGCCAGGGACTCCGCCGGGGATTCCCCCTCCCCCGGGAAACTAAGAGGGGCTTACCACTCTTCCGGGAAACTCTGTGGGGCTTCCTGCTCCTCCAGGGAATTCGGCGGGTTTCTACTCCTCTGGGAAACTCGGCGGGGCTTCCCCCTCCTCCGGGGCATCCGCTGGGGCTTCTTCCTCCTCCGGGGCATCCGCTGGGGCTTTCCCCTCCTCCGGAGCCTCCGCCGGGGCTTCCCACTCCTCCGAGAAACTTGGCGGGGCTTTCCCTCCTCCAGGGAACTCGGCGGGGCTTCCCACTCCTTCGGGGCCTCCGCCGGGGCTTCCCCCCTCCCTCGGGGGCCTCCGCCGGGGCTACCCAATTCCTCCAGGGACTCCGGCGGGGCTTCCTCCGTCTCCAGGGACTCTACCGAGGCTTCCCCCTTCTCCGGGGAACTCAGGGGCTTCTCCCCCCCGCCTGGGACTCCGCCGGGGCTTCCCTCTCCACCGGGAAACTCGGCGGGGCTTCCCCCTCTTCCAGGGAACTCGGCGGGGCTTCCCCCACCTCCGGGGAATCCGCTGGGGCTTCCCCCTCCACCGGGGCATCCGCTGGGGCTTCCCTCTCCTCCGGAGCCTCCGCCGGGGCTTCCCCCTCCTCCAGGGACTCCTCCGGGGCTTTCCCCTCCTCCGGGAAACTCGGCGGGGGATCCCCCTCCGCCTGGGACTCCGCCGGGGCTTTCCCCTCGTCCGGGGCCTCCGCCGGGGCTACCCCCTACTCAGGGGTACTCGGCGGGGCATCCCCCTCCGCCACTACTTCGCCGGGGCTTCCTTCTCCTCCAAGGACTCTACCGAGGCTTCCCCCTCCTCCGGGGAACCCAGGGGCTTCACCCTCCCCCGGGAAACTAGACGGGGCTTCCCACTCCTCCGGGAAACTCGGCGGGGCTTCCCCCTTCTCCAGGGAACTCGGCGGGCCTTCCAGCTCCCTGGGAAACTCGCCGGGGCTTTCCCCACGTCCGGGGCCTCCGCCGGGGCTTCCCCCTACTCAGGGGTACTCGGCGGGGCATCCCCCTCCGCCAGGGACTTCACCGGGGCTTCCACCTCCTCCAGGAACTCTACCGAGGCTTCCCCCTCCTCCGGGAAATTCGGCGGTGCTTCCCCCTTCTTATGGGCCTTCGCCGGGGCTTCCCCCTACTCAGGGGTACTCGGCGGGGCATCCCCCTCCGCCAGGGACTCCGCCGGGGCTTTCCCCTCCCACGGAAAACTAGGCGGGGCTTCACACTCCTCCGGGAAACTCGGCGGGGCTTCCCCCTCCACCGGGGCTTCCGCTGGGGCTTCTTCCTCTACCAGGGCATCCGCTGGGGCTTCCCCCTCCTCCAGAGCCTCCGCCGGGGCTTTCCCCTCCTCCAGGGACTCCGCCGGGTCTTCCCCCTCCTCCGAAAAACTCTGCGGGGCATCTTCCTCCGCCACGGACTCCGCCGGGGCTTCCCCCTCCTCCGGGGAACTCAGGGGCTTACCCCTCCGCCAGGGACTCCGCCGGGGCATCATCCTCCTCCGAAGCCTCCTTAGGGGCTTCCCCCTCCTCAAAGGAACTCGGCGGGGCTTCCCCCTTTTTCAGGGACTCCGCCGGGGCTTTCCCCTCCTCCGGGGCCTCCGCCGGGGCTTACCCCTACTTAAGGGTACATGGCGGGGCATCCCCCTCCGCCAGGGACTCCACCGGGGTTTCCCCCTCCCCCGGGGAACCCGGCGGGGCTTCCCCCTCCTCCAGGGACACCGCCGGGGCTTTCACCTCCTCCGGGGAACCTGGCGGGGCTTCCCCCTCCACCAGGGAATCCGCCGGGGCATCCCTCTCCCTCGATGAACTCGGCGGGGCATCCTACTCCGCCAGGGACTCCGCCGCGGCTTCCCCCTCCTCTGGGGAACTCGGCGGGGCTTTCCCCACCTCCGGGGCCTCCGCCGGGGCTTCCTCCTCCTCCAGGGACTCTACCGGGGCTTCCCCCTCCTCCAGGGTACTCAGCGCGGCTTCCCCCTCCACCAGGGACTCCGCCGGGGCTTTCCCCTTGTCCGGGGCCTCCGCCGGGGCTTCCCCCTCCTCCGAGGAACGCGGCAGGGCTTTTCTATCATCCGAAAAACTTGGCGGGGCTTTCTCCTCTTCCAGGGAACTCGGTGCGGCTTCCCACATCTTCGGGGCCTCCGCCGGGGCTTCCCCCCCCCCCCCTCTGGGTCCTCCGCCGGGGCTTTCCCCTCCTCCAGGGACTCCGACGGAGCTTCCCCCTCCACAGGGGAACTCGGCGGGGCTTCCCCCTCCTCCGGGAAACTCGGCAGGGCTTCCCCCTCCTCCGGGGAACTCGGCGGGGCTTCCCCCACCTCCGGGGCCTCCGCCAGGGCTTTCCCCTCCTCCAGAGACTCCGCCGGGTCTTCCCCCTTCTCCGGGAAACTCGGCGGGGCATCCCCCTCCGCCACGGACTCCGCCGGGGCTTCCCCCTCCTCCGGGGATCTCAGGGGCTTCCCCATCCGCCAGGGACTCCGCCGGGGCATCATCCTTCTCCGAAGCCTCCGCCGGGGCTTCCCCCTCCCCACAGGAACTCGGCGGGTATTCCCCCTCCTCCGGGGCCTCCGACGGGGCTTCCCTCAACTCCGGGGCCTCCGCCGGGGCTTCCCCCTCCTCCGGGGAACTCGGCGGGGCATCCCACTACTCCGGGAAACTCGGAAGGGGCTTCCCCCGCCTCCGGGGCCTCCGCCGGGGCTTCCCCCTCCTCCGGGGCCTCCACAAGGGCTTCCTCCTCATCCAGGGACTCTACCGGGGCTTCCCCCGCCTCCGGGGAACTCGGCGGGGCTTCCCCCACCACCGGGGCCTCCACCGTGGCTTCCCCCTCCTCCGGGAAACTCGGCGGGGTTTCCCCCTCCGCCAGGGACTCCGCCCGTGCTTCCCATTTTTTAGGTTCCTCCGCCGGGGCTTCCCCCTCCTCCGGGGAATTCAGGAGCTTCCCCCTCCTCCGGGGAACGCGGCTGGGCTTCCCCCTACCCCGGGAAACTAGGCGGGGCTTCCCCCTCCTCCGGGGCATCCGCTGGGGCTTCCCCCTCCACCGGGGCATCCGCTGGGGCTTCCCCCTTCCCCGGAGCCTACGCCGGGGCTTTCCCCTCCTCCAGGGACTCCGCCGGGTCTTCCCCCTCCTCCGGGAAACTCGGCGGGGCATCCCCCTCCGCCATGGACTCCGCCGGGGCTTCTCTCTCCTCCGGGGAATTCAGGGGCTTCCCCCTCCGCCAGGGACTCCGCCGGGGCTTCCCCCTCCTCCGGGGATCTCAGGGGCTTCCCCATCCGCCAGGGACTCCGCCGGGGCATCATCCTTCTCCGAAGCCTCCGCCGGGGCTTCCCCCTCCCCACAGGAACTCGGCGGGTATTCCCCCTCCTCCGGGGCCTCCGACGGGGCTTCCCTCAACTCCGGGGCCTCCGCCGGGGCTTCCCCCTCCTCCGGGGAACTCGGCGGGGCATCCCACTACTCCGGGAAACTCGGAAGGGGCTTCCCCCGCCTCCGGGGCCTCCGCCGGGGCTTCCCCCTCCTCCGGGGCCTCCACAAGGGCTTCCTCCTCATCCAGGGACTCTACCGGGGCTTCCCCCGCCTCCGGGGAACTCGGCGGGGCTTCCCCATTTTTTAGGGACTCCGCCGGGGCTTTCCCCTCCTCCGGGGCCTCCGCCGGGGCTTCCCTCTTCCCCGGGAAACTAGACGGGGCTACCCACACCTCCGGCAAACTCGGCGGGGCTTCCCCCTCCTCCAGGGACTCCACCGGGGCTTCCCCCTCCTCCGGGGAACTCAGGGGCTTCCCCCTCCGCCAGGGAACTCGGCAGGGCTTCCCACTCCTTCGGGGCCTCCGCCGGGGCTTCCCCCCCCCCCCGCCCCTCGAGGGCCTCCGCCGTGGCTTCTCCCTTCTCCGGGAAACTCAGGGGCTTCCCCCTCCGCCAGGGAACTCGGCAGGGCTTCCCACTCCTCCGGGGCCTCCGCCGGGGCTTCCCTCTTCCCCGGGAAACTAGACGGGGCTACCCACACCTCCGGCAAACTCGGCGGGGCTTCCCCCTCCTCCAGGGACTCCACCGGGGCTTCCCCCTCCTCCGGGGAACTCAGGGGCTTCCCCCTCCGCCAGGGAACTCGGCAGGGCTTCCCCCTCCTCCGGGGCCTCCGCCAGGGTTTCCCCCTCCTCCGGGAAACTCGGTGGGGCTTCCCCTCCGCCAGGGACTTCGCCGGGGCTTTCCCCTCTTCCGGGTCTTCCGCCGGGGCTAACCCCTACTCAGGGGTACTCGGCGGGGCATCTCCCTCCGCCAGGGACTCCGCCGGGGATTCCCCCTCCTCCAGGGAACTCGGCGGGGCTTCCCACTCCTTCGGGGCCTCCGCCGGGGCTTCCCCCCCCCCCCTCGGGGGCCTCCGCCGGGGCTACCCCCTCCTCCAGGGACTGCGCCGTGGCTTCCCCCTCCTCCAGGGACGCTACCAGAGCTTCCCCCTTCTCCGGGGGACTCAGGGGCTTTCCCCTCTGCCAGGGACTCCGCCGGGGCTTCCCCCTCCCCCGGGAAACTAGGCGGGGCTTCCCACTCCTCCGGGAAACTCGGCGGGGCTTCCCCCTCCTCCGGGGCATCCGCTGGGGCTTCCCCCTCCACCGGGGCATCCGCTGGGGCTTCCCCCTTCTCCGGAGCCTCCGCCAGGGCTTTCCCCCCTCCAGGGACTCCGCTGGGTCTTCCCCCTCCACCGGGAAACTCGGCGGGGCATTCCCCTCCGCCACGGACTCCGCCGGGGCTTTCCCCTCCTCCGGGGAATTCAGGGGCTTCCCCCTCCGCCAGGGACTTTACCGGGGCTCTTCTCTTCTCCGGAGCCACCGCCAGTGCTTTCCCCTCCACCGGGGAACACAGGGACTCCGCCGGGGCTTCCCCCTCCTCCAGGGACTCTACAGGGGCTTTCCCCTACTCCGGGGAACTCAGGTGCTTCCTACTTTGCCAGGGACTCCGCCGGGGATTCCCCCTCTCCCGGGAAACTAGAGGTTGCTTCCCACTCTTCCGGGAAACTCGGCGGGGCTTCCCCCTCCTCCAGGGAACTCGGCGGGGCTTCCCCCTCCTCCGGGACATCCGCTGGAGCTTCTTCCTCCTCCGGGGCATCCGCTGGGGCTTTCCCCTCCTCCGGTGCCTCCGCCGGGGCTTCCCCCTCCTCCGGTGCCTCCGCCGGGGCTTCCCCCTCCTCCGGGGAATGCGGCGGGGCTTCCCATTCCTCCGAGAAACTTGGCGGGGCTTCCCCCTCCTCCAGGGAACTCGGCGGGGCTTCCCACTTCTTTGGGGCCGCCCCCGGGGCTACCCCCTCCTCCAGGGACTCCGCCGGGGCTTCCTCCTCCTCCAGGGACTCTACCGAGGCTTCCCCCTCCACCGGGGAACTCAGGGGCTTCACCCCCCCGCCAGGGACTCCGCCGGGGCTTCCCCCTCTCCCGGGAAACTAGGCGGGGCTTCCCACTCCTCCAGGAAACTCGGCGGGGCTTCCCCCTCCACCTTGGAACTCGGCGGGGCCTCCCCCTCCTCCGGGGAATCCGCTGGGGCTTCCCCCTCCTCCGGGGCATCCGCTGGGGCTTCCCCCTCCTCCGGAGCCTCCGCCGGGGCTTCCCCCTCCTCCGGAGCCTCCGCCGGGGCTTCCCCCTCCTCCGGGAAACTCGGCGGGGGTTCCCCCTCCGCCAGGGACTCCGCCGGGGCTTTCCCCTCGTCCGGGGCCTCCGCCGGAGCTTCCCCCTACTCAGGGGTACTCGGCGGGGCATCCCCCTCCGCCAGGGACTTCGCCGGGGCTTCCTCCTCCTCCAGGGACTCTACCGAGGCTTCCCTTTCCTCCGGGGAACTCAGGGGCTTCACCCTCCCGCCAGGGACTCCGCCGGGTCTTCCCCCTCCCCCGGGAAACTAGACGGGGCTTCCCACTCCTCCGGGAAACTCGGCGGGGCTTCCCCCTCCTCCAGGGAACTCAGGGGCTACCCCCTCCTCCGGGGAACGCGGCAGGGCTTCCCACTCCTCCGAGGAACTAGGAGGGGCTTACCACTCCTCCGGGAAACTCTGGGGGGCTTTCCGCTTCTCCAGGAAACTCGGCGGGTTTTCCACTCCTCTAGGGATCTTGGCAGGGCTTCCCACTTCTCCGAGAAACTTGGCAGGGTTTCACCCTCCTCCAGGGAACTCGGCAGGGCCTCCCACTCTCTGGGAAAGTCGGCGGGGCTTCCCCCTCCTCCGGGGAATCCGCTGGGGCTTCCCCCTTCTCCGGGGCATTCGCTGTGGCTTCCCCCTCCACCGGAGCCTCCGCCGGGGCTTCCCCCTCCTCCAGGGACTCTACCGGGGCTTCCCCCTCCTTTGGGGATCTCAGGGGCTTCCCCCTTCGCCAGGGACTCCGCCGGGGCTTCCGCCTACCCCGGGAAACTAGGTGGGGCTTACCACTCCTCCGGGAATCTCGGGTGGTCTTTCCGCTCCTCCAGGAAACTCGGCGGGTTTCCCACTCCGCTGGGGAACGCGGCAGGGCTTCCCACTCCTCCGAGAAACGTGGCGGGGCTTCCCCCTCCTCCAGGGACTCTACCGGGGCTTCCCCCTACTCCGGGGAACTCAGGTGCTTTTCCAACCGCCAGGGACTCCGCCGGGGCTTCCCCCTCCCCCGGGAAACTAGGAGGGGATTCCCACCCCTCCGGGAAACTCGGCGGGGCTTCCCCCTCCTCCAGGGAACTCGGCGGGGCTTCCCACTCTCTGGGAAAGTCGGCGGGTCTTCCCCCTCCTCCGGGGAATCCGCTGGGGCTTCCCCCTTCTCCGGGGCATTCGCTGTGGCTTCCCCCTCCTCCGGAGCCTCCGCCGGGGCTTCCCCCTCCTCCAGGGGTGCTCGGCGGGGCATCCTCCTCCGCCAGGAACTCCACCGGGGCTTCCCCCTCCCCCGGGGAACTCGGCGGGGCTTCCCCCTCCTCAGGGGTGCTCGGCGGGGCATCCCCCTCCGCCTGGGACTCCACCGGGGCTTCCCCCTCCCCCGGGGAACTCGGCGGGGCTTCCCCCTCCTCCTGGGAACTCGGCGGGGCTTCCCTCTCCTCCGGGGCTTTCGACGGGGATTCCCCCTCCTCCGGAAAACTCGGCGGGGCTTGCCCCTCCTCCTGGGAACTCGGCGGGGCTTCTCCCTCCTCCGGGGCCTCCGCCGGGGATTCCCCCTCCTCCAGAAAACTCGGTGGGGCTTCCCTTACCGCCAAAGACTCCGCCGGGGCTTTCCCCTCATCCGGGACCTCCGCTGGGGCTTCCCCCTCCTCCGGAGCCTCCGCCGGGGCTTCCCCCTCCTCCAGGGACTCTTCCTAGGCTTCCCCATTCTCCGGGGAACTCAGAAGCTTTTTCTTTGCCAGGGACTCCGCCGGGGATTCCCCCTCCCCCGGGAAACTAAGAGGGGCTTCCCACACCTCCGGGAAACTCTGTGGGGCTTCCTGCTCCTCCAGGGAACTCGGCGGGTTTCCCACTCCTCTGGGAAACTCGGCGGGGCTTCCCCCTCCTCCGGGGCATCCGCTGGGGCTTCTTTCTCCTCCGGGGCATCCGCCGGGGCTTCCCCCCCCCCCTCGGGGGCCTCCACCGGGAACCCTCTTCCAGGGACTCCGCCGGGGCTTCCCCCTCCTACAGGGACTCTACCGGGGCTTCCCCCTCTTCCGGGGAACTCGGCGGGGCTTCCCCCACCTCCGGGGCCTCCGCCGGGACTTCAACCTCCTCCAGGGACTCTACCGGGGCTTCCCCGTCCTCCAGGGAACTCGGCGGGGCTTCCCCCTCCACCGGCGCCCCCGACGGGGCTGCCCCCTATTCAGGGGTACTCGGCGTGGCATCCCCTACCGCCAGGGACTCCACCGGGGATTCCCCCTCCTCCGGGAAACTCGGCGGGGCATCCCCCCCCGCCAGGGACTCCGCCCGGTATTCCCATTTATCCGGGTTCCTCCGCCGGGGCTTCCCCCTCCTCCGGGGAACTTTGGGGCTTCCCCCTCCGCCAGGGACTCCGCCGGGGCTTTCCCCTCCCACGGAAAACTAGGCGGGGATTCACACTCCTCCGGGAAACTCGGCGGGGCTTCCCCCTCCTCCGGGGCTTCCGCTGGGGCTTCCTCCTCTACCGGGGCATCCGCTGGGGCTTCCCCCTCCTCCAGAGCCTCCGCCGGGGCTTTCCCCTCCTCCAGGGACTCCGCCGGGTCTTCCCCCTCCTCCGAGAAGCTCTGCGGGGCATCTTCCTCCGCCACGGACTCCGCCGGGGCTTCCCCCTCCTCCGGGGAACTCAGGGGCTTACCCCTCCGCCAGGGACTCCGCCGGGGCATCATCCTCCTCCGAAGCCTCCTTAGGGGCTTCCCCCTCCTCAAAGGAACTCGGCGGGGCTTCCCCCTTTTTCAGGGACTCCGCCGGGGCTTTCCCCTCCTCCGGGGCCTCCGCCGGGGCTTACCCCTACTTAAGGGTACGTGGCGGGGCATCCCCCTCCGCCAGGGAATCCACCGGGGTTTCCCCCTCCCCCGGGGAACTCGGCGGGGCTTCCCCCACCTCCGGGGCCTCCGCCAGGGCTTTCCCCTCCTCCAGGGACTCCGCCGGGTCTTCCCCCTCCTCCGGGAAACTCGGCGGGGCAACCCCCTCCGCCACGGACTCCGCCGGGGCTTCCCCCTCCTCCGGGGATCTCAGGGGCTTCCCCCTCCTCCGGGGCCTCCGCCGGGGCTTTCCCCTCCTCCGGGGCCTCCACAAGGGCTTCCGCCTCATCCAGGGACTCTACCGGGGCTTCCCCCTCCTCCGGGGAACTCGGCGGGGCTTCCCCCTTTTTCAGGGACTCCGCCGGGGCTTTCCCCTCCTCCGGGGCCTCCACTGGGGCTTCCCTCTTCCCCGGGAAACTAGACGGGGCTTTCCACACCTCCTGCAAACTCGGCGGGGCTTCCCCCTCCTCCAGGGACTCCACCGGGGCTTCCCCCTCCTCCGGGGAACTCAGGGGCCTCCCCCTCCGCCAGGGAACTCGGCAGGGCTTCCCACTCCTTCGGGGCCTCCGCCGGGGCTTCCCCCCCCCCGCCCCTCGAGGGCCACCGCCGTGGCTTCTTCCTTCTCCGGGAAACTCGGCGGGGCTTCCCCCACCGCCGGGGCCTCCGCCGGGGCTTTCTCCTCCTCCAGGGCCTCCGCCGGGGCTACCCCCTCCTCCAGGGACTGCGCCGTGGCTTCCCCCTCCTCCAGGGACGCTACCAGAGCTTCCCCCTTCTCCGGGGGACTCAGGGGCTTTCCCCTCTGCCAGGGACTCCGCCGGGGCTTCCCCCTCCCCCGGGAAACTAGGCGGGGCTTCCCACTCCTCCGGGAAACTCGGCGGGGCTTCCCCCTCCTCCGGGGCATCCGCTGGGGCTTCCCCCTCCACCGGGGCATCCGCTGGGGCTTCCCCCTTCTCCGGAGCCTCCGCCAGGGCTTTCCCCCCACCAGGGACTCCGCTGGGTCTTCCCCCTCCACCGGGAAACTCGGCGGGGCATTCCCCTCCGCCACGGACTTCGCCGGGGCTTTCCCCTCCTCCGGGGAATTTAGGGGCTTCCCCCTCCGCCAGAAACTCCGCTGGGGCATCATCCTTCTCCGAAGCCTCCGCCGGGGCTTCCCCCTCCTCACAGGAACTCGGCGGGTCTTCGCCCTCCACCGGGGCCTCCGACGGGGCTTCCCCCAACTCCGGGGCCTCGGCCGGGGCTTCCCCCTTCTCCGGGGAACTCGGCGGGGCATCCCACTACTCCGGAAAACTCGGAAGGGGCTTCCCCCTCCTCCGAGAATCTTGGCGGGGCTTTTCCCTCCACCAGGGACTCCGCCGGGGCTTCCCTCTCCCTCGATGAACTCGGCGGGGCATCCCACTCCGCCAGGGACTCCGCCGGGGCTTCCCCCCCCCCTCGGGGGCCTCCGCCGGGGCTTCCCCCTCCTCCAGGGACTCCGCCGGGGCTTCCCCCACCACCGGGGCCGCCGCTGGGGCTTTCTCCTCCTCCAGGGTCTCTACAGGGGCTTCTCCCTCCTCCTGGGAACTCGGCGGGTCTTCCCCCTCCTTTGGGGCCGCCGACGGGGCTTCCCCCAACTCCGGGGCCTCCGCCGGGGCTTCCCCCTCCTCCAGGGACTCCACCGGGGCTTCCCCCTCCTCCGGGGAACTCAGGGGCTTCCCCCTCCGCCAGGGAACTCGGCAGGGCTTCCCACTCCTTCGGGGCCTCCGCCGGGGCTTCCCCCCCCCCCCGCCCCTCGAGGGCCGCCGCCGTGGCTTCTCCCTTCTCCGGGAAACTCGGCGGGGCTTCCCCCATCGCCGGGGCCTCCGCCGGGGCTTTCTCCTCCTCCAGGGTCTCTACAGGGGCTTCCCTCTCCTCCTGGGAACTCGGCGTGGCTTCCCCCTCCTCCGGGGCCACCGACGGGGATTCCCCCATCGCCAGGAAACTCGGCGGGGCTTGCCCCCCCACCTGTAAACTCGGCGGGGCTTCCCCCTCCTTCGGGGCCTCCGCCAGGGTTTCCCCCTCCTCCGGGAAACTCGGTGGGGCTTCCCCTCCGCCAGGGACTTCGCCGGGGCTTTCCCCTCTTCCGGGTCTTCCGCCGGGGCTAACCCCTACTCAGGGGTACTCGGCGGGGCATCTCCCTCCGCCAGGGACTCCGCCGGGGATTCCCCCTCCTCCAGGGAACTCGGCGGGGCTTCCCACTCCTTCGGGGCCTCCGCCGGGGCTTCCCCCCCCCCCTCGGGGGCCTCCGCCGGGGCTACCCCCTCCTCCAGGGACTGCGCCGTGGCTTCCCCCTCCTCCAGGGACGCTACCAGAGCTTCCCCCTTCTCCGGGGGACTCAGGGGCTTTCCCCTCTGCCAGGGACTCCGCCGGGGCTTCCCCCTCCCCCGGGAAACTAGGCGGGGCTTCCCACTCCTCCGGGAAACTCGGCGGGGCTTCCCCCTCCTCCGGGGCATCCGCTGGGGCTTCCCCCTCCACCGGGGCATCCGCTGGGGCTTCCCCCTTCTCCGGAGCCTCCGCCAGGGCTTTCCCCCCTCCAGGGACTCCGCTGGGTCTTCCCCCTCCACCGGGAAACTCGGCGGGGCATTCCCCTCCGCCACGGACTCCGCCGGGGCTTTCCCCTCCTCCGGGGAATTCAGGGGCTTCCCCCTCCGCCAGGGACTTTACCGGGGCTCTTCTCTTCTCCGGAGCCACCGCCAGTGCTTTCCCCTCCACCGGGGAACACAGGGACTCCGCCGGGGCTTCCCCCTCCTCAAGGGACTCTACAGGGGCTTTCCCCTACTCCGGGGAACTCAGGTGCTTCCTACTTTGCCAGGGACTCCGCCGGGGATTCCCCCTCTCCCGGGAAACTAGAGGTTGCTTCCCACTCCTCCGGGAAACTCGGCGGGGCTTCCCCCTCCTCCAGGGAACTCGGCGGGGCTTCCCCCTCCTCCGGGACATCCGCTGGAGCTTCTTCCTCCTCCGGGGCATCCGCTGGGGCTTTCCCCTCCTCCGGTGCCTCCGCCGGGGCTTCCCCCTCCTCCGGGGAATGCTGCGGGGCTTCCCATTCCTCCGAGAAACTTGGCGGGGCTTCCCCCTCCTCCAGGGAACTCGGCGGGGCTTCCCACTTCTTTGGGGCCGCCCCCGGGGCTACCCCCTCCTCCAGGGACTCCGCCGGGGCTTCCTCCTCCTCCAGGGACTCTACCGAGGCTTCCCCCTCCACCGGGGAACTCAGGGGCTTCACCCCCCCGCCAGGGACTCCGCCGGGGCTTCCCCCTCTCCCGGGAAACTAGGCGGGGCTTCCCACTCCTCCAGGAAACTCGGCGGGGCTTCCCCCTCCACCTTGGAACTCGGCGGGGCCTCCCCCTCCTCCGGGGAATCCGCTGGGGCTTCCCCCTCCTCCGGGGCATCCGCTGGGGCTTCCCCCTCCTCCGGAGCCTCCGCCGGGGCTTCCCCCTCCTCCGGAGCCTCCGCCGGGGCTTCCCCCTCCTCCGGGAAACTCGGCGGGGGTTCCCCCTCCGCCAGGGACTCCGCCGGGGCTTTCCCCTCGTCCGGGGCCTCCGCCGGGGCTTCCCCCTACTCAGGGGTACTCGGCGGGGCATCCCCCTCCGCCAGGGACTTCGCCGGGGCTTCCTCCTCCTCCAGGGACTCTACCGAGGCTTCCCTTTCCTCCGGGGAACTCAGGGGCTTCACCCTCCCGCCAGGGACTCCGCCGGGTCTTCCCCCTCCCCCGGGAAACTAGACGGGGCTTCCCACTCCTCCGGGAAACTCGGCGGGGCTTCCCCCTCCTCCAGGGAACTCAGGGGCTACCCCCTCCTCCGGGGAACGCGGCAGGGCTTCCCACTCCTCCGAGGAACTAGGAGGGGCTTACCACTCCTCCGGGAAACTCTGGGGGGCTTTCCGCTTCTCCAGGAAACTCGGCGGGTTTTCCACTCCTCTAGGGATCTTGGCAGGGCTTCCCACTTCTCCGAGAAACTTGGCAGGGTTTCACCCTCCTCCAGGGAACTCGGCAGGGCCTCCCACTCTCTGGGAAAGTCGGCGGGGCTTCCCCCTCCTCCGGGGAATCCGCTGGGGCTTCCCCCTTCTCCGGGGCATTCGCTGTGGCTTCCCCCTCCACCGGAGCCTCCGCCGGGGCTTCCCCCTCCTCCAGGGACTCTACCGGGGCTTCCCCCTCCTTTGGGGATCTCAGGGGCTTCCCCCTTCGCCAGGGACTCCGCCGGGGCTTCCGCCTACCCCGGGAAACTAGGTGGGGCTTACCACTCCTCCGGGAATCTCGGGTGGTCTTTCCGCTCCTCCAGGAAACTCGGCGGGTTTCCCACTCCGCTGGGGAACGCGGCAGGGCTTCCCACTCCTCCGAGAAACGTGGCGGGGCTTCCCCCTCCTCCAGGGACTCTACCGGGGCTTCCCCCTACTCCGGGGAACTCAGGTGCTTTTCCAACCGCCAGGGACTCCGCCGGGGCTTCCCCCTCCCCCGGGAAACTAGGAGGGGATTCCCACCCCTCCGGGAAACTCGGCGGGGCTTCCCCCTCCTCCAGGGAACTCGGCGGGGCTTCCCACTCTCTGGGAAAGTCGGCGGGTCTTCCCCCTCCTCCGGGGAATCCGCTGGGGCTTCTCCCTTTAACGGAGCCTCCGCCGGGGCTTCCCCCTCCTTCGGGGAACTCAGGGGCTTTTTCCTCCTCCAGGGACTCCGCCGGGGCTTCCCCCTCCTCCGGGAAACTCTGCGGTGCTTCCCCCTTCTTAGGGGCCTTTGCCGGGGCTTCCCCCTTCTCCGGGGAATTCGGTGGGGCTTCCTCCATCTCCGTGGAACTCGGCGGGGCTTCCCCCTCCGCCAGGGTCTCCGTCGTGGCTTCCCCCTCCCCCGGAGCCTCCGCCGGGGCTTCCCCCTCCTCCAGAGACTCCGCCGGGGATTCCCCCTCCTCCGGGGAACTCGGCGGTGCTTCATCCTCTTGCGGGGCTCCCCCATCCTCCGGGGAACTCGGCGGGGCATCCCCCTCCGCCAGGGACTCCGCCGGGGCTTCCCCTTCCGCCGGGGAACTCATTGGCTTTCCCCTCCGCCAGGGACTCCGCCGGGGCTCACCCGTCCCCCGGAGCCTCCGCCGGGGTTTCCTTCCCCACCCCCCCCGAGGCCTCCGCTGACGATTCCCCCACCACCAAGGACTCCGCCGGGGCTTCCCCCTTCTCCAGGGACTCTAGCGGGGCTTCCCCCTCCTTTGGGGAACTCAGGGGCTTTCCCCTCCGCCAGGGACTCCGCCGAGGCTTCCCCCTCCCCCGGAAACTAGGCGTGGCTTCCCACTCCTCCGGGAAACTCGGCGGGGCTTCCCCCTCCTCCAGGGAACTCGGCGGGTTACCCACTTCTCTGGGAAACTCGGCGAAGCTTCCCCCTCCTCCGGGGCATCCGCTGGGGCTTCCCCCTCCTCCGTAGCCTCTGCCGGGGCTTCCCCCTCCTCCGGGGAATTCGGTGGGGCTTCCTCCATCTCCGTGGAACTCGGCGGGGCTTCCCCCTCCGCCAGGGTCTCCGTCGTGGCTTCCCCCTCCCCCGGAGCCTCCGACGGGGCTTCCCCCTCCTCCAGAGACTCCGCCGGGGATTCCCCCTCCTCCGGGGAACTCGGCGGTGCTTCATCCACTTGCGGGGCTTCCCCATCCTCCGGGGAACTCGGCGGGGCATCCCCCTCCGCCAGGGACTCCGCCGGGGCTACCCCTTCCGCCGGGGAACTCAGGGGCTTTCCCCTCCGCCAGGGACTCCGCCGGGGCACACCCGTCCCCCGGAGCCTTCGCCGGGGTTTCCCCATCCTCCAGAGATTCCGCCGGGGCTTCCCTCTCCTCCGGGGAACTCAGGTGCTTTCCCCTTTGCCAGGGACTCCGCCGGGGATTCCCCCTCCCCCGGGAAACTAAGAGGGGCTTACCACTCTTCCGGGAAACTCTGTGGGGCTTCCTGCTCCTCCAGGGAATTCGGCGGGTTTCTACTCCTCTGGGAAACTCGGCGGGGCTTCCCCCTCCTCCGGGGGATCCGCTGGGGCTTCTTCCTCCTCCGGGGCATCCCCTGGGGCTTTCCCCTCCTCCGGAGCCTCCGCCGGGGCTTCCCACTCCTCCGAGAAACTTGGCGGGGCTTTCCCTCCTCCAGGGAACTCGGCGGGGCTTCCCACTCCTTCGGGGCCTCCGCCGGGGCTTCCCCCCTCCCTCGGGGGCCTCCGCCGGGGCTACCCAATTCCTCCAGGGACTCCGCCGGGGCTTCCTCCGTCTCCAGGGACTCTACCGAGGCTTCCCCCTTCTCCGGGGAACTCAGGGGCTTCTCCCCCCCGCCAGGGACTCCGCCGGGGCTTCCCTCTCCACCGGGAAACTCGGCGGGGCTTCCCCCTCTTCCAGGGAACTCGGCGGGGCTTCCCCCACCTCCGGGGAATCCGCTGGGGCTTCCCCCTCCACCGGGGCATCCGCTGGGGCTTCCCTCTCCTCCGGAGCCTCCGCCGGGGCTTCCCCCTCCTCCAGGGACTCCTCCGGGGCTTTCCCCTCCTCCGGGAAACTCGGCGGGGGATCCCCCTCCGCCTGGGACTCCGCCGGCGATTCCCCCACCACCAAGGACTCCGCCGGGGCTTCCCCCTTCTCCAGGGACTCTAGCGGGGCTTCCCCCTCCTTTGGGGAACTCAGGGGCTTTCCCCTCCGCCAGGGACTCCGCCGAGGCTTCCCCCTCCCCCGGAAACTAGGCGTGGCTTCCCACTCCTCCGGGAAACTCGGCGGGGCTTCCCCCTCCTCCAGGGAACTCGGCGGGTTACCCACTTCTCTGGGAAACTCGGCGAAGCTTCCCCCTCCTCCGGGGCATCCGCTGGGGCTTCCCCCTCCTCCGTAGCCTCTGCCGGGGCTTCCCCCTCCTCCAGGGACTCCGCCGGGGCTTCCCCCTCCTCCGGGGAATTCGGTGGGGCTTCCTCCATCTCCGTGGAACTCGGCGGGGCTTCCCCCTCCGCCAGGGTCTCCGTCGTGGCTTCCCCCTCCCCCGGAGCCTCCGACGGGGCTTCCCCCTCCTCCAGAGACTCCGCCGGGGATTCCCCCTCCTCCGGGGAACTCGGCGGTGCTTCATCCTCTTGCGGGGCTTCCCCATCCTCCGGGGAACTCGGCGGGGCATCCCCCTCCGCCAGGGACTCCGCCGGGGCTACCCCTTCCGCCGGGGAACTCAGGGGCTTTCCCCTCCGCCAGGGACTCCGCCGGGGCACACCCGTCCCCCGGAGCCTTCGCCGGGGTTTCCCCATCCTCCAGAGATTCCGCCGGGGCTTCCCTCTCCTCCGGGGAACTCAGGTGCTTTCCCCTTTGCCAGGGACTCCGCCGGGGATTCCCCCTCCCCCGGGAAACTAAGAGGGGCTTACCACTCTTCCGGGAAACTCTGTGGGGCTTCCTGCTCCTCCAGGGAATTCGGCGGGTTTCTACTCCTCTGGGAAACTCGGCGGGGCTTCCCCCTCCTCCGGGGCATCCGCTGGGGCTTCTTCCTCCTCCGGGGCATCCGCTGGGGCTTTCCCCTCCTCCGGAGCCTCCGCCGGGGCTTCCCACTCCTCCGAGAAACTTGGCGGGGCTTTCCCTCCTCCAGGGAACTCGGCGGGGCTTCCCACTCCTTCGGGGCCTCCGCCGGGGCTTCCCCCCTCCCTCGGGGGCCTCCGCCGGGGCTACCCAATTCCTCCAGGGACTCCGGCGGGGCTTCCTCCGTCTCCAGGGACTCTACCGAGGCTTCCCCCTTCTCCGGGGAACTCAGGGGCTTCTCCCCCCCGCCTGGGACTCCGCCGGGGCTTCCCTCTCCACCGGGAAACTCGGCGGGGCTTCCCCCTCTTCCAGGGAACTCGGCGGGGCTTCCCCCACCTCCGGGGAATCCGCTGGGGCTTCCCCCTCCACCGGGGCATCCGCTGGGGCTTCCCTCTCCTCCGGAGCCTCCGCCGGGGCTTCCCCCTCCTCCAGGGACTCCTCCGGGGCTTTCCCCTCCTCCGGGAAACTCGGCGGGGGATCCCCCTCCGCCTGGGACTCCGCCGGGGCTTTCCCCTCGTCCGGGGCCTCCGCCGGGGCTACCCCCTACTCAGGGGTACTCGGCGGGGCATCCCCCTCCGCCACTACTTCGCCGGGGCTTCCTTCTCCTCCAAGGACTCTACCGAGGCTTCCCCCTCCTCCGGGGAACCCAGGGGCTTCACCCTCCCCCGGGAAACTAGACGGGGCTTCCCACTCCTCCGGGAAACTCGGCGGGGCTTCCCCCTTCTCCAGGGAACTCGGCGGGCCTTCCAGCTCCCTGGGAAACTCGCCGGGGCTTTCCCCACGTCCGGGGCCTCCGCCGGGGCTTCCCCCTACTCAGGGGTACTCGGCGGGGCATCCCCCTCCGCCAGGGACTTCACCGGGGCTTCCACCTCCTCCAGGAACTCTACCGAGGCTTCCCCCTCCTCCGGGAAATTCGGCGGTGCTTCCCCCTTCTTATGGGCCTTCGCCGGGGCTTCCAACTTTTTCGGGGAATCCGGCGGGGCTTCCTCCATCTCCGTGGAACTCGGCGGGGCTTCCCCCTCCGCCAGGGTCTCCGTCGTGGCTTCCCCCTCCCCCGGAGCCTCCGACGGGGCTTCCCCCTCCTCCATAGACTCCACCGGTGATTCCCCCTCCTCCGGGGAACTCGGCGGTGCTTCATCCTCTTGCGGGGCTTCCCCATCCTCCGGGGAACTCGGCGGGGCTTCACCCTCCTCCAGAGACTCCGCCGGGGATTCCCCCTCCTCCGGGGAACTCGGCGGTGCTTCATCCTCTTGCGGGGCTTCCCCATCCTCCGGGGAACTCGGCGGGGCATCCCCCTCCGCCAGGGACTCCGCCGGGGCTTCCCCTTCCGCCGGGGAACTCAGGGGCTTTCCCCTCCGCCAGGGACTCCGCCGGGGTACTCCCGTCCCCCGGAGCCTCCGCCGGGGTTTCCCCATCCTCCAGAGATTCCGCCGGGGCTTCCCTCTCCTCCGGGGAACTCAGGTGCTTTCCCCTTTGCCAGGGACTCCGCCGGGGATTCCCCCTCCCCCGGGAAACTAAGAGGGGCTTACCACTCTTCCGGGAAACTCTGTGGGGCTTCCTGCTCCTCCAGGGAATTCGGCGGGTTTCTACTCCTCTGGGAAACTCGGCGGGGCTTCCCCCTCCTCCGGGGCATCCGCTGGGGCTTCTTCCTCCTCCGGGGCATCCGCTGGGGCTTTCCCCTCCTCCGGAGCCTCCGCCGGGGCTTCCCACTCCTCCGAGAAACTTGGCGGGGCTTTCCCTCCTCCAGGGAACTCGGCGGGGCTTCCCACTCCTTCGGGGCCTCCGCCGGGGCTTCCCCCCTCCCTCGGGGGCCTCCGCCGGGGCTACCCAATTCCTCCAGGGACTCCGCCGGGGCTTCCTCCGTCTCCAGGGACTCTACCGAGGCTTCCCCCTTCTCCGGGGAACTCAGGGGCTTCTCCCCCCCGCCAGGGACTCCGCCGGGGCTTCCCCCTCCACCGGGAAACTCGGCGGGGCTTCCCCCTCTTCCAGGGAACTCGGCGGGGCTTCCCCCACCTCCGGGGAATCCGCTGGGGCTTCTCTCTCCACCGGGGCATCCGCTGGGGCTTCCCTCTCCTCCGGAGCCTCCGCCGGGGCTTCCCCCTCCTCCAGGGACTCCTCCGGGGCTTTCCCCTCCTCCGGGAAACTCGGCGGGGGATCCCCCTCCGCCAGGGACTCCGCCGGGGCTTTCCCCTCGTCCGGGGCCTCCGCCGGGGCTACCCCCTACTCAGGGGTACTCGGCGGGGCATCCCCCTCCGCCACTACTTCGCCGGGGCTTCCTTCTCCTCCAGGGACTCTACCGAGGCTTCCCCCTCCTCCGGGGAACCCAGGGGCTTCACCCACCCCCGGGAAACTAGACGGGGCTTCCCACTCCTCCGGGAAACTCGGCGGGGCTTCCCCCTTCTCCAGGGAACTCGGCGGGCCTTCCAACTCCCTGGGAAACTCGCCGGGGCTTTCCCCACGTCCGGGGCCTCCGCCGGGGCTGCCCCCTATTCAGGGGTACTCGGCGGGGCATCCCCCACCGCCAGGGACTCCACCGGGGATTCCCCCTCCTCCGGGAAACTCGGCGGGGCTTCCCCCCCCCGCCAGGGACTCCGCCCGGTATTCCCATTTATCCGGGGCCTCCGCCGGGGCTTTCCCCTCCTCCGGGGAACTTTGGGGCTTCCCCCTCCGCCAGGGACTCCGCCGGGGCTTTCCCCTCCCACGGAAAACTAGGCGGGGCTTCACACTCCTCCGGGAAACTCGGCGGGGCTTCCCCCTCCACCGGGGCTTCCGCTGGGGCTTCTTCCTCTACCAGGGCATCCGCTGGGGCTTCCCCCTCCTCCAGAGCCTCCGCCGGGGCTTTCCCCTCCTCCAGGGACTCCGCCGGGTCTTCCCCCTCCTCCGAAAAACTCTGCGGGGCATCTTCCTCCGCCACGGACTCCGCCGGGGCTTCCCCCTCCTCCGGGGAACTCAGGGGCTTACCCCTCCGCCAGGGACTCCGCCGGGGCATCATCCTCCTCCGAAGCCTCCTTAGGGGCTTCCCCCTCCTCAAAGGAACTCGGCGGGGCTTCCCCCTTTTTCAGGGACTCCGCCGGGGCTTTCCCCTCCTCCGGGGCCTCCGCCGGGGCTTACCCCTACTTAAGGGTACATGGCGGGGCATCCCCCTCCGCCAGGGACTCCACCGGGGTTTCCCCCTCCCCCGGGGAACCCGGCGGGGCTTCCCCCTCCTCCAGGGACACCGCCGGGGCTTTCACCTCCTCCGGGGAACCTGGCGGGGCTTCCCCCTCCACCAGGGAATCCGCCGGGGCATCCCTCTCCCTCGATGAACTCGGCGGGGCATCCTACTCCGCCAGGGACTCCGCCGCGGCTTCCCCCTCCTCTGGGGAACTCGGCGGGGCTTTCCCCACCTCCGGGGCCTCCGCCGGGGCTTCCTCCTCCTCCAGGGACTCTACCGGGGCTTCCCCCTCCTCCAGGGTACTCAGCGCGGCTTCCCCCTCCACCAGGGACTCCGCCGGGGCTTTCCCCTTGTCCGGGGCCTCCGCCGGGGCTTCCCCCTCCTCCGAGGAACGCGGCAGGGCTTTTCTATCATCCGAAAAACTTGGCGGGGCTTTCTCCTCTTCCAGGGAACTCGGTGCGGCTTCCCACATCTTCGGGGCCTCCGCCGGGGCTTCCCCCCCCCCCCCTCTGGGTCCTCCGCCGGGGCTTTCCCCTCCTCCAGGGACTCCGACGGAGCTTCCCCCTCCACAGGGGAACTCGGCGGGGCTTCCCCCTCCTCCGGGAAACTCGGCAGGGCTTCCCCCTCCTCCGGGGAACTCGGCGGGGCTTCCCCCACCTCCGGGGCCTCCGCCAGGGCTTTCCCCTCCTCCAGAGACTCCGCCGGGTCTTCCCCCTTCTCCGGGAAACTCGGCGGGGCATCCCCCTCCGCCACGGACTCCGCCGGGGCTTCCCCCTCCTCCGGGGATCTCAGGGGCTTCCCCATCCGCCAGGGACTCCGCCGGGGCATCATCCTTCTCCGAAGCCTCCGCCGGGGCTTCCCCCTCCCCACAGGAACTCGGCGGGTATTCCCCCTCCTCCGGGGCCTCCGACGGGGCTTCCCTCAACTCCGGGGCCTCCGCCGGGGCTTCCCCCTCCTCCGGGGAACTCGGCGGGGCATCCCACTACTCCGGGAAACTCGGAAGGGGCTTCCCCCGCCTCCGGGGCCTCCGCCGGGGCTTCCCCCTCCTCCGGGGCCTCCACAAGGGCTTCCTCCTCATCCAGGGACTCTACCGGGGCTTCCCCCGCCTCCGGGGAACTCGGCGGGGCTTCCCCCACCACCGGGGCCTCCACCGTGGCTTCCCCCTCCTCCGGGAAACTCGGCGGGGTTTCCCCCTCCGCCAGGGACTCCGCCCGTGCTTCCCATTTTTTAGGTTCCTCCGCCGGGGCTTCCCCCTCCTCCGGGGAATTCAGGAGCTTCCCCCTCCTCCGGGGAACGCGGCTGGGCTTCCCCCTACCCCGGGAAACTAGGCGGGGCTTCCCCCTCCTCCGGGGCATCCGCTGGGGCTTCCCCCTCCACCGGGGCATCCGCTGGGGCTTCCCCCTTCCCCGGAGCCTACGCCGGGGCTTTCCCCTCCTCCAGGGACTCCGCCGGGTCTTCCCCCTCCTCCGGGAAACTCGGCGGGGCATCCCCCTCCGCCATGGACTCCGCCGGGGCTTCTCTCTCCTCCGGGGAATTCAGGGGCTTCCCCCTCCGCCAGGGACTCCGCCGGGGCTTCCCCCTCCTCCGGGGATCTCAGGGGCTTCCCCATCCGCCAGGGACTCCGCCGGGGCATCATCCTTCTCCGAAGCCTCCGCCGGGGCTTCCCCCTCCCCACAGGAACTCGGCGGGTATTCCCCCTCCTCCGGGGCCTCCGACGGGGCTTCCCTCAACTCCGGGGCCTCCGCCGGGGCTTCCCCCTCCTCCGGGGAACTCGGCGGGGCATCCCACTACTCCGGGAAACTCGGAAGGGGCTTCCCCCGCCTCCGGGGCCTCCGCCGGGGCTTCCCCCTCCTCCGGGGCCTCCACAAGGGCTTCCTCCTCATCCAGGGACTCTACCGGGGCTTCCCCCGCCTCCGGGGAACTCGGCGGGGCTTCCCCATTTTTTAGGGACTCCGCCGGGGCTTTCCCCTCCTCCGGGGCCTCCGCCGGGGCTTCCCTCTTCCCCGGGAAACTAGACGGGGCTACCCACACCTCCGGCAAACTCGGCGGGGCTTCCCCCTCCTCCAGGGACTCCACCGGGGCTTCCCCCTCCTCCGGGGAACTCAGGGGCTTCCCCCTCCGCCAGGGAACTCGGCAGGGCTTCCCACTCCTTCGGGGCCTCCGCCGGGGCTTCCCCCCCCCCCCGCCCCTCGAGGGCCTCCGCCGTGGCTTCTCCCTTCTCCGGGAAACTCAGGGGCTTCCCCCTCCGCCAGGGAACTCGGCAGGGCTTCCCACTCCTCCGGGGCCTCCGCCGGGGCTTCCCTCTTCCCCGGGAAACTAGACGGGGCTACCCACACCTCCGGCAAACTCGGCGGGGCTTCCCCCTCCTCCAGGGACTCCACCGGGGCTTCCCCCTCCTCCGGGGAACTCAGGGGCTTCCCCCTCCGCCAGGGAACTCGGCAGGGCTTCCCCCTCCTCCGGGGCCTCCGCCAGGGTTTCCCCCTCCTCCGGGAAACTCGGTGGGGCTTCCCCTCCGCCAGGGACTTCGCCGGGGCTTTCCCCTCTTCCGGGTCTTCCGCCGGGGCTAACCCCTACTCAGGGGTACTCGGCGGGGCATCTCCCTCCGCCAGGGACTCCGCCGGGGATTCCCCCTCCTCCAGGGAACTCGGCGGGGCTTCCCACTCCTTCGGGGCCTCCGCCGGGGCTTCCCCCCCCCCCCTCGGGGGCCTCCGCCGGGGCTACCCCCTCCTCCAGGGACTGCGCCGTGGCTTCCCCCTCCTCCAGGGACGCTACCAGAGCTTCCCCCTTCTCCGGGGGACTCAGGGGCTTTCCCCTCTGCCAGGGACTCCGCCGGGGCTTCCCCCTCCCCCGGGAAACTAGGCGGGGCTTCCCACTCCTCCGGGAAACTCGGCGGGGCTTCCCCCTCCTCCGGGGCATCCGCTGGGGCTTCCCCCTCCACCGGGGCATCCGCTGGGGCTTCCCCCTTCTCCGGAGCCTCCGCCAGGGCTTTCCCCCCTCCAGGGACTCCGCTGGGTCTTCCCCCTCCACCGGGAAACTCGGCGGGGCATTCCCCTCCGCCATGGACTCCGCCGGGGCTTTCCCCTCCTCCGGGGAATTCAGGGGCTTCCCCCTCCGCCAGGGACTTTACCGGGGCTCTTCTCTTCTCCGGAGCCACCGCCAGTGCTTTCCCCTCCACCGGGGAACACAGGGACTCCGCCGGGGCTTCCCCCTCCTCCAGGGACTCTACAGGGGCTTTCCCCTACTCCGGGGAACTCAGGTGCTTCCTACTTTGCCAGGGACTCCGCCGGGGATTCCCCCTCTCCCGGGAAACTAGAGGTTGCTTCCCACTCTTCCGGGAAACTCGGCGGGGCTTCCCCCTCCTCCAGGGAACTCGGCGGGGCTTCCCCCTCCTCCGGGACATCCGCTGGAGCTTCTTCCTCCTCCGGGGCATCCGCTGGGGCTTTCCCCTCCTCCGGTGCCTCCGCCGGGGCTTCCCCCTCCTCCGGTGCCTCCGCCGGGGCTTCCCCCTCCTCCGGGGAATGCGGCGGGGCTTCCCATTCCTCCGAGAAACTTGGCGGGGCTTCCCCCTCCTCCAGGGAACTCGGCGGGGCTTCCCACTTCTTTGGGGCCGCCCCCGGGGCTACCCCCTCCTCCAGGGACTCCGCCGGGGCTTCCTCCTCCTCCAGGGACTCTACCGAGGCTTCCCCCTCCACCGGGGAACTCAGGGGCTTCACCCCCCCGCCAGGGACTCCGCCGGGGCTTCCCCCTCTCCCGGGAAACTAGGCGGGGCTTCCCACTCCTCCAGGAAACTCGGCGGGGCTTCCCCCTCCACCTTGGAACTCGGCGGGGCCTCCCCCTCCTCCGGGGAATCCGCTGGGGCTTCCCCCTCCTCCGGGGCATCCGCTGGGGCTTCCCCCTCCTCCGGAGCCTCCGCCGGGGCTTCCCCCTCCTCCGGAGCCTCCGCCGGGGCTTCCCCCTCCTCCGGGAAACTCGGCGGGGGTTCCCCCTCCGCCAGGGACTCCGCCGGGGCTTTCCCCTCGTCCGGGGCCTCCGCCGGAGCTTCCCCCTACTCAGGGGTACTCGGCGGGGCATCCCCCTCCGCCAGGGACTTCGCCGGGGCTTCCTCCTCCTCCAGGGACTCTACCGAGGCTTCCCTTTCCTCCGGGGAACTCAGGGGCTTCACCCTCCCGCCAGGGACTCCGCCGGGTCTTCCCCCTCCCCCGGGAAACTAGACGGGGCTTCCCACTCCTCCGGGAAACTCGGCGGGGCTTCCCCCTCCTCCAGGGAACTCAGGGGCTACCCCCTCCTCCGGGGAACGCGGCAGGGCTTCCCACTCCTCCGAGGAACTAGGAGGGGCTTACCACTCCTCCGGGAAACTCTGGGGGGCTTTCCGCTTCTCCAGGAAACTCGGCGGGTTTTCCACTCCTCTAGGGATCTTGGCAGGGCTTCCCACTTCTCCGAGAAACTTGGCAGGGTTTCACCCTCCTCCAGGGAACTCGGCAGGGCCTCCCACTCTCTGGGAAAGTCGGCGGGGCTTCCCCCTCCTCCGGGGAATCCGCTGGGGCTTCCCCCTTCTCCGGGGCATTCGCTGTGGCTTCCCCCTCCACCGGAGCCTCCGCCGGGGCTTCCCCCTCCTCCAGGGACTCTACCGGGGCTTCCCCCTCCTTTGGGGATCTCAGGGGCTTCCCCCTTCGCCAGGGACTCCGCCGGGGCTTCCGCCTACCCCGGGAAACTAGGTGGGGCTTACCACTCCTCCGGGAATCTCGGGTGGTCTTTCCGCTCCTCCAGGAAACTCGGCGGGTTTCCCACTCCGCTGGGGAACGCGGCAGGGCTTCCCACTCCTCCGAGAAACGTGGCGGGGCTTCCCCCTCCTCCAGGGACTCTACCGGGGCTTCCCCCTACTCCGGGGAACTCAGGTGCTTTTCCAACCGCCAGGGACTCCGCCGGGGCTTCCCCCTCCCCCGGGAAACTAGGAGGGGATTCCCACCCCTCCGGGAAACTCGGCGGGGCTTCCCCCTCCTCCAGGGAACTCGGCGGGGCTTCCCACTCTCTGGGAAAGTCGGCGGGTCTTCCCCCTCCTCCGGGGAATCCGCTGGGGCTTCCCCCTTCTCCGGGGCATTCGCTGTGGCTTCCCCCTCCTCCGGAGCCTCCGCCGGGGCTTCCCCCTCCTCCAGGGGTGCTCGGCGGGGCATCCTCCTCCGCCAGGAACTCCACCGGGGCTTCCCCCTCCCCCGGGGAACTCGGCGGGGCTTCCCCCTCCTCAGGGGTGCTCGGCGGGGCATCCCCCTCCGCCTGGGACTCCACCGGGGCTTCCCCCTCCCCCGGGGAACTCGGCGGGGCTTCCCCCTCCTCCTGGGAACTCGGCGGGGCTTCCCTCTCCTCCGGGGCTTTCGACGGGGATTCCCCCTCCTCCGGAAAACTCGGCGGGGCTTGCCCCTCCTCCTGGGAACTCGGCGGGGCTTCTCCCTCCTCCGGGGCCTCCGCCGGGGATTCCCCCTCCTCCAGAAAACTCGGTGGGGCTTCCCTTACCGCCAAAGACTCCGCCGGGGCTTTCCCCTCATCCGGGACCTCCGCTGGGGCTTCCCCCTCCTCCGGAGCCTCCGCCGGGGCTTCCCCCTCCTCCAGGGACTCTTCCTAGGCTTCCCCATTCTCCGGGGAACTCAGAAGCTTTTTCTTTGCCAGGGACTCCGCCGGGGATTCCCCCTCCCCCGGGAAACTAAGAGGGGCTTCCCACACCTCCGGGAAACTCTGTGGGGCTTCCTGCTCCTCCAGGGAACTCGGCGGGTTTCCCACTCCTCTGGGAAACTCGGCGGGGCTTCCCCCTCCTCCGGGGCATCCGCTGGGGCTTCTTTCTCCTCCGGGGCATCCGCCGGGGCTTCCCCCCCCCCCTCGGGGGCCTCCACCGGGAACCCTCTTCCAGGGACTCCGCCGGGGCTTCCCCCTCCTACAGGGACTCTACCGGGGCTTCCCCCTCTTCCGGGGAACTCGGCGGGGCTTCCCCCACCTCCGGGGCCTCCGCCGGGACTTCAACCTCCTCCAGGGACTCTACCGGGGCTTCCCCGTCCTCCAGGGAACTCGGCGGGGCTTCCCCCTCCACCGGCGCCCCCGACGGGGCTGCCCCCTATTCAGGGGTACTCGGCGTGGCATCCCCTACCGCCAGGGACTCCACCGGGGATTCCCCCTCCTCCGGGAAACTCGGCGGGGCATCCCCCCCCGCCAGGGACTCCGCCCGGTATTCCCATTTATCCGGGTTCCTCCGCCGGGGCTTCCCCCTCCTCCGGGGAACTTTGGGGCTTCCCCCTCCGCCAGGGACTCCGCCGGGGCTTTCCCCTCCCACGGAAAACTAGGCGGGGATTCACACTCCTCCGGGAAACTCGGCGGGGCTTCCCCCTCCTCCGGGGCTTCCGCTGGGGCTTCCTCCTCTACCGGGGCATCCGCTGGGGCTTCCCCCTCCTCCAGAGCCTCCGCCGGGGCTTTCCCCTCCTCCAGGGACTCCGCCGGGTCTTCCCCCTCCTCCGAGAAGCTCTGCGGGGCATCTTCCTCCGCCACGGACTCCGCCGGGGCTTCCCCCTCCTCCGGGGAACTCAGGGGCTTACCCCTCCGCCAGGGACTCCGCCGGGGCATCATCCTCCTCCGAAGCCTCCTTAGGGGCTTCCCCCTCCTCAAAGGAACTCGGCGGGGCTTCCCCCTTTTTCAGGGACTCCGCCGGGGCTTTCCCCTCCTCCGGGGCCTCCGCCGGGGCTTACCCCTACTTAAGGGTACGTGGCGGGGCATCCCCCTCCGCCAGGGAATCCACCGGGGTTTCCCCCTCCCCCGGGGAACTCGGCGGGGCTTCCCCCACCTCCGGGGCCTCCGCCAGGGCTTTCCCCTCCTCCAGGGACTCCGCCGGGTCTTCCCCCTCCTCCGGGAAACTCGGCGGGGCAACCCCCTCCGCCACGGACTCCGCCGGGGCTTCCCCCTCCTCCGGGGATCTCAGGGGCTTCCCCCTCCTCCGGGGCCTCCGCCGGGGCTTTCCCCTCCTCCGGGGCCTCCACAAGGGCTTCCGCCTCATCCAGGGACTCTACCGGGGCTTCCCCCTCCTCCGGGGAACTCGGCGGGGCTTCCCCCTTTTTCAGGGACTCCGCCGGGGCTTTCCCCTCCTCCGGGGCCTCCACTGGGGCTTCCCTCTTCCCCGGGAAACTAGACGGGGCTTTCCACACCTCCTGCAAACTCGGCGGGGCTTCCCCCTCCTCCAGGGACTCCACCGGGGCTTCCCCCTCCTCCGGGGAACTCAGGGGCCTCCCCCTCCGCCAGGGAACTCGGCAGGGCTTCCCACTCCTTCGGGGCCTCCGCCGGGGCTTCCCCCCCCCCGCCCCTCGAGGGCCACCGCCGTGGCTTCTTCCTTCTCCGGGAAACTCGGCGGGGCTTCCCCCACCGCCGGGGCCTCCGCCGGGGCTTTCTCCTCCTCCAGGGCCTCCGCCGGGGCTACCCCCTCCTCCAGGGACTGCGCCGTGGCTTCCCCCTCCTCCAGGGACGCTACCAGAGCTTCCCCCTTCTCCGGGGGACTCAGGGGCTTTCCCCTCTGCCAGGGACTCCGCCGGGGCTTCCCCCTCCCCCGGGAAACTAGGCGGGGCTTCCCACTCCTCCGGGAAACTCGGCGGGGCTTCCCCCTCCTCCGGGGCATCCGCTGGGGCTTCCCCCTCCACCGGGGCATCCGCTGGGGCTTCCCCCTTCTCCGGAGCCTCCGCCAGGGCTTTCCCCCCACCAGGGACTCCGCTGGGTCTTCCCCCTCCACCGGGAAACTCGGCGGGGCATTCCCCTCCGCCACGGACTTCGCCGGGGCTTTCCCCTCCTCCGGGGAATTTAGGGGCTTCCCCCTCCGCCAGAAACTCCGCTGGGGCATCATCCTTCTCCGAAGCCTCCGCCGGGGCTTCCCCCTCCTCACAGGAACTCGGCGGGTCTTCGCCCTCCACCGGGGCCTCCGACGGGGCTTCCCCCAACTCCGGGGCCTCGGCCGGGGCTTCCCCCTTCTCCGGGGAACTCGGCGGGGCATCCCACTACTCCGGAAAACTCGGAAGGGGCTTCCCCCTCCTCCGAGAATCTTGGCGGGGCTTTTCCCTCCACCAGGGACTCCGCCGGGGCTTCCCTCTCCCTCGATGAACTCGGCGGGGCATCCCACTCCGCCAGGGACTCCGCCGGGGCTTCCCCCCCCCCTCGGGGGCCTCCGCCGGGGCTTCCCCCTCCTCCAGGGACTCCGCCGGGGCTTCCCCCACCACCGGGGCCGCCGCTGGGGCTTTCTCCTCCTCCAGGGTCTCTACAGGGGCTTCTCCCTCCTCCTGGGAACTCGGCGGGTCTTCCCCCTCCTTTGGGGCCGCCGACGGGGCTTCCCCCAACTCCGGGGCCTCCGCCGGGGCTTCCCCCTCCTCCAGGGACTCCACCGGGGCTTCCCCCTCCTCCGGGGAACTCAGGGGCTTCCCCCTCCGCCAGGGAACTCGGCAGGGCTTCCCACTCCTTCGGGGCCTCCGCCGGGGCTTCCCCCCCCCCCCGCCCCTCGAGGGCCGCCGCCGTGGCTTCTCCCTTCTCCGGGAAACTCGGCGGGGCTTCCCCCATCGCCGGGGCCTCCGCCGGGGCTTTCTCCTCCTCCAGGGTCTCTACAGGGGCTTCCCTCTCCTCCTGGGAACTCGGCGTGGCTTCCCCCTCCTCCGGGGCCACCGACGGGGATTCCCCCATCGCCAGGAAACTCGGCGGGGCTTGCCCCCCCACCTGTAAACTCGGCGGGGCTTCCCCCTCCTTCGGGGCCTCCGCCAGGGTTTCCCCCTCCTCCGGGAAACTCGGTGGGGCTTCCCCTCCGCCAGGGACTTCGCCGGGGCTTTCCCCTCTTCCGGGTCTTCCGCCGGGGCTAACCCCTACTCAGGGGTACTCGGCGGGGCATCTCCCTCCGCCAGGGACTCCGCCGGGGATTCCCCCTCCTCCAGGGAACTCGGCGGGGCTTCCCACTCCTTCGGGGCCTCCGCCGGGGCTTCCCCCCCCCCCTCGGGGGCCTCCGCCGGGGCTACCCCCTCCTCCAGGGACTGCGCCGTGGCTTCCCCCTCCTCCAGGGACGCTACCAGAGCTTCCCCCTTCTCCGGGGGACTCAGGGGCTTTCCCCTCTGCCAGGGACTCCGCCGGGGCTTCCCCCTCCCCCGGGAAACTAGGCGGGGCTTCCCACTCCTCCGGGAAACTCGGCGGGGCTTCCCCCTCCTCCGGGGCATCCGCTGGGGCTTCCCCCTCCACCGGGGCATCCGCTGGGGCTTCCCCCTTCTCCGGAGCCTCCGCCAGGGCTTTCCCCCCTCCAGGGACTCCGCTGGGTCTTCCCCCTCCACCGGGAAACTCGGCGGGGCATTCCCCTCCGCCACGGACTCCGCCGGGGCTTTCCCCTCCTCCGGGGAATTCAGGGGCTTCCCCCTCCGCCAGGGACTTTACCGGGGCTCTTCTCTTCTCCGGAGCCACCGCCAGTGCTTTCCCCTCCACCGGGGAACACAGGGACTCCGCCGGGGCTTCCCCCTCCTCAAGGGACTCTACAGGGGCTTTCCCCTACTCCGGGGAACTCAGGTGCTTCCTACTTTGCCAGGGACTCCGCCGGGGATTCCCCCTCTCCCGGGAAACTAGAGGTTGCTTCCCACTCCTCCGGGAAACTCGGCGGGGCTTCCCCCTCCTCCAGGGAACTCGGCGGGGCTTCCCCCTCCTCCGGGACATCCGCTGGAGCTTCTTCCTCCTCCGGGGCATCCGCTGGGGCTTTCCCCTCCTCCGGTGCCTCCGCCGGGGCTTCCCCCTCCTCCGGGGAATGCGGCGGGGCTTCCCATTCCTCCGAGAAACTTGGCGGGGCTTCCCCCTCCTCCAGGGAACTCGGCGGGGCTTCCCACTTCTTTGGGGCCGCCCCCGGGGCTACCCCCTCCTCCAGGGACTCCGCCGGGGCTTCCTCCTCCTCCAGGGACTCTACCGAGGCTTCCCCCTCCACCGGGGAACTCAGGGGCTTCACCCCCCCGCCAGGGACTCCGCCGGGGCTTCCCCCTCTCCCGGGAAACTAGGCGGGGCTTCCCACTCCTCCAGGAAACTCGGCGGGGCTTCCCCCTCCACCTTGGAACTCGGCGGGGCCTCCCCCTCCTCCGGGGAATCCGCTGGGGCTTCCCCCTCCTCCGGGGCATCCGCTGGGGCTTCCCCCTCCTCCGGAGCCTCCGCCGGGGCTTCCCCCTCCTCCGGAGCCTCCGCCGGGGCTTCCCCCTCCTCCGGGAAACTCGGCGGGGGTTCCCCCTCCGCCAGGGACTCCGCCGGGGCTTTCCCCTCGTCCGGGGCCTCCGCCGGGGCTTCCCCCTACTCAGGGGTACTCGGCGGGGCATCCCCCTCCGCCAGGGACTTCGCCGGGGCTTCCTCCTCCTCCAGGGACTCTACCGAGGCTTCCCTTTCCTCCGGGGAACTCAGGGGCTTCACCCTCCCGCCAGGGACTCCGCCGGGTCTTCCCCCTCCCCCGGGAAACTAGACGGGGCTTCCCACTCCTCCGGGAAACTCGGCGGGGCTTCCCCCTCCTCCAGGGAACTCAGGGGCTACCCCCTCCTCCGGGGAACGCGGCAGGGCTTCCCACTCCTCCGAGGAACTAGGAGGGGCTTACCACTCCTCCGGGAAACTCTGGGGGGCTTTCCGCTTCTCCAGGAAACTCGGCGGGTTTTCCACTCCTCTAGGGATCTTGGCAGGGCTTCCCACTTCTCCGAGAAACTTGGCAGGGTTTCACCCTCCTCCAGGGAACTCGGCAGGGCCTCCCACTCTCTGGGAAAGTCGGCGGGGCTTCCCCCTCCTCCGGGGAATCCGCTGGGGCTTCCCCCTTCTCCGGGGCATTCGCTGTGGCTTCCCCCTCCACCGGAGCCTCCGCCGGGGCTTCCCCCTCCTCCAGGGACTCTACCGGGGCTTCCCCCTCCTTTGGGGATCTCAGGGGCTTCCCCCTTCGCCAGGGACTCCGCCGGGGCTTCCGCCTACCCCGGGAAACTAGGTGGGGCTTACCACTCCTCCGGGAATCTCGGGTGGTCTTTCCGCTCCTCCAGGAAACTCGGCGGGTTTCCCACTCCGCTGGGGAACGCGGCAGGGCTTCCCACTCCTCCGAGAAACGTGGCGGGGCTTCCCCCTCCTCCAGGGACTCTACCGGGGCTTCCCCCTACTCCGGGGAACTCAGGTGCTTTTCCAACCGCCAGGGACTCCGCCGGGGCTTCCCCCTCCCCCGGGAAACTAGGAGGGGATTCCCACCCCTCCGGGAAACTCGGCGGGGCTTCCCCCTCCTCCAGGGAACTCGGCGGGGCTTCCCACTCTCTGGGAAAGTCGGCGGGTCTTCCCCCTCCTCCGGGGAATCCGCTGGGGCTTCCCCCTTCTCCGGGGCATTCGCTGTGGCTTCCCCCTCCTCCGGAGCCTCCGCCGGGGCTTCCCCCTCCTCCAGGGGTGCTCGGCGGGGCATCCCCCTCCGCCAGGAACTCCACCGGGGCTTCCCCCTCCCCCGGGGAACTCGGCGGGGCTTCCCCCTCCTCAGGGGTGCTCGGCGGGGCATCCCCCTCCGCCTGGGACTCCACCGGGGCTTCCCCCTCCCCCGGGGAACTCGGCGGGGCTTCCCCCTCCTCCTGGGAACTCGGCGGGGCTTCCCTCTCCTCCGGGGCTTTCGACGGGGATTCCCCCTCCTCCGGAAAACTCGGCGGGGCTTGCCCCTCCTCCTGGGAACTCGGCGGGGCTTCTCCCTCCTCCGGGGCCTCCGCCGGGGATTCCCCCTCCTCCAGAAAACTCGGTGGGGCTTCCCTTACCGCCAAAGACTCCGCCGGGGCTTTCCCCTCATCCGGGACCTCCGCTGGGGCTTCCCCCTCCTCCGGAGCCTCCGCCGGGGCTTCCCCCTCCTCCAGGGACTCTTCCTAGGCTTCCCCATTCTCCGGGGAACTCAGAAGCTTTTTCTTTGCCAGGGACTCCGCCGGGGATTCCCCCTCCCCCGGGAAACTAAGAGGGGCTTCCCACTCCTCCGGGAAACTCTGTGGGGCTTCCTGCTCCTCCAGGGAACTCGGCGGGTTTCCCACTCCTCTGGGAAACTCGGCGGGGCTTCCCCCTCCTCCGGGGCATCCGCTGGGGCTTCTTTCTCCTCCGGGGCATCCGCCGGGGCTTCCCCCCCCCCCCTCGGGGGCCTCCACCGGGAACCCTCTTCCAGGGACTCCGCCGGGGCTTCCCCCTCCTACAGGGACTCTACCGGGGCTTCCCCCTCTTCCGGGGAACTCGGCGGGGCTTCCCCCACCTCCGGGGCCTCCGCCGGGACTTCAACCTCCTCCAGGGACTCTACCGGGGCTTCCCCGTCCTCCAGGGAACTCGGCGGGGCTTCCCCCCCCGCCAGGGACTCCGCCCGGTATTCCCATTTATCCGGGTTCCTCCGCCGGGGCTTCCCCCTCCTCCGGGGAACTTTGGGGCTTCCCCCTCCGCCAGCGACTCCGCCGGGGCTTTCCCCTCCCACGGAAAACTAGGCGGGGATTCACACTCCTCCGGGAAACTCGGCGGGGCTTCCCCCTCCTCCGGGGCTTCCGCTGGGGCTTCCTCCTCTACCGGGGCATCCGCTGGGGCTTCCCCCTCCTCCAGAGCCTCCGCCGGGGCTTTCCCCTCCTCCAGGGACTCCGCCGGGTCTTCCCCCTCCTCCGAGAAGCTCTGCGGGGCATCTTCCTCCGCCACGGACTCCGCCGGGGCTTCCCCCTCCTCCGGGGAACTCAGGGGCTTACCCCTCCGCCAGGGACTCCGCCGGGGCATCATCCTCCTCCGAAGCCTCCTTAGGGGCTTCCCCCTCCTCAAAGGAACTCGGCGGGGCTTCCCCCTTTTTCAGGGACTCCGCCGGGGCTTTCCCCTCCTCCGGGGCCTCCGCCGGGGCTTACCCCTACTTAAGGGTACGTGGCGGGGCATCCCCCTCCGCCAGGGAATCCACCGGGGTTTCCCCCTCCCCCGGGGAACTCGGCGGGGCTTCCCCCACCTCCGGGGCCTCCGCCAGGGCTTTCCCCTCCTCCAGGGACTCCGCCGGGTCTTCCCCCTCCTCCGGGAAACTCGGCGGGGCAACCCCCTCCGCCACGGACTCCGCCGGGGCTTCCCCCTCCTCCGGGGATCTCAGGGGCTTCCCCCTCCTCCGGGGCCTCCGCCGGGGCTTTCCCCTCCTCCGGGGCCTCCACAAGGGCTTCCGCCTCATCCAGGGACTCTACCGGGGCTTCCCCCTCCTCCGGGGAACTCGGCGGGGCTTCCCCCTTTTTCAGGGACTCCGCCGGGGCTTTCCCCTCCTCCGGGGCCTCCACTGGGGCTTCCCTCTTCCCCGGGAAACTAGACGGGGCTTCCCACACCTCCTGCAAACTCGGCGGGGCTTCCCCCTCCTCCAGGGACTCCACCGGGGCTTCCCCCTCCTCCGGGGAACTCAGGGGCCTCCCCCTCCGCCAGGGAACTCGGCAGGGCTTCCCACTCCTTCGGGGCCTCCGCCGGGGCTTCCCCCCCCCCCCGCCCCTCGAGGGCCACCGCCGTGGCTTCTTCCTTCTCCGGGAAACTCGGCGGGGCTTCCCCCACCGCCGGGGCCTCCGCCGGGGCTTTCTCCTCCTCCAGGGCCTCCGCCGGGGCTACCCCCTCCTCCAGGGACTGCGCCGTGGCTTCCCCCTCCTCCAGGGACGCTACCAGAGCTTCCCCCTTCTCCGGGGGACTCAGGGGCTTTCCCCTCTGCCAGGGACTCCGCCGGGGCTTCCCCCTCCCCCGGGAAACTAGGCGGGGCTTCCCACTCCTCCGGGAAACTCGGCGGGGCTTCCCCCTCCTCCGGGGCATCCGCTGGGGCTTCCCCCTCCACCGGGGCATCCGCTGGGGCTTCCCCCTTCTCCGGAGCCTCCGCCAGGGCTTTCCCCCCACCAGGGACTCCGCTGGGTCTTCCCCCTCCACCGGGAAACTCGGCGGGGCATTCCCCTCCGCCACGGACTTCGCCGGGGCTTTCCCCTCCTCCGGGGAATTTAGGGGCTTCCCCCTCCGCCAGAAACTCCGCTGGGGCATCATCCTTCTCCGAAGCCTCCGCCGGGGCTTCCCCCTCCTCACAGGAACTCGGCGGGTCTTCGCCCTCCACCGGGGCCTCCGACGGGGCTTCCCCCAACTCCGGGGCCTCGGCCGGGGCTTCCCCCTTCTCCGGGGAACTCGGCGGGGCATCCCACTACTCCGGAAAACTCGGAAGGGGCTTCCCCCTCCTCCGAGAATCTTGGCGGGGCTTTTCCCTCCACCAGGGACTCCGCCGGGGCTTCCCTCTCCCTCGATGAACTCGGCGGGGCATCCCACTCCGCCAGGGACTCCGCCGGGGCTTCCCCCCCCCCTCGGGGGCCTCCGCCGGGGCTTCCCCCTCCTCCAGGGACTCCGCCGGGGCTTCCCCCACCACCGGGGCCGCCGCTGGGGCTTTCTCCTCCTCCAGGGTCTCTACAGGGGCTTCTCCCTCCTCCTGGGAACTCGGCGGGTCTTCCCCCTCCTTTGGGGCCTCCGACGGGGCTTCCCCCAACTCCGGGGCCTCCGCCGGGGCTTCCCTCTCCTCCGGGGAACTCGGCGGGGCTTCCCCCTCCTCCGGGGCCTCCGCCGGGGCTTCCTTCTCCACCGGGGAACTCGGCGGAGCTTCCCCCACCTCCAGGGCCTCCACCAGGGCTTCCTCATCATCCAGGGACTCTACCGGGGCTTCCCCCTCCTCCGGAGAACACGGCGCTTCCTCCTCCTCTGGGGCCTCCGACGAGGATTCCCCCTCCTATGGGAACCTCGGCGGGTCTTGCCCCTCCTCCTGGGAACTCGGCGGGGCTTCCCCCTCCTCCGGGGCCTGCGACGGGGATTCCCCCTCCTCCGGGAAACTCGGTGGGGCTTCCCCCTCCGGCAGGGACTGCGCCGGGGCTTTCCCCTCCTCTGGGGCCTCCGCCGGGGCTGCCCCCTACTCAGGGTTACTCGGCGGGGCATCCCCCTCCGCCAGGGACTCCGCCGGGAATCCCCCACCTCCGGGAAACTCGGCGGGGCTTCCCCCTCCGCCAGGGACTCCGCCCGGGCTTCCCATTTTTCCGGGTCCTCCGCAGGGGACATCAGGAGCTTCCCCCTCCTCCGGGGAACGCGGCAGGGCTTCCCACTCCTCCGAGAAACTTGTCGGGGCTTCCCCCTTCTCCAGGGAACTCGGCGGGGCTTCCCACTCCTTCGGGTCCTCCGCCGGGGCATCCCCCCCCCCCCCTCGGGGGCCACCGCCGGGGCTTCCCCCTTTTTCAGGGACTCAGCCGGGGCTTTCCCCTCCTCCGGGGCCTCCGCCGGGGCTTCCCCCTCCCCCGGGAAACTCGGCGGGGCTTCCCTCTCCTCCGGGGCATCCGCTGGGGCTTCCCCCTCCTCCGGAGCATCCGCTGGGACTTCCCTTTCCTCCGGAGCCTCCGCCGGGGCTTCCCCCTCCCCCGGGGAACTCAGTGGCTTCCCCCTCCGCCAGGGACTCCGCCAGGGCTTCCCCCGTCTCCGGGGCCTCCGCCGGGTTTTCCCTTTTCTCCGGGGAACTCGGCGGGTCTTCCCACTACTGCGGGAAACTCGGAAGGGGCTTCCCCCTCCACGGGAAACTAGGCGGGGCTTCCCCCTCCTCCGGGGCCTCCGCCTGGGCTTCCTTCTCCTCCGGGAAACTCGGCGGGGCTTCCCCAACCTCCGGGGCCTCCGCCGGGGCTTCCTCCTTCTCCAGGGACTCTAACGGGGCTTCCCCCTTATCCGGAGAACTCGGCGCGGCTTTCCCCTCCTCTAGGGAATCCGCCGGGGCTTTCCCCTCGTTCGGGGCCTCCGCCGGGGCTTCCCCCCCCCCCCCCCGGGGAACTCGGCTGGGCTTCCCCCTCTCCCGAAGAACTCGGCGGGGCTTCACTCTCCTCCGGGGAACTCGGCGGGGCTTCCCCTACCAAAGGGGAGCTTAGGGGCTTCCCCCTCCACCAAAAACTCCGCCGGGGCTTTCCCCTCCTCCGGGGAACTAGGCGGGGCTTTCTTATTTTCCGGGGATCTTGGCGGGGCTTCCCCCTTCTCCATGGATTTCGCTGGGGTTTCCCCCCCTCCGGGAAACTCGGCGGGGCTACCCCCTCCTCCGGGGAACTCCGCGGGGCTTCCCCCGACTCCGAGGAACACGGCGGGGCTTTCCCCTCCTCCGGGGAACTCAGGGGCTTTTTCCTCCTCCGCAGAACTCCGCGGGGCTTCCCCCTCCACCGGGGCCTCCGCCGGGGCTACACCCTCCTCCAGGGACTCCGCCGGGGCCGCTCCCTCCTCCTGGGAACTCAGGGGCCTCCCACTCCTCCGGGGCATCCGCCGGGGCTTCCCCATCATCCAGGGTCTCCGCCGGGGCTTCCCTATCGTTCGGGGCCTTCGCCGGAGCTTCCCCCTCCTCCGGGGAACTCAGGGGCTTTCCCCTCCCTTACAGAACCTGGCGGTGCATCCCCCTTCTCCGCAGAACTCGGCGGGGCTTCCCCCTCCGCCAGGGACTTCTCCGGGGCTTCCCCCTCCTCTAAAACTCGGCGGGGCATCCCCCTCCTCTAGGGACTCCGCCGGGGCTGCCCACTCCTCCGGGGAATTAGGCGGGGCTTCCCCCTCCTCCAGGGACTCCGCCGGGGCTTCCCCGCCCTCCGGTGCCACCGCCGGGGCTTCCCACTCCTCCGGGTAACTCGGTGGGGCTTCCCTCTTCTCCAGGGACTCCGCCGGGGCTTCCCCCTCCTCTAGGAAACTCGGCGGGGCTTTTCCTCCTCCAGGGACTCCGCCGGGGCTTCCCCCTTCTCCGATGCCTCCGCCAGGGCTTCCCTATCCTCCGGGGAACTCGGCGGGGCTTCCCCCTCCTTCGGGGAACTCGGCGGGGCTTCCACCCCTCTCCAGGGACTCCGCCGGGGATTCCCCCTCCTCCGGGGCCTCCGCCAGGGCTTCCCTATCCTCCGGGGAACTCGGCGGGCTACCCCTTCCTCCGGGGAACTCGGCGGGGCTTCCCCCTCCTACGAGGAACTCGGCGGGGCTTCCGCCTTCAACAGGGACTCCGCCGGGGCTTCCCCCTCCTCTGGGAAACTCGGCGGGACTTCCCCCTCCTCCGGGGCCTCCACCGCGGCTTTCCCCTCCTCCGGGGCCTCCGCCAGGCTTCCCTATCCTCCGGGGAACTCGGCGGGCTACCCCTTCCTCCGGGGAACTCGGCGGGGCTTCCCCCTACTCCGAGGAACTCGGCGGGGCTTTCCCCTTCAACAGGGACTCCGCCGGGGCTTCCCCCTCCTCTGGGAAACTCGGCGGTACTTCCCCCTCCTCCGGGGCCTCCACCGCGGCTTCCCCCTCCTCCGGGGCATCCGCCGGGGCTTCCCCCTCCTCCGGGAAACTCGGCGGGGCTTCCCCCTCCTCCGTGAATCTCGGCGGGGCTTCCCCCACCTCCAAGGACTCCGCCGTTGCTTCCCCCTCCTCCAGGGACTCCGCCGGGGCTTCCCCCTCCTCCGGGGAACTCAGGGGCTTACCCCTCCTCCAAAAACTCCGCCGGGGCTTTCCCCTCCTCCGGGGAACTCGGCGGGGCTTTCCCCTTTTCCGGGGAACTCGGGGGGGCTACCCCCTCCTCCGGGGAACTCGGCGGGGCTTCCCCCTCCTCCGGGGAACTCAGGGGCTTACCCCTCCTCCAAAAACTCCGCCGGGGCTTTCCCCTCCTCCGGGGAACTCGGCGGGGCTTTCCCCTTTTCCGGGAAACTCGGCGGGGCAACCCCCTCCCCCGGGGAACTCGGCGGGGCTTCCCCCGACTCCGGGGAACACGGCGGGGCTTTCCCCTCCTCCGGGGCATCCGCCGGGGCATCCCCCTCCTCCGGGGAACTCAGGGGCTTTTTCCTCCACCGCAGAACTCCGCGGGGCTTCCCCCTCCACCGGGGCCTCCGCCGGGGCTACACCCTCCTCCAGGGACTCCGCCGGGGCCTCTCCCTCCTCCTGGGAACTCAGGGGCTTCCCTCTCCTCCGGGGCCTCCGCCGGGGCTTCCCCATCATCCAGGGTCTCCGCCGGGGCTTCCCTCTCGTCCGGGGCCTCCGCCGGGGCTTCCCTCTCCTCCGGGGAACTCAGCGGGGCTTCCCCCTCCTCCGGGGCCTCCGCTGGGGCTTCCCCCTCCTCTGGGGAATCCTCTGGGGCCTCCACCGGGGCATCTCACTCCTCCGGGGACTCCGCTGGGGCCAACCCCTCCTACGAGGAATTCTAGGGCTTCCCTAACCTCCAGGGACTCCGCCGGGGCTTCCCCCACCTCCGGGGAACTCGGCGGGGCTGCCCCCACCGCCAGGGACTCCGCCGGGGCTTTCCCTCCTCCGGGGAACTCGGCGGGGCTTCCTAATCCTCCGGGGCCTCCGCTGGGGCTTCTTCCTCCTCCGGGGAACTCAGGGGCTTTTTCCTCCACCGCAGAACTCCGCGGGGCCTCCCCCTCCACCGGGGCCTCCGCCGGGGCTACACCCTCCTCCAGGGACTCCGCAGGGGCTTCCCCCTCCTCCGGGGAACTCGGCGGGGCTTCACCCTCCTCCGGGGACTCCGCCGGGACTTCCCCCTCCTCCGGGGAACTCGGTGGGGCTTCCCCCTCCTCCGGGAAACTCAGAGGCATCCCTTTACACCGGGGCCTCCGCCGCTTCCCCCTCCTCCGGGGCCTCCGCCGGGGCTTCCCCCCCCCCCTCCGGGGAACTCGGCGGGGCTTCCCCCTCCGACGGGGAGCTTAGGGGCTTCCACCTCCTCAACTGACCCTGCCGGGGATTCCCCCTCCTCCGGGGAACTCGGCGGAACTTCCCCCCCCCCCCCCCCCCCCCCCCTCTGGGGCCACCGCCGGGGCTACCCCCTCCTCCAGAGATTTCGCCGGGGCCTCTCCCTCCTCCTGGGAACTCAGGGGCTTCCCTCGCCTCCGGGGCCTCTGCCGGGGCTTCCCCCTCCTCCGGGGAACTCGGCGGGGCTTCCCACTCCTCCGGGAAACTCAGAAGCTTCCCTTTCCAGCAAAAACTCCGCCGGGGCTTTCCCCTCCTCCGGGGAACTCGTTGGGGCTTTCCCCTTTTCCGGGGATCTCGGCGGGGTTTCCCCCTTCTCCAGGGACTCCGCTGGGGCTTTCCCCCCCTCCGGGAAACTCGGCGGGGCTACCCCCTCCTCCGGGGAATTCCGCGGGGCTTCCCCCGACTCCGGGGAACACGGCGGGGCTTTCCCCTCCTCCGGGGCCTCCGCCGGGGCTTCCCCCTCCTCTAGGAACTTCGGCGGGGCTTTTACTCCTCCAGGGACTCCGCCGGGGCTTCCCCCTCCTCCGGGGCCTCCGCCGGGGCTTCCCTATCCTCCGGGGAATTTGGCGGGGCTTCCCCCTTTTCCGGGGAACTCGGCGGGGCTTTCACCCTTCTCCAGGGACTCCGCCGGGGCTTCCCCCTCCTCCGGGGCCTCCGCCGGGGCTTCCCTATCCTCCGGGGAACTAGGCGGGGCTTCCCCCTCCTCCTGGGACTCCGCCGGGGCTTCCTTGTCCTCCGGGGCCTCCGCCGGGGCTACTCCCTCCTCCAGGGACTCCGCCGGGGCCTCTTTCTCCTCCTGGAAACTCAGGGGCGTCTCACTCATCCGGGGCCTTCGCCGGGACTTCCCCCTCCTCCGGGGCCTCCGCCGGGGCTTCCCCGTCCTCCGGGGCCTCCGCCGGGGCTACTCCCGCCTCCGGGGAACTCGGCGGGGCTTCCCCCTCCTCAGGGGAATTCAGCGGGGCTTCCCCCGCCTCTGGGGCCGCCACCGGGGCTTCCCCCTCCTCCAGGGACTGCGCCGGGGCTTCCCCGTCCTCCGGGGAACTCGGCGGGGCTACCCCCTCCTCCAGGGACTCCGCCGGGGCTTCCCTCTCCTCCGGGGAACTCGGCGGGGCTCTATTTGCTTCTCCAGGGACTCCGCCGGGGCTTCCCCCTCCTCTGGGAAACTCGGTGGGGCTTCACCCCTCCTTCGGGGCCTCCTCCGGGGCTCCCCGATCCTCCGAGGACTAGGCGGGGCTTCATCCTCATTCTGGGACTCCGCCGGGGCTTCCCCGTCCTTCGGGGCCTCCGCCGGGGCTACCCCCTCCTCCAGGGAACTCGGCGGGGCTTCCCCCTCCTCCGGGGATTCAGCGGGGCTTCCCCCTTCTACAGGGACTCCGCCGGGGCTTCCCCCTCCTCTGGGAAACTCGGCGGGGCATCCCCCTCCTCCAGGGACTCCGCCGGGGCTCCCCTATCCTCCGAGGACTAGGCGGGGCTTCATCCTCCTCCTGGGACTCCGCCGGGGCTTCCCCCTCCTCTGGGAAACTCGGCGGGGCATCCCCCTCCTCCAAGGACTCCGCCGGGGCTTCCCCCTCCTCCGGGGCCTCCGCCGGGGCTTTCCTATCCTCCAAGGAACTAGGCGGGGCTTCCCCGTTCTCCAGGGACTCCGCCGGGGCTTCCCCCTCCTCTAGGAAACTCGGCGGGGCTTTTCCTCCTCCAGGGACTCCGCCGGGGCTTCCCCCTCCTCCGGGGCCTCCGCCGGGGCTTCCCTATCCTCCAGGGACTCCGTCGGGGCCTCTCCCTTCTCCTGGATACTCAGGGGCTTCCCTCGCCTCCGAGCCTCCGCCAGGGCTTCCCCCTCCTCTGAGGAACTCGGCGGGACTTCCCCCTCCTCCAGGGACTCCGCCGGGCCTTCCCCCTCCTCCGGGGCCTCCGCCGGGGCGTCCCTATCCACCGGGGAACTAGGCGGGGTTTTCCACTCCTCCAGTGACTCCGCCGGGGCTGCCCCCTCCTCCGGGGAACTCAGAGGCTTTCCCCTCCTTCTCAGAACCTGGCGGTGCATCCCCCTTCTCCGCGGAACACGGCGGGGCTTCCCCCTCCGCCGGGGACTCCGCCGGGGCTTCCCCCTTCTCTGGGAAACTCAGCGGGGCATCCCCCTCCTTCAGGGACTCCGCCGGGGCTTCCCCCTCCTCCGGGGAACTGGGCGGGGCTCTATTTGCTTCTCCAGGAACTCCGCTGGGGCTTCCCCCTCCTCTGGGAAACTCGGTAGGGCTTCACCCCTCCTCCGGGGCCTCCGACGGGGCTTCCCCCTCCTCCGGGGCATCCGCCGGGACTTCCCCCTCCTCCGGGAAACTCGGCGGGGCTTCCCTATCCTCCGGGGAACTAGGCGGTGCTTCCCCGTTCTCCAGGACTCCGCCGGGGCTTCCCCCTCCTCCAGCGCCTCCGCCGGGGCTTCCCCCTCCGCCGGGGAGCTAAGGGGCTTCAACATCCTCCAGGGACTCCGCCGGGGCTCCCACTCTTCCGGGGATCTCGGCGGTATTTCCCCCTCCTCCGGAGAACTCGGCGGGGCTTCCCCCTCCCCCGAAGAACTCGGCGGGGCTTCCCTCTCCTCCAGGGAACTCGGCGTGGCTTCCCCCTCCGCCGGGGAGCTTAGGGGCTTCCACCTTTTCCAGGGACTTCGCCGGGGCTTCCCCTCTCCTCTGGGAAACTCGGCGGGGCTACCCCATCCTCCGGGGCCTCCGCCGGGGCTTCCCCCTCCTCCTGGGCCTCCGCCGGGGCTTCCCCCTTCTCCAGGGACTCCGCCGTTGCTTCCCCCTTCTCCAGGGACTCCGCCGGGGCTTCCCCCTCCTCAGGGAAACTAAGCGGGGCTTCCCCTTCCTCCGGGGAACTCGGCGGGGCTTCTCCCTCCTCCGGGGAACTCGGCGGGGCTTCCCCCTCCTCCAGTGACTCTGCCGGGGCTTCCTCGTCTTTCGGGGCCTCCGCCGGGGCTACCCCCTCTTCCGGAGAACTCGGCGGGGCTTCCCCCTCCTCCGGGGAACTCGGCGGGGCTTCCCACTTCTCCAGGGACTCCGCCGGGGCTTCCCCCTCCACTGGGAAACTCGGAGGGGCTTCCCCCTCCTCCAGGGACTCCGCCGTGGCTTCTCTCTCCTACGGGGTTTCCGAAGGGGCTCCCCTATCCTCCGGGGAACTAGGCGGGGCTTCCCCCTCCTCCAGGGACACCGCCGGGGCTTCTTCCTTCTTCGTGGAACTCGGCGGGGCTACCCCCTCCTCCATGGAACTCGGCAAGGCTTCCCCCTCCTCCGGGGACTCGGCGGGGCTTTTCCCTTCTACAGTGACTCCGCCGGGGCTTCCCCCTCCTCTAAAAACTCGGCGGGACTTCCCCCTTCTCCGGGGCCTTCACCGGGGCTACCCCCTCCTCCGGGGCATCCGCCGGGGCTTCCCCCTCCTCCGGGAAACTCGGCGGGGCTTCCCCCTCCTCCGTGAATCTCGGTGGGGCTTCCCCCACCTCCAAGGACTCCGCCGTTGCTTCCCCCTCCTCCAGGGACTCCGCCGGGGCTTCCCCCTCCTCCGGGGATCTCAGGGGCTTACCCCTCCTCCAAAAACTCCGCCGGGGCTTTCCCCTCCTCCGGGGAACTCGGCGGGGCTTTCCCCTTTTCCGGGGAACTCGGCGGGGCTACCCCCTCCTCCGGGGAACTCGGCGGGGCTTCCCCCTCCTCCGGGGAACTCAGGGGCTTACCCCTCCTCCAAAAACTCCGCCGGGGCTTTCCCCTCCTCCGGGGAACTCGGCGGGGCTTTCCCCTTTTCCGGGGAACTCGGCGGGGCTACCCCCTCCTCCGGGGAACTCGGCGGGGCTTTCACCCTTCTCCAGGGACTCCGCCGGGGCTTCCCCCTCCTCCGGGGCCTCCGCCGGGGCTTCTTTATCCTCCGGGGAACTAGGCGGGGCTTCCCCCTTCTCCAGGGACTCCGCCGGGGCTTCCCCCTCCTCTAGGAAATTCGGCGGGGCTTTTACTCCTCCAGGGACTCCGCCGGGGCTTCCCCCTCCTCCGGGGCCTCCGCCGGGGCTTCCCTATCCTCCGGGGAACTCGGCGGGGCTTCCCCCTCTTCCGTGGAACTCGGCGGGGCTTTCACCCTTCTCCAGGGACTCCGCCGGGGCTTCCCCCTCCTCCGGGGCCTCCGCCGGGGCTTCCCTATCCTCCGGGGAACTAGGCGGGGCTTCCCCCTCCTCCTGGGACTCCGCCGGGGCTTCCTTGTCCTCCGGGGCCTCCGCCGGGGCTACATCCTCGTCCGGGGAACTCGGCGGGGCTTCCCTCTCCTCCGGGGAACTCGGCGGGGCTTCCCCCTCCTACAGGGACTCCGCCGGGGCTTCCCCCTCCTCTGGGAAACTCGGCGGGACTTCCCCATCCTCCAGGGACTCCGCCGGGGCTTCCCCCTCCTCAGGGGAACTAGGCGGGACCTTCTACTCCTCCAGTGACACCGCTGGGGCTTCCCACTTTTCCATGGACTCCGCCGGGGCTTCCCCCTCCTCCAGGGAACTCAGGGGCTTACCTCTCCTCCAGGGAGCTTAGGGGCTTCCACCTCCTCCAGGGACTCCGCCGGGACTTCTCCCTTCTTCGTGGAACTCGGCGGGGCTACCCCCTCCTCTATGGAACTCGGCGGGACTGCCCACTTCACCAGGGACTCCGCCGGGGTTTCTTCCTTCTTCGTGGAACTCGGCGGGGCTACCCCCTCCTCCATGGAACTCGGCAAGGCTTCCCCCTCCTCCGGGGACTCGGCGGGGCTTTTCCCTTTTACAGTGACTCCGCCGGGGCTTCCCCCTCCTCTGAGAAACTCGGCGGGACTTCCCCCTTCTCCGAGGCCTTCACCGGGGCTTCCCCCTCCTCCGAGGCATCCGCCGGGGCTACCTTCTCCTCCAGGGAACTCGGCGGGGCTTCCCCCTCCTCCGGGGATTCGGCGGGGCTTGCCCCTTCTACAGGGACTCCACCGGGGCTTCCCCCTCCTCCGGGGCATCCGCCGGGGCTTCCCCCTCCTCCGGTAAACTCGGCGGGGCTTCCCTATCCTCCGGGGAACTAGGCGGGGCTTCCCCCTTCTCCAGGGACTCCGCCGGGGCTTCCCCTTCCTCTGGGAAACTCGGCGGGGCATCCCCCTCCTCCAGGGACTCCGCCGGGGCTTCCCCCTCCTCCGGGGCCTCCGCCGGGGCTTCCCTATCCTCTGGGGAACTAGGCGGGGCTTCCTCCTTCTCCAGGGACTCCGCCGGAGCTTCCCCCTCCTCTAGGAAATTCGGCGGGGCTTTTACTCCTCCAGGGACTCCGCTGGGGCTTCCCCCTCCTCCGGGGCCTCCGCAGGGGCTTCCCTATCCTCCGGGGAACTCGGCGGGGCTTCCCCCTCCACCGGGGAACTCGGCGGGGCTTTCACCCTTCTCCAGGGACTCCGCCGGGGCTTCCCCCTCCTCCGGGGCCTCCGCCGGGGCTTCCCCCTCCTCTGGGAAACTCGGCGGGACTTCCCCATCCTCCAGGGACTCCGCCGGGGCTTCCCCCTCCTCAGGGACTCCGCCGGGGCTTCCCCCTCCTCCGGGGCCTCCGCAGGGGCTTCCATATCCTCCGAGGAACTAGGCGGGGCTTCCCGCTCCTCCAGGGACTTTGCCGGGGCTTCCTACTCCTCCTGGGGACTCAGGGTCTTTTCCCTCTTCCGCAGAACTCCGCGGGACTTCCCCCTCACCCGTGGCATTCGCCGGGGCTACCCCCCTCCTCCGGGGCCTCCGCCGGGGCTTCCCCCTCCTGCGAGGAACTCGGCAGGGCTTCCCCCTTCTTCGTGGAACACAGGGACTTTACATTCCTCCGCAGGACTCGGCAGGGCTTCCCCCTCCTCCGGGGCCTCCGCCGGGGCTTCCCACTCCTCCAGTGACTCCGCCAGGGCCTCTCCCTCGCCCGGGAACTCAGGGGCATCCCTCATCACCGGGGCCTCCTCCGGGGCTTCCCCTCCTCCGAAGAACTCGACGGGCTGCCCCCTCCTCCGGGGCCTCCGCCGGGGCTTTCCCCTCTTGCGGGGAACTCGGCGGGGCTTGTTTCTCCTCCAGGGAACTCAGGGGCTTCCCTCTCCTCCGGGCCCACCGCCGCTTTCCCCTCCTCCGGGGTCTCCGCCGGGGCTTCCCCCTCCTCCGGGGAACTCGGCGGGGCTTCCCTCTCCCCCGAAGAACTCGGCGGGGCTTCCCTCTCCTCCGGGGAACTCGGCGGGGCTACCCCCACTTCCGGGGAACTCGGCGGGGCTTCCCCCTCCTCCGGGGCCTCCGCCGGGGCTTCCCTTTCCTCCGGGGAACTCAGGGGCTTTTCCCTCCTCCGCAGAACTCCGCGGGGCTTATTCCCCCTCCGGGGCCTCCGCCGGGGCTACCCCCTCCTCCGGGGAACTCGACGGGGCTTCCCCCTTCCTCCGGGGCCTCCGCCGGGGATTCCCCCTCCCCTGCGGTACTCGACGGGGCTTTTCCTCCTCCGGGGCCTCCGCCAGGGCTTCCGCCAACTCCGGGGCCTCCGCCGGGGCTTCCCCCTACTCCAAAGAACTCGGCGGTGCTTCCCCCGTCTCCATGGACTCCGCCGGGGCTTCCCCCTCCTCCAGGAATCTCGGCGGGGCTTCCCCCACCAACGGGGAACACGGCGGGGCTTCCCCCTCCTCCGGGGCCTCCGCCGGGGCTTCCCCCTCCTGCGGGGAACTCGGCAGGGCTTCCCCCTTCTTCGTGGAACACAGGGACTTTACCCTCCTACGCAGAACTCGGCAGGGCTTCCCCCTCCTCCAGGGCCTCCGCCGGGGCTTCCCCCTCCTCCAGTGACTCTGCCAGGGCCTCTCCCTCGCCCGGGAACTCAGGGGCTTCCCTCATCTCCGGGGCCTCCTCCGGGGCTTCCCCCTCCTCCGAAGAACTCGACGGGGCTGCCCCCTCCTCCGGGGCCTCCGCCGGGGCTTTCCCCTCTTGCGGGGAACTCGGCGGGGCTTCTTCCTCCTCCAGGGAACTCAGGGGCTTCCCTCTCCTCCGGGCCCTCCGCCGCTTTCCCCTCCTCCGGGGTCTCCGCCGGGGCTTCCCCCTCCTCCGGGGAATTCGGCGGTGCTTCCCCCTTCTCCAGGGACTCCGCCGGGGCTTCCCCCTCCTCTAACAAACTCGGCGGGGCTTCCCTCTCATCCGGGGAACTCGGCGGGGTACCCCCACCTCCGGGGAGCTCGGCGGGGCTTTCCCCTCCTCCGGGGCCTCCGCCGGGGCTTCCCTTTCCTCCGGGGAACTCATGGGCTTTTCCCTCCTCTGCAGAACTCCGCAGGGCTTATTCCCCTCCAGGGCCTCCGCCGGGGCTACCCCCTTCTCCAGCGACTCCACCGGGGCCTCTCCCTTCTCCAGGGAACTCAGGGGCTTCCCTCGCCTCCGGGGCCTCCGCCGGGGCTTCCCCCTCCTCCGGGAAACTCGACGGGGCTTCACCCTCCTCCGGGGCCTCCGCAGGGGCTTCCATATCCTCCGAGGAACTAGGCGGGGCTTCCCCCTCCACCAGGGACTCCGCCGGGGCTTCCTTCTCCACCTAAGAACTCAGGGTCTTTTCCCTCTTCCGCAGAACTCGGCGGGGCTACCCCCTCCTCCGGGGCCTCCGCCGGGGCTTCCCCCTCCTGCAAAAACTCGGCAGGGCTTCCCCCTTCTTCGTGGAACACAGGGGCTTTACACTCCTCCGCAGAACTCGGCAGGGCTTCCCCCTACTCCGGGGCCTCCGCCGGGGCTTCCCACTCCTCCAGTGACTCCGCCAGGGCCTCTCCCTCGCTCGGGAACTCAGGGGCTTCCCTCATCTCCGGGGCCTCCTCCGGGGCTTCCCCTCCTCCGAAGAACTCGACGGGCTGCCCCCTCCTCCGGGGCCTCCGCCGGGGCTTTCCCGTCTTGCGGGGAACTCGGCGGGGCTTCTTTCTCCTCCAGGGAACTCAAGGGCTTCCCTCTCCTCCGGGCCCTCCGCCGCTTTCCCCTCCTCCGGGGTCTCCGCCGGGGCTTCCCCCTCCTCCGGGGAACTCGGCGGGGCTTCCCTCTCCACCGAAGAACTCGGCGGGGCTTCCCTCTCCTCCGGGGAACTCGGCGGGGCTACCCCCACTTCCGGGGAACTCGGCGGGGCTTCCCCCTTCCTCCGGGGCCTCCGCCGGGGCTTCCCTTTCCTCCGGGGAACTCAGGGGCTTTTCCCTCCTCCGCAGAACTCCGCGGGGCTTATTCCCCCTCCGTGGCCTCCGCTGGGGCTACCCCCTCCTCCGGGGAACATGACGGGGCTTCCCCCTCCTCCGGGGCCTCCGCAGGGGCTTCCATATCCTCCGAGGAACTAAGTGGGGCTTCCCCCTCCTCCAGAGACTCCGCCGGGGTTATCCCCCTCCTCCGGGGAACTCAGGGGCTTTTCCCTCTTCCGCAGAACTCCGCGGGACTTCCCCCTCCTCCGGGGCATTCGCCGGGGCTTTCCCCTTTTCCGCAGAACTCCGCGGGACTTCCCCCTCCTCCGGGGCATTCGCCGGGGCTTACCCCTCCTCCGGGGCATTCGCCGGGGCTTCCCCCTCTTCCGCAGAACTCCGCGGGACTTCCCCCTCCTCCGGGGAACTCGGCGGGGCTTCCCTCTCCCCCGAAGAACTCGGCGGGGCTTCCCTCTCCTCCGGGGAACTCGGCGGGGCTACCCCCACTTCCGGGGAACTCGGCGGGGCTTCCCCCTCCTCCGGGGCCTCCGCCGGGGCTTCCCTTTCCTCCGGGGAACTCAGGGGCTTTTCCCTCTTTCGCAGAACTCCGCGGGGCTTATACCCCCTCCGGGGCCTCCGCCGGGGCTACCCCATCCTCCGGGAAGCTCGGCGGGGCTTCCCCCACCACCGGGGAACACGGCGGGGCTTCCCATTCCTCCAGTGACTCTGTTTGGGTTTCCCCCTCCTCCGGGGCCTCCGCAGGGGCTTCCATATCCTCCGAGGAACTAAGTGGGGCTTCCCCCTCGTCCAGAGACTCCGCCGGGGTTTTCCCCTCCTCCGGGGAACTCAGGGGCTTTTCCCTCTTCCGCAAAACTCCGCGGGACTTCCCCCTCCTCCGGGGCATTCGCCGGGGCTTCCCCCTCTTCCGCAGAACTACGCGGGACTTCCCCCTCCTCCGGAACATTCGCCGGGGCTTACACCTCCTCCGGGGCATTCGCCGGGGCTTCCCTCTCTTCCGCAGAACTCCGCGGGACTTCCCCCTCCTGCGGGGCATTCGCCGGGGCTTCTCCCTCCTCTGGGGAACTCGACGGGGCTTTTCCTCCTCCGGGGCCTCCGCCAGGGCTTCCGCCAACTCCGGGGCCTCCGCCAGGGCTTCCGCCAACTCCGGGGCCTCCGCCGGGGCTTCCCCCTACTCCAAAGAACTCGGCGGTGCTTCCCCCTTCTCCAGGGACTCCGCCGGGGCTTCCCCCTCCTCCGGAATACTCAGCGGGGCTTCCCCCTCCTCCAAGGACTAAGCCGGGGCTTCCCCCTCCTCCAGGGCCTCCACCGGGGCTTCAAGCTCATTCGGGGCCTCCGCCGGGGCTTTCCCCTCCTCCGGGGAACATGGCGGGGCTTCCCCCTCCTCCGGGGACTCCGCTGGAGCTTCCCTTTCCTTCGGGCCTCCGCCGGTGCTTCACCCTCCGCCGGGGAACTCAGGGGCTTCCTCTTTCTCCAGGGACTCCGCCGGGGCTTCCCTCCCCTCCGGGGAACTCGGCGGGGCATCCCCCTCCACCAGGGACTCCGCCGGGGCTTCCCCCTCCTCCGGCGAACTCGGCGGGGCTTCCGCCTACTCCGAGGCCCCCGCCGGGGCTTCCCCCTCCTCCGAGGAACTCAGGGGCTTCCCCCTTCTACAGGGACTCCGCCGGGGCTTCCCTAACCTCCGGGGATCTCGGTGGGGCTTCCTCTTCCGCCAGGGACTTCGGCAGGGCTTCCTCCTCCTTCAGGGAACTCGGCGGGGCCTCCCCCTCCGCCAGGGACTCCGCCGGGGCTTCCCCCTCCTTTAAAAAACTCGGTGGGGCTTCCCCCTCCTCCGGGGAACTCAGGAGCTACCCTCTTCTCCGTGCCCTCCGTCGCTTCCCCCTCCTCCGGGGCCTCCGCCGGGGCTTCCCCCTCCTCCGGGGCCTCCGCCGGGGCTTCCCCCTCCTCCGGGGAACTCGGCGGGGCTACCCCCGCCTCCGGGGAACTCGGCGGGGCTTCCCCCTCCTCCGGGGCCTCCGCCGGGGCTTCCCTTTCCTCCGGGGAACTCAGGGGCTTTTCCCTCCTCCGCAGAACTCCGCGGGGCTTATTCCCCCTCCGGGGCCTCCGCCGGGGCTACCCCCTCCACCAGCGACTCCACCGGGGCCACTCCCTTCTCCTGGGAACTCAGGGGCTTCCCTCGGCTCCGGGGCCTCCGCCGGGGCTTCCCCCTCTTCCGGGGAACTCGACGGGGCTTCCCCCTCCTCCGGGGCCGCCGCAGGGGCTTCCATATCCTCCGAGGAACTAGACGGGGCTTCCCTCTTCTCCAGGGACTCCGCCTGGGCTACCCCCTCCCCCGGAGAACTCGGCGGGGCTTCCCCCTCCCCAGAGGAACTCGGCGGGGCTTCCCACTCCTCCGTGGAACTCGTCGGGGCTTCTTCCTCCGCCGGGTAGCTTAGAGGCTCCCTCCTCCTCCAGAGACTCTGTCGGGGCATCCCCTTCTTCCGGGGAACTCGGTGGGGCTTTCCCCTCCTCCGGGGAACTCGGCAAGGCTTCCCACTTCTCCAGGGACTCCGCCGGGGCTTCCCCTTCCACTGGGAAACTCGGCGGAGCTTCCCCCTCCTCCAGGGACTCCGCCGGGGCATCCCTCTCCACCGGGGTCTCCGACGGGGCTCCCCTATCCTCCGGGGAACTAAGCGGGGCTTCCCCCTCCTCCAGGGACTCCGCCGGGGCTTCCTCGTCCTCCGGGGCCTCCACCGGGGCTACCCCCTCCTCCGGGGAACTCAGGGGCTTCCCCCTCCTTCACAGAACCTGGCGGTGCATCCCCCTCCGCAGGGGAACTCGGCGGGGCTTCCACCTCCACCAGGGAATCCGCCGGGGCTTCCCCCTCCTCCGGGGCCTCCGCCGCTTCCCCCTCCTCCGGGGCCTCCGCCGGGGATTCCCCCTCCCCCGAAGAGCTCGGCGGGTCTTCCCCCTCCCCCGAAGAACTCGGCGGGGCTTTCCTCTCCTCCGGGGAACTCGGCGGGGCTTCCCCCTCCGCCGGGGAGCTTAGGGGCTTCCACCTCCTCCAGGGACTCCGCCGGGGCTTCCCCCTCGTCCGGAAAACTCGGCGGGGCTTTCCTCTCCTCCGGGGAACTCGGCGGGGCTTCCCCCTCCTCCGGGGCCTCCGCCGGGGCTTCCCTTTCCTCCGGGGAACTCACGGGCTTTTCCCTCCTCCGCAGAACTCCGCGGGGCTTATTCCCCCTCCGGGGCCGCCGCCCGGGCTACCCCCCCTCCAGCGACTCCACCGGGGCCTCTCCCTTCTCCTGGGAACTCAGGGGCTTCCCTCGCCTCCGGGGCCTCCGCCGGAGCTTCCCCCTCGTCCGGGGAACTCGACGGGGCTTCCCCCTCCTCCGGGGCCTCCGCAGGGGCTTCCATATCCTCCGAGGAACTAGACGGGGCTTCCCCCTCCTCCAGGGACTCCGCCAGGGCTGCCCCCTCCCCCGGAGAACTCGGCGGGGCTTCCCCCTCCCTCGAGGAACTCGGCGGGGCTTCCCACTCCTCCGTGGAACTCGTCGGGGCTTCTTCCTCCGCCGGGTAGCTTAGAGGCTCCCTCCTCCTCCAGAGACTCTGTCGGGGCATCCCCTTCTTCCGGGGAACTCGGTGGGGCTTTCCCCTCCTCCGGGGAACTCGGCAAGGCTTCCCACTTCTCCAGGGACTCCGCCGGGGCTTCCCCTTCCACTGGGAAACTCGGCGGAGCTTCCCCCTCCTCCAGGGACTCCGCCGGGGCATCCCTCTCCACCGGGGTCTCCGACGGGGCTCCCCTATCCTCCGGGGAACTAAGCGGGGCTTCCCCCTCCTCCAGGGACTCCGCCGGGGCTTCCTCGTCCTCCGGGGCCTCCACCGGGGCTACCCCCTCCTCCGGGGAACTCAGGGGCTTCCCCCTCCTTCACAGAACCTGGCGGTGCATCCCCCTCCGCAGGGGAACTCGGCGGGGCTTCCACCTCCACCAGGGAATCCGCCGGGGCTTCCCCCTCCTCCGGGGCCTCCGCCGCTTCCCCCTCCTCCGGGGCCTCCGCCGGGGATTCCCCCTCCCCCGAAGAGCTCGGCGGGTCTTCCCCCTCCCCCGAAGAACTCGGCGGGGCTTTCCTCTCCTCCGGGGAACTCGGCGGGGCTTCCCCCTCCGCCGGGGAGCTTAGGGGCTTCCACCTCCTCCAGGGACTCCGCCGGGGCTTCCCCCTCGTCCGGAAAACTCGGCGGGGCTTTCCTCTCCTCCGGGGAACTCGGCGGGGCTTCCCCCTCCTCCGGGGCCTCCGCCGGGGCTTCCCTTTCCTCCGGGGAACTCACGGGCTTTTCCCTCCTCCGCAGAACTCCGCGGGGCTTATTCCCCCTCCGGGGCCGCCGCCCGGGCTACCCCCCCTCCAGCGACTCCACCGGGGCCTCTCCCTTCTCCTGGGAACTCAGGGGCTTCCCTCGCCTCCGGGGCCTCCGCCGGAGCTTCCCCCTCGTCCGGGGAACTCGACGGGGCTTCCCCCTCCTCCGGGGCCTCCGCAGGGGCTTCCATATCCTCCGAGGAACTAGACGGGGCTTCCCCCTCCTCCAGGGACTCCGCCAGGGCTGCCCCCTCCCCCGGAGAACTCGGCGGGGCTTCCCCCTCCCTCGAGGAACTCGGCGGGGCTTCCCACTCCTCCGTGGAACTCGTCGGGGCTTCTTCCTCCGCCGGGTAGCTTAGAGGCTCCCTCCTCCTCCAGGGACTCTGTCGGGGCTTCCCCCTCTTCCGGGGAACTCGGTGGGGCTTTCCCCTTCTCCGGGGAACTCGGCAAGGCTTCCCACTTCTCCAGGGACTCCGCCGGGGCTTCCCCTTCCACTGGGAAACTCGGCGGAGCTTCCCCCTCCTCCAGGGACTCCGCCGGGGCTTCCCTCTCCACCGGGGTCTCCGACGGGGCTCCCCTATACTCCGGGGAACTAAGCGGGGCTTCCCCCTCCTCCAGGGACTCCGCCGGGGCTTCCTCGTCCTCCGGGGCCTCCGCCGGGGCTACCCCCTCCTCCGGGGAACTCAGGGGCTTCCACTCCTTCACAGAACCTGGCGGTGCATCCCCCTCCTCCGGGGAACTCGGCGGGGCTTCCCCCTCCACCAGGGAATCCGCCGGGGCTTCCCCCTTCTCCGGGGAACTCGGCGAGGCTTCCCGCTCCTCCGGGGAACTCGGCGGGGCTTCCCCCTCCTCCGAGGAACTCAGGGGCTTCCCCCTTCTCCAGGGACTCCGCCGGGGCTTCCCCCACCTCCGGGGATCTCGGCGGGGCTTCCTCTTACGCCAGGGACTCCGCCGGGGCTTCCCCCTCCTCCGGGGAACTCGGCGGGGCATCCCCCTCCGCCAGGGACTCCGCCGGGGCTTCCCCCTCCTTTAAAAAACTCGGCGGGGCTACCCCCTCTTCCGGGGCCTCCGCCGGGGCTTCCCCCTCCTCCGGGGAACTCGGCGGGGCTACCCCCGCCTCCGGGGAACTCAGCGGGGCTTCCCCCTCCTCCGGGGCCTCCGCCGGGGCTTCCCTTTCCTCCGGGGAACTCAGGGGCTTTTCCCTCCTCCGCAGAACTCCGCGGGGCTTATTCCCCCTCCGGGGCCTCCGCCGGGGCTACTCCCTCCACCAGCGACTCCACCGGGGCCACTCCCTTTTCCTGGGAACTCAGGGGCTTCCCTCGGCTCCGGGGCCTCCGCCGGGGCTTCCCCCTCCTCTGGGGAACTCGACGGGGCTTCCCCCTCCTCCGGGGCCTCCGCAGGGGCTTCCATATCCTCCGAGGAACTAGACGGGGCTTCCCCTTTCTCCAGGGACTCCGCCTGGGCTACCCCCTCCCCCGGAGAACTCGGCGGGGCTTCCCACTCCTCCGTGGAACTCGTCGGGGCTTCTTCCTCCGCCGGGTAGCTTAGAGGCTCCCTCCTCCTCCAGAGACTCTGTCGGGGCATCCCCTTCTTCCGGGGAACTCGGTGGGGCTTTCCCCTCCTCCGGGGAACTCGGCAAGGCTTCCCACTTCTCCAGGGACTCCGCCGGGGCTTCCCCTTCCACTAGGAAACTCGGCGGAGCTTCCCCCTCCTCCAGGGACTCCGCCGGGGCTTCCCTCTCCACCGGGGTCTCCGACGGGGCTCCCCTATCCTCCGGGGAACTAAGCGGGGCTTCCCCCTCCTCCAGGGACTCCGCCGGGGCTTCCTCGTCCTCCGGGGCCTCCACCGGGGCTACCCCCTCCTCCGGGGAACTCAGGGGCTTCCCCCTCCTTCACAGAACCTGGCGGTGCATCCCCCTCCTCAGGGGAACTCGGCGGGGCTTCCACCTCCACCAGGGAATCCGCCGGGGCTTCCCTTTCCTCCGGGGAACTCACGGGCTTTTCCCTCCTCCGCAGAACTCCGCGGGGCTTATTCCCCCTCCGGGGCCTCCGCCCGGGCTACCCCCCCTCCAGCGACTCCACCGGGGCCTCTCCCTTCTCCTGGGAACTCAGGGGCTTCCCTCGCCTCCGGGGCCTCCGCCGGAGCTTCCCCCTCGTCCGGGGAACTCGACGGGGCTTCCCCCTCCTCCGGGGCCTCCGCAGGGGCTTCCATATCCTCCGAGGAACTAGACGGGGCTTCCCCCTCCTCCAGGGACTCCGCCAGGGCTACCCCCTCCCCCGGAGAACTCGGCGGGGCTTCCCCCTCCCCCGAGGAACTCGGCGGGGCTTCCCACTCCTCCGTGGAACTCGTCGGGGCTTCTTCCTCCGCCGGGTAGCTTAGAGGCTCCCTCCTCCTCCAGGGACTCTGTCGGGGCTTCCCCCTCTTCCGGAGAACTCGGTGGGGCTTTCCCCTTCTCCGGGGAACTCGGCAAGGCTTCCCACTTCTCCAGGGACTCCGCCGGGGCTTCCCCTTCCACTGGGAAACTCGGCGGAGCTTCCCCCTCCTCCAGGGACTTCGCCGGGGCTTCCCTCTCCACCGGGGTCTCCGACGGGGCTCCCCTATACTCCGGGGAACTAAGCGGGGCTTCCCCCTCCTCCAGGGACTCCGCCGGGGCTTCCTCGTCCTCCGGGGCCTCCGCCGGGGCTACCCCCTCCTCCGGGGAACTCAGGGGCTTTCCACTCCTTCACAGAACCTGGCGGTGCATCCCCCTCCTCCGGGGAACTCGGCGGGGCTTCCCCCTCCGCCAGGGAATCCGCCGGGGCTTCCCCCTTCTCCGGGGAACTCGGCGGGGCTTCCCCCTCCTCCGAGGAACTCAGGGGCTTCCCCCTTCTCCAGGGACTCCGCCGGGGCTTCCCCCACCTCCGGGGATCTCGGCGGGGCTTCCTCTTATGCCAGGGACTCCGCCGGGGCTTCCCCCTCCTCCGGGGAACTCGGCGGGGCATCCCCCTCCGCCAGGGACTCCGCCGGGGCTTCCCCCTCCTTTAAAAAACTCGGCGGGGCTACCCCCTCTTCCGGGGCCACCGCCGGGGCTTCCCCCTCCTGCGGGGAACTCGGCGGGGCTTCCCCCTTCTTCGGGAAACACAGGGACTTTCCCCTCCTCCGCAGACTTCCGCGGGGCTTATTTCCCCTCCGGGGCCTCCGCCGGGGCTACCCCCTTCTCCAGCGACTCCACCGGGGCCTCTCCCTTCTCCTGGAAATTTAGGGGCTTCCCTCGCCTCCGGGGCCTCCGCCGGGGCTTCCCCCTCCTCCGGGGCCCCCGCAGGGGCATCCATATCCTCCGAGGAACTAGGCGGGGCTTCCCCCTCCTCTTGGGCATTCGCCGGGGCTTCCCCCTCCTCTGGGGAAATTGGCGGGGCTTTTCCTCCTCCGGGGCCTCTGCCAGGGCTTCCGCCTCCTCCGGGGCCTCCGCCGGGGCTTTCCCCTCCTCCAAAGAACTCGGCGGTGCTTCCCCCTTCCCCAGGGACTCCGCCAAGGCTTCCCCCTTCTTCAGGGACTCCGCCGGGGCTTCCCCCTCCTTCGGGGAACTCAGGGACTTTCCCCCCCACCGCAGAACTCGGCGGGGCTTCCCCTTCCTACGGGGCCTCCGCCGGGGCTTCCCACTCCTCCAGTGACTCCGCCAGGGCCTCTCCCTCCTGCGGGGAACTCAGGGGCTTCCTTCTTCTCCGGGGCCTCCGCCGGGGCTTCCCCCTCCTCCGGGGAACTCGGCGGGGCTTCCCCCTCCTCCAGGGACTCCGCCGGGGCTTCCCTCTCCTCTAAGGAACTCGGCGGGGCGACCCTCTTCTCCAGGGACACCGCCTTTGCTTCCCCTTCCTCCAGGGACTCCGCCGGGGCTTCCCTCTCCTCAGGGAAACTAAGCGGGGCTACCCCATTCCTCCGGGGAACTCGGGGGGGCTTCCCCTACCTGCGGGGAACTCGGCGGGGCTTCCCCCTCCTTCAAGGAACTCGGCGGGGTGTCCCCCTCCTCCGGGGAATTTAGGGGCTTCCCTCTCCTCCGGGGCCTCCGCCGGGGCTTTCCCCTCCTCCGGGAACTCGGCGGGGCTTCCCCCTCCCCCGAAGAACCCGGCGGAGCTTTTCTCTCCTCCGGGGCCTCCGCCGGGGCTTCTCGCTCATTCGGGGCCTCCACCGGGGCTTTCCCCTCCTCCGGGGAACACGGCGGGGCTTCCCCCTCCTCCGGGGCCTCCGCCGGGGCTTCCCACTCCTCCAGAGACTCCGCCAGGGCCTCTCCCTCCCCCAGGAACTCAGGGGCTTTCCTCATCTCCGGGGCCTCCACCGGGGCTTCCCCCTCCTCCGAAGAACTCGACGGGGCTTCCCCCTCCTGCGGGGAACTCGGCGGGGCTTCTTCCTCCTTCGGGGAACTCGACGGGGCTTCCCCCTCCTCCGGGGAACTCAGGGGCTTCCCTCTCCTCCGGGCCCTCCGCCGCTTCCCCCTCCTCCGGGGCCTCCGCCGGGGCTTCCATCTCCTCCTGGGAACTCGACGGGGCTTCCCCCTCTTCCGGGGCCTCCGCAGGGGCTTCCATATCCTCCGAGGAACTAGACGGGGCTTCCCCCTCCTCCAGGGACTCCGCCAGGGCTACCCCCTCCCCCGAAGAACTCGGCGGGGCTTCCCCCTCCTCCGGGGAACTCAGCGGGGCTTCTTCCTCCTTCGGGGAACTCGACGGGGCTTCCCCCTCCTCCGGGGAACTCAGGGGCTTCCCTCTCCTCCGGGCCCTCCGCCGCTTCCCCCTCCTCCGGGGCCTCCGCCGGGGCTTCCCCCTCCTCCTGGGAACTCGACGGGGCTTCCCCCTCTTCCGGGGCCTCCGCAGGGGCTTCCATATCCTCCGGGGAACTAAGCGGGGCTTCCCCCTCCTCCAGGGACTCCGCCGGGGCTTCCTCGTCCTCCGGGGCGTCCGCCGGGGCTACCCCCTCCTCCGGGGAACTCAGGGGCTTCCCCCTCCTTTACAGAACCTGGCGGTGCATCCCCCTCCTCCGGGGAACTCGGCGGGGCTTCCACCTCCACCAGGGAATCCGCCGGGGCTTTCCCCTCCTCCGGTGCCACCGCCGGGGCTTCCCCCTCCTGCGAAGAACTCGGCGGGGCTTCCCCCTTCTTCGGGGAACACAGGGACTTTCCCCTCCTCTGCAGAACTCGGCGGGGCTTCCCCCTTTTCCGGGGCCTCCGCCGGGGCTTCCCACACCTCCAGAGACTCCGCCAGGGCCTCTCCCTCCCCCGGGAACTCAGAGGCTACCCTCATCTCCGGGGCCTCCACCGGGGCTTCCCCCTCCTATGAAGAACTCGACGGGGCTTCCCCCTCCTCCGGGGAACTCAGGGGCTACCCTCTTCTCCGTGCCCTCCGTCGCTTCCCCCTCCTCCGGGGCCTCCGCCGGGGCTTCCCCCTCCTCCGGGGAACTCGGCGGGGCTACCCCCGCCTCCGGGGAACTCGGCGGGGCTTCCCCCTCCTCCGGGGCCTTCGCCGGGGCTTCCCTTTCCTCCGGGGAACTCAGGGGCTTTTCCCTCCTCCGCAGAACTCCGCGGGGCTTATTCCCCCTCCGGGGCCTCCGCCGGGGCTACCCCCTCCACCAGCGACTCCACCGGGGCCACTCCCTTCTCCTGGGAACTCAGGGGCCTTCCTCGGCTCCGGGGCCTCCGCCGGGGCTTCCCCCTCCTCCGGGGAACTCGACGGGGCTTCCCCCTCCTCCGGGGCCTCCGCAGGGGCTTCCATATCCTCCGAGGAACTAGACGGGGCTTCCCCCTTCTCCAGGGACTCCGCCAGGGCTACCCCCTCCCCCGGAGAACTCGGCGGGGCTTCCCCCTCCCCCGAGGAACTCGGGTGGGCTTCCCACTCCTCCGTGGAACTCGTCGGGGCTTCTTCCTCCGCCGGGTTGCTTAGAGGCTCCCTCCTCCTCCAGGGACTCTGTCGGGGCATCCCCCTCTTCCGGGGAACTCGGTGGGGCATTCCCCTCCTCCGGGGAACTCGGCAAGGCTTCCCACTTCTCCAGGGACTCCGCCGGGGCTTCCCCTTCCACTGGGAAACTCTGTCGGGGCTACCCCCTCCTCCGGGGAACTCGGCGGGGCTTCCCCCTCCTCTAGGGACTCCGCCGGGGCTTCCCCCTCCTCTAAGGAACTCGGCGGGGCGTCCCTCTTCTCCAGGGACACCGCCTTTGCTTCCCCTTCCTCCAGGGACTCCGTCGGGGCTTCCCTCTCCTCAGGGAAACTAAGCGGGGCTTCCCCCTCCTCCGGGGAACTCGGGGGGGCTTCCCCTTCCTGCGGGGAACTCGGCGGGGCTTCCCCCTCCTCCGGGGCCTCCGCCGGGGCTTTCCCCTCCTCCGGGGAACTCGGCAAGGCTTCCCACTTCTCCAGGGACTCCGCCGGGGCTTCCCCTTCCACTGGGAAACTCGGCGGAGCTTCCCCCTCCTCCAGGGACTCCGCCGGGGCTTCCCTCTCCACCGGGGTCTCCGACGGGGCTCCCCTATCCTCCGGGGAACTAAGCGGGGCTTCCCCCTCCTCCAGGGACTCCGCCGGGGCTTCCTCGTCCTCCGGGGCCTCCGCCGGGGCTACCCTCTCCTCCGGGGAACTCAGGGGCTTCCCCCTCCTTTACAGAACCTGGCGGTGCATCCCCCTCCTCCGGGGAACTCGGCGGGGCTTCCACCTCCACCAGGGAATCCGCCGGGGCTTCCCCCTCCTCCGGGGCCACCGCCGGGGCTTCCCCCTCCTGCGGGGAACTCGGCGGGGCTTCCCCCTTCTTCGGGGAACACAGGGACTTTCCCCTCCTCCGCAGAACTCCGCGGGGCTTATTCCCCCTCCGGGGCCTCCGCCGGGGCTACCCCCTTCTCCAGCGACTCCACCGGGGCCTCTCCCTTCTCCAGGAAATTTAGGGGCTTCCCTCGCCTCCGGGGCCTCCGCCGGGGCTGTCCCCTCCTCCGGGGCCCCCGCAGGGGCTTCCATATCCTCCGAGGAACTAGGCGGGGCTTCCCCCTCCTCTTGGGTATTCGCCGGGGCTTCCCCCTCCTCTGGGGAAATTGGCGGGGCTTTCCTCCTCCGGGGCCTCCGCCAGGGCTTTCGCCTCCTCCGGGGCCTCCGCCGGGGCTTCCCCCTCCTCCAAAGAACTCAGCGGTGCTTCCCCCTTCTCCAGGGACTCCGCCGGGGCTTCCCCCTTCTTCAGGGACTTCGCCGGGGCTTCCCCCTCCTTCGGGGAACTCAGGGACTTTCCCCACCACCGCAGAACTCGGCGGGGCTTTTCCTCCTACGGGGCCTCCGCCGGGGCTTCCCACTCCTCCAGTGACTCCGCCAGGGCCTCTCCCTCCTGCGGGGAACTCAGGGGCTTCCCTCTTCTCCGGGGCCTCTGCCGGGGCTTCCCCCTCCTCCGGGGAACTCGGCGGGGCTTCCCCCTCCTCCAGGGACTCCGCCGGGGCTTCCCCCTCCACCTGGGAACTAGGCGGTACTTTTGCCTCCTCCGAGGCCTCCGCCGGGGCTTCCACCTCCTCCGAGGAACTCAGGGGCTTCCCCCTTCTCCAGGGACTCCGCCGGGGCTTCCTTCTCCTCCGGGGAGCTCGGCGGGGCTTCCCCCTCCGCCAGGGACTCCGCGGGGCTTCCCCCTCCTCTAAGGAACTCGGCGGGGCGTCCCTCTTCTCCAGGGACACCGCCTTTGCTTCCCCTTCCTCCAGGGGACTCCGCCGGGGCTTCCCTCTCCTCAGGGAAACTAAGCGGGGCTTCCCCCTCCTCCGGGGAACTCGGTGGGGCTTCCCCTTCCTGCGGGGAACTCGGCGGGGCTTCCCCCTCCTTCGGGGAACTCAGCGGGGATTCCCCCTCCTCCGGGGAACTCAGGGGCTTCCCTCTCCTCCGGGGCCTCCGCCGGGGCTTTCCCCTCCTCCGGGGAACTCGGCGGAGCTTCCCTCTCCTCCGGGGGCTCCGCCGGGGCTTCTCGCTCATTCGGGGCCTCCGCCGGGGCTTTCCCCTCCTCCGGGGAACACGGCGGGGCTTCCCCCTCCTCCGGGGCCTCCGCCGGAGCTTCCCTTTCCTTCGGGCCTCCGCCGGTGCTTCACCCTCCTCCGGGGAACTCAGGGGCTTTCCCCTTTTCTAGGGACTCCGCCGGGGCTTCTTCCTCTTCCGGGGAACTCGGCGGGGCTTCCCCCTCCTCCAGGGACTCCGTTGGGGCTTCCCCCTCCTCCGGCGAACTCGGCGGGGCTTCCCCCTTCTCCAGGGACTCTGCCGGGGCTTCCCCCTCCAACAGGGACTCCGCCGGGGCCTTCCCCTCCTCCGGGGAATTCGGCGGGGCTGCCCCCTCCTCCGGGAAACTCAGGGACTTTTCCTCCTCAAGGAACACCGCCGGGGTTTCCCCCTCCTCCGGGGAACTAGGCGGGACTTCCGCCTCCTCCGAGGCCTCCGCCGGGGTTTTCCCCTCCTCCGAGAAACTCAGGGGCTTCCCCCTTCTCCAGGGACTCCGCCGGGGCTTCCCCCTCCTCCAGGGAACTCGGCGGGGCTTCCCCCTCTTTCGGGGCCTCCGCCGGGGCTTCCACTCCTCCAGGGAACTCAGGGGCTTTCCCCCTCCTCCGGGGCCTCCGCCGCTTCCCCCTCCTCCGGGGCCTCCGCCGGGGCTTCCCCCTCCTCCGGAGAACTCGGCGGGGCTTCCCCCTCCCCCGAAGAGCTCGGCGGGTCTTCCCCCTCCCCCGAAGAACTCGGCGGGGCTTCCCCCTCCTCCGGAAAACTCGGCGGGGCTTCCCTCTCCTCCGGAGAATTTGGCGGGGCTTCCCCCTTCCCCAGGGACTCCGCCGGGGCTTCCCCCTTCTTCAGGGACTCCGCCGGGGCTTCCCCCTCCTTCGGGGAACTCAAAGACTTTCCCCACCACCGCAGAACTCGGCAGGGCTTTCCCCTTCTACGGGGCCTCCGCCGGGGCTTCGCACGCCTCCAGTGATTCCGCCAGGGCCTCTCCCTCCTCCGGGGAACTCAGGGGCTTCCCTCTCCTCCGGGGCCTCCGCCGGATCTTCCCCCACTTCCGGGGAACTCGGCGGGGCTTCCCCCTCCCCCGAAGATCTCGGCGGGGCTTCCCTCTCCTCCAGAGAACTCGCCGGAGCTACCCCCACCTCCGGGGAACTCAGGGGCTTATCCTACCTCCGCAGAACTCCGCGGGGCTTATTCCCCCTCCGGGGCCTCCGCCGGGGCTACCCCCTTCTCCAGCGACTCCACCGGGGCCTCTCCCTTCTCCTGGAAATTTAGGGGCTTCCCTCGCCTCCGGGGCCTCCGCCGGGGCTTCCCCCTCCTCCGGGGCCCCCGCAGGGGCTTCCATATCCTCCGAGGAACTAGGCGGGGCTTCCCCCTCCTCTTGGGCATTCGCCGGGGCTTCCCCCTCCTCTTGGGCATTCGCCGGGGCTTCCCCCTCCTCTGGGGAAATTGGCGGGGCTTTTCCTCCTCCGGGGCCTCCGCCAGGGCTTCCGCCTCCTCCGGGGCCTCCGCCGGGGCTTCCCCCTCCTCAAAAGAACTCGGCGGTGCTTCCCCCTTCTCCAGGGACTCCGCCGGGGCTTCCCCCTTCTTCAGGGACTCCGCCGGGGCTTCCCCCTCCTTCGGGGAACTCAGGGACTTTCCCCACCACCGCAGAACTCGGCGGGGCTTCCCCCTCCTCCAGGGACTCCGCCGGGGCTTCCCCCTCCTATAAGGAACTCGGCGGGGCGTCCCTCTTCTCCAGGGACACCGCCTTTGCTTCCCCTTCCTCCAGGGACTCCGCCGGGGCTTCCCTCTCCTCAGGGAAACTAAGCGGGGCTTCCCCCTCCTCCGGGGAACTCGGGGGGCTTCCCCTTCCTGCGGGGAACTCGGCGGGGCTTCCCCCTCCTTCGGGGAACTCGGCGGGGTGTCCCCCTCCTCCGGGGAACTCAGGGGCTTCCCCCTCCCCCGAGGAACTTGGCGGAGCTTCCCTCTCCTCCGGGGCCTCCGCCGGGGCTTCCCTTTCCTTCGGGCCACCGCCGGTGCTTCACCCTCCTCCGGGGAACTCAGGGGCTTCCCCCTTCTCCAGGGACTCCGCCGGGGCTTCTTCCTCCTCCGGGGAACTCGGCGGGGCTTCCCGCTCCTCCAGGGACTCCGTTGGGGCTTCCCCCTCCTCCGGCGAACTCGGCGGGGCTTCCCCCTACTCCAGGGACTCCGCCGATGCTACCCCCTCCTCCGAGGAACTCAGGGGCTTCCCCCTCCTCCGGGGAACTCGGCGGGGCTTCCCTCTCCTCCGGGGCCTCCGCCGGGGCTTCTCGCTCATTCGGGGCCTCCGCCGGGGCTTTCCCCTCCTCCGGGGAACACGGCGGGGCTTCCCCGTCCTCCGAGGCCTCCGCCGGGTCTTCCCCCTCCTCCGAGGAACTCAGGGGCTTCCCCCTCCTCCAGGGACTCCGCCGGGGCTTCCCCCTCCTCCGAAGAACTAGGCGGGACTTCCGCCTACTCCGAAACCCCCGCCGGGGCTTCCCCCTCCTCCGAGGAACTCAGGGGCTTCCCCCTTCTCCAGGGACTCCGCCTGGGCTTCCCCCACTTCCGGGGATCTCGGCGGTGTTTCCTCCTCCGCCAGGGACTCCGCCGGGGCTTCCCCCTCCTCCGGGGAACTGGGCGGGGCTTCCCCCTCCGCCAGGGACTCCGCCGGGGCTTCCCCCTCCTCCGGAAAACTCGGCGGGGCTTCCCTCACCTCCGGCAAACTCAGCAGGGCTTCCCCCACTTCCGGGGAACCTGGCGGGTCTCCCTCCCCCAGGGCCTCCGCCGGGGCTTCCCCCTCATTTGGGGCCACCGCCTTGGCTTCCCCCTCCTTCGGGGAACTCGGCAAGGCTTCCCCCTTCTCCGGGGACTCCGCCGGGGCTTCCCCTTCCCCCGGACAACTCTGGGGCTTCACCCTCCTCCAGGGACTCCGCCGGGGCTTCCCCCTCCACCGGGGAACTAGGCGGTACTTTCGCCTCCTCCGAGACCTCCGCCGGGGCTTCCACCTCCTCCGAGGAACTCAGGGGCTTCCCTCTTCTCCAGGGACTCCGCCGGGGCTTCCTTCTCCTCCGGGGAGCTCGGCGGGGCTTCCCCCTCCGCCAGGGACTCCGCGGGGCTTCCCCCTCCTCTAAGGAACTCGGCGGGGCGTCCCTCTTCACCAGGGACACCGCCTTTGCTTCCCCTTCCTCCAGGCACTCCGCCGGGGCTTCCCTCTCCTCAGGGAAACTAAGCGGGGCTTCCCCCTCCTCCGGGGAACTCGGGGGGGCTTCCCCTTCCTGCGGGGAACTCGGCGGGGCTTCCCCCTCCCCCGAAGAACTCGGCGGAGCTTCCCTCTCCTCCGGGGCCTCCGCCGGGGCTTCTCGCTCATTCAAGGCCTCCGCCGGGGCTTTCCCCTCCTCCGTGGAACACGGCGGGGCTTCCCCCTCCTCCGGGGCCTCCGCCGGAGCTTCCCTTTCCTTCGGGCCTCCGCCGGTGCTTCACCCTCCTCCGGGGAACTCAGGGGCTTCCCCCTCCAACAGGGACTCCGCCGGGGCCTCCCCCTCCTCCGGGGAATTCAGCGGGGCTTCCAACTCCTCCGGGAAACTCAGGGGCTTTTCCTCCTCATGGAACACCGCCGGGGCTTCCCCCTCCTCCAGGGAACTCGGCGGGGCTTCCTCCTCCGGCAGGGACTCCGCCGGGGCTTCCCCCTCCTCCGGGGAACTCGGCGGGGCTTCCCCCTTCGCCAGGGACTCTGCCGGGGCTTCCCCCTCCTCCGGGGAACTCGGTGGGGCTTCCTTATCCTCTGGGGCCTCCGCAGGGGCTTCCCCCTCCTCCGGGAAACTCGGCGGGGTTTCCCCCTTCTCCGGGGAACTTGGCGGGGCTTTCCCCTCCTCCGGGGCCTCCGCCGGGGCTTCCCCCTCCTCCGGGGAACTAGGCGGGACTTCTGCCTCCTCCGAGGCCTCCGCCGGGGCTTCCCCCTCCTCCGAGGAACTCAGGGGCTTCCACCTCCTCCAGTGACTCCGCCGGGGCTTCCCCCTCCTCCGGGGAACTTGGCGGGACTTCCCCCTCCTCCGGGGAACTAGGCGGGACTTCAGCATTCTCCGAGGCCTCCGCCGGGGCTTCCCCCTCCTCCGGGGAACTAGGCGGGACTTCCGCCTCCTCCGAGGCCTCCGCCGGGCCTTCCCCCTTCTCCGAGGAACTCGGGGGCTTCCCACTTCTCAAGGGACTCCACCGGGGCTTTCCCCTCCAACAGGGACTCCGCCGGGGCTTCCCCCTTCTCCGGGGAATTCGGCGGGGCTTCCCCCTTCTCCGGGGAACTAGGCGGGACTTCAGCATCCTCCGAGGCCTCCGCCGGGGCTTCCCACTCCTCCGGGGAACTGGGCGGGGCTTCCCCCTCCGCCAGGGACTCCGCCGGGGCTTCCCCCTCCTCCGGGGAACTCGGCGGGGCTTCCCCCTTCGCCAGGGACTCTGCCGGGGCTTCCCCCTCCTCCGGGGAACTCGGTGGGGCTTCCTTATCCTCTGGGGCCTCCGCAGGGGCTTCCCCCTCCTCCGGGAAACTCGGCGGGGTTTCCCCCTTCTCCGGGGAACTTGGCGGGGCTTTCCCCTTCTCCGGGGCCTCCGCCGGGGCTTCCCCCTCCTCCGGGGAACTAGGCGGGACTTCTGCCTCCTCCGAGGCCTCCGCCGGGGCTTCCCCCTCCTCCGAGGAACTCAGGGGCTTCCCCCTCCTCCAGTGACTCCGCCGGGGCTTCCCCCTCCTCCGGGGAACTTGGCGGGACTTCCCCCTCCTCCGGGGAACTAGGCGTGACTTCAGCATCCTCCGAGGCCTCCGCCGGGGCTTCCCCCTCCTCCGGGGAACTAGGCGGGACTTCCGCCTCCTCCGAGGCCTCCGCCGGGCCTTCCCCCTTCTCCGAGGAACTCGGGGGCTTCCCACTTCTCAAGGGACTCCACCGGGGCTTCCCCCTCCAACAGGGACTCCGCCGGGGCTTCCCCCTTCTCCGGGGAATTCGGCGGGGCTTCCCCCTTCTCCGGGGAACTAGGCGGGACTTCAGCATCCTCCGAGGCCTCCGCCGGGGCTTCCCCCTCCACCGGGGAACTAGGCGGGACTTCCGCCTCCTCCGAGGCCTCCGCCGGGCCTTCCCTCTCCTCCGAGGAACTCAGGGGCTTCCCCCTCCTCCAGGGACTCCGCCGGGGCTTCCCCCCCACCGGGGAACTCAGGGGCTTTCCCCTTCTCCAGGGACACCGCCGGGGCTTCCCCCTCCTCTAAGGAACTCGGCGGGGCGTCCCTCTTCACCAGGGACACCGCCTTTGCTTCCCCTTCCTCCATGGACTCCGCCGGGGCTTCCCTCTCCTCAGGGAAACTAAGCGGGGCTTCCCCCTCCTCCGGGGAACTCGGGGGGGCTTCCCCTTCCTGCGGGGAACTCGGCGGGGCTTCCCCCTCCTTCGGGGAACTCGGCGGGGTGTCCCCCTCCTCCGGGGAACTCAGGGGCTTCCCTCTCCTCCGGGGCCTCCGCCGGGGCTTTCCCCTCCTCCGGGGAACTCGGCGGGGCTTCCCCCTCCCCCGAAGAACTCGGCGGAGCTTCCCTCTCCTCCGGGGCCTCCGCCGGGGCTTCTCGCTCATTCAAGGCCTCCGCCGGGGCTTTCCCCTCCACCGTGGAACACGGCGGGGCTTCCCCCTCCTCCGGGGCTTCCGCCGGAGCTTCCCTTTCCTTCGGGCCTCCGCCGGTGCTTCACCCTCCTCCGGGGAACTCAGGGGCTTCCCCCTCCAACAGGGACTCCGCCGGGGCATCCCCCTCCTCCGGGGAATTCAGCGGGGCTTCCAACTCCTCCGGGAAACTCAGGGGCTTTTCCTCCTCATGGAACACCGCCGGGGCTTCCCCCTCCTCCAGGGAACTCGGCGGGGCTTCCTCCTCCGGCAGGGACTCCGCCGGGGCTTCCCCCTCCTCCTGGGAACTCGGCGGGGCTTCCCCCTTCGCCAGGGACTCTGCCGGGGCTTCCCCCTCCTCCGGGGAACTCGGTGGGGCTTCCTTATCCTCTGGGGCCTCCGCAGGGGCTTCCCCCTCCTCCGGGAAACTCGGCGGGGTTTCCCCCTTCTCCGGGGAACTTGGCGGGGCTTTCCCCTCCTCCGGGGCCTCCGCCGGGGCTTCCCCCTCCTCCGGGGAACTAGGCGGGACTTCTGCCTCCTCCGAGGCCTCCGCCGGGGCTTCCCCCTCCTCCGAGGAACTCAGGGGCTTCCCCCTCCTCCAGTGACTCCGCCGGGGCTTCCCCCTCCTCCGGGGAACTTGGCGGGACTTCCCCCTCCTCCGGGGAACTAGGCGTGACTTCAGCATCCTCCGAGGCCTCCGCCGGGGCTTCCCCCTCCTCCGGGGAACTAGGCGGGACTTCCGCCTCCTCCGAGGCCTCCGCCGGGCCTTCCCCCTTCTCCGAGGAACTCGGGGGCTTCCCACTTCTCAAGGGACTCCACCGGGGCTTCCCCCTCCAACAGGGACTCCGCCGGGGCTTCCCCCTTCTCCGGGGAATTCGGCGGGGCTTCCCCCTTCTCCGGGGAACTAGGCGGGACTTCAGCATCCTCCGAGGCCTCCGCCGGGGCTTCCCCCTCCACCGGGGAACTAGGCGGGACTTCCGCCTCCTCCGAGGCCTCCGCCGGGCCTTCCCTCTCCTCCGAGGAACTCAGGGGCTTCCCCCTCCTCCAGGGACTCCGCCGGGGCTTCCCCCCCACCGGGGAACTCAGGGGCTTTCCCCTTCTCCAGGGACACCGCCGGGGCTTCCCCCTCCTCCGAGGAACTTGGCGGGGCTTACCCCTTCTCCAGGTACTCCGCCGGAGCTTCCCCCTCCTCCGGGGAACTAGGCGGGTCTTCTACCTCCGCCAGGTACTCCGCCGGGGCTTCCCCCTCCTCTAGAGACTCCGCCGGGACTTCCCCATCCTTCGGGGAATTCGGCGGGGCTTCCCCCTCCTCCGGGGAACTGAGAGGTTTCCCCCTCCTCCAGGACCTCCGCCAGGGTTTCCCCCTTCACCGGGGAACTAGGCGGGACTTCCGCCTCTTCCGAGGCCTCCGCCGGGGCTTCCCCCTCCTCCGAGGAACTCAGGGGCTTCCCCCTCCTCCGTGGAATTTAGGGGCTTTTCCTCCTCTAGGAACACCGCCGGGGTTTCCCCCTCCTCCGGGGAACTAGGAGGGACTTCCGCCTCCTCCGAGGCCTCCGCCGGGGTTTTCCCCTCCTCCGAGGAACTCAGGGGCTTCCCCCTTCTCCAGGGACTCCGCCGGGGCTTGCCCTCCTCCGGGGAACTCGGCGGGGTTTCCCCCTCATCCGGGGCCGCCGCCTGGGCTTCCCCCTCCTCCGGGACAACCGCCGGGGCTTCCCCCTCCTCCGGGGAACTCAGGGGCTTTCCCTTTCTCCAGGGACACCGCCGGGGCTTCCCCCTCCTTTGAGGAACTTGGCGTGGCTTACCCCTACACCGGGGAACTCAGGGGCTTCACCCTCCTTCAGGGACTCCGCCGGGGCGTCCTCCTCCTCCGGGGAACTAGGCGGGACTTTCGCTTCCTCCGAGGGCTCCTCCGGGCCTTCCCTCTCCTCCGAGGAACTCAGCGTTTTCCCCTTCCTCCAGGGACTCCGCCGGGGCTTCTTCCTCCACCAGGGAACTATGCGGGACTTCCGCCTACTCCGAGGCCTCCGCTGGGGCTTCCCCCTTCTCCGAGGAACTCAGGGGCTTCCCCCTCCTCCAGGTACTCCGCCGTAGCTTCCCCCTCCTCCGGGGAACTAGGCGGGTCTTCTACTTCCGCCAGGGACTCCGCCGGGGCTTCCCCATCCTTCGGGGAATTCGGCGGGGCTTCTTCCTCCTCCGGGGAACTGAGAGGCTCCTTCCTCCTCCAGGAACTCCGCCAGGGTTTCCCCCTCCACCGGGGAACTAGGCGGGACTTCCGCCTCCTCCGAGGCCATCGCCGGGCCTTCCCACTTCTTCGAGGAACTCATGGGCTTCCCCCTCTTCCGAGGAACTCGGCGGGGCTTCCCCCTCTTCCAGGGAAATCGGCAGGGCTTCCCCCTTCTCCAGGGACTCAGCCGGGGCTTCCCCCTACTCCGGGGAACTCGGCGGGGCTTCCCCCTCCGCCAGGGACTCCGCCGGGGCTTCCCCCTTCTTCAGGGACTCCGCCGGGGCTTCCCCCTCCTTCGGGGAACTCAAAGACTTTCCCCACCACCGCAGAACTCGGCAGGGCTTTCCCCTTCTACGGGGCCTCCGCCGGGGCTTCGCACGCCTCCAGTGATTCCGCCAGGGCCTCTCCCTCCTCCGGGGAACTCAGGGGCTTCCCTCTCCTCCGGGGCCTCCGCCGGATCTTCCCCCACTTCCGGGGAACTCGGCGGGGCTTCCCCCTCCCCCGAAGATCTCGGCGGGGCTTCCCTCTCCTCCAGAGAACTCGCCGGAGCTACCCCCACCTCCGGGGAACTCAGGGGCTTATCCTACCTCCGCAGAACTCCGCGGGGCTTATTCCCCCTCCGGGGCCTCCGCCGGGGCTACCCCCTTCTCCAGCGACTCCACCGGGGCCTCTCCCTTCTCCTGGAAATTTAGGGGCTTCCCTCGCCTCCGGGGCCTCCGCCGGGGCTTCCCCCTCCTCCGGGGCCCCCGCAGGGGCTTCCATATCCTCCGAGGAACTAGGCGGGGCTTCCCCCTCCTCTTGGGCATTCGCCGGGGCTTCCCCCTCCTCTTGGGCATTCGCCGGGGCTTCCCCCTCCTCTGGGGAAATTGGCGGGGCTTTTCCTCCTCCGGGGCCTCCGCCAGGGCTTCCGCCTCCTCCGGGGCCTCCGCCGGGGCTTCCCCCTCCTCAAAAGAACTCGGCGGTGCTTCCCCCTTCTCCAGGGACTCCGCCGGGGCTTCCCCCTTCTTCAGGGACTCCGCCGGGGCTTCCCCCTCCTTCGGGGAACTCAGGGACTTTCCCCACCACCGCAGAACTCGGCGGGGCTTCCCCCTCCTCCAGGGACTCCGCCGGGGCTTCCCCCTCCTATAAGGAACTCGGCGGGGCGTCCCTCTTCTCCAGGGACACCGCCTTTGCTTCCCCTTCCTCCAGGGACTCCGCCGGGGCTTCCCTCTCCTCAGGGAAACTAAGCGGGGCTTCCCCCTCCTCCGGGGAACTCGGGGGGCTTCCCCTTCCTGCGGGGAACTCGGCGGGGCTTCCCCCTCCTTCGGGGAACTCGGCGGGGTGTCCCCCTCCTCCGGGGAACTCAGGGGCTTCCCCCTCCCCCGAGGAACTTGGCGGAGCTTCCCTCTCCTCCGGGGCCTCCGCCGGGGCTTCCCTTTCCTTCGGGCCACCGCCGGTGCTTCACCCTCCTCCGGGGAACTCAGGGGCTTCCCCCTTCTCCAGGGACTCCGCCGGGGCTTCTTCCTCCTCCGGGGAACTCGGCGGGGCTTCCCGCTCCTCCAGGGACTCCGTTGGGGCTTCCCCCTCCTCCGGCGAACTCGGCGGGGCTTCCCCCTACTCCAGGGACTCCGCCGATGCTACCCCCTCCTCCGAGGAACTCAGGGGCTTCCCCCTCCTCCGGGGAACTCGGCGGGGCTTCCCTCTCCTCCGGGGCCTCCGCCGGGGCTTCTCGCTCATTCGGGGCCTCCGCCGGGGCTTTCCCCTCCTCCGGGGAACACGGCGGGGCTTCCCCCTCCTCCGAGGCCTCCGCCGGGTCTTCCCCCTCCTCCGAGGAACTCAGGGGCTTCCCCCTCCTCCAGGGACTCCGCCGGGGCTTCCCCCTCCTCCGAAGAACTAGGCGGGACTTCCGCCTACTCCGAAACCCCCGCCGGGGCTTCCCCCTCCTCCGAGGAACTCAGGGGCTTCCCCCTTCTCCAGGGACTCCGCCTGGGCTTCCCCCACTTCCGGGGATCTCGGCGGTGTTTCCTCCTCCGCCAGGGACTCCGCCGGGGCTTCCCCCTCCTCCGGGGAACTGGGCGGGGCTTCCCCCTCCGCCAGGGACTCCGCCGGGGCTTCCCCCTCCTCCGGAAAACTCGGCGGGGCTTCCCTCACCTCCGGCAAACTCAGCAGGGCTTCCCCCACTTCCGGGGAACCTGGCGGGTCTCCCTCCCCCAGGGCCTCCGCCGGGGCTTCCCCCTCATTTGGGGCCACCGCCTTGGCTTCCCCCTCCTTCGGGGAACTCGGCAAGGCTTCCCCCTTCTCCGGGGACTCCGCCGGGGCTTCCCCTTCCCCCGGACAACTCTGGGGCTTCACCCTCCTCCAGGGACTCCGCCGGGGCTTCCCCCTCCACCGGGGAACTAGGCGGTACTTTCGCCTCCTCCGAGACCTCCGCCGGGGCTTCCACCTCCTCCGAGGAACTCAGGGGCTTCCCTCTTCTCCAGGGACTCCGCCGGGGCTTCCTTCTCCTCCGGGGAGCTCGGCGGGGCTTCCCCCTCCGCCAGGGACTCCGCGGGGCTTCCCCCTCCTCTAAGGAACTCGGCGGGGCGTCCCTCTTCACCAGGGACACCGCCTTTGCTTCCCCTTCCTCCAGGCACTCCGCCGGGGCTTCCCTCTCCTCAGGGAAACTAAGCGGGGCTTCCCCCTCCTCCGGGGAACTCGGGGGGGCTTCCCCTTCCTGCGGGGAACTCGGCGGGGCTTCCCCCTCCCCCGAAGAACTCGGCGGAGCTTCCCTCTCCTCCGGGGCCTCCGCCGGGGCTTCTCGCTCATTCAAGGCCTCCGCCGGGGCTTTCCCCTCCTCCGTGGAACACGGCGGGGCTTCCCCCTCCTCCGGGGCCTCCGCCGGAGCTTCCCTTTCCTTCGGGCCTCCGCCGGTGCTTCACCCTCCTCCGGGGAACTCAGGGGCTTCCCCCTCCAACAGGGACTCCGCCGGGGCCTCCCCCTCCTCCGGGGAATTCAGCGGGGCTTCCAACTCCTCCGGGAAACTCAGGGGCTTTTCCTCCTCATGGAACACCGCCGGGGCTTCCCCCTCCTCCAGGGAACTCGGCGGGGCTTCCTCCTCCGGCAGGGACTCCGCCGGGGCTTCCCCCTCCTCCGGGGAACTCGGCGGGGCTTCCCCCTTCGCCAGGGACTCTGCCGGGGCTTCCCCCTCCTCCGGGGAACTCGGTGGGGCTTCCTTATCCTCTGGGGCCTCCGCAGGGGCTTCCCCCTCCTCCGGGAAACTCGGCGGGGTTTCCCCCTTCTCCGGGGAACTTGGCGGGGCTTTCCCCTCCTCCGGGGCCTCCGCCGGGGCTTCCCCCTCCTCCGGGGAACTAGGCGGGACTTCTGCCTCCTCCGAGGCCTCCGCCGGGGCTTCCCCCTCCTCCGAGGAACTCAGGGGCTTCCACCTCCTCCAGTGACTCCGCCGGGGCTTCCCCCTCCTCCGGGGAACTTGGCGGGACTTCCCCCTCCTCCGGGGAACTAGGCGGGACTTCAGCATTCTCCGAGGCCTCCGCCGGGGCTTCCCCCTCCTCCGGGGAACTAGGCGGGACTTCCGCCTCCTCCGAGGCCTCCGCCGGGCCTTCCCCCTTCTCCGAGGAACTCGGGGGCTTCCCACTTCTCAAGGGACTCCACCGGGGCTTTCCCCTCCAACAGGGACTCCGCCGGGGCTTCCCCCTTCTCCGGGGAATTCGGCGGGGCTTCCCCCTTCTCCGGGGAACTAGGCGGGACTTCAGCATCCTTCGGGGAACTCGGCGGGGTGTCCCCCTCCTCCGGGGAACTCAGGGGCTTCCCCCTCCCCCGAGGAACTTGGCGGAGCTTCCCTCTCCTCCGGGGCCTCCGCCGGGGCTTCCCTTTCCTTCGGGCCACCGCCGGTGCTTCACCCTCCTCCGGGGAACTCAGGGGCTTCCCCCTTCTCCAGGGACTCCGCCGGGGCTTCTTCCTCCTCCGGGGAACTCGGCGGGGCTTCCCGCTCCTCCAGGGACTCCGTTGGGGCTTCCCCCTCCTCCGGCGAACTCGGCGGGGCTTCCCCCTACTCCAGGGACTCCGCCGATGCTACCCCCTCCTCCGAGGAACTCAGGGGCTTCCCCCTCCTCCGGGGAACTCGGCGGGGCTTCCCTCTCCTCCGGGGCCTCCGCCGGGGCTTCTCGCTCATTCGGGGCCTCCGCCGGGGCTTTCCCCTCCTCCGGGGAACACGGCGGGGCTTCCCCCTCCTCCGAGGCCTCCGCCGGGTCTTCCCCCTCCTCCGAGGAACTCAGGGGCTTCCCCCTCCTCCAGGGACTCCGCCGGGGCTTCCCCCTCCTCCGAAGAACTAGGCGGGACTTCCGCCTACTCCGAAACCCCCGCCGGGGCTTCCCCCTCCTCCGAGGAACTCAGGGGCTTCCCCCTTCTCCAGGGACTCCGCCTGGGCTTCCCCCACTTCCGGGGATCTCGGCGGTGTTTCCTCCTCCGCCAGGGACTCCGCCGGGGCTTCCCCCTCCTCCGGGGAACTGGGCGGGGCTTCCCCCTCCGCCAGGGACTCCGCCGGGGCTTCCCCCTCCTCCGGAAAACTCGGCGGGGCTTCCCTCACCTCCGGCAAACTCAGCAGGGCTTCCCCCACTTCCGGGGAACCTGGCGGGTCTCCCTCCCCCAGGGCCTCCGCCGGGGCTTCCCCCTCATTTGGGGCCACCGCCTTGGCTTCCCCCTCCTTCGGGGAACTCGGCAAGGCTTCCCCCTTCTCCGGGGACTCCGCCGGGGCTTCCCCTTCCCCCGGAGAACTCTGGGGCTTCACCCTCCTCCAGGGACTCCGCCGGGGCTTCCCCCTCCACCGGGGAACTAGGCGGTACTTTCGCCTCCTCCGAGACCTCCGCCGGGGCTTCCACCTCCTCCGAGGAACTCAGGGGCTTCCCTCTTCTCCAGGGACTCCGCCGGGGCTTCCTTCTCCTCCGGGGAGCTCGGCGGGGCTTCCCCCTCCGCCAGGGACTCCGCGGGGCTTCCCCCTCCTCTAAGGAACTCGGCGGGGCGTCCCTCTTCACCAGGGACACCGCCTTTGCTTCCCCTTCCTCCAGGCACTCCGCCGGGGCTTCCCTCTCCTCAGGGAAACTAAGCGGGGCTTCCCCCTCCTCCGGGGAACTCGGCGGAGCTTCCCTCTCCTCCGGGGCCTCCGCCGGAGCTTCCCTTTCCTTCGGGCCTCCGCCGGTGCTTCACCCTCCTCCGGGGAACTCAGGGGCTTCCCCCTCCAACAGGGACTCCGCCGGGGCCTCCCCCTTCTCCGGGGAATTCGGCGGGGCTTCCCCCTTCTCCGGGGAACTAGGCGGGACTTCAGCATCCTCCGAGGCCTCCGCCGGGGCTTCCCACTCCTCCGGGGAACTGGGCGGGGCTTCCCCCTCCGCCAGGGACTCCGCCGGGGCTTCCCCCTCCTCCGGGGAACTCGGCGGGGCTTCCCCCTTCGCCAGGGACTCTGCCGGGGCTTCCCCCTCCTCCGGGGAACTCGGTGGGGCTTCCTTATCCTCTGGGGCCTCCGCAGGGGCTTCCCCCTCCTCCGGGAAACTCGGCGGGGTTTCCCCCTTCTCCGGGGAACTTGGCGGGGCTTTCCCCTTCTCCGGGGCCTCCGCCGGGGCTTCCCCCTCCTCCGGGGAACTAGGCGGGACTTCTGCCTCCTCCGAGGCCTCCGCCGGGGCTTCCCCCTCCTCCGAGGAACTCAGGGGCTTCCCCCTCCTCCAGTGACTCCGCCGGGGCTTCCCCCTCCTCCGGGGAACTTGGCGGGACTTCCCCCTCCTCCGGGGAACTAGGCGGGACTTCAGCATTCTCCGAGGCCTCCGCCGGGGCTTCCCCCTCCTCCGGGGAACTAGGCGGGACTTCCGCCTCCTCCGAGGCCTCCGCCGGGCCTTCCCCCTTCTCCGAGGAACTCGGGGGCTTCCCACTTCTCAAGGGACTCCACCGGGGCTTCCCCCTCCAACAGGGACTCCGCCGGGGCTTCCCCCTTCTCCGGGGAATTCGGCGGGGCTTCCCCCTTCTCCGGGGAACTAGGCGGGACTTCAGCATCCTCCGAGGCCTCCGCCGGGGCTTCCCACTCCTCCGGGGAACTGGGCGGGGCTTCCCCCTCCGCCAGGGACTCCGCCGGGGCTTCCCCCACCTCCGGAAAACTCGGCGGGGCTTCCCTCACCTCCGGCAAACTCAGCAGGGCTTCCCCCACTTCCGGGGAACCTGGCGGGTCTCCCTCCCCCAGGGCCTCCGCCGGGGCTTCCCCCTCATTTGGGGCCACCGCCTTGGCTTCCCCCTCCTTCGGGGAACTCGGCAAGGCTTCCCCCTTCTCCGGGGACTCCGCCGGGGCTTCCCCTTCCCCCGGAGAACTAGGCGGTACTTTCGCCTCCTCCGAGACCTCCGCCGGGGCTTCCACCTCCTCCGAGGAACTCAGGGGCTTCCCTCTTCTCCAGGGACTCCGCCGGGGCTTCCTTCTCCTCCGGGGAGCTCGGCGGGGCTTCCCCCTCCGCCAGGGACTCCGCGGGGCTTCCCCCTCCTCTAAGGAACTCGGCGGGGCGTCCCTCTTCACCAGGGACACCGCCTTTGCTTTTCCTTCCTCCATGGACTCCGCCGGGGCTTCCCTCTCCTCAGGGAAACTAAGCGGGGCTTCCCCCTCCTCCGGGGAACTCGGGGGGGCTTCCCCTTCCTGCGGGGAACTCGGCGGGGCTTCCCCCTCCTTCGGGGAACTCGGCGGGGTGTCCCCCTCCTCCGGGGAACTCAGGGGCTTCCCTCTCCTCCGGGGCCTCCGCCGGGGCTTTCCCCTCCTCCGGGGAACTCGGCGGGGCTTCCCCCTCCCCCGAAGAACTCGGCGGAGCTTCCCTCTCCTCCGGGGCCTCCGCCGGGGCTTCTCGCTCATTCAAGGCCTCCGCCGGGGCTTTCCCCTCCACCGTGGAACACGGCGGGGCTTCCCCCTCCTCCGGGGCTTCCGCCGGAGCTTCCCTTTCCTTCGGGCCTCCGCCGGTGCTTCACCCTCCTCCGGGGAACTCAGGGGCTTCCCCCTCCAACAGGGACTCCGCCGGGGCATCCCCCTCCTCCGGGGAATTCAGCGGGGCTTCCAACTCCTCCGGGAAACTCAGGGGCTTTTCCTCCTCATGGAACACCGCCGGGGCTTCCCCCTCCTCCAGGGAACTCGGCGGGGCTTCCTCCTCCGGCAGGGACTCCGCCGGGGCTTCCCCCTCCTCCGGGGAACTCGGCGGGGCTTCCCCCTTCGCCAGGGACTCTGCCGGGGCTTCCCCCTCCTCCGGGGAACTCGGTGGGGCTTCCTTATCCTCTGGGGCCTCCGCAGGGGCTTCCCCCTCCTCCGGGAAACTCGGCGGGGTTTCCCCCTTCTCCGGGGAACTTGGCGGGGCTTTCCCCTCCTCCGGGGCCTCCGCCGGGGCTTCCCCCTCCTCCGGGGAACTAGGCGGGACTTCTGCCTCCTCCGAGGCCTCCGCCGGGGCTTCCCCCTCCTCCGAGGAACTCAGGGGCTTCCCCCTCCTCCAGTGACTCCGCCGGGGCTTCCCCCTCCTCCGGGGAACTTGGCGGGAATTCCCCCTCCTCCGGGGAACTAGGCGTGACTTCAGCATCCTCCGAGGCCTCCGCCGGGGCTTCCCCCTCCTCCGGGGAACTAGGCGGGAATCCCGCCTCCTCCGAGGCCTCCGCCGGGCCTTCCCCCTTCTCCGAGGAACTCGGGGGCTTCCCACTTCTCAAGGGACTCCACCGGGGCTTCCCCCTCCAACAGGGACTCCGCCGGGGCTTCCCCCTTCTCCGGGGAATTCGGCGGGGCTTCCCCCTTCTCCGGGGAACTAGGCGGGACTTCAGCATCCTCCGAGGCCTCCGCCGGGGCTTCCCCCTCCACCGGGGAACTAGGCGGGACTTCCGCCTCCTCCGAGGCCTCCGCCGGGCCTTCCCTCTCCTCCGAGGAACTCAGGGGCTTCCCCCTCCTCCAGGGACTCCGCCGGGGCTTCCCCCCCACCGGGGAACTCAGGGGCTTTCCCCTTCTCCAGGGACACCGCCGGGGCTTCCCCCTCCTCCGGAAAACTCGGCGGGGCTTCCCTCACCTCCGGCAAACTCAGCAGGGCTTCCCCCACTTCCGGGGAACCTGGCGGGTCTCCCTCCCCCAGGGCCTCCGCCGGGGCTTCCCCCTCATTTGGGGCCACCGCCTTGGCTTCCCCCTCCTTCGGGGAACTCGGCAAGGCTTCCCCCTTCTCCGGGGACTCCGCCGGGGCTTCCCCTTCCCCCGGAGAACTCTGGGGCTTCACCCTCCTCCAGGGACTCCGCCGGGGCTTCCCCCTCCACCGGGGAACTAGGCGGTACTTTCGCCTCCTCCGAGACCTCCGCCGGGGCTTCCACCTCCTCCGAGGAACTCAGGGGCTTCCCTCTTCTCCAGGGACTCCGCCGGGGCTTCCTTCTCCTCCGGGGAGCTCGGCGGGGCTTCCCCCTCCGCCAGGGACTCCGCGGGGCTTCCCCCTCCTCTAAGGAACTCGGCGGGGCGTCCCTCTTCACCAGGGACACCGCCTTTGCTTCCCCTTCCTCCAGGCACTCCGCCGGGGCTTCCCTCTCCTCAGGGAAACTAAGCGGGGCTTCCCCCTCCTCCGGGGAACTCGGGGGGGCTTCCCCTTCCTGCGGGGAACTCGGCGGGGCTTCCCCCTCCCCCGAAGAACTCGGCGGAGCTTCCCTCTCCTCCGGGGCCTCCGCCGGGGCTTCTCGCTCATTCAAGGCCTCCGCCGGGGCTTTCCCCTCCTCCGTGGAACACGGCGGGGCTTCCCCCTCCTCCGGGGCCTCCGCCGGAGCTTCCCTTTCCTTCGGGCCTCCGCCGGTGCTTCACCCTCCTCCGGGGAACTCAGGGGCTTCCCCCTCCAACAGGGACTCCGCCGGGGCCTCCCCCTCCTCCGGGGAATTCAGCGGGGCTTCCAACTCCTCCGGGAAACTCAGGGGCTTTTCCTCCTCATGGAACACCGCCGGGGCTTCCCCCTCCTCCAGGGAACTCGGCGGGGCTTCCTCCTCCGGCAGGGACTCCGCCGGGGCTTCCCCCTCCTCCGGGGAACTCGGCGGGGCTTCCCCCTTCGCCAGGGACTCTGCCGGGGCTTCCCCCTCCTCCGGGGAACTCGGTGGGGCTTCCTTATCCTCTGGGGCCTCCGCAGGGGCTTCCCCCTCCTCCGGGAAACTCGGCGGGGTTTCCCCCTTCTCCGGGGAACTTGGCGGGGCTTTCCCCTCCTCCGGGGCCTCCGCCGGGGCTTCCCCCTCCTCCGGGGAACTAGGCGGGACTTCTGCCTCCTCCGAGGCCTCCGCCGGGGCTTCCCCCTCCTCCGAGGAACTCAGGGGCTTCCACCTCCTCCAGTGACTCCGCCGGGGCTTCCCCCTCCTCCGGGGAACTTGGCGGGACTTCCCCCTCCTCCGGGGAACTAGGCGGGACTTCAGCATTCTCCGAGGCCTCCGCCGGGGCTTCCCCCTCCTCCGGGGAACTAGGCGGGACTTCCGCCTCCTCCGAGGCCTCCGCCGGGCCTTCCCCCTTCTCCGAGGAACTCGGGGGCTTCCCACTTCTCAAGGGACTCCACCGGGGCTTTCCCCTCCAACAGGGACTCCGCCGGGGCTTCCCCCTTCTCCGGGGAATTCGGCGGGGCTTCCCCCTTCTCCGGGGAACTAGGCGGGACTTCAGCATCCTCCGAGGCCTCCGCCGGGGCTTCCCACTCCTCCGGGGAACTGGGCGGGGCTTCCCCCTCCGCCAGGGACTCCGCCGGGGCTTCCCCCTCCTCCGGGGAACTCGGCGGGGCTTCCCCCTTCGCCAGGGACTCTGCCGGGGCTTCCCCCTCCTCCGGGGAACTCGGTGGGGCTTCCTTATCCTCTGGGGCCTCCGCAGGGGCTTCCCCCTCCTCCGGGAAACTCGGCGGGGTTTCCCCCTTCTCCGGGGAACTTGGCGGGGCTTTCCCCTTCTCCGGGGCCTCCGCCGGGGCTTCCCCCTCCTCCGGGGAACTAGGCGGGACTTCTGCCTCCTCCGAGGCCTCCGCCGGGGCTTCCCCCTCCTCCGAGGAACTCAGGGGCTTCCCCCTCCTCCAGTGACTCCGCCGTGGCTTCCCCCTCCTCCGGGGAACTTGGCGGGACTTCCCCCTCCTCCGGGGAACTAGGCGGGACTTCAGCATTCTCCGAGGCCTCCGCCGGGGCTTCCCCCTCCTCCGGGGAACTAGGCGGGACTTCCGCCTCCTCCGAGGCCTCCGCCGGGCCTTCCCCCTTCTCCGAGGAACTCGGGGGCTTCCCACTTCTCAAGGGACTCCACCGGGGCTTCCCCCTCCAACAGGGACTCCGCCGGGGCTTCCCCCTTCTCCGGGGAATTCGGCGGGGCTTCCCCCTTCTCCGGGGAACTAGGCGGGACTTCAGCATCCTCCGAGGCCTCCGCCGGGGCTTCCCACTCCTCCGGGGAACTGGGCGGGGCTTCCCCCTCCGCCAGGGACTCCGCCGGGGCTTCCCTCACCTCCGGAAAACTCGGCGGGGCTTCCCTCACCTCCGGCAAACTCAGCAGGGCTTCCCCCACTTCCGGGGAACCTGGCGGGTCTCCCTCCCCCAGGGCCTCCGCCGGGGCTTCCCCCTCATTTGGGGCCACCGCCTTGGCTTCCCCCTCCTTCGGGGAACTCGGCAAGGCTTCCCCCTTCTCCGGGGACTCCGCCGGGGCTTCCCCTTCCCCCGGAGAACTAGGCGGTACTTTCGCCTCCTCCGAGACCTCCGCCGGGGCTTCCACCTCCTCCGAGGAACTCAGGGGCTTCCCTCTTCTCCAGGGACTCCGCCGGGGCTTCCTTCTCCTCCGGGGAGCTCGGCGGGGCTTCCCCCTCCGCCAGGGACTCCGCGGGGCTTCCCCCTCCTCTAAGGAACTCGGCGGGGCGTCCCTCTTCACCAGGGACACCGCCTTTGCTTCCCCTTCCTCCATGGACTCCGCCGGGGCTTCCCTCTCCTCAGGGAAACTAAGCGGGAACTCGGGGGGGCTTCCCCTTCCTGCGGGGAACTCGGCGGGGCTTCCCCCTCCTTCGGGGAACTCGGCGGGGTGTCCCCCTCCTCCGGGGAACTCAGGGGCTTCCCTCTCCTCCGGGGCCTCCGCCGGGGCTTTCCCCTCCTCCGGGGAACTCGGCGGGGCTTCCCCCTCCCCCGAAGAACTCGGCGGAGCTTCCCTCTCCTCCGGGGCCTCCGCCGGGGCTTCTCGCTCATTCAAGGCCTCCGCCGGGGCTTTCCCCTCCACCGTGGAACACGGCGGGGCTTCCCCCTCCTCCGGGGCTTCCGCCGGAGCTTCCCTTTCCTTCGGGCCTCCGCCGGTGCTTCACCCTCCTCCGGGGAACTCAGGGGCTTCCCCCTCCAACAGGGACTCCGCCGGGGCATCCCCCTCCTCCGGGGAATTCAGCGGGGCTTCCAACTCCTCCGGGAAACTCAGGGGCTTTTCCTCCTCATGGAACACCGCCGGGGCTTCCCCCTCCTCCAGGGAACTCGGCGGGGCTTCCTCCTCCGGCAGGGACTCCGCCGGGGCTTCCCCCTCCTCCGGGGAACTCGGCGGGGCTTCCCCCTTCGCCAGGGACTCTGCCGGGGCTTCCCCCTCCTCCGGGGAACTCGGTGGGGCTTCCTTATCCTCTGGGGCCTCCGCAGGGGCTTCCCCCTCCTCCGGGAAACTCGGCGGGGTTTCCCCCTTCTCCGGGGAACTTGGCGGGGCTTTCCCCTCCTCCGGGGCCTCCGCCGGGGCTTCCCCCTCCTCCGGGGAACTAGGCGGGACTTCTGCCTCCTCCGAGGCCTCCGCCGGGGCTTCCCCCTCCTCCGAGGAACTCAGGGGCTTCCCCCTCCTCCAGTGACTCCGCCGGGGCTTCCCCCTCCTCCGGGGAACTTGGCGGGACTTCCCCCTCCTCCGGGGAACTAGGCGTGACTTCAGCATCCTCCGAGGCCTCCGCCGGGGCTTCCCCCTCCTCCGGGGAACTAGGCGGGAATCCCGCCTCCTCCGAGGCCTCCGCCGGGCCTTCCCCCTTCTCCGAGGAACTCGGGGGCTTCCCACTTCTCAAGGGACTCCACCGGGGCTTCCCCCTCCAACAGGGACTCCGCCGGGGCTTCCCCCTTCTCCGGGGAATTCGGCGGGGCTTCCCCCTTCTCCGGGGAACTAGGCGGGACTTCAGCATCCTCCGAGGCCTCCGCCGGGGCTTCCCCCTCCACCGGGGAACTAGGCGGGACTTCCGCCTCCTCCGAGGCCTCCGCCGGGCCTTCCCTCTCCTCCGAGGAACTCAGGGGCTTCCCCCTCCTCCAGGGACTCCGCCGGGGCTTCCCCCCCTCGGGGAACTCAGGGGCTTTCCCCTTCTCCAGGGACACCGCCGGGGCTTCCCCCTCCTCCGAGGAACTTGGCGGGGCTTACCCCTTCTCCAGGTACTCCGCCGGAGCTTCCCCCTCCTCCGGGGAACTAGGCGGGTCTTCTACCTCCGCCAGGTACTCCGCCGGGGCTTCCCCCTCCTCTAGAGACTCCGCCGGGACTTCCCCATCCTTCGGGGAATTCGGCGGGGCTTCCCCCTCCTCCGGGGAACTGAGAGGTTTCCCCCTCCTCCAGGACCTCCGCCAGGGTTTCCCCCTTCACCGGGGAACTAGGCGGGACTTCCGCCTCTTCCGAGGCCTCCGCCGGGGCTTCCCCCTCCTCCGAGGAACTCAGGGGCTTCCCCCTCCTCCGTGGAATTTAGGGGCTTTTCCTCCTCTAGGAACACCGCCGGGGTTTCCCCCTCCTCCGGGGAACTAGGAGGGACTTCCGCCTCCTCCGAGGCCTCCGCCGGGGTTTTCCCCTCCTCCGAGGAACTCAGGGGCTTCCCCCTTCTCCAGGGACTCCGCCGGGGCTTGCCCTCCTCCGGGGAACTCGGCGGGGTTTCCCCCTCATCCGGGGCCGCCGCCTGGGCTTCCCCCTCCTCCGGGACAACCGCCGGGGCTTCCCCCTCCTCCGGGGAACTCAGGGGCTTTCCCTTTCTCCAGGGACACCGCCGGGGCTTCCCCCTCCTTTGAGGAACTTGGCGTGGCTTACCCCTACACCGGGGAACTCAGGGGCTTCACCCTCCTTCAGGGACTCCGCCGGGGCGTCCTCCTCCTCCGGGGAACTAGGCGGGACTTTCGCTTCCTCCGAGGGCTCCTCCGGGCCTTCCCTCTCCTCCGAGGAACTCAGCGTTTTCCCCTTCCTCCAGGGACTCCGCCGGGGCTTCTTCCTCCACCAGGGAACTATGCGGGACTTCCGCCTACTCCGAGGCCTCCGCTGGGGCTTCCCCCTTCTCCGAGGAACTCAGGGGCTTCCCCCTCCTCCAGGTACTCCGCCGTAGCTTCCCCCTCCTCCGGGGAACTAGGCGGGTCTTCTACTTCCGCCAGGGACTCCGCCGGGGCTTCCCCATCCTTCGGGGAATTCGGCGGGGCTTCTTCCTCCTCCGGGGAACTGAGAGGCTCCTTCCTCCTCCAGGAACTCCGCCAGGGTTTCCCCCTCCACCGGGGAACTAGGCGGGACTTCCGCCTCCTCCGAGGCCATCGCCGGGCCTTCCCACTTCTTCGAGGAACTCATGGGCTTCCCCCTCTTCCGAGGAACTCGGCGGGGCTTCCCCCTCTTCCAGGGAAATCGGCAGGGCTTCCCCCTTCTCCAGGGACTCAGCCGGGGCTTCCCCCTACTCCGGGGAACTCGGCGGGGCTTCCCCCTCCGCCAGGGACTCCGCCGGGGCACCCCCTCCTCCGGGGAGTTCGGCGGGGCTTGCTAATCCTCTGGGGCCTCCGCTGGGGCTTCCCCCTCCTCCGGGGAATTTGGGTCTTCCCCCTTCTCCAGAGACTCCACCGGGGCTTCACCATCCTTCGGGGAATTCGGCGGGGCTTCCCCCTCCACCGGGGAACTGAGAGGTTTCCCCCTCCTCCAGGAACTCCGCCAGGGTTTCCTCTCCACCAGGGCACTAGGCGGGATCTCCGTCTCCTCCGAGGCCTCCGCCGGGGCTTTCCCCTTCTTCGAGGAACTCAGGGGCTTCCCCCTCCTCCGGGCAACTCGGCGGGGCTTCCCTGTCCTCCGTGGCCTCCGCCAGGGCTACCCCCTCTTCCGAGGAACTCTGCGGGGCTTCACCCTCTTCCAGGGAACTCGGCGGGGCTTCCCCCTTCTCCAGGGACTCCGCCGGGGTTTCCCCCTCCACCGGGGAACTAGGCGGGACTTCCGCCTCTTCCGAGGCCTCCGCCGGGGCTTCCCCCTCCTCCGAGGAACTCAAGGGCTTCCCCCTTCTCCAAGGACTCCGCCAGGGCTTTCCCCTAGTCCGGGAAACTCGGCGGGGCATCTTCCTCCGCCAGGGACTCCGCCAGGGCTTCCCCCTCTTCCAGGGAACTTGGCGGGGCTTCCCCCTTCTCCAGGGACTCCGCCGGGGCTTCCCCCACTTCCGGGGAATTCGGCGGGTCTCCCTCCTCCAGGGCCTCCTCCGGGGCTTCCCAATCATTCGAGGTCACCGCCGGGGATTCCCACTCCTCCGGGGAATTCGGCGGGACTTCTGCCTCCTCAGAGGCCTCCGCCAGGGCTTCCCCCTCCACCGAGGAACTCGGGTCTTCCCCCTTCTCCAGGGACTCCACCGGGGCTTCCCCCTCCTCCGGGGAACTCGGCGGGGCTTCCTCCTCTTCCGGGGAACTCAGGGGCTTTTCCTCCTCTAGGAACTCCGCCGGGGTTTCCCCCTCCTCCGGGGAACTAGGCGGGACTTCCGCTTCCTTTGAGGTTACCGCCGGGGCTTCCCCCTCCTCCGAGGAACTCAGGGGCTTCTCCCTTCTCCAGGGACTCCGCCGGGGATTCCCCCTCCTCCGGGGAACTCGGCGGGGCTTCCTTCTTCGCCAGGGACTCAGCCGGGGCTTTCCCCTCCTCCGGGGAACTCGGCGGGGCTTCCTTATCCTCCGGGGCCTCCGCTGGGGATTTCCCCTTCTCCGGGAAACTCGGCGGGGTTTCCCCCTCATCCGTGGAACTCGGCGGGGCTTCACCCTCCTCCGGGGCCGCCGCCTGGGCTTCCCCCTCCTCCGGGGCAACCGCCGGGGCTTCCCCCTCCTCCGGGGAACTCAGAGGCTTTCCCCTCCTCCAGGGACACCGCCGGGGCTTCCCCCTCCTCCGAGGAACTTGGCGGGGCTTACACCTACACCGGGGAACTCAGGGGCTTCACCCTCCTTCAGGGACTCCGCCGGGGCTTCCCCCTCCTCCGGGGAACTAGGCGGGACTTTCGCCTCCTCCGAGGGCTCCGCCGGGCCTTCCCCCTCCTCCGAGGAACTCAGGGTCTTCCCCCTCCTCCAGGGACTCTGCCGGGGCTTCTTCCTCCACCGGGGAACTAGGCGGGACTTCCGCCTACTCCGACGCCTACGCTGGGGCTTCCCCCTCCTCCGAGGAACTCAGGGGCATCCCTCTCCTCCAGGTACTCCGCCGTAGCTTCCTACTCCTCCGGGGAGTTCGGCGGGGCTTCCTAATCCTCTTGGGCCTTCGCTGGGGCTTCCCCCTCCTCCGGGAAACTCGGCGGGACTGCAGCCTACTCAGAGGCCTCCGCCGGGGCTTCCCCCTCCTCCGGGGAACTCGGCGGGGCTTCCCCCTCCTCAGGGGCCTCCGCCTGGGCTTCCCCCTCCTCCGGGGCAACCGCCGGGGCTTCCCCTTCCTCCGGGGAAATCAGGGGCATTCCCTTCCTCCAGGGACTCCGCCGGGGCTTCCCCCTCCTCCGGGGAACTCGGCGGGTCTCCCTTCTCCGGGGCCTCCGCCGGGGCTTCCCCCTCATTTGGAGCCACCGCCGGGGCTTCCCCCTCCTCCGGGGAACTCAACGGGGCTTCACCTTCCTCCAGGGACCCCGCCGGGGCTTCCCCCTCCAACAGGGAACTTGGCGGGATTTCCGCCTCCTCCGAGGCCTCCGCCGGGGCTTCCCCCTCCTCCGAGAAACTCAGGGGCTTCCCCCTTCTCCAGGGACTCCGCCGGGGCTTCCCCTTTCCTCCGGGAAACTAGGCGGGACTTCCGCCTACTCCGAGACCTCCGCCGGGGCTTCCCCCTCCTCCGAGGAACTCTGGGGCATCTTCCTTCTCCAGGGACTATACCGGGGCTCCCCCCTCCTCCGGGGAACTCGGCGGGTCTTCCCCCTCCGCCAGGGACTCCGCCGGGGCTTCCCCCTCCTCAGGGGCCTCCGCCTGGGCTTCCCCCTCCTCCGGGGCAACCGCCGGGGCTTTCCCCTCCTCCGGGGAATTCGGCGGGGCTTCCCCCTCCTCCAAAGAACTCAAGGCCTTTTTCTCCTCCAGGAACACCGCCGGGGTTTCCCTCTCCTCTGGGGAACTAGACGGGACTTCCGCCTCCTCCGAGGAACTCAGGGGCTTTCCCCTTCTCCAGGGACTCCGCCGGGGCTTCCCCCCCCACCGAGGAACCCGGCGGGGCTTCCTCCTCCGCCAGAGACTCCGCCGGGGCTTCCCCCTCCTCCGGGGAACTCGGCGGGGCTTCCCCCTCATCCGGGAAACTCGGCGGGGTTTCCCCCTTCTCCGGGGAACTCGGCGGGGCTTCCCCCTCCAGCGGGGCCTCCGCCTGGGCTTCCCCCTCCTCCGGTGCAACCGCCGAGGCTTCTTCCTCCTCCGGGAAACTCAGGGTCTTCCCCCTCCTCCAGGGACTCTGCCGGGGCTTCTTCCTCCACCGGGGAACTAGGCGGGACTTCCGCCTACTCCGAGGCCTCCGCTGGGGCTTCCCCCTCCTCCGAGGAACTCAGGGGCATCCCCCTCCTCCAGGTACTCCGCCGTAGCTTCCTACTCCTCCGGGGAGTTTGGCGGGGCTTCCTAATCCTCTGGGGCCTCCGCTGGGGCTTCCCCCTTCTCCGGGGAACTCGGCGGGGCTTCCTTCTTCGCCAGGGACTCAGCCGGGGCTTTCCCCTCCTCCGGGGAACTCGGCGGGGCTTCCTTATCCTCCGGGGCCTCCGCTGGGGATTTCCCCTTCTCCGGGAAATTTGGCGGGTTTTCCCCCTCATCCGTGGAACTCGGCGGGGCTTCACCCTCCTCCGGGGCCGCCGCCTGGGCTTCCACCTCCTCCGGGGCAACCGCCGGGGCTTCCCCCTCCTCCGGGGAACTCAGAGGCTTTCCCCTCCTCCAGGGACACCGCCGGGGCTTCACCCTCCTCCGAGGAACTTGGCGGGGCTTACACCTACACCGTGGAACTCAGGGGCTTCACCCTCCTTCAGGGACTCCGCCGGGGCTTCCCCCTCCTCCGGGGAACTAGGCGGGACTTTCGCCTCCTCCGAGGGCTCCGCCGGGCCTTCCCCCTCCTCCGAGGAACTCAGGGTCTTCCCCCTCCTCCAGGGACTCTGCCGGGGCTTCTTCCTCCACCGGGGAACTAGGCGGGACTTCCGCCTACTCCGACGCCTACGCTGGGGCTTTCCCCTCCTCCGAGGAACTCAGGGGCATCCCCCTCCTCCAGGTACTCCGCCGTAGCTTCCTACTCCTCCGGGGAGTTCGGCGGGGCTTCCTAATCCTCTGGGGCCTCCGCTGGGGCTTCCCCCTCCTCCGGGGAACTCGGCGGGGCTTCCTTCTTCGCCAGGGACTCAGCCGGGGCTTTCCCCACCTCCGAGGAACTCGGCGGGGCTTTCTTATCCTCCGGGGCCTCCGCTGGGGATTTCCCCTTCTCCGGGAAACTCGGCGGGGTTTCCCTCTCATCCGTGGAACTCGGCGGGGCTTCACCCTCCTCCGGGGCATCCGCCTGGGCTTCCCCCTCCTCCGGGGCAACCGCCGGGGCTTCCCCCTCCTCCGGGGAACTCAGAGGCTTTCCCCTCCTCCAGGGACACCGCCGGGGCTTCCCCCTCCTCCGAGGAACTTGGCGGGGCTTACACCTACACCGGGGAACTCAGGGGCTTCACCCTCCTTCAGGGACTCCGCCGGGGCTTCCCCCTCCTCCGGGGAACTAGGCGGGACTTTCGCCTCCTCCGAGGGCTCCGCCGGGCCTTCCCCCTCCTCCGAGGAACTCAGGGTCTTCCCCCTCCTCCAGGGACTCTGCCGGGGCTTCTTCCACCACCGGGGAACTAGGCGGGACTTCCGCCTACTCCGACGCCTACGCTGGGGCTTCCCCCTCCTCCGAGGAACTCAGGGGCATCCCCCTCCTCCAGGTACTCCGCCGTAGCTTCCTACTCCTCCGGGGAGTTCGGCGGGGCTTCCTAATCCTCTTGGGCCTTCGCTGGGGCTTCCCCCTCCTCCGGGAAACTCGGCGGGACTGCAGCCTACTCAGAGGCCTCCGCCGGGGCTTCCCCCTCCTCCGGGGAACACGGCGGGGCTTCCCCCTCCTCAGGGGCCTCCGCCTGGGCTTCCCCCTCCTCCGGGGCAACCGCCGGGGCTTGCCCTTCCTCCGGGGAAATCAGGGGCATTCCCTTCCTCCAGGGACTCCGCCGGGGCTTCCCCCTCCTCCGGGGAACTCGGCGGGTCTCCCTTCTCCGGGGCCTCCGCCGGGGCTTCCCCCTCATTTGGAGCCACCGCCGGGGCTTCCCCCTCCTCCGGGGAACTCAACGGGGCTTCACCCTCCTCCAGGGACCCCGCCGGGGCTTCCCCCTCCACCAGGGAACTAGGCGGGATTTCCGCCTCCTCCGAGGCCTCCGCCGGGGCTTCCCCCTCCTCCGAGAAACTCAGGGGCTTCCCCCTTCTCCAGGGACTCCGCCGGGGCTTCCCCTTTCCTCCGGGGAACTAGGCGGGACTTCCGCCTACTCCGAGACCTCCGCCGGGGCTTCCCCCTCCTCCGAGGAACTCTGGGGCATCTTCCTTCTCCAGGGACTATACCGGGGCTCCCCCCTCCTCCGGGGAACTCGGCGGGTCTTCCCCCTCCGCCAGGGACTCCGCCGGGGCTTCCCCCTCCTCAGGGGCCTCCGCCTGGGCTTCCCCCTCCTCCGGGGCAACCGCCGGGGCTTTCCCCTCCTCCGGGGAATTCGGCGGGGCTTCCCCCTCCTCCAAAGAACTCAAGGCCTTTTTCTCCTCCAGGAACACCGCCGGGGTTTCCCTCTCCTCTGGGGAACTAGACGGGACTTCCGCCTCCTCCGAGGAACTCAGGGGCTTTCCCCTTCTCCAGGGACTCCGCCGGGGCTTCCCCCTCCTCCGAGGAACTCGGCGGGGCTTCCTCCTCCGCCAGAGACTCCGCCGGGGCTTCCCCCTCCTCCGGGGAACTCGGCGGGGCTTCCCCCTCATCCGGGAAACTCGGCGGGGTTTCCCCCTTCTCCGGGGAACTCGGCGGGGCTTCCACCTCCAGCGGGGCCTCCGCCTGGGCTTCCCCCTCCTCCGGTGCAACCGCCGAGGCTTCTTCCTCCTCCGGGAAACTCAGGGTCTTCCCCCTCCTCCAGGGACTCTGCCGGGGCTTCTTCCTCCACCGGGGAACTAGGCGGGACTTCCGCCTACTCCGAGGCCTCCGCTGGGACTTCCCCCTCCTCCGAGGAACTCAGGGGCATCCCCCTCCTCCAGGTACTCCGCCGTAGCTTCCTACTCCTCCGGGGAGTTCGGCGGGGCTTCCTAATCCTCTGGGGCCTCCGCTGGGACTTCCCCCTCCTCCGGGGAACTCGGCGGGGCTTCCTTCTTCGCCAGGGACTCAGCCGGGGCTTTCCCCTCCTCCGGGGAACTCGGCGGGGCTTCCTTATCCTCCGGGGCCTCCGCTGGGGATTTCCCCTTCTCCGGGAAATTTGGCGGGGTTTCCCCCTCATCCGTGGAACTCGGCGGGGCTTCACCCTCCTCCGGGGCCGCCGCCTGGGCTTCCCCCTCCTCCGGGGCAACCGCCGGGGCTTCCCCCTCCTCCGGGGAACTCAGAGGCTTTCCCCTCCTCCAGGGACACCGCCGGGGCTTCACCCTCCTCCGAGGAACTTGGCGGGGCTTACACCTACACCGGGGAACTCAGGGGCTTCACCCTCCTTCAGGGACTCCGCCGGGGCTTCCCCCTCCTCCGGGGAACTAGGCGGGACTTTCGCCTCCTCCGAGGGCTCCGCCGGGCCTTCCCCCTCCTCCGAGGAACTCAGGGTCTTCCCCCTCCTCCAGGGACTCTGCCGGGGCTTCTTCCTCCACCGGGGAACTAGGCGGGACTTCCGCCTACTCCGACGCCTACGCTGGGGCTTTCCCCTCCTCCGAGGAACTCAGGGGCATCCCCCTCCTCCAGGTACTCCGCCGTAGCTTCCTACTCCTCCGGGGAGTTCGGCGGGGCTTCCTAATCCTCTTGGGCCTTCGCTGGGGCTTCCCCCTCCTCCGGGAAACTCGGCGGGACTGCAGCCTACTCAGAGGCCTCCGCCGGGGCTTCCCCCTCCTCCGGGGAACTCGGCGGGGCTTCCCCCTCCTCAGGGGCCTCCGCCTGGGCTTCCCCCTCCTCCGGGGCAACCGCCGGGGCTTCCCCTTCCTCCGGGGAAATCAGGGGCATTCCCTTCCTCCAGGGACTCCGCCGGGGCTTCCCCCTCCTCCGGGGAACTCGGCGGGTCTCCCTTCTCCGGGGCCTCCGCCGGGGCTTCCCCCTCATTTGGAGCCACCGCCGGGGCATCCCCCTCCTCCGGGGAACTCAACGGGGCTTCACCCTCCTCCAGGGACCCCGCCGGGGCTTCCCCCTCCACCAGGGAACTAGGCGGGATTTCCGCCTCCTCCGAGGCCTCCGCCGGGGCTTCCCCCTCCTCCGAGGAACTCGGGGGCTTTCCCCTTCTCCAGGGACTCCACTGGGGCTTCCCCCTCCTCCGGGGAACTCGGCAGGTCTTCCCCCTTCGCCAGGGACGCCGCCGGGGGTTCCCCCACCAACAGGGACTCCGCCGGGGCTTCCCCCTCCTCCGAGGAACTCAGGGGCTTTTCCTCCTCTAGGAACACCGTCGGGGTTTCCCCCCTCCTCCGGGGAACTAGGCGGAACTTCCGCCACCTCCGAGGCCTCCGCCGGGGCTTCCCCCTCCTCCGAGGAACTCAGGGGTTTTCCCCCTACTCCAGGGACTCCGTCGGGGCTTCCCCCTCCTCCGAAGAACTCGGCGGGGCTTCCTCCTCCGCCAGGGACTCCGCCGGGGCTTCCCCCTCCTCCGGGGAACTCGGCGGGGATTTCTTATCCTCCGGGGCCTCCGCTGGGGCTTCCCCCTCCTCCGGGAAACTCGGCGGGGTTTCCCCCTCCTCCAGGGACTCCGCCGGGGCTTCCCCCTCCTCCGGGGAACTAGGCGGGACTGCAGCCTACTCAGAGGCCTCCGCCGGGGCTTCCCCCTCCTCCTGGGAACTCGGCGGGTCACCCTCCTCCGGGGCCTCCGCCGGGGCTTCCCCCTCATTCGGAGCCACCGCCGGGGCTTTCCCCTCCTCAGGGGAACTCGGCGGGGCTTCCCCCTTCTCCAGGTACTCCGCCGGGGCTTCCCCCTACTCCGGGGAACTCGGCGGGGCTTCCCCTGCCGCCAGGGACTCCGCGGGGGCTTCCCCCTACTCCAGGGACACCGCCGGGGCTTTCCCCTCCTCCGGGGAACTCGGCGGGGCTTCCCCCTCCGCCAGGGACTCCGCCGGGGCTTTTCCCTCCTCCGGGGAACTCGGTGGGGCTTCCTTATCCTCTGGGGCCTCCGTAGGGGCTTCCCCCTCCTCCGGGAAACTCGGCGGGGTTTCCCCCTCCTCCGGGGAACTCGGCGGGTCTTCTACCTCCGCCAGGGACTCCGCCGGGGCTTCCCAATCCTCCGCCAGGGACTCCTCCGGGGAAATCAGCGGGCCTTCCCCTCCGCCAGGGACTCCGCGGGGGCTTCCCCCTCCTCCAGGGAACTCGGCGGGGCTTCCCCCTTCTCGAGGGACTCCGCCGGGGTTTCCCCCTCCACCGGGGAACTAGGCGGGACTTCCGCCTCCTCCGAGGCCTCCGCCTGGGCTTCCCCCTCCTCCGAGGTACTCAGGGGCTTCCCCCCTTCTCCAAGGACTCCGCGGGGGCTTCCCCCTAGTCCGGGGAACTCGGCGGGGCTTCCTCCTCCGCCAGGGACTCCGCCAGGGCTTCCCCCTTCTCCAGGGACTCCGCCGCGGCTTCCCCTTCCTCCGGGAAACTCGGCGGGGCTTCCCCCACCTCCGGGGAACTCGGCGGGACTTCCGCCTACTCCGAGACCTCCGCCGGGGCTTCCCCCTCCTCCGAGGAACTCTGGGGCATCTTCCTTCTCCAGGGACTATACCGGGGCTCCCCCCTCCTCCGGGGAACTCGGCGGGTCTTCCCCCTCCGCCAGGGACTCCGCCGGGGCTTCCCCCTCCTCAGGGGCCTCCGCCTGGGCTTCCCCCTCCTCCGGGGCAACCGCCGGGGCATTCCCCTCCTCCGGGGAATTCGGCGGGGCTTCCCCCTCCTCCAAAGAACTCAAGGCCTTTTTCTCCTCCAGGAACACCGCCGGGGTTTCCCTCTCCTCTGGGGTACTAGGCGGGACTTCCGCCTCCTCCGAGGAACTCAGGGGCTTTCCCCTTCTCCAGGGACTCCGCCGGGGCTTCCCCCTCCTCCGGGGAACTCGGCGGGGCTTCCTCCTCCGCCAGAGACTCCGCCGGGGCTTCCCCCTCATCCGGGGAACTCGGCGGGGCTTCCCCCTCATCCGGGAAACTCGGCGGGGTTTCCCCCTTATCCGGGGAACTCGGCGGGGCTTCCCCCTCCAGCGGGGCCTCCACCTGGGCTTCCCCCTCCTCCGGTGCAACCGCCGAGGCTTCTTCCTCCTCCGGGAAACTCAGGGTCTTCCCCCTCCTCCAGGGACTCTGCCGGGGCTTCTTCCTCCACCGGGGAACTAGGCGGGACTTCCGCCTACTCCGAGGCCTCCGCTGGGACTTCCCCCTCCTCCGAGGAACTCAGGGGCATCCCCCTCCTCCAGGTACTCCGCCGTAGCTTCCTACTCCTCCGGGGAGTTCGGCGGGGCTTCCTAATCCTCTGGGGCCTCCGCTGGGACTTCCCCCTCCTCCGGGGAACTCGGCGGGGCTTCCTTCTTCGCCAGGGACTCAGCCGGGGCTTTCCCCTCCTCCGGGGAACTCGGCGGGGCTTCCTTATCCTCCGGGGCCTCCGCTGGGGATTTCCCCTTCTCCGGGAAATTTGGCGGGGTTTCCCCCTCATCCGTGGAACTCGGCGGGGCTTCACCCTCCTCCGGGGCCGCCGCCTGGGCTTCCCCCTCCTCCGGGGCAACCGCCGGGGCTTCCCCCTCCTCCGGGGAACTCAGAGGCTTTCCCCTCCTCCAGGGACACCGCCGGGGCTTCACCCTCCTCCGAGGAACTTGGCGGGGCTTACACCTACACCGGGGAACTCAGGGGCTTCACCCTCCTTCAGGGACTCCGCCGGGGCTTCCCCCTCCTCCGGGGAACTAGGCGGGACTTTCGCCTCCTCCGAGGGCTCCGCCGGGCCTTCCCCCTCCTCCGAGGAACTCAGGGTCTTCCCCCTCCTCCAGGGACTCTGCCGGGGCTTCTTCCTCCACCGGGGAACTAGGCGGGACTTCCGCCTACTCCGACGCCTACGCTGGGGCTTTCCCCTCCTCCGAGGAACTCAGGGGCATCCCCCTCCTCCAGGTACTCCGCCGTAGCTTCCTACTCCTCCGGGGAGTTCGGCGGGGCTTCCTAATCCTCTTGGGCCTTCGCTGGGGCTTCCCCCTCCTCCGGGAAACTCGGCGGGACTGCAGCCTACTCAGAGGCCTCCGCCGGGGCTTCCCCCTCCTCCGGGGAACTCGGCGGGGCTTCCCCCTCCTCAGGGGCCTCCGCCTGGGCTTCCCCCTCCTCCGGGGCAACCGCCGGGGCTTCCCCTTCCTCCGGGGAAATCAGGGGCATTCCCTTCCTCCAGGGACTCCGCCGGGGCTTCCCCCTCCTCCGGGGAACTCGGCGGGTCTCCCTTCTCCGGGGCCTCCGCCGGGGCTTCCCCCTCATTTGGAGCCACCGCCGGGGCATCCCCCTCCTCCGGGGAACTCAACGGGGCTTCACCCTCCTCCAGGGACCCCGCCGGGGCTTCCCCCTCCACCAGGGAACTAGGCGGGATTTCCGCCTCCTCCGAGGCCTCCGCCGGGGCTTCCCCCTCCTCCGAGGAACTCGGGGGCTTTCCCCTTCTCCAGGGACTCCACTGGGGCTTCCCCCTCCTCCGGGGAACTCGGCAGGTCTTCCCCCTTCGCCAGGGACGCCGCCGGGGGTTCCCCCACCAACAGGGACTCCGCCGGGGCTTCCCCCTCCTCCGAGGAACTCAGGGGCTTTTCCTCCTCTAGGAACACCGTCGGGGTTTCCCCCCTCCTCCGGGGAACTAGGCGGAACTTCCGCCAACTCCGAGGCCTCCGCCGGGGCTTCCCCCTCCTCCGAGGAACTCAGGGGTTTTCCCCCTACTCCAGGGACTCCGTCGGGGCTTCCCCCTCCTCCGAAGAACTCGGCGGGGCTTCCTCCTCCGCCAGGGACTCCGCCGGGGCTTCCCCCTCCTCCGGGGAACTCGGCGGGGATTTCTTATCCTCCGGGGCCTCCGCTGGGGCTTCCCCCTCCTCCGGGAAACTCGGCGGGGTTTCCCCCTCCTCCAGGGACTCCGCCGGGGCTTCCCCCTCCTCCGGGGAACTAGGCGGGACTGCAGCCTACTCAGAGGCCTCCGCCGGGGCTTCCCCCTCCTCCTGGGAACTCGGCGGGTCACCCTCCTCCGGGGCCTCCGCCGGGGCTTCCCCCTCATTCGGAGCCACCGCCGGGGCTTTCCCCTCCTCAGGGGAACTCGGCGGGGCTTCCCCCTTCTCCAGGTACTCCGCCGGGGCTTCCCCCTACTCCGGGGAACTCGGCGGGGCTTCCCCTGCCGCCAGGGACTCCGCGGGGGCTTCCCCCTACTCCAGGGACACCGCCGGGGCTTTCCCCTCCTCCGGGGAACTCGGCGGGGCTTCCCCCTCCGCCAGGGACTCCGCCGGGGCTTTTCCCTCCTCCGGGGAACTCGGTGGGGCTTCCTTATCCTCTGGGGCCTCCGTAGGGGCTTCCCCCTCCTCCGGGAAACTCGGCGGGGTTTCCCCCTCCTCCGGGGAACTCGGCGGGTCTTCTACCTCCGCCAGGGACTCCGCCGGGGCTTCCCAATCCTCCGCCAGGGACTCCTCCGGGGAAATCAGCGGGCCTTCCCCTCCGCCAGGGACTCCGCGGGGGCTTCCCCCTCCTCCAGGGAACTCGGCGGGGCTTCCCCCTTCTCGAGGGACTCCGCCGGGGTTTCCCCCTCCACCGGGGAACTAGGCGGGACTTCCGCCTCCTCCGAGGCCTCCGCCTGGGCTTCCCCCTCCTCCGAGGTACTCAGGGGCTTCCCCCCTTCTCCAAGGACTCCGCGGGGGCTTCCCCCTAGTCCGGGGAACTCGGCGGGGCTTCCTCCTCCGCCAGGGACTCCGCCAGGGCTTCCCCCTTCTCCAGGGACTCCGCCGCGGCTTCCCCTTCCTCCGGGAAACTCGGCGGGGCTTCCCCCACCTCCGGGGAACTCGGCGGGACTTCCGCCTACTCCGAGACCTCCGCCGGGGCTTCCCCCTCCTCCGAGGAACTCTGGGGCATCTTCCTTCTCCAGGGACTATACCGGGGCTCCCCCCTCCTCCGGGGAACTCGGCGGGTCTTCCCCCTCCGCCAGGGACTCCGCCGGGGCTTCCCCCTCCTCAGGGGCCTCCGCCTGGGCTTCCCCCTCCTCCGGGGCAACCGCCGGGGCATTCCCCTCCTCCGGGGAATTCGGCGGGGCTTCCCCCTCCTCCAAAGAACTCAAGGCCTTTTTCTCCTCCAGGAACACCGCCGGGGTTTCCCTCTCCTCTGGGGTACTAGGCGGGACTTCCGCCTCCTCCGAGGAACTCAGGGGCTTTCCCCTTCTCCAGGGACTCCGCCGGGGCTTCCCCCTCCTCCGGGGAACTCGGCGGGGCTTCCTCCTCCGCCAGAGACTCCGCCGGGGCTTCCCCCTCATCCGGGGAACTCGGCGGGGCTTCCCCCTCATCCGGGAAACTCGGCGGGGTTTCCCCCTTATCCGGGGAACTCGGCGGGGCTTCCCCCTCCAGCGGGGCCTCCACCTGGGCTTCCCCCTCCTCCGGTGCAACCGCCGAGGCTTCTTCCTCCTCCGGGAAACTCAGGGTCTTCCCCCTCCTCCAGGGACTCTGCCGGGGCTTCTTCCTCCACCGGGGAACTTGGCGGGACTTCCGCCTACTCCGAGGCCTCCGCTGGGGCTTCCCCCTCCTCCGAGGAACTCAGGGGCATCCCCCTCCTCCAGGTACTCCGCCGTAGCTTCCTACTCCTCCGGGGAGTTCGGCGGGGCTTCTTATCCTCTGGGGCCTCCGCTGGGGCTTCCCCCTCCTCCGGGGAACTCGGCGGGGCTTCCTTCTTCGCCAGGGACTCAGCCGGGGCTTTCCCCTCCTCCGAGGAACTCGGCGGGGCTTTCTTATCCTCCGGGGCCTCCGCTGGGGATTTCCCCTTCTCCGGGAAACTCGGCGGGGTTTCCCCCTCATCCGTGGAACTCGGCGGGGCTTCACCCTCCTCCGGGGCCGCCGCCTGGGCTTCCCCCTCCTCCGGGGCAACCGCCGGGGCTTCCCCCTCCTCCGGGGAACTCAGAGGCTTTCCCCTCCTCCAGGGACACCGCCGGGGCTTCCCCCTCCTCCGAGGAACTTGGCGGGGCTTACACCTACACCGGGGAACTCAGGGGCTTCACCCTCCTTCAGGGACTCCGCCGGGGATTCCCCCTCCTCCGGGGAACTAGGCGGGACTTTCGCCTCCTCCGAGGGCTCCGCCGGGCCTTCCCCCTCCTCCGAGGAACTCAGGGTCTTCCCCCTCCTCCAGGGACTCTGCCGGGGCTTCTTCCTCCACCAGGGAACTAGGCGGGACTTCCGCCTACTCCGACGCCTACGCTGGGGCTTCCCCCTCCTCCGAGGAACTCAGGGGCATCCCTCTCCTCCAGGTACTCCGCCGTAGCTTCCTACTCCTCCGGGGAGTTCGGCGGGGCTTCCTAATCCTCTTGGGCCTTCGCTGGGGCTTCCCCCTCCTCCGGGAAACTCGGCGGGACTGCAGCCTACTCAGAGGCCTCCGCCGGGGCTTCCCCCTCCTCCGGGGAACTCGGCGGGGCTTCCCCCTCCTCAGGGGCCTCCGCCTGGGCTTCCCCCTCCTCCGGGGCAACCGCCGGGGCTTCCCCTTCCTCCGGGGAAATCAGGGGCATTCCCTTCCTCCAGGGACTCCGCCGGGGCTTCCCCCTCCTCCGGGGAACTCGGCGGGTCTCCCTTCTCCGGGGCCTCCGCCGGGGCTTCCCCCTCATTTGGAGCCACCGCCGGGGCTTCCCCCTCCTCCGGGGAACTCAACGGGGCTTCACCTTCCTCCAGGGACCCCGCCGGGGCTTCCCCCTCCAACAGGGAACTTGGCGGGATTTCCGCCTCCTCCGAGGCCTCCGCCGGGGCTTCCCCCTCCTCCGAGAAACTCAGGGGCTTCCCCCTTCTCCAGGGACTCCGCCGGGGCTTCCCCTTTCCTCCGGGAAACTAGGCGGGACTTCCGCCTACTCCGAGACCTCCGCCGGGGCTTCCCCCTCCTCCGAGGAACTCTGGGGCATCTTCCTTCTCCAGGGACTATACCGGGGCTCCCCCCTCCTCCGGGGAACTCGGCGGGTCTTCCCCCTCCGCCAGGGACTCCGCCGGGGCTTCCCCCTCCTCAGGGGCCTCCGCCTGGGCTTCCCCCTCCTCCGGGGCAACCGCCGGGGCTTTCCCCTCCTCCGGGGAATTCGGCGGGGCTTCCCCCTCCTCCAAAGAACTCAAGGCCTTTTTCTCCTCCAGGAACACCGCCGGGGTTTCCCTCTCCTCTGGGGAACTAGACGGGACTTCCGCCTCCTCCGAGGAACTCAGGGGCTTTCCCCTTCTCCAGGGACTCCGCCGGGGCTTCCCCCCCCTCCGAGGAACTCGGCGGGGCTTCCTCCTCCGCCAGAGACTCCGCCGGGGCTTCCCCCTCCTCCGGGGAACTCGGCGGGGCTTCCCCCTCATCCGGGAAACTCGGCGGGGTTTCCCCCTTCTCCGGGGAACTCGGCGGGGCTTCCCCCTCCAGCGGGGCCTCCGCCTGGGCTTCCCCCTCCTCCGGTGCAACCGCCGAGGCTTCTTCCTCCTCCGGGAAACTCAGGGTCTTCCCCCTCCTCCAGGGACTCTGCCGGGGCTTCTTCCTCCACCGGGGAACTAGGCGGGACTTCCGCCTACTCCGAGGCCTCCGCTGGGGCTTCCCCCTCCTCCGAGGAACTCAGGGGCATCCCCCTCCTCCAGGTACTCCGCCGTAGCTTCCTACTCCTCCGGGGAGTTTGGCGGGGCTTCCTAATCCTCTGGGGCCTCCGCTGGGGCTTCCCCCTTCTCCGGGGAACTCGGCGGGGCTTCCTTCTTCGCCAGGGACTCAGCCGGGGCTTTCCCCTCCTCCGGGGAACTCGGCGGGGCTTCCTTATCCTCCGGGGCCTCCGCTGGGGATTTCCCCTTCTCCGGGAAATTTGGCGGGTTTTCCCCCTCATCCGTGGAACTCGGCGGGGCTTCACCCTCCTCCGGGGCCGCCGCCTAGGCTTACACCTCCTCCGGGGCAACCGCCGGGGCTTCCCCCTCCTCCGGGGAACTCAGAGGCTTTCCCCTCCTCCAGGGACACCGCCGGGGCTTCACCCTCCTCCGAGGAACTTGGCGGGGCTTACACCTACACCGGGGAACTCAGGGGCTTCACCCTCCTTCAGGGACTCCGCCGGGGCTTCCCCCTCCTCCGGGGAACTAGGCGGGACTTTCGCCTCCTCCGAGGGCTCCGCCGGGCCTTCCCCCTCCTCCGAGGAACTCAGGGTCTTCCCCCTCCTCCAGGGACTCTGCCGGGGCTTCTTCCTCCACCGGGGAACTAGGCGGGACTTCCGCCTACTCCGACGCCTACGCTGGGGCTTTCCCCTCCTCCGAGGAACTCAGGGGCATCCCCCTCCTCCAGGTACTCCGCCGTAGCTTCCTACTCCTCCGGGGAGTTCGGCGGGGCTTCCTAATCCTCTGGGGCCTCCGCTGGGGCTTCCCCCTCCTCCGGGGAACTCGGCGGGGCTTCCTTCTTCGCCAGGGACTCAGCCGGGGCTTTCCCCACCTCCGAGGAACTCGGCGGGGCTTTCTTATCCTCCGGGGCCTCCGCTGGGGATTTCCCCTTCTCCGGGAAACTCGGCGGGGTTTCCCTCTCATCCGTGGAACTCGGCGGGGCTTCACCCTCCTCCGGGGCATCCGCCTGGGCTTCCCCCTCCTCCGGGGCAACCGCCGGGGCTTCCCCCTCCTCCGGGGAACTCAGAGGCTTTCCCCTCCTCCAGGGACACCGCCGGGGCTTCCCCCTCCTCCGAGGAACTTGGCGGGGCTTACACCTACACCGGGGAACTCAGGGGCTTCACCCTCCTTCAGGGACTCCGCCGGGGCTTCCCCCTCCTCCGGGGAACTAGGCGGGACTTTCGCCTCCTCCGAGGGCTCCGCCGGGCCTTCCCCCTCCTCCGAGGAACTCAGGGTCTTCCCCCTCCTCCAGGGACTCTGCCGGGGCTTCTTCCACCACCGGGGAACTAGGCGGGACTTCCGCCTACTCCGACGCCTACGCTGGGGCTTCCCCCTCCTCCGAGGAACTCAGGGGCATCCCCCTCCTCCAGGTACTCCGCCGTAGCTTCCTACTCCTCCGGGGAGTTCGGCGGGGCTTCCTAATCCTCTTGGGCCTTCGCTGGGGCTTCCCCCTCCTCCGGGAAACTCGGCGGGACTGCAGCCTACTCAGAGGCCTCCGCCGGGGCTTCCCCCTCCTCCGGGGAACACGGCGGGGCTTCCCCCTCCTCAGGGGCCTCCGCCTGGGCTTCCCCCTCCTCCGGGGCAACCGCCGGGGCTTGCCCTTCCTCCGGGGAAATCAGGGGCATTCCCTTCCTCCAGGGACTCCGCCGGGGCTTCCCCCTCCTCCGGGGAACTCGGCGGGTCTCCCTTCTCCGGGGCCTCCGCCGGGGCTTCCCCCTCATTTGGAGCCACCGCCGGGGCTTCCCCCTCCTCCGGGGAACTCAACGGGGCTTCACCCTCCTCCAGGGACCCCGCCGGGGCTTCCCCCTCCACCAGGGAACTAGGCGGGATTTCCGCCTCCTCCGAGGCCTCCGCCGGGGCTTCCCCCTCCTCCGAGAAACTCAGGGGCTTCCCCCTTCTCCAGGGACTCCGCCGGGGCTTCCCCTTTCCTCCGGGGAACTAGGCGGGACTTCCGCCTACTCCGAGACCTCCGCCGGGGCTTCCCCCTCCTCCGAGGAACTCTGGGGCATCTTCCTTCTCCAGGGACTATACCGGGGCTCCCCCCTCCTCCGGGGAACTCGGCGGGTCTTCCCCCTCCGCCAGGGACTCCGCCGGGGCTTCCCCCTCCTCAGGGGCCTCCGCCTGGGCTTCCCCCTCCTCCGGGGCAACCGCCGGGGCTTTCCCCTCCTCCGGGGAATTCGGCGGGGCTTCCCCCTCCTCCAAAGAACTCAAGGCCTTTTTCTCCTCCAGGAACACCGCCGGGGTTTCCCTCTCCTCTGGGGAACTAGACGGGACTTCCGCCTCCTCCGAGGAACTCAGGGGCTTTCCCCTTCTCCAGGGACTCCGCCGGGGCTTCCCCCTCCTCCGAGGAACTCGGCGGGGCTTCCTCCTCCGCCAGAGACTCCGCCGGGGCTTCCCCCTCCTCCGGGGAACTCGGCGGGGCTTCCCCCTCATCCGGGAAACTCGGCGGGGTTTCCCCCTTCTCCGGGGAACTCGGCGGGGCTTCCACCTCCAGCGGGGCCTCCGCCTGGGCTTCCCCCTCCTCCGGTGCAACCGCCGAGGCTTCTTCCTCCTCCGGGAAACTCAGGGTCTTCCCCCTCCTCCAGGGACTCTGCCGGGGCTTCTTCCTCCACCGGGGAACTAGGCGGGACTTCCGCCTACTCCGAGGCCTCCGCTGGGGCTTCCCCCTCCTCCGAGGAACTCAGGGGCATCCCCCTCCTCCAGGTACTCCGCCGTAGCTTCCTACTCCTCCGGGGAGTTCGGCGGGGCTTCCTAATCCTCTGGGGCCTCCGCTGGGACTTCCCCCTCCTCCGGGGAACTCGGCGGGGCTTCCTTATCCTCCGGGGCCTCCGCTGGGGATTTCCCCTTCTCCGGGAAATTTGGCGGGGTTTCCCCCTCATCCGTGGAACTCGGCGGGGCTTCACCCTCCTCCGGGGCCGCCGCCTGGGCTTCCCCCTCCTCCGGGGCAACCGCCGGGGCTTCCCCCTCCTCCGGGGAACTCAGAGGCTTTCCCCTCCTCCAGGGACACCGCCGGGGCTTCACCCTCCTCCGAGGAACTTGGCGGGGCTTACACCTACACCGGGGAACTCAGGGGCTTCACCCTCCTTCAGGGACTCCGCCGGGGCTTCCCCCTCCTCCGGGGAACTAGGCGGGACTTTCGCCTCCTCCGAGGGCTCCGCCGGGCCTTCCCCCTCCTCCGAGGAACTCAGGGTCTTCCCCCTCCTCCAGGGACTCTGCCGGGGCTTCTTCCTCCACCGGGGAACTAGGCGGGACTTCCGCCTACTCCGACGCCTACGCTGGGGCTTTCCCCTCCTCCGAGGAACTCAGGGGCATCCCCCTCCTCCAGGTACTCCGCCGTAGCTTCCTACTCCTCCGGGGAGTTCGGCGGGGCTTCCTAATCCTCTTGGGCCTTCGCTGGGGCTTCCCCCTCCTCCGGGAAACTCGGCGGGACTGCAGCCTACTCAGAGGCCTCCGCCGGGGCTTCCCCCTCCTCCGGGGAACTCGGCGGGGCTTCCCCCTCCTCAGGGGCCTCCGACTGGGCTTCCCCCTCCTCCGGGGCAACCGCCGGGGCTTCCCCTTCCTCCGGGGAAATCAGGGGCATTCCCTTCCTCCAGGGACTCCGCCGGGGCTTCCCCCTCCTCCGGGGAACTCGGCGGGTCTCCCTTCTCCGGGGCCTCCGCCGGGGCTTCCCCCTCATTTGGAGCCACCGCCGGGGCTTCCCCCTCCTCCGGGGAACTCAACGGGGCTTCACCCTCCTCCAGGGACCCCGCCGGGGCTTCCCCCTCCACCAGGGAACTAGGCGGGATTTCCGCCTCCTCCGAGGCCTCCGCCGGGGCTTCCCCCTCCTCCGAGGAACTCGGGGGCTTTCCCCTTCTCCAGGGACTCCACTGGGGCTTCCCCCTCCTCCGGGGAACTCGGCAGGTCTTCCCCCTTCGCCAGGGACGCCGCCGGGGGTTCCCCCACCAACAGGGACTCCGCCGGGGCTTCCCCCTCCTCCGAGGAACTCAGGGGCTTTTCCTCCTCTAGGAACACCGTCGGGGTTTCCCCCCTCCTCCGGGGAACTAGGCGGAACTTCCGCCACCTCCGAGGCCTCCGCCGGGGCTTCCCCCTCCTCCGAGGAACTCAGGGGTTTTCCCCCTACTCCAGGGACTCCGTCGGGGCTTCCCCCTCCTCCGAAGAACTCGGCGGGGCTTCCTCCTCCGCCAGGGACTCCGCCGGGGCTTCCCCCTCCTCCGGGGAACTCGGCGGGGATTTCTTATCCTCCGGGGCCTCCGCTGGGGCTTCCCCCTCCTCCGGGAAACTCGGCGGGGTTTCCCCCTCCTCCAGGGACTCCGCCGGGGCTTCCCCCTCCTCCGGGGAACTAGGCGGGACTGCAGCCTACTCAGAGGCCTCCGCCGGGGCTTCCCCCTCCTCCTGGGAACTCGGCGGGTCACCCTCCTCCGGGGCCTCCGCCGGGGCTTCCCCCTCATTCGGAGCCACCGCCGGGGCTTTCCCCTCCTCAGGGGAACTCGGCGGGGCTTCCCCCTTCTCCAGGTACTCCGCCGGGGCTTCCCCCTACTCCGGGGAACTCGGCGGGGCTTCCCCTGCCGCCAGGGACTCCGCGGGGGCTTCCCCCTACTCCAGGGACACCGCCGGGGCTTTCCCCTCCTCCGGGGAACTCGGCGGGGCTTCCCCCTCCGCCAGGGACTCCGCCGGGGCTTTTCCCTCCTCCGGGGAACTCGGTGGGGCTTCCTTATCCTCTGGGGCCTCCGTAGGGGCTTCCCCCTCCTCCGGGAAACTCGGCGGGGTTTCCCCCTCCTCCGGGGAACTCGGCGGGTCTTCTACCTCCGCCAGGGACTCCGCCGGGGCTTCCCAATCCTCCGCCAGGGACTCCTCCGGGGAAATCAGCGGGCCTTCCCCTCCGCCAGGGACTCCGCGGGGGCTTCCCCCTCCTCCAGGGAACTCGGCGGGGCTTCCCCCTTCTCGAGGGACTCCGCCGGGGTTTCCCCCTCCACCGGGGAACTAGGCGGGACTTCCGCCTCCTCCGAGGCCTCCGCCTGGGCTTCCCCCTCCTCCGAGGTACTCAGGGGCTTCCCCCCTTCTCCAAGGACTCCGCGGGGGCTTCCCCCTAGTCCGGGGAACTCGGCGGGGCTTCCTCCTCCGCCAGGGACTCCGCCAGGGCTTCCCCCTTCTCCAGGGACTCCGCCGCGGCTTCCCCTTCCTCCGGGAAACTCGGCGGGGCTTCCCCCACCTCCGGGGAACTCGGCGGGTCTCCCTACTCCAGGGCCCCCGCCGGGGCTTCCCAAAAATTCGAGGTCACCGCCGGGGCTTCCCGCTCCTCCGGGGAACTCGCCTGGACGTCTGCCTCCTCTGAGGCCTCCGCCGGGGCTCCCCCCTCCTCCGGGGAACTCGGCGGGTCTTCCCCCTCCGCCAGGGACCCCGCCGGGGCTTCCTCCTCCGCCAGGGACTCCGCCGGGGCTTTTTCTCCTCCGGGGAACTCGGCGGGGCATCCCCCTCCGCCAGGGACTCTGCCGGGACTTCCCCCTCCTCCGAGGAACTCGGTGGGGCTACCTTATCCTCCGGGGCCTCCGCAGGAGCTTCCCCCTCCCCGGGAAACTTAGCGGGGATTTCCCCTCCACCGGGGCCTCCGCCGGGGCTTCCCCCCCCTCCGGAGAACTCAGGTGCTTCCCCCTACACCAGGGACTCCGCCGGTGCTTCTCACTCCTCCGGAGCCTCCGCTGGGGCTTCTGCCTCCTCCGGGGCCTCCGCCGGGGATTCCCACTCATCCGAGGCCTCCCCTCAACCGGGAAACTCGGTGGGGCTTCCACCTCTTCCGAAGAACTCGTCGGGGCCTCCCCTCCTCCGAGGCCACCGCCGGGGCTATTTCCTCCCCAGGGCATCCACCGGTGCTTCCCCCTCCTCGGGGGAACTCGGCGGGGCTTCCCCCTCCTCCAGGGACTCCACCAGGGCTTCCTCCTCGTCCGGGGAACTCGGTGGGGCTTCCCACTCCTCCGGGAAACTCGGCGGGGTCACCCCCGCCTCCAGGGACTCCGCCGTGGCTTTCCCCATCTCCGGGGCCACCACCGGGGCTTCCTTCGCCACCCGGGCCTCCGCCAGAGCTTCCCACTACTCTGGGGCCTACGCCGGGGATTTCCCCTCCTCCGGGGAACTTGGCGGAACTTCCCCCTCTTCCGGGGCCTCCGCCGGGGCTGCCCCCTCCTCCGGGGCCTCCGCCGGGGCTTCCTCCTCCTCCGGGATACTCGGCGGGGCTTCCCCCTCCTCCATGGACTCCGCCGTGGCTTTCCCCTTCTCCGGGGCATCCGCCGGGGCTTTCCCCTCCTCCAGGGACTCCGCCAGGGCTTCCCTCTCCTCCGGGGTACTCGGCGGGGCTTTCCCCTCCTCAGGGACCTCCTCCGGGGCTTTCCCCTCGTCCGGGGCCTCCGCCGGGGCTTCCCCCTCGTCCGTTGAACTCGCCGGGGCTTCCCCCTCCTGCGGGGCCTCCGCCAGGGCTTTCCCCTCCTCCGGAGCATCCGCCGGGGCTTCTTTCGCTTTCGGGTCACTCGGCGGGGACTCCCGCTCCTCCAGTAACTCCGTCGGGGCTTCCCCGTCCTCCGAGGAACTCGGGGGCTTTCCCCTTCTCCAGGGACTCCACTGGGGCTTCCCCCTCCTACGGGGAACTCGGCAGGTCTTCCCCCTTCGCCAGGGACGCCGCCGGGGGTTCCCCCACCAACAGGGACTCCGCCGAGGCTTCCTCCGCCACCGGGGCCTCCGCCGGAGCTTCCCACTCCTCCGGGGCCTCCGCCGGGGCTTCCCCCTTGTTCGGGGAACTCGGCAAGGGCTTTCTTCATCTCGGGGGAACTCGGCGGGGCATCCCCCTCCCCCAGGGACTCCGCCGGGGCTTCCCCCTCCTGCGGGGCCTCCGCCGGGGCTTCCCCTCCTCCGCGAAACTCGGTGGGGCTCTCCCCTCTGCCGAGGAATTCGGCGGAGCTTCCTCCTCCTGCGGGGCCTCTGCCGGGGCTTTTTCATCCTCCGGAGCTTCCGCCGGGGCTTCCCCCTTCCCCGGGTCCTCTGCCGGGGTTTCACCCTTCTCCGGATCCTCCGCCGGGGATTCCCACTCCTCCGGGGCCTCCCCTCATCCGGGAAACTCGGTGGGGCTTCCACCTCTTCCGGGGAAGTCGGCGGGGCTTACCCCTCCTCCGGGGACTCCGCCGGACCTCCCCCTCCTCCGGGAAACTCGGCGGGGCTTCCCCCTCCTCCGGGGAATACGTCGGAGCTTCCCCCTCCACCAGGGACTCCGCCGAGGCTTCCTACTCCTCCGGGGCTTCCGCCGGGGCTTCCCCCTCCTCCGGGAAACTCGGCGGGGTTTCCCCCTCCACCGGGGCCTTCGCCGGGGCTTCCCCCTCCTCCAGGGACTCTACGGTGGCATCACCCTCCTCCGAAGAACTCGTCGGGGCTGCCCCCACCTCCGGAGCCTCAGCCGGGGAATTCCCCTCCTCCGGGAAACTCGGCGGGGCTTCTCCCTCCTCCGAGGCCTCCGCCGGGGCTACCCTTTGCCCCGGGGCATCCACCGGGGCTTCCACCTCCTCCGGGGAACTCGGCGGTGCTTCCCCCACCTCCAGGGACTCCGCCGTGGCTCTCCCCTCCTCCGGGGCATCCGCCGGGGCTTCCGCCGGGTCTTCCCACACCTCCGGGGCCAACGCCGGGGCTTCCCTCTCCTTCGGGGACTCCGCCGGGGCTTTCCACTCCTCCGGGGCCTACGCCGGGGCTTCCCCATCCTCCGGGGAACTCGTCGGGGCTTCCCCCTCTTCCGGGGAAGTCGGCGGGGGTTCCCCCTCCTCCGGGGACTCCCCCGGACCTCCCCCTTCTCCGGGAAACTCGGCGGGGCTTGCCCCTCCTCCGGGGAATACGTCGGAGCTTCCCCCTCCACCAGGGACTCCGCCGGGGCTTCCCCCTCCTCTGGAACCTCAGCCGGGGATTCCCCCTCCTCCGGGAAACTCGGCGGGGCTTCCCCCTCCTCAAAGGCCTCCGCCGGGGCTACCCCCTGCCCCGGGGCATCCACCGGGGCTTCCCCCTCCTCCGGGGAACTCGGCGAGGCTTCCACCTCCTCCAGGAACTCCGCCGTGGCTTTTCCCTCATCCGGGGCATCCGCCGGGGCTTTCTCCACCTCCGGGGTCTTTACCGGGGATTCCGCCGGGGCTTTCCACTATTTCGGGGCCTCCGCCGGGGCTGCCCCCTTCACTGGGGCACCCACGGGGGCTTCCCCCTCTTCCGGGGAAGTCGGCGGGGGTTCCCCCTCCTCCGGGGACTCCCCCGGACCTCCCCCTCCTCCGGGAAACTCGTCGGGGCTTGCCCCTCCTCCGGGGAATACGTCGGAGCTTCCCCCTCCACCAGGGACTCCGCCGGGGCTTCCCCCTCCTCTGGAACCTCAGCCGGGGATTCCCCCTCCTCCGGGAAACTCGGCGGGGCTTCCCCCTCCTCAAAGGCCTCCGCCGGGGCTACCCCCTGCCCCGGGGCATCCACCGGGGCTTCCCCCTCCTCCGGGGAACTCGGCGAGGCTTCCCACTCCTCCAGGAACTCCGCCGTGGCTTTCCCCTCATCCGGGGCAGCCGCCTGGGCTTTCTCCACCTCCGGGGCCTTTACCGGGGATTCCGCCGGGGCTTTCCACTCCTTCGGGGCCTCCGCCGGGGCTGCCCCCTTCACTGGGGCACCCGCGGGGGCTTCCCCCTCCTCCGGGAAAATTGGCGGGGCTTCCCCCTCCTCCGGGGCCTCCACCGGGGCTTCCCCCTCCTCCGGGGCAACCGCCGGGGCTTCCCCCTTCTCCGGGAAACTCGGCGGGGCTTCACCTTCCTCCAACGACTCCGCCGGGGCTTCCCCCTCCACCGGGGAACTAGGCGGGACTTCCGCCTCCTCCGAGGCCTCCGCCGGGGCATCCCCCTCCACCGAGCAACTCAGGGGCTTCCCCCTTCTCCAGGAAGTCCGCCGGGGCTTCTTCTTTCTTCCGGGGAACTAGGCGGGACTTCCGGCTACTCCGAGGTCTCCGTTGGGGCTTCCCCCTCCTCCGAGGAACTCGGGGGATTCTTGCTTCTCCTGGGACTCCACCGGGGCTTCGCCCTCCTCCGGGGAACTCGGCAGGTCTTCTTCCTCTGCCAGGGACTACGCTGGGGCTTCCCCCTCCAACAGGGACTCCACTTGGGCCTCCCCACCTCCGGAGAATTCGGCGGGTCACCCTCCCCCGGGGCCTCCGCCGGGGCTTCCCCCTCATTTGGAGCCACCGGCGATGCTTCCCCATCCTCCGGAGAACTCAGGGGCTTCACCCTCCACCAGGGACTCCGCACGCAGCTTCCCCCTCCACCGGGGAACTAGGCGGGACTTCCGCCTCCTCCGAGGCCTCCGCCGGGGCTTCCTCCTCCTCCGAGGAACTCGGGGGCTTCTTGCTTCTCCACGGGACTCCGCCGAGGTTTCCCCCTCCTCCAAAGAACTTGGCGGGGCTTCCCCCTCCTCCGGGGCCTCCGCCGCTGCTCCCCCTCCTCCGGGGCCTCCGCCGGGGCTTCCCCCTCCTGCGGGGCCTCCGCCGGGGCTTTCCCTCCTCCGTGAAACACGGTGGGGCTCACCCCTCTGCCGAGGAATTCGGCGGGGCTTCCTCCTCCTGCGGGTCCTCTGCCGGGGCTTTTCCCTCCTCCGGAGCTTCCGCCGGGGCTTCCCCCTTCCCCGGGTCCTCTGCCGGGGCTTCCCCCTTCTCCGGAGCCTCCGCCGGGGATTCCCACTCCTCCGGGGAATAAGTCGGAGCTTCCCCCTCCACCAGGGACTCCGCCGAGGCTTCCTACTCCTCCGGGGCTTCCGCCGGGGCTTCCCCCTCCTCCAGGGACTCTACGGTGGCATCACCCTCCTCCGAAGAACTCGTCGGGGCTGCCCCCACCTCCAGAGCCTCAGCCGGGGATTCCCCCTCCTCCGGGAAACTCGGCGGGGCTTCTCCCTCCTCCGAGGCCTCCGCCGGGGCTACCCCCTGCCCCGGGGCATCCACCGGGGCTACCACCTCCTCCGGGGAACTCGGCGGTGCTTCCCCCTCGCCAGGGACTCCGCCGTGGCTTTCCCCCCCCCCCCTCCGGGGCATCCGCCGGGGCTTTCTCCACCTCCGGGGCCTCCACCGGGGCTTTCGCCGGGTCTTCCCACACCTCCGGGGCCAACGCCGAGGCTTCCCCCTCCTTCGGGGACTCCGCCGGGGCTACTCCCTTCACCGGGGGCACCCGCAGTGGCTTTCCCCTCCTCCGGGGAACTCGGCGGGGCTTCCCTCTCCTCAGGGGTTCACGGCGGGGCTTCCCCCTCCTCCAGGAACTCCGCCGTGGCTTTAACCCTCATCCGGGGCATCCGCCGGGGCTTTCTCCACCTCCGGGGCCTTTACCGGGGATTCCGCCGGGGCTTTCCACTCCTTCGGGGCCTCCGCCGGGGCTGCCCCCTTCACTGGGACACCCGCGGGGGCTTCCCCCTCCTCCGGGAAAATTGGCGGGGCTTCCCCCTCCTCCGGGGCCTCCGCCGGGGCTTCCCCCTCCTCCGGGGCCTCAGCCGGGGCTTTCCCCTCCTCCGGGGAACTCGGCGGGGCTTCCCCCTCCTCCGGGAAACTCGGCGTGGCGTCCCTCTCCTCCAGGGACTCCGCCGGAGCTTCCCACTTCTCCGGGGCCTACGCCGTGGCCTGCCCCTCCCCCGGGGAACTCGGCGGAACTTCCCACTCCTCCGGGGCCTCCACCGGGGCTGCCCCATTCACTGGGGCATCCGCCGGGGCTTCCCCCTCCTCCAGGGAACTCGGCGGGGCTTCCACCTCCTCAGGGGAACACGGCGAGGCTTCCCCCTCCTCCGGGGAACTCGGCGGGGCTTCCCCCTCCTCTGCTGCCTCCGCCGGGGCTTCCCCCTCCTCCTGGGCTCCGCCGGGGCTTTCCTCTCCTCCGGGGAACTCGGCGGGGCTTCCCCCTCCTCCAGAAAATCCTCCGGGGTCTCTCCTCCTCCGGGAAACTCGGTGGGGATTCCCCCTCTTCCAGGGACTCCGCCGGGGCTTGCCACTCCTCCGGGGCATCCCCTTCTCCGGGAAACTCGGTGGGGCTTCCCCCTCTTCCGGGGAATTCGCCAAGGCTTCCCCCTCCTGCGGGGAATTTAGCGGGGCTTCCCTCTCCACCAGAAACTCCGCCCGGGCTTCCCCCGCCTGCGGGGCCTTCGCCGGGGCTTTTCTCTCCTCCGGAGCATTCGCCGGGGCTTCCCTCTTCCCCGGATCCTCTGCCGGGGCTTCCCCCTCCTCCGGGTCCTCCGCCGGGGCGTCCCACTCCTCCGGGGCCACCCCTCCTCCGTGAAACTCAGTTGGGCTTCTCCCTTTTCCAGGAAATTCGGCGGGGCTTCCCCCTCCTCCGGGGAATTTAGCGGGGCTTCCCCCTCCACCAGAAACTCCGCCCGGGCTTCCCCCGCCTGCGGGGCCTTCGCCGGGGCTTTCCCCTATACCGGAGCATCCGCCGAGGCTTCCCCCTTGTCCGGGAAACTCGGCGGGGCTTTCTTCTTCTCGGGGGAACTCGGCGGGGCATCCCCCTCCCCCAGGGACTCCGCCGGGGCTTCCCCCTCCTGCGGGGCCTCCGCCGGGGCTTTCCCCTCCTCTGGAGCATCCGCCGGGGCTTCCCCCTTCTCCGGTTCCCCTGCCGGGGCTTCCCACTCCTCCGGGGCCTCCGCCAGGGCTTCCCACTCCTCCGGGGCCTCCCCTCCTCCGGGAAACTCGGTGGGGCTTCCGCCTCCTCCGGGGAACTCGGCGGGGCTTCCCCCTCTTCCGGGGAATTCGGCGTGGCTTCCCCCACCAGCAGGGACTCCGCCGGGGCTTCCCGCTTCGCCGGGGCCTCCGCCAGGGGCTTCCCCCTCCTGCGGGGCCTCAGCCGGGAAATCCCCCTCCTCCGGAAAACTCGGCGGGGCTTCCCCCTCCCCCGAGGCCACCGCCGGGGCTATTCCCTGCCCCGGGGCATCCACCGGGGCTTCCCCCTCCTCCAGGGAATACGGTGGGTCTTACTTATCCTCCGGGGCATCCGCTGGGGCTTCCCCCTCCACCGGAGCCTCCGCCATGGCTTCCCCCTCCTCCGGGGCCTCCACCGGGGCTTCCTACTCCTCCGAAGCCTCCGCCTGGGCTTCCCCCTCCTCCGGGGAACTAGGCGGGGCTTCCCCCTCCTCCGGGGCCTCCGCCGGGGCTTCCCCCTCTTCCGGGGCCTCCGCCGGGCGTTCTTCCTCCTCCGGGGAACTCGGCGGGGCACCCCCCTCCTCCGGAAAACTCGGCGGGGCTTCCTTCTCCTCCGGGGAACTCAGAAGCTTCCCCCTCCTCCAGGGAACTCGGTGGGGCTTCCCCCTCCTCCGGGGCATCCGCTGGGGCTTCCCCCCCCCCAGGGGAGCCACCACCGGGGCTTCCCCCTTCTCCAGGGACTCCGCCTGGGCTTCCCCCCCTCCGGGGAACTCGGCGGGGCTTCCCCCTCCTCAGGGGAACACGGCGGGGCTACCCCCTCCCCCGGGGAACTCGGTGGGGCTTCCCCCTCCACCGGAGATTCCGCCAGGGCTTACCCCTCCTCCGTGGAACACAGCGGGTCTCCCTCCACCTGCGGGGCCTCCGCCGGGGCTTTCCCCTCCTTCGGGGATCTCAGGGACTTCCCCCTCCTCCGAGGAACTCGGTGGGGCTTCCCACTCCTCCGGAAAACTCGGCGGGTTTCCCCCTCTTCCAGGGAACTCGGCAGGGCTTCCCAATCCTCCGGGGCCTCCGCCGGGGCTTAACTCTCCTCCAGGGAATTCGCCGGTTCTTCCCCCTCCCCCAGGGAACTCAGCGGGGCTTCCCCCTCCTCCGGGGCCTCCGCCGGGGCTTCCCCCTTCTCCGGGGTCTCCGCCGGGGCTTCCCCCTCCTTCAGGGAACTCAGGGGGGCATCCCCCTCCTCCGAAGAACTCGGCGGGGCTTCCTCCTGCTCTGGGCAATTCGGCGGGGCTTCCCCCTCGGCCAGGGACTCCACCGGGGCTTCCCCTTCCTCCGGGGAATTCGGCGGGGCTATCCCCTCCGTTAGGGACTCCGTCGGGGCTTCCCCCTCCACCGGGGAACTCGGCGGGGCTTCCCTCTCCTCCGGGGAACTCGGCGGGGCTTCTTCTTCCTCCAGGGACTCCGCCGTAGATACCCCCTCCTCCGGGCCACCGCCGGGGCTTCCCCCTCCTCCGGAAAACTCGGCGGGTTTCCCCCTCTTCCAGGGAACTCGGCAGGGCTTCCCAATCCTCCGGGGCCTCCGCCGGGGCTTCACCCTTCTCCGGGGTCTCCGCCGGGGCCTTCTCCACCTTCAGGGAACTCGAGGGGCATCCCCCTCCTCCGAAGAACTCGGCGGGGCTTCCCCCTGCTCTGGGCAATTCGGCGGGGCTTCCCCTCCGTTAGGGACTCCGTCGGGGCTTCCCCCTCCTCCGGGGAACTCGGCGGGGCTTCCCCATTCTCCAGGGTCCCCGCCGGGGCTTCCCCTTCCTCCGGGGAACTTGGCGGGGCTTCTTCTTCCTCCAGGGACTCCGCCGTAGATGCCCCCTCCTCCGGGCCACCGCCGGGGCTTCCCCCTCCTCCAGGGACTCTACCGGGTTTTCCGCCTCCTCCGGGAAACTCGGCGGGGCTTCCTCCTCATCCGGGGAACTCGGCAGGGCTTCCCCCTTCTCCAGGGATTCCACCGGGGCTTCCCCCTCCTCCGGGGAACTCGGCGGGGCTTCCCCCTCTTCCAGGGAATCCGCCGGGGCTTTCCCCTCAGCCGGGAAACTCGACAGGGCTTCCCCCTTCTCCAGGGATTCCTCCGGGGCTTCCCCCTCCTCCGGGGAACTCGGCGGGGCTTCCCTCTCCTCCAGGGACTCCGCCGGGGCTTCCCCCTCCACCGGAAAACTCGCCTAAGCTACCCCGAGTCCAGGGACTCCGCCGGAGCTTTCCCCTTTTCTCCAGGGAACTCAGAATCTTCCCCCTCCTCTGAAGAACTCGGCAGGGCATCCCCCTTCTCCAGGGATTCCACCGGGGCTTCCCCTTCCTCCGGAGAACTCGGCGGGGCTTCCCCCTCCTCCAAGGACTCCGCCGGGGCTTCCCACTCCTCCGGGGAATTCAGCGGGGCTTCCCCCTCCTCCGTGGCCTCCGCCGCGGCTTCCCACTCCTCCGGGAAACTCGGCGGGGCTTCCCTTTGCTCCAGGGATTCCGCCGGGGCTTTCCCCTCCTCCGGGGAACTCGGCAGGGCTTTATCCTTCTCCAGGGACTCCGCCGGGGCTTCCCCCTCCTGCGGGGCCTCCGCCGGGGCTTTCCCCTCCTCTGGAGCATCCGCCGGGGCTTCCCCCTTCTCCGGGTCCCCTGCCGGGGCTTCCCACTCCTCCGGGGCCTCCGCCAGGGCTTCCCACTCCTCCGGGGCCTCCCCTCCTCCGGGAAACTCGGTGGGGCTTCCGCCTCCTCCGGGGAACTCGGCGGGGCTTCCCCCTCTTCCGGGGAATTCGGCGTGGCTTCCCCCACCAGCAGGGACTCCGCCGGGGCTTCCCGCTTCGCCGGGGCCTCCGCCAGGGGCTTCCCCCTCCTGCGGGGCCTCAGCCGGGAAATCCCCCTCCTCCGGAAAACTCGGCGGGGCTTCCCCCTCCCCCGAGGCCACCGCCGGGGCTATTCCCTGCCCCGGGGCATCCACCGGGGCTTCCCCCTCCTCCAGGGAATACGGTGGGTCTTACTTATCCTCCGGGGCATCCGCTGGGGCTTCCCCCTCCACCGGAGCCTCCGCCATGGCTTCCCCCTCCTCCGGGGCCTCCACCGGGGCTTCCTACTCCTCCGAAGCCTCCGCCTGGGCTTCCCCCTCCTCCGGGGAACTAGGCGGGGCTTCCCCCTCCTCCGGGGCCTCCGCCGGGGCTTCCCCCTCTTCCGGGGCCTCCGCCGGGCGTTCTTCCTCCTCCGGGGAACTCGGCGGGGCACCCCCCTCCTCCGGAAAACTCGGCGGGGCTTCCTTCTCCTCCGGGGAACTCAGAAGCTTCCCCCTCCTCCAGGGAACTCGGTGGGGCTTCCCCCTCCTCCGGGGCATCCGCTGGGGCTTCCCCCCCCCCAGGGGAGCCACCACCGGGGCTTCCCCCTTCTCCAGGGACTCCGCCTGGGCTTCCCCCCCTCCGGGGAACTCGGCGGGGCTTCCCCCTCCTCAGGGGAACACGGCGGGGCTTCCCCCTCCCCCGGGGAACTCGGTGGGGCTTCCCCCTCCACCGGAGATTCCGCCAGGGCTTACCCCTCCTCCGTGGAACACAGCGGGTCTCCCTCCACCTGCGGGGCCTCCGCCGGGGCTTTCCCCTCCTTCGGGGATCTCAGGGACTTCCCCCTCCTCCGAGGAACTCGGTGGGGCTTCCCACTCCTCCGGAAAACTCGGCGGGTTTCCCCCTCTTCCAGGGAACTCGGCAGGGCTTCCCAATCCTCCGGGGCCTCCGCCGGGGCTTAACTCTCCTCCAGGGAATTCGCCGGTTCTTCCCCCTCCCCCAGGGAACTCAGCGGGGCTTCCCCCTCCTCCGGGGCCTCCGCCGGGGCTTCCCCCTTCTCCGGGGTCTCCGCCGGGGCTTCCCCCTCCTTCAGGGAACTCAGGGGGGCATCCCCCTCCTCCGAAGAACTCGGCGGGGCTTCCTCCTGCTCTGGGCAATTCGGCGGGGCTTCCCCCTCGGCCAGGGACTCCACCGGGGCTTCCCCTTCCTCCGGGGAATTCGGCGGGGCTATCCCCTCCGTTAGGGACTCCGTCGGGGCTTCCCCCTCCACCGGGGAACTCGGCGGGGCTTCCCTCTCCTCCGGGGAACTCGGCGGGGCTTCTTCTTCCTCCAGGGACTCCGCCGTAGATACCCCCTCCTCCGAGCCACCGCCGGGGCTTCCCCCTCCTCCGGAAAACTCGGCGGGTTTCCCCCTCTTCTAGGGAACTCGGCAGGGCTTCCCAATCCTCCGGGGCCTCCGCCGGGGCTTCACCCTTCTCCGGGGTCTCCGCCGGGGCCTTCTCCACCTTCAGGGAACTCGAGGGGCATCCCCCTCCTCCGAAGAACTCGGCGGGGCTTCCCCCTGCTCTGGGCAATTCGGCGGGGCTTCCCCTCCGTTAGGGACTCCGTCGGGGCTTCCCCCTCCTCCGGGGAACTCGGCGGGGCTTCCCCATTCTCCAGGGTCCCCGCCGGGGCTTCCCCTTCCTCAGGGGAACTTGGCGGGGCTTCTTCTTCCTCCAGGGACTCCGCCGTAGATGCCCCCTCCTCCGGGCCACCGCCGGGGCTTCCCCCTCCTCCAGGGACTCTACCGGGTTTTCCGCCTCCTCCGGGAAACTCGGCGGGGCTTCCTCCTCATCCGGGGAACTCGGCAGGGCTTCCCCCTTCTCCAGGGATTCCACCGGGGCTTCCCCCTCCTCCGGGGAACTCGGCGGGGCTTCCCCCTCTTCCAGGGAATCCGCCGGGGCTTCCCCCTCAGCCGGGAAACTCGACAGGGCTTCCCCCTTCTCCAGGGATTCCTCCGGGGCTTCCCCCTCCTCCGGGGAACTCGGCGGGGCTTCCCTCTCCTCCAGGGACTCCGCCGGGGCTTCCCCCTCCACCGGAAAACTCGCCTAAGCTACCCCGAGTCCAGGGACTCCGCCGGAGCTTTCCCCTTTTCTCCAGGGAACTCAGAATCTTCCCCCTCCTCTGAAGAACTCGGCAGGGCATCCCCCTTCTCCAGGGATTCCACCGGGACTTCCCCTTCCTCCGGAGAACTCGGCGGGGCTTCCCCCTCCTCCAAGGACTCCGCCGGGGCTTCCCACTCCTCCGGGGAATTCAGCGGGGCTTCCCCCTCCTCCGTGGCCTCCGCCGCGGCTTCCCACTCCTCCGGGAAACTCGGCGGGGCTTCCCTTTGCTCCAGGGATTCCGCCGGGGCTTTCCCCTCCTCCGGGGAACTCGGCAGGGCTTTATCCTTCTCCAGGGACTCCGCCGGGGCTTCCCCCTCCCCTGGGGAATTTGGCGGGGCTTCCTCCTCCTCCGGGGAATTTGGCGGGGCTTCCCCCTCCTCCGAAGCCTCTGCCGGGGCATCTTACTCCTCCCAGGAACTCGGCGGGTACTCCCCCTCCTCCGAGGCCTCCGCCGGGGCTTCCCCCATCTCCGGGGCCTCCGCCGGAACTGCCCTCTCCTCTGGGGAACTTGGTGGGGCATCCCCCTCCTCCGGGAAACTCGGAGGGGCATCCCCCTCCACCGGGAACCTCGGCGGGGCTCCCCCCTCATCCGGGAAACCCGGCGGGGCATCCCCCTCCGCCAGGGACTCCGCCGGGGCGTCCCCCTCCTCCGGGGAACTCAGGGGCTTCCCCCTACCGCCAGGGACTCCGCCGGGGCTTCCCCCTCCCTCGAGGAACTAGGCGGGACTTCCCCCTCCTCCGGGGCCTCCACCGAGGATACCCCCTCCACCAGAGACTTCGCCGTGGATACCCCCTCCTCCGGAGCCTCCGCCGGGGCTTCCCCCTCCTCAAGGGACTTCGCCGGGGCTTTCCCCTCCTCCGGGGCATCCGCCGGGGCTTCCCCCCCCCACCGGGGAACTCAGAAGCTTCCCCCTCCTCCGGGGAACTCGGCTGGGTTTCCCCCTCCTCTGGGAAACTCGGTGGGTCTTCCCCCTCCTCCGGGGCCTCCGCCGGGGTTTCCGCCTCCTCCAGGGACTCCGCCGGGGCTTCTCCCTCCACCATGGACTCCGCCGGGGATTCCCCCTCTTCCGGGGAACTCGGCAGGGATTCCCCCTCCTCCAGTGACTCCGCCCGGGCCTTTTCCCCATCTTCGGGGCCTTCGCCAGGGCTTCCCTCTCCTCCGGGGAACTCGGCGGGGCTTCCCCCTCCACCGGGGCCTCCGCCGGGGCTTCCCCCTCCTCCGGGGAACTTAGGGGCTTCCCCCTCCTCCGGGGATCTCTGACGGGCTTCCCCCTCCTCCAGGGACCCCGCCGGGGCTTCTTCCTCCCCCGGGGAACTAGGCGGGGTTTCCCCCTCCGCCGTGGCCTCCGCCAGGGATTCCCCCTCCTTCAGGGACTCCACCGGGGCTTTCCCCTTTTTCGGGGCCTCCGCCGGGGCTTCCCCCTCCTCCGGGGTACTCAGACGGGCTTCCCCCTCCTCCAGAGACTCCGCCGGGGCTTCTCCCTCCTCTGGGGCCTCCGCCGGGGCTTTCCCTCCTCCGGGGCCTCCGCCGGGGATTCCCCCTCCAACGGAAAACTCGGCGGGGCTTCCTATTCCTCCGGGGAACTCAGGGGCTTCCTTCACCTCCGGGAGAGACGGCGGGGCTTCCCCCTCCTCCGGGGCCTCCGCCGGTGCTTCCCCCCCCCTCTGGGGAACTCAGTAGCTTCCCTCTTCTCCTGGGAACTCGGCTGGGTTTCCCACTCCTCTGGGAAACCCTGCGGGGCTTCCCCCTCCTTCAGGGCCTCCGCCGGGGCTTCCCCCTCCTCCAGGGACTCCGCCAGGGCTTCTCCCTCCTCTAGGGCCTCCGCCGGGGCTTCCCCTTCCTCCGGGGCATCCGCCGGGGCTTTTCCTCCTCCGGGAAACTCGGAGGGGTATCCCCCTCCTCCGGGGCCTCCGCCGGGGCTTCCCCCTTCTCAGGGGGCCCCCACCGTGGCTTCCCGCTCCTCCAGGGACTCCGCCGGTGCTTCCCCCTCCTGCGGGGAACTCGGTGGGACTTCCCACACCGCGGGGACTCCCCCTCCTCCGGGGCCTGCGCCGGGGCTTCCCCCTCCTCCGGGGCATCCGCCGGGGCTTCCCCCCCAGCGGGGAACTCTAAAGCTTCCCCCTCCTCCAGGGAACTCGGCGGGGTTTCCCCCTCCTCTGGGAAGCTCGGCGGGGCTTCCCCCTTCACCAAGATCTCCGCCAGGGCTTCACCCTCCTCCGGGGCCTCCGCGGGTCTTCCCCTCCTCCAGGGACTCCACAGGGGCTTCCCCCGGGAAACTCAGAAGCTTCCCCCTCCTCCGAAGAACTCGGCGGGGCTTCCCCCTCCCCAAGGGAACTCGGTGGGGCTTCCTCCTTCTCCAGGGACTCCGCCGGGGCTTCCCCCTCCCCCGGGGAACTCCGCGGGGTTTCCCCCTCTTCCAGGGAACTCGGCGGGGCTTCCCGATCCTCCGGGGCCTCCGCCGGGGCTTCCCCATTCTCGGGGGCCACCGCCGGTGCATCCCCTTTCCACCAGGGAATTCGCCGGGGCTTTCACCTCCCCAGGGGAACTCTGCGGGGCTTCCCCCTCTTCCGGGGCCTCCGCCGGGGCTTACCCCTCCGTCAGGGAACTCGGCGGGGCTTCCCCCTTCTCCAGGGATTCCGCCGGGGCTTTTCCTCTTTCGGGGAACTCAGAAGCTTCCCCCTCCTCCGAAGAACTCGGCGAGGCTTCCCCCTCCTCTGGGCAACTCGGCGGGGCTTCCCCATCCTCCGGGGAACTCGGCGGGGCTTCCTCCTCCTCCAGGGACTCCGCCGGGGCTTTCCCCTCCTCCGTGGCATCCGCCGAAGCTTCCCACTCCTCCAGGGCATCGGCCGGGGCTTCCCCCTCCTCAGGGGAAACTCGGCGGGGCTTCCCCCTCCACCGGGGAATTCGGCGGAGCTTCCCCCTCCTCCAGGGACTCCGCCAGGGCTTCCCCTCCTCCGGGGCCTCCGCCGAGGTTGCCCTCTCCTCTGGGAAACTCTGCGGGGCTTCCTACTCCTCCGGGGCCTCCGCCTGGGCTTCCCCTCCTCCAGGGGTCCGCTGGGGCTTCCCCCTTCTCCGGGGCATCCGCAAGGGCTTCCCCCTCCTCCGGGGAACTCAAAAGCTTCCCCCTCCTCCTGGGAACTAATCGGGGCTACTCCCTCCTCCAGGGCCTCCGCCGGGGATTCCCCCCCCTCCGGAAAACTCTGCGGGGCTTCCTACTCCTCCGGGGCCTCCGCCGGGGCTTCCCCTCCTCCAGGGGTCCGCTGGGGCTTCCCCCTTCTCCGGGGACTTCGGCGGGGCTTCCTCCTCCTCCGCGGAACTCAGCGGGGCTTCCCCCTCCCCCGGGGCCTCCGCCGGGGCTTCCCTCTCCTCCGGGGACATCGGCGGGGCTTCCCCCTCCTCCGAGGAACTCCCCGGGGCTTCCCCCTCCTCTGGGACCTCCGCCGGGGCTTCCCCCTCCGCCGAAAAACTCGGCGGGGCTTCCTTTTCCTCCGGGGCCTCCGCCGGGGCTTCCGCCTCCTCCGGGGCCCCCGCCGGGGCTTCCGCCTCCTCCGGGGAACTCGGCGGGGCGTCCCCCACCGCCAGGGACTCCGTCGGGGCTTCCCCTCCTCCAGGGACTCCGCCGGGGCTTCCTACTCCTCCGGGGCCTCCGCCGGGGCTTCACCCACCTCCAAAGACTCAGCCGGGGCTTCCCCTCCCCCGGGGAACTCGGTGGGGCTTCCCCCTCCACCGGAGATTCCGCCGGGGCTTACCCCTCCTCCGGGGAACACAGCGGGTCTTCCTCCACCTGCGGGGCCTCCGCCGGGGCTTCCCCCTTCTCCGGGGAACTCTGAATCTACAACCTCCTCTGAAGAACACGACGGGGCTTTTCCCTGCTCTGGGCACCTCGGCGGGGCTTCCCCTTCGGCCAAGGACTCCGCCGGGGCTTCCCCCTCCTCCGGGGAATTCGGCGGGGCTTCCCACTCTACCAGGGACTCCGTCGGGGTTTCTTCCTCCGCCGGGGAACTCGGCGGGGCTTCCCCCTCCACCGGGGCATCCGCCAGGGCTTCCCCCTCCTCCGGAAAACTCGGCGGGGCTTCCTACTCCTCCGGGGCCTCCGCCGGGGCTTTCCCTCCTCCAGGGATTCCGCCGGGGCTTTCCCCTCCTCCGGAAAACTCGCCTGGGCTTCCCCTCCTCCAGGGGCTCCGCCGGGGCTTGCCCCATCTCCGGGGAACTCGGCGGGGCCTAGCCCGCCTCCGGGAAACTCGGCGGGGCACTCCCTTCGCCAGGTACTCCGCCGGGGCTTCCCCCTCCTCCGGGGAATTCGGCGGGGCTTCCCCCTCCGCCAGGGACTCCGTCGTGGCTTCTTCCTCTACCGGGGAACTCGGCGGGGCTTCCCCCTCCTCCGGGGCATCAGCCAGGGCTTCCCCCTCATCCGAAAAACTCGGCGGGGCTTCCTACTCCTCCGGGGCCTCCGCCGGGACTTCCACTCCTCCAGGGACTCCGCCGGGGCTTCCCCCTCCTCCGGGGAACTCGGCGGGGCTTCCCCATTCTCCAGGGATTCCACCGGGGCTTCCCCCTCCTCCGGGGAACTAGGCGGGGCTTCCCCATTCCCCCGGGAATCCGCTGGGGCTTCCCCCTCCTCCGGAAAACTTGCCGGGGCTTACCCTCCTACAGGGGCTCCGCGGGGGCTTCCCCCTTCTCCGGGAAACTCGGCGGGACTTCCCCATCCTCCGGGAAACTCGGCGGGGCTTCCCCCTCCACCGTGGAACTCAGGGGCTTCCCCCTCGGCCAGGGACTAAGCCGGGGCTTCCCTCATCACCAGGGCCTCCGCCGGGGCTTCCCCCTCCTCCAGGGAACTCGGCGTGACGTCCCCCTCCTCCGGGGAGCTCAGGGGCTTCCCCCTCGGCCAGGGACTCCGCCGGGGCTTCCCCCTCCTCCGAAGAACTCGCCGGGGATTCCCCCGCCACCTGAAAACTCGGAGGGGCTTCCTACTCTTTCGTGGCCTCCGCCGGGGCTTCCCCCTCCTCCGGGGATCTCGGCGGGGCGTACCCCTCCGCCAGGGACTCCGTCGGGGCTTCCCCTCCTCCAGGGACTCCGCCGGGGCTTTTCCCTTCTACGGGAAACTCAGGGGCTTCCCTCTCCCCTGGGAAACCTGGCGGGGCTTCCCCCTCCTCCGGATAACTCGGCGGGGCTTCCCCCTTCTCCAGGATCTCTGCCGGGGCTTACCCCTCCTCCGGGGAACACAGCGGGGCTTCCACCACCTCCGGGGCCTCCACCGGGGCTTCCCTCTTCTCTCGGGCTTCCGCCGGGGCTTCCCCCTCCTCCGGGGAACTCAGGGGCTTCCCCCTCCTCCAGGGACTTTACCGGAGCTTTCGCCTCCTCCGGGAAACTCAGCGGGGCTTCCCCTTCCCCCGGGGAACTCGGCAGGGCTTCCCCCTCCTCCAGGGACTCCGCCGTAGATACCCCTCCTTCGGGGCCACCGCCGGGGCTTCCCCCTCCACCAGGGACTCCGCCGTGGCTTCCCCCTCAGCCGAGGAACTCGGCGGGGCTTCCCCCTTCATCAGGGATTCCACCGGGGCTTCCCTCTTCTCCGGGGAACTCGGCGGGGCTTCCCACTCCTCCGGAAAACTCGCCGCGGCTTCCCCTCCTCCAGGGACTCCGCCGGGGCTTCCCCTCCTCCGAAGCCTCCGCCGGGGCATCCCTCTCCTTCCAGGAACTCACCGGGTCTACCCCCTTCTCCGGGGCCTCCGCCGGGGCTTCCCCCGTATCCAGGGCCTCCGCCGGGGCTTCCCCCTCCTCCGGGGACCTCGGCGAGGCTTCGTTCTCCACAAGGGACTCCGCCGGGGCTTTCCCCTTCACCGGGGAACTCGGCGGGGCATCCCCTTTTCCCAGGAACTCGGCGAATCTACCCCCTCCTCCGGGGCCTCCGCCGGGGCTTCCCTCAGCTCCGGGGCCTCCGCCTAGGCTTCCCTCTCCTCTGGGGAACTCGGCGGGGCTTCCCCCTCCTTCAGGGACTCCGCCGGGGATACCCTCTCCGCCAGGGACTCCGCCGGGGCTTCCCTCTCCTCCGGGGAACTCAGGGTCTTCCCACTCCTCCGGGGCGTCTGCCGGGGCTTCCACCTCCTCCAGGGACTCCGCCGGGGCTTCTCCCTCCTCCGGGGAACAAGGCGGGGCTTCCCCCTTCTCCGGGGAATCCGCTGGGGCTTTCCCCTACACCGAAGCCTCCGCCGGGGCTTCCCCCTCCTCCGGGAAAATTGGCGGGGCTTTCTCCTCCTCAGGGGCCTCCGCCGGGGCTCCCCCACCTCTGGGAAACTCAGCGGGGCTCCCTTCTCCTCCGGGAAATTCGGCGGGACTTCCTCCTTCTCCGGGGAACTCGGCGGGGCGTCCCCCTCCTCCAGGGCCTCCGCCGGGGCTTCCCCCTTTTCCGAGGCCTCCGCCGGGGCTTCCCCCTCCTCCGGGGAGCTCGGCGGGGCTTCCCCCTCCTCCGGGGACCTCGGCGAGGCATCGTTCTCCACAAGGGACTCCGCCGGGGCTTTCCCCTTCACCGGGGAACTCGGCGGGGCATCCCCTTTTCCCAGGAACTCGGCGAATCTTCCCCTCCCTCGGGGGCCTCCGCCGGGGCTTCCCTCATCTCCGGGGCCTCCGCCTGGGCTTTCCTCTCCTCTGGGGAACTCGGCGGGGCATTCCCCTCTTTCGGGAAACTCGAAAGGGGCATCCCCATCCTCCGGGAAACTCGGCGGGGCTTCCCCCTCCTCCGGGAAATTTGGCAGGGCTACCCCCTCCTCTGGGAAACTCGGCGGGGCTTCCCCTTATTCCGGGGCCTCCGCCGGGGCTATCCCCTGCACTGGGGCATCCGCCGGGGCTTCCCCCACCGCAAGGAAACTCGTCGGGGCTTCCCCCTACTCCGGGGCCTCCTCCGGGGCTACCACCTTCACTGGGGCATCTGCCGGGGTCCCCCGACTCCGGGAAACTCGTCGGGGCTTCCCCCTCCTCCGGGGAACTCGGCGGGGCTTCCCCCTCCTCAAGGGACTCCGCCGGGGCTTCCCACTCCACCGAAGCCTCCGCGGGGGCTTCCCCCTCCGTCAGGGACTCCGCCGGGGCTTCCCCCTCCTACGGGGAATTTAGGGGCTTCCACCTCCGCCAGGGACTCCGCCGGGGCTTCCCCCTCCCCCGGAGCCTCCGCTAGGGATTCCACCTCCTCAGGGGAACTCGGCTGGGCATCCCCCTCCGCCAGGGACTCCGCCGAGGCTTCCCCCTTCCCCGGGGAACTCGGCAGGGCATCCCCCTTTCGCTAGGGTCTTCGCCGGGGCTTCCCCCTCCACCGGGGAACTAGGCGGGGCTTCCCCCTCCTCCGGGGCCTCCGCCGGGGCTTTCCCCTTTTCCGAGGCCTCCGCCGGGGCTTCCCCCTCATCTGAGGCCTCCGCCGGGGCTTCCCTCTCCACCGGGGCATCCGCTGGGGCTTTCCCCTACACCGAAGCCTCCGCCGGGGCTTCCCCCTACTCCGGGAAAATTGGCGGGGCTTCCTCCTCCTCAGGGGCCTCCGCCGGGGCTCCCCCACCTCTAGGAAACTCGGCGGGGCGTCCCCCTCCTCCAGGGCCTCCGCCGGGGCTTCCCCGTCCTCCGGGGAACTCGGCGAGGCTTCCCCCTCCTCCGCAGCCTCCGCCGGGGCTTTCCCTTTTTCCGAGGCCTCCGCCGGGGCTTCCTCCGTCTCCGGGGAACTCGGCGGGGCGTCCCCCTCCTCCAGGGCCTCCGCCGGGGCTTCCCCGTCCTCCGGGGAACTCGGCGCGGCTGCCCCCTCCTCCGGGGCCTCCACCGGGGCTTCCCCCTCCTCTAGGGATTCCGCCGTGAATACCCCCTCCTCCGGGGCCTCCGCCGGGGCTTCCCTCTCCTCCAGGGACTCTACTGGGGTTTCCGCCTCCTTTGGGAAACTCGGCGGGGCCTTCTTCTCCTCCGTGGCCTCCGCCGGGGCTTTCCCTCCTCTAGGGACTCCGCCGGGGCTTCCTCTCGTCCGGGGAACTCGGCGGGGCGTCACCCTCCTCCGCGGACCTCAGCGGGGCTCCCCCCTCCTCCGGGGCCTCCGCCGGGCACTCCTCCGGGAAACTCGGCGGGGCTTCTCACTGCTCAATGGATTCCGCCGGGGCTTCCCCCTTCTCCGGGGAACTCAGAAGCTTCCCCCTCCTCCGAAGAACTCGCCGGGGATTCCCTCTCCTCCGGAGAACTCGGCGGGGCTACCTTCTCTTTCGGGGCCTCCGCCGGGGCTTCCCCCTTCTCCGGGGAACTCGGCAGTGCTTCCCCCTCCTCCAGGGACTCCGCCGGGGCTTCCCGCTATGCCGGAAAACTCGGCGGGGCTACCTTCTTTTTCGGGGCCTCCGCCGGGGCTTCCCCCTTCTCCGGGGAACTCGGCAGTGCTTCCCCCTCCTCCGGGGCCTCCGCCGGGGCTTCCCCTCCACCAGGGACTCCGCCGGGGCTTCCCCCGGGGAACTCAGAAGCTTCCCCCTCCTCCGAAGAACTTGGCGGGGCTTCCCCCTCCTCTAGGCAACTCGGTGGGGCTTCCCCCTCCCCCGGGGAACTCGGTGGGGCTTCCTCCTTCTCCAGGGACTCCGCCGGGGCTTCCCACTCCTCCGGGGAACTCGGCGGGGCTTCCCCCTCCTCCGGGCCTCAACCAAAGCTTCCCCCATATCCGAGGCCTCCGCCGGGTCTTCCCCCACCTCTGGGGAACACGGCGGGGCATCCTCCTCTTCCGGGAAATTTAGAGGGGCATCCCCCTCCTCCGGGAAACTCGGCGGGGCTTCCCCCTCCACCGGGGAATTCGGCGGGGCTTCCCCCTCCTCCAGGGAATCCGCCAGGGCTTCCTCATCCTCCGGGGCCTCCGCCGGGGCTTCCCCCTCCTCTGGGAAATTTGAAGTGGCATTTCCCTCCTCCGGGGAACTGGGCGGGGCTTCCCCTCCTCCAGTGACTCCGCCAGGGCTTCCCCCTCCTCCAGGGACTCCGCCGGGGCTTCCCCTCCTCCAGGGACTCCGCCGGGGATACCCCCTCCACCGGGGTCTCCGCTGGGGCTTACCCTACCTCCGAAGAATTCGGCGGGGCTTCCCCCTCCTCCGGAGCCTCCGCCGGGGCTTCCCACTCCACCGAAGCCTCCGCCGGGGCTTCCCCACCCACCAGGGACTCCGCCGGGGCTTCCCCCTACCCCGGAGCCTCCGCCGGGGCTTCCCGCTCCTCTGGGGAACTCGGCTGGGCATCCCCCTCCGCCAGGGACTCTGCCGGGGCTTCCCCCACCTCCGGGGCCTCCACCGGGGCTTCCCCCTCCTCCAGGGACTCTGCCGTGAATACCCATTCCTCCGGGGCGTCCGCCGGGGCTTTCACCTCCTCCAGGGACTCCGCCTGGGCTTCTCCCTCCTCCGGGGAACAAGGCGGGGTTTCCTCCTCCTCCGGGAAACTCCGCGGGGCTTCCCCCGCATCTGGGGCCTCCCCCGGGGCCTCCCCTCCACCGGGGCATCCGCTGGGGCTTTCCCCTCCACCGAAGCTTCCGCCGGGGCTTGTTCCTCCTCCGGGAATCTCGGCGGGGCTTCCCCCTCCTCAGGGGCCTTTGCCGGGGCTCCCCCACCTCCGGGGAACTCAGCGGGACTTCCTCCTTCTCCGGGGAACTCGGTGGGGCGTCCCTCTCCTCCGGGGCCTCCGCCGGGGCTTCTTCCTTCTCCGAGGCCTCCGCTGGGGCTTCCCTCTCCTCCGGGGCCTCCGCCGGGGCATCCCCGTCCCCCGGGGAACTCGGCGAGGCTTCCCCTTCCTCCAGGGACTCCGCCGGGGCTTTTCCCTCCTCCGGGGAGCTCGGCGAGGCTTCCCACTCCTCCTGGGACTCAGCCGGGGCTTCTTCCTCCTCCGGGAAACTCAGGGGCTCCCCCCTCCACCAGGGACTCCGCTGGGGCTTCCTCCTCCCCCGGGGAACTAGGCTGGGCTTCCCCCTCCTCCGGGGCTTCCGCCGGGGCTTCCCCCTCCTCCAGGGACTCCGCCGGGGCTTCCCCCTCCTTAAGGGACTCCGCCGGGGATACCCTCTCCTCCAGGGCCTCAACCGGGGCTTACCCTACCTCCAGGGAAATCGGCGGGGCTTCCCCCTACTCCGGGGCTTCCGCCGGAGCATCCCACTCCACCGAAGCCTCCGCCAGGGCTTCCCCCTCCTCCAGGGACTCCGCCGGGGCTTCCCCCTCCACCGGGGAACTCGGCAGTGCTTCCCCCTCCTCCAGGGCTTCCGCCGGGGCATCCCACTCCACCGAAGCCTCCGCCAGGGATTCCCCCTCCTCCGGGGCCTCCGCCGGGGCTTCCCCTCCACCAGGGACTCCACCGGGGCTTCCCCCGGGGAACTCAGAAGCTTCCCCCTCCTCCGAAGAACTCGGCGGGGCTTCCCCCTCCTCTAGGCAACTCCGTGGGGCTTCCCCCTCCCCCGGGGAACTCGGTGGGGCTTCCTCCTTCTCCAGGGACTCCGCCGGGGCTTCCCCCTCCTCCGGGGAACTCGGCGGGGCTTCCCCCTCCCCCGGGGAACTTGGCGGGTCTTCCCCCTCCTCCGGGGCCTCAACCAAAGCTTCCCCCATATCCGAGGCCTCCGCCGGGTCTTCCCCCTCCTCTGAACTCGGCGGGGCATCCTCCTCCTCCGGGAAATTTAGAGGGGCATCCCCCTCCTCCGGGAAACTCGGCGGGGCTTCCCCTTCCTCCAGGGACTCCGCCGGGGCTTTTACCTCCTCCGGGGAGCTCGGCGAGGCTTCCCACTCCTCCTGGGACTCAGCCGGGGCTTCTTCCTCCTCCGGGAAACTCAGGGGCTCCCCCCTCCACCAGGGACTCCGCTGGGGCTTCCTCCTCCCCCGGGGAACTAGGCTGGGCTTCCCCCTCCTCCGGGGCTTCCGCTGGGGCTTCCCCCTCCTCCAGGGACTCCGCCGGGGCTTCCCCCTCCTTAAGGGACTCCGCCGGGGATACCCTCTCCTCCAGGGCCTCAACCGGGGCTTACCCTACCTCCAGGGAAATCGGCGGGGCTTCCCCCTACTCCGGGGCTTCCGCCGGAGCATCCCACTTCACCGAAGCCTCCGCCAGGGCTTCCCCCTCCTCCAGGGACTCCGCCGGGGCTTCCCCCTCCACCGGGGAACTCGGCAGTGCTTCCCCCTCCTCCAGGGCTTCCGCCGGGGCATCCCACTCCACCGAAGCCTCCGCCAGGGATTCCCCCTCCTCCGGGGCCTCCGCCGGGGCTTCCCCTCCACCAGGGACTCCACCGGGGCTTCCCCCGGGGAACTCAGAAGCTTCCCCCTCCTCCGAAGAACTCGGCGGGGCTTCCCCCTCCTCTAGGCAACTCCGTGGGGCTTCCCCCTCCCCCGGGGAACTCGGTGGGGCTTCCTCCTTCTCCAGGGACTCCGCCGGGGCTTCCCCCTCCTCCGGGGAACTCGGCGGGGCTTCCCCCTCCCACGGGGAACTTGGCGGGTCTTCCCCCTCCTCCGGGGCCTCAACCAAAGCTTCCCCCATATCCGAGGCCTCCGCCGGGTCTTCCCCCTCCTCTGGGGAACTCGGCGGGGAATCCTCCTCCTCCGGGAAATTTAGAGGGGCATCCCCCTCCTCCGGGAAACTCGGCGGGGCTTCCCCCTCCACCGGGGAATTCGGAGGGGCTTTCCCCTCCTCCAGGGAATCCGCCAGGGCTTCCTCATCCTACGGGGCCTCCGCCGGGGCATCCCCCTCCTCTGGGAAATTTGAAGTGGCATCTTCCTCCTCCGGGGAACTGGGCGGGGCTTCCCCCTCCTCCGGAAAACTCGGTGGGGCTTCTCATCTTAAGGGACCTCCGCAGGGGCTTCCCCTCCTCGAGGGACTCCGCCGGGGCTTTCCCCTCCTCCGGGGAACTCGGCGGGGCTTCCCCCTCCTCCGCGGAACTCAGTGGGGCTTCCCCCTCTTCCGGGGACTTCGTCGGGGCTTCCCCTCCTCCAGGGACTCCGCCAGGGATTCCCCCTCCTCCAGGGACTCCGCCGGGGCTTCTCCTCCTCCAGGGACTCCTCCGGGGATACCCCCTCCACCGGGGTCTCCGCTGGGGCTTACCCTACCTCCGGGGAATTCGGCGGGGCTTCCCCCTCCTCCGGAGCCTCCGCCGGGGCTTCCCACTCCACCGAAGCCTCCGCCGGGGCTTCCCCCTCCGCCAGGGACTCCGCCGAGGCTTCCACCACCTACGGGGAATTCAGGGGCTTCCCCCTCCGCCAGGGACTCCGCCGGGGCTTCCCCCTCCCCCGGAGCCTCCGCTGGGGCTTCCCCCTCCTCCAGAGACTCCGCCGGGGCTTCCCGCTCATCAGGGGAACTCGGCTGGGCATCCCCCTTCGCCAGGGACTCTGCCGGGGCTTCCCCCTCCTCCTGGGACTCTGCCGTGAATACCCACTCCACCGGGGCGTCCACCGGAGCTTCCACCTCCTCCAGGGACTCCGCCGGGGCTTCTCCCTCCTCCGGGGAACAAGGCGGGGTTTCCTCCTCCATCCGGGAAACTCCGCGGGGCTTCCCCCGCATCTGGGGCCTCCGCCGGGGCCTCCCCTCCACCGGGGCATCCGCTGGGGCTTTCCCCTCCACCGAAGCTTCCGCCGGGGCTTCCCCCTCCTCCGGGAAACTCGGCGGGGCTTCCCCCTCCTCAGGGGCCTCCGCCGGGGCTCCCCCACCTCCGGGAAACCCAGCGGGGCTCCACCCTCCTCCGGGGAATTCAGCGGGACTTCCTCCTTCTCCGGGGAACTCGGCGGGGCGTCCTCCTCCTCCGGGGCCTCCGCCGGGGCTTTCCCCTTCTCCGAGGCCTCCGCTGGGGCTTCCCCCTCCTCCGGGGCCTCCGCCGGGGCTTCCCCGTCCTCCGGGGAACTCGGCGAGGCTTTCCCTTCCTCCAGGGACTCCGCCGGGGCTATTCCCTCCCCCGGGGAGCTCGGCGGGTCTTCCCACTCCTCCTGGGACTCTGCCGGGGGTTCTTCCTCCTCCGGGAAACTTAGGGGCTCCCCCCTCCACCAGGGACTCCGCTGGGGCTTCCTCCTCCCCCGGGGAACTAGGCTGGGCTTCCCACTCCTCCGGGACCTCCGCCTGGGCTTCCCCCTCCTTAAGGGACTCCGCCGGGGATACCCTCTTCTCCGGGGCCTTAACCGGGGCTTACCCTACCTCCAGGGAAATCGGCGGGGCTTCCCCCTCCTCCGGGGCTTCCGCCGGGGCATCCCACTCCACCGAAGCCTCCGCCGGGGCTTCCCCCTCCTCCTGGGACTCCGCCGGGGCTTCCCCCTCCACCGGGGAACTCGGCGGGGCGTCCCCCTCCTCCGGGGCCTCCGCCGGGGCTTTCCCCTTTTCCGAGGCCTCCGCCGGGGCTTCCCCCTCCTCCGGGGCCCCCGCCGGGGCTTCCCCGTCCTCCGGGGAACTCGGCGAGGCTTCCCCCTCCTCCAAGGCCTCCGCCGGGGCTTTCCCCTTTTCCGAGGCCTCCGCCGGGGCTTCCCCCTCCTCCGGGGAACTCAGGGGCTTCCCCCCCCACCAGGGACTCCGCTGGGGCTCCCCCCTCCCCCGGAAAACTAGCCTGGGCTTCCCCCACCTCCGGGGCTTCCGCCGGGGCTTCCCCCTCCTCCAGGGACTTCGCCGGGGCTTCCCTCTCCTCCAGGGACTCCGCCGGGGCTTCCCCCTCCTTCGGGAAACTCGGCGGGGCTCCACCCTCCTCCGGGGAATTCGGGGGGGCTTCCTCCTTTTTCGGGGAACTCGGCGGGGCTTCCCCCTCCACCGGGGAACTCGGCGGGGCATCTCTCTCCGCCAGGGACTCCACCGGGGGTTCCCCCTCCCCCGGAAAGCTCGGTGGGGCTTCCCCCTCCTCCTGGGTATTCGGCGGAGCTTCCCCCTCCTCCGGGGCCTCCGCCGAGGATTCCCTCTCCTCCGGGAAACTCGGCAAGGCTTCCCCCTCCTCCAGGGAGTCCGCCGGAGCTCCCACTCCTCTGGGGCCACCCCTAATCCGGCAGACTCGGCGGGGCTTCCCCCTCCGTCAGGGAACTCAGCGGGGCTTCCCCCTGCTCCAGGGATTCCACCGGGGCTTCCCCCTCATTCGGGGAACTCAGAAGCTTCCCCCTCCTCCGAAGAACTCGACGGGGCTTCCCCCTCCTCTGGGCAACTCGGCGGGGCTTCCCCCTCCTCCGGGGACCTCGGCGAGGCTTCGTTCTCCACCAGGGACTCCGCCAGGGCTTTCCCCTTCACAGGGGAACTTGGCGGGGCATCCTCTTTTCCCAGGAATTCGGCGAATCTTCCCCCTCCTCCGGGGCCTCCGCCGGGGCTTTCCTCATCTCCGGGGCCTCCGCCTGGGCTTCCCTCTCCTCTGGGGAACTCGGCGGGGCATTCAACTCTTTCGGGAAACTCGAAAGGGGCATCCCCATCCTCCGGGAAACTCGGCGGGGCTTCCCCCTCCTCCGGGAAATTTGGCAGGGCTACCCCCTCCTCTGGGAAACTCGGCGGGGCTTCCCCCTATTCCGGGGCCTCCGCCGGGGCTACCCCCTGCACTGGGGCATCCGCCGGGGCTTCCCCCACCGCAGGGAAACTCGTCGGGGCTTCCCCCTACTCCGGGGCCTCCGCCGGGGCTACCACCTTCACTGGGGCATCTGCCGGGGTTGTCCACCTCCGGGAAACTCAGCGGGGATCCCCCTCCTCCGGGGAACTCGGCGGGGCTTCCCCCTCCGCCAGGGACTCCGCCGGGGCTTCCGCCTCCTACGGGGAATTCAGGGGCTTCCACCTCCGCCAGGGACTCCGCCGGGGCTCCCCCCTCCCCCGGAGCCTCCGCTAGGGCTTCTTCCTCCTCCAGAGACTCCGCTGGGGCTTCCCCCTTCCCCGGGGAACTCGGCGGGGCATCCCCCTTTCGCCAGGGACTCCGCCGGGGCTTCCCCCTTCCCCGGGGAACTCGGCGGGGCATCCCCCTTTCGCCAGGGACTCCTCCGGCGCTTCCCCCTCCTCCGGGGAACTCAGAAGCTTCCCCCTCCCCCGGGGAACTAGGTGGGGCTTCCCCCTCCTCCGGGGCCTCCGCCGGGGCTTCCCCCTTCTCCAGGGACTCCACCGAGGTTTTCCCCTCCTCCAGGGACTCCGCCGTGGCTTCCCCCTCATCTGGAGAACTCAGGGGCTTCTTCCTCCTCCGGGAAACTAGGCGGGGCCTCCCCCTCCTCCGAAGCCTCCGCCGGGGCTTCCCACTCCTCCGGGGCCTCCGCCGGGGCTTCCCCCTCCTTCAGGGACTCCGCCGGGGATACCCTCTCCGCCAGGGACTCCGCCGGGGCTTCCCTCTCCTCCGGGGAACTCAAGGCCTTCCCACTCCTCCGGGGCGTCTGCCGGGGCTTCCACCTCCTCCAGGGACTCCGCCGGGGCTTCTCCCTCCTCCGGGGAACAAGGCGGGGCTCCCTTCTCCTCCGGGAAATTCGGCGGGACTTCCCCCTTCTCCGGGGAACTCGGCGGGGCGTCCCCCTCCTCCAGGGCCTCCGCCGGGGCTTCCCCGTCCTCCGGGAAACTCGGCGAGGCTTCCCCCTCCTCCGGGGCCTCCGCCGGGGCTTCCTACTACTCCGGGGCCTCCGCTGGGGCTTCCCCCTCCTTCAGGGACTTCGCCGGGGATACCCCCTCCTCCGGGGCCTCTACCGGGGCTTATTCTACCTCCGGGGAAATCGGCGGGGCTTCCCCTTCCACCGGGGCTTCCGCCGGGGCATCCCACTTTACCGAAGCCTCCGCCGGGGCTTCCCCCTCCTCCAGGGACTCCGCCGGGGCTTCCCCCTCCTCCGGGAAACTCGGCGGGGCTTCCCCCTCCGCCAGGGACTCCGCCGGGGCTTCCCCCTCCTACGGGGAATTTAGGGGCTTCCACCTCCGCCAGGGAGTCCGCCGGGGCTTCCCCCTCCCCCGGAGCATCCGCTAGGGCTTCCCCCTCCTCCAGAGACCTCGCTGGGGCTTCCCTCTCCTCAGGGGAACTCGGCTGGGCATCCCCCTCCGCCAGGGACTCCGCCGGGGCTTCCCCCTCCTACGGGGAATTTAGGGGCTTCCACCTCCGCCAGGGACTCCGCCGGGGCTTCCCCCTCCCCCGGAGCCTTCGCTAGGGCTTCCCCCTCCTCCAGAGACTCCGCCGGGGCTTTCCCCTTTTCCGAGGCCTTCGCCGGGGCTTCCCCCTTCTCCGGGGAGCTCGGCGGGGCTTCCCCCTCCTCCGGGGACCTCGGCGAGGCTTCGTTCTCCACAAGGGACTCCGCCGGGGCTTTCCCCTTCACCGGGGAACTCGGCGGGGCATCCCCTTTTCCCAGGAACTCGGCGAATCTTCCCCCTCCTCCGGGGCCTCCGGCGGGGCTTCCCTCATCTCCGGGGCCTCCGCCTGGGCTTCCCTCTCCTCTGGGGAACTCGGCGGGGCATTCCCCTCTTTCGGGAAACTCGAAAGGGGCATCCCCATCCTCCGGGAAACTCGGCGGGGCTTTCCCCTCCTCCGGGAAACTTGGCAGGGCTACCCCCTCCTCTGGGAAACACGGCGGGGCTTCCCCCTATTCCGGGGCCTCCGCCGGGGCTAACCCCTGCACTAGGGCATCCGCCGGGGCTTCCCCCACCGCAGGGAAACTCTTCGGGGCTTCCCCCTACTCCGGGGCCTCCGCCGGGGCTACCACCTTCACTGAGGCATCTGCCGGGGTCCCCCACCTCCGGGAAACTCGGCGGGACTTCCCCCTCATCCGGGGAACTCGGCGGGGCTTCCCCCTCCTCAAGGGACTCCGCCGGGGCTTCCCACTCCACCGAAGCCCCCGCGGGGGCTTCCCCCTCCGCCAGTGACTCCGCCGGAGCTACCACCTTCACTGGGGCATCTGCCGGGGTCCCCCACCTTGGGGAAACTCGGCGGGGCTTCCCCCTCCTCCGGGAAACTCAGGGGCTTCCCCCTCCTCCAGGGACTCCACCGGGGCTTCCCTCTCCTCCGTGGAACTCGGCTGGGCATCCCCCTCCGCCAGGGACTCCTCCGGGGCTTCCCCCTTCCCCAGGGAACTCGGCGGGGCATCCCCCTTTCGCCAGGGTCTTCGCTGGGGCTTCCCCCTCCACCGGGGAACTAGGCGGGGCTTCCCCTTCCTCCGGGGCCTCCGCCGGGGCTTTCCCCTTTCCCGAGGGCTCCGCCGGGGCTTTCGCTCATCCGGAGAACTCAGGGGATTCTTCCTCCTCCGGGAAACTAGGCGGGGCCTCCCCCTCTTCCGGGAAACTCGGCGGGGCTTCCCCCTCCTCCGGGGCCTCCGCCGGGGCTACCCCCTGCACTGGGGCATCCGCCGGGGCTTCCCCCACCGCAGGGAAACTCGTCGGGGCTTCCCCCTACTCCGGGGCCTCCGCCGGGGCTACCACCTTCACTGGGGCATCTGCCGGGGTTGTCCACCTCCGGGAAACTCAGCGGGGATCCCCCTCCTCCGGGGAACTCGGCGGGGCTTCCCCCTCCGCCAGGGACTCCGCCGGGGCTTCCGCCTCCTACGGGGAATTCAGGGGCTTCCACCTCCGCCAGGGACTCCGCCGGGGCTCCCCCCTCCCCCGGAGCCTCCGCTAGGGCTTCTTCCTCCTCCAGAGACTCCGCTGGGGCTTCCCCCTTCCCCGGGGAACTCGGCGGGGCATCCCCCTTTCGCCAGGGACTCCGCCGGGGCTTCCCCCTTCCCCGGGGAACTCGGCGGGGCATCCCCCTTTCGCCAGGGACTCCTCCGGCGCTTCCCCCTCCTCCGGGGAACTCAGAAGCTTCCCCCTCCCCCGGGGAACTAGGTGGGGCTTCCCCCTCCTCCGGGGCCTCCGCCGGGGCTTCCCCCTTCTCCAGGGACTCCACCGAGGCTTTCCCCTCCTCCAGGGACTCCGCCGTGGCTTCCCCCTCATCTGGAGAACTCAGGGGCTTCTTCCTCCTCCGGGAAACTAGGCGGGGCCTCCCCCTCCTCCGAAGCCTCCGCCGGGGCTTCCCACTCCTCCGGGGCCTCCGCCGGGGCTTCCCCCTCCTTCAGGGACTCCGCCGGGGATACCCTCTCCGCCAGGGACTCCGCCGGGGCTTCCCTCTCCTCCGGGGAACTCAAGGCCTTCCCACTCCTCCGGGGCGTCTGCCGGGGCTTCCACCTCCTCCAGGGACTCCGCCGGGGCTTCTCCCTCCTCCGGGGAACAAGGCGGGGCTCCCTTCTCCTCCGGGAAATTCGGCGGGACTTCCCCCTTCTCCGGGGAACTCGGCGGGGCGTCCCCCTCCTCCAGGGCCTCCGCCGGGGCTTCCCCGTCCTCCGGGAAACTCGGCGAGGCTTCCCCCTCCTCCGGGGCCTCCGCCGGGGCTTCCTACTACTCCGGGGCCTCCGCTGGGGCTTCCCCCTCCTTCAGGGACTTCGCCGGGGATACCCCCTCCTCCGGGGCCTCTACCGGGGCTTATTCTACCTCCGGGGAAATCGGCGGGGCTTCCCCTTCCACCGGGGCTTCCGCCGGGGCATCCCACTTTACCGAAGCCTCCGCCGGGGCTTCCCCCTCCTCCAGGGACTCCGCCGGGGCTTCCCCCTCCTCCGGGAAACTCGGCGGGGCTTCCCCCTCCGCCAGGGACTCCGCCGGGGCTTCCCCCTCCTACGGGGAATTTAGGGGCTTCCACCTCCGCCAGGGAGTCCGCCGGGGCTTCCCCCTCCCCCGGAGCCTCCGCTAGGGCTTCCCCCTCCTCCAGAGACCTCGCTGGGGCTTCCCTCTCCTCAGGGGTACTCGGCTGGGCATCCCCCTCCGCCAGGGACTCCGCCGGGGCTTCCCCCTCCTACGGGGAATTTAGGGGCTTCCACCTCCGCCAGGGACTCCGCCGGGGCTTCCCCCTCCCCCGGAGCCTTCGCTAGGGCTTCCCCCTCCTCCAGAGACTCCGCCGGGGCTTTCCCCTTTTCCGAGGCCTTCGCCGGGGCTTCCCCCTTCTCCGGGGAGCTCGGCGGGGCTTCCCCCTCCTCCGGGGACCTCGGCGAGGCTTCGTTCTCCACAAGGGAATCCGCCGGGGCTTTCCCCTTCACCGGGGAACTCGGCGGGGCATCCCCTTTTCCCAGGAACTCGGCGAATCTTCCCCCTCCTCCGGGGCCTCCGGCGGGGCTTCCCTCATCTCCGGGGCCTCCGCCTGGGCTTCCCTCTCCTCTGGGGAACTCGGCGGGGCATTCCCCTCTTTCGGGAAACTCGAAAGGGGCATCCCCATCCTCCGGGAAACTCGGCGGGGCTTTCCCCTCCTCCGGGAAACTTGGCAGGGCTACCCCCTCCTCTGGGAAACACGGCGGGGCTTCCCCCTATTCCGGGGCCTCCGCCGGGGCTAACCCCTGCACTAGGGCATCCGCCGGGGCTTCCCCCACCGCAGGGAAACTCTTCGGGGCTTCCCCCTACTCCGGGGCCTCCGCCGGGGCTACCACCTTCACTGAGGCATCTGCCGGGGTCCCCCACCTCCGGGAAACTCGGCGGGACTTCCCCCTCATCCGGGGAACTCGGCGGGGCTTCCCCCTCCTCAAGGGACTCCGCCGGGGCTTCCCACTCCACCGAAGCCCCCGCGGGGGCTTCCCCCTCCGCCAGTGACTCCGCCGGAGCTACCACCTTCACTGGGGCATCTGCCGGGGTCCCCCACCTTGGGGAAACTCGGCGGGGCTTCCCCCTCCTCCGGGAAACTCAGGGGCTTCCCCCTCCTCCAGGGACTCCACCGGGGCTTCCCTCTCCTCCGTGGAACTCGGCTGGGCATCCCCCTCCGCCAGGGACTCCTCCGGGGCTTCCCCCTTCCCCAGGGAACTCGGCGGGGCATCCCCCTTTCGCCAGGGTCTTCGCTGGGGCTTCCCCCTCCACCGGGGAACTAGGCGGGGCTTCCCCTTCCTCCGGGGCCTCCGCCGGGGCTTTCCCCTTTCCCGAGGGCTCCGCCGGGGCTTTCGCTCATCCGGAGAACTCAGGGGATTCTTCCTCCTCCGGGAAACTAGGCGGGGCCTCCCCCTCTTCCGGGAAACTCGGCGGGGCTTCCCCCTCCTCCGGGGCCTCCGCCGGGGCTTCCCACTCCTCCGGGGCCTCCGCCGGGGCTTCCCCCTCCTTCAGGGACTCCGCCGGGGATACCCTCTCCGCCAGGGACTCCGCCGGGGCTTCCCTCTCCTCCGGGGAACTCAGGGGCTTCCCACTTCTCCGGGGCGTCTGCCGGGGCTTCCACCTTCTCCGGGGACTCCGCCGGGGCTTCGGGGAACAAGGCGGGGCTTCCCCCACCTCTGGGAAACTCAGCGGGGCTCCCTTCTCCACCGGAAAATTCGGCGGGACTTCCTCCTTCTCCGGGGAACTCTGCGGGGCGTCCCCCTCCTCCAGGGCCTCCGCCGGGGCTTCCCCGTCCTCCGGGGAACTCGGCGAGGCTTCACCCTCCTCCGGGGCCTCCGCCGGGGCTTTCCCCTTTTCCGAGGCCTCCGCCGGGGCTTCCCCCTCCTCCGGGGACCTCGGCGAGGCTTCGTTCTCCACAAGGGACTCCGCCGGGGCTTTCCCCTTCACCGGGGAACTCGGCGGGGCATCCCCTTTTCCCAGGAACTCGGCGAATCTTCCCCCTCCTCCGGGGCCTCCGGCGGGGCTTCCCTCATCTCCGGGGCCTCCGCCTGGGCTTCCCTCTCCTCTGGGGAACTCGGCGGGGCATTCCCCTCTTTCGAAAAACTCGAAAGGGGCATCCCCATCCTCCGGGAAACTCGGCGGGGCTTCCCCCTCCTCCGGGAAATTTGGCAGGGCTACCCCCTCCTTTGGGAAACTCGGCGGGGCTTCCCCCTATTCCGGGGCCTCCGCCGGGGCTACCCCCTGCACTAGGGCCTCCGCCGGGGCTACCCCCTGCACTAGGGCATCCGCCGGGGCTTCCCCCACCGCAGGGAAACTCGTCGGGGCTTCCCCCTACTCCGGGGCCTCCGCCGGGGCTACCACCTTCACTGGGGCATCTGCCGGGGTCCCCCACCTCCGGGAAACTCGGTGGGGCTTCCCCCTCCTCCGGGGAACTCGGCGGGGCTTCCCCCTCCTCAAGGGACTCCGCCGGGGCTTCCCACTCCACCGAAGCCCCCGCGGGGGCTTCTCCCTCCGCCAGGGACTCCGCCGGGGCTTCCCCCTCCTCCGGGAAACTCGGCAGGGCTACCCCCTCCTCTGGGAAACTCGGCGGGGCTTCCCCCTTTTCCGGGGCCTCCGCCGGGGCAACCACCTTCACTGGGGCATCTGCCGTGATCCCCCTCCTCCGGGGAACTCAGGGGCTTCCCCCTCCTCCAGGGACTCCACCGGGGCTTCCCTCTCCTCCGGGGAACTCGGCGGGGCTTCCCCCGCAGCCAGGGACTCCGCCGGGGCTTCCCCCTCCTACGGGGAACTCAGGGGCTTCCACCTCAGCCAGGGACTCCGCCGGGGCTTCCCCCTCCCCCGGAGCCTCCGCTAGGGCTTCCCCCTCCTCCAGAGACTCCGCTGGGGCTTCCCTCTCCTCAGGGGAACTCGGCCGGGCATCCCCTTCCGCTAGGGACTCCGCCGGGGCTTCCCCCTTCCCCAGGGAACTCGGCGGGGCATCCCCCTTTCGCCAGGGTCTTCGCTGGGGCTTCCCCCTCCACCGGGGAACTAGGCGGGGCTTTTTCTTCCTCCGGGGCCTCCGCCGGGGCTTTCCCCTTTTCCGAGGGCTCCGCCGGGGCTTTCCCCTCATCCGGAGAACTCGGGGGCTTCTTCCTCCTCCGGGAAACTAGGCGGGGCCTCCCCCTCTTCCGGGAAACTCGGCGGGGCTTCCCCCTCCTCCGGGGCCTCCGCCGGGGCTTCCCACTCCTCCGGGGCCTCCGCCGGGGCTTCCCCCTCCTTCAGGGACTCCGCCGGGGATACCCTCTCCGCCAGGGACTCCGCCGGGGCTTCCCTCTCCTCCGGGGAACTCAGGGGCTTCCCACTTCTCCGGGGCGTCTGCCGGGGCTTCCACCTCCTCCAGGGACTCCGCCGGGGCTTCTCCCTCCTCCGGGGAACAAGGCGGGGCTTCCCCCTCCTCCGGGGAACTCCGCGGGGCTTCCCCCTCATCTGAGGCCTCCGCCGGGGCTTCCCCCTCCACCGGGGCATCCGCTGGGGCTTTCCCCTACACCGAAGCCTCCGCCGGGGCTTCCCCCTCCTCCGGGAAAATTGGCGGGGCTTCCTCCTCCTCAGGGGCCTCCGCCGGGGCTCCCCCACCTCTGGGAAACTCAGCGGGGCTCCCTTCTCCTCCGGGAAATTCGGCGGGACTTCCCCCTTTTTCGGGGAACTCGGCGGGGCGTCCCCCTCCTCCAGGGCCCCCGCCGGGGCTTCCCCGTCCTCCGGGGAACTCGGCGAGGCTTCCCCCTCCTCCGGGGCCTCCGCCGGGGCTTTCCCCTTTTCCGAGGCCTCCGCCGGGGCTTCCCCCTCCTCCGGGGAGCTCGGCGGGGCTTCCCACTCCTCCTGGGACTCTGCCGGGGCTTCCCCCCCCACCAGGGACTCCGCTGGGGCTTTCCCCTTCCCCGGGGAACTAGGCTGGGCTTCCCCCTCCCCCGGGGCTTCCGCCGGGGCTTCCCCCTCCCCCGGGGAACTAGGCGGGGCTTCCTCCTCCTCCGAGGCATCCACCGGCGCTTCCCCCTCCTCCGGGGGACTCAGAAGCTTCCCCCTCCCCCGGGGAACTAGGTGGGGCTTTCCCCTCCTCCGGGGCCTCCGCCGGGGCTTCCCCCTTCTCCAGGGACTCCACCGAGGCTTTCCCCTCCTCCAGGGATTCCGCCGGGGCTTTCCCCTAATCCGGAGAACTCAGGGGCTTCTCCCCCCTCCGGGAAACTAGGCGGGGCCTCCCCCTCCTCCGGAGCCTCCGCCGGGGCTTCCCCCTCTTCCGGGAAACTGGGCGGGGCTTCCCCCTTCTCCGGGGCCTCCGCCGGGGCTTCCTACTCCTCCGGGGCCTCCGCTGGGGCCTCTTCCTCCTTCAGGGACTTCGCCGGGGATACCCCCTCCTCCGGGGCCTCTCCCGGGGCTTATTCTACCTCCGGGGAAATCGGCGGGGCTTCTCCCTCCACCGGGGCTTCCGCCGGGGCATCCCACTTTACCGAAGCCTCCGCCGGGGCTTCCCCCTCCTCCAGTTACTCCGCCGGGGCTTCCCCCTCCTCCGGGAAACTCTGCGGGGCTTCCCCCTCCTCAGGGGCCTCCGCCGGGGCTTTCCCCTCCCCCGTTAAACTCAGCGGGGCTCCCCCCTCCTCCGGGAAATTCGGCGGGGCTTCCTCCTTCTCCGGGGAACTCGGCGGGGCTTCCCCCTCCTCAGGGGCCGCCACCGGGGCTTCCCCCTCCTCCGGGGCCACCGCCGAGGCTTGTCCCTCCTCCGGGAAACTCGACGGGGCTTTCCCTTCCTCTGGGGCCTCCGCCGGGGCTTCCCCTTCCTCCAGGGACTCTGCCGGGGCTTCCCCCTCCTTCGGAAAACTCGGCGGGGCTTCCCTCTCTTTAGGGGCGTCCGCCAGGGCTTCCCCCTCCTCCGGGAAACTCAGCGGGGCTCCACCCTCCTCCGGGGAATTCGGCGGGGCTTCCTCCTTCTCCGGGGAGCTCGGCGAGGCTTCCCACTCCTCCTGGGACTCAGCCGGGGCTTCTTCCTCCTCCGGGAAACTCAGGGGCTCCCCCCTCCACCAGGGACTCCGCTGGGGCTTCCTCCTCCCCCGGGGAACTAGGCTGGGCTTCCCCCTCCTCCGGGGCTTCCGCTGGGGCTTCCCCCTCCTCCAGGGACTCCGCCGGGGCTTCCCCCTCCTTAAGGGACTCCGCCGGGGATACCCTCTCCTCCAGGGCCTCAACCGGGGCTTACCCTACCTCCAGGGAAATCGGCGGGGCTTCCCCCTACTCCGGGGCTTCCGCCGGAGCATCCCACTTCACCGAAGCCTCCGCCAGGGCTTCCCCCTCCTCCAGGGACTCCGCCGGGGCTTCCCCCTCCACCGGGGAACTCGGCAGTGCTTCCCCCTCCTCCAGGGCTTCCGCCGGGGCATCCCACTCCACCGAAGCCTCCGCCAGGGATTCCCCCTCCTCCGGGGCCTCCGCCGGGGCTTCCCCTCCACCAGGGACTCCACCGGGGCTTCCCCCGGGGAACTCAGAAGCTTCCCCCTCCTCCGAAGAACTCGGCGGGGCTTCCCCCTCCTCTAGGCAACTCCGTGGGGCTTCCCCCTCCCCCGGGGAACTCGGTGGGGCTTCCTCCTTCTCCAGGGACTCCGCCGGGGCTTCCCCCTCCTCCGGGGAACTCGGCGGGGCTTCCCCCTCCCACGGGGAACTTGGCGGGTCTTCCCCCTCCTCCGGGGCCTCAACCAAAGCTTCCCCCATATCCGAGGCCTCCGCCGGGTCTTCCCCCTCCTCTGGGGAACTCGGCGGGGAATCCTCCTCCTCCGGGAAATTTAGAGGGGCATCCCCCTCCTCCGGGAAACTCGGCGGGGCTTCCCCCTCCACCGGGGAATTCGGAGGGGCTTTCCCCTCCTCCAGGGAATCCGCCAGGGCTTCCTCATCCTACGGGGCCTCCGCCGGGGCATCCCCCTCCTCTGGGAAATTTGAAGTGGCATCTTCCTCCTCCGGGGAACTGGGCGGGGCTTCCCCCTCCTCCGGAAAACTCGGTGGGGCTTCTCATCTTAAGGGACCTCCGCAGGGGCTTCCCCTCCTCGAGGGACTCCGCCGGGGCTTTCCCCTCCTCCGGGGAACTCGGCGGGGCTTCCCCCTCCTCCGCGGAACTCAGTGGGGCTTCCCCCTCTTCCGGGGACTTCGTCGGGGCTTCCCCTCCTCCAGGGACTCCGCCAGGGATTCCCCCTCCTCCAGGGACTCCGCCGGGGCTTCTCCTCCTCCAGGGACTCCTCCGGGGATACCCCCTCCACCGGGGTCTCCGCTGGGGCTTACCCTACCTCCGGGGAATTCGGCGGGGCTTCCCCCTCCTCCGGAGCCTCCGCCGGGGCTTCCCACTCCACCGAAGCCTCCGCCGGGGCTTCCCCCTCCGCCAGGGACTCCGCCGAGGCTTCCACCACCTACGGGGAATTCAGGGGCTTCCCCCTCCGCCAGGGACTCCGCCGGGGCTTCCCCCTCCCCCGGAGCCTCCGCTGGGGCTTCCCCCTCCTCCAGAGACTCCGCCGGGGCTTCCCGCTCATCAGGGGAACTCGGCTGGGCATCCCCCTTCGCCAGGGACTCTGCCGGGGCTTCCCCCTCCTCCTGGGACTCTGCCGTGAATACCCACTCCACCGGGGCGTCCACCGGAGCTTCCACCTCCTCCAGGGACTCCGCCGGGGCTTCTCCCTCCTCCGGGGAACAAGGCGGGGTTTCCTCCTCCATCCGGGAAACTCCGCGGGGCTTCCCCCGCATCTGGGGCCTCCGCCGGGGCCTCCCCTCCACCGGGGCATCCGCTGGGGCTTTCCCCTCCACCGAAGCTTCCGCCGGGGCTTCCCCCTCCTCCGGGAAACTCGGCGGGGCTTCCCCCTCCTCAGGGGCCTCCGCCGGGGCTCCCCCACCTCCGGGAAACCCAGCGGGGCTCCACCCTCCTCCGGGGAATTCAGCGGGACTTCCTCCTTCTCCGGGGAACTCGGCGGGGCGTCCTCCTCCTCCGGGGCCTCCGCCGGGGCTTTCCCCTTCTCCGAGGCCTCCGCTGGGGCTTCCCCCTCCTCCGGGGCCTCCGCCGGGGCTTCCCCGTCCTCCGGGGAACTCGGCGAGGCTTTCCCTTCCTCCAGGGACTCCGCCGGGGCTATTCCCTCCCCCGGGGAGCTCGGCGGGTCTTCCCACTCCTCCTGGGACTCTGCCGGGGGTTCTTCCTCCTCCGGGAAACTTAGGGGCTCCCCCCTCCACCAGGGACTCCGCTGGGGCTTCCTCCTCCCCCGGGGAACTAGGCTGGGCTTCCCACTCCTCCGGGACCTCCGCCTGGGCTTCCCCCTCCTTAAGGGACTCCGCCGGGGATACCCTCTTCTCCGGGGCCTTAACCGGGGCTTACCCTACCTCCAGGGAAATCGGCGGGGCTTCCCCCTCCTCCGGGGCTTCCGCCGGGGCATCCCACTCCACCGAAGCCTCCGCCGGGGCTTCCCCCTCCTCCTGGGACTCCGCCGGGGCTTCCCCCTCCACCGGGGAACTCGGCGGGGCTTCCCCCTCCTCCGGGGCCTCCGCCGGGGCTTTCCCCTTTTCCGAGGCCTCCGCCGGGGCTTCCCCCTCCTCCGGGGCCCCCGCCGGGGCTTCCCCGTCCTCCGGGGAACTCGGCGAGGCTTCCCCCTCCTCCAAGGCCTCCGCCGGGGCTTTCCCCTTTTCCGAGGCCTCCGCCGGGGCTTCCCCCTCCTCCGGGGAACTCAGGGGCTTCCCCCCCCACCAGGGACTCCGCTGGGGCTCCCCCCTCCCCCGGAAAACTAGCCTGGGCTTCCCCCACCTCCGGGGCTTCCGCCGGGGCTTCCCCCTCCTCCAGGGACTTCGCCGGGGCTTCCCTCTCCTCCAGGGACTCCGCCGGGGCTTCCCCCTCCTTCGGGAAACTCGGCGGGGCTCCACCCTCCTCCGGGGAATTCGGGGGGGCTTCCTCCTTTTTCGGGGAACTCGGCGGGGCTTCCCCCTCCACCGGGGAACTCGGCGGGGCATCTCTCTCCGCCAGGGACTCCACCGGGGGTTCCCCCTCCCCCGGAAAGCTCGGTGGGGCTTCCCCCTCCTCCTGGGTATTCGGCGGAGCTTCCCCCTCCTCCGGGGCCTCCGCCGAGGATTCCCTCTCCTCCGGGAAACTCGGCAAGGCTTCCCCCTCCTCCAGGGAGTCCGCCGGAGCTCCCACTCCTCTGGGGCCACCCCTAATCCGGCAGACTCGGCGGGGCTTCCCCCTCCGTCAGGGAACTCAGCGGGGCTTCCCCCTGCTCCAGGGATTCCACCGGGGCTTCCCCCTCATTCGGGGAACTCAGAAGCTTCCCCCTCCTCCGAAGAACTCGACGGGGCTTCCCCCTCCTCTGGGCAACTCGGCGGGGCTTCCCCCTCCTCCGGGGACCTCGGCGAGGCTTCGTTCTCCACCAGGGACTCCGCCAGGGCTTTCCCCTTCACAGGGGAACTTGGCGGGGCATCCTCTTTTCCCAGGAATTCGGCGAATCTTCCCCCTCCTCCGGGGCCTCCGCCGGGGCTTTCCTCATCTCCGGGGCCTCCGCCTGGGCTTCCCTCTCCTCTGGGGAACTCGGCGGGGCATTCAACTCTTTCGGGAAACTCGAAAGGGGCATCCCCATCCTCCGGGAAACTCGGCGGGGCTTCCCCCTCCTCCGGGAAATTTGGCAGGGCTACCCCCTCCTCTGGGAAACTCGGCGGGGCTTCCCCCTATTCCGGGGCCTCCGCCGGGGCTACCCCCTGCACTGGGGCATCCGCCGGGGCTTCCCCCACCGCAGGGAAACTCGTCGGGGCTTCCCCCTACTCCGGGGCCTCCGCCGGGGCTACCACCTTCACTGGGGCATCTGCCGGGGTTGTCCACCTCCGGGAAACTCAGCGGGGATCCCCCTCCTCCGGGGAACTCGGCGGGGCTTCCCCCTCCGCCAGGGACTCCGCCGGGGCTTCCGCCTCCTACGGGGAATTCAGGGGCTTCCACCTCCGCCAGGGACTCCGCCGGGGCTCCCCCCTCCCCCGGAGCCTCCGCTAGGGCTTCTTCCTCCTCCAGAGACTCCGCTGGGGCTTCCCCCTTCCCCGGGGAACTCGGCGGGGCATCCCCCTTTCGCCAGGGACTCCGCCGGGGCTTCCCCCTTCCCCGGGGAACTCGGCGGGGCATCCCCCTTTCGCCAGGGACTCCTCCGGCGCTTCCCCCTCCTCCGGGGAACTCAGAAGCTTCCCCCTCCCCCGGGGAACTAGGTGGGGCTTCCCCCTCCTCCGGGGCCTCCGCCGGGGCTTCCCCCTTCTCCAGGGACTCCACCGAGGTTTTCCCCTCCTCCAGGGACTCCGCCGTGGCTTCCCCCTCATCTGGAGAACTCAGGGGCTTCTTCCTCCTCCGGGAAACTAGGCGGGGCCTCCCCCTCCTCCGAAGCCTCCGCCGGGGCTTCCCCCTCCTCCGGGGACTCCGCCGGGGCTTCCCCCTCCTCCAGGGACTCCGCCGGGGATACCCTCTCCGCCAGGGACTCCGCCGGGGCTTCCCTCTCCTCCGGGGAACTCAAGGCCTTCCCACTCCTCCGGGGCGTCTGCCGGGGCTTCCACCTCCTCCAGGGACTCCGCCGGGGCTTCTCCCTCCTCCGGGGAACAAGGCGGGGCTCCCTTCTCCTCCGGGAAATTCGGCGGGACTTCCCCCTTCTCCGGGGAACTCGGCGGGGCGTCCCCCTCCTCCAGGGCCTCCGCCGGGGCTTCCCCGTCCTCCGGGAAACTCGGCGAGGCTTCCCCCTCCTCCGGGGCCTCCGCCGGGGCTTCCTACTACTCCGGGGCCTCCGCTGGGGCTTCCCCCTCCTTCAGGGACTTCGCCGGGGATACCCCCTCCTCCGGGGCCTCTACCGGGGCTTATTCTACCTCCGGGGAAATCGGCGGGGCTTCCCCTTCCACCGGGGCTTCCGCCGGGGCATCCCACTTTACCGAAGCCTCCGCCGGGGCTTCCCCCTCCTCCGGGGACTCCGCCGGGGCTTCCCCCTCCTCCGGGAAACTCGGCGGGGCTTCCCCCTCCGCCAGGGACTCCGCCGGGGCTTCCCCCTCCTACGGGGAATTTAGGGGCTTCCACCTCCGCCAGGGAGTCCGCCGGGGCTTCCCCCTCCCCCGGAGCATCCGCTAGGGCTTCCCCCTCCTCCAGAGACCTCGCTGGGGCTTCCCTCTCCTCAGGGGAACTCGGCTGGGCATCCCCCTCCGCCAGGGACTCCGCCGGGGCTTCCCCCTCCTACGGGGAATTTAGGGGCTTCCACCTCCGCCAGGGACTCCGCCGGGGCTTCCCCCTCCCCCGGAGCCTTCGCTAGGGCTTCCCCCTCCTCCAGAGACTCCGCCGGGGCTTTCCCCTTTTCCGAGGCCTTCGCCGGGGCTTCCCCCTTCTCCGGGGAGCTCGGCGGGGCTTCCCCCTCCTCCGGGGACCTCGGCGAGGCTTCGTTCTCCACAAGGGACTCCGCCGGGGCTTTCCCCTTCACCGGGGAACTCGGCGGGGCATCCCCTTTTCCCAGGAACTCGGCGAATCTTCCCCCTCCTCCGGGGCCTCCGGCGGGGCTTCCCTCATCTCCGGGGCCTCCGCCTGGGCTTCCCTCTCCTCTGGGGAACTCGGCGGGGCATTCCCCTCTTTCGGGAAACTCGAAAGGGGCATCCCCATCCTCCGGGAAACTCGGCGGGGCTTTCCCCTCCTCCGGGAAACTTGGCAGGGCTACCCCCTCCTCTGGGAAACACGGCGGGGCTTCCCCCTATTCCGGGGCCTCCGCCGGGGCTAACCCCTGCACTAGGGCATCCGCCGGGGCTTCCCCCACCGCAGGGAAACTCTTCGGGGCTTCCCCCTACTCCGGGGCCTCCGCCGGGGCTACCACCTTCACTGAGGCATCTGCCGGGGTCCCCCACCTCCGGGAAACTCGGCGGGACTTCCCCCTCATCCGGGGAACTCGGCGGGGCTTCCCCCTCCTCAAGGGACTCCGCCGGGGCTTCCCACTCCACCGAAGCCCCCGCGGGGGCTTCCCCCTCCGCCAGTGACTCCGCCGGAGCTACCACCTTCACTGGGGCATCTGCCGGGGTCCCCCACCTTGGGGAAACTCGGCGGGGCTTCCCCCTCCTCCGGGAAACTCAGGGGCTTCCCCCTCCTCCAGGGACTCCACCGGGGCTTCCCTCTCCTCCGTGGAACTCGGCTGGGCATCCCCCTCCGCCAGGGACTCCTCCGGGGCTTCCCCCTTCCCCAGGGAACTCGGCGGGGCATCCCCCTTTCGCCAGGGTCTTCGCTGGGGCTTCCCCCTCCACCGGGGAACTAGGCGGGGCTTCCCCTTCCTCCGGGGCCTCCGCCGGGGCTTTCCCCTTTCCCGAGGGCTCCGCCGGGGCTTTCGCTCATCCGGAGAACTCAGGGGATTCTTCCTCCTCCGGGAAACTAGGCGGGGCCTCCCCCTCTTCCGGGAAACTCGGCGGGGCTTCCCCCTCCTCCGGGGCCTCCGCCGGGGCTACCCCCTGCACTGGGGCATCCGCCGGGGCTTCCCCCACCGCAGGGAAACTCGTCGGGGCTTCCCCCTACTCCGGGGCCTCCGCCGGGGCTACCACCTTCACTGGGGCATCTGCCGGGGTTGTCCACCTCCGGGAAACTCAGCGGGGATCCCCCTCCTCCGGGGAACTCGGCGGGGCTTCCCCCTCCGCCAGGGACTCCGCCGGGGCTTCCGCCTCCTACGGGGAATTCAGGGGCTTCCACCTCCGCCAGGGACTCCGCCGGGGCTCCCCCCTCCCCCGGAGCCTCCGCTAGGGCTTCTTCCTCCTCCAGAGACTCCGCTGGGGCTTCCCCCTTCCCCGGGGAACTCGGCGGGGCATCCCCCTTTCGCCAGGGACTCCGCCGGGGCTTCCCCCTTCCCCGGGGAACTCGGCGGGGCATCCCCCTTTCGCCAGGGACTCCTCCGGCGCTTCCCCCTCCTCCGGGGAACTCAGAAGCTTCCCCCTCCCCCGGGGAACTAGGTGGGGCTTCCCCCTCCTCCGGGGCCTCCGCCGGGGCTTCCCCCTTCTCCAGGGACTCCACCGAGGCTTTCCCCTCCTCCAGGGACTCCGCCGTGGCTTCCCCCTCATCTGGAGAACTCAGGGGCTTCTTCCTCCTCCGGGAAACTAGGCGGGGCCTCCCCCTCCTCCGAAGCCTCCGCCGGGGCTTCCCACTCCTCCGGGGCCTCCGCCGGGGCTTCCCCCTCCTTCAGGGACTCCGCCGGGGATACCCTCTCCGCCAGGGACTCCGCCGGGGCTTCCCTCTCCTCCGGGGAACTCAAGGCCTTCCCACTCCTCCGGGGCGTCTGCCGGGGCTTCCACCTCCTCCAGGGACTCCGCCGGGGCTTCTCCCTCCTCCGGGGAACAAGGCGGGGCTCCCTTCTCCTCCGGGAAATTCGGCGGGACTTCCCCCTTCTCCGGGGAACTCGGCGGGGCGTCCCCCTCCTCCGGGGCCTCCGCCGGGGCTTCCTACTACTCCGGGGCCTCCGCTGGGGCTTCCTCCTCCTTCAGGGACTTCGCCGGGGATACCCCCTCCTCCGGGGCCTCTACCGGGGCTTATTCTACCTCCGGGGAAATCGGCGGGGCTTCCCCTTCCACCGGGGCTTCCGCCGGGGCATCCCACTTTACCGAAGCCTCCGCCGGGGCTTCCCCCTCCTCCAGGGACTCCGCCGGGGCTTCCCCCTCCTCCGGGAAACTCGGCGGGGCTTCCCCCTCCGCCAGGGACTCCGCCGGGGCTTCCCCCTCCTACGGGGAATTTAGGGGCTTCCACCTCCGCCAGGGAGTCCGCCGGGGCTTCCCCCTCCCCCGGAGCCTCCGCTAGGGCTTCCCCCTCCTCCAGAGACCTCGCTGGGGCTTCCCTCTCCTCAGGGGAACTCGGCTGGGCATCCCCCTCCGCCAGGGACTCCGCCGGGGCTTCCCCCTCCTACGGGGAATTTAGGGGCTTCCACCTCCGCCAGGGACTCCGCCGGGGCTTCCCCCTCCCCCGGAGCCTTCGCTAGGGCTTCCCCCTCCTCCAGAGACTCCGCCGGGGCTTTCCCCTTTTCCGAGGCCTTCGCCGGGGCTTCCCCCTTCTCCGGGGAGCTCGGCGGGGCTTCCCCCTCCTCCGGGGACCTCGGCGAGGCTTCGTTCTCCACAAGGGAATCCGCCGGGGCTTTCCCCTTCACCGGGGAACTCGGCGGGGCATCCCCTTTTCCCAGGAACTCGGCGAATCTTCCCCCTCCTCCGGGGCCTCCGGCGGGGCTTCCCTCATCTCCGGGGCCTCCGCCTGGGCTTCCCTCTCCTCTGGGGAACTCGGCGGGGCATTCCCCTCTTTCGGGAAACTCGAAAGGGGCATCCCCATCCTCCGGGAAACTCGGCGGGGCTTTCCCCTCCTCCGGGAAACTTGGCAGGGCTACCCCCTCCTCTGGGAAACACGGCGGGGCTTCCCCCTATTCCGGGGCCTCCGCCGGGGCTAACCCCTGCACTAGGGCATCCGCCGGGGCTTCCCCCACCGCAGGGAAACTCTTCGGGGCTTCCCCCTACTCCGGGGCCTCCGCCGGGGCTACCACCTTCACTGAGGCATCTGCCGGGGTCCCCCACCTCCGGGAAACTCGGCGGGACTTCCCCCTCATCCGGGGAACTCGGCGGGGCTTCCCCCTCCTCAAGGGACTCCGCCGGGGCTTCCCACTCCACCGAAGCCCCCGCGGGGGCTTCCCCCTCCGCCAGTGACTCCGCCGGAGCTACCACCTTCACTGGGGCATCTGCCGGGGTCCCCCACCTTGGGGAAACTCGGCGGGGCTTCCCCCTCCTCCGGGAAACTCAGGGGCTTCCCCCTCCTCCAGGGACTCCACCGGGGCTTCCCTCTCCTCCGTGGAACTCGGCTGGGCATCCCCCTCCGCCAGGGACTCCTCCGGGGCTTCCCCCTTCCCCAGGGAACTCGGCGGGGCATCCCCCTTTCGCCAGGGTCTTCGCTGGGGCTTCCCCCTCCACCGGGGAACTAGGCGGGGCTTCCCCTTCCTCCGGGGCCTCCGCCGGGGCTTTCCCCTTTCCCGAGGGCTCCGCCGGGGCTTTCGCTCATCCGGAGAACTCAGGGGATTCTTCCTCCTCCGGGAAACTAGGCGGGGCCTCCCCCTCTTCCGGGAAACTCGGCGGGGCTTCCCCCTCCTCCGGGGCCTCCGCCGGGGCTTCCCACTCCTCCGGGGCCTCCGCCGGGGCTTCCCCCTCCTTCAGGGACTCCGCCGGGGATACCCTCTCCGCCAGGGACTCCGCCGGGGCTTCCCTCTCCTCCGGGGAACTCAGGGGCTTCCCACTTCTCCGGGGCGTCTGCCGGGGCTTCCACCTTCTCCGGGGACTCCGCCGGGGCTTCGGGGAACAAGGCGGGGCTTCCCCCACCTCTGGGAAACTCAGCGGGGCTCCCTTCTCCACCGGAAAATTCGGCGGGACTTCCTCCTTCTCCGGGGAACTCTGCGGGGCGTCCCCCTCCTCCAGGGCCTCCGCCGGGGCTTCCCCGTCCTCCGGGGAACTCGGCGAGGCTTCACCCTCCTCCGGGGCCTCCGCCGGGGCTTTCCCCTTTTCCGAGGCCTCCGCCGGGGCTTCCCCCTCCTCCGGGGACCTCGGCGAGGCTTCGTTCTCCACAAGGGACTCCGCCGGGGCTTTCCCCTTCACCGGGGAACTCGGCGGGGCATCCCCTTTTCCCAGGAACTCGGCGAATCTTCCCCCTCCTCCGGGGCCTCCGGCGGGGCTTCCCTCATCTCCGGGGCCTCCGCCTGGGCTTCCCTCTCCTCTGGGGAACTCGGCGGGGCATTCCCCTCTTTCGAAAAACTCGAAAGGGGCATCCCCATCCTCCGGGAAACTCTGCGGGGCTTCCCCCTCCTCCGGGAAATTTGGCAGGGCTACCCCCTCCTTTGGGAAACTCGGCGGGGCTTCCCCCTATTCCGGGGCCTCCGCCGGGGCTACCCCCTGCACTAGGGCCTCCGCCGGGGCTACCCCCTGCACTAGGGCATCCGCCGGGGCTTCCCCCACCGCAGGGAAACTCGTCGGGGCTTCCCCCTACTCCGGGGCCTCCGCCGGGGCTACCACCTTCACTGGGGCATCTGCCGGGGTCCCCCACCTCCGGGAAACTCGGTGGGGCTTCCCCCTCCTCCGGGGAACTCGGCGGGGCTTCCCCCTCCTCAAGGGACTCCGCCGGGGCTTCCCACTCCACCGAAGCCCCCGCGGGGGCTTCTCCCTCCGCCAGGGACTCCGCCGGGGCTTCCCCCTCCTCCGGGAAACTCGGCAGGGCTACCCCCTCCTCTGGGAAACTCGGCGGGGCTTCCCCCTTTTCCGGGGCCTCCGCCGGGGCAACCACCTTCACTGGGGCATCTGCCGTGATCCCCCTCCTCCGGGGAACTCAGGGGCTTCCCCCTCCTCCAGGGACTCCACCGGGGCTTCCCTCTCCTCCGGGGAACTCGGCGGGGCTTCCCCCGCAGCCAGGGACTCCGCCGGGGCTTCCCCCTCCTACGGGGAACTCAGGGGCTTCCACCTCAGCCAGGGACTCCGCCGGGGCTTCCCCCTCCCCCGGAGCCTCCGCTAGGGCTTCCCCCTCCTCCAGAGACTCCGCTGGGGCTTCCCTCTCCTCAGGGGAACTCGGCCGGGCATCCCCTTCCGCTAGGGACTCCGCCGGGGCTTCCCCCTTCCCCAGGGAACTCGGCGGGGCATCCCCCTTTCGCCAGGGTCTTCGCTGGGGCTTCCCCCTCCACCGGGGAACTAGGCGGGGCTTTTTCTTCCTCCGGGGCCTCCGCCGGGGCTTTCCCCTTTGCCGAGGGCTCCGCCGGGGCTTTCCCCTCATCCGGAGAACTCGGGGGCTTCTTCCTCCTCCGGGAAACTAGGCGGGGCCTCCCCCTCTTCCGGGAAACTCGGCGGGGCTTCCCCCTCCTCCGGGGCCTCCGCCGGGGCTTCCCACTCCTCCGGAGCCTCCGCCGGGGCTTCCCCCTCCTTCAGGGACTCCGCCGGGGATACCCTCTCCGCCAGGGACTCCGCCGGGGCTTCCCTCTCCTCCGGGGAACTCAGGGGCTTCCCACTTCTCCGGGGCGTCTGCCGGGGCTTCCACCTCCTCCAGGGACTCCGCCGGGGCTTCTCCCTCCTCCGGGGAACAAGGCGGGGCTTCCCCCTCCTCCGGGGAACTCCGCGGGGCTTCCCCCTCATCTGAGGCCTCCGCCGGGGCTTCCCCCTCCACCGGGGCATCCGCTGGGGCTTTCCCCTACACCGAAGCCTCCGCCGGGGCTTCCCCCTCCTCCGGGAAAATTGGCGGGGCTTCCTCCTCCTCAGGGGCCTCCGCCGGGGCTCCCCCACCTCTGGGAAACTCAGCGGGGCTCCCTTCTCCTCCGGGAAATTCGGCGGGACTTCCCCCTTTTTCGGGGAACTCGGCGGGGCGTCCCCCTCCTCCAGGGCCCCCGCCGGGGCTTCCCCGTCCTCCGGGGAACTCGGCGAGGCTTCCCCCTCCTCCGGGGCCTCCGCCGGGGCTTTCCCCTTTTCCGAGGCCTCCGCCGGGGCTTCCCCCTCCTCCGGGGAGCTCGGCGGGGCTTCCCACTCCTCCTGGGACTCTGCCGGGGCTTCCCCCCCCACCAGGGACTCCGCTGGGGCTTTCCCCTTCCCCGGGGAACTAGGCTGGGCTTCCCCCTCCCCCGGGGCTTCCGCCGGGGCTTCCCCCTCCCCCGGGGAACTAGGCGGGGCTTCCTCCTCCTCCGAGGCATCCACCGGCGCTTCCCCCTCCTCCGGGGGACTCAGAAGCTTCCCCCTCCCCCGGGGAACTAGGTGGGGCTTTCCCCTCCTCCGGGGCCTCCGCCGGGGCTTCCCCCTTCTCCAGGGACTCCACCGAGGCTTTCCCCTCCTCCAGGGATTCCGCCGGGGCTTTCCCCTAATCCGGAGAACTCAGGGGCTTCTCCCCCCTCCGGGAAACTAGGCGGGGCCTCCCCCTCCTCCGGAGCCTCCGCCGGGGCTTCCCCCTCTTCCGGGAAACTGGGCGGGGCTTCCCCCTTCTCCGGGGCCTCCGCCGGGGCTTCCTACTCCTCCGGGGCCTCCGCTGGGGCCTCTTCCTCCTTCAGGGACTTCGCCGGGGATACCCCCTCCTCCGGGGCCTCTACCGGGGCTTATTCTACCTCCGGGGAAATCGGCGGGGCTTCTCCCTCCACCGGGGCTTCCGCCGGGGCATCCCACTTTACCGAAGCCTCCGCCGGGGCTTCCCCCTCCTCCAGTTACTCCGCCGGGGCTTCCCCCTCCTCCGGGAAACTCTGCGGGGCTTCCCCCTCCTCAGGGGCCTCCGCCGGGGCTTTCCCCTCCCCCGTTAAACTCAGCGGGGCTCCCCCCTCCTCCGGGAAATTCGGCGGGGCTTCCTCCTTCTCCGGGGAACTCGGCGGGGCTTCCCCCTCCTCAGGGGCCGCCACCGGGGCTTCCCCCTCCTCCGGGGCCACCGCCGAGGCTTGTCCCTCCTCCGGGAAACTCGACGGGGCTTTCCCTTCCTCTGGGGCCTCCGCCGGGGCTTCCCCTTCCTCCAGGGACTCTGCCGGGGCTTCCCCCTCCTTCGGAAAACTCGGCGGGGCTTCCCTCTCTTTAGGGGCGTCCGCCAGGGCTTCCCCCTCCTCCGGGAAACTCAGCGGGGCTCCACCCTCCTCCGGGGAATTCGGCGGGGCTTCCTCCTTCTCCGGGGAACTCGGCGGGGCTTCCCCCTCCTCCGGGGCCTCCGCCGGGGCTTTCCACTTCCCCTGGGCGTCCGCCGGGGCTTCCCCTCCTCCGGGGCTTCCGCCGGGGCTTCCCCCTCCTCCGGGGAACTCGGTGAGGGAGGCGATGGAATAGCGTCACATGGAATATCGTCACAATGCCCAAAACTGCTAAAAATAATGTGACGATGGTACCTGCCTATGTATACCTACTATGCTATTAAATACTTGAAATTGCGGTGAAAGACTGGTCGCCAGACTCACTAAAATAGCACAACAGAAAGCACTCACAAGGTAGAGCATGCCTTGGGACCTAGGCTTTGGCTGTACACAGGTACGGATACCCTCAAGTCAAGGCAGACGAAGGCAAGGTGTGAAAGATGCGACCGCCGTGATTGTGACCACGATATTGTCTGCCCCAGTGAAGCGAGAGAATTTGGCGGCGTATATCGCTGGCAAACAAAAGGCTTCCCCATAGTCTCATAAGATAGTAGAATATGATAAAAACACAGCAGCTATGACGTTGACTGACAATTTTACTTGAGTGAAAAATGGAAATAATTCACCGCCAAGATTGTGACCACGATATTGTCTGCTTGAATCACAAACCTCAAATTTATATCACTAGGCGTTGCACAAACACAGGGCACGCACAAACACACAAACAAAAAAACAAGTGCTTTTTTTTGGTCTTGCGAAATTGAAGATTTTGTTTATATCGACAAAATATAAAAAAACAGTAAAATTCCGATCGATTCGTGACCGATGGGTTGCTATCGTGGTCCGTCAATCCATCCTACAGCCAGACATAGAGGGCAAGAAATGTAATACCGACAAAACATACTGAAATGAATTGCATAACCAAGAAAAGAAAAAAGAACACAAATTGTCTCATATCGCATTGCGAATCACTTTATTATAGCTGGGCTGTCAAAAGAAACTTCATCTTTGAAACGGACCGGAACACATGCCGTCATCAGAAGGATGCACCCTAAATGTATGCGATACGGACGCAGTAATAAATGTTTTATACATCTCTTACTCCATGAACACTCGGGCAACTCGGACATTTGGCTCGCAAGAGTTGTAAGCAATCCATGCTATATATATATCTATATATATATATATATATATATATATATATATATATATATATATACTAGTGAGAACAAGTTATATTGCTAGCGCGGCAATATCTACTAAAATATACCTCCAATCGACAGTTAATTCGAGAATTTAGTTTAATTTAGTGAGATATTTCGCGAAAATAAGTACATTTCTGCTCACGTTAAGTTAAATTGTGACAGATTGATAGTTTACCTTTGTAATTTGATTAATATTCAATCAATGCAAGCTGGGTGAATGTCCAAATTTGTATTCATAAGGTAGACCACAGATATTCAATGAATTCCGTCAAACCGGATATCAAACACGAAACTTCTAGTTTAATAGTAAATCTCCAAACTGCAAGCAGGTGATCATGATTTGCTTCGAATGCAGAGGATTTGACCAGTGTGGGAATAATGTATGGCAAGTTAATAAAGCGAGTTGTAGCCATAAATAACTGAAAATTTGTATTTCTGAAGCCTCACAGTTTTGGCCAATTGCTTATCAGGGGGGGGCGAATTAAAGAAACATTTCGTAACTTTAAGATAAGTGATCCGACTGTCATAACTTTACGGCAGCGCTAAGATGGATTTAGATGACGTTTTATTTGGTACCTATATTGCAGACAGATTTTGTCGATGTGTATGCCATTGAGTTGTTTTAATTGGAAAACTGTTCATTCCCTGCATAATTGCGTCCAGCAAAATGATAATATGTTAGCAATAATACTAACATTACTATTAAAAGTGAAAAACACGTCGATGACGGAAAACATGCCGGTTGGCAGGCGGGCCGCGGGTGGACGCGGCCCCTTTCACGACGTGAGGAATATATTATCATCGTAGGTACATTATCGTGTTGGCACGGCAGTCTTTTTTTCTTGCGGCTGATCACCACCTTGACAAGTTTATATTTTCAAATAAAATGAAAATACAACGCCGCAATTTCGAGTATTTAATAGCATAGTAGGTATACATAGGCAGGCATAAGAAACTCTAATATTATACTATATGCCTACTACTATAGATAGGCCAAATGCGGCCAGCGGAGGCTACGACTTCGGCCCGTGCAGCTCACACCTTAGCATGCATCGATCACTAAATTAGTATTGGTATCAAAATATTTGCCCAAATTTATATCGGCTCTAAAATGCACTAATTTCTCGCTTGCGAAGCTTAAGTTATAGTAGTGTATGGTCAGTAGAATCAGTAAAACAGGTGCACATCTCTACGCAAAGCCACCAGTTGATCAAGGAAATCGAAGTTTCTCGTTCTCGCCGTTTAAGTTTTATAATCTTCCGTTTAAGTTTAATCGGTTTTTGACGTTCATTCAAATTGATGTAATCACTACTAAAGATTAATTTATCTATAAGTACCTAGGTACTACCATACTTTGCGTTTCTTAATGCAGGTGCTTTACATATAGGTACCAACGGCAACGGGTTATAAGAAGTTGCATAATAATGTCCTGCGTACCTAGGTACTACAGATTCTCGTGGTGACGTAGTTTGCAATGTCCATTTGCATTGTTTGCATTGCTTTTGTATTAGCTGTCAGCGAATATCACGAGTTTCCTTTTGAACCCAGTTTTCATTTTTTAATGTCGTATTAATTTATTTTCATTCTGGACACTTGGCGCTGACAGTTCGCCTTCACGGTGCCAGTAACTGACACTGTGGCGCTACCTGACGCCATCACCTAGTACCTACCAACAGATGCAACGGTGGCTCGGCCAATAACTACATGAAATGTGACGATGTTCCACTATAGACACCGGATTTCGGTCACATTTATACTATTCGAGTGTGACGATCTTCCACTGGATTATCGCCACATCTTCCCGCTCCTGCAATGTGACATAAATCCACCGGAAAAGCGTCACATTCATGCGATGTGACACTAGTCCACCGGATTATCGTCACATTCGGACAATGTGACCATATTCCACCGGAAAACCGTCACATTTGAGTGTGACGTTCGTCCACCGGATTATCGTCACATTTCTCCGCTCCGGAAACTGCTGAAAATCGTAGCTCATTGGGCGGAACAGCGTCACATTTGTGAATGTGACTTTAGTCCACCGGAACAGCGTCACATTTGGATGCGACGATCGTCCACTGGATTATCGTCACATTTTACCGGTACAGAAATTGCCGGGAAATTATAGCCTGCCTTTTTCACAGGCTTTTTCCGAAGTCATTTCCCTAGTTGGGCCCCCGGAAAATGGTGCCATGCCATTTTCACAAGCCTTTCCCCCCCTCTCAGAGCCCACCGAATTGTGACGTTCGTCCACCGGACCATCGTCACATTATTTTAAACAGTTTTGGGCATTGTGACGATATTCCATGTGACGCTATTCCACGCCCCCTCGGCGAGGCTTCCCCCTCCTCCAGGGACTCCGCCGGGGTTTCCCCCTCATCCGGGGAACTCAGGGGCTAACCTCTCAGCCAGGGACTCCGCCGGGGCTTCCCCCTCCCCCGGGAAACTAGGCGGGGCTTCCCTCTCCACCGGGGCGTCCGCCGTCGCTTTCCCCTGCTCCGGGGAACTCAGAAGCTTCCCCCTCCCCCGGGGAACTAGGCGGGGCTTCCCCCTCCTTCGGGGCCTCCGCCGGGGTTCCCCCTTCTCCAGGGACTCCGCTGGGGCTTCTCCCTCCTCCGGGGAACTAGGCGGGGCTTCCCTCTCCTCCGAGGCCTTCACCGGGGCTTCCCCCTCCTCCGGAAAACTCTGCGGGGCTTCCCCCTCCACTGGGGCCTCCGCCGGGGCTTCCCCCTCCTCCGGGGCATCCGCCGGGGCTACCCCCTCCTCCAGGGACTCCGCCGGGGCTGCCCCCGCCTCCGGGAAACTCAGCGGGGCTTCCCCCTTCTCCGAGGAATCCGCCGGCGCTTCACCCTCCTCCGGGGAACTCAGAAGCTTCCCCCTCCCCCGGGGAACTAGGCGGGGCCTCTCCCTCCTCCGGGGCCTCCGCCGAAGCTTCCCCCTTCTCCAGGGACTCCGCCGAGGCTTTCCCCTCCTGCAGGGACTCTGCCGGGGCTTCCCCTCATCCGAAGAACTCAGGGGCTTCCCCCTCCTCCGGGAAACTCGGCGGGGCTTCCCCCTCTTTAGAGGCCTCCGCCGGGGCTTCACCCTCATCCGGGAAACTCAGAAGCTTCCCCCTCCCCCAGGGAACTAGGCGGGGCTCCCCCTCCTCCGGGGCCTCCGCCGGGGCTTCCCCCTTATCCAGGGACTCCGCTGGGGCTTCTCCCTCCTCCTGGGAACTAGGCGGGGCTTCCCTCTCCTCCAAAGCCTTCACCCGGCTTCACCCTCCTCCGGGAAACGCTGCGGGGCTTCCCCCTCCTCTGGGGCCTCCGCCGGGGCTTCCCCCTCCTCCGGGGCATCCGCTGGGGCTTCCCTCACCACCGAAGCCTCCGCCGGGGCTTCCCCCTCCACCGGGAAATTCGGCGGGGCCTCCCTCTCCGCCGGGACTCCGCCGGGGCTTCCCCATTCTCCGGGAAACTCGGCGGGGCTTCCTCCTCCTCTGGGGCCTTCGCCGGGGCTTCCCACTCCACCGGGGCCCCCGCCGGGGCTTTCCCCTCCTCCGGGAAATTTGGCGGGGCTTTCCCCTTCTCCGGGGAACTCGGCGGGGAATCCCCCATCGCCAGGGACTCCGCTGGGGCTACCCCCTCCTCCGGGGAAATCAGAGGCTTCCCCCTCTCCCGGAGATTCCACCGGGGCTTCCCCCTCCTCCAGAGACTCCGCCGGGGCTTCCCCATCTTTCGGGGAGCTCGGCGGGGCTTCCCACTCCTCCAGGGACTCCGCCGGGGCTTCCCCCTCCCCCGGGGAACTAGGCGGGGCTTCCCCCTCTTCCGGGGCCACCGCCGGGGTTTCCACTCCTCCGAGGCCTCCGCCGGGGCTTCGTGCGGGAAACTCGGCGGGGCTTTCCCCTCCTCCGGGACCTCCGCCGGGGCTTCCCCCTCCTTCAGAAACTCCGCCGGGTATACCCCCTCCACCGGGGCCTCAACCGGGGCTTACCGTACCTCCGGAAAAATCGGCGGGGCTTCCCCCTCCTCCGGGGCCTCCGCCGGGGCATCCCACTCCACCGAAGCCTCCGCCGGGGCTTCCCCCTCCTCCAGGGACTCCGCCGGGGCTTCCACCTCCTCCGGGAAATTTGGCGGGGCTTTCCCCTTCTCCGGGGAACTCGGTGGGGAATCCCCCTTCGCCAGGGACTCCGCTGGGGCTTCCCCCTCCTCCGGGGAAATCAGGGGCTTCCCCCTCTCCCGGAGATTCCACCGGGGCTTCCCCCTCCTCCAGAAACTCCGCCGGGGCTTCCCCATCTTTCGGGGAGCTCGGCGGGGCTTCCCACTCCTCCAGGGACTCCGCCGGGGCTTCCCCTTCCCCCGGGGAACTAGGCGGGGCTTCCCCCTCTTCCGGGGCCACCGCCGGGGTTTCCACTCCTCCGGGGCCTCCGCCGGGGCTTCGTTCGGGAAACTCGGCGGGGCTTTCCCCTCCACAGGGACCTCCGCCGGGGCTTCCCCCCCCTTCAGGGACTCCGCCGGGTATACCCCCTCCACCGGGGCCCCAACCGGGGCTTACCGTACCTCCGGGGAAATCGGCGGGGCTGCTCCCTCCTCCGGGGCCTCCGCCGGGGCATCCCACTCCACCGAAGCCTCCGCCGGGGCTTCCCCCTCCTCCAGGGACTCCGCCGGGGCTATTCCCTCCTCCGGAACACTCGGCTGGGCTTCTCCCTCCTCAGGGGCCTCCGCCGGGGCTTCTCTCAACTCCGGTAATCCCAGCGGGGCTCCCCCCTCCTCCGGAAAATTTGGCGGGGCTTCCTCCTTCTCCGGGGAACTCGGCGGGGCTTAACCCTTTTCAGGGACCGCCACCGAGACTTCCCCCTCCTCCGGGGCCTGCGCCGGGGCTTCCCCCTCCTCCGGGGAACTCAGGGGCTTCCTCCTACTCCGCGAAACTCGGCGGGGCTTCCCCCTCCTGCGGGGCCTCCGCCGGGGCTTCCCCCTTCTCCTGGGACTCCGCCGGGGGTTCTCCCTCCTCCGGGGAACTAGGCGGGGATTCCCTCTCCTCCGAGGCCTTCTCCGGGGCTTCCCCCTCCTCCGGGAAACTCTGCGGGGCTTCCCCCTCCTCTGGGGCCTCCGCCGGGGCTTCCCCCTCTTCCGGGGCATCCGCTAGGGCTTCCCTCTCCACCGTAGCCTCCGTCGGGGCTTCCCCCTTCTCCAGGGATTCTGCCGAGGCTTCCCCCTCCTCCGGGAAACTCGGCGGGGCTTCCCCATCCTCCGGAGCCACCGCCGGGGCTGCCCCCTCCTCCGGGAAACTCGGCGGGGCCTCCCTTACCGCCAGGGGCTCCGCCGGGGCTTCCCTATCCTCCGGGAAACTCGGTGGGGCTTCCTCCACCTCAGGGGCCTCCGCCTGGGCTTCCCCCTCAACTGGGGAACTCAGGGGCTTTCTCCTACTCCGGGAAAATCGGCGGGGCTTCCCCCTCCTCCGGGGCCCCCGCCGGGGGTTTCCACTTGTCCGGGGCCTCCGCCGGGGCTTCCCCCTCCTCCGGGTAACTCGGCGAGGCTTCCCCCTCCTCCAGGGACTCCGCCGGGGCTTTCCCCTCCTCCGGGAAATTTGGCGGGGCTTTCCCCTTCTCCGGGGAACTTGGCGGGAAATCCCCCTTCGCCAGGGACTCCGCTGGGGCTTCCCCCTCCTCCGGGGAAATCAGGGGCTTCCCCCTCTCCCGGAGATTCCACCGGGGCTTCCCCCTCCTCCAGAGACTCCGCCGGGGCTTCCCCATCTTTCGGGGAGCTCGGCGGGGCTTCCCACTCCTCCAAAGACTCCGCCGGGGCTTTTCCTCCCCCGGGGAACTAGGCGGGGCTTCCCCCTCTTCCGGGGCCACCGCCGGGGTTTCCACTCCTCCGGGGCCTCCGCCGGGGCTTCGTTCGGGAAACTCGGCGGGGCTTTCCCCTCTTCCGGGACCTCCGCCGGGGCTTCCCCCTCCTTCAGGGACTCCGCCGGGTATACCCCCTCCACTGGGGCCTCAACCGGGGCTTACCGTACCTCCGGGGAAATCGGCGGGGCTTCCCACTCCTCCGGGGCCTCCGCCGGGGCATCCCACTCCACCGAAGCCTCCGCCGGGGCTTCCCCCTTCTCCGGGAAACTCGGCTGGGCTTCTCCCTCCTCAGGGGCCTCCGCCGGGGCTTCTCTCATCTCCGGTAAACCCAGCGGGGCTCCCCCCTCCTCCGGAAAATTTGGCGGGGCTTCCTCCTTCTCCGGGGAACTCGGCGGGGCTTAACCCTTTTTAGGGACCGCCACCGGGGCTTCCCCCTCCTCCGGGGCCTGCGCCGGGGCTTCCCCCTACTCTGGGGAACTCAGGGGCTTCCTCCTATTCCGGGAAACTCGGCGGGGCTTCCCCCTCCTCCGGGGCCTCCGCCGGGGCTTTCCACTACTCCGGAGCCTCCGCCGGGGCTTCTCCCTCCTCCGGGGAACTCAGGGGCTTCCCCCTTCTCCAGGAACTCCGCCGGGGCTTCTTCTTTCCTCCGGGGAACTAGGCGGGACTTCCGCCTACTCCGGGGAAGTCGGCGAGGCTTCCCCTTTCTCCAGGGACTCCACCAGGGCTTCCCCCTCCTCCGGGGAACTCAGGGGCTTCCTCCTACTCCGCGAAACTCGGCGGGGCTTCCCCCTCCTGCGGGGCCTCCGCCGGGGCTTCCCCCTTCTCCAGGGACTCCGCCGGGGCTTCTCCCTCCTCCGGGGAACTAGGCGGGGATTCCCTCTCCTCCGAGGCCTTCTCCGGGGCTTCCCCCTCCTCCGGGGCAACCGCCGGGGCTTCCCCCTCCTCCGGGGAAATCAGGGGCTTTCCCCTCCACCAGGGACTCCACCGGGGCTTTCCCCTCATCCGGGGAACTAGGCGGGACTGCAGCCTACTCAGAGGCCTCCGCCGGGGCTTCCCCCTTCTCCGGGGAACTCGGCGGGTCTCCCTCCTCCGGGGCCTCCGCCGGGGCTTCCCCCTTCTCCGGGAAACTCGGCGGGGCATCACCTTCCTCCAACGACTCCGCCGGGGCTTCCCCCTCCACCGGGGAACTAGGCGGGACTTCCGCCTCCTCCGAGGCCTCCGCCGGGGCATCCCCCTCCACCGAGGAACTCGGGGGCTTCCCCCTTCTCCAGGAACTCCGCCGGGGCTTCTTCTTTCCTCCGGGGAACTAGGCGGGACTTCCGCCTACTCCGAGGTCTCCGCCGGGGCTTCCCCCTCCTCCGAGGAACTCGGGGGATTCTTGCTTCTCCTGGGACTCCACCGGGGCTTCCCCCTCCTCCGGGGAACTCGGCGGGTCTTCCCCCTCTGCCAGGGACTACGCCGGGGCTTCCCCCTCCAACAGGGACTCCACCTGGGCCTCCCCACCTCCGGAGAATTCGGCGGGTCACCCTCCCCCGGGGCCTCCGCCGGGGCTTCCCCCTCATTCGGAGCCACCGCCGATGCTTCCCCAACCTCCGGAGAACTCAGGGGCTTCACCCTCCACCAGGGACTCCGCACGCAGCTTCCCCCTCCACCGGGGAACTAGGCGGGACTTCCGCTCCTCCGAGGCCTCCGCCGGGGCTTCGTCCTCCTCCGAGGAACTCGGGGGCTTCTTGCTTCTCCAGGGACTCCACCGGGTTTCCCCCTCCTCCGGAGAACTCGGCGGGTCTTCCCCCTTCGCCAGGGACGCCGCCGGGGGTTCCCCCACCAACAAGGACTCCGCCGGGGCTTCCCCGCCACCGGGGCCTTCGCCGGAGCTTCCCACTCCTCCGGGGCCTCCGCCGAGGTTTCCCCCTCCTCCAAAGAACTCGGCGGGGCTTCCCCCTCCTCCGGGGCCTCCGCCGCTGCTTCCCCCTCCTCCGGGGCCTCCGCCGGGGCTTCCCCCTTGTTCGGGGAACTCGGCAAGGACTTTTTCTTCTCGGGGGAACTCGGCGGGGCATCCCCCTCCCCCCAGGGACTCCGCCGGGGCTTCCCTCTTCTGCGGGGCCTCCGCCGGGGCTTCCCCTCCTCCGTGAAACTCGGTAGGGCTCTCCCCTCTGCCGAGGAATTCGGCGGGGCTTCCTCCTCCTGCGGGTCCTCTGCCGGGGCTTTTCCCTCCTCCAGAGCTTCCGCCGGGGCTTCCCCCTTCCCCGGGTCCTCTGCCGGGGCTTCCCCCTTCTCCGGAGCCTCCGCCGGGGATTCCCACTCCTCCGGGGCCTCCCCTCATCCGGGAAACTCGGTAGGGGTTGCCGCCTCCTCCGGAGAACTCGGCGGGTCTTCCCCCTTCGCCAGGGACGCCGCCGGGGGTTCCCCCACCAACAGGGACTCCGCCGGGGCTTCCCCGCCACCGGGGCCTTCGCCGGAGCTTCCCACTCCTCCGGGGCCTCCGCCGAGGTTTCCCCCTCCTCCAAAGAACTCGGCGGGGCTTCCCCCTCCTCCGGGGCCTCCGCCGCTGCTTCCCCCTCCTCCGGGGCCTCCGCCGGGGCTTCCCCCTTCCCCGGGTCCTCTGCCGGGGCTTCCCCCTTCTCCGGAGCCTCCGCCGGGGATTCCCACTCCTCCGGGGCCTCCCCTCATCCGGGAAACTCGGTAGGGGTTGCCGCCTCTTCCGGGGAAGTCGGCGGGGCTTACCCCTCCTCCGGGGACTTCGCCGGACCTCCCCCTCCTCCGGGAAACTCGGCGGGGCTTCCCCCTCCTCCGGGAAATACGTCGGAGCTTCCCCCTCCACCAGGGACTCTACGGTGGCATCACCCTCCTCCGAAGAACTCGTCGGGGCTGACCCCACCTCCGGAGCCTCAGCCGGGAATTCCCCCTCCTCCGGGAAACTCGGCGGGGCTTCTCCCTCCTCCGAGGCCTCCGCCGGGGCTACCCCCTGCCCCGGGGCATCCACCGGAGCTTCCACCTCCTCCGGGGAACTCGGCGGTGCTTCCCCCTCCTCCAGGGACTCCGCCGTGGCTTTCCCCCCCTCCGGGGCGTCCGCCGGGGCTTTCTCCACCTCCGGGGCCTCCACCGGGGCTTCCGCCGGGTCTTCCCACACCTCCGGGGCCAACGCCGGGGCTTCCCCCTCCTTCGGGGACTCCGCCGGGGCTGCCCCCTTCACCGGGGGCACCCGCAGTGGCTTCCCCCTCCTCCGGGGAACTCGGCGGGGCTTCCCCCTCCTCCGGGGAACTCGGCGGGGCCCCCTCCTCCAGAAACGCCGCCGGGGCTTCCCCCTCGTCCGGGGAACTCGGCGGGGCTTTCTTCTCCTCCGGGGAACTCGGCGGGGCATCCCCTTCCACCAGGGACTCCGCCGGGGCTTCCCCCTCCTGCGACCCCTCCGCCGGGGCTTCCCCCTCCTCCGGGGCCTCCGCCGCGGATTCCCCCTCCTCCGGTAAAATCGGCGGGCCGTCCCTCTCCTCCAGGGACTCCGCCGGGGCTTCCCACTCCTCCGGGGCCTACGCCGGGGCTTCCCCCCCTCCGGGGAACTCGTCGGGGCTTCCCCCTCTTCCGGGTGAGTCGGTGGGGCTTCCCCCTCCTCCGGGGAATTTGGCGGGGCTTCCCCCTCCACCAGAAACTCCGCCGGGGCTTCCCCCGCCTGCGGGGCCTTCGCCGGGGCTTTCCCCTATACCGGAGCATCCGCCGAGGCTTCCCCCTTGTCCTGGGAACTCGGCGGGGCTTTCTTCTTCTCGGGGGAACTCGGCGGGGCATCCCCCTCCCCCAGGGACTCCGCCGGGGCTTCCCCCTCCTCTGGAGCATCCGCCGGGGCTTTCCCCTTCTCCGGGTCCTCTGCCGGGGCTTCCCACTCCTCCGGGGCCTCCGCCAGGGCTTCCCACTCCTCCGGGGCCTCCCCTCCTCCGGGAAACTCGGTGGGGCTTCCCCCTCTTCCGGGGAAATCGGCGGGGCTTCCCCTTCCCTTAGGGACTCCGCCGAGCCTCCCCCTCGTCCGGGAAACTCGGCGGGGCTTCCCACTCCTCCGGGGAATACGTCGAGGCTTCCCCCTCCTCCGGGAAACTCGGCAGGTCTTCCCCCTTCGCCAGGGACGCCGCCGGGGGTTCCCCCACCAACAGGGACTCCGCCGGGGCTTCCCCCGCCAACGGGGCCTCCGCCGGAGCGTCCCACTCCTCCGGGGCCTCCGCCGGGGTTTCCCCCTCCTCCAAAGAACTCGGCGGGACTTCCCCCTCCTCCGGGGCCTCCGCTGCTGCTTCCCCCTCCTCCGGGGCCTCCGCCGGGGCTTCCCCCTTGTTCGGGGAACTCGGCAAGGGCTTTCTTCTTCTCGGGGGAACTCGGCGGGGCATCCCCCTCCCCCAGGGACTCCGCCGGGGCTTCCCCCTTCTGCGGGGCCTCCGCCGGGGCTTCCCCTCCTCCGTGAAACTCGGTGGGGCTCTCCCCTCTGCCGAGGAATTCGGCGGGGCTTCCTCATCCTGCGGGGCCTCTGCCGGGGCTTTTCCCTCCTCCGGAGCCTCCGCCGGGGATTCCCACTCCTCCGGGGCCTCCCCTCATCCGGGAAACTCGGTGGGGCTTCCACCTCTTCCGGGGAAGTCGGCGGGGCTTACCCCTCCTCTGGGGACTCCGCCGGACCTCCCCCTCCTTCGCGAAACTCGGCGGGGCTTCCCCCTCCACCGGGGAATACGTCGGAGCTTCCCCTTCCACCAGGGACTCCGCCGAGGCTTCCTACTTCTCCGGGGCTTCCGCCGGGGCTTCCCCCTCCTCCGGGAAACTCGGCGGGGCTGCCCCCTCCTCCGGGGCCTCAGCCGGGGCTTCCCACTCCTCCGGGGAACTCGGCGGGGTCACCCCCTCCTCCAGGGACTCGGCGGAACTTCCCCCTCCCCCGGGGTCTCCGCCGGGGCTTCCCCGTCCACCAGGGACTCCGCCAGGGCTTCCCCCTCGTCCGGGGAACTTTGAGGGGCTTACCACTTCTCCGGGGAACTTGCCGTGGCTTTCCCCTCCTCCGGGGCATCCGCCGGGGCTTTCCCCACCTCCGAAGCCTCCACCGGGGCTTCCCCCTTCACCGGGGCCACCGCCGGGACCTCCCACTCTTCCTGGGAACTCGGCGGGGCTTCCCCCTCCTCCGGGGAACACGGCGGGGCTTCCTTCTTCCTCCGGGAAACTCGGAATGGCTTCCCCCTCCTCCGGGGCCACCGCCGGAGCTTGCCCCTCCTCCGGGGCCTCCGCTGGGGCTTCCGCCTCCTCCGGGGAACTCAGCGGGGCTTCCCCCTCTTCCGGGGAATTCGGCAAGGCTTCCCCCACCTGCAGGGACTCCGCCGGGGCTTCCCACTTCGCCGGGGCCTCTGCCAGGGCTTCCCCCTCCTGCGGGGCCTCAGCCGGGAAATCCCCCTCCTCCGGAAAACTCGGTGGGGCTTCCCCCTCCCCCGAGGCCTCCGCCATGGCTTCCCCCTCCTCCGGGGCCTCCACCGGGGCTTCCTACTCCTCCGCAGCCTCCGACTGGGCTTCCCCCTCCTCCAGGGAACTAGGCGGGGCTTCCCCCTCCTCCGGGGCCTCCGTCGGGGCTTCCCCCTCTTCCGGGGCCTCCGCCGGGCGTTCTTCCTCCTCCGGGGAACTCGGCGGGGCACCCCCCTCCTCCGGTAAACTCGGCGGGGCTTCCTCCTCCTCCGGGGAACTCAGAAGCTTCCCCCTCCTCCGGGGAACTCGGTGGGGCTTCCCCCTCCTCCGGGGCATCCGCTGGGGCTTCCCCCCCCCAGGGGAGCCACCACCGGGGCTTCCCCCTTCTCCAGGGACTCCGCCTGGGCTTCCCTCTTCTCCGGGAAACTCGGCGGGGCTTCCCTCTCCTCTGGGACCTCCGCCGGGGCTTCCCCTTCCTCCAGGGACTCCGACCGGGCTTCCACCTCCTCCGGGGCATCCACCGGGGCTTCCCCCCCTCCTTGGATTTCGGCTGGGTTTCCCCCTCCTCTGGGAAGCTCGGCGGGGATTCCCCCTTCACCGGGGCCTCCGCCGGGGCTTCCCTCTTCTCCAAGAACTCCGCCAGGGCTTCACCCTCCTCCGGGGCCTCCGCGGGTCTTCCCCTCCTCCAGGGACTCCACAGGGGCTTACCCCGGGAAACTCAGCAGCTTCCCCCTCCTCCGAAGAACTCGGCGGGGCCTCCCCCTCCCCAGGGGAACTCGGTGGGGCTTCCTCATTCTCCAGGGACTCCGTCGGGACTTCCCCCTCCCCCGGGGAACTCCGCGGGGTTTCCCCCTCTTCCAGGGAACTCGGCGGGGCTTCCCGATCCTCCGGGGCCTCCGCCGGGGCTTCCCCCTTCTCGGGGGCCACCGCCGGTGCTTCCCCTTTCCACCAGGGAATTCGCCGGGGCTTTTACCTCCCCAGGGGAACTCTGCGGGGCTTCCCCCTCTTCCGGGGCCTCCGCCGGGGCTTACCCCTCCTTCAGGGAACTCGGCGTGGCTTCCCCCTTCTCCAGGGATTCCACCGGGGCTTTTCCTCTTTCGGGGAACTCAGAAGCTTTCCCCTCCTCCGAAGAACTCGGCGAGGCTTCCCCCTCCTCTGGGCAACTCGGCGGGGCTTCTCCATCCTCCAGGGAACTCGGCGGGGCTTCCTCCTCCTCCAGGGACTCCGCCGGGGCTTTCCCCTCCTCCGTGGCATCCGCCGAAGCTTCCCACTCCTCCAGGGCATCGGCCGGGGCTTCCCCCTCCTCAGGGGAAACTCGGCGGGGCTTCCCCCTCCACCGGGGAATTCGGCGGGGCTTCCCCCTCCTCCAGGGACTCCGCCAGGGCTTCCCCTCCTCCGGGGCCTCCGCCGAGGTTGCCCTCTCCTCTGGGAAACTCTGCTGGGCTTCCTACTCCTCCGGGGCCTCCGCCTGGGCTTCCCCTCCTCCGGGGAACTCAAAAGCTTCCCCCTCCTCCGGGTAACTAAGCGGGGCTACTCCCTCCTCCAGGGCCTCCGCCTGGGATTCCCACCCCCTCCGGGGAACTCGGCGGGGCGTCCACCACCGCCAGGGACTCCGTCGGGGCTTCCCCTCCTCCAGGTACTCCGCCGGGGCTTCCTACTCCTCCGGGGCCTCCGCCGGGGCTTCACCCACCTCTAAAGACTCAGCCGGGGCTTCCCCCTCCCCCGAGGAACTCGGCGGGGCTTCCCCCTTCTCCGGGGAACTCAGCGGGGCTTCCCCCTCCCCCGGGGCCTCCGCCGGGGCTTCCCCCTCCTCCGGGGACATCTGCGGGGCTTCCCCCTCCTCCGCGGAACTCAGCGGGGCTTCCTTTTCCTCCGGGGCCTCCGCCGGGGCTTCCGCCTCCTCCGGGGCCCACGCCGGGGCTTCCGCCTCCTCCGGGGAACTCGGCGGGGCGTCCACCACCGCCAGGGACTCCGTCGGGGCTTCCCCACCTCCAGGTACTCCGCCGGGGCTTCCTACTCCTCCGGGGCCTCCGCCGGGGCTTCACCCACCTCTAAAGACTCAGCCGGGGCTTCCCCCTCCCCCGAGGAACTCGGTGGGGCTTCCCCCTTCTCCGGGGAACTCAGCGGGGCTTCCCCCTCATCCGGGGCCTCCGCCGGGGCTTTCCACTCCTCCGGGGAACTCGGCGGGACTTCCCCCTCCTCCGGGGAACTCAGGGGCTTCCCCCTCCTCTAAAAACTCCGCCGGAACTTTCCCATCCTCCGGGGAACTCTGCGGGGCTTTCCCCTTTTCCGGGGAACTCGGCGGGGCTTCCCCCTTCTCCAGGGACTCCGCTGGGGCTTCCCCCCCCCCCTTCGGGAAACTAGGCGGGGCTACCCCCTCCTCCGGGGAACTCGGCGGGGCTTCCCCCGACTCCGGGGAACACGGCGGGGCTTTCCCCTCCTCCGGGGCTTCCGCCGGGGCTTCCCCCTCCTCCGGGGAACTCAGGGGCTTTTTCCTCCTCCGCAGAACTCCGCGGGGCTTCCCCCTCCACCGGAACCTCCGCCGGGGCTACACTCTTCTCCAGGGACTCCGCCGGGGCCTCTCCCTTCTCCTGGATACTCAGGGGCTTTCTTTGCCTCCGGGGAATCCGCCAGGGCTTTCCCCTCCTCTGAGGAACTCGGCGGGACTTCCCCCTCCTCCAGGGACTCCGCCGGGGCTTTCCCCTCCTCCTGGGCCTCCGCCGGGGCTTCCCCGTCCACCAGGGACTCCGCCAGGGCTTCCCCCTCGTCCGGGGAACTTTGAGGGGCTTACCACTTCTCCGGGGAACTTGCCGTGGCTTTCCCCTCCTCCGGGGCATCCGCCGGGGCTTTCCCCACCTCCGAAGCCTCCACCGGGGCTTCCCCCTTCACCGGGGCCACCGCCGGGACCTCCCACTCTTCCTGGGAACTCGGCGGGGCTTCCCCCTCCTCCGGGGAACACGGCGGGGCTTCCTTCTTCCTCCGGGAAACTCGGAATGGCTTCCCCCTCCTCCGGGGCCACCGCCGGAGCTTGCCCCTCCTCCGGGGCCTCCGCTGGGGCTTCCGCCTCCTCCGGGGAACTCAGCGGGGCTTCCCCCTCTTCCGGGGAATTCGGCAAGGCTTCCCCCACCTGCAGGGACTCCGCCGGGGCTTCCCACTTCGCCGGGGCCTCTGCCAGGGCTTCCCCCTCCTGCGGGGCCTCAGCCGGGAAATCCCCCTCCTCCGGAAAACTCGGTGGGGCTTCCCCCTCCCCCGAGGCCTCCGCCATGGCTTCCCCCTCCTCCGGGGCCTCCACCGGGGCTTCCTACTCCTCCGCAGCCTCCGACTGGGCTTCCCCCTCCTCCAGGGAACTAGGCGGGGCTTCCCCCTCCTCCGGGGCCTCCGTCGGGGCTTCCCCCTCTTCCGGGGCCTCCGCCGGGCGTTCTTCCTCCTCCGGGGAACTCGGCGGGGCACCCCCCTCCTCCGGTAAACTCGGCGGGGCTTCCTCCTCCTCCGGGGAACTCAGAAGCTTCCCCCTCCTCCGGGGAACTCGGTGGGGCTTCCCCCTCCTCCGGGGCATCCGCTGGGGCTTCCCCCCCCCAGGGGAGCCACCACCGGGGCTTCCCCCTTCTCCAGGGACTCCGCCTGGGCTTCCCTCTTCTCCGGGAAACTCGGCGGGGCTTCCCTCTCCTCTGGGACCTCCGCCGGGGCTTCCCCTTCCTCCAGGGACTCCGACCGGGCTTCCACCTCCTCCGGGGCATCCACCGGGGCTTCCCCCCCTCCTTGGATTTCGGCTGGGTTTCCCCCTCCTCTGGGAAGCTCGGCGGGGATTCCCCCTTCACCGGGGCCTCCGCCGGGGCTTCCCTCTTCTCCAAGAACTCCGCCAGGGCTTCACCCTCCTCCGGGGCCTCCGCGGGTCTTCCCCTCCTCCAGGGACTCCACAGGGGCTTACCCCGGGAAACTCAGCAGCTTCCCCCTCCTCCGAAGAACTCGGCGGGGCCTCCCCCTCCCCAGGGGAACTCGGTGGGGCTTCCTCATTCTCCAGGGACTCCGTCGGGACTTCCCCCTCCCCCGGGGAACTCCGCGGGGTTTCCCCCTCTTCCAGGGAACTCGGCGGGGCTTCCCGATCCTCCGGGGCCTCCGCCGGGGCTTCCCCCTTCTCGGGGGCCACCGCCGGTGCTTCCCCTTTCCACCAGGGAATTCGCCGGGGCTTTTACCTCCCCAGGGGAACTCTGCGGGGCTTCCCCCTCTTCCGGGGCCTCCGCCGGGGCTTACCCCTCCTTCAGGGAACTCGGCGTGGCTTCCCCCTTCTCCAGGGATTCCACCGGGGCTTTTCCTCTTTCGGGGAACTCAGAAGCTTTCCCCTCCTCCGAAGAACTCGGCGAGGCTTCCCCCTCCTCTGGGCAACTCGGCGGGGCTTCTCCATCCTCCAGGGAACTCGGCGGGGCTTCCTCCTCCTCCAGGGACTCCGCCGGGGCTTTCCCCTCCTCCGTGGCATCCGCCGAAGCTTCCCACTCCTCCAGGGCATCGGCCGGGGCTTCCCCCTCCTCAGGGGAAACTCGGCGGGGCTTCCCCCTCCACCGGGGAATTCGGCGGGGCTTCCCCCTCCTCCAGGGACTCCGCCAGGGCTTCCCCTCCTCCGGGGCCTCCGCCGAGGTTGCCCTCTCCTCTGGGAAACTCTGCTGGGCTTCCTACTCCTCCGGGGCCTCCGCCTGGGCTTCCCCTCCTCCGGGGAACTCAAAAGCTTCCCACTCCTCCGGGTAACTAAGCGGGGCTACTCCCTCCTCCAGGGCCTCCGCCTGGGATTCCCACCCCCTCCGGGGAACTCGGCGGGGCGTCCACCACCGCCAGGGACTCCGTCGGGGCTTCCCCTCCTCCAGGTACTCCGCCGGGGCTTCCTACTCCTCCGGGGCCTCCGCCGGGGCTTCACCCACCTCTAAAAACTCAGCCGGGGCTTCCCCCTCCCCCGAGGAACTCGGCGGGGCTTCCCCCTTCTCCGGGGAACTCAGCGGGGCTTCCCCCTCCCCCGGGGCCTCCGCCGGGGCTTCCCCCTCCTCCGGGGACATCTGCGGGGCTTCCCCCTCCTCCGCGGAACTCAGCGGGGCTTCCTTTTCCTCCGGGGCCTCCGCCGGGGCTTCCGCCTCCTCCGGGGCCCACGCCGGGGCTTCCGCCTCCTCCGGGGAACTCGGCGGGGCGTCCACCACCGCCAGGGACTCCGTCGGGGCTTCCCCTCCTCCAGGTACTCCGCCGGGGCTTCCTACTCCTCCGGGGCCTCCGCCGGGGCTTCACCCACCTCTAAAGACTCAGCCGGGGCTTCCCCCTCCCCCGAGGAACTCGGTGGGGCTTCCCCCTTCTCCGGGGAACTCAGCGGGGCTTCCCCCTCATCCGGGGCCTCCGCCGGGGCTTTCCACTCCTCCGGGGAACTCGGCGGGACTTCCCCCTCCTCCGGGGAACTCAGGGGCTTCCCCCTCCTCCAAAAACTCCGCCGGAACTTTCCCATCCTCCGGGGAACTCTGCGGGGCTTTCCCCTTTTCCGGGGAACTCGGCGGGGCTTCCCCCTTCTCCAGGGACTCCGCTGGGGCTTCCCCCCCCCCCCTTCGGGAAACTAGGCGGGGCTACCCCCTCCTCCGGGGAACTCGGCGGGGCTTCCCCCGACTCCGGGGAACACGGCGGGGCTTTCCCCTCCTCCGGGGCTTCCGCCGGGGCTTCCCCCTCCTCCGGGGAACTCAGGGGCTTTTTCCTCCTCCGCAGAACTCCGCGGGGCTTCCCCCTCCACCGGAACCTCCGCCGGGGCTACACTCTTCTCCAGGGACTCCGCCGGGGCCTCTCCCTTCTCCTGGATACTCAGGGGCTTTCTTTGCCTCCGGGGAATCCACCAGGGCTTTCCCCTCCTCTGAGGAACTCGGCGGGACTTCCCCCTCCTCCAGGGACTCCGCCGGGGCTTTCCCCTCCTCCTGGGCCTCCGCCGGGGCTTCCCTATCCACCGGGGAACTAGGCGGGGCTTTCCACTCCTCCAGTGACTCCGCCGGGGCTTCCCCCTCCTCCGGGGAACTCAGAGGCTTTCCCCTCCTTCTCAGAACCTGGCGGTGCATCCCCCTTCTCCGCGGAACACGGCGGGGCTTCCCCCTCCGCCGGGGACTCCGCCGGGGCTTCCCCCTCCTCTGGGAAACTCGGCGGGGCATCCCCCTCCTCCAGGGACTCCGCCGGGGCTTCCCCCTCCTCCGGGGAACTCGGCGGGGCTCTATTTGCTTCTCCATGGACTCCGCTGGGGCTTCCCCCTCCTCTGGGAAACTCGGTGGTGCTTCACCCCTCCTCCGAGGACTAGGCGGGGCTTCCCCCTCCTCCTGGGACCCCACCGGGGCTTCCCCGTCCTCCGGGGCCTCCGCCGGGGCTACCCCCTCCTCCAGGGAACTCGGCGGGGCTTCCGACTCCTCCGGGGATTCGGCGGGGCATCCCCCTTCTACACGGACTCCGCCGGGGCTTCCCCCTCCTCTGGGAAACTCGGCGGGACTTCTTTCTCCTCCGGGGCCTCCACCGGGGCTTCCCCCTCCTCCGGGGCATCCGCCGGGGCTTCCCCCTCCTCCGGGAAACTCGGCGGGGCTTCCCTATCCTCCGGGGAACTCGGCGTGGCTTCCCTCTCCTCCAGGGAACTCGGCGTGGCTTCCCTATCCTCCGGGGAACTCGGCGGGGCTTCCCTCTCCTCCAGGGAACTCGGCGTGGCTTCCCCCTCCGCCGGGGAGCTTAGGGGCTTCCACCTTTTCCAGGATCTTCGCCGGGGCTTTCCCTCTCCTCTGGGAAACTCGGCGGGGCTACCCCCTTCTCCGGGGCCTCCGCCGGGGCTTCCTCCTCCTCCTGGGCCTCCGCCGGGGCTTTCCCCTTTTCCAGGGACTCCGCCGTTGCTTCCCCCTTCTCCAGGGACTCCGCCGGGGCTTCCCCCTCCTCAGGGAAACTAAGCGGGGCTTCCTTCTCCTCCGGGGAACTCGGCGGGGCTTCTCCCTCCTCCGGGGAACTCGGCGGGGCTTCCCCCTCCTCCAGTGACTCTGCCGGGGCTTCCCCGTCTTTCGGGGCCTCCGCCGGGGCTACCCCCTCTTCCGGAGTACTCGGCGGGGCTTCCCCCTCCTCCGGGGAACTCGTCGGGGCTTTCCACTTCTCCAGGGACTCCGCCGGGGCTTCCCCCTCCACTGGGAAACTCGGAGGGGCTTCCCCCTCCTCCAGGGACTCCGCCGGGGCTTCCTCGTCCTCCGGGGCCTCCGCCGGGGCTACCCCCTCCTCCGGGGAACTCAGGGGCTTCCCCCTCCATCAGAGAACCTGGCGGTGCATCCCCCTCCTCCGGGGAACACGGCGGGGCTTCCCCCTCCGCCAGGGAATCCGCCGGGGCTTCCCCGTCCTCCAGGGACTCCGCCGGGGCTTCCTCGTCCTCCGGGGCCTCCGCCGGGGCTTCCCACTCCTCCGGGGAACTCGTCGGGGCTTCTTACTCCGCCGGGGAGCTTAGGGGCTTCCTCTCCTCCGGGAAACTCGGCGAGGCTTCCCACTTCTCCTCGGACTTCGCCGGGGCTTCCCCCTCCACTGGGAAACTCGGCGGGGCTACCCCCACCTCCGGGGAGCTCGGCGGGGCTTTCCCCTCCTCCGGGGCCTCCGCCAGGGCTTCCCTTTCCTCCGGGGAACTCATGGGCTTTGCCCTCCTCTGCAGAACTCCGCGGGGCTTATTCCCCCTCCAGGGCCTCCGCCGGGGCTACCCCCTTCTCCAGCGACTCCACCGGGGCCTCTCCCTTCTCCAGGGAACTCAGGGGCTTCCCCCTCCTCCGGGAAAATCGACGGGGATTCCCCCTTCTCTGGGGCCTTCGCAGGGGCTTCCATATCCTCCGAGGAACTAGGCGGGGCTTCCCCCTCCTCCAGGGACACCGCCGGGGCTTCCTTCTCCTCCTGGGAACTCAGGGTCTTTTCCCTCTTCCGCAGAACTCCGCGGGACTTCCCCCTCCCCCGGGGCATTCGCCGGGGCTTTCCCCACTTCCGCAGAACTCCGCGGGACTTCCCCCTCCTCCGGGAAACTCGGCGGGGCTACCCCCTCCTCCGGGGCCTCCGCCGGGGCTTCCCCCTCCTGCGAGGAACTCGGCAGGGCTTCCCCCTTCTTCGTGGAACACAGGGACTTTACACTCCTCCGCAGAACTCCGCGGGACTTCCCCCTCCTCCGGGGCATTCGCCGGGGCTTCTCCCTCTTCCGGGGCCTCCGCCGGGCGTTCTTCCTCCTCCGGGGAACTCGGCGGGGCACCCCCCTCCTCCGGTAAACTCGGCGGGGCTTCCTCCTCCTCTGGGGAACTCAGAAGCTTCCCCCTCCTCCGGGGAACTCGGTGGGGCTTCCCCCTCCTCCGGGGCATCCGCTGGGGCTTCCCCCCCCCCAGGGGAGCCACAACCGGGGCTTCCCCCTTCTCCAGGGACTCCGCCTGGGCTTCCCTCTTCTCCGGGAAACTCGGCGGGGCTTCCCTCTCCTCTGGGACCTCCGCCGGGGCTTCCCCTTCCTCCAGGGACTCCGACCGGGCTTCCACCTCCTCCGGGGCATCCACCGGGGCTTCCCCCCCTCCTTGGATTTCGGCGGGGTTTCCCCCTCCTCTGGGAAGCTCGGCGGGGCTTCCCCCTTCACCGGGGCCTCCGCCGGGGCTTCCCTCTTCTCCAAGAACTCCGCCAGGGCTTCACCCTCCTCCGGGGCCTCCGCGGGTCTTCCCCTCCTCCAGGGACTCCACAGGGGCTTACCCCGGGAAACTCAGCAGCTTCCCCCTCCTCCGAAGAACTCGGCGGGGCCTCCCCCTCCCCAGGGGAACTCGGTGGGGCTTCCTCCTTCTCCAGGGACTCCGCCGGGACTTCCCCCTCCCCCGGGGAACTCCGCGGGGTTTCCCCCTCTTCCAGGGAACTCGGCGGGGCTTCCCGATCCTCCGGGGCCTCCGCCGGGGCTTCCCCCTTCTCGGGGGCCACCGCCGGTGCTTCCCCTTTCCACCAGGGAATTCGCCGGGGCTTTCACCTCCCCAGGGGAACTCTGCGGGGCTTCCCCCTCTTCCGGGGCCTCCGCCGGGGCTTACCCCTCCTTCAGGGAACTCGGCGGGGCTTCCCCCTTCTCCAGGGATTCCGCCGGGGCTTTTCCTCTTTCGGGGAACTCAGAAGCTTCCCCCTCCTCCGAAGAACTCGGCGAGGCTTCCCCCTCCTCTGGGCAACTCGGCGGGGCTTCTCCATCCTCCGGGGAACTCGGCGGGGCTTCCTCCTCCTCCAGGGACTCCGCCGGGGCTTTCCCCTCCTCCGTGGCATCCGCCGAAGCTTCCCACTCCTCCAGGGCATCGGCCGGGGCTTCCCCCTCCTCAGGGGAAACTCGGCGGGGCTTCCCCCTCCACCGGGGAATTCGGCGGGGCTTCCCCCTCCACCAGGGACTCCGCCAGGGCTTCCCCTCCTCCGGGGCCTCCGCCGAGGTTGCCCTCTCCTCTGGGAAACTCTGCGGGGCTTCCTACTCCTCCGGGGCCTCCGCCGGGGCTTCCCCTCCTCCGGGGAACTCAAAAGCTTTCCCCTCCTCCGGGTAACTAAGCGGGGCTACTCCCTCCTCCAGGGCCTCCGCCTGGGATTCCCACCCCCTCCGGAAAACTCTGCGGGGCTTCCTACTCCTCCTGGGCCTCTGCCGGGGCTTCCCCTCCTCCAGGGGTCCGCTGGGGCTTCCCCCTTCTCCGGGGCATCCGCAAGGGCTTCCCCCTCCTCCGGGGAACTCAAAAGCTTCCCCCTCCTCCTGGGAACTAATCGGGGCTACTCCCTCCTCCAGGGCCTCCGCCGGGGATTACCCCCCCTCCGGAAAACTCTGCGGGGCTTCCTACTCCTCCGGGGCCGCCGCCGGGGCTTCCCCTCCTCCAGGGGTCCGCTGGGGCTTCCCCCTTCTCCGGGGACTTCGGTGGGGCTTCCTCCTCCTCCGCGGAACTCAGCGGGGCTTCCCCCTCCCCCGGGGCCTCCGCCGGGGCTTCCCCCTCCTCCGGGGACATCGGCGGGGCTTCCCCTCCTCCGCGAAACTCAGCGGGGCTTCCTTTTCCTCCGGGGCCTCCGCCGGGGCTTCCGCCTCCTCCGGGGCCCACGCCGGGGCTTCCGCCTCCTCCGGTGAACTCGGCGGGGCGTCCACCACCGCCAGGGACTCCGTCGGGGCTTCCCCTCCTCCAGGGACTCCGCCGGGGCTTCCTACTCCTCCGGGGCCTCCGCCGGGGCTTCACCCACCTCTAAAGACTCAGCCGGGGCTTCCCCCTCCCCCGAGGAATTCGGCGGGGCTCCCTTCTTCTCCGGGGAACTCAGCGGGGCTTCCCCCTCATCCGGGGCCTCCGCCGGGGCTTTCCACTCCTCCGGGGAACTCGGCGGGACTTCCCCCTCCTCCGGGGAACTCAGGGGCTTCCCCCTCCTCCAAAAACTCCGCCGGAACTTTCCCCTCCTCCGGGGAACTCTGCGGGGCTTTCCCCTTTTCCGGGGAACTCGGCGGGGCTTCCCCCTTCTCCAGGGACTCCGCTGGGGCTTCCCCCCCCCCTTCGGGAAACTCGGCGGGGCTACACCCTCCTCCGGGGCTTCCGCCGGGGCTTCCCCCTCCTCCGGGGAACTCAGGGGCTTTTTCCTCCTCCGCAGAACTCCGCGGGGCTTCCCCCTCCACCGGAACCCCCGCCGGGGCTACACTCTTCTCCAGGGACTCCGCCGGGGCCTCTCCCTTCTCCTGGATACTCAGGGGCTTTCTTTGCCTCCGGGGAATCCGCCAGGGCTTCCCCCTCCTCTGAGGAACTCGGCGGGACTTCCCCCTCCTCCAGGGACTCCGCCGGGGCTTTCCCCTCCTCCGGGGCCTCCGCCGGGGCTTCCCTATCCACCGGGGAACTAGGCGGGGCTTTCCACTCCTCCAGTGACTCCGCCGGGGCTTCCCCCTCCTCCGGGGAACTCAGAGGCTTTCCCCTCCTTCTCAGAACCTGGCGGTGCATCCCCCTTCTCCGCGGAACACGGCGGGGCTTCCCCCTCCGCCGGGGACTCCGCCGGGGCTTCCCCCTCCTCTGGGAAACTCGGCGGGGCATCCCCCTCCTTCAGGGACTCCGCCGGGGCTTCCCCCTCCTCCGGGGAACTCGGCGGGGCTCTATTTGCTTCTCCATGGACTCCGCTGGGGCTTCCCCCTCCTCTGGGAAACTCGGTGGGGCTTCACCCCTCCTCCGGGGCCTCCGGCGGGGCTCCCCTATCCTCCGAGGACTAGGCGGGGCTTCCCCCTCCTCCTGGGACCCCACCGGGGCTTCCCCGTCCTCCGGGGCCTCCGCCGGGGCTACCTCCTCCTCCAGGGAACTCGGCGGGGCTTCCCCCTCCTCCGGGGATTCGGCGGGGCATCCCCCTTCTACAGGGACTCCGCCGGGGCTTCCCCCTCCTCTGGGAAACTCGGCGGGACTTCTTTCTCCTCCGGGGCCTCCACCGGGGCTTCCCCCTCCTCCGGGGCATCCGCCGGGGCTTCCCCCTCCTCCGGGAAACTCGGCGGGGCTTCCCTATCCCCCGGGGAACTCGGCGTGGCTTCCCTCTCCGCCGGGGAGCTTAGGGGCTTCCACCTTTTCCAGGATCTTCGCCGGGGCTTCCCCTCTCCTCTGGGAAACTCGGCGGGGCTACCCCCTCCTCCGGGGCCTCCGCCGGGGCTTCCTCCTCCTCCTGGGCCTCCGCCGGGGCTTTCCCCTTCTCCAGGGACTCCGCCGTTGCTTCCCCCTTCTCCAGGGACTCCGCCGGGGCTTCCCCCTCCTCAGGGAAACTAAGCGGGGCTTCCTTCTCCTCCGGGGAACTCGGCGGGGCTTCTCCCTCCTCCGGGGAACTCGGCGGGGCTTCCCCCTCCTCCAGTGACTCTGCCGGGGCTTCCCCGTCTTTCGGGGCCTCCACCGGGGCTACCCCCTCTTCCAGAGAACTCGGCGGGGCTTCCCCCTCCTCCGGGGAAATCGTCGGGGCTTCCCACTTCTCCAGGGACTCCGCCGGGGCTTCCCCCTCCACTGGGAAACTCGGAGGGGCTTCCCCCTCCTCCAGGGACTCCGCCGGGGCTTCCTCGTCCTCCGGGGCCTCCGCCGGGGCTACCCCCTCCTCCGAAGAACTCAGGGGCTTCCCCCTCAATCAGAGAACCTGGCGGTGCATCCCCCTCCTCCGGGGAACTCGGCGGGGCTTCCCCCTCCGCCAGGGAATCCGCCGGGGCTTCCCCGTCCTCCAGGGACTCCGCCGGGGCTTCCTCGTCCTCCGGGGCCTCCGCCGGGGCTTCCCACTCCTCCGGGGAACTCGTCGGGGCTTCTTCCTCCGCCGGGGAGCTTAGGGGCTTCCCCCTCCTCCGGGGAACTCGGCGAGGCTTCCCACTTCTCCTCGGACTCCGCCGGGGCTTCCCCCTCCACTGGGAAACTCGGCGGGGCTACCCCCACCTCCGGGGAGCTCGGCGGGGCTTTCCCCTCCTCCGGGGCCTCCGCCAGGGCTTCCCTTTCCTCCGGGGAACTCACGGGCTTTGCCCTCCTCTGCAGAACTCCGCGGGGCTTATTCCCCCTGCAGGGCCTCCGCCGGGGCTACCCCCTTCTCCAGCGACTCCACCGGGGCCTCTCCCTTCTCCAGGGAACTCAGGGGCTTCCCTCGCCTCCGGGGCCTCCGCCGGGGCTTCCCCCTCCTCCGGGAAACTCGACGGGGATTCCCCCTTCTCTGGGGCCTTCGCAGGGGCTTCCATATCCTCCGAGGAACTCAGGGTCTTTTCCCTCTTCCGCAGAACTCCGCGGGACTTCCCCCTCCCCCGGGGCATTCGCCGGGGCTTTCCCCTCTTCCGCAGAACTCCGCGGGACTTCCCCCTCCTCCGGGAAACTCGGCGGGGCTTCCCCCTCCTCCGGGGCCTCCGCCGGGGCTTCCCCCTCCTGCGAGGAACTTGGCAGGGCTTCCCCCTTCTTCGTGGAACACAGGGACTTTACACTCCTCCGCAGAACTCCGCGGGACTTCCCCCTCCTCCGGGGCATTCGCCGGGGCTTCTCCCTCTTCCGCAGAACTCCGCGTGACTTCCCTCTCCTCCGGGGCATTCGCCGGGGCTTCCCCCTCCTCTGGGTAACTCGACAGGGCTTTTCCTCCTCCGGGGCCTCCGCCGGGGCTTCCCCCTACTCCAAAGAACTCGGCGGTGCTTCCCTTTTCTCCAGGGACTCCGCCGGGGCTTTCCCCTCCTCCGGGGCCTCCGCCGGGGCTTCCCTATCCACCGGGGAACTAGGCGGGGCTTTCCACTCCTCCAGTGACTCCGCCGGGGCTTCCCCCTCCTCCGGGGAACTCAGAGGCTTTCCCCTCCTTCTCAGAACCTGGCGGTGCATCCCCCTTCTCCGCGGAACACGGCGGGGCTTCCCCCTCCGCCGGGGACTCCGCCGGGGCTTCCCCCTCCTCTGGGAAACTCGGCGGGGCATCCCCCTCCTTCAGGGACTCCGCCGGGGCTTCCCCCTCCTCCGGGGAACTCGGCGGGGCTCTATTTGCTTCTCCATGGACTCCGCTGGGGCTTCCCCCTCCTCTGGGAAACTCGGTGGGGCTTCACCCCTCCTCCGGGGCCTCCGGCGGGGCTCCCCTATCCTCCGAGGACTAGGCGGGGCTTCCCCCTCCTCCTGGGACCCCACCGGGGCTTCCCCGTCCTCCGGGGCCTCCGCCGGGGCTACCTCCTCCTCCAGGGAACTCGGCGGGGCTTCCCCCTCCTCCGGGGATTCGGCGGGGCATCCCCCTTCTACAGGGACTCCGCCGGGGCTTCCCCCTCCTCTGGGAAACTCGGCGGGACTTCTTTCTCCTCCGGGGCCTCCACCGGGGCTTCCCCCTCCTCCGGGGCATCCGCCGGGGCTTCCCCCTCCTCCGGGAAACTCGGCGGGGCTTCCCTATCCCCCGGGGAACTCGGCGTGGCTTCCCTCTCCGCCGGGGAGCTTAGGGGCTTCCACCTTTTCCAGGATCTTCGCCGGGGCTTCCCCTCTCCTCTGGGAAACTCGGCGGGGCTACCCCCTCCTCCGGGGCCTCCGCCGGGGCTTCCTCCTCCTCCTGGGCCTCCGCCGGGGCTTTCCCCTTCTCCAGGGACTCCGCCGTTGCTTCCCCCTTCTCCAGGGACTCCGCCGGGGCTTCCCCCTCCTCAGGGAAACTAAGCGGGGCTTCCTTCTCCTCCGGGGAACTCGGCGGGGCTTCTCCCTCCTCCGGGGAACTCGGCGGGGCTTCCCCCTCCTCCAGTGACTCTGCCGGGGCTTCCCCGTCTTTCGGGGCCTCCACCGGGGCTACCCCCTCTTCCAGAGAACTCGGCGGGGCTTCCCCCTCCTCCGGGGAAATCGTCGGGGCTTCCCACTTCTCCAGGGACTCCGCCGGGGCTTCCCCCTCCACTGGGAAACTCGGAGGGGCTTCCCCCTCCTCCAGGGACTCCGCCGGGGCTTCCTCGTCCTCCGGGGCCTCCGCCGGGGCTACCCCCTCCTCCGAAGAACTCAGGGGCTTCCCCCTCAATCAGAGAACCTGGCGGTGCATCCCCCTCCTCCGGGGAACTCGGCGGGGCTTCCCCCTCCGCCAGGGAATCCGCCGGGGCTTCCCCGTCCTCCAGGGACTCCGCCGGGGCTTCCTCGTCCTCCGGGGCCTCCGCCGGGGCTTCCCACTCCTCCGGGGAACTCGTCGGGGCTTCTTCCTCCGCCGGGGAGCTTAGGGGCTTCCCCCTCCTCCGGGGAACTCGGCGAGGCTTCCCACTTCTCCTCGGACTCCGCCGGGGCTTCCCCCTCCACTGGGAAACTCGGCGGGGCTACCCCCACCTCCGGGGAGCTCGGCGGGGCTTTCCCCTCCTCCGGGGCCTCCGCCAGGGCTTCCCTTTCCTCCGGGGAACTCACGGGCTTTGCCCTCCTCTGCAGAACTCCGCGGGGCTTATTCCCCCTGCAGGGCCTCCGCCGGGGCTACCCCCTTCTCCAGCGACTCCACCGGGGCCTCTCCCTTCTCCAGGGAACTCAGGGGCTTCCCTCGCCTCCGGGGCCTCCGCCGGGGCTTCCCCCTCCTCCGGGAAACTCGACGGGGATTCCCCCTTCTCTGGGGCCTTCGCAGGGGCTTCCATATCCTCCGAGGAACTCAGGGTCTTTTCCCTCTTCCGCAGAACTCCGCGGGACTTCCCCCTCCCCCGGGGCATTCGCCGGGGCTTTCCCCTCTTCCGCAGAACTCCGCGGGACTTCCCCCTCCTCCGGGAAACTCGGCGGGGCTTCCCCCTCCTCCGGGGCCTCCGCCGGGGCTTCCCCCTCCTGCGAGGAACTTGGCAGGGCTTCCCCCTTCTTCGTGGAACACAGGGACTTTACACTCCTCCGCAGAACTCCGCGGGACTTCCCCCTCCTCCGGGGCATTCGCCGGGGCTTCTCCCTCTTCCGCAGAACTCCGCGTGACTTCCCTCTCCTCCGGGGCATTCGCCGGGGCTTCCCCCTCCTCTGGGTAACTCGACAGGGCTTTTCCTCCTCCGGGGCCTCCGCCGGGGCTTCCCCCTACTCCAAAGAACTCGGCGGTGCTTCCCTTTTCTCCAGGGACTCCTCCGGGGCTTCCCCCTCCTCCAGGAAACTCGGCGGGGCTTTCCCCACCACCGGTGAACACGGCGGGGCCTCCCCCTCCTCCGGGGCCTCCGCCGGGGCTTCCCCCTCCTGCGGGGAACTCGGCAGGGCTTCCCCCTTCTTCGTGGAACACAGGGACTTTACCCTCCTACGCAGAACTCGGCAGGGCTGCCCCCTGCTCCGGGGCCTCCGCCGGGGCTTCCCACTCCTCCAGTGACTCCGCCAGGGAATCTCCCTCGCCAGTGAACTCAGGGGCTTCCCTCATCTCCGGGGCCTCCTCCGGGGCTTCCCCCTCCTCCGAAGAACTCGACGGGGCTGCCCCCTCCTCCGGGGCCTCCGCCGGGGCTTCCCCCTCCTCCGAAGAACTCGACGGGGCTGCCCCCTCCTCCGGGGCCTCCGCCGGGGCTTTCCCCTCTTGCGGGGAACTCGGCGGGGCTTCTTCCTCCTCCAGGGAACTCAGGGGCTTCCCTCTCCTCCGAGCCCTACGCCGCTTTCCCCTCCTCCGGGGTCTCCTCCGGGGCTTCCCCCACCTCCGGGGAACTCGGCGGGGCTTCCCTCTCCCCCGAAGAACTCGGCGGGGCTTCCCTCTCCTCCGGGGAACTCGGCGGGGCTACCCCCACTTCCGGGGAACTCGGCGGGGCTTCCCCCTCCTCCGGGGCCTCCGCCGGGGCTTCCCTTTCCTCCGGGGAACTCAGGGGCTTCTCCCTTCTCCGCAGAACTCCGCGGGGCTTATTCCCCCTCCGGGGCCTCCGCCGGGGCTACCCCCTCCTCCGGGGAACTCGACGGGGCTTCCCCCTCCTCCGGGGCCTCCGCAGGGGCTTATATATCCTCCGAGGAACTAGGCGGGGCTTCCCCCTCCTCCAGGGACTCCGCCGGGGTTTCCCCCTCCTCCGGGGAACTCAGGGGCTTTTCCCTCTTCCGCAGAACTCCGCGGGACTTCCCCCTCCTCCGGGGCATTCGCCGGGGCTTCCCCCTCTTCCGCAGAACTCCGCGGGACTTCCCCCTCCTCCGGGGCATTCGCCGGGGCTTCCCCCTCCTCTGGGGAACTCGACGGGGCTTTTCCTCCTCCGGGGCCTCCGCCAGGGCTTCCGCCAACTCCGGGGCCTCCGCCGGGGCTTCGCCCTACTCCAAAGAACTCGGCGGTGCTTCCCCCATCTCCAGGGACTCCGCCGGGGCTTCCCCCTCCTCCAGGAAACTCGGCGGAACTTCCCCCACCACCGGGGAACACGGCGGGGCTTTCCCCTCCTCCAGTGACTCTGCCTGGGCTTCCCCGTCCTCCGGGGCCTCCGCCGGGGCTACCTTCTCCTCCTGAGAACTCGGCGGGGCTTCCCCCTCCCCCGAGGAACTCGGTGGGGCTTCCTACTCCTCCGGGGAACTCGTCGGGGCTTCTACCTCCGCCGGGGAGCTTAGGGGCTTTCCCCACCTCCGGGGAACTCGGCGGGGCTTCTTCTCCCATGAAGAACTCGGCGGAGCTTCCCTCTCCTCCGTGAACTCGGCGGGGCTACCCCCACCTCCGGGGAACTCGGCGGGGCTTCCCCCTCCTCCGGGGCCTCCACCGGGGCTTCCCTATCCTCCGGGAAACTCAGGGGCTTTTCCCTCCTCCGCAGAACTCCGCGGGGCTTATTCCCCCTCCGGGGCCTCCGCCGGGGTTACCCCCTCCTCTAGCGACTCCACCGGGGCCTCACCCTTCTCCTGGGAATTTAGGGGCATCCCTCGCCTCCGGGGCCTCCGCCGGGGCTTCCCCCTTCTCCGGGGAACTCGCCGGGGCTTCCCCCTCCTCCGGGGCCCCGGCAGGGGCTTCCATATCCTCCGAGGAACTAGGCGGGGCTTCCCCCTCCTTCAGGGACTCCGCCGGGGCTTCAAGCTCATTCGGGGCCTCCGCCGGGGCTTTCCCTTCCTTCGGGGAACACGGCGGGGCTTCCCCCTCCTCCGGGGCCTCCGCTGGAGCTTCCCTTTCCTTCGGGCCTCCGCCGGTGCTTCACCCTCCGCCGGGGAACTCAGGGGCTTCCACCTTCTCCAGGGACTTCGCCGGGGCTTCCCTCTCCTCCGGGGAACTCGGCGGGGCATCCCCCTCCTCCAGGGCCTCCGCCGGGGCTTCCCCCTACTCCGAGGAACTCAGTGGCTTCCCCCTCCTCCAGGGACTCCGCTGGGGCTTCCTCCTCCTCCGAAGAACTAGGCGGGACTTCCGCCTACTCCGAGGCCCCCGCCGGGGCTTCCCCCTCATCCGAGGAACTCAGGGGCTTCCCCCTTCTCCAGGGACTCCGCCGGGGCTTCCCCCACCTCCGGGGATCTCGGCGGGGCCTCCTCTTCCTCCAGGGACTCCGCCGTGGCTTCCCCCTCCTCCGGGGAACTCGGCGGGGCTTCCCCCTCCACCAGGGACTCCGCCGGGGCTTCCCCCTCCTTTAAAAAACTCGGCGGGGCTACCCCCTCCTCCGGGGCCTCCGCCGGGGCTTCCCCCTTCTTCGGGGAACACAGGGACTTTCCCCTCCTCCGCAGAACTCGGCGGGGCTTTCCCCTCCCCCGAAGAATTTGGCGGTGCATCCCCCTCCTCCGGGTAACTCGGCGGGGCTTCCCATTCCTCCGGGGCCTCCGCCGGGGCTTCCCCCTCCTCCGGGGAACTCAGTGGCTTCCCTCTCCTCCGGGGTCTCCGCCGCTTCCCCCTCCTCCGGGGCCTCCACCAGGGCTTCCCCCTCCTCCGCAGAACTCGGCGGGGCTTCCCCCTCCTCCGGGGCCTCCGCCGGGGCTTCCCACTCCTCCAGTGACTCCGCCAGGGCCTCTCCCTCCCCCGGGAACTCAGGGGCTTTCCTCATCTCTGGGGCCTCCTCCGGGGCTTCCCCCTCCTCCGAAGAACTCGACAGGGCTGCCCCCTCCTCCGGGGCCTCCGCCGGGGCTTTCCCCTCTTGCGGGGAACTCGGCGGGGCTTCTTCCTCCTCCAGGGAATTTAGGGGCTTCCCTCTCCTCCAGGCCCTCCGCAGCTTTCGTCTCCTCCGGGGCCTCCGCCGGGGCTTCCCTTTCCTCCGGGGAACTCAGGGGCTTTTCCCTCCTCCGCTGAACTCCGCGGGGCTTCTTCACCCTCCGGGGCCTCCGCCGGGGCTACCCCCTCCTCCAGCGACTCCACCGGGGCCTCACCCTTCTCCTGGGATTTCGGGGGCTTCCTTTGCCTCCGGGGCCTCCGCCGGGGCTTCCCCCTCCTCCAGGGACTCCGCCGGGGCTTCCCCCTCCTCCGGGGAACTCAGGGGCTTTTCCCTCTTCCGCAGAACTCCGCGGGACTTCCCCCTCCTCCGGGGCATTCGCCGGGGCTTCCCCCTCCTCTGGGGAACTCGACGGGGCTTTTCCTCCTCCATGGCCTCCGCCAGGGCTTCCGCCAACTCCGGGGCATCCGCAGGGGCTCCCATATCCTCCGAGGAACTCGGCGGTGCTTCCCCCTTCTCCAGGAAACTCGGCGGGGCTTCCCCCACCACCAGGGAACACGGCGGGGCTTCCCCCTCCTCCGGGGAACTCGGCGGGGCTTCCCCCTTCTCCAGGGACTCCGCCGGGGCTTCCCCCTTCTCTGGGAAACTCAGCGGGGCTTCCCCCTACTCCAGGGACACAGCCGGGGCTTCCCCCTCCTCCGAGGCCTCCGCCGGGGCGTCCTTATCCTCCGGGGAACTCGGCGGGGCTCCCCCCTCCTACGGGGCCTCCGCCGGGGCTTCCCACTCCACCAGTGACTCCTCCAGGGCCTCTCCCTCCTGCGGGGAACTCAGGGGCTTCCCTCTTCTCCGGGGCCTCCGCCGGGGCTTCCCCCTCCTCCGGGGAACTCTGCGGGGCTTCCCCCTCCTCCAGGGACTCCGCCGGGGCTTCCCCCTCCTCTGGGGAACTCGGCGGGGCGTCCCTCTTCTCCAAGGACTGCGCTGTTGCTTCCCCTTCCTCCAGGGACTCCGCCGGGGCTTCCCTCTCCTCAGGGAAACTAAGCGGAGCTACCCCCACCTCCGGGGAACTCGGCGGGGCTTTCCCCTCCTCCGGGGCCTCCGCCGGGGCTTCCCTATCCTCAGGGGCCTCCGCCGGGGCTACCCCCTCCTCCGGGGTACTCAGGGGCTACCCCCTCCTTCACAGAACCTGGCTGAGCATCCCTCTCCTCCGGGGAACTCGGCGGGACTTCCCCCTCCTTCGGGGAATTCGGCGGGGTGTCCCCCTCCTCCGAGGAACTCAGGGGCTTCCCTCTCCTCCGGGGCCTCCGCCGGGGCTTTCCCCTCCTCCGGGGAACTCGGCGGGGCTTCCCCCTCCCCCGAAGAACTCGGCGGAGCTTCCCTCTCCTCCGGGGCCTCCGCCGGGGCTTCTCGCTCATTCGGGGCCTCCGCCGGGGCTTTCCTCTCCTCCGGGGAACACGGCGTGGCTTCCCCCTCTTCCGGGGCCTCCGCCGGAGCTTCCCTTTCCTTCGGGCCTCCGCCGGTGCTTCACCCTCCTCCGGGGAACTCAGGGGCTTCCCCCTTCTCCAGGGACTCCGCCGGGGCTTCTTCCTCATCCGGGGAACTCGGCGGGGCTTCCCCCTCCTCCAAGGACTCCGCCGGGGCTTCCCCCTCCTCCGGCGAACTCGGCGGGGCTTCCCCCTTCTCCAGGGACTCCGCAGATGCTACCCCCTCCTCAAGGGACTCCGCCGGTGCTTCCCTCTCCTCCGGGGCCTCCGCCGGGGCTTCCTTATCCTCCGGGGAACTAGGCGGGACTTCTGCCTCCTCCGAGGCCTCCGCCGGGGCTTCCCTCTCCTCCGGGGAACTCGGCGGGGCTACCCCCACTTCCAAGGAACTCGGCGGGGCTTCCCCCTCCTCCGGGGCCTCCGCCGGGGCTTCCCTTTCCTCCGGGGAACTCAGGGGCTTTTCCCTCCTCCGCTGAACTCCGCGGGGCTTCTTCACCCTCCGGGGCCTCCGCCGGGGCTACCCCCTCCTCCAAAGAATTTAACGGGGCTTCCCCCTCCTCCGGGGCCTCCGCAGGGGCTCCCATATCCTCCGAGGAACTAGGCGGGGCTTCCCCCTCCTCCTGGGACTCCGCCGGGGCTTTCCTCTCCTCCTGGGAACTCAGGGGCTTTTCCCTCTTCCGCAGAACTCCGCGGGACTTCCCCCTCCTCCGGGGCATTCGCCGGGGCTTCCCCCTCCTCTGGGGAACTCGACGGGGCTTTTCCTTCTCCATGGCCTCCGCCAGGGCTTCCGCCAACTCCGGGGCCTCCGCCGGGGCATCCCCCTACTCCAAAGAACTCGGCGGTGCTTCCCCCTTCTCCAGGGACTCCGCCGGGGTTCCCCCTCCTCCAGGAAACTCGGCGGGGCTTCCCCCACCACCGGGGAACACGGCGGGGCTTCCCCCTCCTCCGGGGAACTCGGCGGGGCTTCCCCCTTCTCTAGGGACTCCGCCGGGGCTTCCCCCTCCTCTGGGAAACCCGGCGGGGCTTCCCCCTACTCCAGGGACACAGCCGGGGCTTCCCCCTCCTCCGAGGCCTCCGCCGGGGCGTCCTTATCCTCCGGGGAACTCGGCGGGGCTTCCCACTCCTCCGGAAAACTCGGCGGGGCTTCCCCCTCCTCCAGTGACTCTGCCTGGGCTTCCCCGTCCTCCGGGGCCTCCGCCGGGGCCACCCCCTCCTCTGGAGACCTCGGCGGGGCTTCCCCCTCCCCCGAGGAACTCGGTGGGGCTTTCCACTCCACCGGGGAACTCGTCGGGGCTTCTTCCTCCGCCGGGGAGCTTAGGGGCTTCCTCCTCCTCCAGGGACTCCGTCGGGGCTTTCCCCTCTTCCGGGGAAGTCGGCGGGGCTTCCCACTTCTCCAGGGACTCCGCCGGGGCTTCCCCCTCCACTGGGAAGCTCGGCGGGGCTTCCCCCTCCTCCAGAGACTCCGCCGGGCTTCCCTTTCCTCCGGGGTCTCCGAAAGGGCTCCCCAATCCTCCGGGGAACTAAGCGGGGCTTTCCCCTCCTCCAGGGACTCCGCCGGGGCTTTCTCGCCTCCGGGGGCTCCGCCGGGGCTACCCCCTCCTCCGGGGAACTCAGAGGCTTCCCCCTCCTTCACAGAACCTGGCGGTGCATCCCCCTCCTCCGGGGAACTCGGCGGGGCTTCCCCCTCCGCCAGGGAATCCGCCGGGGCTTCCCCCTCCTCCAGGGACTCCGCCGGGGCTTCCTCGTCCTCCGGGGCCTACGCCGGGGCTACCCCCTCCTCCGGGGAACTCAGGGGCTTCCCCCTCCTTCACAGAACCTGTCGGTGCATCCCCCTCCTCCGGGGAACTCGGCGGGGCTTCCCCCTCCGCCAGAGAATCCGCCGGCGCTACCCCCTCCTCCAGGGACTCCGTCGGAGCTTCCACCTCCTCCGGAGATCTCGGCGGGGCTTCCCCCTCCCCCGAAGATATCGGCGGGTCTTCCCCCTCCCCCGAAGAACTCGGCGGGGCTTCCCTCTCCTCCGGGGAACTCGGCAGGGCTTCCCCCTCCGCCGGGGAGCTTAGGGGCTTCCACCTTCACCAGGGTCTCCGCCGGGGCTTTTCCCACCTCTAAAAAACTCGGCGGGGCTACCCCCTTCCCCGAAGACTTCGGCGGGTCTTCCCTCTCCTCAGGGAAACTAAGCGGGGGTTCCCCCTCCTGCGGGGAACTCGGCAGGGCTTCCCCCTTCTTCGGGAAACACAGGGACTTTCCCATCCTCCGCAGAACTCGGCGGGGCTTCCCCCTCCTCCGGGGCCTCCGCCAGAGCTTCCCACTCCTCCAGTGACTCCGCCAGGGCCTCTCCCTCCCCCGGGAACTCAGGGGCTTCCCTCATCTCCGGGGCCACCACCGGGGCTTCCCCCTCCTCCGGGAAACTCAGGGGCTATCCTCTCCTCCGGTGCCTCCGCCGGGGCTTCCCTCTCCTCCGGGGAACTCGGCGGGGCTTCCCCCTCCCCCGAAGAACTCGGCGGGGCTTCCCTCTTCTCCGGGGAACTCGGCGGGGCTACCCCCACCTCCGGGGAACTCGGCGGGGCTTTCCCCTCCTCCGGGGCCTCCGCCGGGGCTTCCCTTTCTTCCGGGGCCTCCGCCGGGGATTTCCCCTCCTCCGGGGATCTCGGCGGGGCTTCCCCCTCCCCCGAAGAACTCGGCGGAGCTTCCCTCTCCTCCGGGGCCTCCGCCGGAGCTTCTCGCTCATTCGGGGCCCCCGCCGGGGCTTTCCCCTCCTCCGGGGAACACGGCGGGGCTTCCCCCTCCACCGGGGCCTCCGCCGGAGCTTCTTCCTCCTCCGGGGAACTAGGCGGGGCTTCCCCCTCCTCCAGGGACTCCGCCGGGGCTTCCCCCTCCTCCGGCGAACTCGGTGGGGCTTCCCCCTTCTCCAGGGACTCCGCCGGGGCTTCCCCCTCCTCCGGCGAACTCGGCGGGGCTTCCCCCTTCTCCAGGGACTCCGCCGATGCTACCCCCTCCTCCGGCGAACTCGGCGGGGCTTCCCCCTTCTCCAGGGACTCCGCCGGGGCTTCTTCCTCCTCCGGGGAACTCGGCGGGGCTTCCCCCTCCTCCAGGGACTCCGCCGGGGCTTCCCCCTCCTCCGGCGAACTCGGCGGGGCTTCCCCCTTCTCCAGGGACTCCGCCGATGCTACCCCCTCCTCAAGGGACTCCGCCGGGGCTTCCCTCTCCTCCGGGGCCTCCGCCGGGGCTTCCTTATCCTCCGGGGAACTAGGCGGGACTTCTGCCTCCTCCGAGGCCTCCGCCGGGGCTTTCCCCTCCTCCGAGGCCTCCGCCGGGTCTTTCCTCTCCTCCGAGGAACTCAGGGGCTTCCCCCTCCTCCAGGGACTCCGCCGGGGCTTCCCCCTCCTCCGAAGAACTAGGCGGGACTTCCGCCTACTCCAAACCCCCGCCGGGGCTTCCCCCTCCTCCGAGGAACTCAGGGGCTTCCCCCTTCTCCAGGGACTCCGCCGGGGCTTCCCCCACTTCCGGGGATCTCGGCGGGGCTTCCTCCTCCGCCAGGGACTCCGCCAGGGCTTCCCCCTCCTCCGGGGAACTCGGCGGGGCTTCCCTCTCCACCAGGGACTCCGCCGGGGCTTCCCCCTCCTCCGGAAAACTCGGCGGGGCTTTCCCCACCTCCGGCAAACTCAGCGGGGCTTCCCCCACTTCCGGGGAACTCGGCGGGTCTCCCTCCCCCAGGGCCTCCGCCGGGGCTTTCCCCTCATTTGGGGCCACTGCCGTGGCTTCCCCCTCCTCCGGGGAAGTCGGCGGGGCTTCCTCCTTCTCCGGGGCCTCCGCCGGGGCTTCCCCTTTCCCCGGAGAACTCTGGGGCTTCACCCTCCTCCAGGGACTCCGCCGGGGCTTCCCCCTCCACTGGGGAACTAGGCGGTACTTTCGGCTCCTCCGAGGCCTCCGCCGGGGCTTCCACCTCCTCCGAGGAACTCAGGGGCTTCCCCCTTCTCCAGGGACTCCGCCGGGGCTTCCATCTCCTCCGGGGAACTCGGCGGGGCTTCCCCCTCCGCCAGGGACTCCGCGGGGGCTTCCCCCTCCTCCAGGGACTCCGCCGGGGCTTCCTCCTCCGCCAGGGACTCCGCCGGGGCTTCCTTATCCTCCGGGTAACTAGGCGGGACTTCTGCCTCCTCCGAGGCTTCCGCCGGGGCTTTCCCCTTCTCCGAGGCCTCCGCCGGGTCTTCCCCCTCCTCCGAGGAACTCAGGGGCTTCCCCCTCCTCCAGGGACTCCGCCGGGGCTTCCCCCTCCTCCGAAGAACTAGGCGTGACTTCCGCCTACTCCGAAACCCCCGCCGGGGCTTCCCCCTCCTCCGAGGAACTCAGGGGCTTCCCCCTTCTCCAGGGACTCCGCCGGGGCTTCCCCCACTTCCGGGGATCTCGGCGGGGCTTCTTCCTCCGCCAGGGACTCCGCCCGGGCTTCCCTCTCCTCCGGGGAACTCGGCGGGGCTTCCCTCTCCGCCAGGGACCCCGCAGGGGCTTCCCCCTCCTCCGGAAAACTCGGCGGGGCTTCCCCCACCTCCGGCAAACTCAGCGGGGCTTCCCCCACTTCCGGGGAACTCGGCGGGTCTCCCTCCCCCAGGGCCTCCGCCGGGGCTTCCCCTTCCTCCGGCGAACTCGGCGGGGCTTCCCCCTCCGCCAGGGACTCCGCCGGGGCTTTCCCCTCCTCCGGGGAACTCGGCGGGGCTTACCCTTCCTCCGGGGAACTCAGGGGTTTTACCCTCCTCCAGGGACTCCGCCGGGGCTTCCCCTTCCTCCGGGGAACTCGACGGGGCTTCCTCCTCCGCCAGGGACTCCGCCGGGGCTTCCCCCTCCTCCGGGGAACTCTGCGGGGCTTCCCCCTCCTCCGGGGCCTCCGCCGGGGCTTCCCACTCATTCGGGGCCACCGCCGTGGCTTCCCCCTCCTCCGGGGAACTCGGCGGGGCTTCCCCCTCCGCCAGGGACTCCGCGGGGGCTTCCCCCTCCTCCAGGGACACCGCCGGGGCTTTCCACTCCTCCGGGGAACTCGGCGGGGCTTACCCCTCCTCCGGGGAACTCGTGGGCTTCACCCTCCTCCAGGGACTCCGCCGGGGCTTCCCCTTCCTCCTGGGAACTAGGCGAGACTTCTTCCTCCTCCGGGGAACTCAGGGGCTTCACCCTCCTCCTGGGACTCCGCCGGGGCTTCCCCCTCCTCCGGGGAACTAGGCGGGACTTCTGCCTCCTCCGAGGCCTCCGCCGGGGCTTCCCCCTCCTCCGAGGAACTCAGGGGGTTCCCCCTTCTCCAGGGACTCCGCCGGGGCTTCCCCCTCATTCGGAGTTACCGCCGGGGCTTCCCCCTCCTCCGGGGAACTCGGAGGGGATTTCCCCTCCGCCGGGGCCACCGCCGGGACTTCCCTCTCCTCCGAGGAACTCAGGGGCTTCCCACTTCTCCAGGGACTCCGCCGGGGCTTCCCCCTCCAGCAGGGACTCCGCCGGGGCCTCCCCCTCCTCCGGGGAATTCAGCGGGGCTTCCCCCTCCTCTGGGAAACTCAGAGGCTTTTCCTCCTCCCTTTCTCTTTCCTGCTTCCCTTACCTCCAGGGAACTAGGCGGGGCTCTTGCCTACTCCGAGGCCTCTGCCGGGTCTTCCCCCTCCGCCAGGGACTCCGCCAGTGCTTCCCCCTCCAACAGGGACTCCGCCGGGGCCTCCCCCTCCTCCGGGGAATTCGGCGGGGCTTCCTCCTCCTCCGGGAAACTCAGGGGCATTTCCTCCTCAAAGAACACCGCCGGGGCTTCCCCCTCCTCCAGGGAACACGGCGGGGCTTCCTCCTCCAGCAGGGACTCCGCCGGGGCTTCCCCCTCCTCCGGGGAACTCGGTGGGGCTTCCTTATCCTCTGGGGCCTCCGCAGGGGCTTCCCCCTCCTACGGGAAACTCGGCGGGGTTTCCCCCTTCTCCGGGGAACTCGGCGGGGCTTCCCCCTCCTCCGGGGCCTCCGCCGGGGCTTCCCCCTCCTCCGAAGAACTAGGCGGGACTTCCGCCTACTCCGAGGCCTCCGCGGGGGCTTCCCGCTCCTGCAGGGACACCGCCGGGGCTTTCCCCTCCACCGGGGAACGCGGCGAGGCTTACACCTCCTCCGAGGAACTCAGGGGCTTCACCCTCCTCCAGGGACTCCGCCGGGGCTTCCCCATCCGCCGAGGAACTCAGGGGCTTCCCCCTCCACCAGGGACTCCGCCGGGGCTTCCCCCTCCTCTGGGGAACTTGGCGGGACTTCCGCCTACTCCGAGGCCTCCGCCGGGGCTTCCCCCTCCTCCGAGGAACTCGGGGGCTTCCCCCTTCTCCAGGGACTCCACCGGGGCTTCCCCCTCCTCCGGGGAACTCGGCAGGTCTTCCCCCTTCGCCAGGGACTCCGCCGGGGGTTCCCCCTCCAACAGGGACTCCGCCGGGGCTTCCCCCTTCTACGGGGTATTCGGCGGGGCTTCCCCCTCTTCCGGGGAAATCAGGGGCTTTTCCTCCTCTAGGAACACCGCCGGGGTTTCCCCCTTCTCCGGGGAACTAGGCGGGACTTCACCATCCTTCGAGGCCTCCGCCGGGGCTTCCCCCTCCTCCGGGGAACTAGGCGGGACTTCCGCCTCCTCCGAGGCCTCCGCCGGGCCTTCCCTCTCCTCCGAGAAACTCAGGGGCTTCCCCCTCCTCCAGGGACTCCGCCGGGGCTTCCCCCCCCACCGGGGAACTAGGCGGGACTTCCGCCTACTCCGAGGCCTTCGCCGGGGCTTCCCCCTCCTCCGAGGAACTCAGGGGCTTCCCCCTTCTTCAGGTACTCCGCCGGAGCTTCCCCCTCCTCCGGGGAACTAGGCGGGTCTTCTACCTCCGCCGGGGACTCCGCCGGGGCTTCCCCCTCCTCAAGAGACTCCGCCGGGGCTTCCCCATCCTTCGGGGAATTCGGCGGGGCTTCCCCCTCGCCGGGGCTTCCCCCTCTTCCGGGGAACTAGGCGGGACTTCTGCCTCCTCCAAGGCCTCCGCCGGGGCTTCCCCATCCGCCGAGGAACTCAGGGGCTTCCCCCTCCACCAGGGACTCCGCCGGGGCTTCCCCCTCCTCTGGGGAACTTGGCGGGACTTCCGCCTACTCCGAGGCCTCCGCCGGGGCTTCCCCCTCCTCCGAGAAACTCGGGGGCTTCCCCCTTCTCCAGGGACTCCACCGGGGCTTCCCCCTCCTCCGGGGAACTCGGCAGGTCTTCCCCCTTCGCCAGGGACTCCGCCGGGGGTTCCCCCTCCAACAGGGACTCCGCCGGGGCTTCCCCCTTCTACGGGGTATTCGGCGGGGCTTCCCCCTCTTCCGGGGAAATCAGGGGCTTTTCCTCCTCTAGGAACACCGCCGGGGTTTCCCCCTTCTCCGGGGAACTAGGCGGGACTTCACCATCCTTCGAGGCCTCCGCCGGGGCTTCCCCCTTCTCCGGGGAACTAGGCGGGACTTCCGCCTCCTCCGAGGCCTCCGCCGGGCCTTCCCTCTCCTCCGAGAAACTCAGGGGCTTCCCCCTCCTCCAGGGACTCCGCCGGGGCTTCCCCCCCCCACCGGGGAACAAGGCGGGACTTCCGCCTACTCCGAGGCCTTCGCCGGGGCTTCCCCCTCCTCCGAGGAACTCAGGGGCTTCCCCCTTCTTCAGGTACTCCGCCGGAGCTTCCCCCTCCTCCGGGGAACTAGGCGGGTCTTCTACCTCCGCCGGGGACTCCGCCGGGGCTTCCCCCTCCTCAAAAGACTCCGCCGGGGCTTCCCCATCCTTCGGGGAATTCGGCGGGGCTTCCCCCTCCTCCGGGGAACTGAGAGGTTTCCCCCTCCTCCAGGAACTCCGCCAGGGTTTCCCCCTCCACCGGGGAACTAGGCGGGACTTCCGCCTCTTCCGATTCCTCCGCCGGGGCTTCCCCCTCCTCCGGGGAATTCGGCGGGGCTTCCCCCTCCTCCGGGGAATTTAGGGGCTTTTCCTCCTCTAGGAACACCGCCGGGGTTTCCCCCTCCTCCGGGGAACTAGGCGGGACTTCTGCCTCCTCCGGGGCCTCCACTCGGGATTTCCCACCTCCGGGAAACTCGGCGGGGTTTCCCCCTCATCCGGGGAACTCGGCGCGGCTTCCCCCTCCTCCGGGGCCGCCGCCTGGGCTTCCCTCTCCTCCGGGGCAACCGCCGGGGTCTCCCCCTCCTCCGGGGAACTCAGGGGCTTTCCCCTCCTCCAGGGACACCTCCGGGGCTTCCCCCTCCTCCGAGGAACTCAGGGGCTTCCCACTTCTCCAGGGACTCCGCCGGGGTCTCCCCCTCCAACAGGGACTCCGCCGAGGCCTCCCCCTCCTCCGGGGAATTCGGCGGGGCTTCCCCCTCCTCCGGGAAACTCAGGGGCTTTTCCTCCTCAAGGAACATCGCCGGGGCTACCCCCTCCGCCAGTGACTCCGCGGGGGCTTCCCGCTCCTCCAGGGACACCGCCGGGGCTTTCCCCTCCTCCGAAGAACTCGGCGAGGCTTACCCCTCCTCCGAGGAACTCAGGGGCTTCACCCTCCTCCAGGGACTCCGCCGGGGCTTTCCCCACCACCGGGGAACACGGCGGGGCTTCCCCCTCTTCCGGGGAACTCGGCGGGGCTTCCCCCTTCTCTAGGGACTCCGCCGGGGCTTCCCCCTCCTCTGGGAAACTCGGCGGGGCTTCTCCCTACTCCAGAGACACAGCCGGGGCTTCCCCCTCCTCCGAGGCCTCCGCCGGGGCGTCCTTATCCTCCGGGGAACTCGGCGGGGCTTCCCACTCCTCCGGAAAACTCGGCGGGGCTTCCCCCTCCTCCAGTTACTCTGCCTGGGCTTCCCCGTCCTCCGGGGCATCCGCCGGGGCCACCCCCTCCTCTGGAGAACTCGGCGGGGCTTCCCCCTCCCCCAAAGAACTCGGTGGGGCTTCCCACTCCTCCGGGGAACTCGTCGGGGCTTCTTCCTCCGCCGGGGAGCTTAGGGGCTTCCTCCTCCTCCAGGTACTCCGTCAGGGCTTCCCCCTCTTCCGGGGAATTCGGTGGGGCTTCCCCCTCCTCCGGGGAACTCGGCGGGGCTTCCCCCTCCTCCAGGGACTCCGCCGGGGCTTCCCTCTCCTCCGGGGTCTCCGAAAGGGCTCCCCAATCCTCCGGGGAACTAAGCGGGGCTTTCCCCTCCTCCAGGGACTCCGCCGGGGCTTCCTCGCCTCCGGGGCCTCCGCCGGGGCTACCCCCTCCTCCGGGGAACTCAGAGGCTTCCCCCTCCTTCACAGAACCTGGCGGTGCATCCCCCTCCTCCGGGGAACTCGGCGGGGCCTTCCCCTCCTCCGGGGCATCCGCCGCTTCCCCCTCCTCCGGGGCCTCCGTCGGGGCTTCCACCTCCTCCGGAGAACTCGGCGGGGCTTCCCCCTCCCCCGAAGATATCGGCGGGTCTTCCCCCTCCCCCGAAGAACTCGGCGGGGCTTCCCTCTCCTCCGGGGAACTCGGCAGGGCTTCCCCCTCCGCCGGGGAGCTTAGGGGCTTCCACCTTCACCAGGGTCTCCGCCGGGGCTTTCCCCACCTTTAAAAAACTCGGCGGGGCTACCCCCTCCGCCGGGGCCTCCGCCGGGGCTTCCCCCTCCTGCGGGGAACTCGGCGGGGCTTCTTCCTCCATCGGGGAACTCGGCGGGGCTTCTCCCTTCCCCGAAGATCTCGGCGGGTCTTCCCTCTCCTCAGGGAAACTAAGCGGGGCTTCCCCCTCCTGCGGGGAACTCGGCAGGGCTTCCCCCTTCTTCGGGGAACACAGGGACTTTCCCCTCCTCCGCAGAACTCTGCGGGGCTTCCCCCTCCTCCGGGGCCTCCGCCAGAGCTTCCCACTCCTCCAGTGACTCCGCCAGGGCCTCTCCCTCCCCCAGGAACTCAGGGGCTTCCCTCATCTCCGGGGCCTCCACCGGGGCTTCCCCCTCCTTCGGGAAACTCAGGGGCTATCCTCTCCTCCGGGGCCTCCGCCGGGGCTACCCTCTCCTCCGGGGAACTCGGCGGGGCTTCCCCCTCCCCCGAAGAACTCGGCGGGGCTTCCCTCTTCTCCGGGGAACTCGGCGGGGCTACCCCCACCTCCGGGGAACTCGGCGGGGCTTTCCCCTTCTCCGGGGCCTCCGCCGGGGCTTCCCTTTCCTCCGGGGCCTCCGCCGGGGCTTTCCTCTCCTCCGGGGAACTCGGCGGGGCTTCCCCCTCCTCCGGGGCCTCCGCCGGGGCTTCTCAATCATTCGGGGCCTCCGCCGGGGCTTTCCCCTCCTCCGGGGAACACGGCGGGGCTTCCCCCTCCACCGGGGCCTCCGCCGGAGCATCCCTTTCCTTCGGGCCTCCGCAGGTGCTTCACCCTCCTCCGGGGAACTCAGGGGCTTCCCCCTTCTCCAGGGACTCCGCCGGGGCTTCTTCCTCCTCCGGGGAACTCGGCGGGGCTTCCCCCTCCTCCAGGGACTCCGCCGGGGCTTCCCCCTCCTCCGGCGAACTCGGCGGGGCTTCCCCCTTCTCCAGGGACTCCGCCGATGCTACCCCCTCCTCAAGGGACTCCGCCGGGGCTTCCCTCTCCACCGGGGCCTCCGCCGGGGCTTCCTTATCCTCCGGGGAACTAGGCGGGACTTTTGCCTCCTCCGAGGCCTCCGCCGGGGCTATACCCTCCTCCGAGGCCTCCGCCGGGTCTTCCCCCTCCTCCGAGGAACTCAGGGGCTTCCCCCTCCTCCAGGGACTCCGCCGGGGCTTCCCCCTCCTCCGAAGAACTAGGCGGGACTTCCGCCTACTCCGAAACCCCCGCCGGGGCTTCCCCCTCCTACGAGGAACTCAGGGGCTTCCCCCTTCTCCAGGGACTCCGCCGGGGCTTCCCCCACTTCCGGGGATCTCGGCGGGGCTTCTTCCTCCGCCAGGGACTCCGCCAGGGCTTCCCCCTCCTCCGGGGAACTCGGCGGGGCTTCCCTCTCCGCCAGGGACTCCGTCGGGGCTTCCCCCTCCTCCGGAAAACTCGGCGGGGCTTCCCCCACCTCCGGCAAACTCAGCGGGGCTTCCCCCACTTCCGGGGAACTCGGCGGGTCTCCCTCCCCCAGGGCCTCCGCCGAGGCTTCCCCCTCCTCCGGCGAACTCGGCGGGGCTTCCCCCTCCGCCAGGGACTCCGCGGGGGCTTCCCCCTCCTCCAGGGACACCGCCGGGGCTTTCCCCTTCTCCGGGGAACTCGGCGGGGCTTACCCTTCCTCCGGGGAACTCAGGGGCTATACCCTCCTCCAGGGACTCCGCCGGGGCTTCCCCTTCCTCCGCGGAACTCGGCGGGGCTTCCCCCTCTGCCAGGGCCTCCGCCGGAGCTTCCCCCTCATTCGGGGCCACCGCCGTGGCTTCCCCCTCCTCCGGGGAACTCGGCGGGGCTTCCCCCTCCCCCGGGGCCTCCGCCGGGGCTTCCCCCTCATTCGGGGCCACCGCCGTGGCTTCCCTCTCCTCCGGGGAACTCGGCGGGGCTTCCCCCTCCGCCAGGGACTCCGCGGGGGCTTCCCCCTTCTCCAGGGACACCGCCGGGGCTTTCCACTCCTCCGGGGAACTCGGCGGGGCTTACCCCTCCTCCGGGGAACTCAGGGGCTTCACCCTCCTCCAGGGACTCCGCCGGGGCTTCCCCTTCCTCCTGGAAACTAGGCGAGACTTCTGCCTCCTCCGGGGAACTCAGGGGCTTCACCCTCCTCCAGGGACTCCGCCGGGGCTTCCCCCTCCTCTGGGAAACTCAGAGGCTTTTCCTCCTCCCTTTCTCTTTCCTGCTTCCCTTACCTCCGGGGAACAAGGCGGGACTTTCGCCTACTCCGAGGCCTCTGCCGGGGCTTCCCCCTCCTCCTAGGAACTCGGGGGCTTCTTCCTTCTCCAGGGACTCCACCGGGGCTTCCCCCTTCTCCGGGGAACTCGGCGGGTCTTCCCCCTCCGCCAGGGACTCCGCCGGTGCTTCCCCCTCCAACAGGGACTCCGCCGGGGCTTCCCCCTCCACCGAGGAACTCGGGGGCTTCCCCCTTCTCCAGGGAGTTCGGCGGGGCTTCCTAATCCTCTGGGGCCTCCGCAGGGGCTTTCCCCTCCTCCGGGGAACTGAGAGGTTTCCCCCTTCTCCAGGAACTCCGCCAGGGTTTCCCCCTCCATCGGGGAACTAGGCGGGATCTCCGTCTCCTCCGAGGCCTCCGCCGGGGTTTCCCCCTTCTTGGAGGAACTCAGGGGCTTCCCCCTCCTCCGGGGAACTCGGCGGGGCTCTCCCGTCCTCCGTAGGCCGCCGCCGGGGCTACCCCCTCTTCCGAGGAACTCGGCGGGGCTTCCCCCTTCTCCAGGGACTTAGCCGGGGTTTCCCCCTCCACCGGGGAACTAGGCGGGACTTCCGCCTCTTCCGAGGCCTCCGCCGGGGCTTCCCCCTCCTCCAAGGAACTCAAGGGTTTCCCCCTTCTCCAAGGACTCCTCCAGGGCTTCCCCCTAGTCCGGGAATCTCGGCGGGGCATCTTTCTCCGCCAGGGACTCCGCCAGGGCTTCCCCCCTTCCAGGGAACTTGGCGGGGCTTCCCCCTTCTCCAGGGACTCCGCCGGGGCTTCCCCCTCCTCCGGGAAACTCGGCGGGGCTTCCCCCACCTCCGGGTAATTCGGCGGGTCTCCCTCCTCCAGGGCCTCCGCCGGGGCTTCCCAATCATTCGAGGTCACCGCCGGGGATTCCCCCTCCTCCGGGGAATTCGGCGGGACTTCTGCCTCCTCCGAGGCCTCCGCCAGGGCTTCCCCCTCATCCGAGGAACTCGGGTCTTCTCTTTTCTCCAGGGACTCCACCGGGGCTTCCCCCTCCTCCGGGGAACTCGGCGGGGCTTCCTCCTCCTCCGGGGAACTCAGGGGATTTTCCTCCTCCAGGAACCCCGCCGGGGTTTCCCCCTGCTCCGGGGAACTAGGAGGGACTTCCGCCTCCTCCGAGGTTACCGCCGGGGCTTCCCCCTCCTCCGAGGAACTCAGGGGCTTCCCCCTTCTCCAGGGACTCCACCGGGGATTCCCCCTCCTCCGGGGAACTCGGCGGGGCTTCCTTCTTCGCCAGGGACTCAGCCGGGGCTTCCCCCTCCTCCGGGGAACTCGGCGGGGCTTCCCCCTCCGCCAGGGACTCCGCCGGGGCTTACCCCTCCTCCGGGGAGTTCGGCGGGGCTTCCTTATCCTCTGGGGCCTCCGCTGGGGCTTCCCTCTCCTCCGGGGAACTTGGCGGGGCTTACGCCTACTCCGAGGCCTCCGCCGGGGCTTCCCCCTCCTCCGAGGAACTCGGCAGGTCTTCCCCCTTCGCCAGGGACTCCGCCGGGGGTTCCCCCTCCAACAGGGACTCCGCCGGGGCTTCCCCCTCCTCCGAGGAATTCGGCGGGGCTTCCCCCTCCTCTGGGGAATTAAGGGGCTTTTCCTCCCCTAGGAACACCGCCGGGGTTTCCCCCTCCTCCGGGGAACTAGGCGGGACTTCCGCCTCCTCCGAGGCCTCCGCCGGAATTTTTCCCTCCTCCGAGGAACTCAGGGGCTTCCCCCTTCTCCAGGGACTCCGCCGGGGCTTCCCCCTCCTCCGGGGAACTCGGCGGGGCTTCCTTATCCTCCGTGGCCTCCGCTGGGGATTTCAACTCCTCCTCGAAACTCGGCGGGGTTTCCCCCACATTTGGGGAACTCGGCGGGGCTTCCCCCTCCTCCGGGGCCGCCGCCTGGGCTTCCCCCTCCTCTGGGCCCTCCGCTGGGGTTTCCCCCTCCTCCGGGGAACTCGGCGGGGCTTCCCCCTCCTCAGGGGCCTCCGCCTGGGCTTCCTCCTCCTCCGGGGCAAACGCCGGGGCTTCCCCCTCCTCCGGGGAAATCAGGGGCATTCCCTTCCTCCAGGGACTCCACCGGGGCTTCCCCCTCCTCCGGGGAACTAGGCGGGACTGCAGCCTACTCAGAGGCCTCCGCCGGGGCTTCCCCCTCCTCCGGGGAACTCGGCGGGGCTTCACCCTCCTCCAGGGACCCCGCCGAAGCTTCCCCCTCCACCAGGGAACTAGGCGGGACTTCCGCCTCCTCCGAGGCCTCCGCCGGGGCTTCCCCCTCCTCCGAGGAACTCAGGGGCTTCCCCCTTCTCCAGGGACTCCGCCGGGGCTTCCCCTTTCCTCCGGGGAACAAGGCGGGACTTCCGCCTACTCCGAGACCTCCGCCGGGGCTTCCCCCTCCTCCGAGGAACTCTGAGGCTTCTTCCTTCTCCAGGGACTACACCGGGGCTCCCCCCTCCTCCGGGGAATTCGGCGGGGCTTCCCCCTCCTCCAAAGAACTCAGGGGCTTTTCCTCCTCCAGGAACACCGCCGGGGTTTCCCTCTCCTCTGGGGAACTAGGCGGGACTTCCGCCTCCTCCGAGGAACTCAAGGGCATTCCCCTTCTTCAGGGACTCCGCCGGGGCTTCCCCCTCCTCCGGGAAACTCGGCGGGGTTTCCCCCTTCTCCGGGGAACTCGGCGGGGCTTCCCCCTCCACCGGGGAACTAGGCGGGACTGCAGCCTACTCAGAGGCCCCCGCCGGGGCTTCCCCCTCCTCCGGGGAACTCGGCGGGGCTTCACCCTCCTCCAGGGACCCCGCCGAAGCTTCCCCCTCCACCAGGGAACTAGGCGGGACTTCCGCCTCCTTTGAGGCCTCCGCCGGGGCTTCCCCCTCCTCCGAGGAACTCAGGGGCTTCCCCCTTCTCCAGGGACTCCGCCGGGGCTTCCCCTTTCCTCCGGGGAACAAGGCGGGACTTCCGCCTACTCCAAAACCTCCGCCGGGGCTTCCCCCTCCTCCGAGGAACTCAGGGGCTTTCCCCTTCTCCAGGGACTCCTCCGGGGCTTCCCCCTCCTCCGGGGAACTAGGCGGGACTGCAGCCTACTCAGAGGCCTCCGCCGGGGCTTCCTCCTCCTCCGGGGAACTCGGCGGGTCTCCCTCCCACGGGGCCTCCGCCGGGGCATCCCCCTCATTCGGAGCCACCGCCGGGGCTTCCCCCTCCTTCGGGGAACTCGGCGGGGATTTCCCCTCCTCCGGAGCCTCCGCCGGGGCTTCCCCCTCCTCCGGAGAACACAGGGGCTTCACCCTCCTCCAGGGACTCCGCCGGGGCTTCCTCCTCCTCCAGGGACACCGCCGGGGCTTTCCCCTCCTCCGGGGAACTCGGCGGGGCTTACCCCTCCTCCGGGGAACTCAGGGGCTTCCCCCTCCTCCGGGGAACTATGCGGGACTTCTGCCTCCTCCGAGGCCTCCGCCGGGGCTTCCCCCTCCTCCAAAGAACTCAGGGGCTTCCCCCTCCTCCAGGGACTCCGCCGGGGCTTTCCCCTCCTCCGGGGAACTTGGCGGAACTTCCGCCTACTCCGAGGCCTCCGCCGGGGCTTCCCCCTCCTCCGAGGAACTCGGGGGCTTTCCCCTTCTCCAGGGACTCCACTGGGGCTTCCCCCTCCTCCGGGGAACTCGGCAGGTCTTCCCCCTTCGCCAGGGACGCCGCCGGGGGTTCCCCCACCAACAGGGACTCCGCCGAGGCTTCCCCCTCCTCCGCGGAATTCGGCGGGGCTTCCCCCTCCTCCGGGGAACTCAGGGGCTTTTCCTCCTCTAGGAACACCTTTAGGGTTTCCCCCCTCCTCCGGGGAACTAGGCGGAACTTCCGCCTCCTCCGAGTCCTCCGCCGGGGCTTCCCCCTCCTCCGAGGAACTCAGGGGCTTCCCCCTTCTCCAGGGACTCCTCCGGGGCTTCCCCATCCTCCGGGGAACTCGGCGGGGCTTCCTCCTCCGCCAGGGACTCCGCCGGGGCTTCTCCCTCCTCCGGGGAACTCGGCGGGGCTTTCTTATCCTCCAGGGCCTCCGCTGGGGCTTCCCCCGCCTCCGGGAAATCGGCGGGGTTTTCCCCTCCTCCAGGGACTCCGCCGGGGCTTCCCCCTCCTCCGGGGAACTAGGCGGGACTGCAGCCTACTCAGAGGCCTCCGCCGGGGCTTCCCCCTCCTCCGGGGAACTCGGCGGGTCACCCTCCTCAGGGGCCTCCGCCGGGGCTTCCCCCTCATTCGGAGCCACCGCCGGGGCTTCCCCCTCCTCAGGGGAACTCGGCGGGGCTTCCCCCTCCTCCGGGGCCTTCGTCAAAGCTTTCCCCTCCTTCAGATAACTATGGGGCTTCACCCTCCGCCAGGGACTCCGCCGGGGCTTCCCCTCTGCCCCGGGGAACAAGGCGGGACTTCCGCCTCCTCCGAGGAACTCAGGGGCTTCCCCCTTCTCCAGGTTCTCCCTTCTCCAGGTGCTTCCCCCTTCTCCGGGGACACCGCCAGGACTTCCTCCTCCACCGGGGAACTAGGCGGCACTTCCGCCTACTCCGATGCCACCGCCGGGGCTTCCCCCTCCACCGAGGAACTCAGGGGCTTCCCCCTTCTCCAGGTACTCCGCCGGGGCTTCCCCCCGGGGATTCCCTCCGGGGAACTCGGCGGGGCTTCCTCCTCCGCCAGGGACTCCGCCGGGGCTTCCCCCTCCTCCGGGGAACTCGGCGGGGCTTCCTTATCCTCCGGGGCCTCAGCTGGGGTTTCCCCCTCCTCCGGGGAACTCGGCGGGGCTTCCCCCTTCTCCGGGGCCGCCGTCTGGGCTTCCCCCTCCTCCGGGGCAACCGCCGGGGCTTTCCTCTCCTCCGGGGAACATGGCAGGGCTTCCCCCTTCTCCAGGTACTTCGCCGGGGCTTCCCCCTACTCCGGGGAACTCGGCGGGGCTTCCCCTGCCGCCAGGGACTCCGCGGGGGCTTCCCCCTCCTCAAGGGACACCGCCGGGGCTTCCCCCTCCTCCAAGGAACTCGGCGGGGCTTCCCCCTCCGCCAGGGACTTCGCCGGGGCTTCCCCCTCCTCCGGGGAACTCGGTGGGGCTTCCTTATAATCTGGGGGCTCCGTAGGGGCTTCCCCCTCCTCCGGGAAACTCAGCGGGGTTTCCCGCTTCTCCCGGGAACTCGGCTTGGCTTCCCCCTCCACCGGGGCCTCCGCCTGGGCATCCCCCTCCTCCAGGGCAACCGCCGGGGCTTCCCCCTCCTCCAGGAACTCCGCCGGGGCTTCCCCCTCCTCCGGGGAACTAGGCGGGACTGCAGCCTACTCAGAGGCCTCCGCCGGGGCTTCCACCTCCTCCGGGGAACTCGGCGGGTCTCTCTCCCCCGGGGCCTCCGCCGAGGCTTCCCCCTCATTCGGAGCCACCGCCGGGGCTTCCCCCTCCTCCGGGGATCTCGGCGGGGATTTCCCCTCCTCCGGAGCCTCCGCCGGGGCTTCCCCCTCCTCCGGAGAACACAGGGGCTTCACCCTCCTCCAGGGACTCCGCCGGGGCTTCCTCCTCCTCCAGGGACACCGCCGGGGCTTTCCCCTCCTCCGGGGAACACGGCGGGGCTTACCCCTCCTCCGGGGAACTCAGGGGCTTCCCCCTCCTCCGGGGAACTATGTGGGACTTCTGCCTCCACCGAGGCCTCCGCCGGGGCTTCCCCCTCCTCCGAGGAACTCAGAGGCTTCCCCCACCTCCAGGGACTCCGCCGGGGCTTCCCCCTCCTCCGGGGAACTTGGCGGGACTTCCGCCTACTCCGAGGCCTCCGCCGGGGCTTCCCCCTCCTCCGAGGAACTCGGGGGCTTTACCCTTCTCCAGGGACTCCACTGGGGCTTCCCCTTCCTCCGGGGAACTCGGCAGGTCTTCCCCCTACGCCAGGGACGCCGCCGGGGGTTCCCCCACCAACAGGGACTCCGCCGGGGCTTCCCCCTCCTCCGAGGAACTCAGGGGCTTCCCCCTCCACTAGGAACACCGTCGGGGTTTCCCCCCTCCTCCGGGGAATTAGGCGGAACTTCCGCCTCCTCTGAGGCCTCCGCCGGGGCTTCCCCGTCCTCCGAGGAACTCAGGGGCTTCCCCCTTCTCCAGGGGCTCCGCCGGGGCTTCCTCCTCCTCCGGGGAACTCGGCGGTGCTTCCTCCTCCGACAGGGACTCCGCCGGGGCTTCCCCCTCCTCCAGGGTACTCGGCGGGGCTTCTTTATCCTCCGGGGCCTCCGCTGGGGCTTCCCCCTCCTCCGGGAAACTCGGCGGGGTTTCCCCCTCCTCCAAAGACTCCGCCGGGGCTTCCCCCTCCTCCGGGGAACTAGGCGGGACTGCAGCCTACTCAGAGGCCTCCGCCGGGGCTTCCCCCTCCTCCGGGGAACTCGGCGGGTCACCCTCCTCCTCCGAAGAACTCGGCGGGGCTTCCCCCTGCTCTGGGCAACTCGGCGGGGCTTCCTAATCCTCCGGGGCCTCCGCTGGGGTTTCCCCCTCCTCCGGGGAATTCGGCGGGGCTTCCCCCTTCTCCGGGGCCGCCGTCTGGGCTTCCCCCTCCTCCGGGGCAACCGCCGGGGCTTTCCTCTCCTCGGGAAACATGGCAGGGCTTCCCCCTTCTCCAGGTACTCCGCCGGGGCTTCCCCCTACTCCGGGGAACTCGGCGGGGCATCCCCTGCCGCCAGGGACTCCGCGGGGGCTTCCCCCTCCTCCAGGGACACCGCCGGGGTTTCCCCCTCCTCCGGGGAACTCGGCGGGGATTACCCCTTCACCGGGGAACTCATGGGCTTCACCCTCCTCCAGGGACTCCGCCGGGGCTTCCCCCTCCTCCGGGGAACTCGGCGGGTCTCCCTCCCCCGGGGCCTCCGCCGGGGCTTCCCCCTCATTCGGAGCCACCGCCGGGGCTTCCCCCTCCTCCGGGGATCTCGGCGGGGATTTCCCCTCCTCCGGAGCCTCCGCCGGGGCTTCCTCCTCCTCCGGAGAACACAGGGGCTTCACCCTCCTCCAGGGACTCCGCCGGGGCTTCCTCCTCCTCCAGGGACACCGCCGGGGCTTTCCCCTCCTCCGGGGAACACGGCGGGGCATCCCCCTCCTCCGAAGAACTCGGCGGGGCTTCCCCCTGCTCTGGGCAACTCGGCGGGGCTTCCCACTCGGCCAGGGACTCCGCCGGGGCTTCCCCTTCCTCCGGGGAATTCGGCGGGGCTATCCCCTCCGCCAGGGACTCCGTCGGGGCTTCCCCCTCCCCCGGGGAACTCGGCGGGGCTTCCCCCTTCTCCAGGGTCCCCGCCAGGGCTTCCCTCTCCTCCGGGGAACTCAGCGGGGCTTCCCTTTCCTCCAGGGACTCCGCCGGGGCTTCCCTCTTCTCCGGGGAACGCAGAATCTTCCCCCTCCTCTGAAGAACACGGCGGGGCTAACCCCTTCTCCAGGGACTCCGCCGGGGCTTCCCCCTCCTCCGAAGCCTCCGCCGGGGAGTCCCCCTCCTCCCAGGAACTCAGCGGGTCTACCACCTCCTCCGGGGCCTCCGCCGGGGCTTCCCCCGTATCCGGGGCCTCCGCTGGGGCTTCCCCCTCCTTTGGCGAACTCGGCGGGGCATCCCCCTCCTCCGGAAAATCCTGAGGGGCATCCCCCTTCACCGGGAAACTTGGCGTGGCTTCCCCCTCCTCTGAAGAACATGACGGGGCTTTTCCCTGCTCTGGGCAACTTGGCGGGGCTTCCCCTTCGGCCAGGGACTCCGCCGGGGCTTCCCCCTCCTCCGGGGAATTCGGCGGGGCTTCCCACTCTACCAGGGACTCCGTCGGGGTTTCTTCCTCCACCGGGGAACTCGGCGGGGCTTCCTTCTTCGCCAGGATCTCCGTCGGGGCTTTCCCCTCCCCCGGCGAACTCGGCGTGGCTTCCCCCTTCTCCGGAGCCTCCGCCGGGGCTTCCCACTCTTCCGGGGCCTTTGCCGGGGCTTCCCCCTCTTCCGGGGACTCTACCGGGGCTTCCGCCTCCTCCGGAAAACTCGGCGGGGCTTCCTACTCCTCCGGGGAACTCGGTGGGGCTTCCCCCTCCTCCAGGGCCTCCGCCGGTGATTCCCCCTCCTCCGGAAAACTCTACGTGGTTGCCACCTCCTCCGGGAAACTCGGCGGGACTTTCCCCTCCCCCGGCGAACTCGGCGTGGCTTCCCCCTTCTCCGGGGCCTCCGCCGGGGCTTCCCACTTCCCGGGGCCTTTGCCGGGGCTTCCCCCTCTTCCGGGGACTCTACCGGGGCTTCCCCCTCCTCCGGAAAACTCGGCGGGGCTTCCTACTCCTCCGGGGCCTCCGCCGGGGCTTCCCCTCCTCCAGGGACACCGCCGGGGCTTTCCCCTACTCTGGGGAACTCAGAAGCTTCCCCCTTCTCCGAAAAACTCGGCGGGGCTTCCCCCTCCTCTGGGCAACTCGGCGGGGATTCCTCCTGCCCCGGGGAACTCGGTGGGGCTTCCTCCTTCTCCAGGGACTCCGCCGGGGCTTCCCCCTCCTCCGGGGAACTCGGCGGGGCTTCCTTATCCTCCGGGGCCTCAGGTGGGGTTTCCCCCTCCTCCGGGGAACTCGGCGGGGCTTCCCCCTTCTCCGGGGCCGCCGTCTGGGCTTCCCCCTCCTCCGGGGCAACCGCCGGGGCTTTCCTCTCCTCCGGGGAACATGGCAGGGCTTCCCCCTTCTCCAGGTACTTCGCCGGGGCTTCCCCCTACTCCGGGGAACTCGGCGGGGCTTCCCCTGCCGCCAGGGACTCCGCGGGGGCTTCCCCCTCCTCAAGGGACACCGCCGGGGCTTCCCCCTCCTCCAAGGAACTCGGCGGGGCTTCCCCCTCCGCCAGGGACTCCGTCGGGGCTTCCCACTCTTCCGGGAAACTCGGCGGGTTTCGCCCTCTTCCAGGGAACTCGGCGAGGCTTCCCAATCCTCCGGGAAACTCGGCGTGGCTTCCCCCTACTCCGGGGCCTTCGCCGGGGCTTCCCACTCTTCCGGGGCCTCCGCCGGGGCTTGCCCCTCCACCGGGGAACTCAGAAGCTTCCCTCTCCTCCGAGGAACTCGATGGGGCTTCCCACTCCTCCGGAAAACTCGGCGGGTTTCCCCCTCTTCCTGGGAACTCGGCGGGGCTTCCCAATCCTCCGGGGCCTCCGCCGGGGCTTAACTCTCCTCCAGGGAATTCGCCGGTTCTTCCTTCTCCCCCGGGGATCTCGGCGGGGCATCCTCCTCCTTCGGGGCGTCCGCCGGGGCTTCCCCCTTCTCCGGGGCGTCCGCCGGGGCTTCCCCCTTCTCCGGGGAACTCAGAATCAACCACCTCCTCTGAAGAACACGACGGGGCTTTTCCCTGCTCTGAGCAACTCGGCGGGGCTTCCCCTTCGGCCAGGGACTCCGCCGGGGCTTCCCCCTCCTCCGGGGAATTTGGCGGGGCTTCCCACTCTACCAGGGACTCCGTCGGGGCTTTCCCCTCCCCCGGCGAACTCGGCGTGGCTTCCCCCTTCTCCGGGGCCTCCGCTGGGGCTTCCCACTCCTCCGGGGCTTTTGCCGGGGCTTCCCCCTCTTCCGGGGACTCTACCGGGGCTTCCCCCTCCTCCGGAAAACTCGGCGGGGCTTCCTACTCCTCCGGGGCCTCCGCCGGGGCTTCCCCTCCTCCAGGGACACCGCCGGGGCTTTCCCCTACTCCGGGGAACTCAGAAGCTTCCCCCTTCTCCGAAAAACTCGGTGGGGCTTCCCCCTCCTCTGGGCAACTGGGCGGGGCTTCCCCCTGCCCCGGGGAACTCGGTGGGGCTTCCTCCTTCTCCCGGGAATCTGCCGGGGCTTCCCCCTCCCCCGGGGATTTCGGCGGGGCTTCCCCCTCCTCCGAGGAATTTGGCGGGGCTAACCCCTCCTCCAGGGACTCCGCCGGGGCTTCCCCCTTCTCCGGGGCCTCCGCCGGGGCTTCCCTCTCCTCCGGGGAACTCAGGGGCTTCCCCCTCCTCCGGGGAACTCGGTGGGGCTTCCCCCTCCTCCAGGCCTCCGCCGGTGATTCCCCCTCCTCAGGAAAACTCTGCGTGGTTGCCACCTCCTCCGGGAAACTCGGCGGGGCTTCCCCCTCGTACGGGGACTCGGCAGGGCTTCCCCCTTCTCCAGGGTCTCCACCGGGGCTTAACCCTCCTCCGGGGAACACAGCGGGGCTTCCTCCACCTCTGTGGCTTCCGCCGGGGCTTCCCCTTCCTCCGGGGAACTCAGGGGCTTCACCCTCCTCAAGGGACTTTACCGGGGCTTCCGCCTCCTCCGGGAAACTTGGCGGGGCTTCCCCCTCTCCCGGGGAACTCAGGGGGTTCCCCCTCCTCCGGGAAACTCGGCGGGGCTTTCCAATTCTCCAGAGACTCCGCCGGGGTTTCCCCCTGCTCCAGGGATTTTGCCGGGGATTCCCCCATCTCCGAGGAACCCAGAAGCTTCCCCCTCCTCCGAAGAGCTCGGCAGGGCTTCCCCCTCCTCCGGGGAACTCGGCGGGTCTTTCTCCTTCTCCAGGGACACCGCCATGGGTTCCCCCTCCTCCGAAGCCTCCGCCGGGGCATCCCCCTCATCCCAGGAACTCGGCGGGTCTTCCCCCTCCTCCGGGGCCTCCGCCGGGGCTTCCCCCATCTCCGGGGCCTCCGCCGGGGCTTCCCCCTGCTCTGAAGAACTTGGCGGGGCATCCCCCTCCTCCGGGAAACTCGGAGGGGCATCCCCCTCCACCGGGAAACTCGGCGGGGCTACCCCCTCCTCCGGGAAACTCGGTGAGGCCTAGCCCCCCCCGGGGAACTCAGCGTGGCTTCCCCCAACTCCGGGGCCTCCGTTGGGGCTTCCCACTCTTCCGGGGCCTCCGCCGGGGCTTTCCCCTCCTCCAGGGACTCTACCGAGGCCTCAGCCTCCTCCGGGAAACTCGGCGGGGCTTCCCCCTCATCCGGTGAACTCGGCGGGGCTTCCCCCTTCTCCAGGGACTCCGCCGGGGCTTCCCCCTCCTCCAGGGACTCCGCCGGGGCATCCCCCTCCTCCGGGGCCTCCACCGGGGCTTTCCCCTCTTCCAGGGACTCCGCCGTGGAACCCCCCTCCTCCGGGGCCTTCGCTGGGGCTTCCCCCTCCTCTGGGGCTTCCGCCGGGGCTACCCCCTCCTCCGGGAAACTCGGTGAGGCCTAGCCCTTCCCGGGGAACTCAGCGTGGCTTCCCTCAACTCCGGGGCCTCCGTTGGGGCTTCCCACTCTTCCGGTGCCTCCGCCGGGGCTTCCCCCTCCTCCGGGGCCTCCACCGGTGCTTCCCCCTCCTCCGGGGAACTCAGAAGCTTCCCCCTCCTAAAGGGCCTCCGCCGGGGCTTCCCCCACCGCCTGGCCAACCGCCGAGGCTTCCCCCTCCTCCGTGGAACTCAGAAGCTCCTCCCTCCTCCGGGGAACTCGGCGGGGCTTCCCCCTCCTCCGGGGCCTCCGCCGGGGCTTTCCCATCCTCAAGGGACTCTACCAAAGCATCAGCCTCCTCCAGGAAACTCGGCAGGGCTTCCGCCTCATCCGGGGAATTAGGCGGGGCTTCCCACTCATCCGGGAAACTCGCCGGGGATTCCCCCTTCTCCGGGGGAATTCAGAAGCTTCCCCCTCTTTCGAAGAACTCGGCGGGGCTTCCCCCTCCTCTGGGCAACTCGGCGGGGCTTCCCCCTCCTCCGGGGAACTCGGCGGGACTTCCTCCTTCTCCAGGGACTCCGCCGGGGCTTCCCCCTCCTCTGGGAAACTCGGAGGGGCATCACCCTCCTCCGGGAAACACGGCGGGGCTTCCCCCTACTCCAGGGACTCCGCTGGGGCTTCCCACTCCTCCAGGGACTCCGCCGGGGCTTCCCCCTCCTCCGGGGCCTCCACCGGGGCTTTCCCCTCCTCCAGGGACTCCGCCGTGAATACCCCCTCCTCCGGGGCCTCCGCCGGGGCTTCCCCCTCCTCTGTGGCTTCCGCCGAGGCTTCCCCTTCCTCCGGGGAACTCAGGGGCTTCCCTGTCCTCCAGGGACTTTAGAGGGGCTTCCGCCTCCTCCGGGAAACTCGGCGGGGCTTCCCACTCCTCCGGGGAACTCGGCGGGGCTTCCTCCTTCTCCAGGGTCTTCGCCGGGGCTTACCCCTCCTCCGGGGCTTTAGCCGGGGCTTCCCCCTCCTCTGGAGAATTCGGCGGGGCATCCCCCTCCTCCGGGAAACTCGGAGGGGCATCCCCCTCTACCGGGAAACTCGGCGTGGCTTCCCCCTACTCTGGGGCTTTCGCCGGGGCTTCCCACTCCTCCGGTGCCTCCGCCGGGGCTTCCCCCTCTTCTGTGGCTTCCGCCGGGGCTTCCCCTTCCTCCAGGGACTCCGCCGGGGCTTCCCTCTCCCCAGGGAAACTAAACGGGACTTCCCCCTCCTCCGGGGAACTCGGGGGGGCTTCCCCTTCCTGCGGGGAACTCGGCGGGGCTTCCCCCTCCTTCAAGGAATTGGGCGGAGTGTCCCCCTCCTCCGGGGAACTCAGGGGCTTCCCTCTCCTCAGGGGCCTCCGCCGGGGCCTTCCCCTCCTCCGGGGAACTCGGCGGGGCTTCCCCTCCCCCGAAGAACTCGGCGGAGCTTCCCTCTCCTCCGGGGCCTCCGCCGGGGCTTCTCGCTCATTCGGGGCCTCCGCCAGAGCTTCCCACTCCTCCAGTGACTCCGCCAGGGCCTCTCCCTCCCCCGGGAACTCAGGGGCTTCCCTCATCTCCGGGGCCTCCACCGGGGCTTCCCCCTCCTCCGGGAAACTCAGGGGCTTCCCTCTCCTCCGGGGCCTCCGCCGGGGCTTCCCCCTCCTCCGGGGAACTCGGCGGGGCTTCACCCTCCCCCGAAGGACTCGGCGGGGCTTCCCTCTACTCCGGGGAACTCGGCGGGGCTACCCCCACCTCCGGGGAACTCGGCGGGGCTTTCCCCTCCTTCGGGGCCTCCGCCGGGGCTTCCCTTTCCTCCGGGGCCTCCGCCGGGGCAACTCCCTCCTCCGGGGTACTCAGGGGCTTCCCCCTCCTTCACAGAACCTGGCTGTGCATCCCCCTCCTCCGGGGAAATCGGCGGGGCTTCTTCCTCCGCCAGGGAATCAGCCGGGGCTACCCCCTCCTCCAGGGACTCCGCCGGGGCTTCCTCCTCCTCCGGGGAACTCGGCGGGGCTTCCCCCTCCTCCGAGGAACTCAGGGGCTTCCCTCTCCTCCGGGGCCTCAGCCGCTTCCCCCTCCTCCGGGGCCTCCGCCGGGGCTTCTCCTCCTCCGGAATACTCGGCGGGGCTTTCCCCTCCTCCGGGGCCCCCGCAGGGGCTTCCATATCCTCCGAGGAACTAGGCGGGGCTTTCCCCTCCTCCAGGGACTCCGCCGGGGCTTTCGCCTCCTCCGGGGCCTCCGCCGGGGCTTCCGCCTCCTCCAAAGAATTCGGCGGTGCTTCCCCCTTCTCCAGGGACTCCGCCGGGGCTTCCCCCTTCTTCAATGACTCCGCCCGGGCTTCACCCTCCTTCGGGGAACACAGGGAATTTCCCCACCACCGCAGAACTCGGCGGGGCTTCCGCCTCCTCCGGGGCCTCCGCCGGGGCTTCCCCCTCCTCTAAAGAACTCGGCGGTGCTTCCCCCTTGTCCAGGGACTCCGCCGGGGCTACCCCCTTCATCGAGGAATTTAAGGACTTTCCCCACCACCGCAGAACTCGGCAGGGCTTCCCCCTCCTACGGGGCCTCCGCCGGGGCTTCGCACGCCTCCAGTGATTCCGCCAGGGCCTCTCCCTCCTCCGGGGAACTCAGGGGCTTCCCTCTCCTCCGGGGCCTCCTCCGGGGCTTCCCCCACTTCCGGGGAACTCGGCGGGGCTTCCGCCTCCCCCGAAGATCTCGGGGGGGCTTCCCTCTCCTCCAGGGAACTCGCCGGAGCTACCCCCACCTCCGGGGAACTCAGGGGCTTTTCCTTCCTCCGCAGAACTCCGCGGGGCTTATTCCCCCTCCGGGGCCTCCGCCGGGGCTACCCCCTTCTCCAGCGACTCCACCGGGGCCTCTCCCTTCTCCTGGAAATTTAGGGGCTTCCCTCGCCTCCGGGGCATCCGCCGGGGCTTCCCCCTCCTCCGGGGCCCCCGCAGGGGCTTCCATATCCTCCGATGAACTAGGCGGGGCTTCCCCCTCCTCCAGGGACTCCGCCGGGGCTTTCCCCTCCTCCGGGGAACTCAGGGGCTTTTCCCTTCTCCGCAGAACTCCGCGGGACTTCCCCCTCCTCCGGGGCATTCGCCGGGGCTTCCCCCTCCCCTGGGGAAATTGGTGGGGCTTTTCCTCCTCCGGGGCCTCCGCCAGGGCTTCCGCCTCCTCCGGGGCCTCCGCCGGGGTTCCCCCTCCTCCAAAGAACTCGGCGGTGCTTCCCCCTTCCCCAGGGACTCCGCCGGGGCTTCCCCCTTCTTCAGGGACTCCGCCGGGGCTTCCCTCTCCTTCGGGGAACTCAGGGACTTTCCCCACCACCGCAGAACTCGTCGGGGCTTCCCCCTCCTACGGGGCCTCCGCCGGGGCTTCCCACTCCTCCAGTGACTCCGCGAGGGCCTCTCCCTCCTGCGGGGAACTCAGGGGCTTCCCTCTTCTCCGGGGTCTCCGCAGGGGCTTTTCCCTCCTCCGGGGAACTCGGCGGGGCTTCCCCCTCCTCCAGGGACTCCGCTGGAGCTTCCTCTCCTTTGGGGAACTCGGCGGGGCATCCCTCTTCTCCAAGGACTCCGCCGTTGCTACCCCTTCCTCCAGGGACTCCGCCGGGGCTTCCCTCTCCTCAGGGAAACTAAGCGGGGCTTCCCCCTCCTCCGGGGAACTCGGGGGGGCTTCCCCCTCCCCCGAAGAACTCGGCGGAGCTTCCCTCTCCTCCGGGGCCTCCGCCGGGGCTTCTCGCTCATTCGGGGCCTCCGCCGGGGCTTTCCCCTCCTCCGGGGCCTCCGCCGGAGCTTCCCTTTCCTTCGGGCCTCCGCCGGTGCTTCACCCTCCTCCGGGGAACTCAGGGGCTTCCCCCTTCTCCAGGGACTCCGCCGGGGCTTCTTCCTCATCCGGGGAACTCGGCGGGGCTTCCCCCTCCTCCAAGGACTCCGCCGGGGCTTCCCCCTCCTCCGGCGAACTCGGCGGGGCTTCCCCCTTCTCCAGGGACTCCGCCGATGCTACCCCCTCCTCAAGGGACTCCGCCGGGGCTTCCCTCTCCTCCGGGGCCTCCGCCGGGGCTTCCTTATCCTCCGGGGAACTAGGCGGGACTTCTGCCTCCTCCGAGGCCTCCACCGGGGCTTCCCTCTCCTCCGAGGCCTCCGCCGGGGCTTCCCCCTCCTCCGGGGAACTCGGCGGGGCTTCCACCTCCGCCAGGGACTCCGCCGGGGCTTCCCCCTCCTCCGGGGAGTTCGGCGGGGTTTCCCCCTCCTCAGGGGCCTCCGCCTGGGCTTCCCCCTCCTCCGGGGCAACCGCCGGGGCTTCCCCCTTCTCCGGGGAACTCAGAAACATTCCCCTCCTCCAGGGACTCCGCCGGGGCTTCCCCCTCATTCGGAGTTACCGCCGGGGCTTCCCCCTCCTCCGGGGCACTCGGAGGGGATGTCCCCTCCTCCGGGGCCTCCGCCGGGACCTCCCTCTCCTCCGAGGAACTCAGGGGCTTCCCACTTCTCCAGGGACTCCGCCGGGGCTTTTCCCTCCAACAAGGACTCCGCCGGGGCCTCCCCCTCCTCCGGGGAATTCGGCGGGGCTTCCCCCTCCTCCGGGAAACTCAGGGGCTTTTCCTCCTCAAGGAACACCGCCGGGACTTCCCCCTCCTCCAGGGAACTCGGCGGGGCTTTCTCCTCCAGCAGGGACTCCGCCGGGGCTTCCTCCTCCTCCGGGGAACTCGGCGGGGCTTTCCCCTCCGCCAGGGACTCTGCCGGGTCTTCCCCCTCCTCCGGGGAACTCGGTGGGGCTTCCTTATCCTCTGGGGCCTCCGCAGGGGCTTCCCCCTCCTCCGGGAAACTCCGCGGGGTTTCCCCCTCCTCAAGGGACTCCGCCGGGGCTTCCCTCTCCTCCGGGGCCTCTGCCGGGGCTTCCTTATCCTCCGGGGAACTAGGCGGGACTTCTGCCTCCTCCGAGGCCTCCGCCGGGGCTTCCCTCTCCTCCGAGGCCTCCGCCGGGGCTTCCCCCTCCTCCGTGGAACTCGGCGGGGCTTCCCCCTCCGCCAGGGACTCCGCCGGGGCTTCCCCCTCCTCCGGGGAGTTCGGCGGGGTTTCCCCCTCCTCCGGTGAACTCGGCGGGGCTTCCCCCTCCTCAGGGGCCTCCGCCTGGGCTTCCCCCTCCTCCGGGGCAACCGCTGGGGCTTCCCCCTCCTCCGGGGATTTCAGAAACATTCCCCTCCTCCAGGGACTCCGCCGGGGCTTCCCCCTCATTCGGAGTTACCGCCGGGGCTTCCCCCTCCTCCGGGGAACTCAAAGACTTTCCCCACCACCGCAGAACTCGGCAGGGCTTCCCCCTCCTACGGGGCCTCCGCCGGGGCTTCGCACGCCTCCAGTGATTCCGCCAGGGCCTCTCCCTCCTCCGGGGAACTCAGGGGCTTCCCTCTCCTCCGGGGCCTCCGCCGGGGCTTCCCCCACTTCCGGGGAACTCGGCGGGGCTTCCGCCTCCCCCGAAGATCTCGGCGGAACTTCCCTCTCCTCCAGGGAACTCGCCGGAGCTACCCCCACCTCCGGGGAACTCAGGGGCTTCACCCTCCTCCAGGGACTCCGCCGGGGCTTCTTCCTCCACCGGGGAACTAGGCGGGACTTCCGCCTACTCCGAGGCCTCCGCTGGGGCTTCCCCCTCCTCCGGGGAAATCGGCGTGGCTACCCCCTCCGCCAGTGACTCCGCGGGGGATTCCCGCTCCTCCAGGGACACCGCCGGGGCTTTCCCCTCCTCCGGGGAACTCGGCGAGGCTTACCCCTCCTCCGAGGAACTCAGGGGCTTCACCCTCCTCCAGGGACTCTGCCGGGGCTTCCCCCTCCTCCGGGGAACTAGGCGGGACTTCTGCCTCCTCCGAGGCCTCCGCCGGGGCTTCCCCCTCCTCCGAGGAACTTGGCGGGACTTCCGCCTACTCCAAGGCCTCCGCCGGGGCTTCTCCCTCCTCCGAGGAGTTCGGGGGCTTCCCCCTTCTCCAGGGACTCCACCGGGGCTTCCCCCTCCTACGGGGAACTCGGCAGGTCTTCCCCCTTCGCCAGGGACTCCGCCGGGGGTTCCCCCTTCAACAGGGACTCCGCCGGGGCTTCCCCCATCACCGGGGAATTCGGCGGGGCTTCCCCCTCCTTCGGGGAACTCAGGGACTTTTCCCTCTTCTAGGAACACCGCCGGGGTTTCCCCCTTCTCCGGGGAACTAGGCAGGACTTCAGCATCCTCCGAGGCCTCCGCCGGGGCTTCCCCCTCCTCCGGGGAGTTAGGCGGGACTTCCGCCTCCTCCGAGGCCTCCGCCGGGCCTTCCTACTCCTCCGAGGAACTCAGGGGCTTCCTACTTCTCCAGGGACTCCGCCGGGGCTTCCCCCACCAACAGGGACTCCGCCGGGACCACCCCCTCCTCCGGGGAATTCGGCGGGGCTTCCCCCTCCTCCGGGAAACTCAGGGGCTTTTCCTCCTCCCTTTCCCTTTCCTGCTTCCCTTACCACCGGGGAACTAGGCGGGACTTTCGCCTACTCCGAGGCCTCCGCCGGGGCTTCCCCCTTCTCCGAGGAACTCAGGGGCTTCTTCCTTCTCCAGGGACTCCACCGGGGCTTCCCCCTCCTCCAGGAAACTCGGCGGGGCTTCCCCCACCACCGGGGAATTTGGCGGGGCTTCCCCCTCCCCCGAAGAGCTCGGCGGGTCTTCCCCCTCCCCCGAAGAACTCGGCGGGGCTTCCCTCTCCTCCGGGGAACTCGGCGGGGCTTCCCCCTCCGCCGGGGAGCTTAGGGGCTTCCACCTCCTCCAGGGACTCCGCCGGGGCTTCCCCCTCCTCCGGAAAACTCGGCGGGGCTTCCCTCTCCTCCGGGGAATTTGGCTGGGCTTCCCCCTTCTCCAGGGACTCAGCCGGGGCTTCCCCCTCCTATAAAAAAACTCGGCGGGGCTACCCCCTCCTCCAGGGACTCCGCGGGACTTCCCCCTCATCCGGGGCATTCGCCGGGGCTTCCCCCTCCTCTGGGGAACTCGGCGGGGCTCTTCCTCCTCCGGGGCCTCCGCCAGGGCTTCCGCCTCCTCCGGGGCCTTCGCCGGGGCTTCCCCCGCCTCCAAAGAACTCGGCGGTGCTTCCCCCTTCTTCGGGGAACACAGGGACTGAACCCTCCTCCGCAGAACTCGGCGGGGCTTCCCCCTACTCCGGGGCCTCCGCCGGGGCTTCCCACTCCTCCAGTGACTCCGCCAGGGCCTCTCACTCCCCCGGGAACTCAGGGGCTTCCCTCATCTCCGGGGCCTCCTCCGGGGCTTCCCCCTCCTCCGGGGCCTCCGCCGGGGCTTCCCACTCCTCCAGTGACTCCGCCAGGGCCTCTCACTCCCCCGGGAACTCAGGGGCTTCCCTCATCTCCGGGGCCTCCGCCGGGGCTTTCCCCTCTTGCGGGGAACTCGGCGGGGCTTCTTCCTCCTCCAGGGAATTTACGGGCTTGACTCTCCTCCAGGCCCTCCGCCGCTTTCCCCTCCTCCGGGGCCTCCGCCGGGGTTTCCCTCTCCTCCGGGGAACTCGGCGGGGCTACCCCCACTTCCAAGGAACTCGGTGGGGCTTCCCCCTCCTCCGGGGCCTCCGCCGGGGCATTCCTTTACTCCGGGGAACTCAGGGGCTTTTCCCTCCTCCGCTGAACTCCGCGGGGCTTTTTCACCCTCCGGGGCCTCCGCCGGGGCTACCCCCTCCTCCAGCGACTCCACCGGGGCCTCACCCTTCTCCTGGGAACTCGGGGGCTTCCTTTGCCTCCGGGGCCTCCGCCGGGGCTTCCCCTTCCTCCGGGGAATTTGACGGGGCTTCCCCCTCCTCCGGGGCCTCCGCAGGGGCTCCCATATCCTCCGAGGAACTAGGCGGGGCTTCCCCCTCCTCCAGGGACTCCGCCGGGGCTTTCCTCTCCTCCGGGGAACTCAGGGGCTTTTCCCTCTTCCGCAGAACTCCGCGGGACTTCCCCCTCCTCCGGGGCATTCGCCGGGGCTTCCCCCTCCTCTGGGGAACTCGACGGGGCTTTTCCTTCTCCATGGCCTCCGCCAGGGCTTCCGCCAACTCCGGGGCCTCCGCCGGTGCACCCCCCTACTCCAAAGAACTCGGCGGTGCTTCCCCCTTCTCCAGGGACTCCGCCGGGGTTCCCCCTCCTCCAGGAAACTCGGCGGGGCTTCCCCCACCACCGGGGAACACGGCGGGGCTTCCCCCTCCTCCGGGGAACTCGGCGGGGCTTCCCCCTTCTCTAGGGACTCCGCCGGGGCTTCCCCCTCCTCTGGGAAACTCGGCGGGGCTTCCCCCTACTCCAGGGACACAGCCGGGGCTTCCCCCTCCTCCGAGGCCTCCGCCGGGGCGTCCTTTTCCTCCCGGGAACTCGGCGGGGCTTCCCACTCCTCCGGAAAACTCGGCGGAGCTTCCTTCTCCTCCAGTGACTCTGCCTGGGCTTCCCCGTCCTCCGGGGCCTCCGCCGGGGCCACCCCCTCCCCTGGAGAACTCGGCGGGGCTTCCCCCTCCCCCGAGGAACTCGGTGGGGCTTCCCACTCCTCCGGGGAACTCGTCGGGGCTTCTTCCTCCGCCAGGGAGCTTAGGGGCTTCCTCCTCCTCCAGGGACTCCGTCGGGGCTTCCCCCTCCTCCGGGGAACTCGGCAGGGCTTCCCACTTCTCCAGGGACTCCGCCGGGGCTTCCCCCTCCACTGGGAAGCTCGGCAGGCTTCCCCCTCCTCCAGGGACTCCGCCGGGGCTTCCCTCTCCTCCGGGGTCTCCGAAAGGGCTCCCCAATCCTCCGGGGAACTAAGCGGGGCTTTCCCCTCCTCCAGGGACTCCGCCGGGGCTTCCTCGCCTCCGGGGCCCCCGCCGGGGCTACCCCCTCCTCCGGGGAACTCAGAGGCTTCCCCCTCCTTCACAGAACCTGGCGGTGCATCCCCCTCCTCCGGGGAACTCGGCGGGGCTTCCCCCTCCGCCAGGGAATCCGCCGGGGCTTTCCCCTCCTCCAGGGACTCCGCCGGGGCTTCCTCGTCCTCCGGGGCCTACGCCGGGGCTACCCCCTCCTCCGGGGAACTCAGTTGCTTCCCCCTCCTTCACAGAACCTGTCGGTGCATCCCCCTCCACCGGGGAACTCGGCGGGGCCTTCCCCTCCTCCGGGGCATCCGCCGCTTCCCCCTCTTTCGGGGCCTCCGTCGGGGCTTCCACCTCCTCCGGAGAACTCGGCGGGGCTTCCCCCTCCCCCGAAGATATCGGCGGGTCTTCCCCCTCCCCCGAAGAACTCAGCGGGGCTTCCCTCTCCTCCGGGGAACTCGGCAGGGCTTCCCCCTCCGCCGGGGAGCTTAGGGGCTTCCCCCTCCTCCGGGGAGTTCGGCGTTGTTTCCCCCTCCTTAGGTGAACTCGGCGGGGCTTCCCCCTCCTCAGGGGCCCTCCGCTGGGGCTTCCCCCTTCTTGGAGGAACTCAGGGGCTTCCCCCTCCTCCGTGGCCTCCGACGGGGCTACCCCCTCTTCCGAGGAACTCGGCGGGGCTGCCCCCTTCTCCAGGGACTTAGCCGGGGTTTCCCCCTCCACCGGGGAACTAGGCGGGACTTCCGCCTCTTCCGAGGCCTCCGCCGGGGCTTCCCCCTCCTCCGAGGAACTCAAGGGCTTCCCCCTTCTCCAATGACTCCGCCAGGGCTTCCCCCTAGTCCGGGAATCTCGGCGGGGCATCATCCTCCGCCAGGGACTCCGCCAGGGCTTCCCCCTCTTCCAGGGAACTTGGCGGGGCTTCCCCCTTCTCCAGGGACTCCGCCGGGGCTTCCCCCTCCTCCGGGGAACTCGGCGGGGCTTCCTTATCCTCCGGGGCCTCCGCTGGGGATTTCCCCTCCTCCGGGAAACTCGGCGGGGTTTCCCCCACATTTGGGGAACTCGGCGAGGCTTCCCTCTCATCCGGGGCCGCCGCCTGGGCTTCCCCCTCCTCTGGGCCCTCCGCTTGGGCTTCCCCCTCCTCCGGGAAACTCGGCGGGGTTTCCCCCTCCTCCGGGGAACTCGGCGGGGCTTCCCCCTCCTCAGGGGCCTCCGCCTGGGCTTCCCCCTCCTCCGGGGCAAACGCCGGGGCTTCCCCCTCCTCCGGGGATATCAGGGGCATTTCCTTCCTCCAGGGACTCCGCCGGGGCTTCCCCCTCCTCCGGGGAACTAGGCGGGACTGCAGCCTACTCAGAGGCCTCCGCCGGGGCTTCCCCCTCCTCCGGGGAACTCAGCGGGGCTTCACCCTCCTCCAGGGACCCCGCCGGGGCTTCCCCCTCCACCAGGGAACTAGGCGGGACTTCCGCCTCCTCCGAGGAACTCAGGGGCTTCCCCCTTCTCCAGGGACTCCGCCGGGGCTTCCCCTTTCCTCCGGGGAACAAGCCGGGGCTTCCCCCTACTCCGAGGAACTCTGGGGCTTCTTCCTTCTCCAGGGACTACACCGGGGCTCGCCCCTCCTCCGGGGAATTCGGCGGGGCTTCCCCCTCCTCCAAAGAACTCAGGGGCTTTTCCTCCTCCAGGAACACCGCCGGGGTTTCCCTCTCCTCTGGGGAACTAGGCGGGACTTCCGCCTCCTCCGAGGAACTCAAGGGCATTCCCCTTCTTCAGGGACTCCGCCGGGGCTTCCCCCTCCTCCGGGAAACTCGGCGGGGTTTCCCCCTTCTCCGGGGAACTCGGCGGGGCTTCCCCCTCCACCGGGGCTTCCGCCTGGGCTTCCCCCTCCTCCGGGGCAACCACCGGGGCTTCCCCCTCCTCCGGGAAACTCAGGGGCTTTTCCCTTCTCCAGGGACTCCGCCGGGGCTTCCCCCTCCACCAGGGAACTAGGCGGGACTTCCGCCTCCTCCGAGGCCTCCGCCGGGGCTTCCCCCTCCTCCGAGGAACTCAGGGGCTTCCCCCTTCTCCAGGGACTCCGCCGGGGCTTCCCCTTTCCTCCGGGGAACAAGGCGGGACTTCCGCCTACTCCGAGACCTCCGCCGGGGCTTCCCCCTACTCCGAGGAACTCTGGGGCTTCTTCCTTCTCCAGGGACTACACCGGGGCTCGCCCCTCCTCCGGGGAATTCGGCGGGGCTTCCCCCTCCTCCAAAGAACTCAGGGGCTTTTCCTCCTCCAGGAACACCGCCGGGGTTTCCCTCTCCTCTGGGGAACTAGGCGGGACTTCCGCCTCCTCCGAGACACTCAAGGGCATTCCCCTTCTTCAGGGACTCCGCCGGGGCTTCCCCCTCCTCCGGGGAACTCAGCGGGGCTTCACCCTCCTCCAGGGACCCCGCCGGGGCTTCCCCCTCCACCAGGGAACTAGGCGGGACTTCCGCCTCCTCCGAGGAACTCAGGGGCTTCCCCCTTCTCCAGGGACTCCGCCGGGGCTTCCCCTTTCCTCCGGGGAACAAGGCGGGACTTCCGCCTACTCCGAGACCTCCGCCGGGGCTTCCCCCTACTCCGAGGAACTCTGGGGCTTCTTCCTTCTCCAGGGACTACACCGGGGCTCGCCCCTCCTCCGGGGAATTCGGCGGGGCTTCCCCCTCCTCCAAAGAACTCAGGGGCTTTTCCTCCTCCAGGAACACCGCCGGGGTTTCCCTCTCCTCTGGGGAACTAGGCGGGACTTCCGCCTCCTCCGAGGAACTCAAGGGCATTCCCCTTCTTCAGGGACTCCCCGGGGCTTCCCCCTCCTCCGGGAAACTCGGCGGGTTTTCCCCCTTCTCCGGGGAACTCGGCGGGGCTTCCCCCTCCACCGGGGCTTCCGCCTGGGCTTCCCCCTCCTCCGGGGCAACCACCGGGGCTTCCCCCTCCTCCGGGAAACTCAGGGGCTTTTCCCTTCTCCAGGGACTCCGCCGGGGCTTCCCCCTCCTCCGGGGAACTAGGCGGGACTGCAGCCTACTCAGAGGCCTCCGCCGGGGCTTCCTCCTCCTCCGGGGAACTCGGCGGGTCTCCCTCCCACGGGGCCTCCGCCGGGGCATCCCCCTCATTCGGAGCCACCGCCGGGGCTTCCCCCTCCTCCGGGGAACTCGGCGGGGATTTCCCCACCCCCGGGGCCTCCGCCGGGGCTTCCCCCTCATTTGGAGCCACCGCCGGGGCTTCCCCCTCCTCCGGGGAACTCGGCGGGGATTTCCCCTCCTCCGGAGCCTCCGCCGGGGCTTCCCCCTCCTCCGGAGAACACAGGGGCTTCACCCTCCTCCAGGGACACCGCCGGGGCTTTCCCCTCCTCCGGGGAACTCGGCGGGGCTTACCCCTCCTCCGGGGAACTCAGGGGCTTCCCCCTCCTCCGGGGAACTATGCGGGACTTCTGCCTCCTCCGAGGCCTCCGCCGGGGCTTCCCCCTCCTCCGAGGCCTCCGCCGGGGCTTCCCCCTCCTCCAAAGAACTCAGGGGCTCCCCCCTCCTCCAGGGACTCCGCCGGGGCTTCCCCCTCCTCCGGGGAACTTGGCGGAACTTCCGCCTACTCCGAAGCCTCCGCCGGGGCTTCCCCCTCCTCCGAGGAACTCGGGGGCTTTCCCCTTCTCCAGGGACTCCACTGGGGCTTCCCCCTCCATCGGGGAACTCGGCAGGTCTTCCCCCTTCGCCAGGGACGCCGCCGGGGGTTCCCCCACCAACAGGGACTCCGCCGAGGCTTCCCCCTCCTCCGCGGAATTCGGCGGGGCTTCCCCCTCCTCCGGGGAACTCAGGGGCTTTTCCTCCTCTAGGAACACCTTTGGGGTTTCCCCCCTTCTCCGGGGAACTAGGCGGAACTTCCGCCTCCTCCGAGGCCTCCGCCGGGGCTTCCCCCTCCTCCGAGGAACTCAGGGGCTTCCCCCTTCTCCAGGGACTCCGCCGGGGCTTCCCCATCCTCCGGGGAACTCGGCGGGGCTTCCTCCTCCGCCAGGGACTCCGCCGGGGCTTCTCCCTCCTCCGGGGAACTCGGCGGGGCTTTCTTATCCTCCAGGGCCTCCGCTGGGGCTTCCCCCTCCTCCGGGAAACTCGGCGGTGCTTCCTCCTCCGCCAGGGACTCCGCCGGGGCTTCCCCCTCCTCCGGGGAACTCGGCGGGTCACCCTCCTCCGGGGCCTCCGCCGGGGCTTCCCCCTCATTCGGAGCCACCGCCGGGGCTTCCCCCTCCTCAGGGGAATTCGGCGGGGCTTCCCCCTCCTCCGGGGCCTTCGTCAAAGCTTCCCCCTCCTTCAGATAACTAAGGGGCTTCACCCTTCGCCAGGGACTCCGCCGGGGCTTCCCCTCTCCTCCGGGGAACTAGGCGGGACTTCCGCCTCCTCCGAGGCCTCCGCCGGAACTTCCCCCTCCACCGAGGAACTCAGGGGCTTCCCCCTTCTCCAGGTACTCCGCCGGGGCTTCCCCCTCATCCGGGGAACTCGGCGGGGCTTCCTCCTCCGCCGGGGACTCCGCCGGGGCTTCCCCCTCCTCCGAGGAACTCGGCGGGGCTTCCTTATCCTCCGGGGCCTCCGCTGGGGTTTCCCCCTCCTCCGGGGAACTCGGCGGGGCTTCCCCCTTCTCCGGGGCCGCCGTCTGGGCTTCCCCCTTCTCCGGGGCAACCGCCGGGGCTTTCCTCTCCTCCGGGGAACATGGCAGGGCTTCCCCCTACTCCGGGGAACTCGGCGGGGCTTCCCCTGCCGCCAGGGACTCCGCGGGGGCTTTCCCCTCCTCAAGGGACACCGCCGGGGCTTCCCCCTCCTCCGGGGAACTCGGCGGGGCTTCCCCCTCCGCCAGGGACTTCGCCGGGGCTTCCCCCTCCTCCGGGGAACTCGGTGGGGCTTCCTTATCCTCTGGGGCCTCCGTAGGTGCTTCCCCCTCCTCCGGGAAACTCAGCGGGGTTTCCCGCTTCTCCGGGGAACTTGGCTGGGCTTCCCCCTCCACCGGGGCCTCCGCCTGGGCTTCCCCCTCCTCCGGGGCAACCGCCGGGGCTTCCCCCTCCTCCAGGGACTCCGCCGGGGCTTCCCCCTCCTCCGGGGAACTAGGCGGGACTGCAGCCTACTCAGAGGCCTCCGCCGGGGCTTCCCCCTCATTCGGAGCCACCGCCGGGGCTTCCCCCTCCTCCGGGGATCTCAGCGGGGATTTCCCCTCCTCCGGAGCCTCCGCCGGGGCTTCCCCCTCCTCCGGAGAACACAGAATCTTCACCCTCCTCAAGGGACTCCGCCGGGGCTTCCTCCTCCTCCAGGGACACCGCCGGGGCTTTCCCCTCCTCCGGGGAACACGGCGGGGCTTACCCCTCCTCCGGGGAACTCAGGGGCTTCCCCCTCCACCGGGGAACTATGCGGGACTTCTGCCTCCACCGAGGCCTCCGCCGGGGCTTCCCCCTCCTCCAAGGAACTCAGGGGCTTCCCCCTCCTCCAGGGACTCCGCCGGGGCTTTCCACTCCTCCGGGGAACTTGGCGGGACTTCCGCCTACTCCGAGGCCTCCGCCGGGGCTTCCCCCTCCTCCGAGGAACTCGGGGGCTTTCCCCTTCTCCAGGGGCTCCACTGGGGCTTCCCCTTCCTCCGGGGAACTCGGCAGGTCTTCCCCCTTCGCCAGGGACGCCGCCGGGGGTTCCCCCAACAACAGGGACTCCGCCGGGGCTTACCCCTCCTCCGGGGAATTCGGCGGGGCTTCCCCCTCCTCCGGGGAACTCAGGGGCTTTTCCTCCACTAGGAACACCGTCGGGGTTTCCCCCCTCCTCCGGGGAACTAGGCGGAACTTCCGCTTCCTCCAAGGCCTCCGCCGGGGCTTCCCCGTCCTCCGAGGAACTCAGGGGCTTCCCCCTTCTCCAGGGACTCCGCCGGGGCTTCCCCCTCCTCCGGGGAACTCGGCGGTGCTTCCTCCTCCGCCAGGGACTCCGCCGGGGCTTCCCCCTCCTCCGGGGAACTACGCGGGACTGCAGCCTACTCAGAGGCCTCCGCCGGGGCTTCCCCCTCCTCCGGGGAACTCGGCGGGTCACCCTCCTCCGGGGCCTCCGCCGGGGCTTCCCCCTCATTCGGAGCCACCGCCGGGGCTTCCCCCTCCTCAGGGGAACTCGGCGGGGCTTCCCCCTCCTCCGGGGCCTTCGTCAAAGCTCCCCCCACCTTCAGATAACTAAGGGGCTTCACCCTTCGCCAGGGACTCCGCCGGGGCTTCCCCTCTCCTCCGGGGAACTAGGCGGGACTTCCGCCTCCTCCGAGGCCTCCGTCGGAACTTCCCCCTCCTCCGAGGAACTCAGGGGCTTCCCCCTTCTCAAGGTACTCCCTTCTCCAGGTGCTTCCCCCTCCTCCGGGGACACCGCCGGGACTTCCCCCTCCACCGGGGAACTAGGCGGCACTTCCGCCTACTCCGATGCCTCCGCCGGGGCTTCCCACTCCACCGAGGAACCCAGTGGCTTCCCCCTTCTCCAGGTAATCCCCGCCGGGGCTTTCCCCTCCTCCGGGGAACTCGGCGGGGCTTCCTCCTCTTCCAGGGACTCCGCAGGGGCTTCCCCCTCCTCCGGGGAACTCGGCAGGGCTTCCTTATCCTCCGGGGCCTCCGCTGGGGTTTCCCCCTCCACCGGGAAACATGGCAGGGCTTCCCCCTTCACCAGGTACTCCGCCGGGGCTTCCCCCTACTCCGGGGAACTCGGCGGGGCATCCCCTGCCGCCAGGGACTCCGCGGGGGCTTCCCCCTCCTCCAGGGACACCGCCGGGGCTTCCCCCTCCTCCGGGGAACTCGGCGGGATTTACCCCTTCACCGGGGAACTCATGGGCTTCACCCTCCTCCAGGGACTCCGCCGGGGCTTCCCCCTCCTCCGGGGAACTAGGCAGGACTTCCGCCTCCTCCGAGGCCTCCGCCGGGCCTTTCCTCTCCTCCAGGGACTCCGCCTGGGATTCCCCCTCCACCGGGGAACTAGGCGGGACTTCCGCCTACTCCGAGGCCTCCGCCGGGGCTTCCCCCTCCTCCGAGGAATTCAGGGGCTTCCCCCTTCTCCAGGTACTCTGCCGGAGCTTCCCCCTTCTCCGGGGAACTAGGCGGGTCTTCTACCTCCGCCAGGGACTCCGCCGGGGCTTCCCAATCCTCCAGAGACTCCGCCGGAGCTTCCCCATCCTTCGGGGAATTCGGCGGGGATTCCCCCTCCTCCGGGGAACTGAGAGGCTTCCCCCTCCTCCAGGAACTCCGCCAGGGTTTCCCCCTCCACCGGGCAACAAGGCGGGACTTCCGCCTCTTCCGAGGCCTCCGCCGGGGCTTCCCCCTCCTAAGAGGAACATAGGGGCTTCCCCCTTCTCCAAGGACTCCGCCGGGGCTTCCCCCTTGTCCGGGAAACTCGGCTGGGCTTCCCCCGCCGCCAGGGATTCCGCGGGGGCTTCCCCCTCCTCCAGGGACACCGCCAGGGCTTTCCCCTCCTCCGGGGAACTCGGCGGGCTTACCCCTCCTCCGGGGAACTCGGGGGCTTCCCCCTTCTCCAGGGACTCCACCGGGGCTTCCCCCTCCTCCGGGGAACTCGGTAGGTCTTCCCTTTTCGCCAGGGACTCTGCCGGGGATTCCCCCTCCAACAGGGACTCCGCTGGGGCTTCCCCCTCCTCCGGGGAATTCGGCGAGGCTTCCCCCTCCTCCGGGGAACTCAGGGGCTTTTCCTCCTCTAGGAACACCGCCGGGGTTTCCCCCTTCTCCGGGGAACTAGGCGGGACTTCCGCCTCCTCCGAGGCCTCAGCCGGGGCTTCCCCCTCCTCCGAGGAACTCAGGGGCTTCCCCCTTCTCCAGGGACTCCGCCGGGGCTACCCCCTCCTCCGGGGAACTTGGCGGGTTTCCCTCTCCTCCGGGGCCGCTGCCAGGGCTTCCCCCTCCTTCGGGGCAACCGCCGGGGCTTCCCTCTCCTCCAGGTAACTCGGCAGGGCTTCCCCCTTCTCCAGGTACTCCACCGGGGCTTCCCACTACTCCGGGGAACTCGGCGGGGCTTCCCCCGCCGCCAGGGACTCCGCGGGGGCATCCCCCTCCTCCAGGGACACCGCCGGGGCTTCCCCATCCTTCGGGGAATTCGGCGGGGCTTCCCCCTCCTCCGGGGAACTGAGAGGTTTCCCCTTCCGCCAGGAACTCCGCCAGGGTTTCCCCCTCCACCGGGGAACAAGGCGGGATCTCAGTCTCCCCCGAGGCCTCCGCCGGGGCTTCCCCCTTCTTCGAGGAACTCAGGGGCTTCCCCCTCCTCCGGGGAACCCGGCGGGGCTTCCCCGTCCTCCGTGGCCTCCGCCGGGGCTACCCCCTCTTCCGAGGAACTCGGCGGGGCTTCCCCCTCTTCCAGGGAACTCGGCGGGGCTTAACCCTTCTCCAGGGACTCCGCCGGGGTTTCCCCCTCCACCGGGGAACTAGGCGGGACTTCCGCCTCTTCCGAGGCCTTCGCCGGGGCTTCCCCCTCCTCCGAGGAACTCAGGGGCTTCCCCCTTCTCCAAGGTCTCCGCCGGGGCTTCCCCCTAGTCCGGGAAACTCAGCGGGGCTTTCGCCTCCGCCAGGGACTCCGCCAGGGCTTCCCCCTCCTCCAGGGACACCGCCGTGCCTTCCCCCACCTCCGGGGAACTCGGCGGGGCTTCCCCCTCCTCCGGAAAACTCGGAGGGGCTTTCCCCTCCTCAGGGGCCTCCTCCGGGGCTTCCCTTTCGTCCGGGGCCTCCGCCGGGGCTTCCCCATCCTCCGGGGAACTCGGCGGGGCTTCCTCCTCCTCCATAAACTCCGCCGGGGCTTCCCCCTCTTTCGGGGAACTCGTCGGGGCTTCCCCCTCCTCCGGGAAACTCGGCGTGGCGTCCCTCTCCTCCAGGGACTCCGCCAGCGCTTCCCACTTCTCCGGGGCCTACGCCGTGGCCTGCCCCTCCCCCGGGGAACTCGGCGGAACTTCACACTCCTCCGGGGCCTCCACCGGGGCTGCCCGCTACACTGGGGCATCCGCCGGGGCTTCCCCCTCCTCCGGGGAACTCGGCGGGGCTTCCCCCTCCTCTAGGGACTCCGCCGGGGCTTCCCACTCCTCCGGGGCATCCCCTTCTCCGGGAAACTCGGTGGGGCTTCCCCCTCTTCCGGGGAATTCGGCAAGGCTTCCCCCTCCTGCGGGGCCTCCGCCGTGGCTTTTCGCATTCGCCGGGGCCCCGGATCCTCTGCCGGGGCTTCTCCCTCCTCCGGGTCCTCCGCCGGGGCGTCCCACTCCTCCGGGGCCACCCCTCCTCCGTGAAACTCAGTTGGGCTTCCCCCTCTTCCAGGAAATTCGGCGGGGCTTCCCCCTCCTCCGGGGAATTTGGCGGGGCTTCCCCCTCCACCAGAAACTCCGCCGGGGCTTCCCCCGCCTGCGGGGCCTTCGCCGGGGCTTTTCCCTATACCGGAGCATCCGCCGAGGCTTCCCCCTTGTCCGGGGAACTCGGCGGGGCTTTCTTCTTCTCGGCGGAACTCAGCGGGGCATCCTCCTCCCCCAGGGACTCCGCCGGGGCTTTCCCCTCCTCTGGAGCATCCGCCGGGGCTTCCCCCTTCTCCGGGTCCTCTGCTTGGGCTTCCCACTCCTCCGGGGCCTCCGCCAGGGCTTCCCACTCCTCCGTGGCCTCCGTCAGGGCTTCCCCCTCCTCCAGAGACTCCGCCGGGGCTTCTCCCTCCTCTGGGGCCTCCGCCGGGGCTTTCCCTCCTCCGGGGCCTCCGCCGGGGATTCCCCCTCCACCGGAAAACTCGGTGGGGCTTCCTACTCCTCCGGGGAACTCAGGGGCTTCCTTCTCCTCCGGGAGAGTCGGCGGGGCATCCCCCTCCTCCGGGGCCTCCGCCGGGGCTTTCCCCTCCTCCGGGGAACACGGCGGGGCTTAACCCTCCGCCGGGGAACTCAGGGGCTTCCCCCTCCTCCGGTGAACTATGCGGGACTTCTGCCTCCACCGAGGCCTCCGCCGGGGCTTCCCCCTCCACCGAGGAACTCAGGGGCTTCCCCCTCCTCCAGGGACTCCGCCGGGGCTTCCCCCTCCTCCGGGGAACTTGGCGGGACTTCCGCCTACTCCGAGGCCTCCGCCGGGGCTTACCCCTCCTCCGAGGAACTCGGGGGCTTTCCCCTTCTCCAGGGACTCCACTGGGGCTTCCCCTTCCTCCGGGGAACTCGGCAGGTCTTCCCCCTTCGCCAGGGACGCCGCCGGGGGTTCCCCCACCAACAGGGACTCCCCTGGGGCTTCCCCCTCCTCCGGGGAATTCGGCGGGGCTTCCCCCTCCTCCGGGGAACTCAGGGGCTTTTCCTCCTCTAGGAACACCGCCGGGGTTTCCCCTTCCTCCGGGGAGCTAGGCGGGACTTCCGCCTCCTCCGAGGTTACCGCCGGGGCTTCCCCCTCCACCGAGGAACTCAGGGGCTTCCCCCTTCTCCAGGTACTCCGCCGGGGCTTCACCCTCCTCCGGGGAATTTGGCGGGGCTTCCCCCTCCTCCGAGGAACTTAGGGGCTTCCCCCTCCTCCAGGGACTCCGCCGGGGTTTCCCTCTCCTCCGGGGAACTAGGCGGGACTTCCGCCTCCTCCGAGGCCTCCGCCGGGGTTTTCCCCTCCTCCGAGGAACTCAGGGGCTTCCCCCTTCTCCGGGGACACCGCCGGGACTTCCCCCTCCACCGGGGAACTAGGCGGCACTTCCGCCTACTCCGATGCCATCGCCGGGGTTTTCCCCTCCTCCGAGGAACTCAGGGGCTTCCCCCTTCTCCAGGGACTCCGCCGGGGCTTCCCCCTCCTACGGGGAACTCGGCGGGTCACCCTCCTCCGGAACCTCCGCCGGGGCTTCCCCCTCCTGAAGGCTTAGGGGCTTCCCCCTCCTCCGGGAAACTCGGCGGGGCTTCCCCCTCTTCCGGGGAACTCGGCGGGGCTTCCCTCTTCTCCAGGGACTCCGCCGGGGCTTCCCCCTCCTCCATGGTTTTTGGCGGGGCTTCCCCCTCCTCCAGGGACGCCGGTGGGGCTTCCCCCTTCTCTGAAGCTTCCGCCGGGGCTTTCCCCTCCTCCTAGGAACTCTGCGGGGCTTCCCCCTTCTCCGGGGCCTCCGCCGGGGCTTCCCACCTCCTCCGGGGCCTCCGCCGAGGCTTCCTTCTCCTCCGGGGAACTCGGCGGGGCTTTCCCCTCCTCTGGGGAATTTAGAAGCTTTCCCCCTCCTCCGAAGAACTCGGCGGGGCTTCCCCCTCCTCTGGGCAACTTGTCGGGGCTTCCCCTTCCTCCGGGGAACTCGGCGGGGCTTCCACCTCCTCCAGGGACTCCGCCAGGGCTTCCCCCTCCCCCAAAGAACTCGGCGGGGCTTCCCCCTGCTCCGGGGAATTCGGCGGGGCTTTCACCTTCTCCGGGGCCTCCGCCGGGGCTTTCCCCATCTCCGTGGCCTCCGCCGGGGCTTCCCCCTCCTCTGGGGAACTCAGCGGGGCATCCCCCTCCTCTGTGAAATTCGGTGGGGCATTTTAATATTATGTACACAAATTAGCCTCCCAAAAGTGTTGTCCATTCCGGGATTAAAACCCGGGTCCCCAACTTTCGCGGCTGGAGCTCTAACCGCTGAGCTAAATGGCCATTAAATTTGGGAGAAGTAATTTGCACACAGGGTGAGAATTGAATGTCCCCAAGGGGGTATGGTCCAAAGTCTACGAATACTCATTGTGGCTCGGGTACCGCGTGATGCTATACTGCAACCACATTTTACATTCAACCTCGAGTAACTATAAATTAACGTTGGATGCGATGAATTCTCTTTTAATCTTATTTAAATTACGAAAGCTCGTAATTGGCTATTCTTTTTATTATTATATACACAAATTAGACTCCCAAAAGTGTTGTCCATTCGGGGATTTGAACCCTCCATCTTCCTCCTCCGGGAAACTCAGCGGGGCTTCCCCCTCCTCCGGAAAACTCGTTGGATCTTCCCCCTCCTCCGGGGAACTCAGCGGGGCTTCCCCCTTATCGAGGGACACCGCCGGGGCTTTCCCCTCCTCCGGGAACTCGGCGGGGCTTACCCCTCCTCCGGGGAACTCAGGGGCTTCCCCCTCCTCCGGGGAACTATGCGGGACTTCTGCCTCCTCCGAGGCCTCCGCCGGGGCTTCCTACTCCTCCGGGGCCTCCGCCGGTGCTTCACCCACCTCCAGGGACTCCGCCGGGGCTTCCCTCTACCCCGGGAAATTAGGCGGGGCTTCCCCATCATCCGGGGATTTTTGCGGGGCTTCCCCCTCCTCCGGGGAATTCGGCGGGTCTTCCCTTTCTTCCGGGGCCTCCGCCGGGGCTTCTTCCATCTCCGGGGACTTCGCCGGGGCTTCATCCTACTCCGGGGAACTCGGCGGGGAATCTCCCTCCTCCGGGAACCTCGGCGGGGCTTCCCACTCCGCCGGAGAACTCAGAAGCTTTCCCCTCCTCCGGGGAACTCGGCGGGGCTTCCCCCTCCTCCGGGAAACTCGGCGGGGCTTCCCCCTCCTCCAGGGACTCCGCCGGGGCTTCCCAATCCTCCGATGAATTCGGTGGGGCTTCCCACTCCTCCGGGGCCTCAGCCGGGGCTGCCCCCTCCTCCGGAGCATCCGCCGGGGCTTCCCCCTCCTCCGGAGAACTCGGCGGGGCTTCCCCCTCCTCTGGGAAACTCGGTGAGGCTTACCCCTCCTCCGAGGCCTCCGCCGGGGTTTCCTTCTCCTCCAGGGACTCCCTTGGGGCTTCCCCCTCCTCCGGGGAACTCAGGGGCTTCCTCCTCCTCCGGGGAACTTTGCGGGGCTTCCCCCTCCTCCGGGGCCTTCGCCAGGGCTTCTCTCTCCCCCGGGAAACTAGGCGGGGCCTCCCCCTCCACCGGGGCATCTACTGGGGCTTCCCCCTCCTCCAGGGAACTCAGAAGCTTCCCCCTCCTCCGGAGAACTCGGCGGGGCTTCCCCCACCTCTGGGAAAATCGGCGGGGCTTACCCCTCCTCCGGAGCCTTCGCCGGGGCTTCCCCCCTCCGCCGAGGCTTCTTTCTCCTCCGGGGAACTCGGCGGGGCTTTCCCCACCTCCGGGGAATTAAGAAGCTTTCCCCCTCCTCCGAAGAACTCGGCGGGGCTTCCCCCTCCTCTGGGCAGTTTGTCGGGGCTTCCCCATCCGCCGGGGAACTCGGCGGGGCTTCCACCTCCTCCAGGGACTCCGCCGGGGCTTCCCCCTCCCCCAAAGAACTCGGTGGGGCTTTCCCCTTCTCCGGGGCCTCCGCCGGGGCTTCCCCCATCTCCGTGGCCTCCGCCGTGGCTTCCCCCTCCTCTGGGGAATTCAGCGGGGCATCCTTTCCTCTGGGAAACTCGGTGGGGCATTTTAATATTATGTACACAAATTAGCCTCCCAAAAGTGTTGTCCATTCCGGGATTTGAACCCGGGTCCCCAACTTTCGCGGCTGGAGCTCTAACCGCTGAGCTAAATGGCCATTAAATTTGGGAAAAGTAATTTGCACACAGGGTGAGAATTGAATGTCCCTAGGGGGGTATGGTCCAGAGTCTACGAATACGCATAGTGGCTCGGGTACCGCGTGATGCTATACTGCAACCACATTTTACATTCAACCTCGAGTAACTATAAATTAACGTTGGATGCGATGAATTCTCTTTTAATCCTATTTAAATTACGAAAGCTCGTAATTGGCTATTCTTTTTTTATTATATACACAAATTAGCCTCCCAAAAGTGTTGTCCATTCGGGGATTTGAACCCTCCATCTTCCTCCTCCGGGAAACTCAGCGGGGCTTCCCCCTCCTCCAGGAAACTCGGCGGGGCTTCCCCCTTCACCGGGGCATCCGCCGGGGAATTCCCCTTCTCCGAAAAACTCGGCGGGGCTTCCTACTCCTCCGGGGCCTCCGCCGGGGCTTCCCCTTCTCCGAAAAACTCGGCGGGGCTTCCTTCTCCTCCGGGGCCTCCGCCGGGGCTTCCCCCTCCTCCTGGGAACTCGGCGGGGCTTCCCCCTCCGCCAGGGACTCCGTCGGGGCTACCCCCTCCCCCGGGGAACTCGGTGGGGCTTCCCCATTCTCCGGGGCCTCCGCCTGGGCTTCCCCCTCCTCCGGGGCATCCGCTGGGGCTTCTCCCTCCACCGGAGCCTCCGCCGGGGCTTCCCCCTTCTCCAGGGACTCTGCCGGGGCTTCCCCCTCCTCCTGGTACCTAGACGGGGCTTCCGCCTCTTTCGAGGCCTCCGCCGTGGATAACCACTCCTCCAGGGACTCTACCGGGGCTTTCCCCTCCTCCGGGAAACTCGTTGGATCTTCCCCCTCCTCCGGGGAACTCAGCGGGGCTTCCCCCTTCTCGAGGGACTCCGCCGGGGCTTCTTCCTCCTCCGGGGAACTCGGCGAGGCTTCCACCTCCTCCGGGGGACTAGGCGGAGCTTCCACCTCCACCGGAGCCTCCGCCGGGGCTTCCCCCTCCTGCGGGAAACTCGGCAAGGTTTCCCCCTCCACCGGGGAATTTGGAGGGGCTTTCCCCTCCACCAGGGACTCCGCCGAGGCTTTCCCTCCTCCGAGGCCTTCACCGGGGCTTCCCTCTCCTCCGTGAAACTTGGCGGGGCTTCCCCCTCTTCCAGGGCCTCCACCGGGGCTTCCCCCTCCTCCGGGGAATTCGGCGGGGCTTCCCCCTTCTCCAGGGTTTCGGCGGGTCTTCCCCCTCCTCCGGGGCCTCCGCCGGGGCTTCCCCCATCTCCGTAATCTTCGCCGGGGCTTCCCCTTCCTCCGGGGGACTCGGTGGGGCTTCCCCCTTCACCGGGGAACTCAGAAGCTTCCCCCACCTCCGGGGAACTCGGCGGGGCTTCCCTCTCCTCCGGGAAACTCGGCGGGGCTTCCCCCTCCTCCAGGGACACAGCCAGGGCTTCCCCCTCCGGCGGGGAATTCGGTGAGCTTCCCACTCCTCCGGGGAACTCCGAAGCTTCCCCCTACTCCGGAGAACTCGGTGGGGCTTCCCCCTCCTTTGGGAAACTCGGCGGGGCTTACCCCTACTCCGGGGCCTCCGCCGGGGCTTCCCCCCTCCGCCAGTGACTCCGGCAGGGCTTCCCCGTCCTCCAGGAACTCCGCCGGGGCTTTCCTCCTCCGGGGAACTAGGCGGGGCTTCCCCCTCCTCCGAGGCCCTCGCCGGGGCTTTCCTCTCCTCCAGGGACTCCGCCGGGGCTTTCCCTCCTCCTGGGAACTAGGCGGGGCTTCCACCTCCTCCGGGGAACTAGGCGGAGCTTCCACCTCCTCCGAGGCCTTCACCGGGGCTTCCCTCTCCTCCGGGAAACACGGCAGGGCTTCCCCCCCCTTTGGGGCCTCCGCCGGGGCTTCCCCCTCTTCCGGGGCCTCCGCCGGGGCTTCTCTCTCCTCCGGGAAATTCGGTGGGGCTTCCCCTCCTCCGGGGCCTCCGCCGGGCCTTCCCCCTCCTCCGGGGAACTCGGCGGGGCATCTTCCTCCTCCAGGAAACTCGGCGCGGCTTCCCCTTCCTCCGGGGAACTCTGAAGCTTCCCCCTTCTCCGGGGAACTTGGTGGGGCTTCCCCCTCCTCCGGGTATCCGCTGGGGCTTCCCCCCCCAGCGGAGCCTCAACCGATGCTTTCCTCTACTCCAGGGACTCCGCCTGGGCTTCCCCCTCTTCGGGGAAACTCGGCGGGGCTTCCCCCTCCTCAGGGGCCTCCGCCGGGGCTTCCCCCTCCTCCGGGAAATTCGGCGGGGCTGCCCCCTCCACAAGGGACTACGCCAGGGCTTCCCCCTCCTCCGGGGCCTCCGCCGGGGCTTCCCCCTCCTCTGGGAAACTCGCAAGGGCATCCCCCACCTCCGGGAAACTCGGCGGGGCTTCCCCATTCTCCGAGCTCTCCGCCGGCTCTTCCCCCTCCTCCGGGGCATCCACTGGGCCCTCCTCCGGGGCCTCCGCCGGGGTTTCCCCAACCTCCATGGACTCCGCCAGGGCTTCCTACTCCTCCGGGGCCTCCGCCGGGGCTTCACCCACCTCCAAAGACCCAGCCGGGGCTTCCCCCTCCCCCGGGGAACTCGGTGGGGCTTCTCTCTCCACCGGAGATTCCGCCGGGGCTACCCCCTCCTCCGGGGAACTCGGCGGGGCTTCCCTCTTCTCCGGGGCCTCCGCCGGGGCTTCCCCCTCCTCCGGAGCCTCCGCCGGGGCTTCCCCTACCTCCAGGAACTCCGCCGGGATTTCCATCTTCTCCGGTGCCTCCGCCGGGTATTTCCCCCATCTCCAACGACTCCGCCGGGGCTTCCCTCTCCCCCGGGGATTTTGGTGTGGCTTCTTTCTCCTCTGGGGACTCCGCCGGGGCTTCCCCCTTCGCCTGGGCCTCCGCCGAGGCTTCCACCTCCTCCGGGGAACTCGGCGGGGCATCCCCCTCCACCGGGAAACTCGGCGGTGCTTCCCCCTCCACCGGGAAACTCGGCGGGGATTCCCCCTTCTCCGGGGCCTCCACCGGGGCTTTCTACTCCTCCGGGGCCTCCGCCGGGGCTTCCCCCTCCTCCAGGGACTCCGCCGGGGCTTTCCCTCCTCCGGGGAATACGGTGGGTCTTACCAATCCTCCGGGACATCCGCTGGGACTTCCTCCTCCACCGGAGCCTCCGCCATGGCTTCCCCCTCCTCCGGGGCCTCCACCGGGGCTTCCTACTCCTCCGGGGCCTCCGCCTGGGCTTCCCCCTCCTCCGGGGAACTAGGCGGGGCTTCCCCCTCCTCCGGGGCCTCCGCCGGGGCTTCCCCATCTTCCGGGGCCTCCGCCGGGCCTTCTTCCTTTTTCGGTGAACTCAGCGGGGCACCCCCCTCCTCCGGAAAACTCGGCGGGGCTTCCTCCTCCTCCGGGGAATTTAGAAGCTTCCCCCTCCTCCGGGAAAATCGGTAGGGCTTCTCCCACCTCCGGGGCATCCGCTGGGGCTTCCCCCCCCCCAGGGGAGCCTCCACCGGGGCTTCCCTTATCTCCAGGGGCTCCGCCTGGGCTTCCCTCTTCTCCGGGAAACTCGGCGGGGCTTCCCTCTTCTCTGGGACCTCCGCCGGGGCTTCCCCCTCCTCCCGGGACTCCGACCGGGCTTCCACCTCCTCCGGGGCCTCCGCCGGGGCTTCCCTCTTCTCCAAGAACTCCGCCAGGGCTTCACCCTCCTCCGGGGCCTCCGCGGGTCTTCCCCTCCTCCAGGGACTCCACAGGGGCTTTCCTCGGGAAACTCAGAAGCTTACCCCTCCTCCGAATAACTCGGCGGGGCTTCCCCCTCCCCAGGGGAACTCGGTGGGGCTTCCTCCTTCTCCAGGGACTCCGCCGGGGCTTCCCCCTCCCCCGGGGAACTCCGCGGGGTTTCCCCCTCTTCCAGGGAACTCGGCGGGGCTTCCCGATCCTCCGGGGCCTCCGCCGGGGTTTCCCCTTCTCGGGGGCCACCGCCGGTGCTACCCCTTTCCACCAGGGAATTCGCCGGGGCTTTCACCTCCCCAGGGGAACTCTGCGGGGCTTCCCCCTCTTCCGGGGCCTCCGCCGGGGCTTACCCCTCCTTCAGGGAACTCGGCGGGGCTTCCCCCTTCTCCAGGGATTCCGCCGGGGCTTTTCCTCTTTCGGGGAACTCAGAAGCTTCCCCCTCCTCCGAAGAACTCGGCGAGGCTTCCCCCTCCTCTGGGCAACTCGGCGGGGCTTTCCCATCCTCCGGGGAATTCGGCGGGGCTTCCCCCTCCTCCAGGGACTCCGCCAGGGCTTCCCCTCCTCCGGGGCCTCCGCCGAGGCTGCCCTCTCCTCTGGGAAACTCGGAAGGCAACTCCCTACTTCGGGAAACTCGGCGGGGCTTCCCCCTCCACCGGGGCATCCCCAAGGGCTTCCCCCTCCTCCGGGGAACTAATCGGGGCTACTCCCTCCTCCAGGGCCTCCGCAGGGGAATCCCCCCCCCCTCCGGAAAACTCTGCGGGCCTTCCTACTCCTCCGGGGCCTCCGCCGGGGCTTCCCCTCCTCCAGGGACACCGACGGGGCTTTCCCCTACTCCGGGGAACACAGAAGCTTCCCTCTTCTCCGAAAAACTCGGCGGGGCTTCCCCCTCCACTGGGCAACTCGGCGGGGCTTTCCCATCCTCCGCGGAACTCAGCGGGGCTTCCCCCTCCCCCGGGGCCTCCGCCGGGGCTTCCCCCTCTTTCGGGGACATCGGCGGGGCTTCCCCCTCCTCCGCGGAACTCAGCGGGGCTTCCCCCTCCTCCGGGGCCTCCGCCGGGGCTTCCCCCTCCTCCGGGGAAAACAGCGGGTCTTCCTCCACCTGCGGGGTCTCCGCCGGGGCTTCCCCCTCCTTCGGGGATCTCAGGGGCTTCCCCCTCCACCGGGGAACTCGGCGGGGCTTCCCCTCCTCCGGGGAATTTGGCGGGGCTAACCCCTCCTCCAGGGACTCCGCCGGGGCTTCTTTCTTCTCCGGGGCCTCCGCCGGGGCTTCCCTCTCATCCGGGGAACTCAGGGGCTTCCCCCTCCTCCGGGGAACTCGGCGTGGCTTCCCCCTACTCCGGGGCCTCCAACGGGGCTTCCCACTCCTCCGGGGACTCCGCCGGGGCTTCCCCCTCCTCCGGGGAATTAAGGGGCTTCCACCTCCTCCGAGGAACTCGGTGGGGCTTCCCACTCCTCCGGAAAACTCGGCGGGTTTCCCCCTCCCCCGGGGAACTCGGCGGGGCTTTCCCCTCCTCCGGGGCCTCCGCCGGGGCTTCCCCCTTCTCCGGGGTCTCCGCCGGGGCTTCCCCCTCCTTCAGGGAACTCAGGGGGGCTACCCCCAGCTCCAGGGATTCCGCCGGGGCTTTCCCTCCTCCGGGGAACTCGGCGGGGCATCCCCCTCCTCCGAAGAACTCGCGGGGCTTCCCCCTGCTCTGGGCAACTCGGCGGGGCTTCCCCCTCGGCCAGGGACTCCGCCGGGGCTTCCCCTTCCTCCGGGGAATTCGGCGGGGCTATCCCCTCCGCCAGGGACTCCGTCGGGGCTTCCCCCTCCCCCGGGGAACTCGGCGGGGCTTCCCCCTTCTCCAGGGTCCCCGCCGGGGCTTCCCCCTCCTCCGGGGAACTCAGCGGGGCTTCCCTCTCCTCCAGGGACTCCGCCGGGGCTTCCCCCTCCACCGGAAAACTCGCCTGGGCTACCCCGCCTCCAGGGACTCCGCCGGGGCTTCTCTCTTCTCCGGGGAACGCAGAATCTTCCCCCTCCTCTGAAGGACACGGCGGGGCTAACCTCTCCTCCAGGGACTCCGCCGGGGCTTCCCCCTCCTCCGAAGCCTCCGCCGGGGAGTCCCCCTCCTCCCAGGAACTCAGCGGGTCTACCCCCTCCTCCGGGGCCTCCGCCGGGGCTTCCCCTACTCCAGGGACACCGCCAGGGCTTTCCCCTACTCCGGGGAACTCAGAAGCTTGCCCCTTCTCCGAAAAACTCGGCGGGGCTTCCCCCTCCTCCGGGGAACTCGGCAGGGCTTCCCGATCCTCCGGGGCCCCCGCCGGGGCTTCCCCCTTCTCGGGGGCCACCGCCGGTGCTTCCCCTTTCCACCAGGGAATTCGCCGGGGCTTTCACCTCCCCAGGGGAACTTTGCGGGGCTTCCCCTCTTCCGGGGCCTCGGCCGGGGCTTACCCCTCCTTCAGGGAACTCGGCGGGGCTTCCCCCTTCTCCAGGGATTCCGCCGGGGCTTTTCCTCTTTCGGGGAACTCAGAAGCTTCCCCCTCCTCCGAAGAACTCGGCGAGGCTTCCCCCTCCTCTGGGCAACTCGGCGGGGCTTTCCCATCCTCCGGGGAATTCGGCGGGGCTTCCCCCTCCTCCAGGGACTCCGCCAGGGCTTCCCCTCCCCCGGGGCCTCCGCCGAGGCTGCCCTCTTCTCTGGGAAACTCGGAGGGGCAACTCCCTCCTTCGGGAAACTCGGCGGGGCTTCCCCCTTCACCGGGGCATCCCCAAGGGCTTCCCCCTCCTCCGGGGAACTCAAAAGCTTCCCCCTCCTCCGGGGAACTAATCGGGGCTACTCCCTCCTCCAGGGCCTCCGCAGGGGAATCCCCCCCCCCCTCCGGAATACTTTGCGGGGCTTCCTACTCCCCCGGGGCCTCCGCCGGGGCTTCCCCTCCTCCAGGGACACCGCCGGGGCTTTCCCCTACTCCGGGGAAGTCAGAAGCTTCCCCCTTCTCCGAAAAACTCTTCGGGGCTTCCCCCTCCTCTGGGCAACATGGCGGGGCTTTCCCATCCTCCGCGGAACTCAGCGGGGCTTCCCCCTCCCCCGGGGCCTCCGCCGGGGCTTCCCCCTCCTCCGGGGACATCGGCGGGGCTTCCCCCTCCTCCGCGGAACTCAGCGGGGCTTCTCCCTCCTCCGGGGCCTCCGCCGGGGCTTCCCCCTCCTCCGGGGAAAACAGCGGGTCTTCCTGCACCAGCGGGGTCTCCTCCGGGGCTTCCCCCTCCTTCGGGGATCTCAGGGGCTTCCCCCTCCACCGGGGAACTCGGCGGGGCTTCCCCTCCTCCGGGGAATTTGGCGGGGCTAACCCCTCCTCCAGGGACTCCGCCGGGGCTTCTTTCTTCTCCGGGGCCTCCGCCGGGGCATCCCTCTCCTCCGGGGACTCTACCGGGTTTTCCGCCTCCTCCGGGAAACTCGGCGGGGCTTCCCCCTCATCCGGGGAACTAGGCGGGGCTGCCCTCTCCTCCGGGGAACACAGGGGCTTCCCCCTAGGCCAGGGACTCCGCCCGGGCTTCCCCCTCCCCCGGGAAACTAGACGGGGCTTCCCACTCCTCCGGGAAACTCGGCGGGGCTTCCCCCTCCTCCAGGGAACTCAGGGGCTACCCCCTCCTCCGGGAAACGCGGCAGGGCTTCCCACTCCTCCGAGGAACTAGGAGGGGCTTACCACTCCTCCGGGAAACTCTGGGGGGCTTTCCGCTTCTCCAGGAAACTCGGCGGGTTTTCCACTCCTCTAGGGAACTTGGCAGGGCTTCCCACTCCTCCGAGAAACTTGGCAGGGCTTAACCCTCCTCCAGGGAACTCGGCAGGGCTTCCCACTCTCTGGGAAAGTCGGCGGGGCTTCCCCCTCCTCCGGGGAATCCGCTGGGGCTTCCCCCTTCTCCGGGGCATTCGCTGGGACTTCCCCCTCCTCCGGAGCCTCCGCCGGGGCTTCCCCCTCCTCCAGGGACTCTACCGGAGCTTCCCCCTCCTTTGGGGAACTCAGGGGCTTCCCCCTTCGCCAGGGACTCCGCCGGGGCTTCCCCCTCCCCCGGGGCCTCCGCCGGGGCTTCCCTATCCTCCAGGGACTCCGTCGGGGCCTCTCCCTTCTCCTGGATACTCAGGGGCTTCCCTCGCCTCCGAGCCTCCGCCAGGGCTTCCCCCTCCTCTGAGGAACTCGGCGGGGCTTTTCCTCCTCCAGGGACTCCGCCGGGGCTTCCCCCTCCTCCGGGGCCTCCGCCGGGGCTTCCCTATCCTCCGGGGAACTCGGCGGGGCTTCCCCCTCTTCCGGGGAACTCGGCGGGGCTTTCACCCTTCTCCAGGGACTCCGCCGGGGCTTCCCCCTCCTCCAGGGACTCCGCCGGGCCTTCCCCCTCCTCCGGGGCCTCCGCCGGGGCTTCCCTATCCACCGGGGAACTTGGCGGGTTTTCCACTCCTCCAGTGACTCCGCCGGGGCTGCCCCCTCCTCAGGGGAACTCAGAGGCTTTCCCCTCCTTCTCAGAACCTGGCGGTGCATCCCCCTTCTCCGCGGAACACGGCGGGGCTTCCCCCTCCGCCGGGGACTCCGCCGGGGCTTCCCCCTTCTCTGGGAAACTCGGCGGGGCATCCCCCTCCTTCAGGGACTCCACCGGGGCTTCCCCCTCCTCCGGGGAACTGGGCGGGGCTCTATTTGCTTCTCCAGGGACTCCGCTGGGGCTTCCCCCTCCTCTGGGAAACTCGGTGGGGCTTCACCCCTCCTCCGGGGCCTCCGACGGGGCTTCCCCCTCCTCCGGGGCATCCGCCGGGACTTCCCCCTCCTCCGGGAAACTCGGCGAGGCTTCCCTATCCTCCGGGGAACTAGGCGGTGCTTCCCCGTTCTCCAGGACTCCGCCGGGGCTTCCCCCTCCTCCAGCGCCTCCGCCGGGGCTTCCCCCTCCGCCGGGGAGCTAAGGGGCTTCAACATCCTCCAGGGACTCCGCCGGGGCTCCCACTCTTCCGGGGATCTCGGCGGTATTTCCCCCTCCTCCGGAGAACTCGGCGGGGCTTCCCCCTCCCCCGAAGAACTCGGCGGGGCTTCCCTCTCCTCCAGGGAACTCGGCGTGGCTTCCCCCTCCGCCGGGGAGCTTAGTGGCTTCCACCTTTTACAGGGACTTCGCCGGGGCTTCCCCTCTCCTCTGGGAAACTCGGCGGGGCTACCCCATCCTCCAAAGCCTCCGCCGGGGCTTCCCCCTCCTCCTGGGCCTTCACCGGGGCTTCCCCCTCCTCCGGGGCATCCGCCGGGGCTTCCCCCTCCTCCGGGAAACTCGGCGGAGCTTCCCCCTCCTCCGTGAATCTCGGCGGGGCTTCCCCCACCTCCAAGGACTCCGCCGTTGCTTCCCCCTCCTCCAGGGACTCCGCCCGGGCTTCCCCCTCCTCCGGGGATCTCAGGGGCTTACCCCTCCTCCAAAAACTCCGCCGGGGCTTTCCCCTCCTCCGGGGAACACGGCGGGGCTTTACCCTTTTCCGGGGAACTCGGCGGGGCTACCCCCTCCTCCGGGGAACTCGGCGGGGCTTCTTCCTCCTCCGGGGAACTCAGGGGCTTACCCCTCCTCCAAAAACTCCGCCGGGGCTTTCCCCTCCTCCGGGGAACTCGGCGGGGCTTTCCCCTTTTCCGGGGAACTCGGCGGGGCTACCCCCTCCTCCGGGGAACTCGGCGGGGCTTTCACCCTTCTCCAGGGACTCCGCCGGGGCTTCCCCCTCCTCCGGGGCCTCCGCCGGGGCTTCTTTATCCTCCGGGGAACGAGGCGGGGCTTCCCACGTCTCCAGGGACTCCGCCGGGGCTTCCTCCTCCTCTAGGATATTCGGCGGGGCTTTTACTCCTCCATGGACTCCGCCGGGGCTTCCCCCTCCGCCGGGGCCTCCGCCGGGGCTTCCCTATCCTCCGGGGAACTCGGCGGGGCTTCTTCCTCTTCCGGGGAACTCGGCGGGGCTTTCACCCTTCTCCAGGGACTCCGCCGGGGCTTCCCCCTCCTCCGGGGCCTCCGCCGGGGCTTCCCTATCCTCCGGGGAACTAGGCGGGGCTTCCCCCTCCTCCTGGGACTCCGCCGGGGCTTCCTTGTCCTCCGGGGCCTCCGCCGGGGCAACATCCTCCTCCGGGGAACTCGGCGGGGCTTCCCTCCCCTCCGGGGAACTCGGCGGGGCTTCCCCCTCCTACAGGGACTCCGCCGGGGCTTCCCCCTCCTCTGGGAAACTCGGCGGGACTTCCCCATCCTCCAGGGACTCCGCCGGGGCTTCCCCCTCCTCAGGGGCCTCCGCCGGGGCTTCCCTATCCTCCGGGGAACTAGGCGGGACCTTCTACTCCTCCAGTGACTCCGCTGGGGCTTCCCACTTCTCCATGGACTCCGCCGGGGCTTCCCCCTCCTCCAGGGAACTCAGGGGCTTACCTCTCCTCCGGGGGAGCTTAGGGGCTTCCACCTCCTCCAGGGACTCCGCCGGGACTTCTCCCTTCTTCGTGGAACTCGGCGGGGCTACCCCCTCCTCTATGGAACTCGGCGGGGCTGCCCACTTCACCAGGGACTCCGCCGGGGTTTCTTCCTTCTTCGTGGAACTCGGCGGGGCTACCCCCTCCTCCATGGAACTCGGCAAGGCTTCCCCCTCCTCCGGGGACTCGGCGGGGCTTTTCCCTTCTACAGTGACTCCGCCGGGGCTTCCCCCTCCTCTGAGAAACTCGGCGGGACTTCCCCCTTCTCCGAGGCCTTCACCGGGGCTTCCCCCTCCTCCGAGGCATCCGCCGGGGCTACCCCCTCCTCCGAGGCATCCGCCGGGGCTACCCCCTCCTCCAGGGAACTCGGCGGGGCTTCCCCCTCCTCCGGGGATTCGGCGGGGCTTGCCCCTTCTACAGGGACTCCGCCGGGGCTTCCCCCTCCTCTGGGAAACTCGGCGGGACTTCTTCCTCCTCCGGGGCCTCCACCGGGGCTTGCCCCTCTTCCGGGGTATCCGCCGGGGCTTCCCCCTCCTCCGGTAAACTCGGCGGGGCTTCCCTATCCTCCGGGGAACTAGGCGGGGCTTCCCCCTTCTCCAGGGACTCCGCCGGGGCTTCCCCTTCCTCTGGGAAACTCGGCGGGGCATCCCCCTCCTCCAGGGACTCCGCCGGGGCTTCCCCCTCCTCCGGGGCCTCCGCCGGGGCTTCCCTATCCTCTGGGGAACTAGGCGGGGCTTCCCCCTTCTCCGGGGCCTTCACCGGGGCTTCCCCCTCCACCGGGGCATCCGCCGGGGCTTCCCCCTCCTCCGGGAAACCCGGCGGGGCTTCCCTATCCTCCGGGGAACTAGGCGGTGCTTCCCCGTTCTCCAGGACTCCGCCGGGGCTTCCCCCTCCTCCAGCGCCTCCGCCGGGGTTTCCCCCTCCGCCGGGGAGCTAAGGGGCTTCAACATCCTCCAGGGACTCCGCCAGGGCTTCCCCCTCTTCCGGGGAACTCGGCGGTGCTTCCCCCTTCTCCGGAGAACTCGGCGGGGCTTCCCCCTCCCCCGAAAAACTCGGCGGGGCTTCCCTCTCCTCCAGGGAACTCGGCGTGGCTTCCCCCTCCGCCGGGAAGCTTAGGGGCTTCCACCTTTTCCTGGGACTTCGCCATGGCTTCCCCTCTCCTCTGGGAAACTCGGCGGGGCCACCCCCTCCTCCGGGGCCTCCGCCGGGGCTTCCCCCTCCTCCTGGGCCTCCGCCGGGGCTTCCCCCTTCTCCAGGGACTCCGCCGTTGCTTCCCCCTTCTTCAGGGACTCCGCCGGGGCTTCCCTTACTCAGGAAAACTAAGCGGGGCTTCCCCTTCCTCCGGGGAACTCGGCGGGGCTTCTCCCTCCTCCGGGGAACTCGGCGGGGCTACCCCCTCCTCCAGTGACTCTGCCGGGGCTAAACCGTCTTTCGTGGCCTCCGCCGGGGCTACCCCCTCTTCCGGAGAACTCGGCGGGGCTTCCCCCTCCCCCGAAAAACTCGGCGGGGCTTCCCTCTCCTCCAGGGAACTCGGCGTGGCTTCCCCCTCCGCCGGGAAGCTTAGGGGCTTCCACCTTTTCCTGGGACTTCGCCATGGCTTCCCCTCTCCTCTGGGAAACTCGGCGGGGCCACCCCCTCCTCCGGGGCCTCCGCCGGGGCTTCCCCCTCCTCCTGGGCCTCCGCCGGGGCTTCCCCCTTCTCCAGGGACTCCGCCGTTGCTTCCCCCTTCTTCAGGGACTCCGCCGGGGCTTCCCTTACTCAGGAAAACTAAGCGGGGCTTCCCCTTCCTCCGGGGAACTCGGCGGGGCTTCTCCCTCCTCCGGGGAACTCGGCGGGGCTACCCCCTCCTCCAGTGACTCTGCCGGGGCTAAACCGTCTTTCGTGGCCTCCGCCGGGGCTACCCCCTCTTCCGGAGAACTCGGCGGGGCTTCCTTCTCCGCCGGGGAACTCGGCGGGGCTTCCCACTTCTCCAGGGACTCCGCCGGGGCTTCCCCCTCCACTGGGAAACTCGGAGGGGCTTCCCACTTCTCCAGGGACTCCGCCGGGGCTTCCCCCTCCTCCAGGGAACTCAGGGACTTACCTCTCCTCCGGGGAGCTTACGGACTTCCACCTCCTCCAGGGACTCTGCCGGGACTTCTCCCTTCTTCGTGGAACTCGGCGGGGCTACCCCCTCCTCTATGGAACTCGGCGGGGCTGCCCACTTCACCAGGGACTCCGCCGGGGTTTCTTCTTTCTTCGTGGAACTTGGCGGGGCTACCCCCTCCTCCATGGAATTTGGCAAGGCTTCCCCCTCCTCCGGGGACTCGGCGGGGCTTTTCCATTCTACAGTGACTCCGCCGGGGCTTCCCCCTCCTCTGAGAAACTCGGCGGGACTTCCCCCTTCTCCGGGGCCTATAACGGGGCTTCCCCCTCCTCCGGGGAATCCGCCGGGGCTTCCCCCTCCTCCGGGAAACTCGGCGGGGCTTCCCTATCCTCCGGGGAACTAGGCGGTGCTTCCCCGTTCTCCAGGACTCCGCCGGGGCTTCCCCCTCCTCCAGCGCCTCCGCCGGGGCTTCCCCCTCCTCCAGCGCCTCCGCCGGGGCTTCCCCCTCCGCCGGGGAGCTAAGGGGCTTCAACATCCTCCTGGGCCTCCGCCGGGGCTTCCCCCTTCTCCAGGGACTCCGCCGTTGCTTCCCCCTTCTTCAGGGACTCCGCCGGGGCTTCCCCCTACTCAGGGAAACTAAGCGGGGCTTCCCCTTCCTCCGGGGAACTCGGCGGGGCTTCTCCCTCCTCCGAGGAACTCGGCGGGGCTACCCCGTCTTTCGGGGCCTCCGCCGGGGCTACCCCCTCTTCCGGAGAACTCGGCGGGGCTTCCTCATCCTCCGGGGAACTCGGCGGGGCTTCCCACTTCTCCAGGGACTCCGCCGGGGCTTCCCCCTCCACTGGGAAACTCGGAGAGGCTTCCCCCTCCTCCAGGGACTCCGCCGGGGCTTCCCTCTCCTCCGGGGTCTCCGACGGGGCTCCCCTATCCTCCGGGGAACTAGGCGGGGCTTCCCCCTTCTCCAGGGACTCCGCCGGGGCTTCCCCCTCCTCTAGGAAACTCGGCGGGGCTTTTCCTCCTCCAGGGACTCCGCCGGGGCTTCCCCCTCCTCCGGGGCCTCCGCCGGGGCTTCCCTATCCTCCCGGGACTCCGTCGGGGCCTATCCCTTCTCCTGGATACTCAGGGGCTTCCCTCGCCTCCGTGCCTCCGCCAGGGCTTCCCCCTCCTCCGGAGAACTCGGCGGGGCTTCCCCCTCCCCCGAAAAACTCGGCGGGGCTTCCCTCTAATCCAGGGAACTCGGCGTGGCTTCCCCCTCCGCCGGGAAGCTTAGGGGCTTCCACCTTTTCCTGGGACTTCGCCATGGCTTCCCATCTCATCTGGGAAACTCGGCGGGGCCACCCCCTCTTCCGGGGCCTCCGCCGGGGCTTCCCCCTCCTCCTGGGCCTCCGCCGGGGCTTCCCCCTTCTCCAGGGACTCCGCCGTTGCTTCCCCCTTCTTCAGGGACTCCGCCGGGGCTTCCCCCTACTCAGGGAAACTAAGCGGGGCTTCCCCTTCCTCCGGGGAACTCGGCGGGGCTTCTCCCTCCTCCGGGGAACTCGGCGGGGCTACCCCCTCCTCCAGTGACTCTGCCGGGGCTACCCCGTCTTTCGGGGCCTCCGCCGGGGCTACCCCTTCTTCCGGAGAACTCGGCGGGGCTTCCTCCTCCTCCGGGGAACTCGGCGGGGCTTCCCACTTCTCCAGGGACTCCGCCGGGGCTTCCCCCTCCTCTGGGTAACTCGGCGGGGCTTCCCCCTCCTCCAGGGACTCCGCCGGGGCTTCCCCCTCCTCCGGGGCCTCCGCCGGGGCTTCCCTATCCTCGAAGGAACTAGGCGGGGCTTCCCCCTTCTCCAGGGACTCCGCCGGGTCTTCCCCCTCCTCTAGGAAACTCGGCGGGGCTTTTCCTCCTCCAGGGACTCCGCCGGGGCTTTCCCCTCCTCCGGGGCCTCCGCCGGGGCTTCCCTATCCTCCAGGGACTCCGTCGGGGCCTCTCCCTTCTCCTGGATACTCAGGGGCTTCCCTCGCCTCTGAGCCTCCGCCAGGGCTTCCCCCTCCTCTGAGGAACTCGGCGGGACTTCCCCCTCCTCCAGGGACTCCGCCGGGCCTTCCCCCTCCTCCGGGGCCTCCGCCGGGGCTTCCCTATCCACCGGGGAACTAGGCGGGGTTTTCCACTCCTCCAGTGACACCGCCGGGGCTGCCCCCTCCTCCGGGGAACTCAGAGGCTTTCCCCTCCTTCTCAGAACCAGGCGGTGCATCCCCCTACTCAGCGGAAAACGGCGGGGCTTCCCCCTCCGCCGGGGACTCCGCCGGGGCTTCCCCCTTCTCTGGGAAACTCGGCGGGGCATCCCCCTCCTTCAGGGACTCCGCCGGGGCTTCCCCCTCCTCCGGAGAACTTTGCGGGGCTCTATTTGCTTCTCCAGGGACTCCGCTGGGGCTTCCCCCTCCTCTGGGAAACTCGGTGGGGCTTCACCCCTCCTCCGGGGCCTCCGACGGGGCTTCCCCCTCCTCCGGGGCATCCGCCGGGACTTCCCCCTCCTCCGGGAAACTCGGCGAGGCTTCCCTATCCTCCGGGGAACTAGGCGGTGCTTCCCCGTTCTCCAGGACTCCGCCGGGGCTTCCCCCTCCTCCAGCGCCTCCGCCGGGGCTTCCCCCTCCGCCGGGGAGCTAAGGGGCTTCAACATCCTCCAGGGACTCCGCCGGGGCTCCCACTCTTCCGGGGATCTCGGCGGTATTTCCCCCTCCTCCAGAGAACTCGGCGGGGCTTCCCCCTCCCCCGAAGAACTCGGCGGGGCTTCCCTCTCCTCCAGGGAACTCGGCGTGGCTTCCCCCTCCGCCGGGGAGCTTAGGGGCTTCCACCTTTTCCAGGGACTTCGCCGGGGCTTCCCCTCTCCTCTGGGAAACTCGGCGGGGCTACCCCATCCTCCGGGGCCTCCGCCGGGGCTTCCCCCTCCTCCTGGGCCTCCGCCGGGGCTTCCCCCTTCTCCAGGGACTCCGCCGTTGCTTCCCCCTTCTCCAGGGACTCAGCCGGGGCTTCCCCCTCCTCAGGGAAACTAAGCGGGGATTCCCCTTCCTCCGGGGAACTCGGCGGGGCTTCTCCCTCCTCCGGGGAACTCGGCGGGGCTTCCCCCTTCTCCAGTGACTCTGCCGGGGCTTCTTCCTTCTTCGTGGAACTCGGCGGGGCTACCCCCTCCTCCATGGAACTCGGCAAGGCTTCCCCCTCCTCCAGGGACGCGGCGGGGCTTTTCCCTTCTACAGTGACTCCGCCGGGGCTTCCCCCTCCTCTGGGAAACTCGGCGGGACTTCCCCCTTCTCCGGGGCCTTCACCGGGGCTTCCCCCTCCTCCGGGGCATCCGCCGGGGCTTCCCCCTCCTCCGGGAAACTCGGCGGGGCTTCCCCCTCCTCCGTGAATCTCGGCGGGGCTTCCCCCACCTCCAAGGACTCCGCCGTTGCTTCCCCCTCCTCCAGGGACTCCGCCGGGGCTTCCCCCTCCTCCGGGGATCTCAGGGGCTTACCCCTCCTCCAAAAACTCCGCCGGGGCTTCCCCCTCCTCCGGGGAACTCGGCGGGGCTTTCACTTTTCCGGGAAACTCGGCGGGGCTTCCCCCTCCTCCGTGAATCTCGGCGGGGCTTCCCCCACCTCCAAGGACTCCGCCGTTGCTTCCCCCTCCTCCAGGGACTCCGCCGGGGCTTCCCCCTCCTCCGGGGATCTCAGGGGCTTACCCCTCCTCCAAAAACTCCGCCGGGGCTTCCCCCTCCTCCGGGGCCTCCGCCGGGGCTTCCCTATCCTCCAGGGACTCCGTCGGGGCCTCTCCCTTCTCCTGGATACTCAGGGGCTTCCCTCGCCTCCGTGCCTCCGCCAGGGCTTCCCCCTCCTCCGGAGAACTCGGCGGGGCTTCCCCCTCCCCCGAAAAACTCGGCGGGGCTTCCCTCTAATCCAGGGAACTCGGCGTGGCTTCCCCCTCCTCCGGGGCATCCGCCGGGGCTTCCCCCTCCTCCGGGAAACTCGGCGGGGCTTCCCCCTCCTCCATGAATCTCGGCGGGGCTTCCCCCACCTCCAAGGACTCCGCCGTTGCTTCCCCCTCCTCCAGGGACTCCGCCGGGGCTTCCCCCTCTTCCGGGGAACTCAGGGGCTTACCCCTCCTCCAAAAACTCCGCCGGGGCTTTCCCCTCCTCCGGGGAACTCGGCGGGGCTTTCCCCTTTTCCGGGGAACTCGGCGGGGCTACCCCCTCCTCCGGGGATCTCGGCGAGGCTTTCACCCTTCTCTAGGGACTCCGCCGGGGCTTCCCCCTCCTTCGGGGCCTCCGCCGGGACTTCTTTATCCTCCGGGGAACTAGGCGGGGCTTCCCACTATTCCAGAGACTTCGCCGGGGCTTCCCCCTCCTCTAGGAATTTCGGCGGGGCTTTTACTCCTCCAGGGACTCCGCCGGGGCTTCCCCCTCCTCCGGGGCCTCCGCCGGGGCTTCCCTATCCTCCGGGGAACTCGGCGGGGCTTCCCCCTCTTCCGGGGAACTCGGCGGGGCTTTCACCCTTCTCCAGGGACTCCGCCGGGGCTTCCCCCTCCTCCGGGGCCTCCGCCGGGGCTTCCCTATCCTCCGGGGAACTAGGCGGGGCTTCCCCCTCCTCCTGGGACTCCGCCGGGGCTTCCTTGTCCTCCGGGGCCTCCGCCGGGGCTACATCCTCCTCCGGGGAACTCGGCGGGGATTCCCTCTCCTCCGGGGAACTCGGCGGGGCTTCCCCCTCCTACAGGGACTCCGCCGGGGCTTCCCCCTCCTCTGAGAAACTCGGCGGGACTTCCCCCTTCTCCGAGGCCTTCACCGGGGCTTCCCCCTCCTCCGAGGCATCCGCCGGGGCTACCCCCTCCTCCAGGGAACTCGGCGGGGCTTCCCTCTCCTCCGGGGATTCGGCGGGGCTTGCCCCTTCTACAGGGACTCCGCCGGGGCTTCCCCCTCCACTGGGAAACTCGGCGGGACTTCTTCCTCCTCCGGGGCCTCCACCGGGGCTTCCCCCTCCTCCGGGGCATCCGCCGGGGCTTCCCCCTCCTCCGGTAAACTCGGCGGGGCTTCCCTATCCTCCGGGGAACTAGGCGGGGCTTCCCCCTTCTCCAGGGACTCCGCCGGGGCTTCCCCTTCCTCTGGGAAACTCGGCGGGGCATCCCCCTCCTCCAGGGACTCCGCCGGGGCTTCCCCCTCCTCCGGGGCCTCCGCCGGGGCTTCCCTATTCTCTGGGGAACTAGGCGGGGCTTCCCCCTTCTCCAGGGACTCCGCCGGGGCTTCCCCCTCCTCTAGGAAATTCGGCGGGGCTTTTACTCCTCCAGGGACTCCGCCGGGGCTTCCCCCTCCTCCGGGGCCTCCGCAGGGGCTTCCCTATCCTCCGGGGAACTCGGCGGGGCTTCCCCCTCCTCCGGGGAACTCGGCGGGGCTTTCACCCTTCTCCAGGGACTCCGCCGGGGCTTCCCCCTCCTCCGGGGCCTCCGCCGGGGCTTCCCTATCCTCCGGGGAACTAGGCGGGGCTTCCCCCTTCTCCAGGGACTCCGCCGGGGCTTCCCCCTCCTCTAGGAAATTCGGCGGGGCTTTTACTCCTCCAGGGACTCCGCCGGGGCTTCCCCCTCCTCCGGGGCCTCCGCCGGGGCTTCCCTATCCTCCGGGGAACTCGGCGGGGCTTCCCCCTCTTCCGGGGAACTCGGCGGGGCTTTCACCCTCCTCCAGGGACTCCGATGGGGCTTCCCCCTCCTCCGGGGCCTCCGCCGGGGCTTCCCTATCCTCCGGGGAACTAGGCGGGGCTTCCCCCTCCTCCTGGGACTCCGCCGGGGCTTCCTTGTCCTCCGGGGCCTCCGCCGGGGCTTCATCCTCCTCCGGGGAACTCGGCGGGGCTTCCCCCTTCTACAGGGACTCCGCCGGGGCTTCCCCCTCCTCCGGGAAACTCGGCGGGACTTCCCCATCCTCCAGGGACTCCGCCGGGGCTTCCCCCTCCTCCGGGGCCTCCGCCGGGGCTTCCCTATCCTCCGGGGAACTAGGCGGGGCCTTCTACTCCTCCAGTGACTCCGCTGGGGCTTCCCACTCCTCCAGGGACTCCGCCGGGGCTTCCCCCTCCTCCTGGGCCTCCGCCGGGGCTTCCCTATCCTCCAGGGACTCCGTCGGGGCCTCTCCCTTCTCCTGGATACTCAGGGGCTTCCATCGCCTCCGTGCCTCCGCCAGGGCTTCCCCCTCCTCCGGAGAACTCGGCGGGGCTTCCCCCTCCCCCGAAAAACTCGGCGGGGCTTCCCTCTAATCCAGGGAACTCGGCGTGGCTTCCCCCTCCGCCGGGAAGCTTAGGGGCTTCCACCTTTTCCTGGGACTTCGCCATGGCTTCCCATCTCATCTGGGAAACTCGGCGGGGCCACCCCCTCTTCCGGGGCCTCCGCCGGGGCTTCCCCCTCCTCCTGGGCCTCCGCCGGGGCTTCCCCCTTCTCCAGGGACTCCGCCGTTGCTTCCCCCTTCTTCAGGGACTCCGCCGGGGCTTCCCCCTACTCAGGGAAACTAAGCGGGGCTTCCCCTTCCTCCGGGGAACTCGGCGGGGCTTCTCCCTCCTCCGGGGAACTCGGCGGGGCTACCCCCTCCTCCAGTGACTCTGCCGGGGCTACCCCGTCTTTCGGGGCCTCCGCCGGGGCTACCCCTTCTTCCGGAGAACTCGGCGGGGCTTCCTCCTCCTCCGGGGAACTCGGCGGGGCTTCCCACTTCTCCAGGGACTCCGCCGGGGCTTCCCCCTCCTCTGGGAAACTCGGCGGGGCATCCCCCTCCTCCAGGGACTCCGCCGGGGCTTCCCCCTCCTCCGGGGCCTCCGCCGGGGCTTCCCTATCCTCCAAGGAACTAGGCGGGGCTTCCCCCTTCTCCAGGGACTCCGCCGGGTCTTCCCCCTCCTCTAGGAAACTCGGCGGGGCTTTTCCTCCTCCAGGGACTCCGCCGGGGCTTTCCCCTCCTCCGGGGCCTCCGCCGGGGCTTCCCTATCCTCCAGGGACTCCGTCGGGGCCTCTCCCTTCTCCTGGATACTCAGGGGCTTCCCTCGCCTCTGAGCCTCCGCCAGGGCTTCCCCCTCCTCTGAGGAACTCGGCGGGACTTCCCCCTCCTCCAGGGACTCCGCCGGGCCTTCCCCCTCCTCCGGGGCCTCCGCCGGGGCTTCCCTATCCACCGGGGAACTAGGTGGGGTTTTCCACTCCTCCAGTGACACCGCCGGGGCTGCCCCCTCCTCCGGGGAACTCAGAGGCTTTCCCCTCCTTCTCAGAACCAGGCGGTGCATCCCCCTACTCAGCGGAAAACGGCGGGGCTTCCCCCTCCGCCGGGGACTCCGCCGGGGCTTCCCCCTTCTCTGGGAAACTCGGCGGGGCATCCCCCTCCTTCAGGGACTCCGCCGGGGCTTCCCCCTCCTCCGGGGAACTGGGCGGGGCTCTATTTGCTTCTCCAGGGACTCCGCTGGGGCTTCCCCCTCCTCTGGGAAACTCGGTGGGGCTTCACCCCTCCTCCGGGGCCTCCGACGGGGCTTCCCCCTCCTCCGGGGCATCCGCCGGGACTTCCCCCTCCTCCGGGAAACTCGGCGAGGCTTCCCTATCCTCCGGGGAACTAGGCGGTGCTTCCCCGTTCTCCAGGACTCCGCCGGGGCTTCCCCCTCCTCCAGCGCCTCCGCCGGGGCTTCCCCCTCCGCCGGGGAGCTAAGGGGCTTCAACATCCTCCAGGGACTCCGCCGGGGCTCCCACTCTTCCGGGGATCTCGGCGGTATTTCCCCCTCCTCCAGAGAACTCGGCGGGGCTTCCCCCTCCCCCAAAGAACTCGGCGGGGCTTCCCTCTCCTCCAGGGAACTCGGCGTGGCTTCCCCCTCCGCCGGGGAGCTTAGGGGCTTCCACCTTTTCCAGGGACTTCGCCGGGGCTTCCCCTCTCCTCTGGGAAACTCGGCGGGGCTACCCCATCCTCCGGGGCCTCCGCCGGGGCTTCCCCCTCCTCCTGGGCCTCCGCCGGGGCTTCCCCCTTCTCCAGGGACTCCGCCGTTGCTTCCCCCTTCTCCAGGGACTCAGCCGGGGCTTCCCCCTCCTCAGGGAAACTAAGCGGGGATTCCCCTTCCTCCGGGGAACTCGGCGGGGCTTCTCCCTCCTCCGGGGAACTCGGCGGGGCTTCCCCCTTCTCCAGTGACTCTGCCGGGGCTTCTTCCTTCTTCGTGGAACTCGGCGGGGCTACCCCCTCCTCCATGGAACTCGGCAAGGCTTCCCCCTCCTCCAGGGACGCGGCGGGGCTTTTCCCTTCTACAGTGACTCCGCCGGGGCTTCCCCCTCCTCTGAGAAACTCGGCGGGACTTCCCCCTTCTCCGGGGCCTTCACCAGGGCTTCCCCCTCCTCCGGGGCATCCGCCGGGGCTTCCCCCTCCTCCGGGAAACTCGGCGGGGCTTCCCCCTCCTCCGTGAATCTCGGCGGGGCTTCCCCCACCTCCAAGGACTCCGCCGTTGCTTCCCCCTCCTCCAGGGACTCCGCCGGGGCTTCCCCCTCCTCCGGGGATCTCAGGGGCTTACCCCTCCTCCAAAAACTCCGCCGGGGCTTTCCCCTCCTCCGGGGAACTCGGCGGGGCTTTCACTTTTCCGGGAAACTCGGCGGGGCTTCCCCCTCCTCCGTGAATCTCGGCGGGGCTTCCCCCACCTCCAAGGACTCCGCCGGTGCTTCCCCCTCCTCCAGGGACTCCGCCGGGGCTTCCCCCTCCTCCGGGGATCTCAGGGGCTTACCCCTCCTCCAAAAACTCCGCCGGGGCTTCCCCCTCCTCCGGGGCCTCCGCCGGGGCTTCCCTATCCTCCAGGGACTCCGTCGGGGCCTCTCCCTTCTCCTGGATACTCAGGGGCTTCCCTCGCCTCCGTGCCTCCGCCAGGGCTTCCCCCTCCTCCGGAGAACTCGGCGGGGCTTCCCCCTCCCCCGAAAAACTCGGCGGGGCTTCCCTCTAATCCAGGGAACTCGGCGTGGCTTCCCCCTCCTCCGGGGCACCCGCCGGGGCTTCCCCCTCCTCCGGGAAACTCGGCGGGGCTTCCCCCTCCTCCATGAATCTCGGCGGGGCTTCCCCCACCTCCAAGGACTCCGCCGTTGCTTCCCCCTCCTCCAGGGACTCCGCCGGGGCTTCCCCCTCTTCCGGGGAACTCAGGGGCTTACCCCTCCTCCAAAAACTCCGCCGGGGCTTTCCCCTCCTCCGGGGAACTCGGCGGGGCTTTCCCCTTTTCCGGGGAACTCGGCGGGGCTACCCCCTCCTCCGGGGATCTCGGCGAGGCTTTCACCCTTCTCCAGGGACTCCGCCGGGGCTTCCCCCTCCTCCGGGGCCTCCGCCGGGACTTCTTTATCCTCCGGGGAACTAGGCGGGGCTTCCCACTATTCCAGGGACTTCGCCGGGGCTTCCCCCTCCTCTAGGAATTTCGGCGGGGCTTTTACTCCTCCAGGGACTCCGCCGGGGCTTCCCCCTCCTCCGGGGCCTCCGCCGGGGCTTCCCTATCCTCCGGGGAACTCGGCGGGGCTTCCCCCTCTTCCGGGGAACTCGGCGGGGCTTTCACCCTTCTCCAGGGACTCCGCCGGGGCTTCCCCCTCCTCCGGGGCCTCCGCCGGGGCTTCCCTATCCTCCGGGGAACTAGGCGGGGCTTCCCCCTCCTCCTGGGACTCCGCCGGGGCTTCCTTGTCCTCCGGGGCCTCCGCCGGGGCTACATCCTCCTCCGGGGAACTCGGCGGGGATTCCCTCTCCTCCGGGGAACTCGGCGGGGCTTCCCCCTCCTACAGGGACTCCGCCGGGGCTTCCCCCTCCTCTGAGAAACTCGGCGGGACTTCCCCCTTCTCCGAGGCCTTCACCGGGGCTTCCCCCTCCTCCGAGGCATCCGCCGGGGCTACCCCCTCCTCCAGGGAACTCGGCGGGGCTTCCCCCTCCTCCGGGGATTCGGCGGGGCTTGCCCCTTCTACAGGGACTCCGCCGGGGCTTCCCCCTCCTCTGGGAAACTCGGCGGGACTTCTTCCTCCTCCGGGGCCTCCACCGGGGCTTCCCCCTCCTCCGTGGCATCCGCCGGGGCTTCCCCCTCCTCCGGTTAACTCGGCGGGGCTTCCCTATCCTCCGGGGAACTAGGCGGGGCTTCCCCCTTCTCCAGGGACTCCGCCGGGGCTTCCCCTTCCTCTGGGAAACTCGGCGGGGCATCCCCCTCCTCCAGGGACTCCGCCGGGGCTTCCCCCTCCTCCGGGGCCTCCGCCGGGGCTTCCCTATTCTCTGGGGAACTAGGCGGGGCTTCCCCCTTCTCCAGGGACTCCGCCGGGGCTTCCCCCTCCTCTAGGAAATTCGGCGGGGCTTTTACTCCTCCAGGGACTCCGCCGGGGCTTCCCCCTCCTCCGGGGCCTCCGCAGGGGCTTCCCTATCCTCCGGGGAACTCGACGGGGCTTCCCCCTCCTCCGGGGAACTCGGCGGGGCTTTCACCCTTCTCCAGGGACTCCGCCGGGGCTTCCCCCTCCTCCGGGGCCTCCGCCGGGGCTTCCCTATCCTCCGGGGAACTAGGCGGGGCTTCCCCCTTCTCCAGGGACTCCGCCGGGGCTTCCCCCTCCTCTAGGAAATTCGGCGGGGCTTTTACTCCTCCAGGGACTCCGCCGGGGCTTCCCCCTCCTCCGGGGCCTCCGCCGGGGCTACCCTATCCTCCGGGGAACTCGGCGGGGCTTCCCCCTCTTCCGGGGAACTCGGCGGGGCTTTCACCCTCCTCCAGGGACTCCGATGGGGCTTCCCCCTCCTCCGGGGCCTCCGCCGGGGCTTCCCTATCCTCCGGGGAACTAGGCGGGGCTTCCCCCTCCTCCTGGGACTCCGCCGGGGCTTCCTTGTCCTCCGGGGCCTCCGCCGGGGCTACATCCTCCTCCGGGGAACTCGGCGGGGCTTCCCCCTTCTACAGGGACTCCGCCGGGGCTTCCCCCTCCTCTGGGAAACTCGGCGGGTCTTCCCCATCCTCCAGGGACTCCGCCGGGGCTTCCCCCTCCTCAGGGGCCTCCGCCGGGGCTTCCCTATCCTCCGGGGAACTAGGCGGGGCCTTCTACTCCTCCAGTGACTCCGCTGGGGCTTCCCACTTCTCCAGGGACTCCGCCGGGGCTTCCCCCTCCTCCAGGGCCTCCGCCGGGGCTTCCCTATCCTCCAGGGACTCCGTCGGGGCCTCTCCCTTCTCCTGGATACTCAGGGGCTTCCCTCGCCTCCGTGCCTCCGCCAGGGCTTCCCCCTCCTCCGGAGAACTCGGCGGGGCTTCCCCCTCCCCCGAAAAACTCGGCGGGGCTTCCCTCTAATCCAGGGAACTCGGCGTGGCTTCCCCCTCCGCCGGGAAGCTTAGGGGCTTCCACCTTTTCCTGGGACTTCGCCATGGCTTCCCATCTCATCTGGGAAACTCGGCGGGGCCACCCCCTCTTCCGGGGCCTCCGCCGGGGCTTCCCCCTCCTCCTGGGCCTCCGCCGGGGCTTCCCCCTTCTCCAGGGACTCCGCCGTTGCTTCCCCCTTCTTCAGGGACTCCGCCGGGGCTTCCCCCTACTCAGGGAAACTAAGCGGGGCTTCCCCTTCCTCCGGGGAACTCGGCGGGGCTTCTCCCTCCTCCGGGGAACTCGGCGGGGCTACCCCCTCCCCCAGTGACTCTGCCGGGGCTACCCCGTCTTTCGGGGCCTCCGCCGGGGCTACCCCTTCTTCCGGAGAACTCGGCGGGGCTTCCTCCTCCTCCGGGGAACTCGGCGGGGCTTCCCACTTCTCCAGGGACTCCGCCGGGGCTTCCCCCTCCTCTGGGAAACTCGGCGGGGCATCCCCCTCCTCCAGGGACTCCGCCGGGGCTTCCCCCTCCTCCGGGGCCTCCGCCGGGGCTTCCCTATCCTCCAAGGAACTAGGCGGGGCTTCCCCCTTCTCCAGGGACTCCGCCGGGTCTTCCCCCTCCTCTAGGAAACTCGGCGGGGCTTTTCCTCCTCCAGGGACTCCGCCGGGGCTTTCCCCTCCTCCGGGGCCTCCGCCGGGGCTTCCCTATCCTCCAGGGACTCCGTCGGGGCCTCTCCCTTCTCCTGGATACTCAGGGGCTTCCCTCGCCTCTGAGCCTCCGCCAGGGCTTCCCCCTCCTCTGAGGAACTCGGCGGGACTTCCCCCTCCTCCAGGGACTCCGCCGGGCCTTCCCCCTCCTCCGGGGCCTCCGCCGGGGCTTCCCTATCCACCGGGGAACTAGGCGGGGTTTTCCACTCCTCCAGTGACACCGCCGGGGCTGCCCCCTCCTCCGGGGAACTCAGAGGCTTTCCCCTCCTTCTCAGAACCAGGCGGTGCATCCCCCTACTCAGCGGAAAACGGCGGGGCTTCCCCCTCCACCGGGGACTCCGCCGGGGCTTCCCCCTTCTCTGGGAAACTCGGCGGGGCATCCCCCTCCTTCAGGGACTCCGCCGGGGCTTCCCCCTCCTCCGGGGAACTGGGCGGGGCTCTATTTGCTTCTCCAGGGACTCCGCTGGGGCTTCCCCCTCCTCTGGGAAACTTGGTGGGGCTTCACCCCTCCTCCGGGGCCTCCGACGGGGCTTCCCCCTCCTCCGGGGCATCCGCCGGGACTTCCCCCTCCTCCGGGAAACTCGGCGAGGCTTCCCTATCCTCCGGGGAACTAGGCGGTGCTTCCCCGTTCTCCAGGACTCCGCCGGTGTTTCCCCCTCCTCCAGCGCCTCCGCCGGGGCTTCCCCCTCCGCCGGGGAGCTAAGGGGCTTCAACATCCTCCAGGGACTCCGCCGGGGCTCCCACTCTTCCGGGGATCTCGGCGGTATTTCCCCCTCCTCCAGAGAACTCGGCGGGGCTTCCCCCTCCCCCGAAGAACTCGGCGGGGCTTCCCTCTCCTCCAGGGAACTCGGCGTGGCTTCCCCCTCCGCCGGGGAGCTTAGGGGCTTCCACCTTTTCCAGGGACTTCGCCGGGGCTTCCCCTCTCCTCTGGGAAACTCGGCGGGGCTACCCCATCCTCCGGGGCCTCCGCCGCGGCTTCCCCCTCCTCCTGGGCCTCCGCCGGGGCTTCCCCCTTCTCCAGGGACTCCGCCGTTGCTTCCCCCTTCTCCAGGGACTCAGCCGGGGCTTCCCCCTCCTCAGGGAAACTAAGCGGGGATTCCCTTTCCTCCGGGGAACTCGGCGGGGCTTCTCCCTCCTCCGGGGAACTCGGCGGGGCTTCCCCCTTCTCCAGTGACTCTGCCGGGGCTTCTTCCTTCTTCGTGGAACTCGGCGGGGCTACCCCCTCCTCCATGGAACTCGGCAAGGCTTCCCCCTCCTCCAGGGACGCGGCGGGGCTTTTCCCTTCTACAGTGACTCCGCCGGGGCTTCCCCCTCCTCTGAGAAACTCGGCGGGACTTCCCCCTTCTCCGGGGCCTTCACCAGGGCTTCCCCCTCCTCCGGGGCATCCGCCGGGGCTTCCCCCTCCTCCGGGAAACTCGGCGGGGCTTCCCCCTCCTCCGTGAATCTCGGCGGGGCTTCCCCCACCTCCAAGGACTCCGCCGTTGCTTCCCCCTCCTCCAGGGACTCCGCCGGGGCTTCCCCCTCCTCCGGGGATCTCAGGGGCTTACCCCTCCTCCAAAAACTCCGCCGGGGCTTTCCCCTCCTCCGGGGAACTCGGCGGGGCTTTCACTTTTCCGGGAACCTCGGCGGGGCTTCCCCCTCCTCCGTGAATCTCGGCGGGGCTTCCCCCACCTCCAAGGACTCCGCCGTTGCTTCCCCCTCCTCCAGGGACTCCGCCGGGGCTTCCCCCTCCTCCGGGGATCACAGGGGCTTACCCCTCCTCCAAAAACTCCGCCGGGGCTTCCCCCTCCTCCGGGGCCTCCGCCGGGGCTTCCCTATCCTCCAGGGACTCCGTCGGGGCCTCTCCCTTCTCCTGGATACTCAGGGGCTTCCCTCGCCTCCGTGCCTCCGCCAGGGCTTCCCCCTCCTCCGGAGAACTCGGCGGGGCTTCCCCCTCCCCCGAAAAACTCGGTGGGGCTTCCCTCTAATCCAGGGAACTCGGCGTGGCTTCCCCCTCCTCCGGGGCATCCGCCGGGGCTTCCCCCTCCTCCGGGAAACTCGGCGGGGCTTCCCCCTCCTCCATGAATCTCGGCGGGGCTTCCCCCACCTCAAAGGACTCAGCCGTTGCTTCCCCCTCCTCCAGGGACTCCGCCGGGGCTTCCCCCTCTTCCGGGGAACTCAGGGGCTTACCCCTCCTCCAAAAACTCCGCCGGGGCTTTCCCCTCCTCCGGGGAACTCGGCGGGGCTTTCCCCTTTTCCGGGGAACTCGGCGGGGCTACCCCCTCCTCCGGGGATCTCGGCGAGGCTTTCACCCTTCTCTAGGGACTCCGCCGGGGCTTCCCCCTCCTTCGGGGCCTCCGCCGGGACTTCTTTATCCTCCGGGGAACTAGGCGGGGCTTCCCACTATTCCAGGGACTTCGCCGGGGCTTCCCCCTCCTCTAGGAATTTCGGCGGGGCTTTTACTCCTCCAGGGACTCCGCCGGGGCTTCCCCCTCCTCCGGGGCCTCCGCCGGGGCTTCCCTATCCTCCGGGGAACTCGGCGGGGCTTCCCCCTCTTCCGGGGAACTCGGCGGGGCTTTCACCCTTCTCCAGGGCCTCCGCCGGGGCTTCCCCCTCCTCCGGGGCCTCCGCCGGGGCTTCCCTATCCTCCGGGGAACTAGGCGGGGCTTCCCCCTCCTCCTGGGACTCCGCCGGGGCTTCCTTGTCCTCCGGGGCCTCCGCCGGGGCTACATCCTCCTCCGGGGAACTCGGCGGGGATTCCCTCTCCTCCGGGGAACTCGGCGGGGCTTCCCCCTCCTACAGGGACTCCGCCGGGGCTTCCCCCTCCTCTGAGAAACTCGGCGGGACTTCCCCCTTTTCCGAGGCCTTCACCGGGGCTTCCCCCTCCTCCGAGGCATCCGCCGGGGCTACCCCCTCCTCCAGGGAACTCGGCGGGTCTTCCCCCTCCTCCGGGGATTCGGCGGGGCTTGCCCCTTCTACAGGGACTCCGCCGGGGCTTCCCCCTCCACTGGGAAACTCGGCGGGACTTCTTCCTCCTCCGGGGCCTCCACCGGGGCTTCCCCCTCCTCCGGGGCATCCGCCGGGGCTTCCCCCTCCTCCGGTAAACTCGGCGGGGCTTCCCTATCCTCCGGGGAACTAGGCGGGGCTTCCCCCTTCTCCAGGGACTCCGCCGGGGCTTCCCCTTCCTCTGGGAAACTCGGCGGGGCATCCCCCTCCTCCAGGGACTCCGCCGGGGCTTCCCCCTCCTCCGGGGCCTCCGCCGGGGCTTCCCTATTCTCTGGGGAACTAGGCGGGGCTTCCCCCTTCTCCAGGGACTCCGCCGGGGCTTCCCCCTCCTCTAGGAAATTCGGCGGGGCTTTTACTCCTCCATGGAACTCGGCAAGGCTTCCCCCTCCTCCAGGGACGCGGCGGGGCTTTTCCCTTCTACAGTGACTCCGCCGGGGCTTCCCCCTCCTCTGAGAAACTCGGCGGGACTTCCCCCTTCTCCGGGGCCTTCACCAGGGCTTCCCCCTCCTCCGGGGCATCCGCCGGGGCTTCCCCCTCCTCCGGGAAACTCGGCGGGGCTTCCCCCTCCTCCGTGTATCTCGGCGGGGCTTCCCCCACCTCCAAGGACTCCGCCGTTGCTTCCCCCTCCTCCAGGGACTCCGCCGGGGCTTCCCCCTCCTCCGGGGATCTCAGGGGCTTACCCCTCCTCCAAAAACTCCGCCGGGGCTTTCCCCTCCTCCGGGGAACTCGGCGGGGCTTTCACTTTTCCGGGAAACTCGGCGGGGCTTCCCCCTCCTCCGTGAATCTCGGCGGGGCTTCCCCCACCTCCAAGGACTCCGCCGTTGCTTCCCCCTCCTCCAGGGACTCCGCCGGGGCTTCCCCCTCCTCCGGGGATCTCAGGGGCTTACCCCTCCTCCAAAAACTCCGCCGGGGCTTCCCCCTCCTCCGGGGCCTCCGCCGGGGCTTCCCTATCCTCCAGGGACTCCGTCGGGGCCTCTCCCTTCTCCTGGATACTCAGGGGCTTCCCTCGCCTCCGTGCCTCCGCCAGGGCTTCCCCCTCCTCCGGAGAACTCGGCGGGGCTTCCCCCTCCCCCGAAAAACTCGGCGGGGCTTCCCTCTAATCCAGGGAACTCGGCGTGGCTTCCCCCTCCTCCGGGGCATCCGCCGGGGCTTCCCCCTCCTCCGGGGAACTCGGCGGGGCTTCCCCCTCCTCCATGAATCTCGGCGGGGCTTCCCCCACCTCCAAGGACTCCGCCGTTGCTTCCCCCTCCTCCAGGGACTCCGCCGGGGCTTCCCCCTCTTCCGGGGAACTCAGGGGCTTACCCCTCCTCCAAAAACTCCGCCGGGGCTTTCCCCTCCTCCGGGGAACTCGGCGGGGCTTTCCCCTTTTCCGGGGAACTCGGCGGGGCTACCCCCTCCTCCGGGGATCTCGGCGAGGCTTTCACCCTTCTCTAGGGACTCCGCCGGGGCTTCCCCCTCCTTCGGGGCCTCCGCCGGGACTTCTTTATCCTCCGGGGAACTAGGCGGGGCTTCCCACTATTCCAGGGACTTCGCCGGGGCTTCCCCCTCCTCTAGGAATTTCGGCGGGGCTTTTACTCCTCCAGGGACTCCGCCGGGGCTTCCCCCTCCTCCGGGGCCTCCGCCGGGGCTTCCCTATCCTCCGGGGAACTCGGCGGGGCTTCCCCCTCTTCCGGGGAACTCGGCGGGGCTTTCACCCTTCTCCAGGGACTCCGCCGGGGCTTCCCCCTCCTCCGGGGCCTCCGCCGGGGCTTCCCTATCCTCCGGGGAACTAGGCGGGGCTTCCCCCTCCTCCTGGGACTCCGCCGGGGCTTCCTTGTCCTCCGGGGCCTCCGCCGGGGCTACATCCTCCTCCGGGGAACTCGGCGGGGATTCCCTCTCCTCCGGGGAACTCGGCGGGGCTTCCCCCTCCTACAGGGACTCCGCCGGGGCTTCCCCCTCCTCTGAGAAACTCGGCGGGACTTCCCCCTTCTCCGAGGCCTTCACCGGGGCTTCCCCCTCCTCCGAGGCATCCGCCGGGGCTACCCCCTCCTCCAGGGAACTCGGCGGGGCTTCCCCCTCCTCCGGGGATTCGGCGGGGCTTGCCCCTTCTACAGGGACTCCGCCGGGGCTTCCCCCTCCACTGGGAAACTCGGCGGGACTTCTTCCTCCTCCGGGGCCTCCACCGGGGCTTCCCCCTCCTCCGGGGCATCCGCCGGGGCTTCCCCCTCCTCCGGTAAACTCGGCGGGGCTTCCCTATCCTCCGGGGAACTAGGCGGGGCTTCCCCCTTCTCCAGGGACTCCGCCGGGGCTTCCCCATCCTCTGGGAAACTCGGCGGGGCATCCCCCTCCTCCAGGGACTCCGCCGGGGCTTCCCCCTCCTCCGGGGCCTCCGCCGGGGCTTCCCTATTCTCTGGGGAACTAGGCGGGGCTTCCCCCTTCTCCAGGGACTCCGCCGGGGCTTCCCCCTCCTCTAGGAAATTCGGCGGGGCTTTTACTCCTCCAGGGACTCCGCCGGGGCTTCCCCCTCCTCCGGGGCCTCCGCAGGGGCTTCCCTATCCTCCGGGGAACTCGACGGGGCTTCCCCCTCCTCCGGGGAACTCGGCGGGGCTTTCACCCTTCTCCAGGGACTCCGCCGGGGCTTCCCCCTCCTCCGGGGCCTCCACCGGGGCTTCCCTATCCTCCGGGGAACTAGGCGGGGCTTCCCCCTTCTCCAGGGACTCCGCCGGGGCTTCCCCCTCCTCTAGGAAATTCGGCGGGGCTTTTACTCCTCCAGGGACTCCGCCGGGGCTTCCCCCTCCTCCGGGGCCACCGCCGGGGCTTCCCTATCCTCCGGGGAACTCGGCGGGGCTTCCCCCTCTTCCGGGGAACTCGGCGGGGCTTTCACCCTCCTCCAGGGACTCCGATGGGGCTTCCCCCTCCTCCGGGGCCTCCGCCGGGGCTTCCCTATCCTCCGGGGAACTAGGCGGGGCTTCCCCCTCCTCCTGGGACTCCGCCGGGGCTTCCTTGTCCTCCGGGGCCTCCGCCGGGGCTACATCCTCCTCCGGGGAACTCGGCGGGGCTTCCCCCTTCTACAGGGACTCCGCCGGGGCTTCCCCCTCCTCTGGGAAACTCGGCGGGACTTCCCCATCCTCCAGGGACTCCGCCGGGGCTTCCCCCTCCTCAGGGGCCTCCGCCGGGGCTTCCTTATCCTCCGGGGAACTAGGCGGGGCCTTCTACTCCTCCAGTGACTCCGCTGGGGCTTCCCACTTCTCCAGGGACTCCGCCGGGGCTTCCCCCTCCTCCAGGGCCTCCGCCGGGGCTTCCCTATCCTCCAGGGACTCCGTCGGGGCCTCTCCCTTCTCCTGGATACTCAGGGGCTTCCCTCGCCTCCGTGCCTCCGCCAGGGCTTCCCCCTCCTCCGGAGAACTCGGCGGGGCTTCCCCCTCCCCCGAAAAACTCGGCGGGGCTTCCCTCTAATCCAGGGAACTCGGCGTGGCTTCCCCCTCCGCCGGGAAGCTTAGGGGCTTCCACCTTTTCCTGGGACTTCGCCATGGCTTCCCATCTCATCTGGGAAACTCGGCGGGGCCACCCCCTCTTCCGGGGCCTCCGCCGGGGCTTCCCCCTCCTCCTGGGCCTCCGCCGGGGCTTCCCCCTTCTCCAGGGACTCCGCCGTTGCTTCCCCCTTCTTCAGGGACTCCGCCGGGGCTTCCCCCTACTCAGGGAAACTAAGCGGGGCTTCCCCTTCCTCCGGGGAACTCGGCGGGGCTTCTCCCTCCTCCGGGGAACTCGGCGGGGCTACCCCCTCCTCCAGTGACTCTGCCGGGGCTACCCCGTCTTTCGGGGCCTCCGCCGGGGCTACCCCTTCTTCCGGAGAACTCGGCGGGGCTTCCTCCTCCTCCGGGGAACTCGGCGGGGCTTCCCACTTCTCCAGGGACTCCGCCGGGGCTTCCCCCTCCTCTGGGAAACTCGGCGGGGCATCCCCCTCCTCCAGGGACTCCGCCGGGGCTTCCCCCTCCTCCGGGGCCTCCGCCGGGGCTTCCCTATCCTCCAAGGAACTAGGCGGGGCTTCCCCCTTCTCCAGGGACTCCGCCGGGTCTTCCCCCTCCTCTAGGAAACTCGGCGGGGCTTTTCCTCCTCCAGGGACTCCGCCGGGGCTTTCCCCTCCTCCGGGGCCTCCGCCGGGGCTTCCCTATCCTCCAGGGACTCCGTCGGGGCCTCTACCTTCTCCTGGATACTCAGGGGCTTCCCTCGCCTCTGAGCCTCCGCCAGGGCTTCCCCCTCCTCTGAGGAACTCGGCGGGACTTCCCCCTCCTCCAGGGACTCCGCCGGGCCTTCCCCCTCCTCCGGGGCCTCCGCCGGGGCTTCCCTATCCACCGGGGAACTAGGCGGGGTTTTCCACTCCTCCAGTGACACCGCCGGGGCTGCCCCCTCCTCCGGGGAACTCAGAGGCTTTCCCCTCCTTCTCAGAACCAGGCGGTGCATCCCCCTACTCAGCGGAAAACGGCGGGGCTTCCCCCTCCGCCGGGGACTCCGCCGGGGCTTCCCCCTTCTCTGGGAAACTCGGCGGGGCATCCCCCTCCTTCAGGGACTCCGCCGGGGCTTCCCCCTCCTCCGGGGAACTGGGCGGGGCTCTATTTGCTTCTCCAGGGACTCCGCTGGGGCTTCCCCCTCCTCTGGGAAACTCGGTGGGGCTTCACCCCTCCTCCGGGGCCTCCGACGGGGCTTCCCCCTCCTCCGGGGCATCCGCCGGGACTTCCCCCTCCTCCGGGAAACTCGGCGAGGCTTCCCTATCCTCCGGGGAACTAGGCGGTGCTTCCCCGTTCTCCAGGACTCCGCCGGGGCTTCCCCCTCCTCCAGCGCCTCCGCCGGGGCTTCCCCCTCCGCCGGGGAGCTAAGGGGCTTCAACATCCTCCAGGGACTCCGCCGGGGCTCCCACTCTTCCGGGGATCTCGGCGGTATTTCCCCCTCCTCCAGAGAACTCGGCGGGGCTTCCCCCTCCCCCGAAGAACTCGGCGGGGCTTCCCTCTCCTCCAGGGAACTCGGCGTGGCTTCCCCCTCCGCCGGGGAGCTTAGGGGCTTCCACCTTTTCCAGGGACTTCGCCGGGGCTTCCCCTCTCCTCTGGGAAATTCGGCGGGGCTACCCCATCCTCCGGGGCCTCCGCCGGGGCTTCCCCCTCCTCCTGGGCCTCCGCCGGGGCTTCCCCCTTCTCCTGGGACTCCGCCGTTGCTTCCCCCTTCTCCAGGGACTCAGCCGGGGCTTCCCCCTCCTCAGGGAAACTAAGCGGGGATTCCCCTTCCTCCGGGGAACTCGGCGGGGCTTCTCCCTCCTCCGGGGAACTCGGCGGGGCTTCCCCCTTCTCCAGTGACTCTGCCGGGGCTTCTTCCTTCTTCGTGGAACTCGGCGGGGCTACCCCCTCCTCCATGGAACTCGGCAAGGCTTCCCCCTCCTCCAGGGACGCGGCGGGGCTTTTCCCTTCTACAGTGACTCCGCCGGGGCTTCCCCCTCCTCTGAGAAACTCGGCGGGACTTCCCCCTTCTCCGGGGCCTTCACCAGGGCTTCCCCCTCCTCCGGGGCATCCGCCGGGGCTTCCCCCTCCTCCGGGAAACTCGGCGGGGCTTCCCCCTCCTCCGTGAATCTCGGCGGGGCTTCCCCCACCTCCAAGGACTCCGCCGTTGCTTCCCCCTCCTCCAGGGACTCCGCCGGGGCTTCCCCCTCCTCCGGGGATCTCAGGGGCTTACCCCTCCTCCAAAAACTCCGCCGGGGCTTTCCCCTCCTCCGGGGAACTCGGCGGGGCTTTCACTTTTCCGGGAAACTCGGCGGGGCTTCCCCCTCCTCCGTGAATCTCGGCGGGGCTTCCCCCACCGCCAAGGACTCCGCCGTTGCTTCCCCCTCCTCCAGGGACTCCGCCGGGGCTTCCCCCTCCTCCGGGGATCTCAGGGGCTTACCCCTCCTCCAAAAACTCCGCCGGGGCTTCCCCCTCCTCCGGGGCCTCCGCCGGGGCTTCCCTATCCTCCAGGGACTCCGTCGGGGCCTCTCCCTTCTCCTGGATACTCAGGGGCTTCCCTCGCCTCCGTGCCTCCGCCAGGGCTTCCCCCTCCTCCGGAGAACTCGGCGGGGCTTCCCCCTCCCCCGAAAAACTCGGCGGGGCTTCCCTCTAATCCAGGGAACTCGGCGTGGCTTCCCCCTCCTCCGGGGCACCCGCCGGGGCTTCCCCCTCCTCCGGGAAACTCGGCGGGGCTTCCCCCTCCTCCATGAATCTCGGCGGGGCTTCCCCCACCTCCAAGGACTCCGCCGTTGCTTCCCCCTCCTCCAGGGACTCCGCCGGGGCTTCCCCCTCTTCCGGGGAACTCAGGGGCTTACCCCTCCTCCAAAAACTCCGCCGGGGCTTTCCCCTCCTCCGGGGAACTCGGCGGGGCTTTCCCCTTTTCCGGGGAACTCGGCGGGGCTACCCCCTCCTCCGGGGATCTCGGCGAGGCTTTCACCCTTCTCTAGGGACTCCGCCGGGGCTTCCCCCTCCTTCGGGGCCTCCGCCGGGACTTCTTTATCCTCCGGGGAACTAGGCGGGGCTTCCCACTATTCCAGGGACTTCGCCGGGGCTTCCCCCTCCTCTAGGAATTTCGGCGGGGCTTTTACTCCTCCAGGGACTCCGCCGGGGCTTCCCCCTCCTCCGGGGCCTCCGCCGGGGCTTCCCTATCCTCCGGGGAACTCGGCGGGGCTTCCCCCTCTTCCGGGGAACTCGGCGGGGCTTTCACCCTTCTCCAGGGACTCCGCCGGGGCTTCCCCCTCCTCCGGGGCCTCCGCCGGGGCTTCCCTATCCTCCGGGGAACTAGGCGGGGCTTCCCCCTCCTCCTGGGACTCCGCCGGGGCTTCCTTGTCCTCCGGGGCCTCCGCCGGGGCTACATCCTCCTCCGGGGAACTCGGCGGGGATTCCCTCTCCTCCGGGGAACTCGGCGGGGCTTCCCCCTCCTACAGGGACTCCGCCGGGGCTTCCCCCTCCTCTGAGAAACTCGGCGGGACTTCCCCCTTCTCCGAGGCCTTCACCGGGGCTTCCCCCTCCTCCGAGGCATCCGCCGGGGCTACCCCCTCCTCCAGGGAACTCGGCGGGGCTTCCCCCTCCTCCGGGGATTCGGCGGGGCTTGCCCCTTCTACAGGGACTCCGCCGGGGCTTCCCCCTCCACTGGGAAACTCGGCGGGACTTCTACCTCCTCCGGGGCCTCCACCGGGGCTTCCCCCTCCTCCGGGGCATCCGCCGGGGCTTCCCCCTCCTCCGGTAAACTCGGCGGGGCTTCCCTATCCTCCGGGGAACTAGGCGGGGCTTCCCCCTTCTCCAGGGACTCCGCCGGGGCTTCCCCTTCCTCTGGGAAACTCGGCGGGGCATCCCCCTCCTCCAGGGACTCCGCCGGGGCTTCCCCCTCCTCCGGGGCCTCCGCCGGGGCTTCCCTATTCTCTGGGGAACTAGGCGGGGCTACCCCCTTCTCCAGGGACTCCGCCGGGGCTTCCCCCTCCTCTAGGAAATTCGGCGGGGCTTTTACTCCTCCAGGGACTCCGCCGGGGCTTCCCCCTCCTCCGGGGCCTCCGCAGGGGCTTCCCTATCCTCCGGGGAACTCGACGGGGCTTCCCCCTCCTCCGGGGAACTCGGCGGGGCTTTCACCCTTCTCCAGGGACTCCGCCGGGGCTTCCCCCTCCTCCGGGGCCTCCACCGGGGCTTCCCTATCCTCCGGGGAACTAGGCGGGGCTTCCCCCTTCTCCAGGGACTCCGCCGGGGCTTCCCCCTCCTCTAGGAAATTCGGCGGGGCTTTTACTCCTCCAGGGACTCCGCCGGGGCTTCCCCCTCCTCCGGGGCCTCCGCCGGGGCTACCCTATCCTCCGGGGAACTCGGCGGGGCTTCCCCCTCTTCCGGGGAACTCGGCGGGGCTTTCACCCTCCTCCAGGGACTCCGATGGGGCTTCCCCCTCCTCCGGGGCCTCCGCCGGGGCTTCCCTATCCTCCGGGGAACTAGGCGGGGCTTCCCCCTCCTCCTGGGACTCCGCCGGGGCTTCCTTGTCCTCCGGGGCCTCCGCCGGGGCTACATCCTCCTCCGGGGAACTCGGCGGGGCTTCCCCCTTCTACAGGGACTCCGCCGGGGCTTCCCCCTCCTCTGGGAAACTCGGCGGGACTTCCCCATCCTCCAGGGACTCCGCCGGGGCTTCCCCCTCCTCAGGGGCCTCCGCCGGGGCTTCCCTATCCTCCGGGGAACTAGGCGGGGCCTTCTACTCCTCCAGTGACTCCGCTGGGGCTTCCCACTTCTCCAGGGACTCCGCCGGGGCTTCCCCCTCCTCCAGGGCCTCCGCCGGGGCTTCCCTATCCTCCAGGGACTCCGTCGGGGCCTCTCCCTTCTCCTGGATACTCAGGGGCTTCCCTCGCCTCCGTGCCTCCGCCAGGGCTTCCCCCTCCTCCGGAGAACTCGGCGGGGCTTCCCCCTCCCCCGAAAAACTCGGCGGGGCTTCCCTCTAATCCAGGGAACTCGGCGTGGCTTCCCCCTCCGCCGGGAAGCTTAGGGGCTTCCACCTTTTCCTGGGACTTCGCCATGGCTTCCCATCTCATCTGGGAAACTCGGCGGGGCCACCCCCTCTTCCGGGGCCTCCGCCGGGGCTTCCCCCTCCTCCTGGGCCTCCGCCGGGGCTTCCCCCTTCTCCAGGGACTCCGCCGTTGCTTCCCCCTTCTTCAGGGACTCCGCCGGGGCTTCCCCCTACTCAGGGAAACTAAGCGGGGCTTCCCCTTCCTCCGGGGAACTCGGCGGGGCTTCTCCCTCCTCCGGGGAACTCGGCGGGGCTACCCCCTCCTCCAGTGACTCAGCCGGGGCTACCCCGTCTTTCGGGGCCTCCGCCGGGGCTACCCCTTCTTCCGGAGAACTCGGCGGGGCTTCCTCCTCCTCCGGGGAACTCGGCGGGGCTTCCCACTTCTCCAGGGACTCCGCCGGGGCTTCCCCCTCCTCTGGGAAACTCGGCGGGGCATCCCCCTCCTCCAGGGACTCCGCCGGGGCTTCCCCCTCCTCCGGGGCCTCCGCCGGGGCTTCCCTATCCTCCATGGAACTAGGCGGGGCTTCCCCCTTCTCCAGGGACTCCGCCGGGTCTTCCCCCTCCTCTAGGAAACTCGGCGGGGCTTTTCCTCCTCCAGGGACTCCGCCGGGGCTTTCCCCTCCTCCGGGGCCTCCGCCGGGGCTTCCCTATCCTCCAGGGACTCCGTCGGGGCCTCTCCCTTCTCCTGGATACTCAGGGGCTTCCCTCGCCTCTGAGCCTCCGCCAGGGCTTCCCCCTCCTCTGAGGAACTCGGCGGGACTTCCCCCTCCTCCAGGGACTCCGCCGGGCCTTCCCCCTCCTCCGGGGCCTCCGCCGGGGCTTCCCTATCCTCCAGGGACTCCGTCGGGGCCTCTCCCTTCTCCTGGATACTCAGGGGCTTCCCTCGCCTCTGAGCCTCCGCCAGGGCTTCCCCCTCCTCTGAGGAACTCGGCGGGACTTCCCCCTCCTCCAGGGACTCCGCCGGGCCTTCCCCCTCCTCCGGGGCCTCCGCCGGGGCTTCCCTATCCACCGGGGAACTAGGCGGGGTTTTCCACTCCTCCAGTGACACCGCCGGGGCTGCCCCCTCCTCCGGGGAACTCAGAGGCTTTCCCCTCCTTCTCAGAACCAGGCGGTGCATCCCCCTACTCAGCGGAAAACGGCGGGGCTTCCCCCTCCACCGGGGACTCCGCCGGGGCTTCCCCCTTCTCTGGGAAACTCGGCGGGGCATCCCCCTCCTTCAGGGACTCCGCCGGGGCTTCCCCCTCCTCCGGGGAACTGGGCGGGGCTCTATTTGCTTCTCCAGGGACTCCGCTGGGGCTTCCCCCTCCTCTGGGAAACTCGGTGGGGCTTCACCCCTCCTCCGGGGCCTCCGACGGGGCTTCCCCCTCCTCCGGGGCATCCGCCGGGACTTCCCCCTCCTCCGGGAAACTCGGCGAGGCTTCCCTATCCTCCGGGGAACTAGGCGGTGCTTCCCCGTTCTCCAGGACTCCGCCGGTGTTTCCCCCTCCTCCAGCGCCTCCGCCGGGGCTTCCCCCTCCGCCGGGGAGCTAAGGGGCTTCAACATCCTCCAGGGACTCCGCCGGGGCTCCCACTCTTCCGGGGATCTCGGCGGTATTTCCCCCTCCTCCAGAGAACTCGGCGGGGCTTCCCCCTCCCCCGAAGAACTCGGCTGGGCTTCCCTCTCCTCCAGGGAACTCGGCGTGGCTTCCCCCTCCGCCGGGGAGCTTAGGGGCTTCCACCTTTTCCAGGGACTTCGCCGGGGCTTCCCCTCTCCTCTGGGAAACTCGGCGGGGCTACCCCATCCTCCGGGGCCTCCGCCGCGGCTTCCCCCTCCTCCTGGGCCTCCGCCGGGGCTTCCCCCTTCTCCAGGGACTCCGCCGTTGCTTCCCCCTTCTCCAGGGACTCAGCCGGGGCTTCCCCCTCCTCAGGGAAACTAAGCGGGGATTCCCCTTCCTCCGGGGAACTCGGCGGGGCTTCTCCCTCCTCCGGGGAACTCGGCGGGGCTTCCCCCTTCTCCAGTGACTCTGCCGGGGCTTCTTCCTTCTTCGTGGAACTCGGCGGGGCTACCCCCTCCTCCATGGAACTCGGCAAGGCTTCCCCCTCCTCCAGGGACGCGGCGGGGCTTTTCCCTTCTACAGTGACTCCGCCGGGGCTTCCCCCTCCTCTGAGAAACTCGGCGGGACTTCCCCCTTCTCCGGGGCCTTCACCAGGGCTTCCCCCTCCTCCGGGGCATCCGCCGGGGCTTCCCCCTCCTCCGGGAAACTCGGCGGGGCTTCCCCCTCCTCCGTGAATCTCGGCGGGGCTTCCCCCACCTCCAAGGACTCCGCCGTTGCTTCCCCCTCCTCCAGGGACTCCGCCGGGGCTTCCCCCTCCTCCGGGGATCTCAGGGGCTTACCCCTCCTCCAAAAACTCCGCCGGGGCTTTCCCCTCCTCCGGGGAACTCGGCGGGGCTTTCACTTTTCCGGGAAACTCGGCGGGGCTTCCCCCTCCTCCGTGAATCTCGGCGGGGCTTCCCCCACCTCCAAGGACTCCGCCGTTGCTTCCCCCTCCTCCAGGGACTCCGCCGGGGCTTCCCCCTCCTCCGGGGATCTCAGGGGCTTACCCCTCCTCCAAAAACTCCGCCGGGGCTTCCCCCTCCTCCGGGGCCTCCGCCGGGGCTTCCCTATCCTCCAGGGACTCCGTCGGGGCCTCTCCCTTCTCCTGGATACTCAGGGGCTTCCCTCGCCTCCGTGCCTCCGCCAGGGCTTCCCCCTCCTCCGGAGAACTCGGCGGGGCTTCCCCCTCCCCCGAAAAACTCGGCGGGGCTTCCCTCTAATCCAGGGAACTCGGCGTGGCTTCCCCCTCCTCCGGGGCATCCGCCGGGGCTTCCCCCTCCTCCGGGAAACTCGGCGGGGCTTCCCCCTCCTCCTTGAATCTCGGCGGGGCTTCCCCCACCTCCAAGGACTCCGCCGTTGCTTCCCCCTCCTCCAGGGACTCCGCCGGGGCTTCCCCCTCTTCCGGGGAACTCAGGGGCTTACCCCTCCTCCAAAAACTCCGCCGGGGCTTTCCCCTCCTCCGGGGAACTCGGCGGGGCTTTCCCCTTTTCCGGGGAACTCGGCGGGGCTACCCCCTCCTCCGGGGATCTCGGCGAGGCTTTCACCCTTCTCTAGGGACTCCGCCGGGGCTTCCCCCTCCTTCGGGGCCTCCGCCGGGACTTCTTTATCCTCCGGGGAACTAGGCGGGGCTTCCCACTATTCCAGGGACTTCGCCGGGGCTTCCCCCTCCTCTAGGAATTTCGGCGGGGCTTTTACTCCTCCAGGGACTCCGCCGGGGCTTCCCCCTCCTCCGGGGCCTCCGCCGGGGCTTCCCTATCCTCCGGGGAACTCGGCGGGGCTTCCCCCTCTTCCGGGGAACTCGGCGGGGCTTTCACCCTTCTCCAGGGACTCCGCCGGGGCTTCCCCCTCCTCCGGGGCCTCCGCCGGGGCTTCCCTATCCTCCGGGGAACTCGGCGGGGCTTCCCCCTCCTCCTGGGACTCCGCCGGGGCTTCCTTGTCCTCCGGGGCCTCCGCCGGGGCTACATCCTCCTCCGGTGAACTCGGCGGGGATTCCCTCTCCTCCGGGGAACTCGGCGGGGCTTCCCCCTCCTACAGGGACTCCGCCGGGGCTTCCCCCTCCTCTGAGAAACTCGGCGGGACTTCCCCCTTCTCCGAGGCCTTCACCGGGGCTTCCCCCTCCTCCGAGGCATCCGCCGGGGCTACCCCCTCCTCCAGGGAACTCGGCGGGGCTTCCCCCTCCTCCGGGGATTCGGCGGGGCTTGCCCCTTCTACAGGGACTCCGCCGGGGCTTCCCCCTCCACTGGGAAACTCGGCGGGACTTCTTCCTCCTCCGGGGCCTCCACCGGGGCTTCCCCCTCCTCCGGGGCATCCGCCGGGGCTTCCCCCTCCTCCGGTAAACTCGGCGGGGCTTCCCTATCCTCCGGGGAACTAGGCGGGGCTTCCCCCTTCTCCAGGGACTCCGCCGGGGCTTCCCCTTCCTCTGGGAAACTCGGCGGGGCATCCCCCTCCTCCAGGGACTCCGCCGGGGCTTCCCCCTCCTCCGGGGCCTCCGCCGGGGCTTCCCTATTCTCTGGGGAACTAGGCGGGGCTTCCCCCTTCTCCAGGGACTCCGCCGGGGCTTCCCCCTCCTCTAGGAAATTCGGCGGGGCTTTTACTCCTCCATGGAACTCGGCAAGGCTTCCCCCTCCTCCAGGGACGCGGCGGGGCTTTTCCCTTCTACAGTGACTCCGCCGGGGCTTCCCCCTCCTCTGAGAAACTCGGCGGGACTTCCCCCTTCTCCGGGGCCTTCACCAGGGCTTCCCCCTCCTCCGGGGCATCCGCCGGGGCTTCCCCCTCCTCCGGGAAACTCGGCGGGGCTTCCCCCTCCTCCGTGAATCTCGGCGGGGCTTCCCCCACCTCCAAGGACTCCGCCGTTGCTTCCCCCTCCTCCAGGGACTCCGCCGGGGCTTCCCCCTCCTCCGGGGATCTCAGGGGCTTACCCCTCCTCCAAAAACTCCGCCGGGGCTTTCCCCTCCTCCGGGGAACTCGGCGGGGCTTTCACTTTTCCGGGAAACTCGGCGGGGCTTCCCCCTCCTCCGTGAATCTCGGCGGGGCTTCCCCCACCTCCAAGGACTCCGCCGTTGCTTCCCCCTCCTCCAGGGACTCCGCCGGGGCTTCCCCCTCCTCCGGGGATCTCAGGGGCTTACCCCTCCTCCAAAAACTCCGCCGGGGCTTACCCCTCCTCCGGGGCCTCCGCCGGGGCTTCCCTATCCTCCAGGGACTCCGTCGGGGCCTCTCCCTTCTCCTGGATACTCAGGGGCTTCCATCGCCTCCGTGCCTCCGCCAGGGCTTCCCCCTCCTCCGGAGAACTCGGCGGGGCTTCCCCCTCCCCCGAAAAACTCGGTGGGGCTTCCCTCTAATCCAGGGAACTCGGCGTGGCTTCCCCCTCCTCCGGGGCATCCGCCGGGGCTTCCCCCTCCTCCGGGAAACTCGGCGGGGCTTCCCCCTCCTCCATGAATCTCGGCGGGGCTTCCCCCACCTCCAAGGACTCCGCCGTTGCTTCCCCCTCCTCCAGGGACTCCGCCGGGGCTTCCCCCTCTTCCGGGGAACTCAGGGGCTTACCCCTCCTCCAAAAACTCCGCCGGGGCTTTCCCCTCCTCCGGGGAACTCGGCGGGGCTTTCCCCTTTTCCGGGGAACTCGGCGGGGCTACCCCCTCCTCCGGGGATCTCGGCGAGGCTTTCACCCTTCTCTAGGGACTCCGCCGGGGCTTCCCCCTCCTTCGGGGCCTCCGCCGGGACTTCTTTATCCTCCGGGGAACTAGGCGGGGCTTCCCACTATTCCAGGGACTTCGCCGGGGCTTCCCCCTCCTCTAGGAATTTCGGCGGGGCTTTTACTCCTCCAGGGACTCCGCCGGGGCTTCCCCCTCCTCCGGGGCCTCCGCTGGGGCTTCCCTATCCTCCGGGGAACTCGGCGGGGCTTCCCCCTCTTCCGGGGAACTCGGCGGGGCTTTCACCCTTCTCCAGGGACTCCGCCGGGGCTTCCCCCTCCTCCGGGGCCTCCGCCGGGGCTTCCCTATCCTCCGGGGAACTAGGCGGGGCTTCCCCCTCCTCCTGGGACTCCGCCGGGGCTTCCTTGTCCTCCGGGGCCTCCGCCGGGGCTACATCCTCCTCCGGGGAACTCGGCGGGGATTCCCTCTCCTCCGGGGAACTCGGCGGGGCTTCCCCCTCCTACAGGGACTCCGCCGGGGCTTCCCCCTCCTCTGAGAAACTCGGCGGGACTTCCCCCTTCTCCGAGGCCTTCACCGGGGCTTCCCCCTCCTCCGAGGCATCCGCCGGGGCTTCCCCCTCCTCCGGGGAACTCGGCGGGGCTTCCCCCTCCTCCGGGGATTCGGCGGGGCTTGCCCCTTCTACAGGGACTCCGCCGGGGCTTCCCCCTCCACTGGGAAACTCGGCGGGACTTCTTCCTCCTCCGGGGCCTCCACCGGGGCTTCCCCCTCCTCCGGGGCATCCGCCGGGGCTTCCCCCTCCTCCGGTTAACTCGGCGGGGCTTCCCTATCCTCCGGGGAACTAGGCGGGGCTTCCCCCTTCTCCAGGGACTCCGCCGGGGCTTCCCCTTCCTCTGGGAAACTCGGCGGGGCATCCCCCTCCTCCAGGGACTCCGCCGGGGCTTCCCCCTCCTCCGGGGCCTCCGCCGGGGCTTCCCTATTCTCTGGGGAACTAGGCGGGGCTTCCCCCTTCTCCAGGGACTCCGCCGGGGCTTCCCCCTCCTCTAGGAAATTCGGCGGGGCTTTTACTCCTCCATGGAACTCGGCAAGGCTTCCCCCTCCTCCAGGGACGCGGCGGGGCTTTTCCCTTCTACAGTGACTCCGCCGGGGCTTCCCCCTCCTCTGAGAAACTCGGCGGGACTTCCCCCTTCTCCGGGGCCTTCACCAGGGCTTCCCCCTCCTCCGGGGCATCCGCCGGGGCTTCCCCCTCCTCCGGGAAACTCGGCGGGGCTTCCCCCTCCTCCGTGAATCTCGGCGGGGCTTCCCCCACCTCCAAGGACTCCGCCGTTGCTTCCCCCTCCTCCAGGGACTCCGCCGGGGCTTCCCCCTCCTCCGGGGATCTCAGGGGCTTACCCCTCCTCCAAAAACTCCGCCGGGGCTTTCCCCTCCTCCGGGGAACTCGGCGGGGCTTTCACTTTTCCGGGAAACTCGGCGGGGCTTCCCCCTCCTCCGTGAATCTCGGCGGGGCTTCCCCCACCTCCAAGGACTCCGCCGTTGCTTCCCCCTCCTCCAGGGACTCCGCCGGGGCTTCCCCCTCCTCCGGGGATCTCAGGGGCTTACCCCTCCTCCAAAAACTCCGCCGGGGCTTACCCCTCCTCCGGGGCCTCCGCCGGGGCTTCCCTATCCTCCAGGGACTCCGTCGGGGCCTCTCCCTTCTCCTGGATACTCAGGGGCTTCCATCGCCTCCGTGCCTCCGCCAGGGCTTCCCCCTCCTCCGGAGAACTCGGCGGGGCTTCCCCCTCCCCCGAAAAACTCGGTGGGGCTTCCCTCTAATCCAGGGAACTCGGCGTGGCTTCCCCCTCCTCCGGGGCATCCGCCGGGGCTTCCCCCTCCTCCGGGAAACTCGGCGGGGCTTCCCCCTCCTCCATGAATCTCGGCGGGGCTTCCCCCACCTCCAAGGACTCCGCCGTTGCTTCCCCCTCCTCCAGGGACTCCGCCGGGGCTTCCCCCTCTTCCGGGGAACTCAGGGGCTTACCCCTCCTCCAAAAACTCCGCCGGGGCTTTCCCCTCCTCCGGGGAACTCGGCGGGGCTTTCCCCTTTTCCGGGGAACTCGGCGGGGCTACCCCCTCCTCCGGGGATCTCGGCGAGGCTTTCACCCTTCTCTAGGGACTCCGCCGGGGCTTCCCCCTCCTTCGGGGCCTCCGCCGGGACTTCTTTATCCTCCGGGGAACTAGGCGGGGCTTCCCACTATTCCAGGGACTTCGCCGGGGCTTCCCCCTCCTCTAGGAATTTCGGCGGGGCTTTTACTCCTCCAGGGACTCCGCCGGGGCTTCCCCCTCCTCCGGGGCCTCCGCTGGGGCTTCCCTATCCTCCGGGGAACTCGGCGGGGCTTCCCCCTCTTCCGGGGAACTCGGCGGGGCTTTCACCCTTCTCCAGGGACTCCGCCGGGGCTTCCCCCTCCTCCGGGGCCTCCGCCGGGGCTTCCCTATCCTCCGGGGAACTAGGCGGGGCTTCCCCCTCCTCCTGGGACTCCGCCGGGGCTTCCTTGTCCTCCGGGGCCTCCGCCGGGGCTACATCCTCCTCCGGGGAACTCGGCGGGGATTCCCTCTCCTCCGGGGAACTCGGCGGGGCTTCCCCCTCCTACAGGGACTCCGCCGGGGCTTCCCCCTCCTCTGAGAAACTCGGCGGGACTTCCCCCTTCTCCGAGGCCTTCACCGGGGCTTCCCCCTCCTCCGAGGCATCCGCCGGGGCTACCCCCTCCTCCAGGGAACTCGGCGGGGCTTCCCCCTCCTCCGGGGATTCGGCGGGGCTTGCCCCTTCTACAGGGACTCCGCCGGGGCTTCCCCCTCCACTGGGAAACTCGGCGGGACTTCTTCCTCCTCCGGGGCCTCCACCGGGGCTTCCCCCTCCTCCGGGGCATTCGCCGGGGCTTCCCCCTCCTCCGGTAAACTCGGCGGGGCTTCCCTATCCTCCGGGGAACTAGGCGGGGCTTCCCCCTTCTCCAGGGACTCCGCCGGGGCTTCCCCTTCCTCTGGGAAACTCGGCGGGGCATCCCCCTCCTCCAGGGACTCCGCCGGGGCTTCCCCCTCCTCCGGGGCCTCCACCGGGGCTTCCCTATTCTCTGGGGAACTAGGCGGGGCTTCCCCCTTCTCCAGGGACTCCGCCGGGGCTTCCCCCTCCTCTAGGAAATTCGGCGGGGCTTTTACTCCTCCATGGAACTCGGCAAGGCTTCCCCCTCCTCCAGGGACGCGGCGGGGCTTTTCCCTTCTACAGTGACTCCGCCGGGGCTTCCCCCTCCTCTGAGAAACTCGGCGGGACTTCCCCCTTCTCCGGGGCCTTCACCAGGGCTTCCCCCTCCTCCGGGGCATCCGCCGGGGCTTCCCCCTCCTCCGGGAAACTCGGCGGGGCTTCCCCCTCCTCCGTGAATCTCGGCGGGGCTTCCCCCACCTCCAAGGACTCCACCGTTGCTTCCCCCTCCTCCAGGGACTCCGCCGGGGCTTCCCCCTCCTCCGGGGATCTCAGGGGCTTACCCCTCCTCCAAAAACTCCGCCGGGGCTTTCCCCTCCTCCGGGGAACTCGGCGGGGCTTTCACTTTTCCGGGAAACTCGGCGGGGCTTCCCCCTCCTCCGTGAATCTCGGCGGGGCTTCCCCCACCTCCAAGGACTCCGCCGTTGCTTCCCCCTCCTCCAGGGACTCCGCCGGGGCTTCCCCCTCCTCCGGGGATCACAGGGGCTTACCCCTCCTCCAAAAACTCCGCCGGGGCTTCCCCCTCCTCCGGGGCCTCCGCCGGGGCTTCCCTATCCTCCAGGGACTCCGTCGGGGCCTCTCCCTTCTCCTGGATACTCAGGGGCTTCCCTCGCCTCCGTGCCTCCGCCAGGGCTTCCCCCTCCTCCGGAGAACTCGGCGGGGCTTCCCCCTCCCCCGAAAAACTCGGCGGGGCTTCCCTCTAATCCAGGGAACTCGGCGTGGCTTCCCCCTCCTCCGGGGCATCCGCCGGGGCTTCCCCCTCCTCCGGGAAACTCGGCGGGGCTTCCCCCTCCTCCATGAATCTCGGCGGGGCTTCCCCCACCTCCAAGGACTCCGCCGTTGCTTCCCCCTCCTCCAGGGACTCCGCCGGGGCTTCCCCCTCTTCCGGGGAACTCAGGGGCTTACCCCTCCTCCAAAAACTCCGCCGGGGCTTTCCCCTCCTCCGGGGAACTCGGCGGGGCTTTCCCCTTTTCCGGGGAACTCGGCGGGGCTACCCCCTCCTCCGGGGATCTCGGCGAGGCTTTCACCCTTCTCTAGGGACTCCGCCGGGGCTTCCCCCTCCTTCGGGGCCTCCGCCGGGACTTCTTTATCCTCCGGGGAACTAGGCGGGGCTTCCCACTATTCCAGGGACTTCGCCGGGGCTTCCCCCTCCTCTAGGAATTTCGGCGGGGCTTTTACTCCTCCAGGGACTCCGCCGGGGCTTCCCCCTCCTCCGGGGCCTCCGCCGGGGCTTCCCTATCCTCCGGGGAACTCGGCGGGGCTTCCCCCTCTTCCGGGGAACTCGGCGGGGCTTTCACCCTTCTCCAGGGACTCCGCCGGGGCTTCCCCCTCCTCCGGGGCCTCCGCCGGGGCTTCCCTATCCTCCGGGGAACTAGGCGGGGCTTCCCCCTCCTCCTGGGACTCCGCCGGGGCTTCCTTGTCCTCCGGGGCCTCCGCCGGGGCTACATCCTCCTCCGGGGAACTCGGCGGGGATTCCCTCTCCTCCGGGGAACTCGGCGGGGCTTCCCCCTCCTACAGGGACTCCGCCGGGGCTTCCCCCTCCTCTGAGAAACTCGGCGGGACTTCCCCCTTCTCCGAGGCCTTCACCGGGGCTTCCCCCTCCTCCGAGGCATCCGCCGGGGCTACCCCCTCCTCCAGGGAACTCGGCGGGGCTTCCCCCTCCTCCGGGGATTCGGCGGGGCTTGCCCCTTCTACAGGGACTCCGCCGGGGCTTCCCCCTCCACTGGGAAACTCGGCGGGACTTCTTCCTCCTCCGGGGCCTCCACCGGGGCTTCCCCCTCCTCCGGGGCATCCGCCGGGGCTTCCCCCTCCTCCGGTAAACTCGGCGGGGCTTCCCTATCCTCCGGGGAACTAGGCGGGGCTTCCCCCTTCTCCAGGGACTCCGCCGGGGCTTCCCCTTCCTCTGGGAAACTCGGCGGGGCATCCCCCTCCTCCAGGGACTCCGCCGGGGCTTCCCCCTCCTCCGGGGCCTCCGCCGGGGCTTCCCTATTCTCTGGGGAACTAGGCGGGGCTTCCCCCTTCTCCAGGGACTCCGCCGGGGCTTCCCCCTCCTCTAGGAAATTCGGCGGGGCTTTTACTCCTCCATGGAACTCGGCAAGGCTTCCCCCTCCTCCAGGGACGCGGCGGGGCTTTTCCCTTCTACAGTGACTCCGCCGGGGCTTCCCCCTCCTCTGAGAAACTCGGCGGGACTTCCCCCTTCTCCGGGGCCTTCACCAGGGCTTCCCCCTCCTCCGGGGCATCCGCCGGGGCTTCCCCCTCCTCCGGGAAACTCGGCGGGGCTTCCCCCTCCTCCGTGAATCTCGGCGGGGCTTCCCCCACCTCCAAGGACTCCGCCGTTGCTTCCCCCTCCTCCAGGGACTCCGCCGGGGCTTCCCCCTCCTCCGGGGATCTCAGGGGCTTACCCCTCCTCCAAAAACTCCGCCGGGGCTTTCCCCTCCTCCGGGGAACTCGGCGGGGCTTTCACTTTTCCGGGAAACTCGGCGGGGCTTCCCCCTCCTCCGTGAATCTCGGCGGGGCTTCCCCCACCTCCAAGGACTCCGCCGTTGCTTCCCCCTCCTCCAGGGACTCCGCCGGGGCTTCCCCCTCCTCCGGGGATCTCAGGGGCTTACCCCTCCTCCAAAAACTCCGCCGGGGCTTCCCCCTCCTCCGGGGCCTCCGCCGGGGCTTCCCTATCCTCCAGGGACTCCGTCGGGGCCTCTCCCTTCTCCTGGATACTCAGGGGCTTCCCTCGCCTCCGTGCCTCCGCCAGGGCTTCCCCCTCCTCCGGAGAACTCGGCGGGGCTTCCCCCTCCCCCGAAAAACTCGGCGGGGCTTCCCTCTAATCCAGGGAACTCGGCGTGGCTTCCCCCTCCTCCGGGGCATCCGCCGGGGCTTCCCCCTCCTCCGGGAAACTCGGCGGGGCTTCCCCCTCCTCCATGAATCTCGGCGGGGCTTCCCCCCCCTCCAAGGACTCCGCCGTTGCTTCCCCCTCCTCCAGGGACTCCGCCGGGGCTTCCCCCTCTTCCGGGGAACTCAGGGGCTTACCCCTCCTCCAAAAACTCCGCCGGGGCTTTCCCCTCCTCCGGGGAACTCGGCGGGGCTTTCCCCTTTTCCGGGGAACTCGGCGGGGCTACCCCCTCCTCCGGGGATCTCGGCGAGGCTTTCACCCTTCTCTAGGGACTCCGCCGGGGCTTCCCCCTCCTTCGGGGCCTCCGCCGGGACTTCGTTATCCTCCGGGGAACTAGGCGGGGCTTCCCACTATTCCAGGGACTTCGCCGGGGCTTCCCCCTCCTCTAGGAATTTCGGCGGGGCTTTTACTCCTCCAGGGACTCCGCCGGGGCTTCCCCCTCCTCCGGGGCCTCCGCCGGGGCTTCCCTATCCTCCGGGGAACTCGGCGGGGCTTCCCCCTCTTCCGGGGAACTCGGCGGGGCTTTCACCCTTTTCCAGGGACTCCGCCGGGGCTTCCCCCTCCTCCGGGGCCTCCGCCGGGGCTTCCCTATCCTCCGGGGAACTAGGCGGGGCTTCCCCCTCCTCCTGGGACTCCGCCGGGGCTTCCTTGTCCTCCGGGGCCTCCGCCGGGGCTACATCCTCCTCCGGGGAACTCGGCGGGGATTCCCTCTCCTCCGGGGAACTCGGCGGGGCTTCCCCCTCCTACAGGGACTCCGCCGGGGCTTCCCCCTCCTCTGAGAAACTCGGCGGGACTTCCCCCTTCTCCGAGGCCTTCACCGGGGCTTCCCCCTCCTCCGAGGCATCCGCCGGGGCTACCCCCTCCTCCAGGGAACTCGGCGGGGCTTCCCCCTCCTCCGGGGATTCGGCGGGGCTTGCCCCTTCTACAGGGACTCCGCCGGGGCTTCCCCCTCCACTGGGAAACTCGGCGGGACTTCTTCCTCCTCCGGGGCCTCCACCGGGGCTTCCCCCTCCTCCGGGGCATCCGCCGGGGCTTCCCCCTCCTCCGGTAAACTCGGCGGGGCTTCCCTATCCTCCGGGGAACTAGGCGGGGCTTCCCCCTTCTCCAGGGACTCCGCCGGGGCTTCCCCTTCCTCTGGGAAACTCGGCGGGGCATCCCCCTCCTCCAGGGACTCCGCCGGGGCTTCCCCCTCCTCCGGGGCCTCCGCCGGGGCTTCCCTATTCTCTGGGGAACTAGGCGGGGCTTCCCCCTTCTCCAGGGACTCCGCCGGGGCTTCCCCCTCCTCTAGGAAATTCGGCGGGGCTTTTACTCCTCCATGGAACTCGGCAAGGCTTCCCCCTCCTCCAGGGACGCGGCGGGGCTTTTCCCTTCTACAGTGACTCCGCCGGGGCTTCCCCCTCCTCTGAGAAACTCGGCGGGACTTCCCCCTTCTCCGGGGCCTTCACCAGGGCTTCCCCCTCCTCCGGGGCATCCGCCGGGGCTTCCCCCTCCTCCGGGAAACTCGGCGGGGCTTCCCCCTCCTCCGTGAATCTCGGCGGGGCTTCCCCCACCTCCAAGGACTCCGCCGTTGCTTCCCCCTCCTCCAGGGACTCCGCCGGGGCTTCCCCCTCCTCCGGGGATCTCAGGGGCTTACCCCTCCTCCAAAAACTCCGCCGGGGCTTTCCCCTCCTCCGGGGAACTCGGCGGGGCTTTCACTTTTCCGGGAAACTCGGCGGGGCTTCCCCCTCCTCCGTGAATCTCGGCGGGGCTTCCCCCACCTCCAAGGACTCCGCCGTTGCTTCCCCCTCCTCCAGGGACTCCGCCGGGGCTTCCCCCTCCTCCGGGGATCTCAGGGGCTTACCCCTCCTCCAAAAACTCCGCCGGGGCTTCCCCCTCCTCCGGGGCCTCCGCCGGGGCTTCCCTATCCTCCAGGGACTCCGTCGGGGCCTCTCCCTTCTCCTGGATACTCAGGGGCTTCCCTCGCCTCCGTGCCTCCGCCAGGGCTTCCCCCTCCTCCGGAGAACTCGGCGGGGCTTCCCCCTCCCCCGAAAAACTCGGCGGGGCTTCCCTCTAATCCAGGGAACTCGGCGTGGCTTCCCCCTCCTCCGGGGCATCCGCCGGGGCTTCCCCCTCCTCCGGGAAACTCGGCGGGGCTTCCCCCTCCTCCATGAATCTCGGCGGGGCTTCCCCCACCTCCAAGGACTCCGCCGTTGCTTCCCCCTCCTCCAGGGACTCCGCCGGGGCTTCCCCCTCTTCCGGGGAACTCAGGGGCTTACCCCTCCTCCAAAAACTCCGCCGGGGCTTTCCCCTCCTCCGGGGAACTCGGCGGGGCTTTCCCCTTTTCCGGGGAACTCGGCGGGGCTACCCCCTCCTCCGGGGATCTCGGCGAGGCTTTCACCCTTCTCTAGGGACTCCGCCGGGGCTTCCCCCTCCTTCGGGGCCTCCGCCGGGACTTCTTTATCCTCCGGGGAACTAGGCGGGGCTTCCCACTATTCCAGGGACTTCGCCGGGGCTTCCCCCTCCTCTAGGAATTTCGGCGGGGCTTTTACTCCTCCAGGGACTCCGCCGGGGCTTCCCCCTCCTCCGGGGCCTCCGCCGGGGCTTCCCTATCCTCCGGGGAACTCGGCGGGGCTTCCCCCTCTTCCGGGGAACTCGGCGGGGCTTTCACCCTTCTCCAGGGACTCCGCCGGGGCTTCCCCCTCCTCCGGGGCCTCCGCCGGGGCTTCCCTATCCTCCGGGGAACTAGGCGGGGCTTCCCCCTCCTCCTGGGACTCCGCCGGGGCTTCCTTGTCCTCCGGGGCCTCCGCCGGGGCTACATCCTCCTCCGGGGAACTCGGCGGGGATTCCCTCTCCTCCGGGGAACTCGGCGGGGCTTCCCCCTCCTACAGGGACTCCGCCGGGGCTTCCCCCTCCTCTGAGAAACTCGGCGGGACTTCCCCCTTCTCCGAGGCCTTCACCGGGGCTTCCCCCTCCTCCGAGGCATCCGCCGGGGCTACCCCCTCCTCCAGGGAACTCGGCGGGGCTTCCCCCTCCTCCGGGGATTCGGCGGGGCTTGCCCCTTCTACAGGGACTCCGCCGGGGCTTCCCCCTCCACTGGGAAACTCGGCGGGACTTCTTCCTCCTCCGGGGCCTCCACCGGGGCTTCCCCCTCCTCCGGGGCATCCGCCGGGGCTTCCCCCTCCTCCGGTAAACTCGGCGGGGCTTCCCTATCCTCCGGGGAACTAGGCGGGGCTTCCCCCTTCTCCAGGGACTCCGCCGGGGCTTCCCCTTCCTCTGGGAAACTCGGCGGGGCATCCCCCTCCTCCAGGGACTCCGCCGGGGCTTCCCCCTCCTCCGGGGCCTCCGCCGGGGCTTCCCTATTCTCTGGGGAACTAGGCGGGGCTTCCCCCTTCTCCAGGGACTCCGCCGGGGCTTCCCCCTCCTCTAGGAAATTCGGCGGGGCTTTTACTCCTCCAGGGACTCCGCCGGGGCTTCCCCCTCCTCCGGGGCCTCCGCAGGGGCTTCCCTATCCTCCGGGGAACTCGACGGGGCTTCCCCCTCCTCCGGGGAACTCGGCGGGGCTTTCACCCTTCTCCAGGGACTCCGCCGGGGCTTCCCCCTCCTCCGGGGCCTCCACCGGGGCTTCCCTATCCTCCGGGGAACTAGGCGGGGCTTCCCCCTTCTCCAGGGACTCCGCCGGGGCTTCCCCCTCCTCTAGGAAATTCGGCGGGGCTTTTACTCCTCCAGGGACTCCGCCGGGGCTTCCCCCTCCTCCGGGGCCTCCGCCGGGGCTTCCCTATCCTCCGGGGAACTCGGCGGGGCTTCCCCCTCTTCCGGGGAACTCGGCGGGGCTTTCACCCTCCTCCAGGGACTCCGATGGGGCTTCCCCCTCCTCCGGGGCCTCCGCCGGGGCTTCCCTATCCTCCGGGGAACTAGGCGGGGCTTCCCCCTCCTCCTGGGACTCCGCCGGGGCTTCCTTGTCCTCCGGGGCCTCCGCCGGGGCTACATCCTCCTCCGGGGAACTCGGCGGGGCTTCCCCCTTCTACAGGGACTCCGCCGGGGCTTCCCCCTCCTCTGGGAAACTCGGCGGGACTTCCCCATCCTCCAGGGACTCCGCCGGGGCTTCCCCCTCCTCAGGGGCCTCCGCCGGGGCTTCCCTATCCTCCGGGGAACTAGGCGGGGCCTTCTACTCCTCCAGTGACTCCGCTGGGGCTTCCCACTTCTCCAGGGACTCCGCCGGGGCTTCCCCCTCCTCCAGGGCCTCCGCCGGGGCTTCCCTATCCTCCAGGGACTCCGTCGGGGCCTCTCCCTTCTACTGGATACTCAGGGGCTTCCCTCGCCTCCGTGCCTCCGCCAGGGCTTCCCCCTCCTCCGGAGAACTCGGCGGGGCTTCCCCCTCCCCCGAAAAACTCGGCGGGGCTTCCCTCTAATCCAGGGAACTCGGCGTGGCTTCCCCCTCCGCCGGGAAGCTTAGGGGCTTCCACCTTTTCCTGGGACTTCGCCATGGCTTCCCATCTCATCTGGGAAACTCGGCGGGGCCACCCCCTCTTCCGGGGCCTCCGCCGGGGCTTCCCCCTCCTCCTGGGCCTCCGCCGGGGCTTCCCCCTTCTCCAGGGACTCCGCCGTTGCTTCCCCCTTCTTCAGGGACTCCGCCGGGGCTTCCCCCTACTCAGGGAAACTAAGCGGGGCTTCCCCTTCCTCCGGGGAACTCGGCGGGGCTTCTCCCTCCTCCGGGGAACTCGGCGGGGCTACCCCCTCCTCCAGTGACTCTGCCGGGGCTACCCCGTCTTTCGGGGCCTCCGCCGGGGCTACCCCTTCTTCCGGAGAACTCGGCGGGGCTTCCTCCTCCTCCGGGGAACTCGGCGGGGCTTCCCACTTCTCCAGGGACTCCGCCGGGGCTTCCCCCTCCTCTAGGAAACTCGGCGGGGCATCCCCCTCCTCCAGGGACTCCGCCGGGGCTTCCCCCTCCTCCGGGGCCTCCGCCGGGGCTTCCCTATCCTCCAAGGAACTAGGCGGGGCTTCCCCCTTCTCCAGGGACTCCGCCGGGTCTTCCCCCTCCTCTAGGAAACTCGGCGGGGCTTTTCCTCCTCCAGGGACTCCGCCGGGGCTTTCCCCTCCTCCGGGGCCTCCGCCGGGGCTTCCCTATCCTCCAGGGACTCCGTCGGGGCCTCTCCCTTCTCCTGGATACTCAGGGGCTTCCCTCGCCTCTGAGCCTCCGCCAGGGCTTCCCCCTCCTCTGAGGAACTCGGCGGGACTTCCCCCTCCTCCAGGGACTCCGCCGGGCCTTCCCCCTCCTCCGGGGTCTCCGCCGGGGCTTCCCTAACCACCGGGGAACTAGGCGGGGTTTTCCACTCCTCCAGTGACACCGCCGGGGCTGCCCCCTCCTCCGGGGAACTCAGAGGCTTTCCCCTCCTTCTCAGAACCAGGCGGTGCATCCCCCTACTCAGCGGAAAACGGCGGGGCTTCCCCCTCCGCCGGGGACTCCGCCGGGGCTTCCCCCTTCTCTGGGAAACTCGGCGGGGCATCCCCCTCCTCCAGGGACTCCGCCGGGGCTTCCCCCTCCTCCGGGGCCTCCGCCGGGGCTTCCCTATCCTCCGGGGAACTCGGCGGGGCTTCCCCCTCTTCCGGGGAACTCGGCGGGGCTTTCACCCTCCTCCAGGGACTCCGATGGGGCTTCCCCCTCCTCCGGGGCCTCCGCCGGGGCTTCCCTATCCTCCGGGGAACTAGGCGGGGCTTCCCCCTCCTCCTGGGACTCCGCCGGGGCTTCCTTGTCCTCCGGGGCCTCCGCCGGGGCTACATCCTCCTCCGGGGAACTCGGCGGGGCTTCCCCCTTCTACAGGGACTCCGCCGGGGCTTCCCCCTCCTCTGGGAAACTCGGCGGGACTTCCCCATCCTCCAGGGACTCCGCCGGGGCTTCCCCCTCCTCAGGGGCCTCCGCCGGGGCTTCCCTATCCTCCGGGGAACTAGGCGGGGCCTTCTACTCCTCCAGTGACTCCGCTGGGGCTTCCCACTTCTCCAGGGACTCCGCCGGGGCTTCCCCCTCCTCCAGGGCCTCCGCCGGGGCTTCCCTATCCTCCAGGGACTCCGTCGGGGCCTCTCCCTTCTCCTGGATACTCAGGGGCTTCCCTCGCCTCCGTGCCTCCGCCAGGGCTTCCCCCTCCTCCGGAGAACTCGGCGGGGCTTCCCCCTCCCCCGAAAAACTCGGCGGGGCTTCCCTCTAATCCAGGGAACTCGGCGTGGCTTCCCCCTCCGCCGGGAAGCTTAGGGGCTTCCACCTTTTCCTGGGACTTCGCCATGGCTTCCCATCTCATCTGGGAAACTCGGCGGGGCCACCCCCTCTTCCGGGGCCTCCGCCGGGGCTTCCCCCTCCTCCTGGGCCTCCGCCGGGGCTTCCCCCTTCTCCAGGGACTCCGCCGTTGCTTCCCCCTTCTTCAGGGACTCCGCCGGGGCTTCCCCCTACTCAGGGAAACTAAGCGGGGCTTCCCCTTCCTCCGGGGAACTCGGCGGGGCTTCTCCCTCCTCCGGGGAACTCGGCGGGGCTACCCCCTCCTCCAGTGACTCTGCCGGGGCTACCCCGTCTTTCGGGGCCTCCGCCGGGGCTACCCCTTCTTCCGGAGAACTCGGCGGGGCTTCCTCCTCCTCCGGGGAACTCGGCGGGGCTTCCCACTTCTCCAGGGACTCCGCCGGGGCTTCCCCCTCCTCTGGGAAACTCGGCGGGGCATCCCCCTCCTCCAGGGACTCCGCCGGGGCTTCCCCCTCCTCCGGGTTCTCCGCCGGGGCTTCCCTATCCTCCAAGGAACTAGGCGGGGCTTCCCCCTTCTCCAGGGACTCCGCCGGGTCTTCCCCCTCCTCTAGGAAACTCGGCGGGGCTTTTCCTCCTCCAGGGACTCCGCCGGGGCTTTCCCCTCCTCCGGGGCCTCCGCCGGGGCTTCCCTATCCTCCAGGGACTCCGTCGGGGCCTCTCCCTTCTCCTGGATACTCAGGGGCTTCCCTCGCCTCTGAGCCTCCGCCAGGGCTTCCCCCTCCTCTGAGGAACTCGGCGGGACTTCCCCCTCCTCCAGGGACTCCGCCGGGCCTTCCCCCTCCTCCGGGGTCTCCGCCGGGGCTTCCCTAACCACCGGGGAACTAGGCGGGGTTTTCCACTCCTCCAGTGACACCGCCGGGGCTGCCCCCTCCTCCGGGGAACTCAGAGGCTTTCCCCTCCTTCTCAGAACCAGGCGGTGCATCCCCCTACTCAGCGGAAAACGGCGGGGCTTCCCCCTCCGCCGGGGACTCCGCCGGGGCTTCCCCCTTCTCTGGGAAACTCGGCGGGGCATCCCCCTCCTTCAGGGACTCCGCCGGGGCTTCCCCCTCCTCCGGGGAACTGGGCGGGGCTCTATTTGCTTCTCCAGGGACTCCGCTGGGGCTTCCCCCTCCTCTGGGAAACTCGGTGGGGCTTCACCCCTCCTCCGGGGCCTCCGACGGGGCTTCCCCCTCCTCCGGGGCATCCGCCGGGACTTCCCCCTCCTCCGGGAAACTCGGCGAGGCTTCCCTATCCTCCGGGGAACTAGGCGGTGCTTCCCCGTTCTCCAGGACTCCGCCGGGGCTTCCCCCTCCTCCAGCGCCTCCGCCGGGGCTTCCCCCTCCGCCGGGGAGCTAAGGGGCTTCAACATCCTCCAGGGACTCCGCCGGGGCTCCCACTCTTCCGGGGATCTCGGCGGTATTTCCCCCTCCTCCAGAGAACTCGGCGGGGCTTCCCCCTCCCCCGAAGAACTCGGCGGGGCTTCCCTCTCCTCCAGGGAACTCGGCGTGGCTTCCCCCTCCGCCGGGGAGCTTAGGGGCTTCCACCTTTTCCAGGGACTTCGCCGGGGCTTCCCCTCTCCTCTGGGAAACTCGGCGGGGCTACCCCATCCTCCGGGGCCTCCGCCGGGGCTTCCCCCTCCTCCTGGGCCTCCGCCGGGGCTTCCCCCTTCTCCAGGGACTCCGCCGTTGCTTCCCCCTTCTCCAGGGACTCAGCCGGGGCTTCCCCCTCCTCAGGGAAACTAAGCGGGGATTCCCCTTCCTCCGGGGAACTCGGCGGGGCTTCTCCCTCCTCCGGGGAACTCGGCGGGGCTTCCCCCTTCTCCAGTGACTCTGCCGGGGCTTCTTCCTTCTTCGTGGAACTCGGCGGGGCTACCCCCTCCTCCATGGAACTCGGCAAGGCTTCCCCCTCCTCCAGGGACGCGGCGGGGCTTTTCCCTTCTACAGTGACTCCGCCGGGGCTTCCCCCTCCTCTGAGAAACTCGGCGGGACTTCCCCCTTCTCCGGGGCCTTCACCAGGGCTTCCCCCTCCTCCGGGGCATCCGCCGGGGCTTCCCCCTCCTCCGGGAAACTCGGCGGGGCTTCCCCCTCCTCCGTGAATATCGGCGGGGCTTCCCCCACCTCCAAGGACTCCGCCGTTGCTTCCCCCTCCTCCAGGGACTCCGCCGGGGCTTCCCCCTCCTCCGGGGATCTCAGGGGCTTACCCCTCCTCCAAAAACTCCGCCGGGGCTTTCCCCTCCTCCGGGGAACTCGGCGGGGCTTTCACTTTTCCGGGAAACTCGGCGGGGCTTCCCCCTCCTCCGTGAATCTCGGCGGGGCTTCCCCCACCTCCAAGGACTCCGCCGTTGCTTCCCCCTCCTCCAGGGACTCCGCCGGGGCTTCCCCCTCCTCCGGGGATCTCAGGGGCTTCCCCCTCCTCCAAAAACTCCGCCGGGGCTTCCCCCTCCTCCGGGGCCTCCGCCGGGGCTTCCCTATCCTCCAGGGACTCCGTCGGGGCCTCTCCCTTCTCCTGGATACTCAGGGGCTTCCCTCGCCTCCGTGCCTCCGCCAGGGCTTCCCCCTCCTCCGGAGAACTCGGCGGGGCTTCCCCCTCCCCCGAAAAACTCGGCGGGGCTTCCCTCTAATCCAGGGAACTCGGCGTGGCTTCCCCCTCCTCCGGGGCATCCGCCGGGGCTTCCCCCTCCTCCGGGAAACTCGGCGGGGCTTCCCCCTCCTCCATGAATCTCGGCGGGGCTTCCCCCACCTCCAAGGACTCCGCCGTTGCTTCCCCCTCCTCCAGGGACTCCGCCGGGGCTTCCCCCTCTTCCGGGGAACTCAGGGGCTTACCCCTCCTCCAAAAACTCCGCCGGGGCTTTCCCCTCCTCCGGGGAACTCGGCGGGGCTTTCCCCTTTTCCGGGGAACTCGGCGGGGCTACCCCCTCCTCCGGGGATCTCGGCGAGGCTTTCACCCTTCTCTAGGGACTCCGCCGGGGCTTCCCCCTCCTTCGGGGCCTCCGCCGGGACTTCTTTATCCTCCGGGGAACTAGGCGGGGCTTCCCACTATTCCAGGGACTTCGCCGGGGCTTCCCCCTCCTCTAGGAATTTCGGCGGGGCTTTTACTCCTCCAGGGACTCCGCCGGGGCTTCCCCCTCCTCCGGGGCCTCCGCCGGGGCTTCCCTATCCTCCGGGGAACTCGGCGGGGCTTCCCCCTCTTCCGGGGAACTCGGCGGGGCTTTCACCCTTCTCCAGGGACTCCGCCGGGGCTTCCCCCTCCTCCGGGGCCTCCGCCGGGGCTTCCCTATCCTCCGGGGAACTAGGCGGGGCTTCCCCCTCCTCCTGGGACTCCGCCGGGGCTTCCTTGTCCTCCGGGGCCTCCGCCGGGGCTACATCCTCCTCCGGGGAACTCGGCGGGGATTCCCTCTCCTCCGGGGAACTCGGCGGGGCTTCCCCCTCCTACAGGGACTCCGCCGGGGCTTCCCCCTCCTCTGAGAAACTCGGCGGGACTTCCCCCTTCTCCGAGGCCTTCACCGGGGCTTCCCCCTCCTCCGAGGCATCCGCCGGGGCTACCCCCTCCTCCAGGGAACTCGGCGGGGCTTCCCCCTCCTCCGGGGATTCGGCGGGGCTTGCCCCTTCTACAGGGACTCCGCCGGGGCTTCCCCCTCCACTGGGAAACTCGGCGGGACTTCTTCCTCCTCCGGGGCCTCCACCGGGGCTTCCCCCTCCTCCGGGGCATCCGCCGGGGCTTCCCCCTCCTCCGGGAAACTCGGCGGGGCTTCCCTATCCTCCGGGGAACTAGGCGGGGCTTCCCCCTTCTCCAGGGACTCCGCCGGGGCTTCCCCTTCCTCTGGGAAACTCGGCGGGGCATCCCCCTCCTCCAGGGACTCCGCCGGGGCTTCCCCCTCCTCCGGGGCCTCCGCCGGGGCTTCCCTATTCTCTGGGGAACTAGGCGGGGCTTCCCCCTTCTCCAGGGACTCCGCCGGGGCTTCCCCCTCCTCTAGGAAATTCGGCGGGGCTTTTACTCCTCCAGGGACTCCGCCGGGGCTTCCCCCTCCTCCGGGGCCTCCGCAGGGGCTTCCCTATCCTCCGGGGAACTCGACGGGGCTTCCCCCTCCTCCGGGGAACTCGGCGGGGCTTTCACCCTTCTCCAGGGACTCCGCCGGGGCTTCCCCCTCCTCCGGGGCCTCCACCGGGGCTTCCCTATCCTCCGGGGAACTAGGCGGGGCTTCCCCCTTCTCCAGGGACTCCGCCGGGGCTTCCCCCTCCTCTGGGAAATTCGGCGGGGCTTTTACTCCTCCAGGGACTCCGCCGGGGCTTCCCCCTCCTCCGGGGCCTCCGCCGGGGCTACCCCATCCTCCGGGGAACTCGGCGGGGCTTCCCCCTCTTCCGGGGAACTCGGCGGGGCTTTCACCCTCCTCCAGGGACTCCGATGGGGCTTCCCCCTCCTCCGGGGCCTCCGCCGGGGCTTCCCTATCCTCCGGGGAACTAGGCGGGGCTTCCCCCTCCTCCTGGGACTCCGCCGGGGCTTCCTTGTCCTCCGGGGCCTCCGCCGGGGCTACATCCTCCTCCGGGGAACTCGGCGGGGCTTCCCCCTTCTACAGGGACTCCGCCGGGGCTTCCCCCTCCTCTGGGAAACTCGGCGGGACTTCCCCATCCTCCAGGGACTCCGCCGGGGCTTCCCCCTCCTCAGGGGCCTCCGCCGGGGCTTCCCAATCCTCCGGGGAACTAGGCGGGGCCTTCTACTCCTCCAGTGACTCCGCTGGGGCTTCCCACTTCTCCAGGGACTCCGCCGGGGCTTCCCCCTCCTCCAGGGCCTCCGCCGGGGCTTCCCTATCCTCCAGGGACTCCGTCGGGGCCTCTCCCTTCTCCTGGATACTCAGGGGCTTCCCTCGCCTCCGTGCCTCCGCCAGGGCTTCCCCCTCCTCCGGAGAACTCGGCGGGGCTTCCCCCTCCCCCGAAAAACTCGGCGGGGCTTCCCTCTAATCCAGGGAACTCGGCGTGGCTTCCCCCTCCGCCGGGAAGCTTAGGGGCTTCCACCTTTTCCTGGGACTTCGCCATGGCTTCCCATCTCATCTGGGAAACTCGGCGGGGCCACCCCCTCTTCCGGGGCCTCCGCCGGGGCTTCCCCCTCCTCCTGGGCCTCCGCCAGGGCTTCCCCCTTCTCCAGGGACTCCGCCGTTGCTTCCCCCTTCTTCAGGGACTCCGCCGGGGCTTCCCCCTACTCAGGGAAACTAAGCGGGGCTTCCCCTTCCTCCGGGGAACTCGGCGGGGCTTCTCCCTCCTCCGGGGAACTCGGCGGGGCTACCCCCTCCTCCAGTGACTCTGCCGGGGCTACCCCGTCTTTCGGGGCCTCCGCCGGGGCTACCCCTTCTTCCGGAGAACTCGGCGGGGCTTCCTCCTCCTCCGGGGAACTCGGCGGGGCTTCCCACTTCTCCAGGGACTCCGCCGGGGCTTCCCCCTCCTCTGGGAAACTCGGCGGGGCATCCCCCTCCTCCAGGGACTCCGCCGGGGCTTCCCCCTCCTCCGGGGCCTCCGCCGGGGCTTCCCTATCCCCCAAGGAACTAGGCGGGGCTTCCCCCTTCTCCAGGGACTCCGCCGGGTCTTCCCCCTCCTCTAGGAAACTCGGCGGGGCTTTTCCTCCTCCAGGGACTCCGCCGGGGCTTTCCCCTCCTCCGGAGCCTCCGCCGGGGCTTCCCTATCCTCCAGGGACTCCGTCGGGGCCTCTCCCTTCTCCTGGATACTCAGGGGCTTCCCTCGCCTCCGAGCCTCCGCCAGGGCTTCCCCCTCCTCTGAGGAACTCGGCGGGACTTCCCCCTCCCCCAGGGACTCCGCCGGGCCTTCCCCCTCCTCCGGGGCCTCCGCCGGGGCTTCCCTATCCACCGGGGAACTAGGCGGGGTTTTCCACTCCTCCAGTGACACCGCCGGGGCTGCCCCCTCCTCCGGGGAACTCAGAGGCTTTCCCCTCCTTCTCAGAACCAGGCGGTGCATCCCCCTACTCAGCGGAAAACGGCGGGGCTTCCCCCTCCGCCGGGGACTCCGCCGGGGCTTCCCCCTTCTCTGGGAAACTCGGCGGGGCATCCCCCTCCTTCAGGGACTCCGCCGGGGCTTCCCCCTCCTCCGGGGAACTGGGCGGGGCTCTATTTGCTTCTCCAGGGACTCCGCTGGGGCTTCCCCCTCCTCTGGGAAACTCGGTGGGGCTTCACCCCTCCTCCGGGGCCTCCGACGGGGCTTCCCCCTCCTCCGGGGCATCCGCCGGGACTTCCCCCTCCTCCGGGAAACTCGGCGAGGCTTCCCTATCCTCCGGGGAACTAGGCGGTGCTTCCCCGTTCTCCAGGACTCCGCCGGGGCTTCCCCCTCCTCCAGCGCCTCCGCCGGGGCTTCCCCCTCCGCCGGGGAGCTAAGGGGCTTCAACATCCTCCAGGGACTCCGCCGGGGCTCCCACTCTTCCGGGGATCTCGGCGGTATTTCCCCCTCCTCCAGAGAACTCGGCGGGGCTTCCCCCTCCCCCGAAGAACTCGGCGGGGCTTCCCTCTCCTCCAGGGAACTCGGCGTGGCTTCCCCCTCCGCCGGGGAGCTTAGGGGCTTCCACCTTTTCCAGGGACTTCGCCGGGGCTTCCCCTCTCCTCTGGGAAACTCGGCGGGGCTACCCCATCCTCCGGGGCCTCCGCCGGGGCTTCCCCCTCCTCCTGGGCCTCCGCCGGGGCTTCCCCCTTCTCCAGGGACTCCGCCGTTGCTTCCCCCTTCTCCAGGGACTCAGCCGGGGCTTCCCCCTCCTCAGGGAAACTAAGCGGGGATTCCCCTTCCTCCGGGGAACTCGGCGGGGCTTCTCCCTCCTCCGGGGAACTCGGCGGGGCTTCCCCCTTCTCCAGTGACTCTGCCGGGGCTTCTTCCTTCTTCGTGGAACTCGGCGGGGCTACCCCCTCCTCCATGGAACTCGGCAAGGCTTCCCCCTCCTCCAGGGACGCGGCGGGGCTTTTCCCTTCTACAGTGACTCCGCCGGGGCTTCCCCCTCCTCTGAGAAACTCGGCGGGACTTCCCCCTTCTCCGGGGCCTTCACCAGGGCTTCCCCCTCCTCCGGGGCATCCGCCGGGGCTTCCCCCTCCTCCGGGAAACTCGGCGGGGCTTCCCCCTCATCCGTGAATCTCGGCGGGGCTTCCCCCTCCTCCGGGGATCTCAGGGGCTTACCCCTCCTCCAAAAACTCCGCCGGGGCTTTCCCCTCCTCCGGGGAACTCGGCGGGGCTTTCACTTTTCCGGGAAACTCGGCGGGGCTTCCCCCTCCTCCGTGAATCTCGGCGGGGCTTCCCCCACCTCCAAGGACTCCGCCGTTGCTTCCCCCTCCTCCAGGGACTCCGCCGGGGCTTCCCCCTCCTCCGGGGATCTCAGGGGCTTACCCCTCCTCCAAAAACTCCGCCGGGGCTTCCCCCTCCTCCGGGGCCTCCGCCGGGGCTTCCCTATCCTCCAGGGACTCCGTCGGGGCCTCTCCCTTCTCCTGGATACTCAGGGGCTTCCCTCGCCTCCGTGCCTCCGCCAGGGCTTCCCCCTCCTCCGGAGAACTCGGCGGGGCTTCCCCCTCCCCCGAAAAACTCGGCGGGGCTTCCCTCTAATCCAGGGAACTCGGCGTGGCTTCCCCCTCCTCCGGGGCATCCGCCGGGGCTTCCCCCTCCTCCGGGAAACTCGGCGGGGCTTCCCCCTCCTCCATGAATCTCGGCGGGGCTTCCCCCACCTCCAAGGACTCCGCCGTTGCTTCCCCCTCCTCCAGGGACTCCGCCGGGGCTTCCCCCTCTTCCGGGGAACTCAGGGGCTTACCCCTCCTCCAAAAACTCCGCCGGGGCTTCCCCCTCCTCCGGGGAACTCGGCGGGGCTTTCCCCTTTTCCGGGGAACTCGGCGGGGCTACCCCCTCCTCCGGGGATCTCGGCGAGGCTTTCACCCTTCTCTAGGGACTCCGCCGGGGCTTCCCCCTCCTACGGGGCCTCCGCCGGGACTTCTTTATCCTCCGGGGAACTAGGCGGGGCTTCCCACTATTCCAGGGACTTCGCCGGGGCTTCCCCCTCCTCTAGGAATTTCGGCGGGGCTTTTACTCCTCCAGGGACTCCGCCGGGGCTTCCCCCTCCTCCGGGGCCTCCGCCGGGGCTTCCCTATCCTCCGGGGAACTCGGCGGGGCTTCCCCCTCTTCCGGGGAACTCGGCGGGGCTTTCACCCTTCTCCAGGGACTCCGCCGGGGCTTCCCCCTCCTCCGGGGCCTCCGCCGGGGCTTCCCTATCCTCCGGGGAACTAGGTGGGGCTTCCCCCTCCTCCTGGGACTCCGCCGGGGCTTCCTTGTCCTCCGGGGCCTCCGCCGGGGCTACATCCTCCTCCGGGGAACTCGGCGGGGATTCCCTCTCCTCCGGGGAACTCGGCGGGGCTTCCCCCTCCTACAGGGACTCCGCCGGGGCTTCCCCCTCCTCTGAGAAACTCGGCGGGGCTTCCCCCTTCTCCGAGGCCTTCACCGGGGCTTCCCCCTCCTCCGAGGCATCCGCCGGGGCTACCCCCTCCTCCAGGGAACTCGGCGGGGCTTCCCCCTCCTCCGGGGATTCGGCGGGGCTTGCCCCTTCTACAGGGACTCCGCCGGGGCTTCCCCCTCCACTGGGAAACTCGGCGGGACTTCTTCCTCCTCCGGGGCCTCCACCGGGGCTTCCCCCTCCTCCGGGGCATCCGCCGGGGCTTCCCCCTCCTCCGGTTAACTCGGCGGGGCTTCCCTATCCTCCGGGGAACTAGGCGGGGCTTCCCCCTTCTCCAGGGACTCCGCCGGGGCTTCCCCTTCCTCTGGGAAACTCGGCGGGGCATCCCCCTCCTCCAGGGACTCCGCCGGGGCTTCCCCCTCCTCCGGGGCCTCCGCCGGGGCTTCCCTATTCTCTGGGGAACTAGGCGGGGCTTCCCCCTTCTCCAGGGACTCCGCCGGGGCTTCCCCCTCCTCTAGGAAATTCGGCGGGGCTTTTACTCCTCCAGGGACTCCGCCGGGGCTTCCCCCTCCTCCGGGGCCTCCGCAGGGGCTTCCCTATCCTCCGGGGAACTCGACGGGGCTTCCCCCTCCTCCGGGGAACTCGGCGGGGCTTTCACCCTTCTCCAGGGACTCCGCCGGGGCTTCCCCCTCCTCCGGGGCCTCCAACGGGGCTTCCCTATCCTCCGGGGAACTAGGCGGGGCTTCCCCCTTCTCCAGGGACTCCGCCGGGGCTTCCCCCTCCTCTAGGAAATTCGGCGGGGCTTTTACTCCTCCAGGGACTCCGCCGGGGCTTCCCCCTCCTCCGGGGCCTCCGCCGGGGCTTCCCTATCCTCCGGGGAACTCGGCGGGGCTTCCCCCTCTTCCGGGGAACTCGGCGGGGCTTTCACCCTCCTCCAGGGACTCCGCCGGGGCTTCCCCCTCCTCCGGGGCCTCCGCCGGGGCTTCCCTATCCTCCGGGGAACTAGGCGGGGCTTCCCCCTCCTCCTGGGACTCCGCCGGGGCTTCCTTGTCCTCCGGGGCCTCCGCCGGGGCTACATCCTCCTCCGGGGAACTCGGCGGGGCTTCCCCCTTCTACAGGGACTCCGCCGGGGCTTCCCCCTCCTCTGGGAAACTCGGCGGGACTTCCCCATCCTCCAGGGACTCCGCCGGGACTTCCCCCTCCTCAGGGGCCTCCGCCGGGGCTTCCCTATCCTCCGGGGAACTAGGCGGGGCCTTCTACTCCTCCAGTGACTCCGCTGGGGCTTCCCACTTCTCCAGGGACTCCGCCGGGGCTTCCCCCTCCTCCAGGGAACTCAGGGGCTTACCTCTCCTCCGGGGAGCTTAGGGGCTTCCACCTCCTCCAGGGACTCCGCCGGGACTTCTCCCTTCTTCGTGGAACTCGGCGGGGCTACCCCCTCCTCTATGGAACTCGGCGGGGCTGCCCACTTCACCAGGGACTCCGCCGGGGTTTCTTCCTTCTTCGTGGAACTCGGCGGGGCTACCCCCTCCTCCATGGAACTCGGCAAGGCTTCCCCCTTCTCCGGGGACTCGGTGGGGCTTTTCCCTTCTACAGTGACTCCGCCGGGGCTTCCCCCTCCTCCGGGAAACTCGGCGGGGCTTCCCTATCCTCCGGGGAACTAGGCGGTGCTTTCCCGTTCTCCAGGACTCCGCCGGGGCTTCCCTCTCCTCCAGCGCCTCCGCCGGGGCTTCCCCCTCCGCCGGGGAGCTAAGGAGCTTCAACATCCTCCAGGGACTCCGCCGGGGCTTCCCCCTCTTCCGGGGAACTCGGCGGTGCTTCCCCCTTCTCCGGAGAACTCGGCGGGGCTTCCCCCTCCCCCGAAAAACTCGGCGGGGCTTCCCTCTCCTCCAGGGAACTCGGCGTGGCTTCCTCCTCCGCCGGGAAGCTTAGGGGCTTCCACCTTTTCCTGGGACTTCGCCATGGCTTCCCCTCTCCTCTGGGAAACTCGGCGGGGCCACCCCCTCCTCCGGGGCCTCCGCCGGGGCTTCCCCCTCCTCATGGGCCTCCGCCGGGGCTTCCCCCTTCTCCAGGGACTCCGCCGTTGCTTCCCCCTTCTCCAGGGACTCCGCCGGGGCTTCCCCCTCCTCAGGGAAACTAAGCGGGGATTCCCCTTCCTCCGGGGAACTCGGCGGGGCTTCTCCCTCCTCCGGGGAACTCGGCGGGGCTTCCCCCTCCTCCAGTGACTCTGCCGGGGCTTCCCCGTCTTTCGGGGCCTCCGCCGGGGCTACCCCCTCTTCCGGAGAACTCGGCGGGGCTTCCCCCTCCTCCGGGGAACTCGGCGGGGCTTCCCACTTCTCCAGGGACTCCGCCGGGGCTTCCCCCTCCACTGGGAAACTCGGAGGGGCATATCCCTCCTCCAGGGACTCCGCCGGGTCTTCTCTCTCCTACCTCGTCTCCGACGGGGCTCCCCTATCCTCCGGGGAACTAGGCGGGGCTTCCCCCTCCTCCAGGGACACCGCCGGGGCTTCTTCCTTCTTCGTGGAACTCGGCGGGGCTACCCCCTCCTCCATGGAACTCGGCAAGGCTTCCCCCTCCTCCGGGGACTCGGCGGGGCTTTTCCCTTCTACAGTGACTCCGCCGGGGCTTCCCCCTCCTCTGAGAAACTCGGCGGGACTTCCCCCTTCTCCGGGGCCTTCACCGGGGCTTCCCCCTCCTCCGGGGCATCCGCCGGGGCTTCCCCCTCCTCCGGGAAACTCGGCGGGGCTTCCCCCTCCTCCGTGAATCTCGGCGGGGCTTCCCCCACCTCCAAGGACTCCGCCGTTGCTTCCCCCTCCTCCAGGGACTCCGCCGGGGCTTCCCCCTCCTCCGGGGATCTCAGGAGCTTACCCCTCCTCCAAAAACTCCGCCGGGGCTTTCCCCTCCTCCGGGGAACTCGACGGGGCTTTCACTTTTCCGGGGAACTCGGCGGGGCTACCCCCTCCTCCGGGGCTTTCGGCGGGGCTTCCCCCTCCTCCGGGGAACTCAGGGGCTTACCCCTCCTCCAAAAACTCCGCCAGGGCTTTCCCCTCCTCCGGGGAACTCGGCGGGGCTTTCCCCTTTTCCGGGGAACTCGGCGGGGCTACCCCCTCCTCCGGGGATCTCGGCGAGGCTTTCACCCTTCTCCAGGGACTCCGCCGGGGCTTCCCCTCCTCCGGGGCCTCCGCCGGGGCTTCTTTATCCTCCGGGGAACTAGGCGGGGCTTCCCCCTATTCCAGGGACTCCGCCGGGGCTTCCCCCTCCTCTAGGAAATTCGGCGGGGCTTTTACTCCTCCAGGGACTCCGCCGGGGCTTACCCCTCCTCCGGGGCCTCCGCCGGGGCTTCCCTATCCTCCGGGGAACTCGGCGGGGCTTCCCCCTCTTCCGGGGAACTCGGCGGGGCTTTCACCCTTCTCCAGGGACTCCGCCGGGGCTTCCCCCTCCTCCGGGGCCTCCGCCGGGGCTTCCCTATCCTCCGGGGAACTAGGCGGGGCTTCCCCCTCCTCCTGGGACTCCGCCGGGGCTTTCTTGTCCTCCGGGGCCTCCGCCGGGGCTACATCCTCCTCCGGGGAACTCGGCGGGGCTTCCCTCTCCTCCGGGGAACTCGGCGGGGCTTCCTCCTCCTACAGGGACTCCGCCGGGGCTTCCCCCTCCTCTGAGAAACTCGGCGGAACTTCCCCCTTCTCCGAGGCCTTCACCGGGGCTTCCCCCTCCTCCGAGGCATCCGCCGGGGCTACCCCCTCCTCCAGGGAACTCGGCGGGGCTTCCCCCTCCTCCGGGGATTCGGCGGGGCTTGCCCCTTCTACAGGGACTCCGCCGGGGCTTCCCCCTCCTCTGGGAAACTCGGCGGGACTTCTTCCTCCTCCGGGGCCTCCACCGGGGCTTCCCCCTCCTCCGGGGCCTCCACCGGGGCTTCCCCCTCCTCCGGGGTATCCGCCGGGGCTTCCCCCTCCTCCGGTAAACTCGGCGGGGCTTCCCTATCCTCCGGGGAACTAGGCAGGGCTTCCCCCTTCTCCAGGGACTCCGCCGGGGCTTCCCCTTCCTCTGGGAAACTCGGCGGGGCATCACCTCCTCCAGGGACTCCGCCGGGGCTTCCCCCTCCTCCGGGGCCTCCGCCGGGGCTTCCCTATCCTCTGGGGAACTAGGCGGGGCTTCCCCCTTCTCCAGGGACTCCGCCGGGGCTTCCCCCTCCTCTAGGAAATTCGGCGGGGCTTTTACTCCTCCAAGGACTCCGCCGGGGCTTCCCCCTCCTCCGGGGCCTCCGCAGGGGCTTCCCTATCCTCCGGGGAACTCGGCGGGGCTTCCCCCTCCTCCGGGGAACTCGGCGGGGCTTTCACCCTTCTCCAGGGACTCCGCCGGGGCTTCCCCCTCCTCCGGGGCCTCCGCCGGGGCTTCCCTATCCTCCGGGGAACTAGGCGAGGCTTCCCCCTTCTCCAGGGACTCCGCCGGGGCTTCCCCCTCCTCTAGGAAATTCGGCGGGGCTTTTACTCCTCCAGGGACTCCGCCGGGGCTTCCCCCTTCTCCGGGGCCTCCGCCGGGGCTTCCCTATCCTCCGGGAAACTCGGCGGGGCTTCCCCCTCTTCCGGGGAACTCGGCGGGGCTTTCACCCTCCTCCAGGGACTCCGCCGGGGCTTCCCCCTCCTCCGGGGCCTCCGCCGGGGCTTCCCTATCCTCCGGGGAACTAGGCGGGGCTTCCCCCTCCTCCTGGGACTCCGCCGGGGCTTCCTTGTCCTCCGGGGCCTCCGCCGGGGCTACATCCTCCTCCGGGGAACTCGGCGGGGCTTCCCTCTCCTCCGGGGAACTCGGCGGGGCTTCCCCATCCTCCAGGGACTCCGCCGGGGCTTCCCCCTCCTCAGGGGCCTCCGCCGGGGCTTCCCTATCCTCCGGGGAACTAGGCGGGGCCTTCTACTCCTCCAGTGACTCCGCTAGGGCTTCCCACTTCTCCAGGGACTCCGCCGGGGCTTCCCCCTCCTCCAGGGAACTCAGGGGCTTACCTCTCCTCCGGGGAGCTTAGGGGCTTCCACCTCCTCCAGGGACTCCGCCGGGACTTCTCCCTTCTTCGTGGAACTCGGCGGGGCTACCCCCTCCTCTATGGAACTCGGCGGGGCTGCCCACTTCACCAGGGACTCCGCCGGGGTTTCTTCCTTCTTCGTGGAACTCGGCGGGGCTACCCCCTCCTCCATGGAACTCGGCAAGGCTTCCCCCTTCTCCGGGGACTCGGTGGGGCTTTTCCCTTCTACAGTGACTCCGCCGGGGCTTCCCCCTCCTCCGGGAAACTCGGCTGGGCTTCCCTATCCTCCGGGGAACTAGGCGGTGCTTCCCCGTTCTCCAGGACTCCGCCGGGGCTTCCCTCTCCTCCAGCGCCTCCGCCGGGGCTTCCCCCTCCGCCGGGAAGCTAAGGGGCTTCAACATCCTCCAGGGACTCCGCCGGGGCTTCCCCCTCTTCCGGGGAACTCGGCGGTGCTTCCCCCTTCTCCGGAGAACTCGGCGGGGCTTCCCCCTCCCCCGAAAAACTCGGCGGGGCTTCCCTCTCCTCCAGGGAACTCGGCGTGGCTTCCTCCTCCGCCGGGAAGCTAAGGGGCTTCCACCTTTTCCTGGGACTTCGCCATGGCTTCCCCTCTCCTCTGGAAAACTCGGCGGGGCCACCCCCTCCTCCGGGGCCTCCGCCGGGGCTTCCCCCTCCTCCTGGGCCTCCGCCGGGGCTTCCCCCTTTTCCAGGGACTCCGCCGTTGCTTCCCCCTTCTTCAGGGACTCCGCCGGGGCTTCCCCCTACTCAGGGAAACTAAGCGGGGCTTCCTCTTCCTCCGGGGAACTCGGCAGGGCTTCTCCCTCCTCCGGGGAACTCGGCGGGGCTACCCCCTCCTCCAGTGACTCTGCCGGGGCTACCCCGTCTTTCGGGGCCTCCGCCGGGGCTACCCCCTCTTCCGGAGAACTCGGCGGGGCTTCCTCCTCCGCCGGGGAACTCGGCGGGGCTTCCCACTTCTCCAGGGACTCCGCCGGGGCTTTCCCCTCCACTGGGAAACTCGGAGGGGCTTCCCCCTCCTCCAGGGACTCCGCCGGGGCTTCTCTCTCCTCCGGGGAACTCAGGGGCTTACCTCTCCTCCGGGGAGCTTACGGGCTTCCACCTCCTCCAGGGACTCTGCCGGGACTTCTCCCTTCTTCGTGGAACTCGGCGGGGCTACCCCCTCCTCTATGGAACTCGGCGGGGCTGCCCACTTCACCAGGGACTCCGCCGGGGTTTCTTCCTTCTTCGTGGAACCCGGCGGGGCTACCCCCTCCTCCATGGAACTCGGCAAGGCTTCCCCCTCCTCCGGGGACTCGGCGGGGCTTTTCCCTTCTACAGTGACTCCGCCGGGGCTTCCCCCTCCTCTGAGAAACTCGGCGGGACTTCCCCCTTCTCCGGGGCCTTCACCGGGGCTTCCCCCTCCTCCGGGGCATCCGCCGGGGCTACCCCCTCCTCCGGGAAACTCGGCGGGGCTTCCCTATCTTCCGGGGAACTAGGCGGTGCTTCCCCGTTCTCCAGGACTCCGCCGGGGCTTCCCCCTCCTCCAGCGCCTCCGCCGGGGCTTCCCCCTCCTCCAGCGCCTCCGCCGGGGCTTCCCCCTCCTCCAGCGCCTCCGCCGGGGCTTCCCCCTCCGCCGGGGAGCTAAGGGGCTTCAACATACTCCAGGGACTCCGCCGGGGCTTCCCCCTCTTCCGGGGAACTCGGCGGTGCTTCCCCCTCCTCCGGAGAACTCGGCGGGGCTTCCCCCTCCACCGAAAAACTCGGCGGGGCTTCCCTCTAATCCAGGTAACTCGGCGTGGCTTCCCCCTCCGCCGGGAAGCTTAGGGGCTTCCACCTTTTCCTGGGACTTCGCCATGGCTTCCCCTCTCCTCTGGGAAACTCGGCGGGGCCACCCCCTCCTCCGGGGCCTCCGCCGGGGCTTCCCCCTCCTCCTGGGCCTCCGCCGGGGCTTTCCCCTACTCAGGGAAACTAAGCGGGGCTTCCCCTTCCTCCGGGGAACTCGGCGGGGCTTCTCCCTCCTCCGGGGAACTCGGCGGGGCTACCCCCTCCACCAGTGACTCTGCCGGGGCTACCCCGTCTTTCGGGGCCTCCGCCGGGGCTACCCCCTCTTCCGGAGAACTCGGCGGGGCTTCCTCCTCCTCTGGGGAACTCGGCGGGGCTTCCCACTTCTCCAGGGACTCCGCCGGGGCTTCCCTCTCCTCCGGGGTCTCCGACGGGGCTCCCCTATCCTCCGGGGAACTAGGCGGGGCTTCCCCCTCCTCCAGGGACACCGCAGGGGCTTTCTCGTCCTCCGGGGCCTCCGCCGGGGCAACCCCCTCCTCCGGGGAACTCAGGGGCTTCCCCATTCTCCAGGGACTCCGCCGGGGCTTCCCCCTCCTCCGGGGAACTCGGAGGGTCTTCCCACTCCTCCGGGGAACTCGTTGGGGCTTCTGCCTCCGCCGGGGAGCTTAGGGGCTTCCTCCTCCACCAGGGACTCCGGCGGGGCTTCCCCCTCCGCCAGGGAACTCGGCGGGGCTTCCCCCACCACCGGGGAACACGGCGGGGCTTCCCCCTCCTCCGGGGCCTCCGCCGGGGCTTCCCCCTCCTGCGGGGAACTCGGCAGGGCTTCTCCCTCCTCCGGAGCCTCCGCCGGGGCTTCCCACTCTTTCAGTGACTCCGCCAGGGCCTCTCCCTCGCCCGGGAACTCAGGGGCTTCCCACATCTCCGGGGCCTCCTCCGGGGCTTCCCCCTCCTCCGAAGAACTCGACGAGGCTGCCCCCTCCTCCGGGGCCTCCGCCGGGGCTTTCCCCTCTTGCGGGGAACTCGGCGGGGCTTCTTCCTCCTCCAGGAAACTCAGGGGCTTCCCACTTCTCCAGGGACTCCGCCGGGGCTTCCCCCTCCACTGGGAAACTCGGCGGGGCTTCTTCCTCCTCCAGGGACTCCGCCGGGGCTTCCCTCTCCACAGAGGTCTCCGACGGGGCTCCCCTATCCTCCGGGGAACTAAGCGGGGCTTCCCCCTCCTCCAGGGACTCCGCCGGGTTTTCCTCGTCCTCCGGGGCCGCCGCCGGGGCTACCCCCTCCTCCGGGACACTCAGGGGCTTCCCCCTCCTTTACAGAACCTGGCGGTGCATCCCCATCCTCCGGGAAACTCGGCGGGGCTTCCCCCTCCGCCAGGGAATCCGCCGGGGCAACCCCCTCCTCCAGGGACTCCGCCGGGGCTTCCCACTTCTCCGGGGAACTCGGCGGGGCTTCCCGCTTCTCCGGGGAACTTGGCGGGGCTTCCACCTCCTCCGGGGCCTCCTCCGGGGCTTCCCTCTCCTCCGGGGCCTCCGCCGCTTCCACCTCCTCCAGGGACTCCGCCGGGGCTTCCCCATCCTCCGGAAAACTCGCCGGGGCTTCCCCCTCCTCCGGAGAATTCGGCGGTGCTTCCCCCTTCTCCAGGAACTCCGCCGGGGCTTCCCCCTCCTCTAACAAACTCGGCGGGGCTACCCCCTCCTCCGGGGCCTCCGCCGGGGCTTCCCCCTCCTGAAGGGAACTCGGCAGGGCTTCCCCCTTCTTCGGGGAACACAGGGACTTTCCCCTTCCCCGCAGGACTCGGCGGGGCTTCCCCCTCCTCCGGGGCCTCCGCCGAGGCTTCCCACTCGTCCAGTGACTCCGCCAGCGCCTCTCCCTCCCCCGGGAACTCAGGGGCTTCCCTTATCTCAGGGGCCTCCTCCGGGGCTTCCCCCTCCTCTGGGAAACTGGACGGGGCTTCCCCCTCCTCCGGGCCCTCTTCAGGGGCTTCCATATCCTCCGAGGAACTAGGCGGGGCTTCCCCCTCCTCCAGGGACTCCGCCGGGGCTTACTTCTCCTCCTGGGAACTCAGGGTCTTTTCCCTCTTCCGCAGAACTCCGCGGGACTTCCCCCTCCCCCGGGGCATTCGCCGGGGCTTTCCCATCTTCCGCAGAACTCCGCGGGACCTCCCCCTCCTCCGGGGCATTCGCCGGGGCTTCCCCCTCCTCCGGGGCATTCGCCGGGGCTTCCCCCTCTTCCGCAGAACTCCGCGGGACTTCCCCAAACTCCGGGGCATTCGCCGGGGCTTCCCCCTCCTCTGGGGAACTCGACGGGGCTTTTCCTACTCCGGGGCCTCCGCCAGGGCTTCCGCCAACTCCGGGGCCTCCGCCGGGGCTTTCCCCTCCTGCGGGGAACTCGGCAGGGCTTCCCCCTTCTTCGGGGAACACAAGGACTTTCCCCTCCCCCGCAGAACTCGGCGGGGCTTCACCCTCCTCCGGGGCCTCCGCCGGGGCTTTCCACTCGTCCTGTGACTCCGCCAGCGCCTCTCCCTCCCCCGGGAACTCAGGGGCTACCCTTATCTCAGGGGCCTCCTCCGGGGCTTCCCCCCCCCCTCCGAAAAACTCGACGGGGCTAACCCCCTCCTCCGGGGCCTCCGCCGGGGCTTCCCCCTCTTGCGGGGAACTCGGCGGGGCTTCTTCCTCGTCCAGGGAACTCAGGGGCTTCCCTTTCCCCCGGGCCCTCCGCCGCTTTCCCCTCCTCCGGGGCCTCCGCCGGGGCTTCCCTTTCCTCCGGGGAACTCATGGGCTTTTTCCTCCTCTGCAGAACTCCGCGGGGCTTATTCCCCCTCCAGGGCCTCCGCCGGGGCTAGCCCCTTCTCCAGCGACTCCACCGGGGCCTCTCCCTTCTCCAGGGAACTCAGGGGCTTCCCTCGCCTCCGGGGCCTCCGCCGGGGCTTCCCCCTCCTCCGGGAAACTCGACGGGGCTCCCCCCTCCTCCGGGGCCTCCGCAGGGGCTTTCATATCCTCCGAGGAACAAGGCGGGGCTTCCCGCTCCTCCAGGGACTTTGCCGGGGCTTCCTTCTCCTCCTGGGGACTCAGGGTCTTTTCCCTCTTCCGCAGAACTCCGCGGGACTTCCCCCTCCCCCGTGGCATTCGCCGGGGCTACCCCCCTCCTCCGGGGCCTCCGCCGGGGCTTCCCCCTCCTGCGAGGAACTCGGCAGGGCTTCCCCCTTCTTCGTGGAACACAGGGACTTTACATTCCTCCGCAGAACTCGGCAGGGCTTCCCCCTCCTCCGGGGCCTCCGCCGGGGCTTCCCACTCCTCCAGTGACTCCGCCAGGGCCTCTCCCTCGCCCAGGAACTCAGGGGCTTCCCTCATCACCGGGGCCTCCTCCGGGGCTTCCCCTCCTCCGAAGAACTCGACGGGCTGCCCCCTCCTCCGGGGCCTCCGCCGGGGCTTTCCCCTCTTGCGGGGAACTCGGCGGGGCTTCTTTCTCCTCCAGGGAACTCAGGGGCTTCCCTCTCCTCCGGGCCCACCGCCGCTTTCCCCTCCTCCGGGGTCTCCGCTGGGGCTTCCCCCTCCTCCGGGGAACTCGGCGGGGCTTCCCTCTCCCCCGAAGAACTCGGCGGGGCTTCCCTCTCCTCCGGGGAACTCGGCGGGGCTACCCTTTCCTCCGGGGAACTCAGGGGCTTTTCCCTTCTCCGCAGAACTCCGCGGGGCTTATTCCCCCTCCGGGGCCTCCGCCGGGGCTACCCCCTCCTCCGGGGAACTAGGCGGGGCTTCCCCCTCCTCCAGAGACTCCGCCGGGGATTCCCCCTCCTCCGGGGAACTCAGGGGCTTTTCCCTCTTCCGCAGAACTCCGCGGGACTTCCCTCTTCTCCGGGGCATTCGCCGGGGCTTCCCCCTCTTCCGCAGAACTCCGCGGGACTTCCCCCTCCTCCGGGGCATTCGCCGGGGCTTCCCCCTCCCCTGCGGAACTCGACGGGGCTTTTCCTCCTCCGGGGCCTCCGCCAGGGCTTCCGCCAACTCCTGGGCCTCCGCCGGGGCTTCCCCCTACTCCAAAGAACTCGGCGGTGCTTCCCCCGTCTCCATGGACTCCGCCGGGGCTTCCCCCTCCTCCAGGAAACTCGGCGGGGCTTCCCCCACCACCGGGGAACACGGCGGGGCTTCTCCCTCCTCCGGGGCCTCCGCCGGGGCTTCCCCCTCCTGCGGGGAACTCGGCAGGGCTTCCCCTTTCTTCGTGGAACACAGGGACTTTACCCTCCTACGCAGAACTCGGCAGAGCTTCCCCCTCCTCCAGGGCCTCCGCCGGGGCTTCCCACTCCTCCAGTGACTCTGCCAGGGCCTCTCCCTCACCCGGAAACTCAGGGGCTTCCCTCATCTCCGGGGCCTCCTCCGGGGCTTCCCCCTCCTCCGAAGAACTCGACGGGGCTGCCCCCTCCTCCGGGGCCTCCGCCGGGGCTTTCTGCTCTTGCGGGGAACTCGGCGGGGCTTCTTCCTCCTCCAGGGAACTCAGGGGCTTCCCTCTCCTCCGGGCCCTCCGCCGCTTTCCCCTCCTCCGGGGTCTCCGCCGGGGCTTCCCCCTCCTCCGGGGAATTCGGCGGTGCTTCCCCCTTCTCCAGGGACACCGCCGGGGCTTCCCCCTCCTCTAACAAACTCGGCGGGGCTTCCCTTTCCCCCGAAGAACTCGGCGGGGCTTCCCTCTCCTCCGGGGAACTCGGCGGGGTACCCCCACCTCCGGGGAGCTCGGCGGGGCTTTCCCCTCCTCCGGGGCCTCCGCCGGGGCTTCCCTTTCCTCAGGGGAACTCATGGGCATTTCCCTCCTCTGCAGAACTCCGCGGGGCTTATTCCCCTCCAGGGCCTCCGCCGGGGCTACCCCCTTCTCCAGCGACTCCACCGGGGCCTCTCCCTTCTCCAGGGAACTCAGGGGCTTCCCTCGCCTCCGGGGCCTCCGCCGGGGCTTCCCCCTCCTCCGGGAAACTCGACGGGGCTTCCCCCTCCTCCGGGGCCTCCGCAGGGGCTTCCATATCCTCCGAGGAACTAGGCGGGGCTTCCCCCTCCACCAGGGACTCCGCCGGGGCTTCCTTCTCCACCTGGGAACTCAGGGTCTTTTCCCTCTTCCGCAGAACTCGGCGGGGCTACCCCCTCCTCCGGGGCCTCCGCCGGGGCTTCCCCCTCCTGCGAGGAACTCGGCAGGGCTTCCCCCTTCTTCGTGGAACACAGGGGCTTTACACTCCTCCGCAGAACTCGGCAGGGCTTCCACCTCCTCCGGGGCCTCCGCTGGGGCTTCCCACTCCTCCAGTGACTCCGCCAGGGCCTCTCCCTCGCCCGGGAACTCAGGGGCTTCCCTCATCTCCGGGGCCTCCTCCGGGGCTTCCCTCATCTCCGGGGCCTCCTCCGGGGCTTCCCCTCCTCCGAAGAACTCGACGGGCTGCCCCCTCCTCCGGGGCCTCCGCCGGGGCTTTCCCGTCTTGCGGGGAACTCGGCGGGGCTTCTTTCTCCTCCAGGGAACTCAGGGGCTTCCCTCTCCTCCGGGCCCTCCGCCGCTTTCCCCTCCTCCGGGGTCTCCGCCGAGGCTTCCCCCTCCTCCGGGGAACTCGGCGGGGCTTCCCTCTCCCCTGAAGAACTCGGCGGGGCTTCCCTCTCCTCCGGGGAACTCGGCGGGGCTACCCCCACTTCCGGGGAACTCGGCGGGGCTTCCCCCTCCTCCGGGGCCTCCGCCGGGGCTTCCCTTTCCTCCGGGGAACTCAGGGGCTTTTCCCTCCTCCGCAGAACTCCGCGGGGCTTATTCCCCCTCCGTGGCCTCCGCCGGGGCTACCCCCTCCTCCGGGGAACTCGACGGGGCTTCCCCCTCCTCCGGGGCCTCCGCAGGGGCTTCCATATCCTCCGAGGAACTAAGTGGGGCTTCCCCCTCCTCCATAGACTCCGCCGGGGTTATCCCCCTCCTCCGGGGAACTCAGTGGCTTTTCCCTCTTCCGCAGAACTCCGCGGGACTTCTTCCTCCTCCAGGGCATTCGCCGGGGCTTCCCCCTTTTCCGCAGAACTCCGCGGGACTTCCCCCTCCTCCGGGGCATTCGCCAGGGCTTACCCCTCCTCCGGGGCATTCGCCGGGGCTTCCCCCTCTTCCGCAGAACTCCGCGGGACTTCCCCCTCCTCCGGGGAACTCGGCGGGGCTTCCCTCTCCCCCGAAGAACTCGGCGGGGCTTCCTTCTCCTCCGGGGAACTCGGCGGGGCTACCCCCACTTCCGGGGAACTCGGCGGGGCTTCCCCCTCCTCCGGGGCCTCCGCCGGGGCTTCCCTTTCCTCCAAGGAACTCAGGGGCTTTTCCCTCCTTCGCAGAACTCCGCGGGGCTTATACCCCCTCCGGGGCCACCGCCGGGGCTACCCCATCCTCCGGGAAACTCGGCGGGGCTTCCCCCACCACCGGGGAACACGGCGGGGCTTCCCATTCCTCCAGTGACTCTGTTTGGGCTTCCCCCTCCTCCGGGGCCTCCGCAGGGGCTTCCATATCCTCCGAGGAACTAAGTGGGGCTTCCCCCTCCTCCAGAGACTCCGCTGGGGCTTCCTCGTCCTCCGGGGCCTCCGCCGGGGCTACCCCCTCCTCCGGGGAACTCAGGGGCTTCCCCCTCCTTTACAGAACCTGGCGGTGCATCCCCCTCCTGCGGGGAACTCGGCGGGGCTTCCCCCTTCTTCGGGGAACACAGGGACTTTCCCCTCCTCCGCAGAACTCCGCGGGGCTTATTCCCCCTCCGGGGCCTCCGCCGGGGCTACCCCCTTCTCCAGCGACTCCACCGGGGCCTCTCCCTTCTCCAGGAAATTTAGGGGCTTCCCTCGCCTCCGGGGCCTCCGCCGGGGCTGTCCCCTCCTCCGGGGCCCCCGCAGGGGCTTCCATATCCTCCGAGGAACTAGGCGGGGCTTCCCCCTCCTCTTGGGCATTCGCCGGGGCTTCCCCCTCCTCTGGGGAAATTGGCGGGGCTTTCCTCCTCCGGGGCCTCCGCCAGGGCTTCCGCCTCCTCCGGGGCCTCCGCCGGGGCTTCCCCCTCCTCCAAAGAACTCAGCGGTGCTTCCCCCTTCTCCAGGGACTCCGCCGGGGCTTCCCCCTTCTTCAGTGACTTCGCCGGGGCTTCCCCCTCCTTCGGGGAACTCAGGGACTTTCCCCACCACCGCAGAACTCGGCGGGGCTTCCCCCTCCTACGGGGCCTCCGCCGGGGCTTCCCACTCCTCCAGTGACTCCGCCAGGGCCTCTCCCTCCTGCGGGGAACTCAGGGGCTTCCCTCTTCTCCGGGGCCGCTGCCGGGGCTTCCCCCTCCTCCGGGGAACTCGGCGGGGCTTCCCCCTCCTCCAGGGACTCCGCCGGGGCTTCCCCCTCCACCTGGGAACTAGGCGGTACTTTTGCCTCCTCCGAGGCCTCCGCCGGGGCTTCCACCTCCTCCGAGGAACTCAGGGGCTTTCTTCTTCTTCAGGGACTCCGCCGGGGCTTCCTTCTCCTCCGGGGAGCTCGGCGGGGCTTCCCCCTCCGCCAGGGACTCCGCGGGGCTTCCCCCTCCTCTAAGGAACTCGGCGGGGCGTCCCTCTTCTCCAGGGACACCGCCTTTGCTTCCCCTTCCTCCAGGGGACTCTGCCGGGGGCTCCCTCTCCTCAGGGAAACTAAGCGGGGCTTCCCCCTCCTCCGGGGAACTCGGTGGGGCTTCCCCTTCCTGCGGGGAACTCGGCGGGGCTTCCCCCTCCTTCGGGGAACTCGGCGGGGTGTCCCCCTCCTCCGGGGAACTCAGGGGCTTCCCTCTCCTCCGGGGTCTCCGCCGGGGCTTTCCCCTCCTCCGGGGAACTCGGCGGGGCTTCCCCCTCCCCCGAAGAACTCGGCGGTGCTTCCCTCTCCTCCGGGGCCTCCGCCGGGGCTTCTCGCTCATTCGGGGCCTCCGCCGGGGCTTTCCCCTCCTCCGGGGAACACGGCGGGGCTTCACCCTCCTCCGGGGCCTCCGCCGGAGCTTCCCTTTCCTTCGGGCCTTTGCCGGTGCTTCACCCTCCTCCGGGGAACTCAGGGGCTTCCCCCTTCTCTAGGGACTCCGCCGGGGCTTCTTCCTCCTCCGGCGAATTAGGCGGGGCTTCCCCATTCTCCAGGGACTCTGCCGGGGCTTCCCCCTCCAAAAGGGACTCCGCCGGGGCCTCCCCCTCCTCCGGGGAATTCGGCGGGGCTTCCCCCTCCTCCGGGAAACTCAGGGGCTTTTCCTCCTCAAGGAACACCGCCGGGGCTTCCCCCTCCTCCAGGGAACTCGGCGGGGCTTCCTCCTCCGGCAGGGACTCTGCCGGGGCTTCCCCCTCCTCCGGGGAACTCGGCGGGGCTTTCCCCTCGGCCAGGGACTCTGCTGGGGGTTCCCCCTCCTCCGGGGAACTCGGTGGGGCTTCCTTATCCTCTGGGGCCTCCGCAGGGGCCCTCCTCCGAGAAACTCGGCGGGGTTTTCCCCTTCTCCGGGGAACTTGGCGGGGCTTCCCCCTCCTCCGGGGCCTCCGCCGGGGCTTCCCCCTCCTCCGGGGAACTCATAAACATTCCCCTCCTCCAGGGACTCCGCCGGGGCTTCCCCCTCATTCGGAGTTACCGCCGGAACTTCCCCCTCCTCCGGGGCACTAGGAGGGGATTTCCCCTCCTCCGGGGCCTCCGCCGGGGCTTCCCCCTCCTCCGGGGAACTAGGCGGGACTTCTGCCTCCTCCGAAGCCTCCGCCGGGGCTTCCTTCTCCTCCGAGGAACTCAGGGGCTTCCCCCTCCTCCAGGGACTACGCCGGGGCTTCCCCCTCCTCCGGGGAACTTGGCGGGACTTCCGCCTACTCCGAGGCCTCCGCCGGGGCTTCCCCCTCCTCCGAGGAACTCGGGGGCTTCCCCCTTCTCCAGAGACACCACCGGGGCTTCCCCCTCCAACAGGGACTCCGCCGGGGCTTCCCCCTTCTCCGGGGAATTCGGCGGGGCTTCCCCCTCCTCCGAGGCCTCCGCCGGGGTTTTCCCCTCCTCCGAGGAACTCGGCAAGGCTTCCCCCTTCTCCGGGGCCTCCGCCGGGGCTTCCCCTTCCCCCGGAGAACTCTGGGGCTTCACCCTCCTTCAGGGACTCCGCCGGGGCTTCCCCCTCCACCGGGGAACTAGGCGGTACTTTCGCCTCCTCCGAGGCCTCCGCCGGGGCTTCCACCTCCTCCGAGGACCTCAGGGGCTTCCCCCTTCTTCAGGGACTCCGCCGGGGCTTCCTTCTCCTCCGGGGAGCTCGGCGGGGCATCCCCCTCCGCCAGGGACTCCGCGGGGCTTCCCCCTCCTCTAAGGAACTCGGCGGGGCGTCCCTCTTCACCAGGGACACCGCCTTTGCTTCCCCTTCCTCCAGGGACTCCGCCGGGGCTTCCCTCTCCTCAGGGAAACTAAGCGGGGCTTCCCCCTCCTCCGGGGAACTCGGAAGGGCTTCCCCTTCCTGCGGGGAACTCGGCGGGGCTTCCCCCTCCTTCGGGGAACTCGGCGGGGTGTCCCCCTCCTCCGAAGAACTCGGCGGAGCTTCCCTCTCCTCCGGGGCCTCCGCCGGGGCTTCTCGCTCATTCGGGGCCTCCGCCGGGGCTTTCCCCTCCTCCGTGGAACACGGCGGGGCTTCCCCATCCTACGGGGCCTCCGCCGGAGCTTCCCTTTCCTTCGGGCCTCCGCCGGTGCTTCACCCTCCTCCGGGGAACTCAGGGGCTTCCCCCTCCAACAGGGACTCCGCCGGGGCCTCCCCCTCCTCCGGGGAACTCGGCGGGGCTTCCCCCTTCGCCAGGGACTCTGCCGGGGCTTCCCCCTCCTCCGGGAAACTCGGTGGGGCTTCCTAATCCTCTGGGGCCTCCGCAGGGGCTTCCCCCTCCTCCGGGAAACTCGGCGGGGTTTCCCCCTTCTCCGGGGAACTCGGCGGGGCTTCCCCCTCCTCCGGGGCCTCCGCCTGGGCTTCTCCCTTCTCCGGGGCAACCGCCGAAGCTTCCCCCTCCTCCGGGGAACTCAGAAACATTCCCCTCCTCCAGGGACTCCGCCGGGGCTTCCCCCTCATTCGGAGTTACCGCCGGAACTTCCCCCTCCTCCGGGGAACTCAGGGGCTTCCCCCTCCAACAGGGACTCCGCCGGGGCCTCCCCCTCCTCCGGGGAATTCAGCGGGGCTTCCCCCTCCTCCGGGAAACTCAGGGGCTTTTCCTCCTCATGGAACACCGCCGGGGCTTCCCCCTCCTCCAGGGAACTCGGCGGGGCTTCCTCCTCCGTCAGGGACTCCGCCGGGGCTTCCCCCTCCTCCGGGGAACTCGGTGGGGCTTCCTTATCCTCTGGGGCCTCCGCTGGGGCTTCCCCCTCCTCCGGGAAACTCGGCGGGGTTTCCCCCTTCTCCGGGGAACTCGGCGGGGCTTCCCCCTCCTCCGGGGCCTCCGCCTGGGCTTCTCCCTTCTCCGGGGCAACCGCCGGGGCTTCCCCCTCCTCCGGGGAACTCAGAAACATTCCCCTCCTCCAGGGACTCCGCCGGGGCTTCCCCCTCATTCGGAGTTACCGCCGGAACTTCCCCCTCCTCCGGGGAACTAGGAGGGGATTTCCCCTCCTCCGGGGCCTCCGCCGGGGCCTCCCCCTCCTCCGGGGAACTAGGCGGGACTTCTGCCTCCTCCGAGGCCTCCGCCGGGGCTTCCCCCTCCTCCGAGGAACTCAGGGGCTTCCCCCTCCTCCGGGGAACTCGGGGGCTTCCCACTTCTCCAGGGACTCCACCGGGGCTTCCCCCTCCAACAGGGACTCCGCCGGGGCTTCCCCCTTCTCCGGGGAATTCGGCGGGGCTTCCCCCTCCTCCGGGGAACTAGGCGGGACTTCAGCATCCTCCGAGGCCTCCGCCGGGGCTTCCTCCTCCTCCGGGGAACTAGGCGGGACTTCCGCCTCCTCCGAGGCTTCCGCCGGGCCTTCCCTCTCCTCCGAGGAACTCAGGGGCTTCCCCCTCCTCCAGGGACTCCGCCGGGGCTTCCCCCCCCACCGGGGAACTCAGGGGCTTTCCCCTTCTCCAGGGACACCGCCGGGGCTTCCCCCTCCTCCGAGGAACTTGGCGGGGCTTACCCCTTCTTCAGGTACACCGCCGGAGCTTCCCCCTCCTCCGGGGAACTAGGCGGGTCTTCTACCTCCGCCAGGGACTCCGCCGGGGCTTCCCCCTCCTCTAGAGACTCCGCCGGGGCTTTCCCATCCTTCGGGGAATTCGGCGGGGCTTCCCCCTCCTCCGGGGAACTGAGAGGTTTCCCCCTCCTCCAGGACCTCCGCCAGGGTTTCCCCCTTCTCCGGGGAACTAGGCGGGACTTCCGCCTCTTCCGAGGCCTCCGCCGGGGCTTCCCCCTTCTCCGAGGAACTCAGGGGCTTCCCCCTCCTCCGTGGAATTTAGGGGCTTTTCCTCCTCTAGGAACACCGCCGGGGTTTCCCCCTCCTCCGGGGAACAAGGCGGGACTTCCACCTCCTCCGAGGCCTCCGCCGGGGTTTTCCCCTCCTCCGAGGAACTCAGGGGCTTCCCCCTTCTCCAGGGACTCCGCCGGGGCTTCCCCTCCTCCGGGGAACTCGGCGGGGTTTCCCCCTCATCCGGGGATCTCGGCGGGGCTTCCCCCTCCTCCGGGGCCGCCGCCTGGGCTTCCCCCTCCTCCGGGACAACCGCCGGGGCTTCCCCCTCCTCCGGGGAACTCAGGGGCTTTCCCTTTCTCCAGGGACACCGCCGGGGCTTCCTTCTCCTCCGAGGAACTTGGCGGGGCTTACCCCTACACCGGGGAACTCAAGCGCTTCACCCTCCTTCAGGGACTCCGCCGGGGCGTCCTCCTCCTCCGGGGAACTAGGCGGGACTTTCGCTTCCTCCGAGGGCTCCTCCGGGCCTTTCCCCTCCTCCGAGGAACTCAGCGTTTTCCCCCTCCTCCAGGGACTCCGCCGGGGCTTCTTCCTCCACCAGGGAACTATGCGGGACTTCCGCCTACTCCCAGGCCTCCGCTGGGGCTTCCCCCTCCTCCGAGGAACTAGGCGGGTCTTCTACCTCCGCCAGGGACTCCGCCGGGGCTTACCCATCCTTCGGGGAATTCGGCGGGGCTTCTTCCTCCTCCGGGGAACTGAGAGGCTCCTCCCTCCTCCAGGAACTCCGCCAGGGTTTCCCCCTCCACCGGGGAACTAGGCGGGACTTCCGCCTCCTCCGAGGACATCGCCGGGCCTTCCCACTTCTTCGAGGAACTCATGGGCTTCCCCCTCCTCCGGGGAACTCGGCGGGGCTTTCCCGTCCTCTGTGGCCTCCACCGGGGCAACCCCCTCTTCCGAGGAACTCGGCGGGGCTTCCCCCTCTTCCAGGGAAATCGGCAGGGCTTCCCCCTTCTCCAGGGACTCAGCCGGGGCTTCCCCCTACTCCGGGGAACTCGGCGGGGCTTCCCCCTCCGCCAGGGACTCCGCCGGGGCACCCCCTCCTCCGGGGAGTTCGGCGGGGCTTGCTAATCCTCTGGGGCCTCCGCTGGGGCTTCCCCCTCCTCCGGGGAACTCGGGTCTGCCCCCTTCTCCAGAGACTCCACCGGGGCTTCACCATCCTTCGGGGAATTCGGCGGGGCTTCCCCCTCCTCCGGGGAACTGAGAGGTTTCCCCCTCCTCCAGGAACTACGCCAGGGTTTCCTCTCCACCGGGGCACTAGGCGGGATCTCCGTCTCCTCCGAGGCCTCCGCCGGGGCTTTCCCCTTCTTCGAGGAACTCGGGGGCTTCCCCCTCCTCCGGGGAACTCGGCGGGGCTTCCCTGTCCTCCGTGGCCTCCGCCAGGGTTTCCCCCTCTTCCGAGGAACTCTGCGGGGCTTCCCCCTCTTCCAGGGAACTCGTCGGGGCTTCCCCCTTCTCCAGGGACTCCGCCGGGGTTTCCCCCTCCACCGGGGAACTAGGCGGGATTTCCGCCTCTTCCGAAGCCTCCGCCGGGGCTTCCCCCTCCTCCGAGGAACTCAAGGGCTTCCCCCTTCTCCAAGGACTCCGCCAGGGCTTTCCCCTAGTCCGGGAAACTCGGCGGGGCATCTTCCTCCGCCAGGGACTCCGCCAGGGCTTCCCCCTCTTCCAGGGAACTTGGCGGGGCTTCCCCCTTCTCCAGGGACTCCGCCGGGGCTTCCCCCACTTCCGGGGAATTCGGCGGGTCTCCCTCCTCCAGGGCCTCCTCCGGGGCTTCCCAATCATTCGAGGTCACCGCCGGGGATTCCCACTCCTCCGGGGAATTCGGCGGGACTTCTGTCTCCTCGGAGGCCTCCGCCAGGGCTTCCCCCTCCACCGAGGAACTCGGGTCTTCCCCCTTCTCCAGGGACTCCACCGGGGCTTCCCCCTCCTCCGGGGAACTCGGCGGGGCTTCCTCCTCTTCCGGGGAACTCAGGGGCTTTTCCTCCTCTAGGAACTCCGCCGGGGTTTCCCCCTCCTCCGGGGAACTAGGCGGGACTTCCGCTTCCTTTAAGGTTACCGCCGGGGCTTCCCCCTCCTCTGAGGAACTCAGGGGCTTCTCCCTTCTCCAGGGACTCCGCCGGGGATTCCCCCTCCTCCGGGGAACTCGGCGGGGCTTCCTTCTTCGCCAGGGACTCAGCCGGGGCTTTCCCCTCCTCCGGGGAACTCGGCGGGGCTTCCCCCTCATCCGTGGAACTCGGCGGGGCTTCACCCTCCTCCGGGGCCGCCGCCTGGGCTTCCCCCTCCTCCGGGGCAACCGCCGGGGCTTCCCCCTCCTCCGGGGAACTCAGAGGCTTTCCCCTCCTCCAGGGACACCGCCGGGGCTTCCCCCTCCTCCGAGGAACTTGGCGGGGCTTACACCTACACCGGGGAACTCAGGGGCTTTCCCCTCCTCCAGGGACTCCGTCGGGGCTTCCCCCTCCTCCGGGGAACTAGGCGGGACTTTCGCCTCCTCCGAGGGCTCCGCCGGGCCTTCCCCCTCCTCCGAGGAACTCAGGGTCTTCCCCCTCCTCCAGGGACTCTGCCGGGGCTTCTTCCTCTACCGGGGAGCTAGGCGGGACTTCCGCCTACTCCGACGCCTACGCTGGGGCTTCCCCCTCCTCCGAGGAACTCAGGGGCATCCCCCTCCTCCAGGTACTCCGCCGTAGCTTCCTACTACTCCGGGGAGTTCGGCGGGGCTTCCTAATCCTCTTGGGCCTTCGCTGGGGCTTCCCCCTCCTCCGGGAAACTCGGCGGGACCGCAGCCTACTCAGAGGCCTCCGCCGGGGCTTCCCCCTCCTCCGGGGAACTCGGCGGGGCTTCCCCCTCCTCAGGGGCCTCCGCCTGGGCTTCCTCCTCCTCCGGGGCAACCGCCGGGGCTTCCCCCTCCTCCGGGGAACTCGGCGGGTCTCCCTTCTCCGGGGCCTCCGCCGGGGCTTCCCCCTCATTTGGAGCCACCGCCGGGGCTTCCCCCTCCTCCGGGGAACTCGGCGGGGCTTCACCCTCCTCCAGGGACCCCGCCGGGGCTTCCCCCTTCACCAGGGAACTAGGCGGGATTTCCGCCTCCTCCGAGGCCTCCGCCGGGGCTTCCCCCTCCTCCGAGAAACTCGGGGGCTTTCCCCTTCTCCAGGGACTCTACTGGGGCTTCCCCCTCCTCCGGGGAACTCGGCAGGTCTTCCCCCTTCGCCAGGGACGCCGCCGGGGGTTCCCCCACCAACAGGGACTCCGCCGAGGCTTCCCCCGCCACCGGGGCCTCCGCCGGGGCTTCCCCCTCCACCGGGGCCTTCGCCGGGGCTTCCCCCTCCTCCAGAGACTCAACGGTGGCATCACCCTCCTCCGAAGAACTCGTCGGGGCTGCCCCCACCTCCGGTGCCTCAGCCGGGGATTCCCCCTCCTCCGGGAAACTCGGCGGGGCTTCTCCCTCCTCCGAGGCCTCCGCCGGGGCTACCCTTTGCCCCGGGGCATCCACCGGGGCTTCCACCTCCTCCGGGGAACTCGGCGGTGCTTCCCCTCCTCCAGGGACTCCGCCGTGGCTCTCCCCTCCTCCGGGGGATCCGCCGGGGCTTCCGCCGGGTCTTCCCACACCTCCGGGGCCAACGCCGGGGCTTCCCTCTCCTTCGGGGACTCCGCCGGGGCTGCCCCCTTCACTGGGGCACCCGCAGTGGCTTCCCCCTCCTCCGGGGAACTCGGCGGGGCTTCCCCCTCCTCAGGGGAACACGGCGGGGCTTCCCCCTCCTCCGGGGAACTCGGCGGGGCTTCCCCCTCCTCAGGGGCCTCCGCCGGGGCTACCCCCTCCTCCGGGGAACTCGGCGGGGCCCCCTCCTCCAGAAACGCCGCCGGGGCTTCCCCCTCGTCCGGGGAACTCGGCGGGGCTTTCTTCTCCTCCGGGGAACTCGGCGGGGCATCCCCTTCCACCATGGACTCCGCCGGGGCTTCCCCCTCCAGCGACCCCTCCGCCGTGGCTTTCCCTTCTTTCGGAGCATCCGCCGGGGCTTCCCGCTCCTCCAGGGACTCCGCCGGGGCTTCCCACTCCTCCGGGGCCTACGCCGGGGCTTCCCCCTCCTCCGGGGAACTCGTCGGGGCTTCCCCCTCTTCCGGGGAAGTCGGCGGGGGTACCCCCTCCTCCGGGGACTCCCCCGGACCTCCCCCTCCTCCAAAGAACTCGGCGGGGCTTCCCACTCCTCCGGGGCCTCCGCCGCTGCTCCCCCTCCTCCGGGGCCTCCGCCGGGGCTTCCCCCTTGATCGGGGAACTCGGCAAGGGCTTTCTTCTTCTTGGGGGAACTCGGCGGGGCATCCCCCTCCCCCAGGGACTCCGCCGGGGCTTTCCCCTCCTGCGGGGCCTCCGCCGGGGCTTCCCCTCCTCCGTGAAACTCGGTGGGGCTCACCCCTCTGCCGAGGAATTCGGCGGGGCTTCCTCCTCCTGCGGGTCCTCTGCTGGGGCTTCCCCCTTCTCCGGAGCCTCCGCCGGGGATTCCCACGCCTCCGGGGCCTCCCCTCATCCGGGAAACTCGGTGGGGCTTCCGCCTCTTCCGGGGAAGTCGGCGGGGCTTACCCCTCCTCCGGGGACTCCGCCGGACCTCCCCCTCCTCCGGGAAACTCGGCGGGGCTTCCCCCTCCTCCGGGGAATAAGTCGGAGCTTCCCCCTCCACCAGGGACTCCGCCGAGGCTTCCTACTCCTCCGGGGCTTCCGCCGGGGCTTCCCCCTCCTCCAGGGACTCTACGGTGGCATCACCCTCCTCCGAAGAACTCGTCGGGGCTGCCCCCACCTCCAGAGCCTCAGCCGGGGATTCCCCCTCCTCCGGGAAACTCGGCGGGGCTTCTCCCTCCTCCGAGGCCTCCGCCGGGGCTACCCCCTGCCCCGGGGCATCCGCCGGGGCTTTCTCCACCTCCGGGGCCTCCACCGGGGCTTTCGCCGGGTCTTCCCACACCTCCGGGGCCAACGCCGATGCTTCCCCCTCCTTCGGGGACTCCGCCGGGGCTACTCCCTTCACCGGGGGCACCCGCAGTGGCTTCCCCCTCCTCCGGGGAACTCGGCGGGGCTTCCCCCTCCTCAGGGGTTCACGGCGGGGCTTCCCCCTCCTCCAGGGAATTTGGCGGGGCTTCCCCCTCCTCAGAAGCCTCCGCCGGTGCTTCCCCCTCCTCCGGGGAACTCGGCGGGGCCCCCTCCTCCAGAAACGCCGCCGGGGCTTCCCCCTCGTCCGGGGAACTCGGCGGGGCTTTCTTCTCCTCCGTGGAACTCAGCGGGGCATCCCCTTACACCAGGGACTCCGCCGGGGCTTCCCCCTCCTGCGACCCCTCCACCGTGGCTTTCCCTTCCTCCGGAGCATCCGCCGGGGCTTCCCCCTCCTCCGGGTCTTCTGCCGGGGCTTCCCCCTCCTCCGGGGCCCCCGCCGCGGATTCCCCCTCCTCCGGTAAACTCGGCGTGCCGTCCCTCTCCTCCGGGGACTCCCCCGGACCTCCCCCTCCTCCGGGAAACTCGGCTGGGCTTGCCCCTCCTCCGGGGAATACGTCGGAGCTTCCCCCTCCACCAGGGACTCCGCCGGGGCTTCCCCCTCCTCTGGAACCTCAGCCGGGGATTCCCCCTCCTCCGGGAAACTCGGCGGGGCTTCCCCCTCCTCAAAGGCCTCCGCCGGGGCTACCCCCTGCCCCGGGGCATCCACCGGGACTTCCCCCTCCTCCGGGGAACTCGGCGAGGCTTCCCCCTCCTCCAGGAACTCCGCCGTGGCTTTCCCCTCATCCGGGGCATCTGCCGGGGCTTTCTCCACCTCCGGGGCCTTTACCGGGGATTCCGCCGGGGCTTTCCACTCCTTCGGGGCCTCCGCCGAGGCTGCCCCCTTCACTGGGGCACCCGCGGGGGCTTCCCCCTCCTCCGGGAAAATTGGCGGGGCTTCCCCCTAATCCGGGGCCTCAGCCGGGGCTTTCCCCTCCTCCGGGGAACTCGGCGGGGCTTCCCCCTCCTCCGGGGAACTCGGCGGGGCTTCCCCCTCATCAGGTGCCTCCTCCGGGGCTTCTCCCTCGTCCGGGGCCTCCGCCGGGGCTTCCCCCACCTCCGGGGAACTCGGCGGGGCTTCCCCCTCCTCCGGAGAACTCGGCGGGGCTTCTCCCTGCTCAGGGGCCTCCTCCGGGGCTTCCCTTTCGTCCGGGGCCTCCGCCGGGGCTTCCCCCTCCTCCGGGGAACTCGGCGGGGCTTCCTCATCCTCAATAAACTCCGCCGGGGCTTCCCCCTTTTTCGGGGAACTCGTCGGGGCTTCCCCCTCCTCCGGGAAACTCGGCGTGCCGTCCCTCTCCTCCAGGGACTCCGCCGGAGCTTCCCACTTCTCCGGGGCCTACGCCGTGGCCTGCCCCTCCCCCGGGGAACTCGGCGGAACTTCCCACTCCTCAGGGGTTCACGGCGGGGCTTCCCCCTCCTCCAGGGAATTTGGCGGGGCTTCCCCCTCCTCAGAAGCCTCCGCCGGTGCTTCCCCCTCCTCCGGGGAACTCGGCGGGGCCCCCTCCTCCAGAAACGCCGCCGGGGCTTCCCCCTCGTCCGGGGAACTCGGCGGGGCTTTCTTCTCCTCCGTGGAACTCAGCGGGGCATCCCCTTACACCAGGGACTCCGCCGGGGCTTCCCCCTCCTGCGACCCCTCCACCGTGGCTTTCCCTTCCTCCGGAGCATCCGCCGGGGCTTCCCCCTCCTCCGGGTCTTCTGCCGGGGCTTCCCCCTCCTCCGGGGCCTCCGCCGCGGATTCCCCCTCCTCCGGTAAACTCGGCGTGCCGTCCCTCTCCTCCGGGGACTCCCCCGGACCTCCCCCTCCTCCGGGAAACTCGGCTGGGCTTGCCCCTCCTCCGGGGAATACGTCGGAGCTTCCCCCTCCACCAGGGACTCCGCCGGGGCTTCCCCCTCCTCTGGAACCTCAGCCGGGGATTCCCCCTCCTCCGGGAAACTCGGCGGGGCTTCCCCCTCCTCAAAGGCCTCCGCCGGGGCTACCCCCTGCCCCGGGGCATCCACCGGGACTTCCCCCTCCTCCGGGGAACTCGGCGAGGCTTCCCCCTCCTCCAGGAACTCCGCCGTGGCTTTCCCCTCATCCGGGGCATCTGCCGGGGCTTTCTCCACCTCCGGGGCCTTTACCGGGGATTCCGCCGGGGCTTTCCACTCCTTCGGGGCCTCCGCCGAGGCTGCCCCCTTCACTGGGGCACCCGCGGGGGCTTCCCCCTCCTCCGGGAAAATTGGCGGGGCTTCCCCCTAATCCGGGGCCTCAGCCGGGGCTTTCCCCTCCTCCGGGGAACTCGGCGGGGCTTCCCCCTCCTCCGGGGAACTCGGCGGGGCTTCCCCCTCATCAGGTGCCTCCTCCGGGGCTTCTCCCTCGTCCGGGGCCTCCGCCGGGGCTTCCCCCACCTCCGGGGAACTCGGCGGGGCTTCCCCCTCCTCCGGAGAACTCGGCGGGGCTTCTCCCTGCTCAGGGGCCTCCTCCGGGGCTTCCCTTTCGTCCGGGGCCTCCGCCGGGGCTTCCCCCTCCTCCGGGGAACTCGGCGGGGCTTCCTCATCCTCCATAAACTCCGCCGGGGCTTCCCCCTCTTTCGGGGAACTCGTCGGGGCTTCCCCCTCCTCCGGGAAACTCGGCGTGCCGTCCCTCTCCTCCAGGGACTCCGCCGGAGCTTCCCACTTCTCCGGGGCCTACGCCGTGGCCTGCCCCTCCCCCGGGGAACTCGGCGGAACTTCCCACTCCTCCGGGGCCTCCACCGGGGCTGCCCCATTCACTGGGGCATCCGCCGGGGCTTCCCCCTCCACCGGGGAACTCGGCGAGGCTTCCCCCTCCTCCAGGAACTCCGCCGTGGCTTTCCCCTCATCCGGGGCATCCGCCGGGGCTTTCTCCACCTCCGGGGCCATTACCGGGGATTCCGCCGGGGCTTTCCACTCCTTCGGGGCCTCCGCCGGGGCTGCCCCCTTCACTGGGGCACCCGCGGGGGCTTCCCCCTCCTCCGGGAAAATTGGCGGGGCTTCCCCCTCCTCAGGGGCACACGTCGAGGCTTCCCCCTCCACCGGGGAACTCGGCGGGGCTTCCCCCTCCTCTGCTGCCTCCGCCGGGGCTTCCCCCTCCTCCTGGGCTCCGCCGGGGCTTTCCTCTCCTCCGGGGAACTCGGCGGGGCTTCCCCCTCCTCCAGAAAATCCTCCGGGGTCTCTCCTCCTCCGGGAAATCGGTGGGGATTCCCCCTCTTCCAGGGAATTCGCCAAGGCTTCCCCCTCCTGCGGGGAATTTAGCGGGGGCTTCCCCCTCCACCAGAAACTCCGCCCGGGCTTCCCCCGCCTGCGGGGCCTTCGCCGGGGCTTTTCCCTCCTCCGGAGCATTCGCCGGGGCTTTCCCCTTCCCCGGATCCTCTGCCGGGGCTTCCCCCTCCACCGGGTCCTCCGCCGGGGCGTCCCACTCCTCCGGGGCCACCCCTCTTCCGTGAAACTCAGTTGGGCTTCCCCCTTTTCCAGCAAATTCGGCGGGGCTTCCCCCTCCTCCGGGGAATTTAGCGGGGCTTCCCCCTCCACCAGAAACTCCGCCCGGGCTTCCCCCGCCTGCGGGGCCTTCGCCGGGACTTTCCCCTATACCGGAGCATCCGCCGAGGCTTCCTCCTTGTCCGGGAAACTCGGCGGGGCTTTCTTCTTCTCTGGGGAACTCGGCGGGGCATCCCCCTCCCCCAGGGACTCCGCCGGGGCTTCCCCCTCCTGCGGGGCCTCCGCCGGGGCTTTCCCCTCCTCTGGAGCATCCGCCGGGGCTTCCCCCTTCTCCGGGTCCTCTGCCGGGGCTTCCCACTCCTCCGGGGCCTCCGCCAGGGCTTCCCACTCCTCCGGGGCCTCCCCTCCTCCGGGAAACTCGGTGGGGCTTCCGCCTCCTCCGGGGAACTCGGCGGGGCTTCCCCCTCTTCCGGGGAATTCGGCGTGGCTTCCCCCACCAGCAGGGATTCCGCCGGGGCTTCCCGCTTCGCCGGGGCCTCCGCCAGGGCTTCCCCCTCCTGCGGGGCCTCAGCCGGGAAATCCCCCTCCTCCGGAAAACTCGGCGGGGCTTCCCCCTCCCCCGAGGCCACCGCCGGGGCTATTCCCTTCCCCGGGGCATCCACCGGGGCTTCCCCCTCCTCCAGGGAATACGGTGGGTCTTACCAATCCTCCGGGGCCTCCGCCATGGCTTCCCCCTCCTCCGGGGCCTCCACCGGGGCTTCCTACTCCTCCGGGGCCTCCGCCTGGGCTTCCCCCTCCTCCGGGGAACTAGGCGGGGCTTCCCCCTCCTCCGGGGCCTCCGCCGGGGCTTCCCCCTCTTCCGGGGCCTCCGCCGGGCGTTCTTCCTCCTCCGGGGAACTCGGCGGGGCACCCCCCTCCTCCGGAAAACTCGGCGGGGCTTCCTCCTCCTCCGGGGAACTCAGAAGCTTCCCCCTCCTCCGGGGAACTCGGTGGGGCTTCCCCCTCCTCCAGGGCATCCGCTGGGGCTTCCCCCCTCCAGAGGAGCCACCACCGGGGCTTCCCCCTTCACCAGGGACTCCGCTTGGGCTTCCCCCCCTCCGGGGAACTCGGCGGGGCTTCCCCCTCCTCAGGGGAACACGGCGGGGCTTCCCCCTCCCCCGGGGAACTCGGTGGGGCTTCCCCCTCCACCGGAGATTCCGCCGGGGCTTACCCCTTCTCCGGGGAACACAGCGGGTCTCCCTCCACCTGCGGGGCCTCCGCCGGGGCTTTCCCCTCCTTCGGGGATCTCAGGGACTTCCCCCTCCTCCAAAGAACTCGGTGGGGCTTCCCACTCCTCCGGAAAACTCGGCGGGTTTCCCCCTCTTCCAGGGAACTCGGCAGGGCTTCCCAATCCTCCGGGGCCTCCGCCGGGGCTTAACTCTCCTCCAGGGAATTCGCCGGTTCTTCCCCCTCCCCCAGGGAACTCGGCGGGGCTTCCCCCTCCTCCGGGGCCTCCGCCGGGGCTTCCCCCTTCTCCGGGGTCTCCGCCGGGGCTTCCCCCTCCTTCAGGGAACTCAGGGGGGCATCCCCCTCCTCCGAAGAACTCGGCGGGGCTTCCCCCAGCTCTGGGCAATTCGGCGGGGCTTCCCCCTCGGCCAGGGACTCCACCGGGGCTTCCCCTTCCTCCGGGGAATTCGGTGGGGCTATCCCCTCCGTTAGGGACTCCGTCGGGGCTTCCCCCTCCACCGGGGAACACGGCGGGGCTTCCCTCTCCTCCTGGGAACTCGGCGGGGCTTCTTCTTCCTCCAGGGACTCCGCCGTAGATACCCCCTCCTCCGGGCCACCGCCGGGGCTTCCCCCTCCTCCAGGGACTCTACCGGGTTTTCCGCCTCCTCCGGGAAACTCGGCGGGGCTTCCCCCTCATCCGGGGAACTCGGCAGGGCTTCCCCCTTCTCCAGGGATTCCAACGGGGCTTCCCCCTCCTCCGGGGAACTCGGCGGGGCTTCCCCCTCCTCCAGGGACTCTGCCGGGGCTTCCCCCTCAGCCGGGGAACTCGACAGGGCTTCCCCCTTCTTCAGGGATTCCACCGGGGCTTCCCCCTCCTCCGGGGAACTCGGCGGGGCTTCCCTCTCCTCCAGGGACTCCGCCAGGGCTTCCCCCTCCACCGGAAAACTCGCCTGGGCTACCACGCCTCCAGGGACCTCGCCGGGGCTTCCCCCTTCTCCAGGGAACTCAGAATCTTCCCCCTCCTCTGAAGTACTCGGCAGGGCATCCCCCTTCTCCAGGGATATCACCGGGGCTTCCCCTTCCTCCGGGGAACTCGGCGGGGCCTTCCCCTCCTCCAGGGACTCCGCCGGGGCTTCCCACTCCTCCGGCGAATTCAGCGGGGCTTCCCCCTCCTCCGTGGCCTCCGCCGCGGCTTCCCACTCCTCCGGGAAACTCGGCGGGGCTTCCCTTTGCTCCAGGGAATCCGCCGGGGCTTTCCCCTCCTCCGGGGAATTTGGCGGGGCTAACCCCTCCTCCAGGGACTCCGCCGGGGCTTCTTCCTTCTCCGGGGCCTCCGCCGGGGCTTCCCTCTCATCCGGGGAACTCATCGGCTTCCCACTCCTCCGGAAAACTCGGCGGGTTTCCCCCTCTTCCAGGGAACTCGGCAGGGCTTCCCAATCCTCCGGGGCCTCCGCCGGGGCTTCACCCTTCTCCGGGGTCTCCGCCGGGGCCTTCCCCTCCTTCAGGGAACTCGAGGGGCATCCCCCTACTCCGAAGAACTCGGCGGGGCTTCCCCCTGCTCTGGGCAACTCGGCGGGGCTTCCCCTCCGTTAGGGACTCCGTCGGGGCTTCCCCCTCCTCCGGGGAACTCGGCGGGGCTTCCCCATTCTCCAGGGTCCCCGCCGGGGCTTCCCCTTCCTCCGGGGAACTTGGCGGGGCTTCTTCTTCCTCCAGGGACTCCGCCGTAGATACCCCCTCCTCCGGGCCACCGCCGGGGCTTCCCCCTCCTCCAGGGACTCTACCGGGTTTTCCGCCTCCTCCGGGAAACTCGGCGGGGCTTCCCCCTTATCCGGGGAACTCGGCAGGGCTTCCCCCTTCTCCAGGGATTCCACCGGGGCTTCCCCCTCCTCCGGGGAACTCGGCGGGGCTTCCCCCTCTTCCAGGGACTCCGCCAGGGCTTCCCCCTCAGCCGGGAAACTCGACAGGGCTTCCCCCTTCTCCAGGGATTCCTCCGGGGCTTCCCCCTCCTCCGGGGAACTCGGCGGGGCTTCCCTCTCCTCCAGGGACTCCGCCGGGGCTTCCCCCTCCACAGGAAAACTCGCCTGGGCTACCCCGCCTCCATGGACTCCGCCGGGGCTTTCCCCTTTTCTCCAGGGAACTCAGAATCTTCCCCCTCCTCTGAAGAACTCGGCAGGGCATCCCCATTCTCCAGGGATTCCACCGGGGCTTCCCCTTCCTCCGGGGAACTCGGCGGGGCTTCCCCCTCCTCCAAGGACTCCGCCGGGGCTTCCCACTCCTCCGGGGAATTCAGAGGGGCTTCCCCCTCCTCCGTGGCCTCCGCCGCGGCTTCCCACTCCTCCGGGAAACTCGGCGGGGCTTCCCTTTGCTCCAGGGATTCCGCCGGGGCTTTCCCCTCCTTCGGGGAACTCGGCGGGGCTTTATCCTTCTCCAGGGACTCCGCCGGGGCTTCCCCCTCCCCTGGGGACATTGGCGGGGCTTCCTCCGCCTCCGGGGAATTTGGCGAAGCTTCCCCCTCCTCCAGGGACTCCGCCGGGACTTCCCCCTCCACCGAAGCCTCTGCCGAAGCATCTTACTCCTCCCAGGAACTCGGCGGGTACTCCCCCTCCTCCGAGGCCTCCGCCGGGGCTTCCCCCATCTCCGGGGCCTCCGCCGGAGGGGGACTTGGGGAACTTGGTGGGGCATCCCCCTCCTCCGGGAAACTCGGAGGGGCATCCCCCTCCACCGGGAACCTCGGCGGGGCTCCCCCCTCATCCGGGAAACCCGGCGGGGCATCCCCCTCCGCCAGGGACTCCGCCGGGGCGTCCCCCTCCTCCGGGGAACTCAGGGGCTTCCCCCTACCGCCAGGGACTCCGCCGGGGCTTCCCCCTCCCTCGAGGAACTTGGCGGGACTTCCCTCTCCTCCGGGGCCTCCACCGAGGATTCCCCCTCCACCAGAGACTTCGCCGTGGATACCCCCTCCTCCGGAGCCTCCGCCGGGGCTTCCCCCTCCTCAAGGGACTCCGCCGGGGCTTTCCCCTCCTCCGGGGCATCCGCCGGGGCTTCCCCCCCCTCCGGGGGACCTCAGATGCTTCCCCCTCCTCCGGGGAACTCGGCTGGGTTTCCCCCTCCTCTGGGAAACTCGGTGGGTCTTCCCCCTCCTCCGGGGCCTCCGCCGGGGCTTCCCCCTCCTCCAGGGACTCCGCCGGGGCTTCTCCCTCCACCATGGACTCCGCCGGGGATTCCCCCTCTTCCGGGAAATTCGGCAGGGATTCCCCCTCCTCCGGGTCCTCCGCCGGGGCTTCCCCCTCCTCCGGGGAACTTAGGTGCTTCCCCCTCCTCCGGGGATCTCTGACGGGCTTCCCACTCCTCCAGGGACCCCGCCGGGGCTTCTTCCTCCCCCGGGGAACTAGGCGGGGTTTCCCCATCCGCCGTGGCCTCCGTCAGGGATTCCCCCTCCTTCAGGGACTCCACCGGGGCTTTCCCCTTTTTCGGGGCCTCCGCCGGGGCTTCCCCCTCCTCCGGGGTACTCAGACGTTCTTCCCCCTCCTCCAGAGACTCCGCCGGGGCTTCTCCCTCCTCTGGGGCCTCCGCCGGGGCTTTCCCTCCTCCGGGGCCTCCGCCGGGGATTCCCCCTCCACCGGAAAACTCGGCGGGGCTTCCTACTCCTCCGGACAACACAGGGGCTTCCTTCTCCTCCGGGAGAGACGGCGGGGCTTCCCCCTCCTCCGGGGCCTCCGCCGGTGCTTCCCCCCCCCCCCTCTGGGGAACTCAGTAGCTTCCCACTTCTCCTGGGAACTCGGCTGGGTTTCCCCCTCCTCTGGGAAACCCGGCGGGGCTTCCCCCTCCTTCAGGGCCTCCGCCGGGGCTTCCCCCTCCTCCAGGGACTCCGCCAGGGCTTCTCCCTCCTCTAGGGCCTCCGCCGGGGCTTCCCCCTTCTCCGGGGCATCCGCCGGGGCTTTTCCTCCTCCGGGAAACTCGGAGGGGTTTCCCCCTCCTCCGGGGCCTCCGCCGGGGCTTCCCCCTTCTCAGGGGCCCCCACCGTGGCTTCCCGCTCCTCCAGGGACTCCGCCGGTGCTTCCTCCTCCTGCGGGGAACTCGGTGGGACTTCCCACACCGCGGGGACTCCCCCTTCTCCGGGGCCTGCGCCGGGGCTTCCCCCTCCTCCGGGGCATCCGCCGGGGCTTCCCCCCCAGCGGGGAACTCTGAAGCTTCCCCCTCCTCCAGGGAACACGGCGGGATTTTCCCCTCCTCTAGGAAACTCGGCGGGGCTTCCCCCTCCTCCAGGGCCTCCGAAGGGGCTTCCCCCCCCTCCAGGGACTCCGCCAGGGCTTCTCCCTTTTATGGGGCCACCGCCGGGGCATCCCCCTCCGCCAGGGACTCCGCCGGGGCGTCCCCCTCCTCCGGGGAACTCAGACGGGCTTCCCTCTCCTCCAGGGACTCCGCCGGGGCTTCACCCTCCTCTGGGGCCTCCGCCGGGGCTTCCACCTTCACCAGGGACTCCGCCGGGGCTTCCCTCTTCTCCGGGAAACCTCGGAGGGGCTTTCTCAGGGGCTTCCTCCTTCTCCGGGAAACTCGGAGGGGCTTCCTCAGGGGCTTCTCCCTCCTCCAGGGAACTTAGACGGGCTTCCCCCTCCTCCAGGGACTCCGCCGGGGTTTCCCCCTTTTTCGGGGCATCCGCCGGGGCTTCCGCCTTCTCCGGGAAACTCAGAGGGGTATCTCCCTCCTCCGGGGCCTCCGCCGGGGCTTCCCCCTCCTCCGGGGCATCCGCCGGGGCTTTTCCTCCTCCGGGAAACTCGGAGGGGTATCCCTCTCCTCCGGGGCCTCCGCCGGGGCTTCCTTCTTCTCAGGGGCCCCCACCGGGGCTTCCCGCTCCTCCAGGGACTCCGCCGGGGCTTCCCTCTCCTCCGGGGAACTCGGTGGGACTTCCCACACCGCGGGGCTTTTCCCTCCTCCGGGGCCTGCGCCGGGGCTTCCCCCTCCTCCGGGGCATCCGCCGGGGCTTCCCCCCCAGCGGGGAACTCTGAAGCTTCCCCCTCCTCCGAAGAACTCGGCGGGGCTTCCCCCTCCCCAGGGGAACTCGGTGGGGCTTCCTCCTTCTCCAGGGACTCCGCCGGGGCTTCCCCCTCCCCCGGGGAACTCCGCGGGGTTTCCCCCTCTTCCAGGGAACTCGGCGGGGCTTCCCGATCCTCCGGGGCCTCCGCCGGGGCTTCCCCCTTCTCGGGGGCCACCGCCGGTGCATCCCCTTTCCACCAGGGAATTCGCCGGGGCTTTCACCTCCCCAGGGGAACTCTGCGGGGCTTCCCCCTCTTCCGGGGCCTCCGCCGGGGCTTACCCCTCCTTCAGGGAACTCGGCGGGGCTTCCCCCTTCTCCAGGGATTCCGCCGGGGCTTTTCCTCTTTCGGGGAACTCAGAAGCTTCCCCCTCCTCCGAAGAACTCGGCGAGGCTTCCCCCTCCTCTGGGCAACTCGGCGGGGCTTCCCCATCCTCCGGGGAACTCGGCGGGGCTTCCTCCTCCTCCAGGGACTCCGCCGGGGCTTTCCCGTCCTCCGTGGCATCCGCCGAAGCTTCCCCCTCCTCAGGGGAAACTCGGCGGGGCTTCCCCCTCCACCGGGGAATTCGGCGGGGCTTCCCCCTCCTCCAGGGACTCCGCCAGGGCTTCCCCTCCTGCGGGGCCTCCGCCGAGGTTGCCCTCTCCTCTGGGAAACTCTGCGGGGCTTCTTCTCCTCCGGGGCCTCCGCCTGGGCTTCCCCTCCTCCAGGGGTCCGCTGGGGCTTCCCCCTTCTCCGGGGCATCCGCAAGGGCTTCCCCCTCCTCCGGGGAACTCAAAAGCATCCCCTTCCTCCTGGGAACTAATCGGGGCTACTCCCTCCTCCAGGGCCTCCGCCGGGGATTCCCCCCCCTCCGGAAAACTCTGCGGGGCTTCCTACTCCTCCGGGGCCTCCGCCGGGGCTTCCCCTCCTCCAGGGGTCCGCTGGGGCTTCCCCCTTCTCCGGGTACTTCGGCGGGGCTTCCTCCTCCTCCGCGGAACTCAGCGGGGCTTCCCCCTCCCCCGGGGCCTCCGCCGGGGCTTCCCTCTCCTCCGGGGACATCGGCGGGGCTTCCCCCTCCCCCGGGGCCTCCGCCGGGGCTTCCCTCTCCTCCGGGGACATCGGCGGGGCTTCCCCCTCCTCCGCGGAACTCAGCGGGGCTTCCCCCTCCTCCGGGACCTCCGCCGGGGCTTCCCCCTCCACCGAAAAACTCGGCGGGGCTTCCTTTTCCTCCGGGGCCTCCGCCGGGGCTTCCGCCTCCCCCGGGGCCCCCGCCGGGGCTTCCGCCTCCTCCGGGGAACTCGGCGGGGCGTCCCCCACCGCCAGGGACTCCGTCGGGGCTTCCTACTCCTCCGGGGCCTCCGCCGGGGCTTCACCCACCTCCAAAGACTCAGCCGGGGCTTCCCCCTCCCCCGGGGAACTCGGTGGGGCTTCCCTCTCCACCGGAGATTCCGCCGGGGCTTACCCCTCCTCCGGGGAACACAGCGGGTCTTCCTCCACCTGCGGGGCCTCCGCCGGGGCTTCCCCCTTCTCCGGGGAACTCAGAATCTACAACCTCCTCTGAAGAACACGACGGGGCTTTTCCCTGCTCTGGGCAACTCGGCGGGGCTTCCCCTTCGGCCAGGGACTCCGCCGGGGCTTCCCCCTCCTCCGGGGAATTCGGCGGGGCTTCCCACTCTACCAGGGACTCCGTCGGGGTTTCTTCCTCCACCGGGGAACTCGGCGGGGCTTCCCCCTCCACCGGGGCATCCGCCAGGGCTTCCCCCTCCTCCGGAAAACTCGGCGGGGCTTCCTACTCCTCCGGGGCCTCCGCCGGGGCTTTCCCTCCTCCAGGGACTCCGCCGGGGCTTCTACCTCCTCCGGAAAACTCGCCTGGGCTTCCCCTCCTCCAGGGGCTCCGCCGGGGCTTGCCCCTTCTCCGGGGAACTCGGCGGGGCCTAGCCCGCCTCCGGGAAACTCGGCGGGGCACTCCCTTCGCCAGGTACTCCGCCGGGGCTTCCCCCTCCTCCGGGGAATTCGGCGGGGCTTCCCCCTCCGCCAGGGACTCCGCCGGGGCTTTCCCCTTCTACGGGAAACTCAGGGGCTTCCCTCTCCCCTGGGAAACCTGGCGGGGCTTCCCCCTCCTCCGGATAACTCGGCGGGGCTTCCCCCTTCTCCAGGATCTCTGCCGGGGCCTACCCCTCCTCCGGGGAACACAGCGGGGCTTCCTCCACTTTCGGGGCCTCCACCGAGCTTCCCTCTTCTCTCGGGCTTCCGCCGGGGCTTCCCCCTCCTCCGGGGAACTCAGGGGCTTCCCCCTCCTCCAGGGACTTTACCGGAGCTTTCGCCTCCTCCGGGAAACTCAGCGGGGCTTCCCCTTTCCCACGTGAACTCGGCAGGGCTTCCCCCTCCTTTAGGGACTCCGCCGTAGATACCCCTCCTCCGGGGCCACCGCCGGGGCTTCCCCCTCCTCCAGGGACTCCGCCGTGGCTTCCCCCTCAGCCGGGGAACTCGGCGGGGCTTCCCCCTTCTCCAGGGATTCCACCGGGGCTTCCCTCTTCTCCGGGGAACTCGGCGGGGCTTCCCCCTCCACCAGGGACTACGCCGTGGCTTCCCCCTCCTCCGGAAAACTCGCCGGGGCTTCCCCTCCTCCAGGGACTCCGCCGGGGCTTCCCCCTTCTTTGGGGAACTCAGAATCTTCCCCCTTCTCTGAAGAACTCGGCAGGTCTTCCCCCTTCTCCAGGGATTCCACCGGGGCTTCCCCCACTTCCGGGGAACTCGGTGGGGCTTCCCCCTTCACCCGGGGAACTCGGCGGGGCTTCCCACTTCTCCAGGGACTCCGCCGGGGCTTCCCCCTCCACTGGGAAGCTCGGCGGGGCTTCCCCCTCCTCCAGGGACTCCGCCGGGGCTTCCCTCTCCTCCGGGGTCTCCGAAAGGGCTCCCCAATCCTCCGGGGAACTAAGCGGGGCTTTCCCCTCCTCCAGGGACTCCGCCGGGGCTTCCTCGCCTCCGGGGCCTCCGCCGGGGCTACCCCCTCCTCCGGGGAACTCAGAGGCTTCCCCCTCCTTCACAGAACCTGTCGGTGCATCCCCCTCCTCCGGGGAACTCGCCAGGGCCTCCCCCTCCGCCAGAGAATCCGCCGGGGCTACCCCCTCCTCCAGGGACTCCGCCGGGGCTTCCCCCTCCTCCGGGGAACTCGGCGGGGCCTTCCCCTCCTCCGGGGCATCCGCCGCTTCCCCCTCCACCGGGGCCTCCGTCGGGGCTTCCACCTCCTCCGGAGAACTCGGCGGGGCTTCCCCCTCCCCCGAAGATATCGGCGGGTCTTCCCCCTCCCCCGAAGAACTCGGCGGGGCTTCCCTCTCCTCCGGGGAACTCGGCAGGGCTTCCCCCTTCGCCGGGGAGCTTTGGGGCTTCCACCTTCACCAGGGTCTCCGCCGGGGCTTTCCCCACCTATAAAAAACTCGGCGGGGCTACCCCCTCCGCCGGGGCCTCCGCCGGGGCTTCCCCCTCCTGCGGGGAACTCGGCGGGGCTTCTTCCTCCATCGGGGAACTCGGCGGGTCTTCCCCCTTCCCCGAAGTTCTCGGCGGGTCTTCCCTCTCCTCAGGGAAACTAAGCGGGGCTTCCCCCTCCTGCGGGGAACTCGGCAGGGCTTCCCCCTTCTTCGGGGAACACAGGGACTTTCCCATCCTCCGCAGAACTCGGCGGGGCTTCCCCCTCCTCCGGGGCCTCCGCCAGAGCTTCCCACTCCTCCAGTGACTCCGCCAGGGCCTCTCCCTCCCCCGGGAACTCAGGGGCTTCCCTTATCTCCGGGGCCTCCACCGGGGCTTCCCCCTCCTCCGGGAAACTCAGGGGCTTCCCTCACCTCCGGGGCCTCCGCCGGGGCTTCCCTCTCCTCCGGGGAACTCGGCGGGGCTTCCCCCTCCCCCAAAGAGTTCGGCGGGGCTTCCCTCTTCTCCGGGGAACTCGGCGGGGCTACCCCCACCTCCGGGAAACTTGGCGGGGCTTTCCCCTCCTCCGGGGCCTCCGCCGGGGCTTCCCCCTCCTCCGAGGAACTCAGGGGATTCCCCCTCCTCCAGGGACTCCGCCGGGGCTTCCCCCTCCTCCGAAGAACTAGGCGGGACTTCCGCCTACTCCGAAACCCCCGCCGTGGCTTCCCCCTCCTCCGAGGAACTCAGGGGCTTCCCCCTTCTCCAGGGACTCCGCCGGGGCTTCCCCCACTTCCGGGGAACTCGGCGGGTCTCCCTCCCCCAGGGCCTCCGCTTGGGCTTCCCCCTCATTTTGGGCCACCGCCGTGGCTTCCCCCTCCTCCGGGGAACTCGGCGGGGCTTCCCCCTTCTCCGGGGCCTTCGCCGGGGCTTCTCCTTTCCCCGGAGAACTCTGGGGCTTCACCCTCCTCCAGGGACTCCGCCGGGGCTTCCCCCTCCACCGGGGAACTAGGCGGTACTTTCGCCTCCTCCGAGGCCTCCGCCGGGGCTTCCACCTCCTCCGAGGAACTCAGGGGCTTCCCCCTTCTCCAGGGACTCCGCCGGGGCTTCCTTCTCCTCCGGGGAACTCGGCGGGGCTTCCCCCTCCGCCAGGGACTCCGCGGGGGCTTCCCCCTCCTCCAGGGACACCGCCGGGGCTTTCCCCTCCTCCGGGGAACTCGGCGGGGCTTACCCTTCCTCCGGGGAACTCAGGTGCTTTACCCTCCTCCAGGGACTCCGCCGGGGCTTCCCCTTCCTCCGGGGAACTCGACGGGGCTTCCTCCTCCGCCAGGGACTCCGCCGGGGCTTCCCCCTCCTCCGGGGAACTCGGCGGGGCTTCCTCCTCTGCCAGGCACTCCGCCGGGGCTTCCCCTTCCTCCTGGGAACTAGGCGAGACTTCTGCCTCCTCCGGGGAACTCAGGGGCTTTTCCTCCTCCAGGAACACCGCCGGTTTTTCCCCCTCCTCCTGGGAACTAGGCGGGACATCCGCCTCCTCCGAGGCCTCCGCCGGGGCTTCCCCTCCTCCGAAGTACTCAGGGGCTTCCCCCTTCTCCAGGGACTCCGCCAGAGCTACCCCCTCCCCCGGAGAACTCGGCGGGGCTTCCCCCTCCCCCGAGGAACTCGGTGGGGCTTCCCACTCCTCCGTGGAAATCGTCGGGGCTTCTTTCTCCGCCGGGTAGCTTAGAGGCTCCCTCCTCCTCCAGGGACTCTGTCGGGGCTTCCCCCTCTTCCAGGGAACTCGGTGGGGCTTTCCCCTCCTCCGAGAAACTCGGCAAGGCTTCCCACTTCTCCAGGGACTCCGCCGGGGCTTCCCCTTCCACTGGGAAACTCGGCGGAGCTTCCCCCTCCACCAGGGACTCCGTCGGTGCTTCCCTCTCCACCGGGGTCTCCGACGGGGCTCCCCTATCCTCCGGGGAACTAAGCAGGGCTTCCCCCTCCTCCAGGGAATCCGCCGGGGCTTCCTCGTCCTCCGGGGCCTCCGCCGGGGCTACCCCCTCCTCCGGGGAACTCAGGGGCTTCCCCCTCCTTCACAGAACCTGGCGGTGCATCCCCCTCCTCCGGGGAACTCGGCGGGGCTTCCCCCTCCGCCAGGGAATCCGCCGGGGCTTCCCCCTTCTCCGGGGAACTCGGCGGGGCTTCCACTCCTCAGGGGAACTCAGGGGCTTTCCCCCTCCTCCGGGGCCTCCGCCGGTTCCCCCTCCTCCGGGGCCTCCGCCGGGGCTTCCCCTCCTCCGGAGAACTCGGCTGGGCTTCCCCCTCCCCCGAAGAGCTCGGCGGGTCTTCCCCCTCCCCCGAAGAACTCGGCGGGGCTTCCCTCTCCTCCGGGGAACTCGGCGGGGCTTCCCCCTCCGCCGGGGAGCTTAGGGGCTTCCACCTCCTCCAGGGACTCCGCCGGGGCTTCCCCCTCCTCCGGAAAACTCGGCGGGGCTTCCCTCTCCTCCGGGGAATTTGGCTGGGCTTCCCCCTTCTCCAGGGACTCCGCCGGGGCTTCCCCCTCCTCTGGGGCTTCCGCCGGGGCTTCCACTTCCTCCGGGTAAAACTCAGGAGCTTCCCCGTCCTCCAAGGACTTAAGAGGGGCTTCCGCTTCCTCCGGGAAAATTTTGGCGGGGCTTCCCACTTCTCCGGGGAACTCGGCGGGGCTTCCCTCTTCTCCAGGGTCTCCGCCGGGGCTTACCCCTCCTCCGGGGAACTCGGGGAATTCCCCCTCCTCCGGGAAAGTCGGCGGGTTTTCCCCCTCCTCCGGGGAACTCGGCGGGGCTTCCCCCTTCTCCGAAGCCTCCGCCGGGGCATCCCCCTCCTCCCAGAAATTTGGCGGGTCTTCCACCTCCTCCGAGGCCTCCGCCGGGGCTTCCCCCTTCTCCGGCGCCTCAGCCGGGGCTTCCCCCTCCTCTGGAGAAATCGGCGGGGCATCCCCTTCCTCCGGGAAACTCGGAGGGGCATCCCCCTCTACCGGGAAACTCGGCGGGGCTTCCCCCTCCTCCGGGAAACTCGGTGAGGCCTAGCCCTCCCCCGGGGAACTCGGCGTGGCTTCCCCCTACTCCGGGGCCTCCGCCGGGGCTTCCCACTCCTCCGGTGCCCTCGCCGGGGCTTCCCTCTCCTCCGGGGAATTCGGCGCAGCTTCCCCCTCCTCCAGGGACTCCGGCGGGGCTTCCCCCTCCTCCGGGGCCTCCGCCGGGGCTTCCCCCTCCTCCGGAAAACTCGGCGGGGCTTCCTACTCCTCCGGGGCCTCCGCCGGGGCTTCCCCCACCTCCGGGGAACTCGGTGGGGCGTCCCCTCTCCGGCAGGGACTCCGCCGGGGCTTCCTCCTCCTCCGGGGAACTCGGCGGGTCTCCCTCCCCCGGGGCCTTCGCCGGGGCTTCCCCCTCATTCGGAGCCACCGCCGGGGCTTCCCCCTCCTCCGGGGAACTCGGCGGGGATTTCTCCTCCCCCGGGGCCTCCGCCGGGGCTTCCCCCTCATTCGGAGCCACCGCCGGGGCTTCCCCCTCCTCCGGGGAACTCGGCGGGGATTTCCGATCCTCCGGAGCCTCCGCCGGGGCTTACCCCTCCTCCGGAGAACACAGGGGCTTCACCCTCCCCCAGGGACTCCGCCGGGGCTTCCTCCTCCTCCAGGGACACCGCCGGGGCTTTCCCCTCCTCCGAAGAACTCGGCGGGGCTTACCCCTCCACCGAGGAACTCAGGGGCTTCCCCCTCCGCCAGGGACTCCGCCGGGGCTTACCCCACCTCCGGGGAGTTCGGCGGGGCTTCCTTATCCTCTGGGGCCTCCGCTGGGGCTTCCCCCTCCTCCGGGGAACTTGGCGGGGCTTCCGCCTACTCCGAGGCCTCCGCCGGGGCTTCCCCCTCCTCCGAGGAACTCGGAGGCTTCCCCCTTCTCCAGGGACTCCACCGGGGCTTCCCCCTTCTCCAGGGACTCCACCGGGGCTTCCCCCTCCTCCGGGGAACTCGGCAGGTCTTCCCCCTTCGCCAGGAACTCCGCCGGGGGTTCCCCCTCCAACAGGGACTCCGCCGGGGCTTCCCCCTCCTCAGGAGAATTCGGCGGGGCATCCCCCTCCTCCGGGAAACTCGGTGGGGCATCTCCCTCTACCGGGAAACTCGGCGGGGCTTCCCCCTCCTCCGGGAAACTCGGTGAGGCCTAGCCCTCCCCTCGGGGAACACGGCGTGGCTTCCCCCTACTCCGGGGCCTCCGCCGGGGCTTCCCACTCCTCCGGTGACTCCGCCGGGGCTTCCCCCTCCTCAGGGGAACTCAGCGCAGCTTCCCCCCCTACCAGGGACTCCGGATGGGCTTCCCCCTCCTCCGGGGCCTCCGCTGGGGCGTCCCCCTCCTCCGGGGAACTCAGCGCAGCTTCCCCCCCTACCAGGGACTCCGGATGGGCTTCCCCCACCTCTGGGGCCTACGCCGGGGCTTCCCCCTCCTCCGGGGCCTTCGCCGGTGCTTCCCCCTCCTCCGGGGAACTCAGAAGCTTCCCCCTCCTCCGGGGCCTCCGCCGGGGCTTCCCCCATCTCCAGGGCCTCCGCCGGTGCTTCCCCCAACTCTGGGGAACTTGGCAGGGCATCACCCTCTTCCGGGAAACTCGAAGGGGCATCCTCCTCCACCGGGAAACTCGGCGGAGCTTCCTCCTCCTCCGGGAAACTCGGTGAGGCCTAGCCCTCCCCCGGGGAACTCGGCGTGGCGTAACCCAACTCCGGGGCCCCCGCCGGGGCTTCCCACTCCTCCGGTGCCTCCGCCGGGGCTTCCCCCTCCTCCGGCGAACTCGGCGCAGCTTCCCCCTCCTCCAGGGACTCCGGTGGGGCTTCCCCCTCCTCCGGGGCCTCCGCCGGGGCTGCCCCCACCTCCTGGGCAACCGCCGAGACTTCCCCCTCCTCCGAAGAACTCGGCGGAGCTTCCCCCTCATCCGAGGAACTCGGCGGGGTTTCCTCCTTCTCCAGGGACTCCGCCGGGGCTTCCCTCTCCTCCGGGGAACTCAGGGGCTTCCCACTTCTCCGGGGCGTCTGCTGGGGCTTCCACCTCCTCCAGGGACTCCGCCGGGGCTTCTCCCTCCTCCGGGAAACAAGGCGGGGCTTCCCTCTCCTCCGGGAATCTCCGCGGGGCTTCCCCCTCATCTGAGGCCTCCGCCGGGGCTTCCCCCTCCACCGGGGCATCCGCTTGGGCTTTCCCCTACACCGAAGCCTCCGCCGGGGCATATCCCTCCTCCCAGGTACTCGGCGGGTCTTCCACCTCCTCCGAGGCCTCCGCCGGGGCTTCCCACTTCTCCGGGGCCTCAGGCGGGGGCTTCCCCCTCCTCTGGAGAATTCGGCGGGGCATCCCCCTCCTCCGGGAAACTCGAAGGGGCATATCCCTCTACCGGGAAACTCGGCGGGGCTTCCCCCTCCTCCGGGAAACTCGGTGAGGCCTAGCCCTCCCCCGGGGAACTCGGCGTGGCTTCCCCCTACTCCGGGGCCTCCGCCGGGGCTTCCCACTCCTCCGGTGCCCTCGCCGGGGCTTCCCTCTCCTCCGGGGAATTCGGCGCAGCTTCCCCCTCCTCCAGGGACTCCAGCGGGGCTTCCCCCTCCTCCAGGGCCTCCGCCGGGGCCCCTCCTCCGGGAAACTCGGCGGGGCTTCCTACACCTCCGGGGTCTTCGTCGGGGCTTCCCCCACCTCCGGGGAACTCGGCGGGGCGTCCCCTCTCCGCCAGAGACTCCGTCGGGGCTTCCCCTCCTCCAGGGACTCCGCCGGGGCTTTCCCCTTCACCGGGGAACTCGGCGGGGCATCCCCTTTTCCCAGGAACTCGGCGAATCTTCCCCCTCCTCCGGGGCCTCCGCCGGGGCTTCCCTCAGCTCCGGGGCCTCCGCCTGGGCTTCCCTCTCCTCTGGGGAACTCGGCGGGGCTTCCCCCTCCTTCAGGGACTCCGCAGGGGATACCCTCTCCGCCAGGGACTCCGCCGGGGCTTCCCTCTCCTCCGGGGAACTCAGGGGCTTCCCACTCCTCCGGGGCGTCTGCCGGGGCTTCCACCTCCTCCAGGGACTCCGCCGGGGCTTCTCCCTCCTCCGGGGAACAAGGCGGGGCTTCCCCTTTCTCCGGGAAACTCCGCGGGGCTTCCCCCTCATCTGAGGCCTCCGCCGGGGCTTCCCCCTCCACCGGGGAATCCGCTGGGGCTTTCCCCTACACCGAAGCCTCCGCCGGGGCTTCCCCCTCCTCCGGGAAAATTGGCGGGGCGTTCTCCTCCTCAGGGGCCTCCGCCGGGGCTCCCCCACCTCTGGGAAACTCAGCGGGGCTCCCTTCTCCTCCGGGAAATTCGGCGGGACTTCCTCCTTCTCCGGGGAACTCGGCGGGGCGTCCCCCTCCTCCAGGGCCTCCGCCGGGGCTTCCCCGTCCTCCGGGGAACTCGGCGAGGCTTCCCCGTCCTCCGGGGAACTCGGCGAGGCTTCCCCCTCCTCCGGGGCCTCCGCCGGGGCTTTCCCCTTTTCCGAGGCCTCCGCCGGGGCTTCCCCCTCCTCCGGGGAGCTCGGCGGGGCTTCCCCCTCCTCCGGGGACCTCGGCGAGGCTTCGTTATCCACAAGGGACTCCGCCGGGGCTTTCCCCTTCACCGGGGAACTCGGCGGGGCATCCCCTTTTCCCAGGAACTCGGCGAATCTTCCCCCTTCCTCCGGGGCCTCCGCCGGGGCTTCCCTCATCTCCGGGGCCTCCGCCTGGGCTTCCCTCCCCCCTGGGGAACTCGGCGGGGCATTCCCCTCTTTCGGGAAACTCGAAAGGGGCATCCCCATCCTCCGGGAAACTCGGCGGGGCTTCCCCCTCCTCCGGGAAATTTGGCAGGGCTACCCCCTCCTCTGGGAAACTCGTCGGGGCTTCCCCCTATTCCGGGGCCTCCGCCGGGGCTATCCCCTGCACTGGGGCATCCGCCGGGGCTTCCCCCACCGCAAGGAAACTCGTCGGGGCTTCCCCCTCCTCCGGGGAACTCGGCGGGGCTTCCCCCTCCTCAAGGGACTCCGCCGGGGCTTCCCACTCCACCGAAGCCTCCGCGGGGGCTTCCCCCTCCGCCAGGGACTCCGCCGGGGCTTCCCCCTCCTACGGGGAATTTAGGGGCTTCCACCTCCGCCAGGGACTCCGCCGGGGCTTCCCCCTCCCCCGGAGCCTCCGCTAGGGATTCCACCTCCTCAGGGGAACTCGGCTGGGCATCCCCCTCCGCCAGGGACTCCGCCGAGGCTTCCCCCTTCCCCGGGGAACTCGGCAGGGCATCCCCCTTTCGCCAGGGTCTTCGCCGGGGCTTCCCCCTCCACCGGGGAACTAGGCGGGGCTTCCCCCTCCTCCGGGGCCTCCGCCGGGGCTTTCCCCTTTTCCGAAGGCTCCGCCGGGGCTTCCCCCTCCTCCGGGCCACCGCCGGGGCTTCCCCCTCCTCCGGGGAACTCGGCGAGACTTTCCCCTCCTCCAGGGACTCCGCCGGGGCTTCCCCCTCATCCGGATAACTCAGGGGCTTCTTCCTCCTCCGGGAAACTAGGCGGAGCCTCCCCCTCCTCCGAAGCCTCCGCCGGGGCTTCCCCCTGTTCCGGGAAACTCGGCGGGGCTTCCCCCTCCTCCGGGGCCTCCGCCGGGGCTTCCCACTCCTCCGGGGAATTCAGGGGCTTCCCACTCCTCCGGGGCGTCTGCCGGGGCTTCCACCTCCTCCAGGGGACTCCGCCGGGGCTTCTCCCTCCTCCGGGGAACAAGGCGGGGCTTTCCCCTCCTCCGGGAAACTCCGCGGGGCTTCCCCCTCCTTCAGGGACTCCGCCGGGGATACCCTCTCCGCCAGGGACTCCGCCGGGGCTTCCCTCTCCTCCGGGGAATTCAGGGGCTTCCCACTCCTCGAGGGCGTCTGCCGGGGCTTCCACCTCCTCCAGGGGACTCCGCCGGGGCTTCTCTTTCCTACGGGGAACAAGGCGGGGCTTTCCCCTCCTCCGGGAAACTCCGCGGGGCTTCCCCCTCATCTGAGGCCTCCGCCGGGGCTTCTTTCTCCACCGGGGCATCCGCTGGGGCTTTCCCCTACACCGAAGCCTCCGCCGGGGCTTCCCCCTCCTCCGGGAAAATTGGCGGGGCTTCCTCCTCCTCAGGGGCCTCCGCCGGGGCTTCCCACTCCTCCGGTGCCTCCGCCGGGGCTTCCCCCTCCTCCGGCGAACTCGGCGCAGCTTCCCCCTCCTCCAGGGACTCCGGTGGGGCTTCCCCCTCCTCCGGGGCCTCCGCCGGGGCTGCCCCCACCTCCTGGGCAACCGCCGAGACTTCCCCCTCCTCCGAAGAACTCGGCGGAGCTTCCCCCTCATCCGAAGAACTCGGCGGGGTTTCCTCCTTCTCCAGGGACTCCGCCGGGGCTTCCCTCTCCTCCGGGGAACTCAGGGGCTTCCCACTCCTCCGGGGCGTCTGCCGGGGCTTCCACCTCCTCCAGGGACTCCGCCGGGGCTTCACCCTCCTCCGGGAAACAAGGCGGGGCTTCCCTCTCCTCCGGGAATCTCCGCGGGGCTTCCCCCTCATCTGAGGCCTCCGCCGGGGCTTCCCCCTCCACCGGGGCATCCGCTTGGGCTTTCCCCTACACCGAAGCCTCCGCCGGGGCATATCCCTCCTCCCAGGAACTCGGCGGGTCTTCCACCTCCTCCGAGGCCTCCGCCGGGGCTTCCCCCTTCTCCGGGGCCTCAGGCGGGGGCTTCCCCCTCCTCTGGAGAATTCGGCGGGGCATCCCCCTCCTCCGGGAAACTCGAAGGGGCATATCCCTCTACCGGGAAACTCGGCGGGGCTTCCCCCTCCTCCGGGAAACTCGGTGAGGCCTAGCCCTCCCCCGGGGTACTCGGCGTGGCTTCCCCCTACTCCGGGGCCTCCGCCGGGGCTTCCCACTCCTCCGGTGCCCTCGCCGGGGCTTCCCTCTCCTCCGGGGAATTCGGCGCAGCTTCCCCCTCCTCCAGGGACTCCGGCGGGGCTTCCCCCTCCTCCAGGGCCTCCGCCGGGGCCCCTCCTCCGGGAAACTCGGCGGGGCTTCCTACACCTCCGGGGTCTTCGTCGGGGCTTCCCCCACCTCCGGGGAACTCGGCGGGGCGTCCCCTCTCCGCCAGAGACTCCGTCGGGGCTTCCCCTCCTCCAGGGACTCCGCCGGGGCTTTCCCCTTCACCGGGGAACTCGGCGGGGCATCCCCTTTTCCCAGGAACTCGGCGAATCTTCCCCCTCCTCCGGGGCCTCCGCCGGGGCTTCCCTCAGCTCCGGGGCCTCCGCCTGGGCTTCCCTCTCCTCTGGGGAACTCGGCGGGGCTTCCCCCACATTCAGGGACTCCGCAGGGGATACCCTCTCCGCCAGGGACTCCGCCGGGGCTTCCCTCTCCTCCGGGGAACTCAGGGGCTTCCCACTCCTCCGGGGCGTCTGCCGGGGCTTCCACCTCCTCCAGGGACTCCGCCGGGGCTTCTCCCTCCTCCGGGGAACAAGGCGGGGCTTCCCCTTTCTCCGGGAAACTCCGCGGGGCTTCCCCCTCATCTGAGGCCTCCGCCGGGGCTTCCCCCTCCACCGGGGAATCCGCTGGGGCTTTCCCCTACACCGAAGCCTCCGCCGGGGCTTCCCCCTCCTCCGGGAAAATTGGCGGGGCGTTCTCCTCCTCAGGGGCCTCCGCCGGGGCTCCCCCACCTCTGGGAAACTCAGCGGGGCTCCCTTCTCCTCCGGGAAATTCGGCGGGACTTCCTCCTTCTCCGGGGAACTCGGCGGGGCGTCCCCCTCCTCCAGGGCCTCCGCCGGGGCTTCCCCGTCCTCCGGGGAACTCGGCGAGGCTTCCCCGTCCTCCGGGGAACTCGGCGAGGCTTCCCCCTCCTCCGGGGCCTCCGCCGGGGCTTTCCCCTTTTCCGAGGCCTCCGCCGGGGCTTCCCCCTCCTCCGGGGAGCTCGGCGGGGCTTCCCCCTCCTCCGGGGACCTCGGCGAGGCTTCGTTATCCACAAGGGACTCCGCCGGGGCTTTCCCCTTCACCGGGGAACTCGGCGGGGCATCCCCTTTTCCCAGGAACTCGGCGAATCTTCCCCCTTCCTCCGGGGCCTCCGCCGGGGCTTCCCTCATCTCCGGGGCCTCCGCCTGGGCTTCCCTCCCCCCTGGGGAACTCGGCGGGGCATTCCCCTCTTTCGGGAAACTCGAAAGGGGCATCCCCATCCTCCGGGAAACTCGGCGGGGCTTCCCCCTCCTCCGGGAAATTTGGCAGGGCTACCCCCTCCTCTGGGAAACTCGTCGGGGCTTCCCCCTATTCCGGGGCCTCCGCCGGGGCTATCCCCTGCACTGGGGCATCCGCCGGGGCTTCCCCCACCGCAAGGAAACTCGTCGGGGCTTCCCCCTCCTCCGGGGAACTCGGCGGGGCTTCCCCCTCCTCAAGGGACTCCGCCGGGGCTTCCCACTCCACCGAAGCCTCCGCGGGGGCTTCCCCCTCCGCCAGGGACTCCGCCGGGGCTTCCCCCTCCTACGGGGAATTTAGGGGCTTCCACCTCCGCCAGGGACTCCGCCGGGGCTTCCCCCTCCCCCGGAGCCTCCGCTAGGGATTCCACCTCCTCAGGGGAACTCGGCTGGGCATCCCCCTCCGCCAGGGACTCCGCCGAGGCTTCCCCCTTCCCCGGGGAACTCGGCAGGGCATCCCCCTTTCGCCAGGGTCTTCGCCGGGGCTTCCCCCTCCACCGGGGAACTAGGCGGGGCTTCCCCCTCCTCCGGGGCCTCCGCCGGGGCTTTCCCCTTTTCCGAAGGCTCCGCCGGGGCTTCCCCCTCCTCCGGGCCTCCGCCGGGGCTTCCCCCTCCTCCGGGGAACTCGGCGAGACTTTCCCCTCCTCCAGGGACTCCGCCGGGGCTTCCCCCTCATCCGGATAACTCAGGGGCTTCTTCCTCCTCCGGGAAACTAGGCGGAGCCTCCCCCTCCTCCGAAGCCTCCGCCGGGGCTTCCCCCTGTTCCGGGAAACTCGGCGGGGCTTCCCCCTCCTCCGGGGCCTCCGCCGGGGCTTCCCACTCCTCCGGGGAATTCAGGGGCTTCCCACTCCTCCGGGGCGTCTGCCGGGGCTTCCACCTCCTCCAGGGGACTCCGCCGGGGCTTCTCCCTCCTCCGGGGAACAAGGCGGGGCTTTCCCCTCCTCCGGGAAACTCCGCGGGGCTTCCCCCTCCTTCAGGGACTCCGCCGGGGATACCCTCTCCGCCAGGGACTCCGCCGGGGCTTCCCTCTCCTCCGGGGAATTCAGGGGCTTCCCACTCCTCGAGGGCGTCTGCCGGGGCTTCCACCTCCTCCAGGGGACTCCGCCGGGGCTTCTCTTTCCTACGGGGAACAAGGCGGGGCTTTCCCCTCCTCCGGGAAACTCCGCGGGGCTTCCCCCTCATCTGAGGCCTCCGCCGGGGCTTCTTTCTCCACCGGGGCATCCGCTGGGGCTTTCCCCTACACCGAAGCCTCCGCCGGGGCTTCCCCCTCCTCCGGGAAAATTGGCGGGGCTTCCTCCTCCTCAGGGGCCTCCGCCGGGGCTCCCCCACCTCTAGGAAACTCAGCGGGGCTCCCTTCTCCTCCGGGAAATTCGGCGGGACTTCCTCCTTCTCCGGGGAACTCGGCAGTGCTTCCCCTCCTCCGGGGCCTCCGCGGGGGCTTCCCCCTCCGCCAGGGACTCCGCCGGGGCTTCCCCCTCCTACGGGGAATTTAGGGGCTTCCACCTCCGCCAGGGACTCCGCCGGGGCTTCGCCCTCCCCCGGAGCCTCCGCTAGGGATTCCACCTCCTCAGGGGAACTCGGCTGGGCATCCCCCTCCGCCAGGGACTCCGCCGAGGCTTCCCCCTTCCCCGGGGAACTCGGCAGGGCATCCCCCTTTCGCCAGGGTCTTCGCCGGGGCTTCCCCCTCCACCGGGGAACTAGGCGGGGCTTCCCCCTCCTCCGGGGCCTCCGCCGGGGCTTTCCCCTTTTCCGTAGGCTCCGCCGGGGCTTCCCCCTCCTCCGGGCCTCCGCCGGGGCTTCCCCCTCCTCCGGGGAACTCGGCGAGACTTTCCCCTCCTCCAGGGACTCCGCCGGGGCTTCCCCCTCATCCGGAGAACTCAGGGGCTTCTTCCTCCTCCGGGAAACTAGGCGGAGCCTCCCCCTCCTCCGAAGCCTCCGCCGGGGCTTCCCCCTGTTCCGGGAAACTCGGCGGGGCTTCCCCCTCCTCCGGGGCCTCCGCCGGGGCTTCCCACTCCTCCGGGGAATTCAGGGGCTTCCCACTCCTCCGGGGCGTCTGCCGGGGCTTCCACCTCCTCCAGGGGACTCCGCCGGGGCTTCTCCCTCCTCCGGGGAACAAGGCGGGGCTTTCCCCTCCTCCGGGAAACTCCGCGGGGCTTCCCCCTCCTTCAGGGACTCCGCCGGGGATACCCTCTCCGCCAGGGACTCCGCCGGGGCTTCCCTCTCCTCCGGGGAATTCAGGGGCTTCCCACTCCTCCGGGAAACTCCGCGGGGCTTCCCCCTCATCTGAGGCCTCCGCCGGGGCTTCTTTCTCCACCGGGGCATCCGCTGGGGCTTTCCCCTACACCGAAGCCTCCGCCGGGGCTTCCCCCTCCTCCGGGAAAATTGGCGGGGCTTCCTCCTCCTCAAGGGCCTCCGCCGGGGCTCCCCCACCTCTAGGAAACTCAGCGGGGCTCCCTTCTCCTCCGGGAAATTCGGCGGGACTTCCTCCTTCTCCGGGGAACTCGGCAGTGCTTCCCCCTCCTCCAGGGCCTCCGCCGAAGCTTCCCCTCCACCAGGGACTCCGCCGGGGCTTCCCCCGGGGAACTCAGAAGCTTCCCCCTCCTCCGAAGAACTCGGCGGGGCTTCCCCCTCCTCTAGGTAACTCGGTGGGGCTTCCCCCTCCCCCGGGGAACTCGGTGGGGCTTCCTCCTTCTCCAGGGACTCCGCCGGGGCTTCCCACTCCTCCGGGGAACTCGGCGGGGCTTCCCCCTCCCCCAGGGAACTCGGCGGATCTTCCCCCTCCTCCGGGCCTCAACCAAAGCTTCCCCCATATCCGAGGCCTCCGCCGGGTCTTCCCCCTTCTCTGGGGAACACGGCGGGGCATCCTCCTCCTCCGGGAAATTTAGAGGGGCATCCCCCTCCTCCGGGAAACTCGGCGGGGCTTCCCCCTCCACCGGGGAATTCGGCGGGGCTTCCCCCTCCTCCAGGGAATCCGCCAGGGCTTCCTCATCCTCCGGGGCCTCCGCCGGGGCTTCCCCCTCCTCTGGGAAATTTGAAGTGGCATTTCCCTCCTCCGGGGAACTGGGCGGGGCTTCCCCTCCTCCAGGGACTCCGCCAGGGCTTCCCCCTCCTCCAGGGACTCCGCCGGGGCTTCCCCTCCTCCAGGGACTCCGCCGGGGATACCCCCTCCACCGGGGTCTCCGCTGGGGCTTACCCTACCTCCGAAGAATTCGGCGGGGCTTCCCCCTCCTCCGGAGCCTCCGCCGGGGCTTCCCACTCCACCGAAGCCTCCTCCGGGGCTTCCCCACCCACCAGGGACTCCGCCGGGGCTTCATCCGGAGAACTCAGGGGCTTCTTCCTCCTCCGGGAAACTAGGCGGGGCCTCCCCCTCCTCCGAAGCCTCCGCCGGGGCTTCCCCCTGTTCCGGGAAACTCGGCGGGGCTTCCCCCTCCTCCGGGGCCTCCGCCGGGGCTTCCCACTCCTCCGGGGAATTCAGGGGCTTCCCACTCCTCCGGGGCGTCTGCCGGGGCTTCCACCTCCTCCAGGGGACTCCGCCGGGGCTTCACCCTCCTTCAGGGACTCCGCCGGGGATACCCTCTCCTCCAGGGGACTCCGCCGGGGCTTCTCCCTCCTCCGGGGAACAAGGCGGGGCTTTCCCCTCCTCCGGGAAACTCCGCGGGGCTTCCCCCTCATCTGAGGCCTCCGCCGGGGCTTCCCTCTCCACCGGGGCATCCGCTGGGGCTTTCCCCTACACCGAAGCCTCCGCCGGGGCTTCCCCCTCCTCCGGGAAAATTGGCGGGGCTTCCTCCTCCTCAGGGGCCTCCGCCGGGGCTCCCCCACCTCTAGGAAACTCAGCGGGGCTCCCTTCTCCTCCGGGAAATTCGGCGGGACTTCCTCCTTCTCCGGGGAACTCGGCGGGGCGTCCCCCTCCTCCAGGGCCTCCGCCGGGGCTTCCCCGTCCTCCGGGGAACTCGGCGAGGCTTCCCTCTCCTCCGAAGCCTCCGCCGGGGCTTTCCCTTTTTCCGAGGCCTCCGCCGGGGCTTCCTCCGTCTCCGGGGGACTCGGCGGGGCGTCCCCCTCCTCCAGGGCCTCCGCCGGGGCTTCCCCCTCCTCCAGGGCCTCCGCCGGGGCTTCCCCGTCCTCCGGGGAACTCGGCGAGGCTTCCCCCTCCTCCGGGGCCTCCACCGGGGCTTCCCCCTCCTCCAGGGACTCCGCCGTGAATACCCCCTCCTCCGGGGCCTCCGCCGGGGCTTCGCTCTCCTCCAGGGACTCTACTGGGGTTTCCGCCTCCTTTGGGAAACTCGGCGGGGCCTTCTTCTCCTCCGTGGCCTCCGCCGGGGCTTTCCCTCCTCTAGGGACTCCGCCGGGGCTTCCTCTCGTCCGGGGAACTCGGCGGGGCGTCACCCTCCTCCGCGGACCTCAGCGGGGCTCCCCCCTCCTCCGGGGCCTCCGCCGGGAACTCCTCCGGGAAACTCGGCGGGGCTTCTCACTGCTCAATGGATTCCGCCGGGGCTTCCCCCTTCTCCGGGGAACTCAGAAGCTTCCCCCTCCTCCGAAGAACTCGCCGGGGATTCCCTCTCCTCCGGAGAACTCGGCGGGGCTACCTTCTCTTTCGGGGCCTCCGCCGGGGCTTCCCCCTTCTCCGGGGAACTCGGCAGTGCTTCCCCCTCCTCCAGGGACTCCGCCGGGGCTTCCCCCTCCACCGGGGAATCCGCTGGGGCTTTCCCCTACACCGAAGCCTCCGCCGGGGCTTCCCCCTCCTCCGGGAAAATTGGCGGGGCGTTCTCCTCCTCAGGGGCCTCCGCCGGGGCTCCCCCACCTCTGGGAAACTCAGCGGGGCTCCCTTCTCCTCCGGGAAATTCGGCGGGACTTCCTCCTTCTCCGGGGAACTCGGCGGGGCGTCCCCCTCCTCCAGGGCCTCCGCCGGGGCTTCCCCGTCCTCCGGGGAACTCGGCGAGGCTTCCCCGTCCTCCGGGGAACTCGGCGAGGCTTCCCCCTCCTCCGGGGCCTCCGCCGGGGCTTTCCCCTTTTCCGAGGCCTCCGCCGGGGCTTCCCCCTCCTCCGGGGAGCTCGGCGGGGCTTCCCCCTCCTCCGGGGACCTCGGCGAGGCTTCGTTATCCACAAGGGACTCCGCCGGGGCTTTCCCCTTCACCGGGGAACTCGGCGGGGCATCCCCTTTTCCCAGGAACTCGGCGAATCTTCCCCCTTCCTCCGGGGCCTCCGCCGGGGCTTCCCTCATCTCCGGGGCCTCCGCCTGGGCTTCCCTCCCCCCTGGGGAACTCGGCGGGGCATTCCCCTCTTTCGGGAAACTCGAAAGGGGCATCCCCATCCTCCGGGAAACTCGGCGGGGCTTCCCCCTCCTCCGGGAAATTTGGCAGGGCTACCCCCTCCTCTGGGAAACTCGTCGGGGCTTCCCCCTATTCCGGGGCCTCCGCCGGGGCTATCCCCTGCACTGGGGCATCCGCCGGGGCTTCCCCCACCGCAAGGAAACTCGTCGGGGCTTCCCCCTCCTCCGGGGAACTCGGCGGGGCTTCCCCCTCCTCAAGGGACTCCGCCGGGGCTTCCCACTCCACCGAAGCCTCCGCGGGGGCTTCCCCCTCCGCCAGGGACTCCGCCGGGGCTTCCCCCTCCTACGGGGAATTTAGGGGCTTCCACCTCCGCCAGGGACTCCGCCGGGGCTTCCCCCTCCCCCGGAGCCTCCGCTAGGGATTCCACCTCCTCAGGGGAACTCGGCTGGGCATCCCCCTCCGCCAGGGACTCCGCCGAGGCTTCCCCCTTCCCCGGGGAACTCGGCAGGGCATCCCCCTTTCGCCAGGGTCTTCGCCGGGGCTTCCCCCTCCACCGGGGAACTAGGCGGGGCTTCCCCCTCCTCCGGGGCCTCCGCCGGGGCTTTCCCCTTTTCCGAAGGCTCCGCCGGGGCTTCCCCCTCCTCCGGGCCTCCGCCGGGGCTTCCCCCTCCTCCGGGGAACTCGGCGAGACTTTCCCCTCCTCCAGGGACTCCGCCGGGGCTTCCCCCTCATCCGGATAACTCAGGGGCTTCTTCCTCCTCCGGGAAACTAGGCGGAGCCTCCCCCTCCTCCGAAGCCTCCGCCGGGGCTTCCCCCTGTTCCGGGAAACTCGGCGGGGCTTCCCCCTCCTCCGGGGCCTCCGCCGGGGCTTCCCACTCCTCCGGGGAATTCAGGGGCTTCCCACTCCTCCGGGGCGTCTGCCGGGGCTTCCACCTCCTCCAGGGGACTCCGCCGGGGCTTCTCCCTCCTCCGGGGAACAAGGCGGGGCTTTCCCCTCCTCCGGGAAACTCCGCGGGGCTTCCCCCTCCTTCAGGGACTCCGCCGGGGATACCCTCTCCGCCAGGGACTCCGCCGGGGCTTCCCTCTCCTCCGGGGAATTCAGGGGCTTCCCACTCCTCGAGGGCGTCTGCCGGGGCTTCCACCTCCTCCAGGGGACTCCGCCGGGGCTTCTCTTTCCTACGGGGAACAAGGCGGGGCTTTCCCCTCCTCCGGGAAACTCCGCGGGGCTTCCCCCTCATCTGAGGCCTCCGCCGGGGCTTCTTTCTCCACCGGGGCATCCGCTGGGGCTTTCCCCTACACCGAAGCCTCCGCCGGGGCTTCCCCCTCCTCCGGGAAAATTGGCGGGGCTTCCTCCTCCTCAGGGGCCTCCGCCGGGGCTCCCCCACCTCTAGGAAACTCAGCGGGGCTCCCTTCTCCTCCGGGAAATTCGGCGGGACTTCCTCCTTCTCCGGGGAACTCGGCAGTGCTTCCCCTCCTCCGGGGCCTCCGCGGGGGCTTCCCCCTCCGCCAGGGACTCCGCCGGGGCTTCCCCCTCCTACGGGGAATTTAGGGGCTTCCACCTCCGCCAGGGACTCCGCCGGGGCTTCGCCCTCCCCCGGAGCCTCCGCTAGGGATTCCACCTCCTCAGGGGAACTCGGCTGGGCATCCCCCTCCGCCAGGGACTCCGCCGAGGCTTCCCCCTTCCCCGGGGAACTCGGCAGGGCATCCCCCTTTCGCCAGGGTCTTCGCCGGGGCTTCCCCCTCCACCGGGGAACTAGGCGGGGCTTCCCCCTCCTCCGGGGCCTCCGCCGGGGCTTTCCCCTTTTCCGTAGGCTCCGCCGGGGCTTCCCCCTCCTCCGGGCCTCCGCCGGGGCTTCCCCCTCCTCCGGGGAACTCGGCGAGACTTTCCCCTCCTCCAGGGACTCCGCCGGGGCTTCCCCCTCATCCGGAGAACTCAGGGGCTTCTTCCTCCTCCGGGAAACTAGGCGGAGCCTCCCCCTCCTCCGAAGCCTCCGCCGGGGCTTCCCCCTGTTCCGGGAAACTCGGCGGGGCTTCCCCCTCCTCCGGGGCCTCCGCCGGGGCTTCCCACTCCTCCGGGGAATTCAGGGGCTTCCCACTCCTCCGGGGCGTCTGCCGGGGCTTCCACCTCCTCCAGGGGACTCCGCCGGGGCTTCTCCCTCCTCCGGGGAACAAGGCGGGGCTTTCCCCTCCTCCGGGAAACTCCGCGGGGCTTCCCCCTCCTTCAGGGACTCCGCCGGGGATACCCTCTCCGCCAGGGACTCCGCCGGGGCTTCCCTCTCCTCCGGGGAATTCAGGGGCTTCCCACTCCTCCGGGAAACTCCGCGGGGCTTCCCCCTCATCTGAGGCCTCCGCCGGGGCTTCTTTCTCCACCGGGGCATCCGCTGGGGCTTTCCCCTACACCGAAGCCTCCGCCGGGGCTTCCCCCTCCTCCGGGAAAATTGGCGGGGCTTCCTCCTCCTCAAGGGCCTCCGCCGGGGCTCCCCCACCTCTAGGAAACTCAGCGGGGCTCCCTTCTCCTCCGGGAAATTCGGCGGGACTTCCTCCTTCTCCGGGGAACTCGGCAGTGCTTCCCCCTCCTCCAGGGCCTCCGCCGAAGCTTCCCCTCCACCAGGGACTCCGCCGGGGCTTCCCCCGGGGAACTCAGAAGCTTCCCCCTCCTCCGAAGAACTCGGCGGGGCTTCCCCCTCCTCTAGGTAACTCGGTGGGGCTTCCCCCTCCCCCGGGGAACTCGGTGGGGCTTCCTCCTTCTCCAGGGACTCCGCCGGGGCTTCCCACTCCTCCGGGGAACTCGGCGGGGCTTCCCCCTCCCCCAGGGAACTCGGCGGATCTTCCCCCTCCTCCGGGCCTCAACCAAAGCTTCCCCCATATCCGAGGCCTCCGCCGGGTCTTCCCCCTTCTCTGGGGAACACGGCGGGGCATCCTCCTCCTCCGGGAAATTTAGAGGGGCATCCCCCTCCTCCGGGAAACTCGGCGGGGCTTCCCCCTCCACCGGGGAATTCGGCGGGGCTTCCCCCTCCTCCAGGGAATCCGCCAGGGCTTCCTCATCCTCCGGGGCCTCCGCCGGGGCTTCCCCCTCCTCTGGGAAATTTGAAGTGGCATTTCCCTCCTCCGGGGAACTGGGCGGGGCTTCCCCTCCTCCAGGGACTCCGCCAGGGCTTCCCCCTCCTCCAGGGACTCCGCCGGGGCTTCCCCTCCTCCAGGGACTCCGCCGGGGATACCCCCTCCACCGGGGTCTCCGCTGGGGCTTACCCTACCTCCGAAGAATTCGGCGGGGCTTCCCCCTCCTCCGGAGCCTCCGCCGGGGCTTCCCACTCCACCGAGGCCTCCTCCGGGGCTTCCCCACCCACCAGGGACTCCGCCGGGGCTTCATCCGGAGAACTCAGGGGCTTCTTCCTCCTCCGGGAAACTAGGCGGGGCCTCCCCCTCCTCCGAAGCCTCCGCCGGGGCTTCCCCCTGTTCCGGGAAACTCGGCGGGGCTTCCCCCTCCTCCGGGGCCTCCGCCGGGGCTTCCCACTCCTCCGGGGAATTCAGGGGCTTCCCACTCCTCCGGGGCGTCTGCCGGGGCTTCCACCTCCTCCAGGGGACTCCGCCGGGGCTTCACCCTCCTTCAGGGACTCCGCCGGGGATACCCTCTCCTCCAGGGGACTCCGCCGGGGCTTCTCCCTCCTCCGGGGAACAAGGCGGGGCTTTCCCCTCCTCCGGGAAACTCCGCGGGGCTTCCCCCTCATCTGAGGCCTCCGCCGGGGCTTCCCTCTCCACCGGGGCATCCGCTGGGGCTTTCCCCTACACCGAAGCCTCCGCCGGGGCTTCCCCCTCCTCCGGGAAAATTGGCGGGGCTTCCTCCTCCTCAGGGGCCTCCGCCGGGGCTCCCCCACCTCTAGGAAACTCAGCGGGGCTCCCTTCTCCTCCGGGAAATTCGGCGGGACTTCCTCCTTCTCCGGGGAACTCGGCGGGGCGTCCCCCTCCTCCAGGGCCTCCGCCGGGGCTTCCCCGTCCTCCGGGGAACTCGGCGAGGCTTCCCTCTCCTCCGATGCCTCCGCCGGGGCTTTCCCTTTTTCCGAGGCCTCCGCCGGGGCTTCCTCCGTCTCCGGGGGACTCGGCGGGGCGTCCCCCTCCTCCAGGGCCTCCGCCGGGGCTTCCCCCTCCTCCAGGGCCTCCGCCGGGGCTTCCCCGTCCTCCGGGGAACTCGGCGAGGCTTCCCCCTCCTCCGGGGCCTCCACCGGGGCTTCCCCCTCCTCCAGGGACTCCGCCGTGAATACCCCCTCCTCCGGGGCCTCCGCCGGGGCTTCGCTCTCCTCCAGGGACTCTACTGGGGTTTCCGCCTCCTTTGGGAAACTCGGCGGGGCCTTCTTCTCCTCCGTGGCCTCCGCCGGGGCTTTCCCTCCTCTAGGGACTCCGCCGGGGCTTCCTCTCGTCCGGGGAACTCGGCGGGGCGTCACCCTCCTCCGCGGACCTCAGCGGGGCTCCCCCCTCCTCCGGGGCCTCCGCCGGGAACTCCTCCGGGAAACTCGGCGGGGCTTCTCACTGCTCAATGGATTCCGCCGGGGCTTCCCCCTTCTCCGGGGAACTCAGAAGCTTCCCCCTCCTCCGAAGAACTCGCCGGGGATTCCCTCTCCTCCGGAGAACTCGGCGGGGCTACCTTCTCTTTCGGGGCCTCCGCCGGGGCTTCCCCCTTCTCCGGGGAACTCGGCAGTGCTTCCCCCTCCTCCAGGGACTCCGCCGGGGCTTCCCGCTATGCCGGAAAACTCGGCGGGGCTACCTTCTCTTTCGGGGCCTCCGCTTGGGCTTCCCCCTTCTCCGGGGAACTCGGCAGTGCTTCCCCCTCCTCCGGGGCCTCCGCCGGGGCTTCCCCTCCACCAGGGACTCCGCCGGGGCTTCCCCCGGGGAACTCAGAAGCTTCCCCTCCCTCCGAAGAACTCGGCGGGGCTTCCCCCTCCTCTAGGCAACTCGGTGGGGCTTCCCCCTCCCCCGGGGAACTCAGTGGGGCTTCCTCCTTCTCCAGGGACTCCGCCGGGGCTTCCCACTCCTCCGGGGAACTCGGCGGGGCTTCCCCCTCCCCCGGGGAACTCGGCGGATCTTCCCCCTCCTCCGGGCCTCAACCAAAGCTTCCCCCATATCCGAGGCCTCCGCCGGGTCTTCCCCCTCCTCTGGGGAACACGGCGGGGCATCCTCCTCTTCCTGGAAATTTAGAGGGGCATCCCCCTCCTCCGGGAAACTCGGCGGGGCTTCCCCCTCCACCGGGGAATTCGGCGGGGCTTCCCCCTCCTCCAGAGAATCCGCCAGGGCTTCCTCATCCTCCGGGGCCTCAGCCGGGGCTTCCCCCTCCTCTGGAGAATTCGGCGGGGCATCCCCCTCCTCCGGGAAACTCGGAGGGGCATATCCCTCTACCGGGAAACTCAGCGGGGCTCCCTTCTCCTCCGGGAAATTCGGCGGGACTTCCTCCTTCTCCGGGGAACTCGGCTGGGCATCCCCCTTCGCCAGGGACTCTGCCGGGGCTTCCCCCTCCTCCTGGGACTCTGCCTTGAATACCCACTCCACCGGGGCGTCCACCGGGGCTTCCACCTCCTCCAGGGACTCCGCCGGGGCTTCTCCCTCCTCCGGGGAACAAGGCGGGGTTTCCTCCTCCTCCGGGAAACTCCGCGGGGCTTCCCCCGCATCTGGGGCCTCCGCCGGGGCCTCCCCTCCACCGGGGCATCCGCTGGGGCTTTCCCCTCCACCGAAGCTTCCGCCGGGGCTTCCCCCTCCTCCGGGAAACTCGGCGGGGCTTCCCCCTCCTCAGGGGCCTCCGCCGGGGCTCCCCCACCTCCGGGAAACCCAGCGGGGCTCCACCCTCCTCCGGGGAATTCAGCGGGACTTCCTCCTTCTCCGGGGAACTCGGCGGGGCGTCCCCCTCCTCCGGGGCCTCCGCCGGGGCTTTCCCCTTTTCCGAGGCCTCCGCCGGGGCTTCCCCCTCCTCCGGGGCCCCCGCCGGGGCTTCCCCGTCCTCCGGGGAACTCGGCGAGGCTTCCCCCTCCTCCGGGGCCTCCGCCGGGGCTTTCCCCTTTTCCGAGGCCTCCGCCGGGGCTTCCCCCTCCTCCGGGGAACTCAGGGGCTTCCCCCCCCACCAGGGACTCCGCTTGGGCTCCCCCCTCCCCCGGAAAACTAGCCTGGGCTTCCCCCTCCTCCGGGGCTTCCGCCGGGGCTTCCCCCTCCTCCAGGGACTTCGCCGGGGCTTCCCTCTCCTCCAGGGACTCCGCCGGGGCTTCCCCCTCCTTCGGGAAACTCGGCGGGGCTCCACCCTCCTCAGGGGAATTCGGGGGGGCTTCCTCCTTTTTCGGGGAACTCGGCGGGGCTTCCCCCTCCACCGGGGAACTCGGCGGGGCATCTCTCTCCGCCAGGGACTCCACCGGGGGTTCCCCCTCCCCCGGAAAGCTCGGTGGGGCTTCCCCCTCCTCCTGGGTATTCGGCGGAGCTTCCCCCTCCTCCGGGGCCTCCGCCGGGGATACCCCCTCCTCCGGGAAACTCGGCAAGGCTTCCCCCTCCTCCAGGGAGTCCGCCGGAGCTCCCACTCCTCTGGGGCCACCCCTTATCCGGGAGACTCGGCGGGGCTTCCCCCTCCGTCAGGGAACTCAGCGGGGCTTCCCCCTGCTCCAGGGATTCCACCGGGGCTTCCCCCTCATTCGGGGAACTCAGAAGCTTCCCCCTCCTCCGAAGAACTCGACGGGGCTTCCCCCTCCTCTGGGCAACTCGGCGGGGCTTCCCCCTCCTCCGGGGACCTCGGCGAGGCTTCGTTCTCCACCAGGGACTCCGCCAGGGCTTTCCCCTTCACAGGGGAACTCGGCCGGGGCATCCCCTTTTCCCAGAAATTCGGCGAATCTTCCCCCTCCTCCGGGGCCTCCGCCGGGGCTTTCCTCATCTCCGGGGCCTCCGCCTGGGCTTCCCTCTCTTCTGGGGAACTCGGCGGGGCATTCAACTCTTTCGGGAAACTCGGCGGGGCTTCCCCCTCCTCTGGGAAATTTGGCAGGGCTACCCCCTCCTCTGGGAAACTCGGCGGGGCTTCCCCCTATTCCGGGGCCTCCGCCGGGGCTACCCCCAGCACTGGGGCATCCGCCGGGGCTTCCCCCACCGCAGGGAAACTCGTCGGGGCTTCCCCCTACTCCGGGGCCTCCGCCGGGGCTACCACCTTCACTGGGGCATCTGCCGGGGTTGTCCACCTCCGGGAAACTCAGCGGGGATCCCCCTCCTCCGGGGAACTCGGCGGGGCTTCCCCCTCCTCAAGGGACTCCGCCGGGGCTTCCCACTCCACCGAAGCCTCCGCGGGGGCTTCCCCCTCCGCCAGGGACTCCGCCGGGGCTTCCGCCTCCTACGGGGAATTCAGGGGCTTCCACCTCCGCTAGGGACTCCGCCGGGGCTCCCCCCTCCCCCGGAGCCTCCGCTAGGGCTTCCCCCTCCTCCAGAGACTCCGCTGGGGCTTCCCCCTTCCCCGGGGAACTCGGCGGGGCATCCCCCTTTCGCCAGGGTCTTCGCCGGGGCTTCCTTCTCCACCGGGGAACTAGGCGGGGCTTCCCCCTCCTCCGGGGCCTCCGCCGGGGCTTTCCCCTTTTCCGAGGGCTCCGCCGGGGCTTCCCCCTCCTCCGGGCCTCCGCCCGGGCTTCCCCCTCCTCCGGGGAACTCGGCGAGACTTTCCCCTCCTCCAGGGTCTCCGCCGGGGCTGCCCCCTCCTCCAGGGACTCCGCCGGGGCTTTCCTCTTACCCGGGGAACTAGGCGGGGCTTCCTTCTCTTCCGAGGCATCCTCCTGCGCTTCCCCCTCCTCCGGGGAACTCAGAAGCTTCCCCCTCCCCCGGGGAACTAGGTGGGGCTTCCCCCTCCTCCGGGGCCTCCGCCGGGGCTTCCCCCTTCTCCAGGGACTCCACCGAGGCTTTCCCCTCCTCCAGGGACTCCGCCGTGGCTTCCCCCTCATCCGGAGAACTCAGGGGCTTCTTCCTCCTCCGGGAAACTAGGCGGGGCCTCCCCCTCCTCCGAAGCCTCCGCCGGGGCTTCCCCCTCTTCCGGGAAACTCGGCGGGGCTTTCCCCCTCCTCCGGGGCCTCCGCCGGGGCTTCCCACTCCTCCGGGGCCTCCGCCGGGGCTTCCCCCTCCTTCAGGGACTCCGCCGGGGATACCCTCTCCGCCAGGGACTACGCCGGGGCTTCCCTCTCCACCGGGGAAATCAGGGGCTTCCCACTCCTCCGGGGCGTCTGCCGGGGCTTCCACCTCCTCCAGGGACTCCGCCGGGGCTTCTCCCTCCTCCGGGGAACAAGGCGGGGCTTCCCCCTCCTCCGGGAAACTCCGCGGGGCTTCCCCCTCATCTGAGGCCTCCGCCGGGGCTTCCCCCTCCACCGGGGCATCCGCTGGGGCTTTACCCTACACCGAAGCCTCCGCCGGGGCTTCCCCCTCCTCCGGGAAAATTGGCTGGGCTTCCTCCTCCTCAGGGGCCTCCGCTGGGGCTCCCCCACCTCTGGAAAACTCAGCGGGGCTCCCTTCTCCTCCGGGAAATTCGGCGGGACATCCTCCTTCTCCGGGGAACTCGGCGGGGCGTCCCCCTCCTCCAGGGCCTCCGCCGGGGCTTCCCCGTCCTCCGGGGAACTCGGCGAGGCTTCACCCTCCTCCGTGGCCTCCGCCGGGGCTTTCCCCTTTTCCGAGGCCTCCGCCGGGGCTTCCCCCTCCTCCGGGGAGCTCGGCGAGGCTTCACCCTCCTCCGGGGCCTCCGCCGGGGCTTTCCCCTTTTCCGAGGCCTCCGCCGGGGCTTCCCCCTCCTCCGGGGAACTCGGCGGGGCATCCCCTTTTCCCAGAAATTCGGCGAATCTTCCCCCTCCTCCGGGGCCTCCGCCGGGGCTTTCCTCATCTCCGGGGCCTCCGCCTGGGCTTCCCTCTCCTCTGGGGAACTCGGCGGGGCATTCAACTCTTTCGGGAAACTCGAAAGGGGCATCCCCATCCTCCGGGAAACTCGGCGGGGCTTCCCCCTCCTCCGGGAAATTTGGCAGGGCTACCCCCTCCTCTGGGAAACTCGGCGGGGCTTCCCCCTATTCCGGGGCCTCCGCCGGGGCTACCCCCTGCACTGGGGCATCCGCCGGGGCTTCCCCCACCGCAGGGAAACTCGTCGGGGCTTCCCCCTACTCCGGGGCCTCCGCCGGGGCTACCACCTTCACTGGGGCATCTGCCGGGGTTGTCCACCTCCGGGAAACTCAGCGGGGATCCCCCTCCTCCGGGGAACTCGGCGGGGCTTCCCCCTCCTCAAGGGACTCCGCTGGGGCTTCCCACTCCACCGAAGCCTCCGCGGGGGCTTCCCCCTCCGCCAGGGACTCCGCCGGGGCTTCCGCCTCCTACCGGGAATTCAGGGGCTTCCACCTCCGCTAGGGACTCCGCCGGGGCTCCCCCCTCCCCCGGAGCCTCCGCTAGGGCTTCCCCTTCCTCCAGAGACTCCGCTGGGGCTTCCCCCTTCCCCGGGGAACTCGGCGGGGCATCCCCCTTTCGCCAGGGTCTTCGCCGGGGCTTCCCTCTCCACCGGGGAACTAGGCGGGGCTTCCCCCTCCTCCGGGGCCTCCGCCGGGGCTTTCCCCTTTTCCGAGGGCTCCGCCGGGGCTTCCCCCTCCTCCGGGCCTCCGCCGGGGCTTCCCCCTCCTCCGGGGAACTCGGCGAGACTTTCCCCTCCTCCAGGGTCTCCGCCGGGGCTGCCCCCTCCTCCAGGGACTCCGCCGGGGCTTCCCTCTTACCCGGGGAACTAGGCGGGGCTTCCTTCTCTTCCGAGGCGCTTCCCCCTCCACCGGGGAACTCAGAAGCTTCCCCCTCCCCCGGGGAACTAGGTGGGGCTTCCCCCTTCTCCGGGGCCTCCGCCGGGGCTTCCCCCTCCTCCGGGAAAATTGGCGGGGCTTCCTCCTCCTCAGGGGCCTCCGCTGGGGCTCCCCCACCTTTGGGAAACTCAGCGGGGCTCCCTTCTCCTCCGGGAAATTCGGCGGGACATCCTCCTTCTCCGGGGAACTCGGCGGGGCGTCCCCCTCCTCCAGGGCCTCCGCCGGGGCTTCCCCGTCCTCCGGGGAACTCGGCGAGGCTTCACCCTCCTCCGGGGCCTCCGCCGGGGCTTTCCCCTTTTCCGAGGCCTCCGCCGGGGCTTCCCCCTCCTCCGGGGAGCTCGGCGGGGCTTCCCCCTCCTCCGGGGACCTCGGCGAGGCTTCGTTCTCCACAAGGGACTCCGCCGGGGCTTTCCCCTTCACCGGGGAACTCGGCGGGGAATCCCCCTCCGCCAGGGACTCCGCCGGGGCTTTCCCCTCCTACGGGGAATTTAGGGGCTTCCACCTCCGCCAGGGACTCCGCCGGGGCTTCCCCCTCACCCGGAGCCTCCGCTGGGGCTTCCCCCTTCTCCGGGGAGCTCGGCGGGGCTTCCCCCTCTTTCGGGGACCTCGGCGAGGCTTCGTTCTCCACAAGGGACTCCGCCGGGGCTTTCCCCTTCACCGGGGAACTCGGCGGGGAATCCCCTTTTCCCAGGAACTCGGCGAATCTTCCCCCTCCTCCGGGGCCTCCGGCGGGGCTTCCCTCATCTCCGGGGCCTCCGCCTGGGCTTCCCTCTCCTCTGGGGAACTCGGCGGGGCATTCCCCTCTTTCGGGAAACTCGAAAGGGGCATCCCCATCCTCCGGGAAACTCGGCGGGGCTTCCCCCTCCTCCGGGAAACTTGGCAGGGCTACCCCCTCCTCTGGGAAACTCGGCGGGGCTTCCCCCTATTCCGGGGCCTCCGCAGGGGCTACCCCCTGCACTAGGGCATCCGCCGGGGCTTCCCCCACCACAGGGAAACTCTTCGGGGCTTCCCCCTACTCCGGGGCCTCCGCCGGGGCTACCACCTTCACTGGGGCATCTGCCGGGGTCCCCCACCTCCGGGAAACTCGGCGGGGCTTCCCCCTCATCCGGGGAACTCGGCGGGGCTTCCCCCTCCTCAAGGGACTCCGCCGGGGCTTCCCACTCCTCCGAAGCCCCCGCGGGGGCTTCCCCCTCCGCCAGGGACTCCGCCGGGGCTTCCCCCTCCTCCGGGAAACTCGGCAGGGCTACCCCCTCCTCTGGGAAACTCGGCGGGGCTTCCCCCTTTTCCGGGGCCTCCGCCGGGGCTACCACCTTCACTGGGGCATCTGCCGGGGTCCCCCACCTTCGGGAAACTCGGCGGGGCTTCCCCCTCCTCCGGGGAACTCAGGGGCTTCCCCCTCCTCCAGGGACTCCACTGGGGCTACCCTCTCCTCCGGGGAACTCGGCGGGGCTTCCCCCTCCGCCAGGGACTCCGCTGGGGCTTCCCCCTCCTACGGGGAACTCAGGGGCTTCCACCTCCGCCAGGGACTCCGCCGGGGCTTCCCCCTCCTCCGGAGCCTCCGCTAGGGCTTCCCCCTCCTCCAGAGACTCCGCTGGGGCTTCCCTCTCCTCAGGGGAACTCTGCTGGGCATCCCCCTCCGCCAGGGACTCCGCCGGGGCTTCCCCCTTCCCCAGGGAACTCGGCGGGGCATCCCCCTTTCGCCAGGGTCTTCGCTGGGGCTTCCCCCTCCACCGGGGAACTAGGCGGGGCTTCCCCTTCCTCCGGGGCCTCCGCCGGGGCTTTCCCCTTTCCCGAGGGCTCCGCCGGGGCTTTCGCTCATCCGGAGAACTCAGGGGATTCTTCCTCCTCCGGGAAACTAGGCGGGGCCTCCCCCTCTTCCGGGAAACTCGGCGGGGCTTCCCCCTCCTCCGGGGCCTCCGCCGGGGCTTCCCACTCCTCCGGGGCCTCCGCCGGGGCTTCCCCCTCCTTCAGGGACTCCGCCGGGGATACCCTCTCCGCCAGGGACTCCGCCGGGGCTTCCCTCTCCTCCGGGGAACTCAGGGGCTTCCCACTTCTCCGGGGCGTCTGCCGGGGCTTCCACCTTCTCCAGGGACTCCGCCGGGGCTTCTCCCTCCTCCGGGGAACAAGGCGGGGCTTCCCCCACCTCTGGGAAACTCAGCGGGGCTCCCTTCTCCTCCGGAAAATTCGGCGGGACTTCCTCCTTCTCCGGGGAACTCGGCGGGGCGTCCCCCTTTTCCAGGGCCTCCGTCGGGGCTTCCCCGTCCTCCGGTGAACTCGGCGAGGCTTCCCCCTCCTCGGGGGCCTCCGCCGGGGCTTTCCCCTTTTCCGAGGCCTCCGCCGGGGCTTCCCCCTTCTCCGGGGAGCTCGGCGGGGCTTCCCCCTCCTCCGGGGACCTCGGCGAGGCTTCGTTCTCCACAAGGGACTCCGCCGGGGCTTTCCCCTTCACCGGGGAACTCGGCGGGGCATCCCCTTTTCCAAGGAACTCGGCGAATCTTCCCCCTCCTCCGGGGCCTCCGGCGGGGCTTCCCTCATCTCCGGGGCCTCCGCCTGGGCTTCCCTCTCCTCTGGGGAACTCGGCGGGGCATTCCCCTCTTTCGGGAAACTCGAAAGGGGCATCCCCATCCTCCGGGAAACTCGGCGGGGCTTCCCCCTCCTCCGGGAAATTTGGCAGGGCTACCCCCTCCTCTGGGAAACTCGGCGGGGCTTCCCCCTATTCCGGGGCCTCCGCCGGGGCTACCCCCTGCACTAGGGCCTCCGCCGGGGCTACCCCCTGCACTAGGGCATCCGCCGGGGCTTCCCCCACCGCAGGGAAACTCGTCGGGGCTTCCCCCTACTCCGGGGCCTCCGCCGGGGCTACCACCTTCACTGGGGCATCTGCCGGGGTCCCCCACCTCCGGGAAACTCGGCGGGGCTTCCCCCTCCTCCGGGGAACTCGGCGGGGCTTCCCCCTCCTTAAGGGACTCCGCCGGGGCTTCCCACTCCACCGAAGCCCCCGCGGGGGCTTCCCCCTCCGCCAGGGACTCCGCCGGGGCTTCCCCCTCCTCCGGGAAACTCGGCAGGGCTACCCCCTCCTCTGGGAAACTCGGCGGGGCTTCCCCCTTTTCCGGGGCCTCCGCCGGGGCAACCACCTTCACTGGGGCATCTGCCGGGGTCCCCCTCCTCCGGGGAACTCAGGGGCTTCCCCCTCCTCCAGGGACTCCACCGGGGCTTCCCTCTCCTCCGGGGAACTCGGCGGGGCTTCCCCCGCAGCCAGGGACTCCGCTGGGGCTTCCCCCTCCTACGGGGAACTCAGGGGCTTCCACCTCAGCCAGAGACTCCGCCGGGGCTTCCCCCTCCCCCGGAGCCTCCGCTAGGGCTTCCCCCTCCTCCAAAGACTCCACTGGGGCTTCCCTCTCCTCAGGGGAACTCGGCCGGGCATCCCCTTCCGCTAGGGACTCCGCCGGGGCTTCCCCCTTCCCCAGGGAACTCAGCGGGGCATCCCCCTTTCGCCAGGGTCTTCGCTGGGGCTTCCCCCTCCACCGGGGAGCTAGGCGGGGCTTCCCCTTCCTCCGGGGCCTCCGCCGGGGCTTTCCCCTTTTCCGAGGGCTCCGCCGGGGCTTTCCCCTCATCCGGAGAACTCAGGGGCTTCTTCCTCCTCCGGGAAACTAGGCGGGGCCTCCCCCTCTTCCGGGAAACTCGGCGGGGTTTCCCCCTCCTCCGGGGCCTCCGCCGGGGCTTCCCACTCCTCCGGGGCCTCCGCCGGGGCTTCCCCCTCCTTCAGGGACTCCGCCGGGGATACCCTCTCCGCCAGGGACTCCGCCGGGGCTTCCCTCTCCTCCGGGGAACTCAGGGGCTTCCCACTTCTCCGGGGCGTCTGCCGGGGCTTCCACCTCCTCCAGGGACTCCGCCGGGGCTTCTCCCTCCTCCGGGGAACAAGGCGGGGCTTCCCCCTCCTCCGGGGAACTCCGCGGGGCTTCCCCCTCATCTGAGGCCTCCGCCGGGGCTTCCCCCTCCACCGGGGCATCCGCTGGGGCTTTCCCCTACACCGAAGCCTCCGCCGGGGCTTCCCCCTCCTCCGGGAAAATTGGCGGGGCTTCCTCCTCCTCAGGGGCCTCCGCCGGGGCTCCCCCACCTCTGGGAAACTCAGCGGGGCTCCCTTCTCCTCCGGGAAATTCGGTGGGACTTCCCCCTTCTCCGGGGAACTCGGCGGGGCGTCCCCCTCCTCCAGGGCCTCCGCCGGGACTTCCCCGTCCTCCGGGGAACTCGGCGAGGCTTCCCCCTTCTCCGGGGCCTCCGCCGGGGCTTTCCCCTTTTCCGAGGCCTCCGCCGGGGCTTCTCCCTCCTCCGGGGAGCTCGGTGGGGCTTCCCACTCCTCCTGGGACTCTGCCGGGGCTTCCCCCCCCCACCAGGGACTCCGCTGGGGCTTTCCCCTCCCCCGGGGAACTAGGCTGGGCTTCCCCCTCCCCCGGGGCTTCCGCCGGGGCTTCCCCCTCCCCCGGGGAACTAGGTGGGGCTTTCCCCTCCTCCGGGGCCTCCGCCGGGGCTTCCCCCTTCTCCAGGGACTCCACCGAGGCTTTCCCCTCCTCCAGGGATTCCGCCGGGGCTTTCCCCTAATCCGGAGAACTCAGGGGCTTCTCCCTCCTCCGGGAAACTAGGCGGGGCCTCCCCCTCCTCCGGAGCCTCCGCCGGGGCTTCCCCCTCTTCCGGGAAACTGGGCGGGGCTTCCCCCTTCTCCGGGGCCTCCGCCGGGGCTTCCTACTCCTCCGGGGCCTCCGCTGGGGCTTCCCCCTCCTTCAGGGACTTCGCCGGGGATACCCCCTCCTCCGGGGCCTCTACCGGGGCTTATTCTACCTCCGGGGAAATCGGCGGGGCTTCCCCCTCCACCGGGGCTTCCGCCGGGGCATCCCACTTTACCGAAGCCTCCGCCGGGGTTTCCCCCTCCTCCAGTTACTCCGCCGGGGCTTCCCCCTCCTCCGGGAAACTCTGCGGGGCTTCCCCCTCCTCAGGGGCCTCCGCCGGGGCTTCCCCCTCCCCCGTTAAACTCAGCGGGGCTCCCCCCTCCTCCGGGAAATTCGGCGGGGCTTCCTCCTTCTCCGGGGAACTCGGCGGGGCTTCCCCCTCCTCAGGGGCCGCCACCGGGGCTTCCCCCTCCTCCGGGGCCTCCGCCGAGGCTTGTCCCTCCTCCGGGAAACTCGACGGGGCTTTCCCCTCCTCTGGGGCCTCCGCCGGGGCTTCCCCTTCCTCCAGGGACTCCGCTGGGGCTTCCCCCTTCTTCGGAAAACTCGGCGGGGCTTCCCCCTCTTTAGGGGCGTCCGCCAGGGCTTCCCCCTCCTCCGGGAAACTCAGCGGGGCTCCACCCTCCTCCGGGGAATTCGGCGGGGCTTAATCCTTCTCCGGGGAACTCGGCGGGGCTTCCCCCTCCTCCGGGGCCTCCGCCGGGGCTTTCCACTTCCCCTGGGCGTCCGCCGGGGCCTCCCCTCCTCCGGGGCTTCCGCCGGGGCTTCCCCCTCCTCCGGGGATCTCGGCGAGGGAGGCGATGGAATAGCGTCACATGGAATATCGTCACAATGCCCAAAACTGCTAAAAATAATGTGACGATGGTACCTGCCTATGTATACCTACTATGCTATTAAATACTTGAAATTGCGGTGAAAGACTGGTCGCCAGACTCACTAAAATAGCACAACAGAAAGCACTCACAAGGTAGAGCATGCCTTGGGACCTAGGCTTTGGCGGTACACAGGTACGGATACCCTCAAGTCAAGGCAGACGAAGGCAAGGTGTGAAAGATGCGACCGCCGTGATTGTGACCACGATATTGTCTGCCCCAGTGAAGCGAGAGAATTTGGCGGCGTATATCGCTGGCAAACAAAAGGCTTCCCTATAGTCTCATAAGATAGTAGAATATGATAAAAACACAGCAGCTATGACGTTGACTGACAATTTTACTTGAGTGAAAAATGGAAATAATTCACCGCCAAGATTGTGACCACGATATTGTCTGCGTGAATCACAAACCTCAAATTTATATCACTAGGCGTTGCACAAACACAGGGCACGCACAAACACACAAACAAAAAAACATACACAAGTGCTTTTTTTTGGTCTTGCGAAATTGAAGATTTTGTTTATATCGACAAAATATAAAAAAACAGTAAAATTCCGATCGATTCGTGACCGATGGGTTGCTATCGTGGTCCGTCAATCCATCCTACAGCCAGACATAGAGGGCAAGAAATGTAATACCGACAAAACATACTGAAATGAATTGCATAACCAAGAAAAGAAAAAAGAACACAAATTGTCTCATATCGCATTGCGAATCACTTTATTATAGCTGGGCTGTCAAAAGAAACTTCATCTTTGAAACGGACCGGAACACATGCCGTCATCAGAAGGATGCACCCTAAATGTATGCGATACGGACGCAGTAATAAATGTTTTATTAATCTCTTACTCCATGAACACTCGGGCAACTCGGACATTTGGCTCGCAAGAGTTGTAAGCAATCCATGCTATATATATATCTATATATATATATATATATATGTATATATATATATATATACTAGTGAGAACAAGTTATATTGCTAGCGCGGCAATATCTACTAAAATATACCTCCAATCGACAGTTCATTCGAGAATTTAGTTTAATTTAGTGAGATATTTCGCGAAAATAAGTACATTTCTGCTCACGTTAAGTTAAATTGTGACAGATTGATAGTTTACCTTTGTAATTTGATTAATATTCAATCAATGCAAGCTGGGTGAATGTCCAAATTTGTATTCATAAGGTAGACCACAGATATTCAATGAATTCCGTCAAACCGGATATCAAACACGAAACTTCTAGTTTAATAGTAAATCTCCAAACTGCAAGCAGGTGATCATGATTTGCTTCGAATGCAGAGGATTTGACCAGTGTGGGAATAATGTATGGCAAGTTAATAAAGCGAGTTGTAGCCATAAATAACTGAAAATTTGTATTTCTGAAGCCTCACAGTTTTGGCCAATTGCTTATCAGGGGGGGGGCGAATTAAAGAAACATTTCGTAACTTTAAGATAAGTGATCCGACTGTCATAACTTTACGGCAGCGCTAAGATGGATTTAGATGACGTTTTATTTGGTACCTATATTGCAGACAGATTTTGTCGATGTGTATGCCATTGAGTTGTTTTAATTGGAAAACTGTTCATTCCCTGCATAATTGCGTCCAGCAAAATGATAATATGTTAGCAATAATACTAACATTACTATTAAAAGTGAAAAACACGTCGATGACGGAAAACATGCCGGTTGGCAGGCGGGCCGCGGGTGGACGCGGCCCCTTTCACGACGTGAGGAATATATTATCATCGTAGGTACATTATCGTGTTGGCACGGCAGTCTTTTTTTCTTGCGGCTGATCACCACCTTGACAAGTTTATATTTTCAAATAAAATGAAAATACAACGCCGCAATTTCGAGTATTTAATAGCATAGTAGGTATACATAGGCAGGCATAAGAAACTCTAATATTATACTATATGCCTACTACTATAGATAGGCCAAATGCGGCCAGCGGAGGCTACGACTTCGGCCCGTGCAGCTCACACCTTAGCATGCATCGATCACTAAATTAGTATTGGTATCAAAATATTTGCCCAAATTTATATCGGCTCTAAAATGCACTAATTTCTCGCTTGCGGAGCTTAAGTTATAGTAGTGTATGGTCAGTAAAATCAGTAAAACAGGTGCACATCTCTACGCAAAGCCACCAGTTGATCAAGGAAATCGAAGTTTCTCGTTCTCGCCACTAGGGGCGTGCGGTTCAGCGAAGCTGTCGGTTTGAACTAGGGCGGGCCGAGAACAGGTTCATGCAACATTTCACAATAATTGTCTAATCACACAAAAAAAACTCGTTAGTATTCAAGGTAGTTGCGTCATTTTTTTAGACAACTTTTCACTTGGCTGAATATTGTTTTACCTAGGTACTTTATTGTTTATAACTAAGGCTCATTGACAAGTTCTGTCAATGAGCCGCCATTGCAAATGGCGATGGCGGCCGCCTTATTGTATAATCTTCCGTTTAAGTTTAATCGGTTTTTGACGTTCATTCAAATTGATGTAATCACTACTAAAGATTAATTTATCTATAAGTACCTAGGTACTACCATACTTTGCGTTTCTTAATGCAGGTGCTTTACATATAGGTACCAACGGCAACGGGTTATAAGAAGTTGCATAATAATGTCCTGCGTACCTAGGTACTACAGATTCTCGTGGTGACGTAGTTTGCAATGTCCATTTGCATTGTTTGCATTGCTTTTGTATTAGCTGTCAGCGAATATCACGAGTTTCCTTTTGAACCCAGTTTTCATTTTTTAATGTCGTATTAATTTATTTTCATTCTGGACACTTGGCGCTGACAGTTCGCCTTCACGGTGCCAGTAACTGACACTGTGGCGCTACCTGACGCCATCACCTAGTACCTACCAACAGATGCAACGGTGGCTCGGCCAATAACTACATGAAATGTGACGATGTTCCACTATAGACACCGGATTTCGGTCACATTTATACTATTCGAGTGTGACGATCTTCCACTGGATTATCGCCACATCTTCCCGCTCCTGCAATGTGACATAAATCCACCGGAAAAGCGTCACATTCATGCGATGTGACACTAGTCCACCGGATTATCGTCACATTCGGGCAATGTGACCATATTCCACCGGAAAACCGTCACATTTGAGTGTGACGTTCGTCCACCGGATTATCGTCACATTTCTCCGCTCCGGAAACTGCTGAAAATCGTAGCTCATTGGGCGGAACAGCGTCACATTTGTGAATGTGACTTTAGTCCACCGGAACAGCGTCACATTTGGATGTGACGATCGTCCACTGGATTATCGTCACATTTTACCGGTACAGAAATTGCCGGGAAATTATAGCCTGCCTTTTTCACAGGCTTTTTCCGAAGTCATTTCCCTAGTTGGGCCCCCGGAAAATGGTGCCATGCCATTTTCACAAGCCTTTCCCCCCCTCTCAGAGCCCACCGAATTATGACGTTCGTCCACCGGACCATCGTCACATTATTTTAAACAGTTTTGGGCATTGTGACGATATTCCATGTGACGCTATTCCACGCCCCCTCGGCGAGGCTTCCCCCTCCTCCAGGGACTCCGCCGGGGTTTCCCCCTCATCCGGGGAACTCAGGGGCTAACCTCTCAGCCAGGGACTCCGCCGGGGCTTCCCCCTCCCCCGGGAAACTAGGCGGGGCTTCCCTCTCCACCGGGGCGTCCGCCGTCGCTTTCCCCTCCTCAGGGGAACTCAGAAGCTTCCCCCTCCCACGGGGAACTAGGCGGGGCTTCCCCCTCCTTCGGGGCCTCCGCCGGGGTTCCCCCTTCTCCAGGGACTCCGCTGGGGCTTCTCCCTCCTCCGGGGAACTAGGCGGGGCTTCCCTCTCCTCCGAGGCCTTCACCGGGGCTTCCCCCTCCTCCGGAAAACTCTGCGGGGCTTCCCCCTCCACTGGGGCCTCCGCCGGGGCTTCCCCCTCCTCCGGGGCATCCGCCGGGGCTTCCCCCTCCTCCAGGGACTCCGCCGGGGCTTCCTTCTCCTCCTGGGAACTCAGGGTCTTTTCCCTCTTCCGCAGAACTCCGCGGGACTTCCCCCTCCCCCGGGGCATTCGCCGGGGCTTTCCCCTCTTCCGCAGAACTCCGCGGGACTTCCCCCTCCTCCGGGAAACTCAGCGGGGCTACCCCCACCTTCGGGGCCTCCGCCGGGGCTTCCCCCTCCTGCAAGGAACTCGGCAGGGCTTCCCCCTTCTTCGTGGAACACAGGGACTTTACACTCCTCCGCAGAACTCCGCGGGACTTCCCCCTCCTCCGGGGCATTCGCCGGGGCTTCTCCCTGTTCCGCAGAACTCCGCGTGACTTCCCCCTCCTCCGGGGCATTCGCCGGGGCTTCCCCCTCCTCTGGGGAACTCGACGGGGCTTTTCCTCCTCCGGGGCCTCCGCCAGGGCTTCCGCCAACTCCGGGGCCTCCGCCGGGGCTTCCCCCTCCTCCAAAGAACTCGGCGGTGCTTCCCCCTTCTCCAGGGACTCCGCCGGGGCTTCCCCCTCCTCCAGGAAACTCGGCGGGGCTTTCCCCACCACCGGTGAACACGGCGGGGCTTCCCCCTCCTCCGGGGCCTCCGCCGGGGCTTCCCCCTCCTGCGGGGAACTCGGCAGGGCTTCCCCCTTCTTCGTGGAACACAGGGACTTTACCCTCCTACGCAGAACTCGGCAGGGCTGCCCCCTCCTCCGGGGCCTCCGCCGGGGCTTCCCACTCCTCCAGTGACTCCGCCAGGGCCTCTCCCTCGCCAGTGAACTCAGGGGCTTCCCTCATCTCCGGGGCCTCCTCCGGGGCTTCCCCCTCCTCCGAAGAACTCGACGGGGCTGCCCCCTCCTCCGGGGCCTCCGCCGGGGCTTCCCCCTCCTCCGAAGAACTCGACGGGGCTGCCCCCTCCTCCGGGGCCTCCGCCGGGGCTTCCCCCACCTCCGGGGAACTCGGCGGGGCTTCCCTCTCCCCCGAAGAACTCGGCGGGGCTTCCCTCTCCTCCGGGGAACTCGGCGGGGCTACCCCCACTTCCGGGGAACTCGGCGGGGCTTCCCCCTCCTCCGGGGCCTCCGCCGGGGCTTCCCTTTCCTCCGGGGAACTCAGGGGCTTTTCTCTTCTCCGCAGAACTCCGCGGGGCTTATTCCCCCTCCGGGGCCTCCGCCGGGGCTACCCCCTCCTCCGGGGAACTCGACGGGGCTTCCCCCTCCTCCGGGGCCTCCGCAGGGGCTTATATATCCTCCGAGGAACTAGGCGGGGCTTCCCCCTCCTCCAGGGACTCCGCCGGGGTTTCCCCCTCCTCCGGGGAACTCAGGGGCTTTTCCCTCTTCCGCAGAACTCCGCGGGACTTCCCCCTCCTCCGGGGCATTCGCCGGGGCTTCCCCCTCTTCCGCAGAACTCCGCGGGACTTCCCCCTCCTCCGGGGCATTCGCCGGGGCTTCCCCCTCCTCTGGGGAACTCGACGGGGCTTTTCCTCCTCCGGGGCCTCCGCCAGGGCTTCCGCCAACTCCGGGGCCTCCGCCGGGGCTTCACCCTACTCCAAAGAACTCGGCGGTGCTTCCCCCATCTCCAGGGACTCCGCCGGGGCTTCCCCCTCCTCCAAGAAACTCGGCGGGGCTTCCCCCACCACCGGGGAACACGGCGGGGCTTCCCCCTCCTCCAGTGACTCTGCCTGGGCTTCCCCGTCCTCCGGGGCCTCCGCCGGGGCTACCTTCTCCTCCGGAGAACTCGGCGGGGCTTCCCCCTCCCCCGAGGAACTCGGTGGGGCTTCCTACTCCTCCGGGGAACTCGTCGGGGCTTCTTCCTCCGCCGGGGAGCTTAGGGGCTTCCCCCTCCTCCGGGGAACTCGGCGAGGCTTCCCACTTCTCCTCGGACTCCGCCGGGGCTTCCCCCTCCACTGGGAAACTCGGCGGGGCTTCATCCTCCTCCTGGGACTCCGCCGGGGCTTCCCTCTCCTCCGGGGTCTCCGAAAGGGCTCCCCTATACTCCGGGGAACTAAGCGGGGCTTCCCCCTCCTCCAGGGACTCCGCCGGGGCTTCCTCGTCCTCCGGGGCCTCCGCCGGGGCTACCCCCTCCTCCGGGGAACTCAGGGGCTTCCCCCTCCTTCACAGATCCTGTCGGTGCATCCCCCTCCTCCGGGGAACTCGGCGGGGCTTCCGCCTCCGCCAGGGAATCCGCCGTGGCTACCCCCTCCTCTAGGGACTCAGCCGGGGCTTCCCCCTCCTCCGGGGCCTTCGCCGGGGCTTTCCCCTCTTGCGGGGAACTCGGCGGGGCATCTTCCTCCTCCAGGGATCTCAGGGGCTTCCCTCTCCTCCGGGCCCTCCGCCGCTTTCCCCTCCTCCGGGGTCTCCGCCGGGGCTTCCCCCTCCTCCGGGGAACTCGGCGGGGCTTCCCTCTCCCCCGAAGAACTCGGCGGGGCTTCCCTCTCCTCCGGGGAACTCGGCGGGGCTACCCCCACTTCCGGGGAACTCGGCGGGGCTTCCCCCTCCTCCAGGGACTCCGCCGGGGCTTCCCTCTCCTCCGGGGTCTCCGAAAGGGCTCCCCTATATTCCGGGGAACTAAGCGGGGCTTCCCCCTCCTCCAGGGACTCCGCCGGGGCTCCTCGTCCTCCGGGGCCTCCGCCGGGGCTACCCCCTCCTCCGGAGAACTCAGGGGCTTCCCCCTCCTTCAGAGAACCTGGCGGTGCATCCCCCTCCTCCGGGGACTCCGCCGGGGCTTCCCTCTCCTCCGGGGTCTCCGAAAGGGCTCCCCTATATTCCGGGGAACTAAGCGGGGCTTCCCCCTCCGCCAGGGAATCCGCCGGGGCTTCCCCGTTTTCCAGGGACTCCGCCGGGGCTTCCTCGTCCTCCGGGGCCTCCGCCGGGGCTTCCCACTCCTCCGGGGAACTCGTCGGGGCTTCTTCCTCCGCCGGGGAGCTTAGGGGCTTCCCCCTCCTCCGGGGAACTCGGCGAGGCTTCCCACTTCACCTCGGACTCCGCCGGGGCTTCCCCTTTCCACTGGGAAACTCGGCGGGGCTACCCCCACCTCCGGGGAGCTCGGCGGGGCTTTCCCCTCCACCGGTGCCTCCGCCGGGGCTTCCCTTTCCTCCGGGGAACTCATGGGCTTTTCCCTCCTCTGCAGAACTCCGCGGGGCTTATTCCCCCTCCAGGGCCTCCGCCGGGGCTACCCCCTTCTCCAGCGACTCCACCGGGACCTCTTCCTTCTCCAGGAAACTCAGGGGCTTCCCCCGCCTCCGGGGCCTCCGCCGGGGCTTCCCCCTCCTCCGGGAAACTCGATGGGGATTCCCCCTCCTCAAGGGAATCTGCCGGGGCTACCCCCTCCTCCAAGGACTCCGCCGGGGCTTCCCCCTCCTCCGGGGCCTTCGCCGGGGCTTTCCCCTCTTGCGGGGAACTCGGCTGGGCTTCTTAATTCTCCAGGGAACTCAAGGGCTTCCCTCTCCTCCGTGCCCTCCGCCGCTTTCCCCTCCTCCGGGGTCTCCGCCGGGGCTTCCGCCTCCTCCGGGGAACTCGGCGGGGCTTCCCTCTCCCCCGCAGAACTCGGCGGGGCTTCCCTTACCTCCGGGGAACTCAGGGGCTTTTCCCTCCTCCGCAGAACTCCGCGGGGCTTATTCCCCCTCCGGGGCCTTTTCCGGGGCTACCCCCTCCTCCGGGGAACTCGACGGGGCTTCCCCCTCCTCCGGGGCCTCCGCAGGGGCTTATATATTCTCCAAAGAACTAGGCGGGGCTTCCCCCTCCTCCAGGGACTCCGCCGGGGTTTCCCCCTCTTCCGCAGAACTCCGCGGGACATCCCCCTCCTCCGGGGCATTCGCCGGGGCTTCCCCCTCCTCTAAGGAACTCGACGGGGCTCTTCCTCATCCGCGGCCTCCGCCAGGGCTTCCGCCAACTCCGGGGCCTCCGCCGGGGCTTCCCCCTACTCCAAAGAACTCGGCGGTGCTTCCCCTTTCTCCAGGGACTCCGCCGGGGCTTCCCCCTCCTCCAGGAAACTCGGCGGTGCTTCCCCCACCACCGGGGAACACGGCGGGGCTTCCCCCTCCCCCTGTGACTCTGCCTGGGCTTCCCCGTCCTCCGGGGCCTCCGCCGGGGCTACCCCCTCCTCCGGAGAACTCGGCGGGGCTTCCCCCTCCCCCGAGGAACTCGGTGGGGCTTCCCACTCCTCCGGGGAACTCGTCGGGGCTTCTTCCTCCGCCAAAGAGCTTAGGGGCTTCCCCCTCCTCCGGGGAACTCGGCGAGGCTTCCCACTTCTCCTCGGACTCCGCCGGGGCTTCTTCCTCCACTGGGAAACTTGGCGGGGCTTCCCCCTCCTCTAGGGACTCCGCCGGGGCTTCCCTCTCCTCCGGGGTCTCCGAAAGGGCTCCCCTATACTCCGGGGAACCAAGCGGGGCTTCCCCCTCCTCCAGGGACTACGCCGGGGCTTCCTCGTCCTCCGGGGCCTCCGCAGGGGCTACCCCCTCCACCGGGGAACTCAGGGGCTTCCCCCTCCTTCAGAGAACCTGGCGGTGCATCCCCCTCCGCCAGGGAATCCGCCGGGGCTTCCCCCTCCTCCAGGGACTCCGCAGGGGCTTCCTCGTCCTCCGGGGCCTCCGCCGGGGCTACCGCCTCCTCCGGGGAACTCAGGGGCTTTCCCCTCCTTCACAGAACCTGTCGGTGCATCCCCCTCCTCCGGGGAACTCGGCGGGGCTTCCCCCTCCGCCAGGGAATCCGCCGGGGCTACCCCCTCCTCCGGAGAACTCGGCGGGGCTTCCCTTTCCCCCGAAGAACTCGGCGGGTCTTCCCCCTCCCCCGAAGAACTCGGAGGGGCTTCCCTCTCCTCCGGGGAACTCGGCAGGGCTCCCCCCTCCGCCGGGAAGCTTAGGGGCTTCCACCTTCACCAGGGACTCCGCAGGGGCTTCCCCCTCCTCTAAAAAACTCGGCGGGGCTACCCCCTCCTCCGGGGCCTCCGCCGAGGCTTCCCCCTCCTGCGGGGAACTCTACAGGGCTTCCCCCTTCTTCGGGGAACACAGGGACTTTCCCCTCCTCCGCAGAACTCGGCGGGGCTTCCCCCTCCTCCGGGGCCTCCGCCGGGGCTTCCCACTCCTCTAGTGACTCCGCCAGGGCCTCTCCCTCCCCCGGGCACTCAGGGGCTTCCCTCATCTCCGGGGCCTCCACCGGGGCTTCCCCCTCCTCCGAAGAACTCGACGGGGCTGCCCCCTCCTCCGGGTCCTCCGCCGGGGCTTCCCCCTCCTGCGGGGAACTCGGCGGGGCTTCTTCCTCTTTCGGGGAACTTGGCGGGGCTTCCCCCTCCCCAGTATAGCTCGGCGGGTCTTCCCTCTCCTCAGGGAAACTAAGCGGGGCTTCCCCCTCATCAGGGGAACTCGGGGGGGCTGCCCTCTCCTTCGGGGCCTCCGGCGCTTTCCCCTCCTCCGGGGCCTCCGCCGGGGCTTCCCCCTCCTCCGGAGAACTCGGCGGGGCTTCCCCCTCCTCCAGGGACTCCGCCGGGGCTTCCGCCTCCTCCGGGGCCTCCGCCGGGGCTTCCCCCTCCTCCAAAGAACTCGGCGGTGCTTCCCCCTTCTCCAGGGACTCCGCCGGGGCTTCCCCCTTCTTCAGGGACTCCGCCGGGGCTTCCCCCACCTTCGGGGAACGCAGGGACTTTCCCCACCACCGCAGAACTCGGCGGGGCTTCCCCCTCCTACGGGGCCTCCGCCGGGGCTTCCCACGGCTCCAGTGACTCCGCCAGGGCCTCTCCCTCCTCCGGGGAATTCAGGGGCTTCCCTCTTCTCCGGGGCCTCCGCCGGGGCTTTCCCCTCCTCCGGGGAACTCGGCGGGGCTTCCCCCTCCTCCAGGGAATCCGCCGGGGCTTCCTTCTCCTCCGGGGAACTCGGCGGGGCTTCCCTCTTCTCCAGGGACTCCGCCGTAGCTTCTTCCTCCTCCAGGGACTCCGCCGGGGCTTCCCTCTCCTCAGGGAAACTAAGCGGGGCTTCCCCCTCCTGCGGGGAACTCGGCGGGGCTTCTCCCTCCTTCGGGGACCTCGGCGGGGTTTCCCCCTCCTCCGGGGAACTCAGGGGCTTCCCTCTCCTCCGGGGCCTCCGCCGGGGCTTCCCCCCCTTCCGGGGAACTCGGCGGGGCTTCCCCCTCCCCCGAAGATCTCGGCGGGGCTTCCCCCTCCCCCGAAGATCTCGGCGGGGCTTCCCTCTCCTCCAGGGAACTCGTCGGAGCTACCCCCACCTCCGGGGAACTCAGGGGCTTTTCCTTCCTCCGCAGAACTCCGCGGGGCTTATTCCCCCTCCGGGGCCTCCGCCGGGGCTACCCCCTTCTCCAGCGACTCCACCGGGGCCTCTCCCTTTTCCTGGGAATTTAGGGGCTTCTTTCGCATCCGGGGCCTCCGCCGGGGCTTCCCACACCTCCAGTGACTCCGCCAGGGCCTCTCCCTCCCCCGGGAACTCAGGGGCTTCCCTCATCTCCGGGGCCTCCACCGGGGCTTCCCTTTCCTCAGGGAAACTAAGCGGGGCTTCCCCCTCCTCCGGGGAATTTGGGGGGGCTTCCCCTTCCTGTGGGGAAATCGGCGGGGCTTCCCCCTCCTCCGGGGCCTCCACCGGGGCTTCCCTATCCTCCGGGGAACTCAGGGGCTTTTCCCTCCTCCGCAGAACTCCGCGGGGCTTATTCCCCCTCCGGGGCCTCCGCCGGGGCTACCCCCTCCTCTAGCGACTCCACCGGGGCCTCACCCTTATACCTGGGAATTTAGGGGCATCCCTCGCCTCCGGGGCCTCCGCCGGGGCTTCCCCCTCCTCCGGGGCCCCGGCAGGGGCTTCCATATCCTCCGAGGAACTAGGCGGGGCTTCCCCCTCCTTCAGGGACTCCGCCGGGGCTTCAAGCTCATTCGGGGCCTCCGCCGGGGCTTCCCTCTCCTCCGAAGATCTAGGCGGGACTTCCGCCTACTCCGAGGCCCCCGCCGGGGCTTCCCCCTCCTCCGAGGAACTCAGGGGCTTCCCCCTTCTCCAGGGACTCCGCCGGGGCTTCCCCCACCTTCGGGGATCTCGGCGGGGCTTCCTCTTCCGCCAGGGACTCCGCCGGGGCTTCCCCCTCCTCCGGGGAACTCGGCGGGGCTTCCCCCTCCGCCAGGGACTCCGCCGGGGCTTCCTCCTCCTTTAAAAAACTCGGCGGGGCTACCCCCTCCTCCGGGGCCTCCGCCGGGGCTTCCCCCTCCTGCGGGGAACTCGGCAGGGCTTCCCCCTTCTTCGGGGAACTCAGGGACTTTCCCCTCCTCCGCAGAACTCGGCGGGGCTTCCCCCTCCCCCGAAGAATTTGGCGGGGCTTCCCTCTTCTCCGGGGAACTCGGCGGGGCATTCCCCTCCTCCGGGGCCTCCGCCGGGGCTTCCCTTTCCTCCGGGGTTTCCGCCGGGGCTACCCCCTCCTCCGGGGAACTCAGGGGCTTCCCCCTCCTTCACAGAACCTGGCGCTGCATCCCCCTCCTCCGGGTAACTCGGCGGGGCTTCCCATTCCTCCGGGGCCTCCGCCGGGGCTTCCCCCTCCTCCGGGGAACTCAGTGGCTTCCCTCTCCTCCGGGGTCTCCGCCGCTTCCCCCTCCTCCGGGGCCTCCGCCAGGGCTTCCCCCTCCTCCGCAGAACTCGGCGGGGCTTCCCCCTCCTCCGGGGCCTCCGCCGGGGCTTCCCACTCCTCCAGTGACTCCGCCAGGGCCTCTCTCTCCCCCGGGAACTCAGGGGCTTCCCTCATCTCCGGGGCCTCCTCCGGGGCTTCCCCCTCCTCCGAAGAACTCGACGGGGCTGCCCCCTCCTCCGGGGCCTCCGCCGGGGCTTTCCCCTCTTGCGGGGAACTCGGCGGGGCTTCTTCCTCCTCCAGGGAATTTAGGGGCTTCCCTCTCCTCCAGGCACTCCGCAGCTTTCCCCTCCACCGGGGCCTCCGCCGGGGCTTCCCTTTCCTCCGGGGAACTCAGGGGCTTTTCCCTGTTCCGCTGAACTCCGCGGGGCTTCTTCACCCTCCGGGGCCTCCGCCGGGGCTACCCCCTCCTCCAGCGACTCCACCGGGGCCTCACCCTTCTCCTGGGATTTCGGGGGCTTCCTTTGCCTCCGGGGCCTCCGCCGGGGCTTCCCCCTCCTCCGGGGCATCCGCAGGGGCTCCCATATCCTCCGAGGAACTAGGCGGGGCTTCCTCCTCCTCCAGGGACTCCGCCGGGGCTTCCCCCTCCTCCGGGGAACTCAGGGGCTTTTCCCTCTTCCGCAGAACTCCGCGGGACTTCCCCCTCCTCCGGGGCATTCGCCGGGGCTTCCCCCTCCTCTGGGGAACTCGACGGGGCTTTTCCTCCTCCATGGCCTCCGCCAGGGCTTCCGCCAACTCCGGGGCAACCGCAGGGGCTCCCATATCCTCCGAGGAACTCGGCGGTGCTTCCCCCTTCTCCAGGAAACTCGGCGGGGCTTCCCCCACCACCAGGGAACACGGCGGGGCTTCCCCCTCCTCCGGGGAACTCGGCGGGGCTTCCCCCTTCTCCAGGGACTCCGCCGGGGCTTCCACCTCCTCTGGGAAACTCAGCGGGGCTTCCCCCTACTCCAGGGACACAGCCGGGGCTTCCCCCTCCTCCGAGGCCTCCGCCGGGGCGTCCTTATCCTCCGGGGAACTCGGCGGGGCTTCCCCCTCCTACGGGGCCTCCGCCGGGGCTTCCCACTCCTCCAGTGACTCCGCCAGGGCCTCTCCCTCCTGCGGGGAACTCAGGGGCTTCCCTCTTCTCCGGGGCCTCCGCCGGGGCTTCCCCCTCCTCCGGGGAACTCGGCGGGGCTTCCCCCTCATCCAGGGACACAGCCGGGGCTTCCCCCTCCTCCGAGGCCTCCGCCGGGGCGTCCTTATCCTCCGGGGAACTCGGCGGGGCTTCCCCCTCCTACGGGGCCTCCGCCGGGGCTTCCCACTCCTCCAGTGACTCCGCCAGGGCCTCTCCCTCCTGCGGGGAACTCAGGGGCTTCCCTCTTCTCCGGGGCCTCCGCCGCGGCTTCCCCCTCCTCTGGGGAACTCGGCGGGGCGTCCCTCTTCTCCAAAAACTGCGCCGTTGCTTTCCCTTCCTCCAGGGACTCCGCCGGGGCTTCCCTCTCCTCAGGGAAACTAAGCGGGGCTTCCCCCTCCTCCGGGGAACTCGGGGGGGCTTCCCCTTCCTGCGGGGAACTCGGCGGGGCTTCCCCCTTCTTCGGGGAATTCGGCGGGGTGTCCCCCTCCTCCGGGGAACTCAGGGGCTTCCCTCTCCTCCGGGGCCTCCGCCGGGGCCTTCCCCTCCTCCGGGAAACTCGGCGGGGCTTCCCCCTCCCCCGAAGAACTCGGCGGAGCTTCCCTCTCCTCCGGGGCCTCCGCCGCGGCTTCTCGCTCATTCGGGGCCTCCGCCAGAGCTTCCCACTCCTCCAGTGACTCCGCCAGGGCCTCTCACTCCCCCGGGAACTCAGGGGCTTCCCTCATCTCCGGGGCCTCCTCTGGGGCTTCCCCCTCCTCCGGGAAACTCAGGGGCTTCCCTCTCCTCCGGGGCCTCCGCCGGGGCTTTTCCTTCCTCCGCAGAACTCCGCGGGGCTTATTCCCCCTCCGGGGCCTCCGCCGGGGCTACCCCCTTCTCCAGCGACTCCACCGGGGCCTCTCCCTTCTCCTGGGAATTTAGGGGCTTCTTTCGCATCCGGGGCCTCCGCCGGGGCTTCCCTTTCTTTCGGGCCTCCGCCGGTGCTTCACACTCCGCCGAAGAACTCAGGGGCTTCCCCCTTCTCCAGGGACTCCGCCGGGGCTTCCCTCTCCTCCGGGGAACTCGGCGGGGCATCCCCCTCATCCAGGGCCTCCGCCGGGGCTTCCCCCTACTCCGAGGAACTCAGGGGCTTCCCCCTCCTCCAGGGACTCCGCTGGGGCTTCCTCCTCCTCCGAAGAACTAGGCGGGACTTCCGCCTACTCCGAGGCCCCCGCCGGGGCTTCCCCCTCCTCCGAGGAACTCAGGGGCTTCCCCCTTCTCCAGGGACTCCGCCGGGGCTTCCCCCACCTCCGGGGATCTCGGCGGGGCTTCCCCCTCCGCCAGGGACTCCGCCGGGGCTTCCCCCTCCTTTAAAAAACTCGGCGGGGCTACCCCCTCCTCCGGGGACTCCGCCGGGGCTTCCCCCTCCTGCGGGGAACTCGGCGGGGCTTCCCCCTTCTTCGGGGAACACAGGGACTTTCCCCTCCTCCGCAGAACTCGGCGGGGCTTCCCCCTCCCCCGAAGAATTTGGCGGTGCATCCCCCTCCTCCGGGTAACTCGGCGGGGCTTCCCATTCCTCCGGGGCCTCCGCCGGGGCTTCCCCCTCCTCCGGGGAACTCAGTGGCTTCCCTCTCCTCCGGGGTCTCCGCCGCTTCCCCCTCCTCCGGGGCCTCCGCCAAGGCTTCCCCCTCCTCCGCAGAACTCGGCGGGGCTTCTCCCTCCTCCGGGGCCTCCGCCAGGGCCTCTCCCTCCCCCGGGAACTCAGGGGCTTCCCTCATCTCCGGGGCCTCCGCCGGAGCTTCCCTTTCCTTCGGGCCTCCGCCGGTGCTTCACCCTCCTCCGGGGAACTCAGGGGCTTCCCCCTTCTCCAGGGACTCCGCCGGGGCTTCTTCCTCCTCCGGGGAACTCGGCGGGGCTTCCCCCTCCTCCAAGGACTCCGCCGGGGCTTCCCCCTCCTCCGGCGAACTCAGCGGGGCTTCCCCCTTCTCCAGGGACTCCGCCGATGCTACCCCCTCCTCAAGGGACTCCGCCGGGGCTTCCCTCTCCTCCGGGGCCTCCGCCGGGGCTTCCTTATCCTCCGGGGAACTAGGCGGGACTTCTGCCTCCTCCGAGGCCTCCGCCGGGTCTTCCCCCTCCTCCGAGGCCTCCGCCGGGGCTTCCCCCTCCTCCGGGGAACTCGGCAGGGCTTCCCCCTCCGCCAGGGACTCCGCCGGGGCTTCCCCCACCTGCGGGGAGTTCGGCGGGTTTTCCCCCTCCTTCGGTGAACTCGGTGGGGCTTCCCCCTCCTCAGGGGCCTCCGCCTGGGCTTCCCCCTCCTCCGGGGCAACCGCCGGAGCTTCCCCCTCCTCCGGGGAACTCAGAAACATTCCCCTCCTCCAGGGACTCCGCCGGGGCTTCCTTCTCATTCGGAGTTACCGCCGGGGCTTCCCCCTCCTCTAGGGAACTCGACGGGGCTTTTCCTCCTCCATGGCCTCCGCCAGGGCTTCCGCCAACTCCGGGGCCTCCGCCGGGGCTTCCCCCTACTCCAAAGAACTCGGCGGTGCTTCCCCCTTCTCCAGGGACTCCGCCGGGGTTCCCCCTCCTCCAGGAAACTCGGCGGGGCTTCCCTTACCACCAGGGAACACGGCGGTGCTTCCCCCTCCTCCGGGGAACTCGGCGGGGCTTCCCCCTTCTCCAGGGACTCCGCCGGGGCTTCCCCCTCCTCTGGGAAACTCAGCGGGGCTTCCCCCTACTCCAGGGACACAGCCGGGGCTTCCCCCTCCTCCGAGGCCTCCACCGGGGCGTCCGTATCCTCCGTGGAACTCGGCGGGGCTTCCCCCTCCTACGGGGCCTCCGCCGGGGCTTCCCACTCCTCCAGTGACTCCGCCAGGGCCTCTCCCTCCTGCGGGGAACTCAGGGGCTTCACTCTTCTCCGGGGCCTCCGCCGGGGCTTCCCCCTCCTCCGGGGAACTCGGCGGGGCTTCCCCCTCCTCCAGGGACTCCGCCGGGGCTTCCCCCTCCTCTGGGGAACTCGGCGGGGCGTCCTTCTTCTCCAAGGACTCCGCCGTTGCTTCCCCTTCCTCCAGGGACTCCGCCGGGGCTTCCCTCTCCTCAAGGAAACTTAACGGGGCTTCCCCCTCCTCCGGGGAACTCGGGGGGGCTTCCCCTTCCTGCGGGGAACTCGGCGGGGCTTCCCCCTCCATCAAGGAATTGGGCGGGGTGTCCCCCTCCTCCGGGGAACTCAGGGGCTTCCCTCTCCTCCGGGGCCTCCGCCGGGGCCTTCCCCTCCTCCGGGGAACTCGGCGGGGCTTCCCCTCCCCCGAAAGAACTCGGCGGAGCTTCCCTCTCCTCCAGGGCCTCCGCCAGAGCTTCCCACTCCTCCAGTGACTCCGCCAGGGCCTCTCCCTCCCCCGGGAACTCAGGGGCTTCCCTCATCTCCGGGGCCTCCACCGGGGCTTCCCCCTCCTCCGGGAAACTCAGGGGCTTCCCTCTGCTCCGGGGCCTCCGCCGGGGCTTCCCTCTCCTCCGGGGAATTTGGCGGGGCTTCCCCCTCCCCCGAAGAACTCGGCGGGGCTTCCCCCTCCTCCGGGGCCTCCGCCGGGGCTTCCCACTCCTCCAGTGACTCCGCCAGGGCCTCTCACTCCCCCGGTAACTCAGGGGCTTCCCTCATCTCCGAGGCCTCCTCCGGGGCTTCCCCCTCCTCCGGGGCCTCCGCCGGGGCTTCCCACTCCTCCAGTGACTCCGCCAGGGCCTCTCACTCCCCCGGGAACTCAGGGGCTTTCCTCATCTCCGGGGCCTCCGCCGGGGCTTTCCCCTCTTGCGGGGAACTCGGCGGGGCTTCTTCCTCCTCCAGGGAATTAATGGGCTTCACTCAACTCCAGGCCCTCCGCCGCTTTCCCCTCCTCCGGGGCCTCCGCCGGGGCTTCCCTCTCCTCCGGGGAACTCGGCGGGGCTACCCCCACTTCCAAGGAACTCGGTGGGGCTTTCCCCTCCTTCGGGGCCTCCGCCGGGGCTTTCCTTTCCTCCGGGGAACTCAGGGGCTTTTCCCTCCTCCGCTGAACTCCGCGGGGCTTCTTCACCCTCCGGGGCCTCCGCCGGGGCTACCCCCTCCTCCAGTGACTCCACCGGGGCCTCACCCTTCTCCTGGGAACTCGGGGGCTTCCCCCTCCTCCGGGGCCTCCGCAGGGGCTCCCATATCCTCCGAGGAACTAGGCGGGGCTTCCCCCTCCTCCAGGGACTCCGCCGGGGCTTTCCTCTCCTCCGGGGAACTCAGGGGCTTTTCCCTCTTCCGCAGAACTCCGCGGGACTTACCCCTCCTCCGGGGCATTCGCCGGGGCTTCCCCCTCCCTGGGAAACTCGACGGGGCTTTTCCTTCTCCATGGCCTCCGCCAGGGCTTCCGCCAACTCCGGGGCCTCCGCCGGGGCATCCCCCTACTCCAAAGAACTCGGAGGTGCTTCCCCCTTCTCCAGGGACTCCGCCGGGGTTCCCCCTCCTCCAGGACACTCGGCGGGGCTTCCCCCACCACCGGGGAACACGGCGGGGCTTCCCCCTCCTCCGGGGAACACGGCGGGGCTTCCCCCTTCTCTAGGGACTCCGCCGGGGCTTCCCCCTCCTCTGGGAAACTCGGCGGGGCTTCCCCCTACTCCAGGGACACAGCCGGGGCTTCCCCCTCCTCCGAGGCCTCCGCCGTGGCGTCCTTATCCTCCGGGGAACTCGGCGGGGCTTCCCACTCCTCCGGAAAACTCGGCGGGGCTTCCCCCTCCTCCAGTGACTCTGCCTGGGCTTCCCCGTCCTCCGGGGCCTCCGCCGGGGCCACCCCCTCCCCTGGAGAACTCGGCGGGGCTTCCCCCTCCCCCGAGGAACTCGGTGGGGCTTCCCACTCCTCCGGGGAACTCGTCGGGGCTTCTTCCTACGCCGGGGAGCTTAGGGGCTTCCTCCTCCTCCAGGGACTCCGTCGGGGCTTCCCCCTCTTCCGGGGAACTCGGTGAGGCTTCCCCCTCCTCCGGGGAACTCGGCAGGGCTTCCCACTTCTCCAGGGACTCCGCCGGGGCTTCCCCCTCCACTGGGAAGCTCGGCGGGGCTTCCCCCTCCTCCAAGGACTCCGCCGAGGCTTCCCCCTCCTCCGAGGAATTCGGCGGGGCTTCCCCCTCCTCTGGGGAATTTAGGGGCTATTCCTCCTCTAGGAACACCGCCGGGGTTTCCCCCTCCTCCGGGGAACTAGGCGGGACTTTCGCCTCCTCCGAGGCCTCCGCCGGGGTTTTCCCCTCCTCCGAGGAACTCAGGGGCTTCCCCCTTCTCCAGGGACTCCGCCGGGGCTTCCCCCTCCTCCGGGGAACTCGGCGGGGCTTCCTTATCCTCCGGGGCCTCCGCTGGGGATTTCCCCTCCTCCGGGAAACTCGGCGGGGTTTCCCCCACATTTGGGGAACTCGGCGGGGCTTCCCTCTCCTCCGGGCCGCCGCCTGGGCTTCCCCCTCCTCTGGGCCCTCCGCTTGGGCTTCCCCCACCTCCGGGAAACTCGGCGGAGTTTCCCCCTCCTCCGGGGAACTCGGCGGGGCTTCCCCCTCCTCAGGGGCCTCCGCCTGGGCTTCCCCCTCCTCCGGGGCAAACGCCGGGGCTTCCCCCTCCTCCGGGGAAATCAGGGGCATTTCCTTCCTCCAGGGACTCCGCCGGGGCTTCCCCCTCCTCCGGGGAACTAGGCGGGACTGCAGCCTACTCAGAGGCCTCCGCCGGGGCTTCCCCCTCCTCCGGGGAACTCAGCGGGGCTTCACCCTCCTCCAGGGACCCCGCCGGGGCTTCCCCCTCCACCAGGGAACTAGGCGGGACTTCCGCCTCCTCCGAGGCCTCCGCCGGGGCTTCCCCCTCCTCCGAGGAACTCAGGGGCTTCTTCCTTCTCTAGGGACTTCACCGGGGCTCCCCCCTCCTCCGGGGAATTCGGCGGGGCTTCCCCCTCCTCCAAAGAACTCAGGGGCTTTTCCTCCTCCAGGAACACCGCCGGGGTTTCCCTCTCCTCTGGGGAACTAGGCGGGACTTCCGCCTCCTCCGAGGAACTCAAGGGCATTCCCCTTCTTCAGGGACTCCGCCGGGGCTTCCCCCTCCTCCGGGAAACTCGGCGGGGTTTCCCCCTTCTCCGGGGAACTCGGCGGGGCTTCCCCCTCCACCGGGGCCTCCGCCTGGGCTTCCCCCTCCTCCGGGGCAACCACCGGGGCTTCCCCCTCCTCCGGGAAACTCAGGGGCTTTCCCCTTCTCCAGGGACTCCGCCGGGGCCTCCCCCTCCTCCGGGGAACTAGGCGGGACTGCAGCCTACTCAGAGGCCTCCGCCGGGGCTTCCTCCTCCTCCGGGGAACTCGGCGGGTCTCCCTCCCACGGGGCCTCCGCCGGGGCATCCCCCTCATTCGGAGCCACCGCCGGGGCTTCCCCCTCCTCCGGGGAACTCGGCAGGGATTTCCCCTCCCCCGGGGCCTCCGCCGGGGCTTCCCCATCCTCCGGGGAACTCAGTTGCTTCCCCCTCCTTCACAGAACCTGTCGGTGCATCCCCCTCCTCCGGGGAACTCGGCAGGGCTTCCCCCTCCGCCGGGGAGCTTAGGGGCTTCCCCCTCCTCCGGGGAGTTCGGCGGTGTTTCCCCCTCCTCCGGTGAACTCGGCGGGGCTTCCTCCTCCTCAGGGGCCTCCGCCGGGGCTTCCCCCTTCTTGGAGGAACTCAGGGGCTTCCCCCTCCTCCGTGGCCTCCGACGGGGCTACCCCCTCCTCCGAGGAACTCAGGGGCTTCCCCGTTCTCCAGGGACTCCGCCGGGGCTTCCCCATCCTCCGGGGAACTCGGCGGGGCTTCCTCCTCCGCCAGGGACTCCGCCGGGGCTTCTCCCTCCTCCGGGGAACTCGGCGGGGCTTTCTTATCCTCCAGGGCCTCCGCTGGGGCTTCCCCCTCCTCCGGGAAACTCGGCGGGGTTTCCCCCTCCTCCAGGGACTCCGCCGGGGCTTCCCCCTCCTCCGGGGAACTAGGCGGGACTGCAGCCTACTCAGAGGCCTCCGCCGGGGCTTCCCCCTCCTCCGGGGAACTCGGCGGGTCACCCTCCTCCGGGGCCTCCGCCGGGGCTTCCCCCTCATTCGGAGCCACCGCCGGGGCTTCCCCCTCCTCAGGGGAACTCGGCGGGGCTTCTCCCTCCTCCGGGGCCTTCTTCAAAGCTTCCCCCTCCTTCAGACAACTAAGGGGCTTCACCCTTCGCCAGGGACTCCGCCGGGGCTACCCCTCTCCTCCGGGGAACAAGGCGGGACTTCCGCCTCCTCCGAGGCCTCTGCCGGAACTTCCCCCTCCACTGAGGAACTCAGGGGCTTCCCCCTTCTCCAGGTACTCCGCCGGGGCTTCCCCCTCCTCCGGGGAACTCGGCGGGGCTTCCTCCTCCGCCAGGGACTCCGCCGGGGCTTCCCCCTCCTCCGAGGAACTCGGCGGGGCTGCCTTATCCTCCGGGGCCTCCGCTGGGGTTTCCCCCTCCTCCGGGGAACTCGGCGGGGTATCCCCCTCCTCCAGGGACTCCGCCGGGGCTTCCCCCTCCTCCGGGGAACTAGGCGGGACTGCAGCCTACTCAGAGGCCTCCGCCGGGGCTTCCCCCTCCTCCGGGGAACTCGGCGTGTCACCCTCCTCCGGGGCCTCCGCCGCGGTTTTCCCCTCCTCCGGGGAACTCGGCGGGGCTTCCTCCTCCGCCAGGGATTCCGCCGGGGCTTCCCCCTCCTCCGAGGAACTCGGCGGGGCTGCCTTATCCTCCGGGGCCTCCGCTGGGGTTTCCCCCTCCTCCGGGGAACTCGGCGGGGCTTCCCCCTTCTCCGGGGCCGCCGTCTGGGCTTCCCCCTTCTCCGGGGCAACCGCCGGGGCTTTCCTCTCCTCCGGGGAACATGGCAGGGCTTCCCCCTACTCCGGGGAACTCGGCGGGGCTTCCCCTTCCGCCAGGGACTTCGCCGGGGCTTCCCCCTCCTCCGGGGAACTCGGTGGGGCTTCCTTATCCTCTGGGGCCTCCGTAGGTGCTTCCCCCTCCTCCGGGAAACTCAGCGGGGTTTCCCGCTTCTCCGGGGAACTTGGCTGGGCCTCCCCCTCCACCGGGGCCTCCGCCTGGGCTTCCCCCTCCTCCGGGGCAACCGCCGGGGCTTCCCCCTCCTCCAGGGACTCCGCCGGGGCTTCCCCCTCCTCCGGGGAACTAGGCGGGACTGCAGCCTACTCAGAGGCCTCCGCCGGGGCTTCCTCCTCCTCCGGGGAACTCGGCGGGTCTCCCTCCCCCGGGGCCTCCGCCGGGGCTTCCCCCTCATTCGGAGCCACCGCCGGGGCTTCCCCCTCCTCCGGGGATCACGGCGGGGATTTCCCCTCCTCCTGAGCCTCCGCCGGGGCTTCCCCCTCCTCCGGAGAACACAGGGGCTTCACCCTCCTCCAGGGACTCCGCCGGGGCTTCCTCCTCCTCCAGGGACACCGCCGGGGCTTTCCCCTCCTCCGGGGAACTCGGCGGGGCTTACCCCTCCTCCGGGGAACTCAGGGGCTTCCCCCTCCTCCGGGGAACTATGCGGGACTTCTGCCTCCACCGAGGCCTCCGCCGGGGCTTCCCCCTCCTCCGAGGAACTCAGGGGCTTCCCCCTCCTCCAGGGACTCCGCCGGGGCTTCCCCCTCCTCCGGGGAACTTGGCGGGACTTCCGCCTACTCCGAGGCCTCCGCCGGGGCTTCCCCCTCCTCTGAGGTACTCGGGGGCTTTCCCCTTCTCCAGGGACTCCACTGGGGCTTCCCCTTCCTCCGGGGAACTCGGCAGGTCTTACCCCTTCGCCAGGGACGCCGCCGGGGGTTCCCCCACCAACAGGGACTCCGCCGGGGCTTCCCCCTCCTCCGGGGAATTCGGCGGGGCTTCCCCCTCCTCCGGGGAACTCAGGGGCTTTTCCTCCACTAGGAACACCGTCGGGGTTTCCCCCCTCCTCCGGGGAACTAGGCGGAACTTCCGCTTCCTCCGAGGCCTCCGCCGGGGCTTCCCCGTCCTCCGAGGAACTCAGGGGCTTCCCCCTTCTCCAGGGACTCCGCCGGGGCTTCCCCCTCCTCCGGGGAACTCGGCGGTGTTCCTCCTCCGCCAGGGACTCCGCCGGGGCTTCCCCCTCCTCTGGGGTACTCGGCGGGGCTTCTTTATCCCCCGGGGCCTCCGCTGGGGCTTCCCCCTCCTCCGGGAAACTCGGCGGGGTTTCCCCCTCCTCCAAAGACTCCGCCGGGGCTTCCCCCTCATCCGGGGAACTCGGCGGGTCACCCTCCACCGGGGCCTCCGCCTGGTCTTCCCCCTCATCCGGGGCAACCGCCGGGGCTTCCCCCTCCACCAGGGACTCCGCCGGGGCTTCCCCTCTCCTCCGGGGAACTAGGCGGGACTTCCGCCTCCTCCGAGGCCTCCGTCGGAACTTCCCCCTCCTCCGAGGAACTCAGGGGCTTCCCCCTTCTCAAGCTACTCCCTTCTCCAGGTGCTTCCCCCTCCTCCGGGGACACCGCCGGGACTTTCCCCTCCACCGGGGAACTAGGCGGCACTTCCGCCTACTCCGATGCCTCCGCCGGGGCTTTCCACTCCACCGAGGAACCCAGGGGCTTCCCCCTTCTCCAGGTAATCCCCGCCGGGGCTTTCCCCTCCTCCGGGGAACTCGGCGGGGCTTCCTCCTCCGCCAGGGACTCCGCAGGGGCTTCCCCCTCCTCCGGGGAACTTTGCAGGGCTTCCTTATCCTCCGGGGCCTCCGCTGGGGCTTCCCCCTCCACCGGGGCCTCCGCCTGGGCTTCCCCCTCCTCCGGGGCAACCACCGGGGCTTCCCCCTCCTCCGGGAAACTCAGGGGCTTTCCCCTTCTCCAGGGACTCCGCCGGGGCTTCCCCCTCCTCCGGGGAACTAGGCGGGACTGCAGCCTACTCAGAGGCCTCCGCCGGGGCTTCCTCCTCCTCCGGGGAACTCGGCGGGTCTCCCTTCCACGGGGCCTCCGCCGGGGCATCCCCCTCATTCGGAGCCACCGCCGGGGCTTCCCCCTCCTCCGGGGAACTCGGCAGGGATTTCCCCTCCCCCGGGGCCTCCGCCGGGGCATCCCCCTCATTTGGAGCCACCGCCGGGGCTTCCCCATCCTCCGGGGAACTCAGTTGCTTCCCCCTCCTTCACAGAACCTGTCGGTGCATCCCCCTCCTCCGGGGAACTCGGCAGGGCTTCCCCCTCCGCCGGGGAGCTTAGGGGCTTCCCCCTCCTCCGGGGAGTTCGGCGGTGTTTCCCCCTCCTCCGGTGAACTCGGCGGGGCTTCCTCCTCCTCAGGGGCCTCCGCCGGGGCTTCCCCCTTCTTGGAGGAACTCAGGGGCTTCCCCCTCCTCCGTGGCCTCCGACGGGGCTACCCCCTCCTCCGAGGAACTCAGGGGCTTCCCCGTTCTCCAGGGACTCCGCCGGGGCTTCCCCATCCTCCGGGGAACTCGGCGGGGCTTCCTCCTCCGCCAGGGACTCCGCCGGGGCTTCTCCCTCCTCCGGGGAACTCGGCGGGGCTTTCTTATCCTCCAGGGCCTCCGCTGGGGCTTCCCCCTCCTCCGGGAAACTCGACGGGGTTTCCCCCTCCTCCAGGGACTCCGCCGGGGCTTCCCCCTCCTCCGGGGAACTAGGCGGGACTGCAGCCTACTCAGAGGCCTCCGCCGGGGCTTCCCACTCCTCCGGGGAACTCGGCGGGTCACCCTCCTCCGGGGCCTCCGCCGGGGCTTCCCCCTCATTCGGAGCCACCGCCGGGGCTTCCCCCTCCTCAGGGAAACTCGGCGGGGCTTCTCCCTCCTCCGGGGCCTTCTTCAAAGCTTCCCCCTCCTTCAGACAACTAAGGGGCTTCACCCTTCGCCAGGGACTCCGCCGGGGCTTCCCCTCTCCTCCGGGGAACAAGGCGGGACTTCCGCCTCCTCCGAGGCCTCTGCCGGAACTTCCCCCTCCACTGAGGAACTCAGGGGCTTCCCCCTTCTCCAGGTACTCCGCCGGGGCTTCCCCCTCCTCCGGGGAACTCGGCGGGGCTTCCTCCTCCGCCAGGGACTCCGCCGGGGCTTCCCCCTCCTCCGAGGAACTCGGCGGGGCTGCCTTATCCTCCGGGGCCTCCGCTGGGGTTTCTTCCTCCTCCGGGGAACTCGGCGGGGTATCCCCCTCCTCCAGGGACTCCGCCGGGGCTTCCCCCTCCTCCGGGGAACTAGGCGGGACTGCAGCCTACTCAGAGGCCTCCGCCGGGGCTTCCCCCTCCTCCGGGGAACTCGGCGGGTCACCCTCCTCCGGGGCCTCCGCCGCGGTTTTCCCCTCCTCCGGGGAACTCGGCGGGGCTTCCTCCTCCGCCAGGGACTCCGCCGGGGCTTCCCCCTCCTCCGAGGAACTCGGCGGGGCTGCCTTATCCTCCGGGGCCTCCGCTGGGGTTTCCCCCTCCTCCGGGGAACTCGGCGGGGCTTCCCCCTTCTCCGGGGCCGCCGTCTGGGCTTCCCCCTTCTCCGGGGCAACCGCCGGGGCTTTCCTCTCCTCCGGGGAACATGGCAGGGCTTCCCCCTACTCCGGGGAACTCGGCGGGGCTTCCCCCTCCGCCAGGGACTTCGCCGGGGCTTCCCCCTCCTCCGGGGAACTCGGTGGGGCTTCCTTATCCTCTGGGGCCTCCGTAGGTGCTTCCCCCTCCTCCGGGAAACTCAGCGGGGTTTCCCGCTTCTCCGGGGAACTTGGCTGGGCTTCCCCTTCCACCGGGGCCTCCGCCTGGGCTTCCCCCTCCTCCGGGGCAACCGCCGGGGCTTCCCCCTCCTCCAGGGACTCCGCCGGGGCTTCCCCCTCCTCCGGGGAACTAGGCGGGACTGCAGCCTACTCAGAGGCCTCCGCCGGGGCTTCCTCCTCCTCCGGGGAACTCGGCGGGTCTCCCTCCCCCGGGGCCTCCGCCGGGGCTTCCCCCTCATTCGGAGCCACCGCCGGGGCTTCCCCCTCCTCCGGGGATCTCGGCGGGGATTTCCCCTCCTCCGGAGCCTCCGCCGGGGCTTCCCCCTCCTCCGGAGAACACAGGGGCTTCACCCTCCTCCAGGGACTCCGCCGGGGCTTCCTCCTCCTCCAGGGACACCGCCGGGGCTTTCCCCTCCTCCGGGGAACTCGGCGGGGCTTACCCCTCCTCCGGGGAACTTAGGGGCTTCCCCCTCCTCCGGGGAACTATGCGGGACTTCTGCCTCCACCGAGGCCTCCGCCGGGGCTTCCCCCTCCTCCGAGGAACTCAGGGGCTTCCCCCTCCTCCAGGGACTCCGCCGGGGCTTCCCCCTCCTCCGGGGAACTTGGCGGGACTTCCGCCTACTCCGAGGCCTCCGCCGGGGCTTCCCCCTCCTCTGAGGTACTCGGGGGCTTTCCCCTTCTCCAGGGACTCCACTGGGGCTTCCCCTTCCTCCGGGGAACTCGGCAGGTCTTACCCCTTCGCCAGGGACGCCGCCGGGGGTTCCCCCACCAACAGGGACTCCGCCGGGGCTTCCCCCTCCTCCGGGGAATTCGGCGGGGCTTCCCCCTCCTCCGGGGAACTCAGGGGCTTTTCCTCCACTAGGAACACCGTCGGGGTTTCCCCCCTTCTACGGGGAACTAGGCGGAACTTCCGCTTCCTCCGAGGCCTCCGCCGGGGCTTCCCCGTCCTCCGAGGAACTCAGGGGCTTCCCCCTTCTCCAGGGACTCCGCCGGGGCTTCCCCCTCCTCCGGGGAACTCGGCGGTGTTCCTCCTCCGCCAGGGACTCCGCCGGGGCTTCCCCCTCCTCTGGGGTACTCGGCGGGGCTTCTTTATCCCCCGGGGCCTCCGCTGGGGCTTCCCCCTCCTCCGGGAAACTCGGCGGGTTTCCCCCTCCTCCATAGACTCCGCCGGGGCTTCCCCCTCCTCCGGGGAACTCGGCGGGTCACCCTCCACCGGGGCCTCCGCCTGGGCTTCCCCCTCATCCGGGGCAACCGCCGGGGCTTCCCCCTCCTCCAGGGACTCCGCCGGGGCTTCCCCCTCCTCCGGGGAACTAGGCGGGACTGCAGCCTACTCAGAGGCCTCCGCCGGGGCTTCCCCCTCCTCCGGGAAACTCGGTGGGGTTTCCCCCTCCTCCAAAGACTCCGCCGGGGCTTCCCCCTCCTCCGGGGAACTAGGCGGGACTGCAGCCTACTCAGAGGCCTCCGCCGGGGCTTCCCCCTCCTCCGGGGAACTCTGCGGGTCACCCTCCTCCGGGGCCTTCGTCAAAGCTTCCCCCTCCTTCAGATAACTAAGGGGCTTCACCCTTCGCCAGGGACTCCGCCGGGGCTTCCCCTCTCCTCCGGGGAACTAGGCGGGACTTCCGCCTCCTCCGAGGCCTCCGTCGGAACTTCCCCCTCCTCCGAGGAACTCAGGGGCTTCCCCCTTCTCAAGCTACTCCCTTCTCCAGGTGCTTCCCCCTCCTCCGGGGACACCGCCGGGACTTCCCCCTCCACCGGGGAACTAGGCGGCACTTCCGCCTACTCCGATGCCTCCGCCGGGGCTTTCCACTCCACCGGGAACCCCAGGGGCTTCCCCCTTCTCCAGGTAATCCCCGCCGGGGCTTTCCCCTCCTCCGGGGAACTCGGCGGGGCTTCCTCCTCCGCCAGGGACTCCGCAGGGGCTTCCCCCTCCTCCGAAGAACTTTGCAGGGCTTCCTTATCCTCCGGGGCCTCCGCTGGGGCATCCCCCTCCACCGGGGCCTCCGCCTGGGCTTCCCCCTCCTCCGGGGCAACCACCGGGGCTTCCTTCTCCTCCGGGAAACTCAGGGGCTTTCCCCTTCTCCAGGGACTCCGCCGGGGCTTCCCCCTCCTCCGGGGAACTAGGCGGGACTGCAGCCTACTCAGAGGCCTCCGCCGGGGCTTCCTCCTCCTCCGGGGAACTCGGCGGGTCTCCCTCCCACGGGGCCTCCGCCGGGGCATCCCCCTCATTCGGAGCCACCGCCGGGGCTTCCCCCTCCTCCGGGGAACTCGGCAGGGATTTCCCCTCCCCCGGGGCCTCCGCCGGGGCTTCCCCCTCATTTGGAGCCACCGCCGGGGCTTCCCCATCCTCCGGGGAACTCAGTTGCTTCCCCCTCCTTCACAGAACCTGTCGGTGCATCCCCCTCCTCCGGGGAACTCGGCAGGGCTTCCCCCTCCGCCGGGGAGCTTAGGGGCTTCCCCCTCCTCCGGGGAGTTCGGCGGTGTTTCCCCCTCCTCCGGTGAACTCGGCGGGGCTTCCTCCTCCTCAGGGGCCTCCGCCGGGGCTTCCCCCTTCTTGGAGGAACTCAGGGGCTCGACGAGTTCCCCGGAGGAGTGGGAAGCCCCACCGAGTTCCTCGGGGGAGGGGGAAGCCCCGCCGAGTTCTCCAGGGGAGGGGGTGGCTCCGGCGGAGGCCCCGGAGGACGGGGAAGCCCAGGCAGAGTCACTGGAGGAGGGGGAAGCCCCGCCGAGTTTTCCGGAGGAGTGGGAAGCCCCGCCGAGTTCCCCGGAGGATAAGGACGCCACGGCGGAGGCCTCGGAGGAGGGGGAAGCCCCTATGTTCCTCGGAGGAGGGGGAAGCCCCGGCGGAGGCCTCGGAAGAGGCGGAAGTCCCGCCTTGTTCCCCGGTGGAGGGGGAAACCCTGGCGGAGTTCCTGGAGGAGGGGGAAGCCTCTCAGTTCCCCGGAGGAGGGGGAATCCCCGCCGGGGGTTCCCCCACCAACAGGGACTCCGCCGGGGCTTCCCCCTCCTCCGGGGAATTCGGCGGGGCTTCCCCCTCCTCCGGGGAACTCAGGGGCTTTTCCTCCACTAGGAACACCGTCGGGGTTTCTCCCCTCCTCCGGGGAACTAGGCGGAACTTCCGCTTCCTCCGAGGCCTCCGCCGGGGCTTCCCCGTCCTCCGAGGAACTCAGGGGCTTCCCCCTTCTCCAGGGACTCCGCCGGGGCTTCCCCCTCCTCCGGGGAACTCGGCGGTGTTCCTCCTCCGCCAGGGACTCCGCCGGGGCTTCCCCCTCCTCTGGGGTACTCGGCGGGGCTTCTTTATCCCCCGGGGCCTCCGCTGGGGCTTCCCCCTCCTCCGGGAAACTCGGCGGGGTTTCCCCCTCCTCCAAAGACTCCGCCGGGGCTTCCCCCTCCTCCGGGGAACTCGGCGGGACACCCTCCACCGGGGCCTCCGCCTGGGCTTCCCCCTCATCCGGGGCAACCGCCGGGGCTTCCCCCTCCTCCAGGGACTCCGCCGGGGCTTCCCCCTCCTCCGGGGAACTAGGCGGGACTGCAGCCTACTCAGAGGCCTCCGCCGGGGCTTCCCCCTCCTCCGGGAAACTCGGCGGGGTTTCCCCCTCCTCAAAAGACTCCACCGGGGCTTCCCCCTCCTCCGGGGAACTAGGCGTGACTGCAGCCTACTCAGAGGCCTCCGCCGGGGCTTCCCCCTCCTCCGGGGAACTCGGCGGGTCACCCTCCTCCGGGGCCTTCGTCAAAGCTTCCCCCTCCTTCAGATAACTAAGGGGCTTCACCCTTCGCCAGGGACTCCGCCGGGGCTTCCCCTCTCCTCCGGGGAACTAGGCGGGACTTCCGCCTCCTCCGAGGCCTCCGTCGGAACTTCCCCCTCCTCCGAGGAACTCAGGGGCTTCCCCCTTCTCAAGCTACTCCCTTCTCCAGGTGCTTCCCCCTCCTCCGGGGACACCGCCGGGACTTCCCCCTCCACCGGGGAACTAGGCGGCACTTCCGCCTACTCCGATGCCTCCGCCGGGGCTTTCCACTCCACCGAGGAACCAAGGGGCTTCCCCCTTCTCCAGGTAATCCCCGCCGGGGCTTTCCCCTCCTCCGGGGAACTCGGCGGGGCTTCCTCCTCCGCCAGGGACTCCGCAGGGGCTTCCCCCTCCTCCGGGGAACTCGGCAGGGCTTCCTTATCCTCCGGGGCCTCCGCTGGGGTTTCCCCCTCCACCGGGAAACATGGCAGGGCTTCCCCCTTCTCCAGGTACTCCGCCGGGGCTTCCCCCTACTCCGGGGAACTCGGCGGGGCATCATCTGCCGCCAGGGACTCCGCGGGGGCTTCCCCCTCCTCCAGGGACACCGCCGGGGCTTCCCCCTCCTCCGGGGAACTCGGCGGGGTTTACCCCTTCACCGGGGAACTCATGGGCTTCACCCTCCTCCAGGGACTCCGCCGGGGCTTCTTCCTCCTCCGGGGAACTAGGCGGGACTTCCGCCTCCTCCGAGGCCTCCGCCGGGCCTTTCCTCTCCTCCAGGGACTCCGCCGGGGATTTCCCCTCCACCGGGGAACTAGGCGGGACTTCCGCCTACTCCGAGGCCTCCGCCGGGGCTTCCCCCTCCTCCGAGGAACTCAGGGGCTTCCCCCTTCTCCAGGTACTCCGCCGGAGCTTCCCCCTTCTCCGGGGAACTAGGCGGGTCTTCTACCTCCGCCAGGGACTCCGCCGGGGCTTCCCAATCCTCCAGAGACTCCGCCGGAGCTTCCCCATCCTTCGGGGAATTCGGCGGGGATTCCCCCTCCTCCGGGGAACTGAGAGGCTTCCCCCTCCTCCAGGAACTCCGCCAGGGTTTCCCCCTCCACCAGGGAACAAGGCGGGACTTCCGCCTCTTCCGAGGCCTCCGCCGGGGCTTCCCCCTCCTCCGAGGAACATAGGGGCTTCCCCCTTCTCCAAGGACTCCGCCGGGTTCTTCCCCCTTGTCCGGGAAACTCGGCTGGGCTTCCCCTGCCGCCAGGGATTCCGCGGGGGCTTCCCCCTCCTCCAGGGACACCGCCGGGGCTTTCCCCTCCTCCGGGGAACTCGGCGGGCTTACCCCTCCTCCGGGGACCTCGGGGGCTTCCCCCTTCTCCAGGGACTCCACCGGGGCTTCCCCCTCCTCCGGGGAACTCGGTAGGTCTTCCCTTTTCGCCAGGGACTCTGCCGGGGATTCCCCCTCCAACAGTGACTCCGCTGGGGCTTTCCCCTCCTCCGGGGAATTCGGCGAGGCTTCCCCCTCCTCCGGGGAACTCAGGGGCTTTTCCTCCTCTAGGAACACCGCCGGGGTTTCCCCCTTCTCCGGGGAACTAGGCGGGACTTCCGCCTCCTCCGGGGCCTCCGCTGGGGTTTCCCCCACCTCCGGGGAACTCGGCGGGGCTTCCCCCTCCTCCAGGGACACCGCCGGGGCTTCCCCATCCTTCGGGGAATTCGCCGGGGCTTCCCCCTCCTCCGAGGAACTCAGGGGCTTCCCCCTTCTCCAAGGTCTCCGCCGGGACTTCCCCCTAGTCCGGGAAACTCGGCGGGGCTTTCGCCTCCGCCAGGGACTCCGCCAGGGCTTCCCCCTCCTCCAGGGACACCGCCGGGGCTTCCCCCACCTCCGGGGAACTCGGCGGGGCTTCCCTCTCCTCCGGGGCCGCCGCCAGGGCTTCCCCCTCCTTCGGGGCAACCGCCGGGGCTTCCCTCTCCTCCAGGTAACTCGGCAGGGCTTCCCCCTTCTCCAGGTACTCCGCCGGGGCTTCCCACTACTCCGGGGAACTCGGCGGGGCTTCCCCCGCCGCCAGGGACTCCGCGGGGGCCTTCCTCTCCTCCAGGGACACCGCCGGGGCTTCCCCATCCTTCGGGGAATTCGGCGGGGCTTCCCCCTCCTCCGGGGAACTGAGAGGTTTCCCCTTCCTCCAGGAACTCCGCCAGGGTTTCCCCCTCCACCGGGGAACAAGGCGGGATCGCAGTCTCCCCCGAGGCCTTCGCCGGGGCTTCCCCCTTCTTCGAGGAACTCAGGGGCTTCCCCCTCCTCCGGGGAACCCGGCGGGGCTTCCCCGTCCTCCGTGGCCTCCGCCGGGGCTACCCCCTCTTCCGAGGAACTCGGCGGGGCTTCCCCCTCTTCCAGGGAACTCGGCGGGGCTTAACCCTTCTCCAGGGACTCCGCCGGGGTTTCCCCCTCCACCGGGGAACTAGGCGGGACTTCCGCCTCTTCCGAGGCCTTCGCCGGGGCTTCCCCCTCCTCCGAGGAACTCAGGGGCTTCCCCCTTCTCCAAGGTCTCCGCCGGGGCTTCCCCCTAGTCCGGGAAACTCGGCGGGGCTTTCGCCTCCGCCAGGGACTCCGCCAGGGCTTCCCCCTCCTCCAGGGACACCGCCGGGGCTTCCCCCACCTCCGGGGAACTCGGCGGGGTCCCCCCTCCTCCGGAGAACTCGGTGGGGCTTTCCCCTCCTCAGGGGCCTCCTCCGGGGCTTTCCTTTCGTCCGGGGCCTCCGGCGGGGCTTCCCCTTCCTCCGGGGAACTCGGCGGGGCTTCCTCCTCCTCCATAAGCTCCGCCGGGGCTTCCCCCTCTTCCGGGGAATACGTCGGAGCTTCCCCCTTCACCAGGGACTCCGCCGGGGCTTCCCACTCCTCCAGGGCCTCCGTCGGGGCTTCCCCCTCTTCCGGGAAACTCGGCGGGGCTTCCCCCTCTTCCAGGGACTCCACCAGGGCTTCCTCCTCGTCCGGGGAACTCGGAGGGGCTTCCCACTCCTCCGGGGAACTCGGCGGGGTCACCCCCTCCTCCAGGGACTCCGCCGTGGCTTTCCCCCCCTCCGGGGCCTCCGCCGGGGCTACCCACTCCTCCGGGGCCTACGCCGGGGCTTCCCCCTCCTCCGGGGAACTCGGCGGAACTACCCCCTCCTCCGGGGAATTCGGTGGGGCTTCCCATTCCACCTGGGACACCGCCGGGGCTTCCTCCTCCTCCGGGGCCTCCGCCGAGGCTTCCCCCTCCTCCGGGGAACTCGTCGGGGCTTCCCCCTCCTCCGGGGACTCCGCCGGGGCTTCTTCCACCTCCGGGGAACTCGGCGAGGCATCCCACATCTCAGGGGACTCCACAGGGGCTTCCCCCTCCTCCGGGGCCTCCGCCGGGGCTTCCCCCTCCTCCGGGGAACTCGGCGGGGCTTCCCCCTCCTCCAGAAACTCCGCCGGGGCTTCCCCCTCGTCCGTGGAACTCGGCGGGGCTTTTTTCTCCTCCGGAGCATCCGCCGGGGATTCTTCCTCCTCCGGGAAACTCGGCGTGGCGTCCCTCTCCTCCAGGGGCTCCGCCGGAGCTTCCCACTTCTCCGGGGCCTACGCTGTGGCCTGCCCCTCCCCCGGGGAACTCGGCGGAACTTCCCACTCCTCCGTGGCCTCCACCGGGGCTGCCCCCTTCACTGGGGCATCCGCCGGGGCTTCCCCCTTCTCTGGGGAACTCGGCGGGTCTTCCCCCTCCTCAGGGGCACACGGCGGGGCTTCCCCCTCCTCCGTGGCCTCCGTCAGGGATTCCCCCTCCTTCAGGGACTCCACCGGGGCTTTCCCCTTTTTCGGGGCCTCCGCCGGGGCTTCCCCCTCCTTCGGGGTACTCAGACGGGCTTCCCCCTCCTCCAGAGACTCCGCCGGGGCTTCTTCCTCCTCTGGGGCCTCCGCCGGGGCTTTCCCTCCTCCGGGGCCTCCGCCGGGGATTCCCCCTCTACCGGAAAACTCGGTGGGGCTTCCTACTCCTCCGGGGAACTCAGGGGCTTCCTTCTCCTCCGGGAGAGTCGGCGGGGCATCCCCCTCCTCCGGGGCCTCCGCCGGGGCTTTCCCCTCCTCCGGGGAACACGGCGGGGCTTACCCCTCCTCCGGGGAACTCAGGGGCTTCCCCCTCCTCCGGGGAACTATGCGGGACTTCTGCCTCCACCGAGGCCTCCGCCGGGGCTTCCCCCTCCTCCGAGGAACTCAGGGGCTTCCCCCTCCTCCAGGGACTCCGCCGGGGCTTCCCCCTCCTCCGGGGAACTTGGCGGGACTTCCGCCTACTCCGAGGCCTCCGCCGGGGCTTACCCCTCCTCCGAGGAACTCGGGGGCTTTCCCCTTCTCCAGGGACTCCACTGGGGCTTCCCCTTCCTCCGGGGAACTCGGCAGGTCTTACCCCTTCGCCAGGGACGCCGCCGGGGGTTCCCCCACCAACAGGGACTCCGCCGGAGCTTCCCCCTCCTCCGGGGAATTTGGCGGGGCTTCCCCCTCCTCCGGGGAACTCAGGGACTTTTCCTCCTCTAGGAACACCGCCGGGGTTTCCCCCTCCTCCGGGGAACTAGGCGGGACTTCCGCCTCCTCCGAGGTTACCGCCGGGGCTTCCCCCTCCACCGAGGAACTCAGGGGCTTCCCCCTTCTCCAGGTACTCCGCCGGGGCTTCCCCCTCCTCCGGGGAACTCGGCGGTGCATCTTCCTCCGCCAGGGACTCCGCCGGGGCTTCACCCTCCTCCGGGGAATTCGGCGGGGCTTCCCCCTCCTCCAAGGAACTCAGGGGCTTACCCCTCCTCCAGGGACTCCGCCGGGGCTTCCCCCTCCTCCGGGGAACTCGGCGGGTCACCCTCCTCCGGGACCTCCGCCGGGGCTTTCCCCTCCTGAAGGGACTCTTAGGGGCTTCCCCCTCCTCCGGGAAACTCGGCGGGGCTTCCCCCTCCTCCGGGGAACTCGGCGGGCCTTCTTCTTCTCCAGGGACTCCGCCGGGGCTTCCCCCTCCTCCATGGTTTTTGGCGGGGCTTCCCCCTCCTCCAGGGACGCCGGTGGGGCTTCCCCCTCCTCTGAAGCTTCCGCCGGGGGTTTCCCCTCCTCCTAGGAACTCTTCGGGGCTTCCGCCTTCTCCGGGGCCTCCGCCGGGGCTTCCCACCTCCTCCGGGGCCTCCGCCGAGGCTTCCTTCTCCTCCGGGGAACTCGGCGGGGCTTTCCCCTCCTCTGGGGAACTTAGAAGCTTTCTCCCTCCTCCGAAGAACTCGGCGGGGCTTCCCCCTCCTCTGGGCAACTTGTCGGGGCTTCCCCTTCCTCCGGGGAACTCGGCGGGGCTTCCACCTCCTCCAGGGACTCCGCCAGGGCTTCCCCCTCCCCCAAAGAACTCGGCGGGGCTTCCCCCTGCTCCGGGGAATTCGGCGGGGCTTTCCCCTTCTCCGGGGCCTCCGCCAGGGCTTTCCCTATTTCCGTGGCCTCCGCCGGGGCTTCCCCCTCCTCTGGGGAACTCAGCGGGGCATCCCCCTCCTCTGGAAAACTCGGTGGGGCATTTTAATATTATGTACACAGATTAGCCTCCCAAAAGTGTTGTCCATTCCGGGATTAAAACCCGGGTCCCCAACTTTCGCGGCTGGAGCTCTAACCGCTGAGCTAAATGGCCATTAAATTTGGGAGAAGTAATTTGCACACAGGGTGAGAATTGAATGTCCCCAAGGGGGTATGGTCCAGACTCTACGAATACGCATTGTGGCTCGGGTACCGCGTGATGCTATACTGCAACCACATTTTACATTTAACCTCGAGTAACTATAAATTAACGTTGGATGCGATGAATTCTCTTTTAATCTTATTTAAATTACGAAAGCTCGTAATTGGCTATTCTTTTTATTATTATATACACAAATTAGACTCCCAAAAGTGTTGTCCATTCGGGGATTTGAACCCTCCATCTTCCTCCTCCGGGAAACTCAGCGGGGCTTCCCACTCCTCCGGGGCCTCAGCCGGGGCTGCCCCCTCCTCCGGAGCATCCGCCGGGGCTTCCCCCTCCTCCGGAGAACTCGGCGGGGCTTCCCCCTCCTCTGGGAAACTCGGTGAGGCTTACCCCTCCTCCGAGGCCTCCGCCGGGGTTTCCTCCTCCTCCAGGGACTCCCTTGGGGCTTTCCCCTCCTCCGGGGAACTCAGGGGCTTCCTCCTCCTCCGGGGAACTTTGCGGGGCTTCCCCCTCCGCCGGGGCCTTCGCCAGGGCTTCTCTCTCCCCCGGGAAACTAGGCGGGGCCTCCCCCTCCACCGGGGCATCTACTGGGGCTTCCCCCTCCTCCAGGGAACTCAGAAGCTTCCCCCTCCTCCGGAGAACTCGGCGGGGCTTCCCCCACCTCTGGGAAAATCGGCGGGGCTTACCCCTCCTCCGGAGCCTTCGCCGGGGCTTCCCCCCTCCGCCAGGGTCTCCGCCAAGGCTTCCCCCTCCTCCGGGGCCTCAGCCGGGGCTTCCCACAGTCACCGGGGCCTCCGCCGAGGCTTCTTTCTCCTCCGGGGAACTCGGCGGGGCTTTCCCCACCTCCGGGGAATTAAGAAGCTTTCCCCCTCCTCCGAAGAACTCGGCGGGGCTTCCCCCTCCTCTGGGCAGTTTGTCGGGGCTTCCCCATCCGCCGGGGAACTCGGCGGGGCTTCCACCTCCTCCAGGGACTCCGCCGGGGCTTCCCCCTCCCCCAAAGAACTCGGCGGGGCTTTCCCCTTCTCCGGGGCCTCCGCCGGGGCTTCCCCCATCTCCGTGGCCTCCGCCGGGGCTTCCCCCTCCTCTGGGGAATTCAGCGGGGCATCCCCCTCCTCTGGGAAACTCGGTGGGGCATTTTAATATTATGTACACAAATTAGCCTCCCAAAAGTGTTGTCCATTCCGGGATTTGAACCCGGGTCCCCAACTTTCGCGGCTGGAGCTCTAACCGCTGAGCTAAATGGCCATTAAATTTGGGAGAAGTTATTTGCACACAGGGTGAGAATTGAATGTCCCTAGGGGGGTATGGTCCAGAGTCTACGAATACGCATAGTGGCTCGGGTACCGCGTGATGCTATACTGCAACCACATTTTACATTCAACTTCGAGTAACTATAAATTAACGTTGGATGCGATGAATTCTCTTTTAATCCTATTTAAATTACGAAAGCTCGTAATTGGCTATTCTTTTTATTATTATATACACAAATTAGCCTCCCAAAAGTGTTGTCCATTCGGGGATTTGAACCCTCCATCTTCCTCCTCCGGGAAACTCAGCGGGGCTTCCCCCTCCTCCAGGAAACTCGGCGGGGCTTCCCCCTCCACCGGGGCATCCGCCGGGGAATTCCCCTTCTCCGAAAAACTCGGCGGGGCTTCCTACTCCTCCGGGGCCTCCGCGGGGGCTTCCCCTTCTCCGAAAAACTCGGCGGGGCTTCCTTCTCCTCCGGGGCCACCGCCGGGGCTTCCCCCTCCTCCTGGGAACTCGGCGGGGCTTCCCCCTCCGCCAGGGACTCCGTCGGGGCTACCCCCTCCCCCGGGGAACTCGGTGGGGCTTCCCCATTCTCCGGGGCCTCCGCCTGGGCTTCCCCCTCCTCCGAAGCATCCGCTGGGGCTTCTCCCTCTACCGGAGCCTCCGCCGGGGCTTCCCCCTTCTCCAGGGACTCTGCCGGGGCTTCCCCCTCCTCCTGGGACCTCGACGGGGCTTCCGCCTCTTTCGAGGCCTCCGCCGTGGATAACCACTCCTCCAGGGACTCTACCGGGGCTTTCCCCTCCTCCGGGAAACTCGTTGGATCTTCCCCCTCCTCCGGGGAACTCAGCGGGGCTTCCCCCTTCTCGAGGGACTCCGCCGGGGCTTCTTCCTCCTCCGGGGAACTCGGCGGGGCTTCCACCTCCTCCGGGGGACTAGGCGGAGCTTCCACCTCCACCGGAGCCTCCGCCGGGGCTTCCCTCTCCTGCGGGAAACTCGGCAAGTTTTCCCCCTCCACCGGGGAATTTGGAGGGGCTTCCCCCTCCACCAGGGACCTCCGCCGAGGCTTTCCCTCCTCCGAGGCCTTCACCGGGGCTTCCCTCTCCTCCGTGAAACTTGGCGGGGCTTCCCCCTCTTCCAGGGCCTCCACCGGGGCTTCCCCCTCCTCCGGGGAATTCGGCGGGGCTTCCCCCTTCTCCAGGGTTTCGGCGGGTCTTCCCCCTCCTCCGGGGCCTCCGCCGGGGCTTCCCCCATCTCCGTGGTCTTCGCCGGGGCTTCCCCTTCCTCCGGGGAACTCGGTGGGGCTTCCCCCTTCACCGGGGAACTCAGAAGCTTCCCCCTCCTCCGGGGAACTCGGCGGGGCTTCCCTCTCCTCCGGGAAACTCGGCGGGGCTTCCCCCTCCTCCAGGGACACAGCCGGGGCTTCCCTCTCCGGCGGGGAATTCGGTGAGCTTCCCACTCCTCCGGGGAACTCCGAAGCTACCCCCTACTCCGGAGAACTCGGTGGGGCTTCCCCCTCCTTTGGGAAACTCGGCGGGGCTGACCCCTACTCCGGGGCCTCCGCCGGGGCTTCCCCCCTCCGCCAGGGACTCCGGCAGGGCTTCCCCGTCCTCCAGGAACTCCGCCGGGGCTTTCCTCCTCCGGGGAACTAGGCGGGGCTTCCCCCTCCTCCGAGGCCCTCGCCGGGGCTTTCCTCTCCTCCAGGGACTCCGCCGGGGCTTTCCCATTTCCTGGGAACTAGGCGGGGCTTCCACCTCCTCCGGGGAACTAGGCGGAGCTTCCACCTCCTCCGAGGCCTTCACCGGGGCTTCCCTCTCCTCCGGGAAACACGGCAGGGCTTCCCCCCCCTTTGGGGCCTCCGCCGGGGCTTCCCCCTCTTCCGGGGCCTCCGCCGGGGCTTCCCTCTCCTCCGGGAAATTCGGTGGGGCTTCCCCTCCTCCGGGGCCTCCGCCGGGCCTTCCCCCTCCTCCGGGGAACTCGGCGGGGCATCTTCCTCCTCCAGGAAACTCGGCGGGGCTTCCCCTTCCTCCGGGGAACTCTGAAGCTTCCACCTTCTCCGGGGAACTTGGTGGGGCTTCCCCCTCCTCCGGGTATCCGCTGGGGCTTCCCCCCCCAGCGGAGCCTCAACCGATGCTTTCCTCTACTCCAGGGACTCCGCCTGGGCTTCCTCCTCTTCCGGGAAACTCGGCGGGGCTTCCCCCTCCTCAGGGGCCTCCGCCGGGGCTACCCCCTCCTCCGGGAAATACGGCGGGGCTGCCCCCTCCACAAGGGACTACGCCAGGGCTTCCCCCTCCTCCGGGGCCTCCGCCGGGGCTTCCCCCTCCTCTGGGAAACTCGCAGGGGCATCCCCCACCTCCGGGAAACTCGGCGGGGCTTCCCCATTCTCCGAGCTCTCCACCGGCGCTTCCCCCTCTTTCGGGGCATCCTCGGGGGCTTCCCCCTCCACCGGAGCCTACGCCGGGGCTTCCTCCTTCTCCAGGGACTCCGCCGGGGGCTTTCCCCTCCTTTGGGGAACTAGGCGGGACTTCCTCCTTCTCCAGGGTCTCCGCCGGGGCTTCCCTCTCCTCCAGGGACTCTACCGGGTTTTCCGCCTCCTCCGGGAAACTCGGTGGGGCTTCCCCATTCTCCGGGCTCTCCGCCGGCGCTTCCCCCTCCTCCGGGGCATCCTCAGGGGCTTCCCCCTCCACCGGAGCCTCCGCCGGGGCTTCCTTCTTCTCCAGGGAACTCGGCGGGGCTTCCCCCTCCACCAAGGCCTTCACCGGGGCTTCCCCCTCCTCCGGGAAACTCGGTGGGGCTTCCCCCTCCTCTAAAGCCTCCGCCGGGGTTTAACCCTTCTCCGGGGCATCCACTGGGCCCTCCTCCGGGGCCTCCGCCGGGGTTTCCCCAACCTCCATGGACTCCGCCAGGGCTTCCTACTCCTCCGGGGCCTCCGCCGGGGCTTCACCCACCTCCAAAGACCCAGCCGGGGCTTCCCCCTCCCCCGGGGAACTCGGTGGGGCTTCTCTCTCCACCGGAGATTCCGCCGGGGCTACCCCCTCCTCCGGGGAACTCGGCGGGGCTTCCCTCTTCTCCGGGGCCTCCGCCGGGGCTTCCCCCTCCTCCGGAGCCTCCGCCGGGGCTTCCCCTACCTCCAGGAACTCCGCCGGGATTTCCATCTTCTCCGGGGCCTCCGCCGGGTATTTCCCCCATCTCCAACGACTCCGCCGGGGCTTCCCCCTCCCCCGGGGATTTTGGTGTGGCTTCTTCCTCCTCTGGGGACTCCGCCGGGGCTTCCCCCTTCGCCTGGGCCTCCGCCGGGGCTTCCACCTCCTCCGGGGAACTCGGCGGGGCATCCCCCTCCACCGGGAAACCCGGCGGTGCTTCCCCCTCCGCCGGGAAACTCGGCGGGGATTCCCCCTTCTCCGGGGCCTCCACCGGGGCTTTCTACTCCTCCGGGGCCTCCGCCGGGGCTTCCCTCTCCTCCAGGGACTCCGCCGGGGCTTTCCCTCCTCCGGGGAATACGGTGGGTCTTTCCAATCCTCCGGGACATCCGCTGGGACTTCCTCCTCCACCGGAGCCTCCGCCATGGCTTCCCCCTCCTCCGGGGCCTCCACCGGGGCTTCCTACTCCTCCGGGGCCTCCGCCTGGGCTTCCCCCTCCTCCGGGGAACTAGGCGGGGCTTCCCCCTCCTCCGGGGCCTCCGCCGGGGCTTTCCCATCTTCCGGGGCCTCCGCCGGGCCTTCTTCCTCCTCCGGGGAACTCGGCGGGGCACCCCCCTCCTCCGGAAAACTCGGCGGGGCTTCCTCCTCCTCCGGGGAATTTAGAAGCTTCAACCTCCTCCGGGAAAATCGGTAGGGCTTCTCCCACCTCCGGGGCATCCGCTGGGGCTTCCCCCCCCCCCCCAGGGGAGCCTCCACCGGGGCTTCCCTTATCTCCAGGGACTCCGCCTGGGCTTCCCTCTTCTCCGGGAAACTCGGCGGGGCTTCCCTCTCCTCTGGGACCTCCGCCGGGGCTTTCCCCTCCTCCAGGGACTCTGACCGGGCTTCCACCTCCTCCGGGGCATCCACCGGGGCTTCCCCCCCTCCTTGGAACTCGGCAGGGTTTCCCCCTCCTCTGGGAAGCTCGGCGGAGCTTCCCCCTTCACCGGGGCCTCCGCCGGGGCTTCCCTCTTCTCCAAGAACTCCGCCAGGGCTTCACCCTCCTCCGGGGCCTCCGCGGGTCTTCCCCTCCTCCAGGGACTCCACAGGGGCTTCCCCCGGGAAACTCAGAAGCTTCCCCCTCCTCCGAATAACTCGGCGGGGCTTCCCCCTCCCCAGGGGAACTCGGTGGGGCTTCCTCCTTCTCCAGGGACTCCGCCGGGGCTTCCCCCTACCCCGGGGAACTCCGCGGGGTTTCCCCCTCTTCCAGGGAACTCGGCGGGGCTTCCCGATCCTCCGGGGCCTCCGCCGGGGCTTCCCCCTTCTCGGGGGCCACCGCCGGTGCTACCCCTTTCCACCAGGGATTTCGCCGGGGCTTTCACCTCCCCAGGGGAACTCTGCGGGGCTTCCCCCTCTTCCGGGGCCTCCGCCGGGGCTTACCCCTCCTTCAGGGAACTCGGCGGGGCTTCCCCCTTCTCCAGGGATTCCGCCGGGGCTTTTCCTCTTTCGGGGAACTCAGAAGCTTCCCCCTCCTCCGAAGAACTCGGCGAGGCTTCCCCCTCCTCTGGGCAACTCGGCGGGGCTTTCCCATCCTCCGGGGAATTCGGCGGGGCTTCCCCCTCCTCCAGGGACTCCGCCAGGGCTTCCCCTCCTCCGGGGCCTCCGCCGAGGCTGCCCTCTCCTCTGGGAAACTCGGAGGGGCAACTCCCTCCTTCGGGAAACTCGGCGGGGCTTCCCCCTCCACCGGGGCATCCCCAAGGGCTTCCCCCTCCTCCGGGGAACTCAAAAGCTTCCCCCTCCTCCGGGGAACTAATCGGGGCTACTCCCTCCTCCAGGGCCTACGCAGGGGAATCCCCCCCCCTCCGGAAAACTCTGCGGGGCTTCCTACTCCTCCGGGGCCTCCGCCGGGGCTTCCCCTCCTCCAGGGACACCGCCGGGGCTTTCCCCTACTCCGGGGAACTCAGAAGCTTCCCCCTTCTCCGAAAAACTCGGCGGAGCTTCCCCCTCCTCTGGGCAACTCGGCGGGGCTTTCCCATCCTCCGCGGAACTCAGCGGGGCTTCCCCCTCCCCCGGGGCCTCCGCCGGGGCTTCCCCCTCCTCCGGGGACATCGGCGGGGCTTCCCCCTCTTCCGCGGAACTCAGCGGGGCTTCCCCCTCCTCCGAGGCCTCCGCCGGGGCTTCCCCCTCCTCCGGGGAAAACAGCGGGTCTTCCTCCACCTGCGGGGTCTCCGCCGGGGCTTCCCCCTCCTTCGAGGATCTCAGGGGCTTCCCCCTCCACCGGGGAACTCGGCGGGGCTTCCCCTCCTCCGGGGAATTTGGCGGGGCTAACCCCTCCTCCAGGGACTCCGCCGGGGCTTCTTTCTTCCCCGGGGCCTCCGCTGGGGCTTCCCTCTCATCCGGGGAACTCAGGGGCTTCCTCCTCCTCCGGGGAACTTGTTGGGGCTTCCCACTCCTCCGGGGAACTCGGCGTGGCTTCCCCCTACTCCGGGGCCTCCGCCGGGGCTTCCCACTCCTCCGGGGACTCCGCCGGGGCTTCCCCCTCCTCCGGGGAATTAAGGGGCTTCCAACTTCTCCGAGGAACTCGGTGGGGCTTCCCACTCCTCCGGAAAACTCGGCGGGGTTCCCCCTCCCCCGGGGAACTCGGCGGGGCTTCCCCCTCCTCCGGGGCCTCCGCCGGGGCTTCCCCCTTCTCTGGGGTCTCCGCCGGGGCTTCCCCTTCCTTCAGGGAACTCAGGGAAGCTTCCTCCAGCTCCAGGGATTCCGCCGGGGCTTTCCTTCCTCCGGGGAACTCGGCGGGGCATCCCCCTCCTCCGAAGAACTCGGCGGGGCTTCCCCCTGCTCTGGGCAACTCGGCGGGGCTTCCCCCTCGGCCAGGGACTCCGCCGGGGCTTCCCCTTCCTCCGGGGAATTCGGCGGGGCGATCCCCTCCGCCAGGGACTCCGTCGGGGCTTCCCCCTCCCCCGGGGAACTCGGCAGGGCTTTTCCTTCTCCAGGGTCCCCGCCGGGGCTTCCCTCTCCTCCGGGGACTCTACCGGGTTTTCCGCCTCCTCCGGGAAACTCGGCGGGGCTTCCCCCTCATCCGGGGAACTCGGCAGGGCTTCCCCCTTCACCAGGGATTCCACCGGGGCTTCCCCCTTCTCCGGGGAACTCGGTTGGGCTTCCCCCTCCTCCAGGGACTACGCCGGGGCTTCCCCCTCAGCCGGGGAACTCGGCAGGGCTTCCCCCTTCTCCAGGGATTCCACCGGGGCTTACCCCCCCCTCCGGGGAACTCAGCGGGGCTTCCCTCTCCTCCAGGGACTCCGCCGGGGCTTCCCCCTCCACCGGAAAACTCGCCTGGGCTACCCCGCCTCCAGGGACTCCGCCGGGGCTTCCCTCTTCTCCAGGGAACGCAGAATCTTCCCCCTCCTCTGAAGAACACGGCGGGGCTAACCCCTCCTCCAGGGACTCCGCCGGGGCTTTCCCCTCCTCCGAAGCCTCCGCCGGGGAGTCCCCCTCCTCCCAGGAACTCAGCGGGTCTACCCCCTCCTCCGGGGCCTCCGCCGGGGCTTCCCCCGTATCCGGGGCCTCCGCTGGGGCTTCCCCCTCCTTTGGGGAACTCGGCGGGGCATCCCCCTCCTCCGGAAAATCCTGAGGGGCATCCCCCTCCACCGGGAAACTTGGCGTGGCTTCCTCCTCCTCCGGGAAACTCGGCGGGGCCTAGCCTTCCTCCGGGAAACTCGGCGGGGCTTCCTCCTTCGCCAGGAACTCCGTCGGGGCTTTCCCCTCCCCCGGCGAACTCGGCGTGGCTTCCCCCTTCTCCGGGGCCTCCGCCGGGGCTTCCCACTCCTCCGGGGCCTTTGCCGGGGCTTCCCCCTCTTCCGGGGACTTTACCGGGGCTTCCCCCTCCTCCGGAAAACTCGGCGGGGCTTCCTACTCCTCCGGGGCCTCCGCCGGGGCTTCCCCTCCTCCAGGGACACCGCCAGGGCTTTCCACTACTCCGGGGAACTCAGAAGCTTCCCCCTTCTCCGAAAAACTCGGCGGGGCTTCCCCCTCCTCTGGGCAACTCGGCGGGGCTTCCCCCTGCCCCGGGGAACTCGGTGGGGCTTCCTCCTTCTCCAGGGAATCCGCCGGGGCTTCCCCCTCCCCCGGGGATTTCGGCGGGGCTTCCCCCTCCTCCGGGGAACTCGGTGGGGCTTCCCACTCCTCCGGGAAACTCGGCGGGTTTCGCCCTCTTCCAGGGAACTCGGCGAGGCTTCCCAATCCTCCGGAAAACTCGGCGTGGCTTCCCCCTACTCTTGGGCCTTCGCCGGGGCTTCCCACTCTTCCGGGGCCTCCGCCGGGGCTTGCCCCTCCACCGGGGAACTCAGAAGCTTCCCTCTCCTCCGAGGAACTCGATGGGGCTTCCCACTCCTCTGGAAAACTCGGCGGGTTTCCCCCTCTTCCTGGGAACTCGGCGGGGCTTCCCAATCCTCCGGGGCCTCCGCCGGGGCTTAACTCTCCTCCAGGGAATTCGCCGGTTCTTCCTTCTCCACCGGGGATCTCGGCGGGGCTTCCTCCTCCTCCGGGGCGTCCGCCGGGGCTTCCCCCTTCTCCGGGGAACTCAGAATCTACCACCTCCTCTGAAGAACATGACGGGGCTTTTCCCTGCTCTGAGCAACTCGGCGGGGCTTCCCCTTCGGCCAGGGACTCCGCCGGGGCTTCCCCCTCCTCCGGGGAATTTGGCGGGGCTTTCCACTCTACCAGGGACTCCGTCGGGGTTTCTTCCTCCACCGGGGAACTCGGCAGGGCTTCCTCCTTCGCCAGGAACTCCGTCGGGGCTTTCCCCTCCCCCGGCGAACTCGGCGTGGCTTCCCCCTTCTCCGGGGCCTCCGCTGGGGCTTCCCACTTCCCCGGGGCCTTTGCCGGGGCTTCCCCCTCTTCCGGGGACTCTACCGGGGCTTCCCCCTCCTCCGGAAAACTCGGCGGGGCTTCCTACTCCTCCGGGGCTTCCGCCGGGGCTTCCCCTCCTCAAGGGACACCGCCGGGGCTTTCCCCTACTCCGGGAAACTCAGAAGCTTCCCCCTTCTCCGAAAAACTCGGCGGGGCTTCCCCCTCCTCCAGGGAACTCGGCAGGGCTTCCTCCTCATCCAGGGACTCCGCCGTAGATACCCCTCCTCCGGGGCCACCGCCAGGGCTTCCCCCTACTCCAGGGACTCTACCGGGGCTTCCGCCTCCTCCGGGAAACTCGGCGGGGCTTTCTCCCATCCGGGGAACTTGGCAGGGCTTCCCCCTTCTCCAGGGATTCCACCGGGGCTTCCCTCTCCTCCGGGGAACTCGGCGGGGCTTCCCCCTCCTCCAGGGACTTCGCCGGGGCTTCCCCCTCCTCCGGTAAACTCGCCGGGTCTTCCCCTCCTCCAGGGACTCCGCCGGGGCTTCCCCCTTCTCCGGGGAACTCAGAATCGTCCCCCTCCTCTGAAGAACTCGGCATGACTTCCCCCTTCTCCAGGGATTCCACCGGGGCTTCCCCTTCCTCCGGGGAACTCGGCAGGGCTTTCCACTCCTCCGGAAAACTCGCCGGGGCTTCCCCTCCTCCAGGGACTGCACCGGGGCTTCCCCTCCTCCAGGGACTCCGCCGGGGCTTCTCCCTCCTCCGAAGCCTCCGCCGGGGCATCCCTCTCCTTCCAGGATCTCACCGGGTCTACCCCCTTCTCCGGGGCCTCCGCCGGGGCTTCCCCCGCATCCGGGGCCTCCACCGGGGCTTCCCCCTCCTTTGGGGAACTCGGCGTTGCAGCCCTCGCCTCCGGAAAATTTAGAGGGGCATCCCCTTCCACCGGGAAACTCGGCAGGGCTTCCCCCTCAGCAGGGGAACTCGGCAGGGCTTCCCCCTTCGCCAGGGACTCCGTCGGGGCTTCCCCCTCCCCCGGGGAACTCGGCGTGACTTCCCCATACTCCGGGGCCTCCGCCGGGGCTTCCCAACTCCTCCGGGGCCTCCGCCGGTGCTTCCCCCTCTTCCGGGGAACTCGGCGGGGCTTCCCTCATCTCCAGAGACTCCGCCGGGGCTTCCCCCTCCTCCGAGGAACTCGGCGGGGCTTCCCCCTTCTCCGGGGAACTCAGCGAGGCTTCCCCCTCCTCCGGGGCCTCCGCCGGGGCTTCCCACTCCTCCGGGAAACTAGGCGGGGCTTCCCCCTCCTCCGGGGAACACAGGGGCTTCCCCCTCGGCCAGGGACTCCGCCCGGGCTTCCCCCTCCTCCGGGGAATTCGGCAGGGTTTCCCCCTCCGCCAGGGACTCCGTCAGGGCTTCCCCCTCCCCCGGGGAACTCGGCGGGGTTTCCCGCTTCTCCGCGGCCTCCGCCAGGGCTTTCTCCTCCTCCGGGGAACTCGGCGTGACGTCCCCCTCCTCCGGGGTGCTCAGGGGCTTCCCCCTCGGCCAGGGACTCCGCCGGGGCTTCCCCCTCCACCGAGGAATTCGGCGGGGCTTCCCCCTCTGCCAGGGACTCCGTCGGAGCTTCCCCCCTCCTCCGAAGAACTCGCCGGGGATTCCCCCGCCACCTGAAAACTCGGCGGGGCTTCCTACTCTTTCGTGGCCTCCGCCGGGGCTTCCCCCTCCTCTGGGGCTTCCGCCGGGTCTTCCCCCTCCTCCGGGGAACTCGAGGGCTTTCCCCTTCTCCAGGGACTTTACCGGGGCTTCTTCCTCCTCCGGGGAAGTCGGCGGGGCTTTCCCCTCCGCCAGGGACTCCGTCGGGGCTTCCCTCTCCACCGGGGAACTCGGCGGGGCTTCCCCCTCCTCCGGGGCATCCGCCAGGGCTTCCCCCTCCTCCGGGGAACTCAGAAGCTTCCCCCTCCTCTGGGGTACTCGGCGGGGCTTCCCCCTCCTCCAGGGCCTCCGCCGGTGATTCCCCCTCCTCCGGAAAACTCTGCGTGGTTGCCACCTCCTCCGGGAAACTCGGCGGGGCTTCCCCATCATACGGGGACTCGGCAGGGCTTCAACCTTCTCCAGGGTCTCCACCGGGGCTTCCCCCTCCTTCGGGGAACTCAGAAGCTCCCCCCGCCTCCGGGGAACTCGGCGGAGCTTCCCCCTCCTCCGGGGCCTCCGCCGGGGCTTTCCTCTCCTCCAGGGACTCTACCGAGGCTTCAGCCTCCTCCGGGAAACTCGGCGGGGCTTCCCCCTGCTCCAGAAAACTCAGCGGGGCTTCCCCCTCTTCCGGGGAACTCGGTGGGGCTTCCCCCTTCTCCAGGGTCTCCGCCGGGGCTTACCCCTCCTCCGGGGAACACAGCGGGGCTTCCTCCACCTCCGGGGCCTACGCCGGGGCTTCCCCCTCCTCCGGGGCCTTCGCCGGGGCTTCCCACTCCTCCAGGGAACTCAGGGGCTTTAACCTTCTCCAGAGACTCCGCCGGGGCTTCCCCTTGCTCCAGGGATTCCGCCGGGGCTTCCCCTATCTCCGGGGAACTCAGGAGCTTCCCCCTCCTCCGAAGAACTCGGCAGGGCTTCGCCCTCCTCCGGGGAACTCGGCGGGGCTTCCTCCTTCTCCAGGGACTCCGCCGGGGCTTCCCCCTCCTCCGGGGCCTCCGCCGGGGCTTCCACCATCTCCGGGGCCTCCGCTGGGGCTTCACCCTCCTCTGGGGAACTTGGCGGGGCATCACCCTTCTCCGGGAAACTCGGAGGGGCATCCCCCTCCAACGGGAAACTCGGCGGGGCCTTCCCCTTCTCCGGGGCCTCCGCCGGTGCTTCCCCCTCCTCCGGGGAACTCAGAAGCTTCACCCTCCTCCGGGGATTTTGGTGGGGCTTCCCCCTCCTCCGGGCCTCTGCGGGGGCTTTCCCCTCCTCCTGGGACTCTGCCGAGGCTTCAGCCTTCTCCGGGAAACTCGGCGGGGCTTGCCCCTCATCCGGGGAACTCGGCGGGGCTTCCCCCTCCTCCGGGGCCTCCGCCGGGGCTTCCCACTCCTCCGAGAAACTCGGCGGGGATTCCCTCTGCTCCAGGGATTCCGCCGGGGCTTCCCTCTTCTCCAGGGACTCCGCCGGGGCTTCTACCTCCTCCAGGGACTCCGCCGGGGCATCCCCCTCCTCCGGGGCCTCCGCCAAGGCTTCCACTTCCTCCGGGGAACTCAGGGGCTTCCCCGTCCTCCAGGGACTTAAGAGGGGATTCCGCTTCCTCCGGGAAACTCGGCCGGGCTTCCCACTCCTCCGGGGAACTCAGGGGGTTCCCCCTCCTCCGGGAAAGTCGGCGGGTTTTCCCCCTCCTCCGGGGAACTCGGCGGGGCTTCCCCCTCCTCCGAAGCCTCCGCCGGGGCATATCCCTCCTTCCAGGAACTCGGCGGGTCTTCCACCTCCTCCGAGGCCTCCGCCGGGGCTTCCCCCTTCTCCGGGGCCTCAGCCGGGGCTTCACCCTCCTCTGGGGAACTTGGCGGGGCATCACCCTTCTCCGGGAAACTCGGAGGGGCATCCCCCTCCAACGGGAAACTCGGCGGGGCCTTCCCCTTCTTCGGGGCCTCCGCCGGTGCTTCCCCCTCCTCCGGGGAACTCAGAAGCTTCACCCTCCTCCGGGGCCTCCACCAAGGCTTCCCCCACCTCCTGGGCCACCGCCGAGGCTGCCCCCTCCTCCGGGGAACTCAGAAGCTCACCCCTCGTCCGGGGATTTTGGCGGGGCTTCCCCCTCCTCCGGGCCTCCGCGGGGGCTTTCCCCTCCTCCTGGGACTCTGCCGAGGCTTCAGCCTTCTCCGGGAAACTCGGCGGGGCTTCCCCCTCATCCAGGAAACTCGGCGGGGCTTCCCCCTCCTCCGGGGCCTCCACCGGGGCTTCCCACTCCTCCGGGAAACTCGGCGGGGATTCCCTCTGCTCCAGGGATTCCGCCGGGGCTTCCCTCTTCTCCAGGGACTCCGCCGGGGCTTCCCCCTCCTCCAGGGACTCCGCCGGGGCATACCCCTCCTCCGGGGCCTCCGCCGGGGCTTCCCCCTCCTCTGGGGCTTCCGCCGGGGCTTCCACTTCCTCCGGGGAACTCAGGGGCTTCCCCGTCCTCCAGGGACTTAAGAGGGGCTTCCGCTTCCTCCGGGAAACTCGGCGGGGCTTCCCACTCCTCCGGGGAACTTGGCGGGGCTTCCCCCTTCTCCAGTGTCTCCGCCGGGGCTTTCCCCTCCTCCGGGGAACTCAGGGGGTTCCCCCTCCTCCGGGAAAGTCGGCGGGTTTTCCCCCTCCTCCGGGGAACTCGGCGGGGCTTCCCCCTCCTCCGAAGCCTCCGCCGGGGCATATCCCTCCTTCCAGGAACTCGGCGGGTCTTCCACCTCCTCCGAGGCCTCCGCCGGGGCTTCCCCCTTCTCCGGGGCCTCAGCCGGGGCTTCCCCCTCCTCTGGAGAATTCGGCGGGGCATCCCCCTCCTCCGGGAAACTCGGTGGGGCATCTCCCTCTACCGGGAAACTCAGCGGGGCTTCCCCCTCCTCCGGGAAACTCGGTGAGGCCTAGCCCTCCCCTCGGGGAACTCGGCGTGGTTTCCCCCTACTCCGGGGCCTCCGCCGGGGCTTCCCACTCCTCCGGTGCCCTCGCCGGGGCTTCCCTCTCCTCCGGGGAATTCGGCGCAGCTTCCCCCTCCTCCAGGGACTCCGGCGGGGCTTCCCCCTCCTCCGGGGCCTCCGCCGGGGCCCCTCGTCCGGGGAACTTGGCGGGGCTTCCCCCTCCTCCGGGGCCTCCGCGGGGGCTTTCCCCTCCTCCAGGGACTCTACCGAGGCTTCAGCCTTCTCCGGGAAACTCGGCGGGGCTTCCCCCCCATCCGTGGAACTCGGCGGGGCTTCCCCCCTCTCCAGGGACTCCGCCGGGGCTTCCCCCTACTTCGGGGAACTCAGCGGTGCTTCCCCCTCCTCCGGGGCCTCCGCCGTGGCTTCCCACTCCTCCGGGAAACTCGGCGGGGAATTCCTCTGCTCCAGGGATTCCGCCGGGGCTTCCCCCTTCTCTTGGGAACCCAGAATCTTCCCCCTCCTCCGAAGAATTTGGCGGAACTTCCCCCTCCTCTGGGCAACTCGGCGGGGCTTCCCCCTTCTCCGGGGAGTTTGGCGGGGCTTCCTCCTTCTCCAGGGACTCCGCCGGGGCTTCCCCCTCCTCTGGGAAACTCGGAGGGGCATCTCCCTCCTCCGGGAAACTCGGCGGGGCTTCCCCCTTCTCCAGGGACTCCGCCGGGGCTTCCCCCTCCTCCGGGGCCTCCACCGGGGCTATCCCCTCCTCCAGGGACTCCGCCGTGGAAACCCCCTCCACCGGGGCCTCCGCCGGGACTTCCCCCACCTCCAGGGACTCAACCGGGGCTTCCGCCTCCTCCGGGTAACTCGGCGGGGCTTCCCCCTCATCCAGGGAACTCGGTAGGGCTCCCACTTCTCCAAAGTCTCCGCCGGGGCTTAACCCTCCTTCGGGGAACACAGCGGGGCTTCCTCCACCTCCGTGGCCTCCCCCGGGGCTTCCCCCTCCTCTGGGGCTTCCGCCGGGGCATCCCTTTCCTCCGGGGAACTCAGGGGCTTCCCCGTCCTCCAGGGACTTTAGAGGGGCTCCCGCCTTCTCCGGGAAACTCGGCGGGGCTTCCCACTCCTCCGGGGAACTCGGCGGGGCTTCCCCCTTCTCCAGCGTCTCCGCCGGGGCTTACCCCTCCTCCGGGGAACTCAGGGGATTCCCCTTCCTCCGGGAAACTCGGCGGGGTGTCCCCCTCCTCCGGGGAACTCGGCGGGGCTTTCAGCTTATCTAGAGATTCTGCCGAGGCTTCCACCTGCTCCAGGGCTTCCGCCGGGGCTACCCCCATCTCCGGGGAACTCAGAAGCTTCCCCCTCCTCCGAAGAACTCGGCAGGGCTTCCCCCTCCTCCGGGGAACTCGGCGGGGCTTCCTCCTTCTCCAGGGACTCCGCCGGGGCTTCCCTCTCCTCCCAGGAACTCGGCTGGTCTTCCACCTCCTCTGAGGCCTCCGGCGGGGCTTCCCCCATCTCCGGGGCCTCCGCCGGGGCTTCCCCCTCCTCTGGAGAACTCGGCGGGGCCTAGCCCTCCTCCGGGGAACTCGGCGGGGCGTCCCCTCTCCGCAAGAGACTCCGTCGGGGCTTCCTCTCCTCCAGGGACTCCGCCGGGGCTTCCCCCTCCTCCGGGGAACTCAGGGGCTTCCACTCCTCCGGGAAACTCGGAGGGGCATCCCCCTCTACCGGGAAACTCGGCGGGGCTTCCCCCTCCTCCGGGAAACTCGGTGAGGCCTAGCCCTCCTCCGGGGAGCTCGGCGGGGCGTCCCCTATCCGCAAGGGACTCCGTCGGGGCTTCCTCTCCTCCAGGGACTCCGCCGGGGCTTCCCCCTCCTCCGGGGAACTCAGGGGCTTCCCCTGCTCCAGAAAACTCGGCGGGGCTTCCCTCTCCTCCGGGGAACTATATGGGGCTTCCCCCTTCTCCAGGGTCTCCGCCGGGGCTTACCCCTCTTCCGAGAAACACAGCGGGGCTTCCTCCAGCTTCGGGGCCTACGGAGGGGCTTCCCCCTCCTCCGGGGCCTTCGCCGGGGCTTCCCTCTCCTCCAGGGAACTCAGGGGCTTTCCCCTTCTCCAGGGACTCTACCGGGGCTTCCGCCTCCTCCGGGAAACTCGGCGGGGCTTTCTCCTCCTCCGGGGAATTGGGCGGGGATTCCTCCTCCTCCAGGGACTCCGCCGTGGATACCCACTGCTCCGGGGCCTCCGCCGGGGCTTCTTCCTCCACCAGGGACTCTACCGGGGCTTCCGCCTCCTCCGGGAAACTCGGCGGGGCTTCCCACTCATTCGGGGAACTCGCCGGGGCTTCCCCTCCTCCAGGGACTCCGCCGGGGCTTCCCCCTCATCCGAGGAACTCAGGGGCTTCCCCCGTCTCCGGGGAACTCGGCGGGGCTTTCCCCTTCTCCAGAGACTCCGCCGGGGCCTCCCTCCGGGGTCTCCGCCGGGGCTACCCCCCCTCCGGGGAACTCAGGAGCTTCCCCCTCCTCCAAGGAACTCGGCAGGGCTTCCCCCTGCTCCAGGGACTCCGCCGGGGCTTTCCCCTCCACCAGGGACTAAGCCGGGGCTTCCCCCTCCTCCGGGGCCTCAACCAGGGCTTCCCCCTCCTCCAGGGACTCCGCCGTGAATACCCCCTCCTCTGGGGCCTCCGCCGAGGCTTCCCCCTCCTCCAGGGACTCTCCTGGGGTTTCCGCCTTCATTGGGAAACTCGGCGGGGCCTTCTTCTCCTCCGTGGCCTCCGCCGGGGCTTTCCCTCCTCCAGGGACTCCGCCGGGGCTTCCTCTCCTCCGGGGAACTCGGCGGGGCGTCCCCCTCCTCCGCAGACCTCAGCGGGGCTCCCCCCTCCTCCGGGGCCTCCGCCGGGCACTCCTCCGGGAAACTCGGCGGGGCTTCTCCCTGCTCCATGGATTCCGCCGGGGCTTCCCCCTTCTCCGGGGAACTCTGAAGCTTCCCCCTCCTCCGAAGGAACTCGCCGGGGATTCCCTCTCCTCCGGAGAACTCGGCGGGGCTACCTTCTCTTTCGGGGCCTCCGTCGGGGCTTCCCCCTTCTCCGGGGAACTCGGAATTGCTTCCCCCTCCTCCAGGGACTCCGCCGGGGCTTCCCTCTATGCCGGAAAACTCGGCGGGGCTTCCTACTCCTCCGGGGCCTCCGCCGGGGCTTCCCCTCCACCAGGGACTCCGCCGGGGCTTCCCCCGGGGAACTCAGAAGCTTCCCCCTCCTCCGAAGAACTCGGCGGGGCTTCCCATTCCTCTAGGCAACTCGGTGGGGCTTCCCCCTCCCCCGGGGAACTCGGTGGGGCTTCCTCCTTCTCCAGGGACTCCGCCGGGGCTTCCCCCTCCCCCGGGAAACTCGGCGGGGCTTCCCCCTCCTCCGGGGCCTCAACCAAAGCCTTCCCCATATCCGAGGCCTCCGCCGGGTCTTCCCCCTCCTCTGGGGAACTCGGCGGGGCATCCTCCTCCTCCGGGAAAATTAGAGGGGCATCCCCCTTTTCTCCGGGAAACTCGGCGGGGCTTCCCCCTCCACCGGGGAATTCGGCGGGGCTTCCCCCTCCTCCAGAGAATCCGCCAGGGCTTCCTCATCCTCCGGGGCCTCCGCCAGGGCTTCCCCCTCCTCTGGGGAACTCGGCGGGGCATTCTCCTCCTCCGGGAAATTTAGAGGGGCATCCCCCTCCTCCGGGAAACTCGGCGGGGCTTCCCCCTCCACCGGGGAATTCGGCGGGGCTTCCTTCTCCTCCAGGGAATCCGCCAGGGCTTCCTCATCCTCCGGGGCCTCCGCCGGGGCTTCCCCCTCCTCTGGGAAATTTGAAGTGGCATTTCCCTCCTCCGGGGAACTGGGCGGGGCTTCCCCCTCCTCCGGAAAACTCGGTGGGGCTTCTCATCTTTCGGGACCTCCGCCGGGGCTCCCCCTCGTCGAGGGACAACGCCGGGGCTTTCCCCTCCTCCGGGGAACTCGGCGGGGCTTCCCCCTCCTCCGCGGAACTCAGCGGGGCTTCCCCCTCTTCCGGGGACTTCGTCGGGGCTTCCCCTCCTCCAGGGACTCCGCCAGGGCTTCCCCCTCCTCCAGGGACTCCGCCGGGGCTTCCCCTCCTCCAGGGACTCCGCCGGGGATACCCCCTCCACCGAGGTCTCCGCTGGGGCTTACCCTACCTCCGGGGAATTCGGCGGGGCTTCCCCCTCCTCCGGAGCCTCCGCCGGGGCTTCCCACTCCACCGAAGCCTCCGCCGGGGCTTCCCCCTCCGCCAGGGACTCCGCCGAGGCTTCCACCACCTACGGGGAATTCAGGGGCTTCCCCCTCCGCCAGGGACTCCACCGGGGCTTCCCCCTCCCCCGGAGCCTCCGCTGCGGCTTCCCCCTCCTCCAGAGACTCCGCCGGGGCTTCCCGCTCATCAGGGGAACTCGGCTGGGCATCCCCCTCCGCCAGGGACTCTGCCGGGGCTTCCCCCACCTCCGGGGACTCCACCGGGGCTTCCCCCTCCTCCAGGGACTCTGCCGTGAATACCCACTACTCCAGGGCGTCCGCCGGGGCTTCCACCTCCTCCAGGGACTCCGCCGGGGCTTCTCCCTCCTCCGGGGAACAAGGCGGGGTTTCCTCCTCCTCCGGGAAACTCCGCGGGGCTTCCCCCGCATCTGGGGCCTCCGTCGGGGCCTCCCCTCCACCGGGGCATCCGCTGGGGCTTTCCCCTCCACCGAAGCTTCCGCCGGGGCTTCCCCCTCCTCCGGGAAACTCGGCGGGGCTTCCCCCTCCTCAGGGGCCTGCGCCGGGGCTCCCCCACCTCCGGGAAACTCAGCAGGGCTCCACCCTCCTGCGGGGAACTCAGCGGGACTTCCTCCTTCTCCCAGGGAACTCGGCGGGGCATCCCCTTTTCCCAGGAACTCGGCGAATCTTCCCCCTCCTCCGGGGCCTCCGCCGGGGCTTCCCTCAGCTCCTGGGCCTCCGCCTGGGCTTCCCTCTCCGCTGGGGAACTCGGCGGGGCATTCCCCTTCTTCAGGGTCTCCGCCGGGGATACCCTCTCCACCAGGGCCTACGCCGGGGCTTCCCCGGCCTCCGGGGAACTCGGCGAGGCTTCCCCCTCCTCCGGGGCCTCCGCCGGGGCTTTCCAATTTTCCGAGGCCTCCGCCGGGGCTTCCCCCTCCTCCGGGGAGCTCGGCGGGGCTTCCCCCTCCTCCGGGGACCTCGGCGAGGCTTCGTTCTCCACCAGGGACTCCGCCGGGGCTTCCCCCGGGGAACTCAGAAGCTTCCCCCTCCTCTAGGCAACTCGGTGGGGCTTCCTCCTTCTCCAGGGACTCCGCCGGGGCTTCCCCCTCCTCCGGGGAACTCGGCGGGGCTTCCCCCGCCCCCAGGGAACTCGGCGGGTCTTCCCCCTCCTCCGGGGCCTCAACTTAAGCCTTCCCCATATCCGAGGCCTCCGCCGGGTCTTCCCCCTCCTCTGGGGAACTCGGCGGGGCATCCTCCTCCTCCGGGAAAATTAGAGGGTCATCCCCCTCCTCCGGGAAACTAGGCGGGGCTTCCCCCTCCACCGGGGAATTCGGCGGGGCTTCCCCCTCCTCCAGGGAATCCGCCAGGGCTTCCTCATCCTCCGGGGCCTCCGCCGGGGCTTTCTCCTCCTCTGGGAAATTTGAAGTGGCATTTCCCTCCTCCGGGGAACTGGGCGGGGCTTCCCCCTCCTCCGGAAAACTCGTTGGGGCTTCTCGACTTTCGGGACCTCCGCGGGGGCTTCCCCTCCTCGAGGGACTCCGCCGGGGCTTTCCCCTCCTCCGGGGAACTCGGCGGGGCTTCCCCCTCCTCCGGGGACTTCGTCGGGGCTTCCCCTCCTCCAGGGACTCCGCCAGGGCTTCCCCCTGCTCCAGGGACTCCGCCGGGGCTTCCCCCTCTTCCGGGAAACTCGGCGGGGCTTTCCCCTCCTCCGAAGCTTCCGCCGGGGCTTGCCCCTCCTCCGGGAAACTCGGCGGGTCTTCCCCCTCCTCCGGGGCCTCAACCAAAGCCTTCCCCATATCCGAGGCCTCCGCCGGGTCTTCCCCCTCCTCTGGGGAACTCGGCGGGGCATCCTCCTCCTCCGGGAAAATTAGAGGGGCATCCCCCTTTTCTCCGGGAAACTCGGCGGGGCTTCCCCCTCCACCGGGGAATTCGGCGGGGCTTCCCCCTCCTCCAGAGAATCCGCCAGGGCTTCCTCATCTTCCGGGAAACTCGGCGGGGCTTTCCCCTCCACCGAAGCTTCCGCCGGGGCTTGCCCCTCCTCCGGGAAACTCGGCGGGGCTTCCCCCTCCTCAGGGGCCTCCGCCGGGGCTCCCCCACCTCCGGGAAACTCAGCGGGGCTCCACCCTCCTCCGGGGAACTAGGCGGGGCTTCCTCCTCCTCCGAGGCATCCTCCGGCGCTTCCCCCTCATCCGGGGAACTCAGAAGCTTCCCCCTCCCCCGGGGAACAACGTGGGGCTTCCCACTCCTTCGGGGCCTTCGCCTGGGCTTCTTCCTCCTTAAGGGACTCCGCCGGGGATACCCTCTCCTCCGGGGCCTCAACCGGGGCTTACCCTACCTCCAGGGAAATCGGCGGGGCTTCCCCCTCCTCCGGGGCTTCCGCCGGGGCATCCCACTCCACCGAAGCCTCCGCCGGGGCTTCCCCCTCCTCCAGGGACTCCGCGGGGCTTCCCCCTCCACCGGGGAACTCGGCGGGGCGTCCCCCTCCTCCGGGGCCTCCGCATGGGCTTTCCCCTTTTCCGAGGCCTCTGCCGGGGCTTCCCCCTCCTCCGGGGCCTCCGCCGGGGCTTCCCCGTCCTCCGGGGAACTCGGCGAGGCTTCCCCCTCCTCCGGGGCCTCCGCCGGGGCTTTCCCCTTTTCCGAGGCCTCCGCCGGGGCTTCCCCCTCCTCCGGGGAACTCAGGGGCTTCCCCCCCCACCAGGGACCCGGCTAGGGCTCCCCCCTCCCCCGGAAAACTAGCCTGGGCTTCCCCCTCCTCCGGGGCTTCCGCCGAGGCTTCCCCCTCCTCCAGGGACTTCGCCGGGGCTTCCCTCTCCTCCAGGGATTCCGCCGGGGCTTCCCCCTCCTTCGGGAAACTCGGCGGGGCTCCACCCTCCTCCGGGGAATTCGGTGGGGCTTCCTCCTTTTTCGGGGAACTCGGCGGGGCTTCCCCCTTCACCGGGGAACTCGGCGGGGCATCTCTCTCCGCCAGGGACTCCGCCGGGGGTTCCCCCTACCCCGGAAAACTCGGTGGGGCTTCCCCCTCCTCCTGGGTATTCGGCGGGGCCTCCCCCTCCTCCGGGGCCTCCGCCGGGGATTCCCCCTCCTCCGGGAAACTCGGCAAGGCCTCCCCCTCCTCCAGGGAGTCCGCCGGAGCTCCCACTCCTCTGGGGCCACCCCTAATCCGGGAGACTCGGCGGGGCTTCCCCCTCCGTCAGGGAACTCAGCGGGGCTTCCCCCTGCTCCAGGGATTCCACCGGGGCTTCCCCCTCATTCGGGGAACTCAGAAGCTTCCCCCCCCCTCCGAAGAACTCGACGGGGCTTCCCCCTCCTCTGGGTAACTCGCCGGGGCTTCCCCCTCCTCCGAGAAACTCGTGGGCTTCTTCCTTCTCCAGGGACTCCACCGGGGCTTCCCCCTTCTCCGGGGAACTCGGCGGGTCTTCCCCCTCCGCCAGGGACTCCGCCGGGGCTTCCCCCTCCAACAGGGACTCCACCGGGGCTTCCCCCTCCTACGGGGAACTCGGCAGGTCTTCCCCCTTCGCCAGGGACTCCGCCGGGGGTTCCCCCTTCTCCGGGAAACTCAGCGGGGCTTCCCCCTCCTCCGAGGCATCCGCCGGCGCTTCACCCTCCACCGGGAAACTCAGAAGCTTCCCCCTCCCCCAGGGAACTAGGCGGGGCCTCCCCCACCTCCGGGGCCTCCGCCGAGGCTTCCCCCTTCTCCAAGGACTTCGCTGGGGCTTCTCCCTCCTCCGGGGAACAAGGCGGGGCTTCCCCCTCCTCCGAGGCTTCCGCCGGGGCTTCCCCCTCCCCCGGGGAACTAGGCGAGGCTTCCCCCTCTTCCGGGGCAGCCGCCGGGGCTTCCCCTTTCTCCAGGGACTCCACCGGGGCTTCCCCCTCCCACAGGCATCCGCCGGCGCTTCACCCTCCTCCGGGAGACTCAGAAGCTTCCCCCTCCCCCAGGGAACTAGGCGGGGCTTCCCCCTCCTCCGGGGCCTCCGCCGAGGCTTCCCTCTTTTTCAAGGACTCCGCTGGGGCTTCTCCCTCCTCCGGGGAACAAGGCGGGGCTTCCCTCTCCTCCGAGGCCTTCACCGGGGCTTCACCCTCCTCCGGGAAACTCTGAGGGGCTTCCCCCTCCTCTGGTTCCTCCGCCGGGGCTTCCCCCTCCTCCGGGGCATCCGCTGGGGCTTCCCTCACCACCGAAGCCTCCGCCGGGGCTTCCCCCTTCTCCAGGGACTCCGCTGGGGCATCCCTCTCCTCCGGGAAACTCGGCGGGGCTTCCCCATTCTCCGGAGCCTCCGCCGGGGCTTCCCCCTCCTCCGGGAAACTCGGTGGGGCCTCTCTCTCCGCCAGGGACTCAACCGGGGCTTCCCCATTCTCCGGGAAACTCGGCGGGGCTTCCCCATCCTCCGGAGCCTCCGCCGGGGCTTTCCCCTCCTCCGGGAAACTCGGTGGGGCCTCCCTCTCCGCCAGGGACTCCGCCGGGGCTTCCTCCTCCTCCGGGGAACTTAGGGGCTTCCCCCTCCGCCAGAAACTCCGCCGGGGTTTCCCCCTCCCCCGGGGAACTAGGCGGGTCTTCCCCCTTCGCCGGGGCCTCCGCCGGGGCTTCCCACTCCTCCGGGGCCTCCGCCGGGGCTCCTCCGGGAAACTCGGCGGGGCTTTCCCCTCTTCCGGGGCCCCCGCCGGAGCTTCCCCTTCCTTTAGGGACTCCGCCGGGGATACCCCCTCCACCGGGGCCTCAACCGGGGCTTACCGTACCTCCGGGGAACTCGGCGGGGCATCCCCCTTCGCCAGGGACTCCGCCGGGGTTTCCCCATCTTTCGGGGAGCTCGGCGGGGCTTCCCACTCCTCCAGGGACTCCGCCGGGGCTTCCCACTCTTTCGGGGACTCCGCCGGGGCTTCCCCCTCCTCCGGGGAACTCAGGGGCTTTCCCCTCCGCCAGGGACTCCGCCGGGGTTTCCCCCTCCCCCGGGGAACTAGGCGGGTCTTTCCCCTCCTCCAGGGCCTCCGCTGGGGCTTCCCCCTCCTTCAGGGACTCCGCCGGGGATACCCACTCCACCGGGGCCTCAACCAGGGCTTACCGTACCTCCGGGGAAATCGGCGGGGCTTCTCCCTCCTCCGGGGCCCTCGCCGGGGCATCCCACTCCACCGAAGCCTCCGCCGGGGCTTCCATTTTCTCCGGGAAACTCGCCGGGGCTTCTCCCTCCTCCGGTAAACTCAGCGGGGCTCCCCCCTCCCCTGGAAAATTCGGCGGGGCTTCCTTCTTCTCCGGGGAACTCAGGGGCTTCCCCCTACTCCGGGAAACTCGGCGGGGCTTCTCCCTCCTTCGGGGCCTCCGCCGGGGCTTCCCCCTTCTCCAGGGACTCCGCCGGGGCTTCTCCCTCCTCCGGTGAACTAGGCGGGGCTTCTTCCTCCTCCGAGGCATTTACCGAGGCTTCCCCCTCCTCTGGGAAACTCCGCGGGGCTTTCCCCTTCTCTGGGGCATCCGCCGGGGCTTCCCTCTCCTCCGGGGAAATCAGAAGCTTCCCCCTCCCCCGGGGATCTAGGCGGGGTGTCCCCGCATTAAAAAATGACGCATTTCAAGTTCCAGAAGTCCTTCAATTCCCACATGCATTAGGTCCTGAACCATCCACTGGGTTACATCAAAAGTTGTGATTTCAATCTAAGTACTTTTCCCCACTACACCAAATTCTCTGGACCAAAAAGCTTTCTCATCTTTTGATAATTCTTCATTGTCCACAGCTGCACAGTGTTCGGCATGTGTAAATATGTCACATAAAATAAAATCTCTCTCGTTAAATGATGCTCTAATCGAATCTCTTGTACCAAGACACGATCTGCAAGGTTTATTGGCAAATGCCACCCCTTCCTTAAACCCCCCTACAAAATTAGCTGCCAACGTATCACCAATGAACATCAGTAATGAACCTCGAAACTTACGCTCCACACCCTTTACCAATATGGTTTTTTGCTCTGCTGATTCCAAATTTTTAATTTCCATCACAAAATTATGGAGAATTTTTGCCAAACCATATTTTTTCAAATCCACCGATTTAACTATGCACAATAAGTTGATTACTCTTAAAGACTATCTATATTCTGGGTAAATATTGCCAAGGCTCCAGTAAAACATCGCCAATTTATGAGTTTTAACCTTAGACCCCAATGGGTTAACTATCTCTACGTCATCGTAGTATATAATTATTTTGAGAGCTTTCTGATCGTGTCCAAATATCGGATGTGTCCTCACAAATTCTCCGTCCTGGTAATCTCGTAGCAATCCATGATCTTCATGTGGCCTGGGGTTGTCCACACAGTGTAGAATATCATCTTCATTCAGCAACTGTTGCAACAAGGGAATGAATGGCACCTCGAAAAACTCGATGGGCTTCCGAACTAGATGAGGTCTTGGTTTCTTGACCCAAGTCCAAACCGTGCCAAGGTGAACACTCTGCGGAGGGATCAAGTATCCACTTGCAATCAAATACTTGTCAAGCAAATATTTGCTCTTGACATCTTCTAATGCATTTTCCATCGAAAAGGAATCAAAAATTTTCTCAACATCAGTAGTAGATATTTTTCCATCCTGGTTTGCTGATCGCAGCAAACTTGTCTGGAATAACACATTAATTGATGAGCGTAGCGAGCGAAGCGAGCGAAGCGAAATCATCAATTTCACTACTGCTAAAAAAAACACTTGGTGTGTGTTTGTTTGTTTGTTTGTTTGTTTTTTTGTATGTGTGTTTGCGCGCGCTCTACAGGCCAAACGCCTGCTTCGAGTGGGATGAAATTTTCAGGGTGTCTACTTTTGTTCTTAACTTAGACTCCCTGCGTTTTTCAAGAAAATCCTCCACACCCTTAACTTTCAAAGCAGAAAAAAGAGCAAAATTCGACAATTGGGCATGTTTGGAAAAGTACGGAAATTTATTTTTAAGTGCGTATTTTTTTCAAATGTTCCCAATTTCGATTGGCCTTTAGAAACCATCGAAACCAAATCGAAACATCACACCAGATTTTTCCCAATAAAAACCAACCCAATAAAACCCAATAAAAACCCTTGGGCATGAGTTACATCTATGTATTAACATGCACATTGCTTTATGACCTCAAAATGAGCATATTTCCGCTACCCTACAGCTCGGACAGAAACAAAGAAAGGCCAGAATCGCTTCAATTTCAAGTGATCAGAATTTTCGAAAAAGCTATGGTCCGGCTTGCTGCTCCATGATTTAGGCTTTTTGCCTCAATCTTTTTATGCGCTATTAACAAACCGCTACGCTCATCTTCAACGCAACACAAATTGCGTTCGCCCTAGTAATGTTAACAATAAAAAAGCAAGCGCAACATGGCAGAGGTTTTATTATAAAACTGATTTTACTCACCTTCAAATCTCTTACAGTGTCAACCGAAAACTGAATGATTCCTTCGGTGACCAAATTAGTTGCCCTCTGCGAAATGTCACAGCCCTCTCTAATTGTCTGAATGTATTTCACATACTTTTGACGCATGTCACTTCATGGCTGCTCTTGATGCACTTCTGCTGGCCCATCAACGTGTTGCACTGTTCAGGAGAAATTTACAACAGATTATACACAGTCTTTGCAGAAAATTTAATATAAATAAAAGGATAACGGTGGATTGAAACGATGCAATGCAATGCTCCCTTCACCACCATGATACCTTTGAATTTATGATGGTACCAATCTGCACATTGAAATTTGGCTTGTGTGATCTAAGCGAACATCCGAACGGGGGCAACATCTTTTGAATTTAACCAACTCTCGACGTCAATGCGCAGATTGGTACCATGAGATGGAAGGGCACATTGCAATGCGTAGTGTGAATCCATTTAAACGCATTACAGCGGTTGTGGAATTGTTGTAGCATCGATAAAGGAAACTCAGTGGATTGTTGTAGCATTGAATTTAGATGGGCGTTGCAGCCAAATTCTATTGTAGGTATCCGACTCACCTTCGTGATTAATGTTTTCATGATTTAATCCAAACTGCTCTTGCATTGGTTCATCCTCCAGCTCATCGTTTGGTCCAGGGAGTTCTTCGTACTTGTGTTTCCGCTTGACATGGGACTTAAAAGAGCTCCAATTATGATAAGAAGCTAGGCAGTCCTTATAGCAACAATTTGCCATAAAGTGCAGATCGAACCGATGAGACCTGACAGTGTGTTGCACCGTGGTAACTTGACTCAGCGATTTAAATGCACACATCTCACACGAGTAAATCACTCTCATTCCTTCCATCATACAGTTTACTTTGCCACCGTCGAGCTAAATTGTCTACATGTAAATGATAAACTTTAACTGCTTTAACCTACGTAGAAACGTCAGAACAGGAGTGGAGTGAAGCCATCTTGTCGGATTCACAGCCCACTCCACACTGTGGCCGACGTCGACTCTATATACTCAAGGCGGTGGAAAGTTAGTGAATACCGGCCCGGCGGCTCTCTGTTTGGCGCCAAACGGCTACTACTTTGGCGAGGTTTATCATTCTCAGTGATTATTATTATAAACGTGTTTAAACTTTAAAGTGCATTGTGATATCGTACTTCACTATGGCAGATCAGTACACAAGAGACTTGTTAACTTCGTGGCATCTAGAGGATCTTATAAACCCTTTCAAAGGTATGTAAGGCATCAAGTGTTGGTGTAACATTATTATGAGGTTATGCGTCTCATACTGGATTGTTAAATTTTTCGTTGATTCTTCCCAATTCAATGCTTTCTCATTTTAGAGGCGGACATCAACAAACAGGCGATGAGCTGTCTCCGGGGGAGTGAAGACCACATTCTCGAAGCACTTATTCCTTCCCTAGGAAAAAGGATCATTTTTAAGAACAAGCTGGAGAGCACCCGCAACATTCTCGATTACGTTCCCTTGGTATGTACATATTTTTCTCTGCAAAATTTGCTCTGTACTTGTGTGTGAGTGCGTGTGCCAGTGACATTTATCTCGGCTAGCAAAATGATGGCAGAGAAAATACAGTTTTGCTTATTACAGGGCCAACCCTCAACATCGACGGATCCGTTAGCCGATGTGATGCTTCCATCACCAACGTTGTCACATGCTAGTACCGTTAGTGTGGAAGTTAGGCCTACGATGGCAAAGCAAATGAACGCCTCGGTCCGGAAGCCAATCTCATATCCCGCTGACCTGCCGGCGCTAACCGAAAACTCACAGAAAGCGCTGGATAAGGGCATCTTGCAACACGATAAGCCGTTGCAGTTGGGATTAGTTCGATTCATGGGGTCGTACTTGCGGGCGGTGGCTGGCGAAAAACCAACCAGGAAAGACTACGAAAAGTTCAGCCTGTGCGTGGTTGAAAAATTCCCTTTTCTCTCAGATGGCCCCCGGTTCCCAAATGTAAGTAGTCTACCTATTAGTATCCTGTGGGACTGCTTATAAATAAATATTTTCTTTGTAGGAGCTATTTTATGATTGTACCTACCTACCTACCAAACTTGGAGATGTGTGCTGTTGCATTATTGTTCTTTTTTGTCTTGTATAAGGTGTTCCTCATGCCCATTTGACCATGCTTCATTTGCTAATAGGTATATTTTGTTCTCTTTTTCAGGATACTGTGAAAAAGCAACTCCAAAAATACAATAGGAATCAGAATTATGAGCAGAAAAAGCGCTTGTCTGGGAAGCCGAGAAGGAGGCCAAATGTATGTGCTGCCAGGGTGATTGCCTCTCCTAGTCCTGCCATCTGCAACGAAAGGTATGATCTGTCCATTTACTTTTAGTACCAATATATTAAGAAACTAAATAATGCAAAATAATACATCATGCTTAAGACACCTAGGTACCTTTTAATTTTGAATTTCCATAAGTATAAAACTAAAATAACTACCCACATATTGAGTTAGTACCTACATTTTAGTTAGCTGTGCTAATATTTTTTTATTTTAGACCTCAATCTGAATCCTTAATGAAGGAACTGTTTGAGAAGGGGGCGCGGGGGGGCAAGCACACGGAGTTGCTCCTGACAAATACCATTGCTCAGCGACGCGAGTTTGTAACTTCTGCTGAAAATTGTGTGGTCATCCTCGACAAGTTCCCACACTTGTCCAACTACGACATGGTAAGCGATGTACATTAGTATGGTTAGTACAGTGACAGATAGTTAGGTACACTCAAATTATAATTGCAATTCCATTCATCGGCCACTGACCGTGATTTTCTTTTGCAGCTGATGTATGACTTTGGCTTGGTAGTCAAACTGGAGCACACCAGGGCATCATTCGAGGCTATGGCGGGTAAATTGAAACAAATTGTTTCTCTGGAAGAGAGCTTCCCCGAGGAGATTGGGCTTCTCAAGGTGTTTGTAAAGCTTTTGGCTCGGCTGCACAGACTCCCACCTGGCACGAGGCCGTTGTTGCAACTTCTGGCTGTAAGTATGCATGATTTCGTAGCCAGTAGGATGTCTGTTTACTCAAAGTAGGCATCGATAGAAAAATGTGTGATTTTGTTTTGCAATGGGCTATGATAACAATAACAAGCATTAGATAACTAGTTTCAAAGTTACCTATACACTCGAATTAATTTGAATTTGCCACTTTCTGGAGATCTCATATCAATGAGTAAACCTAAGAGTAAAATGATTTAAGTTTTTATCATTACCATGTAAAATGGTATTAATCATTACCATTATTTACCATTTTACTCTTTGCAAATCGTAAAGAGTTGAGTGATATTTTACTAAGAAGTCCACCAGGCTGTGTTAAAGTAAAGCTTACACAACTGTACCACGCTAATCTTTTGTTTTTAATGGTGTTACAGACGGGGGAAGAATTCAACCTCCAAGTGGAAACATCGCAGGGCCCGTGTGTGATCGCCCACCATGATGAAGAGGTGGTGCATTCGGCCTTCCTTCTCTGCGAGGGAAGGGTTGCCTGCGAGGCCGTCATACACACTGCATATGATGTGATTATGCTGCTTCTGGCAGCATATTTTACCATGGACAAACAGTATCCGGTGCCTTATCGTCTGCTGCTGTGGTTCCTTCATGAAGAGGTGCAGCATTTACCTCCCGACAATTTCCAGCGCACGGTAAAGTTTAATCAATTCAAGAAAGAGTATTCACAGCAGTAAGCTCGGTTGCCAAAATGTATGCCAAATTTCTTTTTAAAAATAATATTGTACTATAACGTAGTACCTACGTAATACAATTGGGTTTGTAGGAAGCCAGAGCCACAGCGCTAATGCTAGGGAATCTGCGTAGCCACCGAGGCTGCAACCCGAAGTGTCGACCGTTCTTGCTAGATAGCGCCAGCAATCCACACCGAGTGGTCGGTGGCTGGTTTTCGAACATGGCTTGAAAGCGGCGATTGCTATGACGTAGTGGCACTGTATGATTAAAGAGGGGAAATCTTGTCTGTGGGGAGGGGCTCACACCGACATTGTCAATCGTTGCCTGTCATTGCATTGTCTATCGTTCAATTTGCCAAAGCGCATGCCTGCATACTCTTTTCCTTATTATTATTCAAATATCAAGGCAGAACAATGTTGTTTATCGTGTAATTTGCCTGAATTTAAACCAACGTTCCTTTTAAAAATAATTTTGTATCATAATGTACCTAGTAGGTACTAGTAAGTACACCGACTATGATGTCCATCGTTCAATTTGCCAAAGCGCATGCCTACAAACTATTTTCTTTATTATTTTTCAAATATCAAGGCAGAACAATGTTGTTTATCGTTCAATTTGCCAAAGCGCATGCCTACATACTCTTTTCTTTATTATTTTTCAAATATCAAGGAAGAACAATGTTGTTTATTGTTCAATTTGCCAAAATTAAGCCGAACGTACCTTTTATATTGTATTTTATATACCGTAGTACATACCAACTATGTTTTATTTCTTTCAATTTGGCAAAGCGCATGCCAATGTAGGTACCCTTTTTTTATTATTAGTAAAATATCAAGTCAGAACTATGTTTTTATCATTCAATGTGCCAAAGCATATGCCAAACATGAATTTAAGACATATGTTAGACAAGCATTTGTATTAAAACTTAGTACCAATTGTCTGTTGTTCTCGCCAAGTAATAACAAAGTACTACATTGCTACATTTTACTTTGATATACAGTGTTCCTAAAAAATAAATTGCATTTAAAAAATGTATACCTGCAAATAATACCTTTCTTCTCAGGTGTCCTGTTCCTGACCTATGGCTGGGACAAAAAAAAAGTGCCTGACGTTAATTCAGCCTTCTTCCTCACAGGAACTCGGCGGGTCTTCCCCCTCCTCCGGGGCCTTCGCCGGTGCTTTCCCATCCTCCGGGAAACTCGGCGAGGCTTCCCCCTCCTCCAGGGACTCCGCCGGGGCTTCCCCCTCCTCCGGGGAACTCAGGGGCTTCCATCTCCTCCGAGGCCGTCACCGGGGCTTCCCTCTCCTCCGGGAAATTCCGCGGGGCTTCCCCCTCCTCTGGGGCCTCCGCCGGGGCATCCCCCTCCGCCGGGGCTTCCGCTGGGGCTTCCCTATCCACCAAAGCCTCCGCCGGGGCTTTCCCCTTCTCCAGGGACTCCGCCGGGGCTTCCCCCTCCTCCGGGAAACTCGCCGGGGCTTCCCCCTCCTCCGGAAAACTCAGGGGAATTCCCCTCCTCCGGTAAACTCGGCGGGGTTTCCCCCTCCTTCGGGGCATCCGCCGGGGCTTCCCCCTCCACCAGGGACACCGCCGGGGCTTCTCCCTCCTCCGGGGAACTAGGCGGGGCTTCCCTCTCCTCCAAAGCCTTCACCGGGCCTTCCCCCTCCTCCGGGAAATTCCGCGGGGCTTCCCCCTCCTCATGGCCTCCGCCGGGGCTTCCCCCTCCGCCGGGGCTACCGCTGGGGCTTCCCTCTCCACCGAAGCCTTCGCCGGGGCTTCCCCCTACTCCAGGGACTCCGCCGGGGCTTCCCCCTCCCCCGGGGAACTAGGCGGGGCTTCCCCCTCCTCCGGGGCATCCGCTGAGGCTTTCCCCTCCACCGAAGCCTCCGCCGGGGCTTCCCCCTCCTCCAGGGACTCCGCTGGGGATACCCCCTCCTCCGGGGCCTCCGCCGGGGCTTCCCACTCCACCGAAGCCTCCGCCGGGGCTTCCCCCTCCTCCAGGGACTCCGCCGGGGCTTCCCCCTCCCCCGGGGAACTAGGTGGAGCTTCACCCTCCTCCTCCGGCTTCCGCCGGGGCTTCCCCCTACTCCAGGGACTCCGCCGGGGCTTCTCCCTTCCCCGGGGAACTAGGCGGGGCTTCCCCATCTTTCAGGGAACTCGGCGAGGCTTCCCTCTCCTCCAGGGACTCCGCCGGGGCTTCCCCCTCCTCCGGGGAGCTCGGCGGGGCTTCCCACTCCTCCAGGGACTCCGCCGGGGCTTCCCTTTTCTCCGGGGAACTCAGGGGCTTCACCCTGCGCCAGGGACTCCGCCGGGGCTTCCCCCTCCTCCGGGGGTTCGGCGGGGCATCCCACTCCTCCAGGGACTCCGCCGGGGCTTCCCTTTTCTCCGGGGAACTCAGGGGCTTCACCCTGCGCCAGGGACTCCGCCGGGGCTTCCCCCTCCTCCGGGGGTTCGGCGGGGCATCCCACTCCTCCAGGGACTCCGCCGGGGCTTCCCCCTCCTCCGGGAAATTCGGCGGGGCTTCCCCCTCCTTCAGGGACTCCGCCGGGGCTTCCTCCTTCTCCAGGGACTCCGCCGGGGCTTCCCCCTCCTCCGGGAAACTTGGCGGGTCCCCCTCTCCGCCAGGGATCCCGCCGGGGCTTCCCCATCCTCCGGGAAACTCGGCGGGGCTTTTCCCTCCTCCGAGGCCTCCACCGGGGCTTCCCCCTCCTTCAGCGACTCCGCTGGGGATACCCCCTCCTCCGGGGCCTCAGCCGGGGCTTACTCTACCTCCGGGGAATTCGGCGGGGCTTCCCCCTCCTCCGGGGCCTCCGCCGGGGCTTCCCACTCCACCGAAGCATCCGCCGGGGCATCCCCCTCCCCCGGGGAACTAGGCAGAGCATCCCCCTCCTCCGGGGCATCCGCTGAGGCTTTCCCTTCCACCGAAGCCTCCGCCGGGGCTTCCCCCTCCGCCGGGGCTACCGCTGGGGCTTCCCTCTCCACCGAAGCCTTCGCCGGGGCTTCCCCCTACTCCAGGGACTCCGCCGGGGCTTCCCCCTCCCCCGGGGAACTAGGCGGGGCTTCCCCCTCCTCCGGGGCATCCGCTGAGGCTTTCCCCTCCACCGAAGCCTCCGCCGGGGCTTCCCCCTCCTCCAGGGACTCCGCTGGGGATACCCCCTCCTCCGGGGCCTCCGCCGGGGCTTCCCACTCCACCGAAGCCTCCGCCGGGGCTTCCCCCTCCTCCAGGGACTCCGCCGGGGCTTCCCCCTCCCCCGGGGAACTAGGTGGAGCTTCACCCTCCTCCTCCGGCTTCCGCCGGGGCTTCCCCCTACTCCAGGGACTCCGCCGGGGCTTCTCCCTTCCCCGGGGAACTAGGCGGGGCTTCCCCATCTTTCAGGGAACTCGGCGAGGCTTCCCTCTCCTCCAGGGACTCCGCCGGGGCTTCCCCCTCCTCCGGGGAGCTCGGCGGGGCTTCCCACTCCTCCAGGGACTCCGCCGGGGCTTCCCTTTTCTCCGGGGAACTCAGGGGCTTCACCCTGCGCCAGGGACTCCGCCGGGGCTTCCCCCTCCTCCGGGGGTTCGGCGGGGCATCCCACTCCTCCAGGGACTCCGCCGGGGCTTCCCCCTCCTCCGGGAAATTCGGCGGGGCTTCCCCCTCCTTCAGGGACTCCGCCGGGGCTTCCTCCTTCTCCAGGGACTCCGCCGGGGCTTCCCCCTCCTCCGGGAAACTTGGCGGGTCCCCCTCTCCGCCAGGGATCCCGCCGGGGCTTCCCCATCCTCCGGGAAACTCGGCGGGGCTTTTCCCTCCTCCGAGGCCTCCACCGGGGCTTCCCCCTCCTTCAGCGACTCCGCTGGGGATACCCCCTCCTCCGGGGCCTCAGCCGGGGCTTACTCTACCTCCGGGGAATTCGGCGGGGCTTCCCCCTCCTCCGGGGCCTCCGCCGGGGCTTCCCACTCCACCGAAGCATCCGCCGGGGCATCCCCCTCCCCCGGGGAACTAGGCAGAGCATCCCCCTTCTCCGGGGCATCCGCTGAGGCTTTCCCTTCCACCGAAGCCTCCGCCGGGGCTTCCCACTCCTCCAGGGACTCCGCCGGGGCTTCCCTATCCTCCGGGAAACTCAGCGGGGCTCCAACCTCCTCCGGGGAATTCGGCGGGGCTTCCTTCTCCTCAGGGGCCGCCGCCGGGGCTTTCCCCTTCTCCGGGGAGTCCCCCGGGGCTTCCCCCTCCTCCTGGGCCTCCGCCGGGGCTTCCCCCTCCTCCGGGGAACTCGGCGAGGTTTCCCCTCCACCAGGGACTCCGCCGGGGCTTCTCCCTCCCCCGGGGAACTAGGCGGGGCTTCACCCTATTCCAAAGCCTTCACCGGGGCTTCCCCCTCCTCCGAAATACTCCGCGGGGCTTCCCCCTCCTCTGGGGCCTCCGCCGGGGCTTCCCCCTCCACCAGGGCATCCGCTGGGGCTTCCCTCTCCACCGAAGTCTCCGCCGGGGCTTCCTCCTTCTCCAGGGACTCGGCCGGGGCTTCCCCCTTCTCCGGGAAACTCGGCGGGGCTTCCCCCTTCTCCGGAGCCTCCGCCGGGGTTTCCTCCTCCTCCGGGAAACTCGGCGGGGCCTCCCTCTCCGCCAGGGATCCGCCGGGGCTTCCCCATCCTCCGGGAAACTCGGCGGGGCTTCCCCCTCCTCCGGGGCCTCCGCCGGGGCTCCTCAGGGAAACTCAGCGGGGCTTTTCCCTCCTCCGAGGCCTCCGCCGGGGCTTCCCCTTCCTTCAGCGACTCCGCTGGGGATACCCCCTCCTCCGGGGCCTCCGCCGGGGCTTCCCACTCCACCGAAGCCTCCGCCGGGGCTTCCCCCTCCTCCAGGGACTCCGCCGGGGCTTCACCCTCCCCCGGGGAACTAGGCGGAGCTTCCCCCTCCTCCGGGGCCTCCACCGGGGCTTCCCCCTCCACCAGGGACTCCGCCGGGGCTTCCCCCCCCTCCGGGGAATTCAGGGGCTTCCCCCTCCGCCAGGGACTCCGCCGGGGCTTCTCCCTCCCCCGGGGAACTAGGCGGGGCTTCACCCTCCTCCTCCGGCTTCCGCCGGGGCTTCCCCCTACTCCAGGGATTCCGCCGGGGCTTCCCCCTCCCCCGGGGAACTAGGCGGGGCTTCCCCCTCCTCCGGGGCATCCGCTGAGGCTTTCCCTTCCAATAAAGCCTCCGCAGGGGCTTCCCCCTCTTTCAGGGACTCCGCCGGGGCTTCTTCCTTCCCCGGGGAACTAGGCGGGGCTTCCCCCTTCTCCGGGGCATCCGCCGGCGCTTCCCCTTCTCCGGGGAACTCAGAAGCTTCCCCCTAACCTGCGGAACTAGGCGGGGCTTCCCTCTCCTCCGGGGCCTCCGCCGGGGCTTCCCCCTCCTCCGGGTCCTCTGCCGGGGCTTCCCCCTCCTCCGGTATTTCGGCGGGGCTTCCCCCTCCTCAGGGGCCTCCGCCGGGGTTTCCCCTCCTCCGGGAAACTCAGCGGGGCTCCAACCTCCTCCGGGGGAATTCGGCGGGGCTTCCCTCTCCTCAGGGGCCGCCGCCGGGGCTTTCCCCTTCTCCGGGGCCTCCGCCGGGGCTTCCCCCTCCTCCTGGGTCTCCGCCGGGGCTTCCCCCTCCTCCTGGGCCTCCGCCGGGGCTACTCCCTCCCCCGGGGAACTAGGCAGGGCTTCACCCTTCTCCAAAGCCTTCACCGGGGCTTCCCCCTCCTCCGGGAAACTCCGCGGGGCTTCCCCCTCCACCGGGGCCTCAGCCGGGGCTTACCCTACCTCCGGGGAATTCGGCGGGGCTTCCCCCTCCTCCGAAACCTCCGCCGGGGCTTCCCACTCCACCGAAGCCTCCGCCGGGGCTTCCCCCTCCTCCAGGGACTCCGCCGGGGCTTCCCCCTCCCCCGGGGAACTAGGCGGAGCTTTCACCACCTCCGGGGCCTCAGCCGCTTCCCCCTCCTCCGGGGCCTCCGCCGGGGCTTCTCCTCCTCCGGAGAACTCGGCGGGGATTCCCCCTCCTCCGGGGCCCCCGCAGGGGCTTCCATATCCTCCGAGGAACTAGGCGGGGCTTCCCCCTCCTCCAGGGACTCCGCCGGGGCTTCCGCCACCTCCGGGGCCTCCGCCGGGGCTTCCCCCTCCTCCAAAGAACTCGGCGGTGCTTCCCCCTTCTCCAGGGACTCCGCCGCGGCTTCCCCCTTCTTCAGGGACTCCGCTGGGGCTTCCCCCTCCTTCGGGGAACTCAGGGAATTTCCCCACCACCGCAGAACTCGGCGGGGCTTCCCCCTCCTACGGGGCCTCCGCCGGGGCTTCGCACGCCTCCAGTGATTCCGCCAGGGCCTCTCCCTCCTCCGGGGAACTCAGGGGCTTCCCTCTCCTCCGGGGCCTCCGCCGGGGCTTCCCCCACTTCCGGGGAACTCGGCGGGGCTTCCCCCTCCCCCGACGATCTCGGCGGGGCTTCCCTCTCCTCCAGGGAACTCGCCGGAGCTACCCCCACCTCCGGGGAACTCAGGGGCTTTTCCTTCCTCCGCAGAACTCCGCGGGGCTTATTCCCCCTCCGGGGCCTCCGCCGGGGCTACCCTCTTCTCCAGCGACTCCACCGGGGCCTCTCCCTTCTCCTGGGAATTTAAGGGCTTCCCTCGCCTCCGGGGCCTCCGCCAGGGCTTCCGCCTCCTCCGGGGCCTCCGCCGGGGCTTCCCCCTCCTCCAAAGAACTCGGCGGTGCTTCCCCCTTCTCCAGGGACTCCGCCGGGGCTTCCCCCTCCTCTGGGGAACTCGGCGGGGCGTCCCTCTTCTCCAAGGACTCCGCCGTTGCTTCCCCTTCCTCCAGGGACTCCGCCGGGGCTTCCCTCTCCTCAGGGAAACTAAGCGGAGCTACCCCCACCTCCGGGGAACTCGGCGTGGCTTTCCTCTCCTCCGGGGCCTCCGCCGGGGCTTCCCTTTCCTCCGGGGCCTCCGCCGGGGCTACCCCCTCCTCCGGGGTACTCAGGGGCTTCCCCCTATATCACAGAACCTGGCTGTGCATCCCCCTCCTCCGGGGAACTCGGCGGGGCTTCCCCCTTCTTCGGGGAATTCGGCGGGGTGCCCCTCTCCTCCGGGGAACTCAGGGGCTTCCCTCTCCTCCGGGGCCTCCACCGGGGCTTTCCCCTCCTCCGGGGAACTCGGCGGGGCTTCCCCCTCCCCCGAAGAACTCGGCGGAGCTTCCCTCTCCACCGGGGCCTCCGCCGGGGCTTCTCGCTCATTCGGGGCCTCCGCCGGGGCTTTCCCCTCCTCAGGGGAACACGGCGGGGCTTCCCCCTCCTCCGGGGAACTCGGCGGGGCTTCCCCCTCCGCCAGGGACTCCGCCGGGGCTTCCCCCTCCTCCGGGGAGTTCGGCGGGTTTTCCCCCTCCTTCGGTGAACTCGGCGGGGCTTCCCCCTCCTCAGGGGCCTCCGCCTGGGCTTCCCCCTCCTCCGGGGCAACCGCCGGGGCTTCCCCCTCCTCCGGGGAACTCAGAAACATTCCCCTCCTCCAGGGACTCCGCCGGGGCTTCCCCCTCATTCGGAGTTACCGCCGGGGCTTCCCCCTCCTCTGGGGAACTCGACGGGGCTTTTCCTCCTCCATGGCCTCCGCCAGGGCTTCCGCCAACTCCGGGGCCTTCGCCGGGGCTTCCCCCTACTCCAAAGAACTCGGCGGTGCTTCCCCCTTCTCCAGGGACTCCGCCGGGGTTCCCCCTCCCCCGGGGAACTCGGCGTGACTTCCCCATACTCCGGGGCCTTCGCCGGGGCTTCCCAACTCCTCCAGGGCCTCCGCCGGTGCTTCCCCCTCTTCCGGGGAACTCGGCGGGGCTTCCCTCATCTCCAGAGACTCCGCCGGGGTTCCCCCTCCTCCGAGGAACTCGGCGGGGCTTCCCCCTTCTCCGGGGAACTCAGCGAGGCTTCCCCCTCCTCCGGGGCCTCCGCCGGGGCTTCCCACTCCTCCGGGAAACTAGGCGTGGCTTCCCCCTCCTCCGGGGAACACAGGGGCTTCCCCCTCGGCCAGGGACTCCGCCCGGGCTTCCCCCTCCCCCGGGGAATTCGGCAGGGTTTCCCCCTCCGCCAGGGACGCCGTCAGGGCTTCCCCCTCCCCCGGGGAACTCGGCGGGGTTTCCCGCTTCTCCGCGGCCTCCGCCAGGGCTTTCTCCACCTCCGAAGAACTCGGCGTGACGTCGCCCTCCTCCGGGGAGCTCAGGGGCTTCCCCCTCGGCCAGGGACTCCGCCGGGGCTTCCCCATCCACCGAGGAATTCGGCGGGGCTTCCCCCTCTGCCAGGGACTCCGTCGGAGCTTCCCCCTCCACCGAAGAACTCGCCGGGGATTCCCCCGCCACCTGAAAACTCGGCGGGGCTTCCTACTCTTTCGTGGCCTCCGCCGGGGCTTCCCCCTCCTTCGGGGATCTCGGCGGGGCGTACCCCTCCGCCAGGGACTCCGTCGGGGCTTCCCCTCCTCCAGGGACTCCGCCGGGGCTTCCCCCTCCACCGGAAAACTCGCTGGGGCTTCCCCTCCTCCAGGGACTCCGCCGGGGCTTCCCCCTTCTCCGGGGAACGCAGAATCTTCCCCCTCCTCTGAAGAACACGGCGGGGCTTCCCCCTCCTCTGGGCAACACGACGGGGCTTCCCCCTCCTCCGGGGAACTCGGCGAGGCTTCATCCTTCTCCAGGGACTCCGCCGGGGCTTCCCGTTCCCCCGGGGAACTCCGCGGGGCCTTCCCCTCCTCGGGGGAATTTAGTGGGGCTAACCCCTCCTCCAGGGACTCCGCCGGGGCTTCCCCCTCCTCCGAAGCCTCCGCCGGGGCATCCCTCTCCTTCCAGGATCTCTCCGGGTCTACCCCCTTCTCCGGGGCCTCCGCCGGGGCTTCCCCCGTATCCGGGGCCTCCGCCGGGGCTTCCCCCTTCTCTGGGGAACTCGGCGGGGCAGCCCTCTCCTCCGGAAAATTTAGAGGGGCATCCCCTTCCACCGGGAAACTCGGCAGGGCTTCCCCCTCAGCAGGGGAACTCGGCAGGGCTTCCCCCTTCGCCAGGGACTCCGTCGGGGCTTCCCCCTCCTCCGGAAAACTCGGCGGGGCTTCCTACTCCTCCGGGGCCTCCGCCGGGGCTTCCCCTCCTCCAGGGATTCCACCGGGGCTTCCCCCTCCTCCGGGGAACTCGGTTGGGCTTCCCCCTCCTCCAGGGACTCCGCCGGGGCTTCCCCCTTAGCCGGGGAACTCGGCGGGGCTTCCCCCTCCTCTGGGCAACTCGGCGGGGCTTCCCCCTGCCCCGGGGAACTCGGTGGGGCTTCCTCCTTCTCCAGGGAATCCGCCGGGGCTTTCCCCTCCCCCGGGGATTTCGGCGGGGCTTCCCCCTTCTCCGAGGAATTTGGCGGGGCTAACCCCTCCTCCAGGGACTCCGCCGGGGCTTCCCCCTTCTCCGGGGCCTCCGCCGGGGCTTCCCTCTCATCCGGGGAACTCAGGGGCTTCCCCCTCCTTCGGGGAACTCGGTGGGGCTTCCCACTCCTCCGGGAAACTCGGCGGGTTTCCCCCTCTTCCAGGGAACTCGGCGAGGTTTTCCAATCCTCCGGGAAACTCGGCGTGGCTTCCCCCTACTCCGGGGCCTTCACCGGTGCTTCCCACTCTTCCGGGGCCTCCGCTGGGGCTTCCCCCTCCTCCGGGGAACTCAGAAGCTTCCCCCTCCTCCGAGGAACTCGATGGGGCTCCCCTCTTCTCCGGAAAACTCGGCGGGGTTCCCCCTCTTCCTGGGAACTCGGCGGGGATTCCTCCTCCTCCGGGGCGTCCGCCGGGGCTTCCCCCTTCTCCGGGGCCTCCGCCGGGGCTTTCCCCTCCTCCGGGGAACTCAGAATCTACCCCCTCCTCTGAAGAACACGACGGGGCTTCCCCCTGCTCTGGGCAACTCGGCGGGGCTTCCCCTTCGGCCAGGGACTCCGCCGGGGCTTCCCCCTTCTTCGGGGAATTCAGCGGGGTGCCCCTCTCCTCCGGGGAACTCAGGGGCTTCCCTCTCCTCCGGGGCCTCCACCGGGGCTTTCCCCTCCTCCGGGGAACTCGGCGGGGCTTCCCCCTCCCCCGAAGAACTCGGCGGAGCTTCCCTCTCCTCCGGGGCCTCCGCCGGGGCTTCTCGCTCATTCGGGGCCTCCGCCGGGGCTTTCCCCTCCTCAGGGGAACACGGCGGGGCTTCCCCCTCCTCCGGGGCCTCCGCCGGAGCTTCCCTTTCCTTCGGGCCTCCGCCGGTGCTTCACCCTCCTCCGGGGAACTCAGGGGCTTCCCCCTTCTCCAGGGACTCCGCCGGGGCTTCTTCCTCCTCCGGGGAACTCGGCGGGGCTTCCCCCTCCTCCAAGGACTCCGCCGGGGCTTCCCCCTCCTCCGGCGAACTCGGCGGGGCTTCCCCCTTCTCCAGGGACTCCGCCGATGCTACCCCCTCCTCAAGGGACTCCGCCGGGGCTTCCCTCTCCTCCGGGGCCTCCGCCGGGGCTTCCTTATCCTCCGGGGAACTAGGCGGGACTTCTTCCTCCTCCGAGGCCTCCGCCGGGTCTACTCCCTCCTCCGAGGCCTCCGCCGGGGCTTCCCCCTCCTCCGGGGAACTCGGCGGGGCTTCCCCCTCCGCCAGGGACTCCGCCGGGGCTTCCCCCTCCTCCGGGGAGTTCGGCGGGTTTTCCCCCTCCTTCGGTGAACTCGGCGGGGCTTCCCCCTCCTCAGGGGCCTCCGCCTGGGCTTCCCCCTCCTCCGGGGCAACCGCCGGGGCTTCCCCCTCCTCCGGGGAACTCAGAAACATTCCCCTCCTCCAGGGACTCCGCCGGGGCTTCCCCCTCATTCGGAGTTACCGCCGGGGCTTCCCCCTCCTCTGGGGAACTCGACGGGGCTTTTCCTCCTCCATGGCCTCCGCCAGGGCTTCCGCCAACTCCGGGGCCTTTGCCGGGGCTTCCCCCTACTCCAAAGAACTCGGCGGTGCTTCCTCCTTCTCCAGGGACTCCGCCGGGGTTCCCCCTCCCCCGGGGAACTCGGCGTGACTTCCCCATACTCCGGGGCCTTCGCCGGGGCTTCCCAACTCCTCCAGGGCCTCCGCCGGTGCTTCCCCCTCTTCCGGGGAACTCGGCGGGGCTTCCCTCATCTCCAGAGACTCTGCCGGGGTTCCCCCTCCTCCGAGGAACTCGGCGGGGCTTCCCCTTTCTCCGGGGAACTCAGCGAGGCTTCCCCCTCCTCCGGGGCCTCCGCCGGGGCTTCCCACTCCTCCGGGAAACTAGGCGTGGCTTCCCCCTCCTCCGGGGAACACAGGGGCTTCCCCCTCGGCCAGGGACTCCGCCCGGGCTTCCCCCTCCTCCGGGGAATTCGGCAGGGTTTCCCCCTCCGCCAGGGACTCCGTCAGGGCTTCCCCCTCCCCCGGGGAACTCGGCGGGGTTTCCCGCTTCTCCGCGGCCTCCGCCAGGGCTTTCTCCTCCTCCGAAGAACTCGGCGTGACGTCCCCCTCCTCCGGGGAGCTCAGGGGCTTCCCCCTCGGCCAGGGACTCCGCCGGGGCTTCCCCCTCCACCGAGGAATTCGGCGGGGCTTCCCCCTCTGCCAGGGACTCCGTCGGAGCTTCCCCCTCCACCGAAGAACTCGCCGGGGATTCCCCCGCCACCTGAAAACTCGGCGGGGCTTCCTACTCTTTCGTGGCCTCCGCCGGGGCTTCCCCCTCCTTCGGGGATCTCGGCGGGGCGTACCCCTCCGCCAGGGACTCCGTCGGGGCTTCCCCTCCTCCAGGGACTCCGCCGGGGCTTCCCCCTCCACCGGAAAACTCGCTGGGGCTTCCCCTCCTCCAGGGACTCCGCCGGGGCTTCCCCCTTCTCCGGGGAACGCAGAATCTTCCCCCTCCTCTGAAGAACACGGCGGGGCTTCCCCCTCCTCTGGGCAACACGACGGGTTTTCCCCCTCCTTCGGTGAACTCGGCGGGGCTTCCCCCTCCTCAGGGGCCTCCGCCTGGGCTTCCCCCTCCTCCGGGGCAACCGCCGGGGCTTCCCCCTCCTCCGGGGAACTCAGAAACATTCCCCTCCTCCAGGGACTCCGCCGGGGCTTCCCCCTCATTCGGAGTTACCGCCGGGGCTTCCCCCTCCTCTGGGGAACTCGACGGGGCTTTTCCTCCTCCATGGCCTCCGCCAGGGCTTCCGCCAACTCCGGGGCCTTCGCCGGGGCTTCCCCCTACTCCAAAGAACTCGGCGGTGCTTCCCCCTTCTCCAGGGACTCCGCCGGGGTTCCCCCTCCCCCGGGGAACTCGGCGTGACTTCCCCATACTCCGGGGCCTTCGCCGGGGCTTCCCAACTCCTCCAGGGCCTCCGCCGGTGCTTCCCCCTCTTCCGGGGAACTCGGCGGGGCTTCCCTCATCTCCAGAGACTCCGCCGGGGTTCCCCCTCCTCCGAGGAACTCGGCGGGGCTTCCCCCTTCTCCGGGGAACTCAGCGAGGCTTCCCCCTCCTCCGGGGCCTCCGCCGGGGCTTCCCACTCCTCCGGGAAACTAGGCGTGGCTTCCCCCTCCTCCGGGGAACACAGGGGCTTCCCCCTCGGCCAGGGACTCCGCCCGGGCTTCCCCCTCCCCCGGGGAATTCGGCAGGGTTTCCCCCTCCGCCAGGGACGCCGTCAGGGCTTCCCCCTCCCCCGGGGAACTCGGCGGGGTTTCCCGCTTCTCCGCGGCCTCCGCCAGGGCTTTCTCCACCTCCGAAGAACTCGGCGTGACGTCGCCCTCCTCCGGGGAGCTCAGGGGCTTCCCCCTCGGCCAGGGACTCCGCCGGGGCTTCCCCATCCACCGAGGAATTCGGCGGGGCTTCCCCCTCTGCCAGGGACTCCGTCGGAGCTTCCCCCTCCACCGAAGAACTCGCCGGGGATTCCCCCGCCACCTGAAAACTCGGCGGGGCTTCCTACTCTTTCGTGGCCTCCGCCGGGGCTTCCCCCTCCTTCGGGGATCTCGGCGGGGCGTACCCCTCCGCCAGGGACTCCGTCGGGGCTTCCCCTCCTCCAGGGACTCCGCCGGGGCTTCCCCCTCCACCGGAAAACTCGCAGGGGCTTCCCCTCCTCCAGGGACTCCGCCGGGGCTTCCCCCTTCTCCGGGGAACGCAGAATCTTCCCCCTCCTCTGAAGAACACGGCGGGGCTTCCCCCTCCTCTGGGCAACACGACGGGGCTTCCCCCTCCTCCGGGGAACTCGGCGAGGCTTCATCCTTCTCCAGGGACTCCGCCGGGGCTTCCCGTTCCCCCGGGGAACTCCGCGGGGCCTTCCCCTCCTCGGGGGAATTTAGTGGGGCTAACCCCTCCTCCAGGGACTCCGCCGGGGCTTCCCCCTCCTCCGAAGCCTCCGCCGGGGCATCCCTCTTCTTCCAGGATCTCTCCGGGTCTACCCCCTTCTCCGGGGCCTCCGCCGGGGCTTCCCCCGTATCCGGGGCCTCCGCCGGGGCTTCCCCCTTCTCTGGGGAACTCGGCGGGGCAGCCCTCTCCTCCGGAAAATTTAGAGGGGCATCCCCTTCCACCGGGAAACTCGGCAGGGCTTCCCCCTCAGCAGGGGAACTCGGCAGGGCTTCCCCCTTCGCCAGGGACTCCGTCGGGGCTTCCCCCTCCTCCGGAAAACTCGGCGGGGCTTCCTACTCCTCCGGGGCCTCCGCCGGGGCTTCCCCTCCTCCAGGGATTCCACCGGGGCTTCCCCCTCCTCCGGGGAACTCGGTTGGGCTTCCCCCTCCTCCAGGGACTCCGCCGGGGCTTCCCCCTTAGCCGGGGAACTCGGCGGGGCTTCCCCCTCCTCTTGGCAACTCGGCGGGGCTTCCCCCTGCCCCGGGGAACTCGGTGGGGCTTCCTCCTTCTCCAGGGAATCCGCCGGGGCTTTCCCCTCCCCCGGGGATTTCGGCGGGGCTTCCCCCTTCTCCGAGGAATTTGGCGGGGCTAACCCCTCCTCCAGGGACTCCGCCGGGGCTTCCCCCTTCTCCGGGGCCTCCGCCGGGGCTTCCCTCTCATCCGGGGAACTCAGGGGCTTCCCCCTCCTTCGGGGAACTCGGTGGGGCTTCCCACTCCTCCGGGAAACTCGGCGGGTTTCCCCCTCTTCCAGGGAACTCGGCGAGGTTTTCCAATCCTCCGGGAAACTCGGCGTGGCTTCCCCCTACTCCGGGGCCTTCACCGGTGCTTCCCACTCTTCCGGGGCCTCCGCTGGGGCTTCCCCCTCCTCCGGGGAACTCAGAAGCTTCCCCCTCCTCCGAGGAACTCGATGGGGCTCCCCTCTTCTCCGGAAAACTCGGCGGGGTTCCCCCTCTTCCTGGGAACTCGGCGGGGATTCCTCCTCCTCCGGGGCGTCCGCCGGGGCTTCCCCCTTCTCCGGGGCCTCCGCCGGGGCTTTCCCCTCCTCCGGGGAACTCAGAATCTACCCCCTCCTCTGAAGAACACGACGGGGCTTCCCCCTGCTCTGGGCAACTCGGCGGGGCTTCCCCTTCGGCCAGGGACTCCGCCGGGGCTTCCCCCTTCTTCGGGGAATTCAGCGGGGTGCCCCTCTCCTCCGGGGAACTCAGGGGCTTCCCTCTCCTCCGGGGCCTCCACCGGGGCTTTCCCCTCCTCCGGGGAACTCGGCGGGGCTTCCCCCTCCCCCGAAGAACTCGGCGGAGCTTCCCTCTCCTCCGGGGCCTCCGCCGGGGCTTCTCGCTCATTCGGGGCCTCCGCCGGGGCTTTCCCCTCCTCAGGGGAACACGGCGGGGCTTCCCCCTCCTCCGGGGCCTCCGCCGGAGCTTCCCTTTCCTTCGGGCCTCCGCCGGTGCTTCACCCTCCTCCGGGGAACTCAGGGGCTTCCCCCTTCTCCAGGGACTCCGCCGGGGCTTCTTCCTCCTCCGGGGAACTCGGCGGGGCTTCCCCCTCCTCCAAGGACTCCGCCGGGGCTTCCCCCTCCTCCGGCGAACTCGGCGGGGCTTCCCCCTTCTCCAGGGACTCCGCCGATGCTACCCCCTCCTCAAGGGACTCCGCCGGGGCTTCCCTCTCCTCCGGGGCCTCCGCCGGGGCTTCCTTATCCTCCGGGGAACTAGGCGGGACTTCTTCCTCCTCCGAGGCCTCCGCCGGGTCTACTCCCTCCTCCGAGGCCTCCGCCGGGGCTTCCCCCTCCTCCGGGGAACTCGGCGGGGCTTCCCCCTCCGCCAGGGACTCCGCCGGGGCTTCCCCCTCCTCCGGGGAGTTCGGCGGGTTTTCCCCCTCCTTCGGTGAACTCGGCGGGGCTTCCCCCTCCTCAGGGGCCTCCGCCTGGGCTTCCCCCTCCTCCGGGGCAACCGCCGGGGCTTCCCCCTCCTCCGGGGAACTCAGAAACATTCCCCTCCTCCAGGGACTCCGCCGGGGCTTCCCCCTCATTCGGAGTTACCGCCGGGGCTTCCCCCTCCTCTGGGGAACTCGACGGGGCTTTTCCTCCTCCATGGCCTCCGCCAGGGCTTCCGCCAACTCCGGGGCCTTTGCCGGGGCTTCCCCCTACTCCAAAGAACTCGGCGGTGCTTCCTCCTTCTCCAGGGACTCCGCCGGGGTTCCCCCTCCCCCGGGGAACTCGGCGTGACTTCCCCATACTCCGGGGCCTTCGCCGGGGCTTCCCAACTCCTCCAGGGCCTCCGCCGGTGCTTCCCCCTCTTCCGGGGAACTCGGCGGGGCTTCCCTCATCTCCAGAGACTCTGCCGGGGTACCCCCTCCTCCGAGGAACTCGGCGGGGCTTCCCCTTTCTCCGGGGAACTCAGCGAGGCTTCCCCCTCCTCCGGGGCCTCCGCCGGGGCTTCCCACTCCTCCGGGAAACTAGGCGTGGCTTCCCCCTCCTCCGGGGAACACAGGGGCTTCCCCCTCGGCCAGGGACTCCGCCCGGGCTTCCCCCTCCTCCGGGGAATTCGGCAGGGTTTCCCCCTCCGCCAGGGACTCCGTCAGGGCTTCCCCCTCCCCCGGGGAACTCGGCGGGGTTTCCCGCTTCTCCGCGGCCTCCGCCAGGGCTTTCTCCTCCTCCGAAGAACTCGGCGTGACGTCCCCCTCCTCCGGGGAGCTCAGGGGCTTCCCCCTCGGCCAGGGACTCCGCCGGGGCTTCCCCCTCCACCGAGGAATTCGGCGGGGCTTCCCCCTCTGCCAGGGACTCCGTCGGAGCTTCCCCCTCCACCGAAGAACTCGCCGGGGATTCCCCCGCCACCTGAAAACTCGGCGGGGCTTCCTACTCTTTCGTGGCCTCCGCCGGGGCTTCCCCCTCCTTCGGGGATCTCGGCGGGGCGTACCCCTCCGCCAGGGACTCCGTCGGGGCTTCCCCTCCTCCAGGGACTCCGCCGGGGCTTCCCCCTCCACCGGAAAACTCGCTGGGGCTTCCCCTCCTCCAGGGACTCCGCCGGGGCTTCCCCCTTCTCCGGGGAACGCAGAATCTTCCCCCTCCTCTGAAGAACACGGCGGGGCTTCCCCCTCCTCTGGGCAACACGACGGGGCTTCCCCCTCCTCCGGGGAACTCGGCGGGGCTTCATCCTTCTCCAGGGACTCCGCCGGGGCTTCCCGTTCCCCCGGGGAACTCCGCGGGGCCTTCCCCTCCTCGGGGGAATTTAGTGGGGCTAACCCCTCCTCCAGGGACTCCGCCGGGGCTTCCCCCTCCTCCGAAGCCTCCGCCGGGGCATCCCTCTCCTTCCAGGATCTCTCCGGGTCTACCCCCTTTTCCGGGGCCTCCGCCGGGGCTTCCCCCGTATCCGGGGCCTCCGCCGGGGCTTCCCCCTTCTCTGGGGAACTCGGCGGGGCAGCCCTCTCCTCCGGAAAATTTAGAGGGGCATCCCCTTCCACCGGGAAACTCGGCAGGGCTTCCCCCTCAGCAGGGGAACTCGGCAGGGCTTCCCCCTTCGCCAGGGACTCCGTCGGGGCTTCCCCCTCCTCCGGAAAACTCGGCGGGGCTTCCTACTCCTCCGGGGCCTCCGCCAGGGCTTCCCCTCCTCCAGGGATTCCACCGGGGCTTCCCCCTCCTCCGGGGAACTCGGTTGGGCTTCCCCCCCCTCCAGGGACTCCGCCGGGGCTTCCCCCTTAGCCGGGGAACTCGGCGGGGCTTCCCCCTCCTCTGGGCAACTCGGCGGGGCTTCCCCCTGCCCCGGGGAACTCGGTGGGGCTTCCTCCTTCTCCAGGGAATCCGCCGGGGCTTTCCCCTCCCCCGGGGATTTCGGCGGGGCTTCCCCCTTCTCCGAGGAATTTGGCGGGGCTAACCCCTCCTCCAGGGACTCCGCCGGGGCTTCCCCCTTCTCCGGGGCCTCCGCCGGGGCTTCCCTCTCATCCGGGGAACTCAGGGGCTTCCCCCTCCTTCGGGGAACTCGGTGGGGCTTCCCACTCCTCCGGGAAACTCGGCGGGTTTCCCCCTCTTCCAGGGAACTCGGCGAGGTTTTCCAATCCTCCGGGAAACTCGGCGTGGCTTCCCCCTACTCCGGGGCCTTCGCCGGTGCTTCCCACTCTTCCGGGGCCTCCGCTGGGGCTTCCCCCTCCTCCGGGGAACTCAGAAGCTTCCCCCTCCTCCGAGGAACTCGATTGGGCTTCCCACTCCTCCGGAAAACTCGGCGGGGTTCCCCCTCTTCCTGGGAACTCGGCGGGGATTCCTCCTCCTCCGGGGCGTCCGCCGGGGCTTCCCCCTTCTCCGGGGCCTCCGCCGGGGCTTTCCCCTCCTCCGGGGAACTCAGAATCTACCCCCTCCTCTGAAGAACACGACGGGGCTTCCCCCTGCTCTGGGCAACTCGGCGGGGCTTCCCCTTCGGCCAGGGACTCCGCCGGGGCTTCCCCCTCCTCCGGGGAATTCGGCGGGGCTTCCCACTCTACCAGGGACTCCGTCGGGGTTTCTTCCTCCACCGGGGAACTCGGCGGGGCTTCCCCCTCCTCCGGGGCATCCGCCAGGGCTTCCCCCTCCTCCGTAAAACTCGGCGGGGCTTCCTACTCCTCCGGGGCCTCCGCCGGGGCTTCCCCTCCTCCAGGGACTCCGCCGGGGCTTCCTCCTCCTCCGGAAAACTCGCCTAGGCTTCCCTTCCTCCAGGGGCTCCGCCGGGGCTTCCCTTTCTACCGGGGAACTCGGCGGGACGTCCCCCACCTCCGGAAAACTCGGCGGGGCTTGCCCCTCCTCCGGGGAACTCGGCGGGGCATCCCCCTTCTTCAGGGTCTCCGCCGGGGCTTACCCCTCCTCCGGGGAACACAGCGGGGCTTCCTCCACCTCCGGGGCCTCCGCCGGGGCCTCCCTCTCCTCCGGGGCCTCCACCGGGGCTTCCCCTTCCTCTAGGGACTCCGCCGTGGATACTTCCTCCTTCGGGGCCTCCGCCGGGGCTTCCCCCTTCTCCAGGGACTCCGCCGGGGCTTCCCCCTTCTCCGAGGAACTCAGGGGCTTCCCCCTCCTCCAGGGACTTTACCGGGGCTTCCACCTCCTCCGGGAAACTCAGCGGGGCTTCCCCCTCCTCCGGGGAACTCGGCGGGGCTTCCCCCTTCTCAAGGGACTCCGCCGTAAATACCCCCTCCTCCGGGGCCACCGTCGAGGCTTCACCTCCACCAGGGACTCCGCCGGGGCTTCTCCCTCCTACGGGGAACTCAGGGGCTTCCCTCTCCCCCGGAAAACACGGCGGGGCTTCCCCCTCCTCCGAAGAACTCGCCGGGGCTTACCCCTCCTCTGGGGAACACAGCGGGGCTTCATTCAACTCCGGGGCCTCCACCGGGGCTTCCCCCTCCTCTGGGGCTTCCGCCGGGTCTTCCCCTTCCTCCGGGGAACTCGGGGGCTTTCCCCTCCTCCAGGGACTTTACCGGGGCTTCCGGCTCTTCCGGGATACTCAGCGGGGCTTCCCCCTCCTCCGGGGAAGTCGGTGGGGCTTTCCCCTCCGCCAGGGACTCCGTCGGGGCTTCCCCCTCCACCGGGGAACTTGGCGGGGCTTCCCCCTCCTCCGGGGCATCCGCCAGGGCTTCCCCCTCCTCCAGGGAACTCAGAAGCTTCCCCCTCCTCTGGGGAACTCGGCGGGGCTTCCCCCTCCTCCAGGGCCTCCGCCAGTGATTCCCCCTCCTCCGGAAAACTCTGCGTGGTTGCCACCTCCTCCGGGAAACTCGGCGGGGCTTCCCCCTCATACGGGGACTCGGCAGGGCTTCCCCCTTTTCCAGGGTCTCCACCGGGGCTTAACCCTCCTCCGGGGAACACAGCGGTGCTTCCCCCTCCTCCAAGGCCTCCGCCGGGGCTTCCCCCTCCTCTGTGGCTTCCGCCGGGGCTTCCCCTTCCTCCGGGGAACTCAGGGGCTTCACCCTCCTCAAGGGACTTTACCGGGGTTTCCGCCTCCTCCGGGAAACTTGGCGGGGCTTCCCCCTCCTCCGGGAAACTCGGAGGGGCATCCCTTTCTACCGGGAAAATCGGCGTGGCTTTCCCCTACTCCGGGGCCTCCGCCGGGGCTTCCCACTCCTCCGGTTCCTCCGCCGGGGCTTCCCCCTCCTCCGGGGAACTCGGCGCAGCTTCCCCCTCCTCCAGGGACTCCGGCGGGGCTTCCCCCTCCTCCGGGGCCTCCGCTGGGGCTTCCCTCTCCTCCGGGGAACTCGGCGGGGCTTTCCAATTCTCCAGAGACTCCGCCGGGGTTTCCCCCTGCTCCAGGGATTCCGCCGGGGATTCCCCCATCTCCGAGGAACCCAGAAGCTTCCCCCTCCTCCGAAGAGCTCGGCAGGGCTTCCCCCTCCTCCGGGGAACTCGGCGCAGCTTCCCCCTCCTCCAGGGACACCGCCATGGGTTCCCCCTCCTCCGAAGCCTCCGCCGGGGCTTCCCCCTCCTCCCAGGAACTCGGCGGGTCTTCCCCCTCCTCCGGGGCCTCCGCCGGGGCTTCCCCCATCTCCGGGGCCTCCGCCGGGGCTTCCCCCTCCTCTGAAGAACTTGGCGGGGCATCCCCCTCCTCCGGGAAACTCGGAGGGGCATCCCCCTCCACCGGGAAACTCGGCGGGGCTACCCCTCCTCCGGGAAACTCGGTGAGGCCTAGCCCCCCCCGGGGAACTCAGCGTGGCTTCCCCCAACTCCGGGGCCTCCGTTGGGGCTTCCCACTCTTCCGGTGCCTCCGCCGGGGCTTCCCCCTCCTCCGGGGCCTCCACCGGTGCTTCCCCCACCGCCTGGGAAACCGCCGAGGCTTCCCCCTCCTCCGTGGAACTCAGAAGCTCCCCCCTCCTCCGGGGAACTCGGCGGGGCTTCCCCCTCCTCCGGGGCCTCCGCCGGGGCTTTCCCATCCTCCAGGGACTCTACCGAGGCATCAGCCTCCTCCAGGAAACTCGGCAGGGCTTCCCCCTCATCCGGGGAATTAGGCGGGGCTTCCCCCTTCACCAGGGACTCCGCCGGGGCTTCCCACTCCTCCGGGAAACTCGCCGGGGCTTCCCCCTTCTCCGGGGGAATTCAGAAGCTTCCCCCTCTTTCGAAGAACTCGGCGGGGCTTCCACCTCCTCTGGGCAACTCGGCGGGGCTCCCCTCCTCCGGGGAACTCGGTGGGACTTCCACCTTCTCCAGGGACTCCGCCGGGGCTTCCCCCTCCTCTGGGAAACTCGGAGGGGCATCACCCTCCTCCGGGAAACACGGCGGGGCTTCCCCCTACTCCAGGGACTCCGCTGGGGCTTCCCTCTCCTCCAGGGACTCCGCCGGGGCTTCCTCCTCCTCCGGGGCCTCCACCGGGGCTTTCCCCTCCTCCAGGGACTCCGCCGTGGAAACCCCCTCCTCCGGGGCCTCCGCCGGGGCTTCCCCCTCCTCTATGGCTTCCGCCGGGGCTTCCCCTTCCTCCGGGGAACTCAGGGGCTTCCCCGTCCTCCAGGGACTTTAGAGGGGCTTCCGCCTCCTCCGGGAAACTCGGCGGGGCTCTCCACTCCTCCGGGGAACTCGGCGGGGCTTCCTCCTTCTCCAGGGTCTTCGCCGGGGCTTACCCCTCCTCCGGGGCTTTAGCCGGGTCTTCCCCCTCCTCTGGAGAATTCGGCGGGGCATCCCCCTCCTCCGGGAAACTCGGAGGGGCATCCCCCTCTACCGAGAAACTCGGCGTGGCTTCCCCCTACTCTGGGGCTTTCGCCGGGGCTTCCCACTCCTCCGGTGCCTCAGCCGGGGCTTCCCCCTCTTCTGTGGCTTCCGACTGGGCTTCCCCTTCCTCCGGGGAACTCAGGGGCTTCCCCGTCCTCCAGGGACCTTAGAGGGGATTCCGCAACCTCCGGGAAACTCGGCGGGGCTTCCCACTACTCCGGGGAACTCGCCGGGGCTTACCCCTCCTCCGGGTAACTCAGGGGCTTCCCCCTCCTCCGGGAAACTCGACGGGGTTTCCCTCTCCTCCGGGGAACTCGGCGGGGCTTCCTCCTTCTCCAGGGACTCACCGGGGCATCCCCCTCTTCCAAAGCCTCCACCGGGGCATCCCCCTCCTCCCAGGTACTCGGCGGGTCTTCCACCTCCTCCGAGGCCTCCGCCGGGGCTTCCCCCATCTCCGGGGCCTCCGCCTGGGCTTCCCCCTCCTCTGGAGAATTCGGTGGGGCATCCCCCTCCTCCGTGAAACTCGGAGGGGCATCCCCCTCTACCGGGAAACTCGGCGGGGTTTCCCCTTCCTCCGGGAAACTCGGTGGGTCCTAGCCCTCCCCCGGGGAACTCGGCGCGGCTTCCCCCTACTCCGGGGCCTCCGCCGGGGCTTCCCCCTCCTCCGGGGCCTCCGCCGGGGCTTTCCCCTCCTCCAGGGACTCTACCGAGGCCTCAGCCTCCTCCGGGAAACTCGGCGGGGCTTCCCCCTCATCCGGTGAACTCGGCGGGGTTTCCCCCTTCTCCAGGGACTCCGCCGGGGCTTCCCCCTCCTCCAGGGACTCCGCCGGGGCATCCCCCTCCTCCGGGGCCTCCACCGGGGCTTTCCCCTCCTCCGGGGCCTCCGCCGGGGCTTCCCCCAACTCCAGGGCCTCCACCGGGGCTTCCCCCTCCTCTGGTTAACTTGGCGGGGCATCCCCCTCCTCCGGGAAACTCGGAGGGGCATCCCCCTCCACCGGGAAACTCGGCGGGGCTTCCCCCTCCTCCGGGGACCTCGGCGCAGCTTCTTCCTCCTCCATCGACTCCGGCGGGGCTTCCCCCTCCTCCGGGGAACTCAGAAGCATCCCCCTCCTCCGGGGCCTCCGCCGGGGCTTCCCCCATCTCCATGGCCTCCGCCGGTGCTTCCCCCACCTCTGGGGAACTTGGCAGGGCATCCCCCTCCTCCGGGAAACTCGGAGGGGCATACCCCTCAACCGGGAAACTCGGCGGGGCTTCCCCCTCCTCCGGGGAACTCAGAAGCATCCCCCTCCTCCGGGGCTTCCGCCGGGGCTTCCCCCATCTCCGGGGCTTTCGCCGGTGCTTTCCCCTCCTCCGGGGAACTCAGAAGCTCCCTTCGCCTCCGGGGAACTCGGCGGAGCTTCCCCCTCCTCCGGGGCCTCCGCCGGGGCTTTCCCCTCCTCCAGGGACTCTACCGAGGCTTCAGCCTCTTCCGGGAAACTCGGCGGGGCTTCCCCATCATCCGGGGAACTCGGCGGTGCTTCCCCCTCCTCCGGGAAACTCGGCGGGGCAACCCCCTCCTCCCAGGAACTCGGCGGGTCTTCCACCCCCTCCGAGGCCTCCGCCGCGGCTTCCCCCTTCTCCGGGGCCTCAGCCGGGGCTTCCCCCTCCTCCGGGGAACTCGGCGCGGCTTCTTCCTCGGCCAGGGACTCCGCCGGGGCTTCCCCCATCTCCGGGGCCTCCGCCGGGGCTTTTCCCTCCTCCAGGGACTCTGCCGAGGCTTCCCCCTCCTCAGGGGAACTCGGCGCAGCTTCTCCCTCCTCCAGGGACTCCGGCGGGGCCCTCCCCTCCTCCGGGACCTCCGCCGGTGCTTCCCCCACCTCTGGGGAACTTGGCAGGGCAACCCCCTCCTCCGGGAAACTCGGTGAGGCCTAGCCCTCACCCGGGGAACTCGGCGTGGCTTCACCCTACTCCGGGGCCTCCGCCGGGGCTTCCCACTCCTCCGGTGCCTCCGCCGGGGCTTTCCCCTCCTCCGGGGAACTCGGCGCAGTTTCCCCCTCCTCCAGGGACTCCGGTGGGGCATCCCCCTCCTCCGGGGCCTCCGCCGGTGCTTTCCTTTCCTCCGGGGAACTCAGAAGCTTCCCCCTCCTCCGGGGCCTCCGCCGGGGCTTTCCTCTCCTCCAGGGACTCTACCGAGGCTTCAGCCTCCTCCGGGAAACTCGGCGGGGCTTCCCCCTTCTCCAGGGACTCCGCCGGGGCTTTTTCCTCCTCCGGGGAACTCAGCGGTGCTTCCCCCTTCTCCGGGGCCTCCGCCAGGGCTTTCCACTCCTCCGGGAAAATTCGGCGGGGCTTCCCTCTGCTCCAGGGATTCCGCTGGGGCTTTCCCCTTCTCCGGGGAATTCAGAAGCTTCACCTTCCTCCGAAGAACTCGGCGGGGCTTTCCCCTCCTCTGGGAAACTCGGCGGGGCTTCCACCTCCTCCGAGAAACTCGGCGGGGCTTCCCCCTTCACCAGGGACTCCGCCGGGGCTTCCCCCTCCTCCAGGAAATTCGCCGGGGCATCCCCCTCCTCCGGGGCCTCCACCGGGGCTTTCCCCCCCTCCAGGGACTCCGCCGTGGATACCCCCTCCTCCGGGGCCTCCGCCGGGGCTTCCCCCTCCTCTGGGGCTTCCGCCGGGGCTTCCACTTCCTCCGGGTAAAACTCAGGAGCTTCCCCGTCCTCCAAGGACTTAAGAGGGGCTTCCGCTTCCTCCGGGAAAATTTGGCGGGGCTTCCCACTCCTCCGGGGAACTCGGCGGGGCTTCCCTCTTCTCCAGGGTCTCCGCCGGGGCGTACCCCTTCTCCGGGGAACTCAGGGAATTCCCCCTCCTCCGGGAAAGTCGGCGGGTTTTCCCCCTCCTCCGGGGAACTCGGCGGGGCTTCCCCCTTCTCCGAAGCCTCCGCCGGGGCATCCCCCTCCTCCCAGGAACTCGGCGGGTCTTCCACCTCCTCCGAGGCCTCCGCCGGGGCTTCCCCCTTCTCCGGGGCCTCAGCCGGGGCTTCCCCCTCCTCTGGAGAAATCGGCGGGGCATCCCCCTCCTCCGGGAAACTCAGAGGGGCATCCCCCTCTACCGGGAAACTCCGCGGGGCTTCCCCCTCCTCCGGGAAACTCGGTGAGGCCTAGCCCTCCCCCGAGGAACTCGGCGTGGCTTCCCCCTACTCCGGGGCCTCCGCCGGGGCTTCCCACTCCTCCGGTGCCCTCGCCGGGGCTTCCCTCTCCTCCGGGGAATTCGGCGCAGCTTCCCCCTCCTCCAGGGACTCCGGCGGGGCTTCCCCCTCCTCCGGAAAACTCGGCGGGGCTTCCTACTCCTCCGGGGCCTCCGCCGGGGCTTCCCCCACCTCCGGGGAACTCGGCGGGGCGTCCCCTCTCCGCCAGGGACTCCGTCGGGGCTTCCCCTCCTCCAGGGACTCCGCCGGGGCTTCCCCCTCCTCCGGGGAACTCAGGGGCTTCCCCCTGCTCCAGAAAACTCAGCGGGGCTTCCCCCTCTTCCGGGGAACTCGGTGGGGCTCCCCCCTTCTCCAGGGTCTCCGCCGGGGCTTACCCCTCCTCCGGGGAACACAGCGGGGCTTCCTCCACCTCCGGGGCCTACGCCGGGGCTTCCCCCTCCTCCGGGGCCTTCGCCGGGGCTTCCCACTCCTCCAGGGAACTCAGGGGCTTTAACCTTCTCCAGAGACTCCGCCGGGGCGTCCCCTTGCTCCAGGGATTCCGCCGGGGCTTTCCCTATCTCCGGGGAACTCAGGAGCTTCCCCCTCCTCCGAAGAACACGGCAGGGCTTCGCCCTCCTCCGGGGAACTCGGCGGGGCTTCCTCCTTCCCTAGGGACTCCGCCGGGGCTTCCCCCTCCTCCGGGGCCTCCGCCGGGACTTCCACCATTTTCGGGGCCTCCGCTGGGGCTTCACCCTCCTCTGGGGAACTTGGCGGGGCATCACCCTTCTCCGGGAAACTCGGAGGGGCATCCCCCTCCAACGGGAAACTCGGCGGGGCCTTCCCCTTCTTCGGGGCCTCCGCCGGTGCTTCCCCCTCCTCCGGGGAACTCAGAAGCTTCACCCTCCTCCGGGGCCTCCACCGGGGCTTCCCCCACCTCCTGGGCCACCGCCGAGGCTGCCCCCTCCTCCGGGGACCTCAGAAGCTCCCCCCTCGTCCGGGGATTTTGGCAGGGCTTCCCCCTCCTCCGGGCCTCCGCGGGGGCTTCCCCCTCCTCCTGGGACTCTGCCGAGGCTTCAGCCTTCTCCGGGAAACTCGGCGGGGCTTCCCACTCATCCAGGGAACTCGGCGGGGCTTCCCCCTCCTCCGGGGCCTCCGCCGGGGCTTCCCACTCCTCCGGGAAACTCGGCGGGGATTCCCTCTGCTCCAGGGATTCCGCCGGGGCTTCCCCCTCCACCAGGGACTCCGCCGGGGCATCCCCCTCCTCCGGGGCCTCCGCCGGGGCTTCCCCCTCCTCTGGGGCTTCCGCCGGGGCTTCCACTTCCTCCGGGGAACTCAGGGGCTTCCCCGTCCTCCAGGGACTTAAGAGGGGCTTCCGCTTCCTCCGGGAAACTCGGCGGGGCTTTCCACTCCTCCGGGGAACTCGGCGGGGCTTCCCCCTTCTCCAGTGTCTCCGCCGGGGCTTACCCCTCCTCCGGGGAACTCAGGGGGTTCCCCCTCCTCCGGGAAAGTCGGCGGGATTTCCCCCTCCTCCGGGGAACTCGGCGGGGCTTCCCCCTCCTCCGAAGCCTCCGCCGGGGCATATCCCTCCTTCCAGGAACTCGGCGGGTCTTCCACCTCCTCCGAGGCCTCCGCCGGGGCTTCCCCCTTCTCCGGGGCCTCAGCCGGGGCTTCCCCCTCCTCTGGAGAATTCGGCGGGGCATCCCCCTCCTCCGGGAAACTCGGTGGGGCATCTCCCTCTACCGGGAAACTCGGCGGGGCTTCCCCCTCCTCCGGGGCCTCCGCCGGGGCTTCCCACTCCTCCGGTGCCCTCGCCGGGGCTTCCCTCTCCTCCGGGGAATTCGGCGCAGCTTCCCCCTCCTCCAGGGACTCCGGCGGGGCTTCCCCCTCCACCGGGGCCTCCGCCGGGGCCCCTCGTCCGGGGAACTTGGCGGGGCTTCCCCCTCCTCCGGGGCCTCCGCGGGGGCTTTCCCATCCTCCAGGGACTCTACCGAGGCTTCAGCCTTCTCCGGGAAACTCGGCGGGGTTTCCCCCCCATCCGTGGAACTCGGCGGGGCTTCCCCCTTCTCCAGGGACTCCGCCGGGGCTTCCCACTACTTCGGGGAACTCAGCGGTGATTCCCCCTCCTCCGGGGCCTCCGCCGTGGCTTCCCACTCCTCCGGGAAACTCGGCGGGGAATTCCTCTGCTCCAGAGATTCCGCCGGGGCTTCCCCCTTCTCTTGGGAACTCAGAAGCTTCCCCCTCCTCCTAAGAATTCGGCGGGGCTTCCCCCTCCTCTGGGCAACTCGGCGGGGCTTCCCCCTTCTCCGGGGAGTTTGGCGGGGCTTCCTCCTTCTCCAGGGACTCCGCCGGGGCTTCCCCCTCCTCTGGGAAACTCGGAGGGGCATCTCCCGCCTCCGGGAAACTCGGCGGGGCTTCCCCCTTCTCCAGGGACTCCGCCGGGGCTTCCCCCTCCTCCGGGGCCTCCGCCGGGGCTTCCCCCTCCTCCAGGGACTCTACCGGGGCTTCCGCCTCCTCCGGGTAACTCGGCGGGGCTTCCCCCTCATCCAGGGAACTCGGTAGGGCTCCCACTTCTCCAAAGTCTCCGCCGGGGCTTAACCCTCCTTCGGGGAACACAGCGGGGCTTCCTCCACCTCCGGGGCCTCCGCCGGGGCTTCCCCCTCCTCTGGGGCTTCCGCCGGGGCATCCCCTTCCTCCGGGGAACTCAGGGGCTTCCCCGTCCTCCAGGGACTTTAGAGGGGCTCCCGCCTTCTCCGGGAAACTCGGCGGGGCTTCCCACTCCTCCGGGGAACTCGGCGGGGCTTCCCCCTTCTCCAGCGTCTCCGCCGGGGCTTACCCCTCCTCCGGGGATTTCAGGGGATTCCCCTTCCTCCGGGAAACTCGGCGGGGTGTCCCCCTCCTCCGGGGAACTCGGCGGGGCTTTCAGCTTATCTAGAGATTCCGCCGGGGCTTCCCCCTGCTCCAGGGCTTCCGCCGGGGCTACCCCCAACTCCGGGGAACTCAGAAGCTTCCCCCTCCTCCGAAGAACTCTGCAGGGCTTCCCCCTCCTCCGGGGAACTCGGCGGGGCTTCCTACTTCTCCAGGGACTCCGCCGGGGCTTCCCTCTCCTCCCAGGAACTCGGCTGGTCTTCCACCTCCTCCGAGGCCTCCGGCGGGGCTTCCCCCATCTCCGGGGCCTCCGCCGGGGCTTCCCCCTCCTCTGGAGAACTCGGCGGGGCCTAGCCCTCCTCCGGGGAACTCGGCGGGGCGTCACCACTCCGCAAGGGACTCCGCCGGGGCTTCCCCCTCCTCCGGGGAACTCAGGGGCTTCCCCTCCTCCGGGAAACTCGGAGGGGCATCCCCCTCTACCGGGAAACTCGGCGGGGCTTCCCCCTCCTCCGGGAAACTCGGTGAGGCCTAGCCCTCCTCCGGGGAACTCGGCGGGGCGTCCCCTCTCCGCAAGGGACTCCGTCGGGGCTTCCTCTCCTCCAGGGACTCCGCCGGGGCTTCCCGCTCCTCCGGGGAACTCAGGGGCTTCCCCTGCTCCAGAAAACTCGGCGGGGCTTCCCCCTCCTCCGGGGAACTCGATGGGGCTTCCCCCTTCTCCAGGGTCTCCGCCGGGGCTTACCCCTCTTCCGAGAAACACAGCGGGGCTTCCTCCACCTTCGGGGCCTACGGAGGGGCTTCCACCTCCTCCGGGGCCTTCGCCGGGGCTTCCCTCTCCTCCAGGGAACTCAGGGGCTTTCCCCTTCTCCAGGGACTCTACTGGGGCTTCCGCCTCCTCCGGGAAACTCGGCGGGGCATCCTCCTCCTCCGGGGAATTGGGCGGGGATTCCTCCTCCTCCAGGGACTCCGCCTTGGATACCCACTGCTCCGGGGCCTCCGCCGGGGCTTCTTCCTCCACCAGGGACTCTACCGGGGCTTCCGCCTCCTCCGGGAAACTCGGCGGGGCTTCCCACTCATTCGGGGAACTCGGCGGGGCCACCCCCTCCTCCAGGGACTCCCCTGGGGCTTTACCCTCCTCCTGAATTCTCGGCGGGGCTACCTACTCCTCCGGGGCTTTCGCCGGGGCTTCCCCTCCTCCAGGGACTCCGCCGGGGCTTCCCCCTCATCCGAGGAACTCAGGGGCTTCCCCCGTCTCCGGGGAACTCGGCGGGGCTTTTCCCTTCTTCAGAGACTCCGCCGGGGCCTCCCTCCGGGGACTCCGCCGGGGCTACCCCCCCTCCGGGGAACTCAGGAGCTTCCCCCCCCTCCAAGGAACTCGGCAGGGCTTCCCCCTGCTCCAGGGACTCCGCCGGGGCTTCCCCCTCCTCTGGAGAATTCGGCGGGGCTTCCCCCTCCTCCGGGAAACTCGGAGGGGCATCCCCCTCTACCGGGAAACTCAACGTGGCTTCCCCCTACTCCGGGGAACTCGGCGCAGCTTCCCCCTCCTCCAGGGACTCCGGCGGGGCTACCCCCTCCTCCGGGGCCTCCGCCGGTGCTTCCCCTACCTCTGGGGAACTTGGCAGAGCATCCCCCTCCTCCGGGAAACTCGGATGGACATCCCTCTCCACCGGGAAACTCGGCGAGGCTTCCTCCTCCTCCGGGAAACTCGGTGAGGCCTAGCCCTCACCCGGGGAACTCGGCGTGGCTTCACCCTACTCCGGGGCCTCCGCCGGGGCTTCCCACTCCTCCGGTGCCTCCGCCGGGGCTTCCCCCTCCTCCGGGGAACTCGGCGCAGCTTCCCCCTCCTCCAGGGACTCCGCCGGGGCTTCCCACTCCTCCGGTGCCTCCGCCGGGGCTTTCCCCTCCTCCGGGGAACTCGGCGCAGTTTCCCCCTCCTCCAGGGACTCCGGTGGGGCATCCCCCTCCTCCGGGGCCTCCGCCGGTGCTTTCCTTTCCTCCGGGGAACTCAGAAGCTTCCCCCTCCTCCGGGGCCTCCGCCGGGGCTTTCCTCTCCTCCAGGGACTCTACCGAGGCTTCAGCCTCCTCCGGGAAACTCGGCGGGGCTTCCCCCTTCTCCAGGGACTCCGCCGGGGCTTTTTCCTCCTCCGGGGAACTCAGCGGTGCTTCCCCCTTCTCCGGGGCCTCCGCCAGGGCTTTCCACTCCTCCGGGAAAATTCGGCGGGGCTTCCCTCTGCTCCAGGGATTCCGCTGGGGCTTTCCCCTTCTCCGGGGAATTCAGAAGCTTCACCTTCCTCCGAAGAACTCGGCGGGGCTTTCCCCTCCTCTGGGAAACTCGGCGGGGCTTCCACCTCCTCCGAGAAACTCGGCGGGGCTTCCCCCTTCACCAGGGACTCCGCCGGGGCTTCCCCCTCCTCCAGGAAATTCGCCGGGGCATCCCCCTCCTCCGGGGCCTCCACCGGGGCTTTCCCCCCCTCCAGGGACTCCGCCGTGGATACCCCCTCCTCCGGGGCCTCCGCCGGGGCTTCCCCCTCCTCTGGGGCTTCCGCCGGGGCTTCCACTTCCTCCGGGTAAAACTCAGGAGCTTCCCCGTCCTCCAAGGACTTAAGAGGGGCTTCCGCTTCCTCCGGGAAAATTTGGCGGGGCTTCCCACTCCTCCGGGGAACTCGGCGGGGCTTCCCTCTTCTCCAGGGTCTCCGCCGGGGCGTACCCCTTCTCCGGGGAACTCAGGGAATTCCCCCTCCTCCGGGAAAGTCGGCGGGTTTTCCCCCTCCTCCGGGGAACTCGGCGGGGCTTCCCCCTTCTCCGAAGCCTCCGCCGGGGCATCCCCCTCCTCCCAGGAACTCGGCGGGTCTTCCACCTCCTCCGAGGCCTCCGCCGGGGCTTCCCCCTTCTCCGGGGCCTCAGCCGGGGCTTCCCCCTCCTCTGGAGAAATCGGCGGGGCATCCCCCTCCTCCGGGAAACTCAGAGGGGCATCCCCCTCTACCGGGAAACTCCGCGGGGCTTCCCCCTCCTCCGGGAAACTCGGTGAGGCCTAGCCCTCCCCCGAGGAACTCGGCGTGGCTTCCCCCTACTCCGGGGCCTCCGCCGGGGCTTCCCACTCCTCCGGTGCCCTCGCCGGGGCTTCCCTCTCCTCCGGGGAATTCGGCGCAGCTTCCCCCTCCTCCAGGGACTCCGGCGGGGCTTCCCCCTCCTCCGGAAAACTCGGCGGGGCTTCCTACTCCTCCGGGGCCTCCGCCGGGGCTTCCCCCACCTCCGGGGAACTCGGCGGGGCGTCCCCTCTCCGCCAGGGACTCCGTCGGGGCTTCCCCTCCTCCAGGGACTCCGCCGGGGCTTCCCCCTCCTCCGGGGAACTCAGGGGCTTCCCCCTGCTCCAGAAAACTCAGCGGGGCTTCCCCCTCTTCCGGGGAACTCGGTGGGGCTTCCCCCTTCTCCAGGGTCTCCGCCGGGGCTTACCCCTCCTCCGGGGAACACAGCGGGGCTTCCTCCACCTCCGGGGCCTACGCCGGGGCTTCCCCCTCCTCCGGGGCCTTCGCCGGGGCTTCCCACTCCTCCAGGGAACTCAGGGGCTTTAACCTTCTCCAGAGACTCCGCCGGGGCGTCCCCTTGCTCCAGGGATTCCGCCGGGGCTTTCCCTATCTCCGGGGAACTCAGGAGCTTCCCCCTCCTCCGAAGATCACGGCAGGGCTTCGCCCTCCTCCGGGGAACTCGGCGGGGCTTCCTCCTTCCCTAGGGACTCCGCCGGGGCTTCCCCCTCCTCCGGGGCCTCCGCCGGGACTTCCACCATTTTCGGGGCCTCCGCTGGGGCTTCACCCTCCTCTGGGGAACTTGGCGGGGCATCACCCTTCTCCGGGAAACTCGGAGGGGCATCCCCCTCCAACGGGAAACTCGGCGGGGCCTTCCCCTTCTTCGGGGCCTCCGCCGGTGCTTCCCCCTCCTCCGGGGAACTCAGAAGCTTCACCCTCCTCCGGGGCCTCCACCGGGGCTTCCCCCACCTCCTGGGCCACCGCCGAGGCTGCCCCCTCCTCCGGGGACCTCAGAAGCTCCCCCCTCGTCCGGGGATTTTGGCAGGGCTTCCCCCTCCTCCGGGCCTCCGCGGGGGCTTCCCCCTCCTCCTGGGACTCTGCCGAGGCTTCAGCCTTCTCCGGGAAACTCGGCGGGGCTTCCCACTCATCCAGGGAACTCGGCGGGGCTTCCCCCTCCTCCGGGGCCTCCGCCGGGGCTTCCCACTCCTCCGGGAAACTCGGCGGGGATTCCCTCTGCTCCAGGGATTCCGCCGGGGCTTCCCCCTCCACCAGGGACTCCGCCGGGGCATCCCCCTCCTCCGGGGCCTCCGCCGGGGCTTCCCCCTCCTCTGGGGCTTCCGCCGGGGCTTCCACTTCCTCCGGGGAACTCAGGGGCTTCCCCGTCCTCCAGGGACTTAAGAGGGGCTTCCGCTTCCTCCGGGAAACTCGGCGGGGCTTTCCACTCCTCCGGGGAACTCGGCGGGGCTTCCCCCTTCTCCAGTGTCTCCGCCGGGGCTTACCCCTCCTCCGGGGAACTCAGGGGGTTCCCCCTCCTCCGGGAAAGTCGGCGGGATTTCCCCCTCCTCCGGGGAACTCGGCGGGGCTTCCCCCTCCTCCGAAGCCTCCGCCGGGGCATATCCCTCCTTCCAGGAACTCGGCGGGTCTTCCACCTCCTCCGAGGCCTCCGCCGGGGCTTCCCCCTTCTCCGGGGCCTCAGCCGGGGCTTCCCCCTCCTCTGGAGAATTCGGCGGGGCATCCCCCTCCTCCGGGAAACTCGGTGGGGCATCTCCCTCTACCGGGAAACTCGGCGGGGCTTCCCCCTCCTCCGGGGCCTCCGCCGGGGCTTCCCACTCCTCCGGTGCCCTCGCCGGGGCTTCCCTCTCCTCCGGGGAATTCGGCGCAGCTTCCCCCTCCTCCAGGGACTCCGGCGGGGCTTCCCCCTCCACCGGGGCCTCCGCCGGGGCCCCTCGTCCGGGGAACTTGGCGGGGCTTCCCCCTCCTCCGGGGCCTCCGCGGGGGCTTTCCCATCCTCCAGGGACTCTACCGAGGCTTCAGCCTTCTCCGGGAAACTCGGCGGGGCTTCCCCCCCATCCGTGGAACTCGGCGGGGCTTCCCCCTTCTCCAGGGACTCCGCCGGGGCTTCCCACTACTTCGGGGAACTCAGCGGTGATTCCCCCTCCTCCGGGGCCTCCGCCGTGGCTTCCCACTCCTCCGGGAAACTCGGCGGGGAATTCCTCTGCTCCAGAGATTCCGCCGGGGCTTCCCCCTTCTCTTGGGAACTCAGAAGCTTCCCCCTCCTCCTAAGAATTCGGCGGGGCTTCCCCCTCCTCTGGGCAACTCGGCGGGGCTTCCCCCTTCTCCGGGGAGTTTGGCGGGGCTTCCTCCTTCTCCAGGGACTCCGCCGGGGCTTCCCCCTCCTCTGGGAAACTCGGAGGGGCATCTCCCGCCTCCGGGAAACTCGGCGGGGCTTCCCCCTTCTCCAGGGACTCCGCCGGGGCTTCCCCCTCCTCCGGGGCCTCCGCCGGGGCTTCCCCCTCCTCCAGGGACTCTACCGGGGCTTCCGCCTCCTCCGGGTAACTCGGCGGGGCTTCCCCCTCATCCAGGGAACTCGGTAGGGCTCCCACTTCTCCAAAGTCTCCGCCGGGGCTTAACCCTCCTTCGGGGAACACAGCGGGGCTTCCTCCACCTCCGGGGCCTCCGCCGGGGCTTCCCCCTCCTCTGGGGCTTCCGCCGGGGCATCCCCTTCCTCCGGGGAACTCAGGGGCTTCCCCGTCCTCCAGGGACTTTAGAGGGGCTCCCGCCTTCTCCGGGAAACTCGGCGGGGCTTCCCACTCCTCCGGGGAACTCGGCGGGGCTTCCCCCTTCTCCAGCGTCTCCGCCGGGGCTTACCCCTCCTCCGGGGATTTCAGGGGATTCCCCTTCCTCCGGGAAACTCGGCGGGGTGTCCCCCTCCTCCGGGGAACTCGGCGGGGCTTTCAGCTTATCTAGAGATTCCGCCGGGGCTTCCCCCTGCTCCAGGGCTTCCGCCGGGGCTACCCCCAACTCCGGGGAACTCAGAAGCTTCCCCCTCCTCCGAAGAACTCGGCAGGGCTTCCCCCTCCTCCGGGGAACTCGGCGGGGCTTCCTACTTCTCCAGGGACTCCGCCGGGGCTTCCCTCTCCTCCCAGGAACTCGGCTGGTCTTCCACCTCCTCCGAGGCCTCCGGCGGGGCTTCCCCCATCTCCGGGGCCTCCGCCGGGGCTTCCCCCTCCTCTGGAGAACTCGGCGGGGCCTAGCCCTCCTCCGGGGAACTCGGCGGGGCGTCACCACTCCGCAAGGGACTCCGCCGGGGCTTCCCCCTCCTCCGGGGAACTCAGGGGCTTCCCCTCCTCCGGGAAACTCGGAGGGGCATCCCCCTCTACCGGGAAACTCGGCGGGGCTTCCCCCTCCTCCGGGAAACTCGGTGAGGCCTAGCCCTCCTCCGGGGAACTCGGCGGGGCGTCCCCTCTCCGCAAGGGACTCCGTCGGGGCTTCCTCTCCTCCAGGGACTCCGCCGGGGCTTCCCGCTCCTCCGGGGAACTCAGGGGCTTCCCCTGCTCCAGAAAACTCGGCGGGGCTTCCCCCTCCTCCGGGGAACTCGATGGGGCTTCCCCCTTCTCCAGGGTCTCCGCCGGGGCTTACCCCTCTTCCGAGAAACACAGCGGGGCTTCCTCCACCTTCGGGGCCTACGGAGGGGCTTCCACCTCCTCCGGGGCCTTCGCCGGGGCTTCCCTCTCCTCCAGGGAACTCAGGGGCTTTCCCCTTCTCCAGGGACTCTACTGGGGCTTCCGCCTCCTCCGGGAAACTCGGCGGGGCATCCTCCTCCTCCGGGGAATTGGGCGGGGATTCCTCCTCCTCCAGGGACTCCGCCTTGGATACCCACTGCTCCGGGGCCTCCGCCGGGGCTTCTTCCTCCACCAGGGACTCTACCGGGGCTTCCGCCTCCTCCGGGAAACTCGGCGGGGCTTCCCACTCATTCGGGGAACTCGGCGGGGCCACCCCCTCCTCCAGGGACTCCCCTGGGGCTTTACCCTCCTCCTGAATTCTCGGCGGGGCTACCTACTCCTCCGGGGCTTTCGCCGGGGCTTCCCCTCCTCCAGGGACTCCGCCGGGGCTTCCCCCTCATCCGAGGAACTCAGGGGCTTCCCCCGTCTCCGGGGAACTCGGCGGGGCTTTTCCCTTCTTCAGAGACTCCGCCGGGGCCTCCCTCCGGGGACTCCGCCGGGGCTACCCCCCCTCCGGGGAACTCAGGAGCTTCCCCCCCCTCCAAGGAACTCGGCAGGGCTTCCCCCTGCTCCAGGGACTCCGCCGGGGCTTCCCCCTCCTCTGGAGAATTCGGCGGGGCTTCCCCCTCCTCCGGGAAACTCGGAGGGGCATCCCCCTCTACCGGGAAACTCAACGTGGCTTCCCCCTACTCCGGGGAACTCGGCGCAGCTTCCCCCTCCTCCAGGGACTCCGGCGGGGCTACCCCCTCCTCCGGGGCCTCCGCCGGTGCTTCCCCTACCTCTGGGGAACTTGGCAGAGCATCCCCCTCCTCCGGGAAACTCGGATGGACATCCCTCTCCACCGGGAAACTCGGCGAGGCTTCCTCCTCCTCCGGGAAACTCGGTGAGGCCTAGCCCTCACCCGGGGAACTCGGCGTGGCTTCACCCTACTCCGGGGCCTCCGCCGGGGCTTCCCACTCCTCCGGTGCCTCCGCCGGGGCTTCCCCCTCCTCCGGGGAACTCGGCGCAGCTTCCCCCTCCTCCAGGGACTCCGGTGGGGCATCCCCCTCCTCCGGGGCCTCCGCCGGTGCTTTCCTTTCCTCCGGGGAACTCAGAAGCTTCCCCCTCCTCCAAAGAACTCGGCAGGGCTTCGCCCTCCTCCGGGGAACCCGGCGGGGCTTCCTCCTTCTCCAGGGACTCCGCCGGGGCTTCCCCCTCCTCCGGGGCCTCCGCCGGGGCTTCCCCCATCTCCGGGGCCTCCGCTGGGGCTTCCCCTTCCTCTGGGGAACTTGGTGGGGCCTCCCCCTCCACCGGGAAACTCGGAAGCATCCCCTTCCACCGGGAAACTCGGCGGTGCTTCCCCCTCCTCCGGGGCCTCCGCCGGTGATTCCCCCTCCTCCGGGGAACTCAGAAGCTTCCGCCTCCTCCGGGGAACTTGGCGGGGCTTCCCCCTCCTCCGGGGCCTCCGCGGGGGCTTTTCCCTCCTCCAGGGACTCTGCCGGGGCTTCCCCCTCCTCAGAGGAACTCGGCGCAGCTTCCCCCTCCTCCAGGGACTCCGGCGGGGCCCTCCCCTCCTCCGGGGCCTCCGCCGGTGCTTCCCCCACCTCTGGGGAACTTGGCAGGGCATCCCCCTCCTCCGGGAAACTCGGTGAGGCCTAGCCCTCACCCGGGGAACTCGGCGTGGCTTCACCCTACTCCGGGGCCTCCGCCGGGGCTTCCCACTCCTCCGGTGCCTCCGCCGGGGCTTTCCCCTCCTCCGGGGAACTCGGCGCAGTTTTCCCCTCCTCCAGGGACTCCGGTGGGGCATCCCCCTCCTCCGGGGCCTCCGCCGGTGCTTTCCTTTCCTCCGGGGAACTCAGAAGCTTCCCCCTCCTCCGGGGCCTCCGCCGGGGCTTTCCTCTCCTCCAGGGACTCTACCGAGGCTTCAGCCTCCTCCGGGAAACTCGGCGGGGCTTCCCCCTTCTCCGGGGCCTCCGCCAGGGCTTTCCACTCCTCCGGGAAAATTCGGCGGGGCTTCCCTCTGCTCCAGGGATTCCGCTGGGGCTTTCCCCTTCTCCGGGGAATTCAGAAGCTTCACCTTCCTCCGAAGAACTCGGCGGGGCTTTCCCCTCCTCTGGGAAACTCGGCGGGGCTTCCACCTCCTCCGAGAAACTCGGCGGGGCTTCCCCCTTCACCAGGGACTCCGCCGGGGCTTCCCCCTCCTCCAGGAAATTCGCCGGGGCATCCCCCTCCTCCGGGGCCTCCACCGGGGCTTTCCCCCCCTCCAGGGACTCCGCCGTGGATACCCCCTCCTCCGGGGCCTCCGCCGGGGCTTCCCCCTCCTCTGGGGCTTCCGCCGGGGCTTCCACTTCCTCCGGGTAAAACTCAGGAGCTTCCCCGTCCTCCAAGGACTTAAGATGGGCTTCCGCTTCCTCCGGGAAAATTTGGCGGGGCTTCCCACTCCTCCGGGGAACTCGGCGGGGCTTCCCTCTTCTCCAGGGTCTCCGCCGGGGCGTACCCCTTCTCCGGGGAACTCAGGGAATTCCCCCTCCTCCGGGAAAGTCGGCGGGTTTTCCCCCTCCTCCGGGGAACTCGGCGGGGCTTCCCCCTTCTCCGAAGCCTCCGCCGGGGCATCCCCCTCCTCCCAGGAACTCGGCGGGTCCTCCACCTCCTCCGAGGCCTCCGCCGGGGCTTCCCCCTTCTCCGGGGCCTCAGCCGGGGCTTCCCCCTCCTCTGGAGAAATCGGCGGGGCATCCCCCTCCTCCGGGAAACTCAGAGGGGCATCCCCCTCTACCGGGAAACTCCGCGGGGCTTCCCCCTCCTCCGGGAAACTCGGTGAGGCCTAGCCCTCCCCCGAGGAACTCGGCGTGGCTTCCCCCTACTCCGGGGCCTCCGCCGGGGCTTCCCACTCCTCCGGTGCCCTCGCCAGGGCTTCCCTCTCCTCCGGGGAATTCGGCGCAGCTTCCCCCTCCTCCAGGGACTCCGGCGGGGCTTCCCCCTCCTCCGGAAAACTCGGCGGGGCTTCCTACTCCTCCGGGGCCTCCGCCGGGGCTTCCCCCACCTCCGGGGAACTCGGCGGGGCGTCCCCTCTCCGCCAGGGACTCCGTCGGGGCTTCCCCTCCTCCAGGGACTCCGCCGGGGCTTCCCCCTCCTCCGGGGAACTCATGGGCTTCCCCCTGCTCCAGAAAACTCAGCGGGGCTTCCCCCTCTTCCGGGGAACTCGGTGGGGCTTCCCCCTTCTCCAGGGTCTCCGCCGGGGCTTACCCCTCCTCCGGGGAACACAGCGGGGCTTCCTCCACCTCCGGGGCCTACGCCGGGGCTTCCCCCTTCTCCGGGGCCTTCGCCGGGGCTTCCCACTCCTCCAGGGAACTCAGGGGCTTTAACCTTCTCCAGAGACTCCGCCGGGGCGTCCCCTTGCTCCAGGGATTCCGCCGGGGCTTTCCCTATCTCCGGGGAACTCAGGAGCTTCCCCCTCCTCCGAAGAACACGGCAGGGCTTCGCCCTCCTCCGGGGAACTCGGCGGGGCTTCCTCCTTCCCTAGGGACTCCGCCGGGGCTTCCCCCTCCTCCGGGGCCTCCGCCGGGACTTCCACCATTTTCGGGGCCTCCGCTGGGGCTTCACCCTCCTCTGGGGAACTTGGCGGGGCATCACCCTTCCCCGGGAAACTCGGAGGGGCATCCCCCTCCAACGGGAAACTCGGCGGGGCCTTCCCCTTCTTCGGGGCCTCCGCCGGTGCTTCCCCCTCCTCCGGGGAACTCAGAAGCTTCACCCTCCACCGGGGCCTCCACCGGGGCTTCCCCCACCTCCTGGGCCACCGCCGAGGCTGCCCCCTCCTCCGGGGAACTCAGAAGCTCCCCCCTCGTCCGGGGATTTTGGCAGGGCTTCCCCCTCCTCCGGGCCTCCGCGGGGGCTTCCCCCTCCTCCTGGGACTCTGCCGAGGCTTCAGCCTTCTCCGGGAAACTCGGCGGGGCTTCCCACTCATCCAGGGAACTCGGCGGGGCTTCCCCCTCCTCCGGGGCCTCCGCCGGGGCTTCCCACTCCTCCGGGAAACTCGGCGGGGATTCCCTCTGCTCCAGGGATTCCGCCGGGGCTTCCCCCTCCACCAGGGACTCCGCCGGGGCATCCCCCTCCTCCGGGGCCTCCGCCGGGGCTTCCCCCTTCTCTGGGGCTTCCGCCGGGGCTTCCACTTCCTCCAGGGAACTCAGGGGCTTCCCCGTCCTCCAGGGACTTAAGAGGGGCTTCCGCTTCCTCCGGGAAACTCGGCGGGGCTTTCCACTCCTCCGGGGAACTCGGCGGGGCTTCCCCCTTCTCCAGTGTCTCCGCCGGGGCTTACCCCTCCTCCGGGGAACTCAGGGGGTTCCCCCTCCTCCGGGAAAGTCGGCGGGTTTTCCCCCTCCTCCGGGGAACTCGGCGGGGCTTCCCCCTCCTCCGAAGCCTCCGCCGGGGCATATCCCTCCTTTCAGGAACTCGGCGGGTCTTCCACCTCCTCCGAGGCCTCCGCCGGGGCTTCCCCCTTCTCCGGGGCCTCAGCCGGGGCTTCCCCCTCCTCTGGAGAATTCGGCGGGGCATCCCCCTCCTCCGGGAAACTCGGTGGGGCATCTCCCTCTACCGGGAAACTCGGCGGGGCTTCCCCCTCCACCGGGAAACTCGGTGAGGCCTAGCCCTCCCCTCGGGGAACTCGGCGTGGCTTCCCCCTACTCCGGGGCCTCCGCCGGGGCTTCCCACTCCTCCGGTGCCCTCGCCGGGGCTTCCCTCTCCTCCGGGGAATTCGGCGCAGCTTCCCCCTCCTCCAGGGACTCCGGCGGGGCTTCCCCCTCCACCGGGGCCTCCGCCGGGGCCCCTCGTCCGGGGAACTTGGCGGGGCTTCCCCCTCCTCCGGGGCCTCCGCGGGGGCTTTCCCATCCTCCAGGGACTCTACCGAGGCTTCAGCCTTCTCCGGGAAACTCGGCGGGGCTTCCCCCCCATTCGTGGAACTCGGCGGGGCTTCCCCCTTCTCCAGGGACTCCGCCGGGGCTTCCCCCTACTTCGGGGAACTCAGCGGTGCTTCCCCCTCCTCCGGGGCCTCCGCCGTGGCTTCCCACTCCTCCGGGAAACTCGGCGGGGAATTCCTCTGCTCCAGGGATTCCGCCGGGGCTTCCCCCTTCTCTTGGGAACTCAGAAGCTTCCCACTCCTCCTAAGAATTCGGCGGGGCTTCCCCCTCCTCTGGGCAACTCGGCGGGGCTTCCCCCTTCTCCGGGGAGTTTGGCGGGGCTTCCTCCTTCTCCAGGGACTCCGCCGGGGCTTCCCCCTCCTCTGGGAAACTCAGAGGGGCATTTCCTTCCTCCGGGAAACTCGGCGGGGCTTCCCCCTTCTCCAGGGACTCCGCCGGGGCTTCCCCCTCCTCCGGGGCCTCCGCCGGGGCTTCCCCCTCCTCCAGGGACTCTACCGGGGCTTCCGCCTCCTCCGGGTAACTCGGCGGTGCTTCCCCCTCATCCAGGGAACTCGGTAGGGCTCCCACTTCTCCAAAGTCTCCGCCGGGGCTTAACCCTCCTTCGGGGAACACAGCGGGGCTTCCTCCACCTCCGGGGCCTCCGCCGGGGCTTCCCCCTCCTCTGGGGCTTCCGCCGGGGCTTCCCCGTCCTCCAGGGACTTTAGAGGGGCTCCCGCCTTCTCCGGGAAACTCGGCGGGGCTTCCCACTCCTCCGGGGAACTCGGCGGGGCTTCCCCCTTCTCCAGCGTCTCCGCCGGGGCTTACCCCTCCTCCGGGGAACTCAGGGGATTCCCCTTCCTCCGGGAAACTCGGCGGGGTGTCCCCCTCCTCCGGGGAACTCGGCGGGGCTTTCAGCTTATCTGGAGATTCCGCCGGGGCTTCCCCCTTTTCCAGGGCTTCCGCCGGGGCTACCCCCATCTCCGGGGAACTCAGAAGCTTCCCCCTCCTCCGAAGAACTCGGCAGGGCTTCCCCCTCCTCCGGGGAACTCGGCGGGGCTTCCTACTTCTCCAGGGACTCCGCCGGGGCTTCCCTCTCCTCCCAGGAACTCGGCTGGTCTTCCACCTCCTCCGAGGCCTCCGGCGGGGCTTCCCCCATCTCCGGGGCCTCCGCCGGGGCTTCCCCCTCCTCTGGAGAACTCGGCGGGGCCTAGCCCTCCTCCGGGGAACTCGGCGGGGCGTCCCCACTCCGCAAGGGACTCCGTCGGGGCTTCCTCTCCTCCAGGGACTCCGCCGGGGCTTCCCCCTCCTCCGGGGAACTCAGGGGCTTCCCCTCCTCCGGGAAACTCGGAGGGGCATCCCCCTCTACCGGGAAACTCGCCGGGGCTTCCCCCTCCCCCGGGGAACTCGGCGGGGCTTCCCCCTCCTCCGGGGCCTCCGCCGGGGCTTCCCCCTTCTCTGGGGTCTCCGCCGGGGCTTCCCCTTCCTTCAGGGAACTCAGGGAAGCTTCCTCCAGCTCCAGGGATTCCGCCGGGGCTTTCCTTCCTCCGGGGAACTCGGCGGGGCATCCCCCTCCTCCGAAGAACTCGGCGGGGCTTCCCCCTGCTCTGGGCAACTCGGCGGGGCTTCCCCCTCGGCCAGGGACTCCGCCGGGGCTTCCCCTTCCTCCGGGGAATTCGGCGGGGCGATCCCCTCCGCCAGGGACTCCGTCGGGGCTTCCCCCTCCCCCGGGGAACTCGGCAGGGCTTTTCCTTCTCCAGGGTCCCCGCCGGGGCTTCCCTCTCCTCCGGGGACTCTACCGGGTTTTCCGCCTCCTCCGGGAAACTCGGCGGGGCTTCCCCCTCATCCGGGGAACTCGGCAGGGCTTCCCCCTTCACCAGGGATTCCACCGGGGCTTCCCCCTTCTCCGGGGAACTCGGTTGGGCTTCCCCCTCCTCCAGGGACTACGCCGGGGCTTCCCCTTCAGCCGGGGAACTCGGCAGGGCTTCCCCCTTCACCAGGGATTCCTCCGGGGCTTCATCCTCCTCCGGGGAACTCAGCGGGGCTTCCCTCTCCTCCAGGGACTCCGCCGGGGCTTCCCCCTCCACCGGAAAACTCGCCTGGGCTACCCCGCCTCCAGGGACTCCGCCGGGGCTTCCCTCTTCTCCAGGGAACGCAGAATCTTCCCCCTCCTCTGAAGAACACGGCGGGGCTAACCCCTCCTCCAGGGACTCCGCCGGGGCTTTCCCCTCCTCCGAAGCCTCCGCCGGGGAGTCCCCCTCCTCCCAGGAACTCAGCGGGTCTACCCCCTCCTCCGGGGCCTCCGCCGGGGCTTCCCCCGTATCCGGGGCCTCCGCTGGGGCTTCCCCCTCCTTTGGGGAACTCGGCGGGGCATCCCCCTCCTCCGGAAAATCCTGAGGGGCATCCCCCTCCTCCGGGAAACTCGGCGAGGCCTAGCCTTCCTCCGGGAAACTCGGCGGGGCTTCCTCCTTCGCCAGGAACTCCGTCGGGGCTTTCCCCTCCCCCGGCGAACTCGGCGTGGCTTCCCCCTTCTCCGGGATCTCCGCCGGGGCTTCCCGATCCTCCGGGGCCTCCGCCGGGGCTTCCCCCTTCTCGGGGGCCACCGCCGGTGCTACCCCTTTCCACCAGGGATTTCGCCGGGGCTTTCACCTCCCCAGGGGAACTCTGCGGGGCTTCCCCCTCTTCCGGGGCCTCCGCCGGGGCTTACCCCTCCTTCAGGGAACTCGGCGGGGCTTCCCCCTTCTCCAGGGATTCCGCCGGGGCTTTTCCTCTTTCGGGGAACTCAGAAGCTTCCCCCTCCTCCGAAGAACTCGGCGAGGCTTCCCCCTCCTCTGGGCAACTCGGCGGGGCTTTCCCATCCTCCGGGGAATTCGGCGGGGCTTCCCCCTCCTCCAGGGACTCCGCCAGGGCTTCCCCTCCTCCGGGGCCTCCGCCGAGGCTGCCCTCTCCTCTGGGAAACTCGGAGGGGCAACTCCCTCCTTCGGGAAACTCGGCGGGGCTTCCCCCTCCACCGGGGCATCCCCAAGGGCTTCCCCCTCCTCCGGGGAACTCAAAAGCTTCCCCCTCCTCCGGGGAACTAATCGGGGCTACTCCCTCCTCCAGGGCCTCCGCAGGGGAATCCCCCCCCCTCCGGAAAACTCTGCGGGGCTTCCTACTCCTCCGGGGCCTCCGCCGGGGCTTCCCCTCCTCCAGGGACACCGCCGGGGCTTTCCCCTACTCCGGGGAACTCAGAAGCTTCCCCCTTCTCCGAAAAACTCGGCGGGGCTTCCCCCTCCTCTGGGCAACTCGGCGGGGCTTTCCCATCCTCCGCGGAACTCAGCGGGGCTTCCCCCTCCCCCGGGGCCTCCGCCGGGGCTTCCCCCTCCTCCGGGGACATCGGCGGGGCTTCCCCCTCCTCCGCGGAACTCAGCGGGGCTTCCCCCTCCTCCGGGGCCTCCGCCGGGGCTTCCCCCTCCTCCGGGGAAAACAGCGGGTCTTCCTCCACCTGCGGGGTCTCCGCCGGGGCTTCCCCCTCCTTCGAGGATCTCAGGGGCTTCCCCCTCCACCGGGGAACTCGGCGGGGCTTCCCCTCCTCCGGGGAATTTGGCGGGGCTAACCCCTCCTCCAGGGACTCCGCCGGGGCTTCTTTCTTCTCCGGGACCTCCGCTGGGGCTTCCCTCTCATCCGGGGAACTAAGGGGCTTCCCCCTCCTCCTGGGAACTTGTTGGGGCTTCCCACTCCTCCGGGGAACTCGGCGTGGCTTCCCCCTACTCCGGGGCCTCCGCCGGGGCTTCCCACTCCTCCGGGGACTCCGCCGGGGCTTCCCCCTCCTCCGGGGAATTAAGGGGCTTCCAACTTCTCCGAGGAACTCGGTGGGGCTTCCCACTCCTCCGGAAAACTCGGCGGGGTTCCCCCTCCCCCGGGGAACTCGGCGGGGCTTCCCCCTCCTCCGGGGCCTCCGCCGGGGCTTCCCCCTTCTCTGGGGTCTCCGCCGGGGCTTCCCCTTCCTTCAGGGAACTCAGGGGGGCTTCCTCCAGCTCCAGGGATTCCGCCGGGGCTTTCCTTCCTCCGGGGAACTCGGCGGGGCATCCCCCTCCTCCGAAGAACTCGGCGGGGCTTCCCCCTGCTCTGGGCAACTCGGCGGGGCTTCCCCCTCGGCCAGGGACTCCGCCGGGGCTTCCCCTTCCTCCGGGGAATTCGGCGGGGCGATCCCCTCCGCCAGGGTCTCCGTCGGGGCTTCCCCCTCCCCCGGGGAACTCGGCGGGGCTTTTCCTTCTCCAGGGTCCCCGCCGGGGCTTTCCTCTCCTCCGGGGACTCTACCGGGTTTTCCGCCTCCTCCGGGAAACTCGGCGGGGCTTCCCCCTCATCCGGGGAACTCGGCAGGGCTTCCCCCTTCACCAGGGATTCCACCGGGGCTTCCCCCTCCTCCGGGGAACTCGGTTGGGCTTCCCCCTCCTCCAGGGACTACGCCGGGGCTTCCCCCTCAGCCGGGGAACTCGGCAGGGCTTCCCCCTTCTCCAGGGATTCCACCGGGGCTTCCCCCTCCTCCGGGGAACTCAGCGGGGCTTCCCTCTCCTCCAGGGACTCCGCCGGGGCTTCCCCCTCCACCGGAAAACTCGCCTGGGCTACCCCGCCTCCAGGGACTCCGCCGGGGCTTCCCTCTTCTCCGGGGAACGCAGAATCTTCCCCATCCTCTGAAGAACACGGCGGGGCTAACCCCTCCTCCAGGGACTCCGCCGGGGCTTTCCCCTCCTCCGAAGCCTCCGCCGGGGAGTCCCCCTCCTACCAGGAACTCAGCGGGTCTACCCCCTCCTCCGGGGCCTCCGCCGGGGCTTCCCCCGTATCCGGGGCCTCCGCTGGGGCTTCCCCCTCCTTTGGGGAACTCGGCGGGGCATCCCCCTCCTCCGGAAAATCCTGAGGGGCATCCCCCTCCACCGGGAAACTTGGCGTGGCTTCCTCCTCCTCCGGGAAACTCGGCGGGGCCTAGCCTTCCTCCGGGAAACTCGGCGGGGCTTCCTCCTTCGCCAGGAACTCCGTCGGGGCTTTCCCCTCCCCCGGCGAACTCGGCGTGGCTTCCCCCTTCTCCGGGGCCTCCGCCGGGGCTTCCCACTCCTCCGGGGCCTTTGCCGGGGCTTCCCCCTCTTCCGGGGACTTTACCGGGGCTTCCCCCTCCTCCGGAAAACTCGGCGGGGCTTCCTACTCCTCCGGGGCCTCCGCCGGGGCTTCCCCTCCTCCAGGGACACCGCCAGGGCTTTCCACTACTCCGGGGAACTCAGAAGCTTCCCCCTTTTCCGAAAAACTCGGCGGGGCTTCCCCCTCCTCTGGGCAACTCGGCGGGGCTTCCCCCTGCCCCGGGGAACTCGGTGGGGCTTCCTCCTTCTCCAGGGAATCCGCCGGGGCTTCCCCCTCCCCCGGGGATTTCGGCGGGGCTTCCCCCTCCTCCGGGGAACTCGGTGGGGCTTCCCACTCCTCCGGGAAACTCGGCGGGTTTCGCCCTCTTCCAGGGAACTCGGCGAGGCTTCCCAATCCTCCGGAAAACTCGGCGTGGCTTCCCCCTACTCTTGGGCCTTCGCCGGGGCTTCCCACTCTTCCGGGGCCTCCGCCGGGGCTTGCCCCTCCACCGGGGAACTCAGAAGCTTCCCTCTCCTCCGAGGAACTCGATGGGGCTTCCCACTCCTCTGGAAAACTCGGCGGGTTTCCCCCTCTTCCTGGGAACTCGGCGGGGCTTCCCAATCCTCCGGGGCCTCCGCCGGGGCTTAACTCTCCTCCAGGGAATTCGCCGGTTCTTCCTTCTCCACCGGGGATCTCGGCGGGGCTTCCTCCTCCTCCGGGGCGTCCGCCGGGGCTTCCCCCTTCTCCGGGGAACTCAGAATCTACCACCTCCTCTGAAGAACATGACGGGGCTTTTCCCTGCTCTGAGCAACTCGGCGGGGCTTCCCCTTCGGCCAGGGACTCCGCCGGGGCTTCCCCCTCCTCCGGGGAATTTGGCGGGGCTTTCCACTCTACCAGGGACTCCGTCGGGGTTTCTTCCTCCACCGGGGAACTCGGCAGGGCTTCCTCCTTCGCCAGGAACTCCGTCGGGGCTTTCCCCTCCCCCGGCGAACTCGGCGTGGCTTCCCCCTTCTCCGGGGCCTCCGCTGGGGCTTCCCACTTCCCCGGGGCCTTTGCCGGGGCTTCCCCCTCTTCCGGGGACTCTACCGGGGCTTCCCCCTCCTCCGGAAAACTCGGCGGGGCTTCCTACTCCTCCGGGGCTTCCGCCGGGGCTTCCCCTCCTCAAGGGACACCGCCGGGGCTTTCCCCTACTCCGGGAAACTCAGAAGCTTCCCCCTTCTCCGAAAAACTCGGCGGGGCTTCCCCCTCCTCCAGGGAACTCGGCAGGGCTTCCTCCTCATCCAGGGACTCCGCCGTAGATACCCCTCCTCCGGGGCCACCGCCAGGGCTTCCCCCTACTCCAGGGACTCTACCGGGGCTTCCGCCTCCTCCGGGAAACTCGGCGGGGCTTTCTCCCATCCGGGGAACTTGGCAGGGCTTCCCCCTTCTCCAGGGATTCCACCGGGGCTTCCCTCTCCTCCGGGGAACTCGGCGGGGCTTCCCCCTCCTCCAGGGACTTCGCCGGGGCTTCCCCCTCCTCCGGTAAACTCGCCGGGTCTTCCCCTCCTCCAGGGACTCCGCCGGGGCTTCCCCCTTCTCCGGGGAACTCAGAATCGTCCCCCTCCTCTGAAGAACTCGGCATGACTTCCCCCTTCTCCAGGGATTCCACCGGGGCTTCCCCTTCCTCCGGGGAACTCGGCAGGGCTTTCCACTCCTCCGGAAAACTCGCCGGGGCTTCCCCTCCTCCAGGGACTGCACCGGGGCTTCCCCTCCTCCAGGGACTCCGCCGGGGCTTCTCCCTCCTCCGAAGCCTCCGCCGGGGCATCCCTCTCCTTCCAGGATCTCACCGGGTCTACCCCCTTCTCCGGGGCCTCCGCCGGGGCTTCCCCCGCATCCGGGGCCTCCACCGGGGCTTCCCCCTCCTTTGGGGAACTCGGCGTTGCAGCCCTCGCCTCCGGAAAATTTAGAGGGGCATCCCCTTCCACCGGGAAACTCGGCAGGGCTTCCCCCTCAGCAGGGGAACTCGGCAGGGCTTCCCCCTTCGCCAGGGACTCCGTCGGGGCTTCCCCCTCCCCCGGGGAACTCGGCGTGACTTCCCCATACTCCGGGGCCTCCGCCGGGGCTTCCCAACTCCTCCGGGGCCTCCGCCGGTGCTTCCCCCTCTTCCGGGGAACTCGGCGGGGCTTCCCTCATCTCCAGAGACTCCGCCGGGGCTTCCCCCTCCTCCGAGGAACTCGGCGGGGCTTCCCCCTTCTCCGGGGAACTCAGCGAGGCTTTCCCCTCCTCCGGGGCCTCCGCCGGGGCTTCCCACTCCTCCGGGAAACTAGGCGGGGCTTCCCCCTCCTCCGGGGAACACAGGGGCTTCCCCCTCGGCCAGGGACTCCGCCCGGGCTTCCCCCTCCTCCAGGGAATTCGGCAGGGTTTCCCCCTCCGCCAGGGACTCCGTCAGGGCTTCCCCCTCCCCCGGGGAACTCGGCGGGGTTTCCCGCTTCTCCGCGGCCTCCGCCAGGGCTTTCTCCTCCTCCGGGGAACTCGGCGTGACGTCCCCCTCCTCCGGGGTGCTCAGGGGCTTCCCCCTCGGCCAGGGACTCCGCCGGGGCTTCCCCCTCCACCGAGGAATTCGGCGGGGCTTCCCCCTCTGCCAGGGACTCCGTCGGAGCTTCCCCCCTCCTCCGAAGAACTCGCCGGGGATTCCCCCGCCACCTGAAAACTCGGCGGGGCTTCCTACTCTTTCGTGGCCTCCGCCGGGGCTTCCCCCTCCTCTGGGGCTTCCGCCGGGTCTTCCCCCTCCTCCGGGGAACTCGAGGGCTTTCCCCTTCTCCAGGGACTTTACCGGGGCTTCTTCCTCCTCCGGGGAAGTCGGCGGGGCTTTCCCCTCCGCCAGGGACTCCGTCGGGGCTTCCCTCTCCACCGGGGAACTCGGCGGGGCTTCCCCCTCCTCCGGGGCATCCGCCAGGGCTTCCCCCTCCTCCGGGGAACTCAGAAGCTTCCCCCTCCTCTGGGGTACTCGGCGGGGCTTCCCCCTCCTCCAGGGCCTCCGCCGGTGATTCCCCCTCCTCCGGAAAACTCTGCGTGGTTGCCACCTCCTCCGGGAAACTCGGCGGGGCTTCCCCATCATACGGGGACTCGGCAGGGCTTCAACCTTCTCCAGGGTCTCCACCGGGGCTTCCCCCTCCTTCGGGGAACTCAGAAGCTCCCCCCGCCTCCGGGGAACTCGGCGGAGCTTCCCCCTCCTCCGGGGCCTCCGCCGGGGCTTTCCTCTCCTCCAGGGACTCTACCGAGGCTTCAGCCTCCTCCGGGAAACTCGGCGGGGCTTCCCCCTGCTCCAGAAAACTCAGCGGGGCTTCCCCCTCTTCCGGGGAACTCGGTGGGGCTTCCCCCTTCTCCAGGGTCTCCGCCGGGGCTTACCCCTCCTCCGGGGAACACAGCTGGGCTTCCTCCACCTCCGGGGCCTACGCCGGGGCTTCCCCCTCCTCCGGGGCCTTCGCCGGGGCTTCCCACTCCTCCAGGGAACTCAGGGGCTTTAACCTTCTCCAGAGACTCCGCCGGGGCTTCCCCTTGCTCCAGGGATTCCGCCGGGGCTTCCCCTATCTCCGGGGAACTCAGGAGCTTCCCCCTCCTCCGAAGAACTCGGCAGGGCTTCGCCCTCCTCCGGGGAACTCGGCGGGGCTTCCTCCTTCTCCAGGGACTCCGCCGGGGCTTCCCCCTCCTCCGGGGCCTCCGCCGGGGCTTCCACCATCTCCGGGGCCTCCGCTGGGGCTTCACCCTCCTCTGGGGAACTTGGCGGGGCATCACCCTTCTCCGGGAAACTCGGAGGGGCATCCCCCTCCAACGGGAAACTCGGCGGGGCCTTCCCCTTCTCCGGGGCCTCCGCCGGTGCTTCCCCCTCCTCCGGGGAACTCAGAAGCTTCACCCTCCTCCGGGGATTTTGGCGGGGCTTCCCCCTCCTCCGGGCCTCTGCGGGGGCTTTCCCCTCCTCCTGGGACTCTGCCGAGGCTTCAGCCTTCTCCGGGAAACTCGGCGGGGCTTGCCCCTCATCCGGGGAACTCGGCGGGGCTTCCCCCTCCTCCGGGGCCTCCGCCGGGGCTTCCCACTCCTCCGAGAAACTCGGCGGGGATTCCCTCTGCTCCAGGGATTCCGCCGGGGCTTCCCTCTTCTCCAGGGACTCCGCCGGGGCTTCTACCTCCTCCAGGGACTCCGCCGGGGCATCCCCCTCCTCCGGGGCCTCCGCCAAGGCTTCCACTTCCTCCGGGGAACTCAGGGGCTTCCCCGTCCTCCAGGGACTTAAGAGGGGATTCCGCTTCCTCCGGGAAACTCGGCCGGGCTTCCCACTCCTCCGGGGAACTCAGGGGGTTCCCCCTCCTCCGGGAAAGTCGGCGGGTTTTCCCCCTCCTCCGGGGAACTCGGCGGGGCTTCCCCCTCCTCCGAAGCCTCCGCCGGGGCATATCCCTCCTTCCAGGAACTCGGCGGGTCTACCACCTCCTCCGAGGCCTCCGCCGGGGCTTCCCCCTTCTCCGGGGCCTCAGCCGGGGCTTCCCCCTCCTCTGGAGAATTCGGCGGGGCATCCCCCTTCTCCGGGAAACTCGGTGGGGCATCTCCCTCTACCGGGAAACTCGGCGGGGCTTCCCCCTCCTCCGGGAAACTCGGTGAGGCCTAGCCCTCCCCTCGGGGAACTCGGCGTGGCTTCCCCCTACTCCGGGGCTTTCGCCGGGGCTTCCCACTCCTCCGGTGCCCTCGCCGGGGCTTTCCTCTCCTCCGGGGAATTCGGCGCAGCTTCCCCCTCCTCAAGGGACTCCGGCGAGGCTTCCCCCTCCTCCGGGGCCTCCGCCGGGGCCCCTCCTCCGGAAAACTCGGCGGGGCTTCCTACTCCTCCGGGGCCTCCGCCGGGGCTACCCCCACCTCCGGGGAACTCGGCGGGGCGTCCCCTCTCCACCAGGGACTCCGTCGGGGCTTCCCCTCCTCCAGGGAATCCGCCGGGGCTTCCCCCTCCTCCGGGGAACTCAGGGGCTTCCCCTTGCTCCGGAAAACTCGGCGGGGCTTCCCCCTCTTCCGGGGAACTCGGTGGGGCTTCCCCCTTCTCCAGGGTCTCAGAAGGCTTCCCACTCCTCCGGTGCCCTCGCCGGGGCTTCCCTCTCCTCCGGGAAATTCGGCGCAGCTTCCCCCTCCTCCAGGGTCTCCGCCGGGGCTTACCCCTCCTCCGGGGAACACAGCGGGGCTTCCCCCACCTCCGGGGAACTCGGCGGGGCGTCCTCTCTCCACCAGGGACTCCGTCGGGGCTTCCCCTCCTCCAGGGACTCCGCCGGGGCTTCCCACTCCTCCGGGGAACTCAGGGGCTTCCCCCTGCTCCAGAAAACTCAGCGGGGCTTCCCCCTCTTCCGGGGAACTCGGTGGGGCTTCCCCCTTCTCCAGGGTCTCCGCCGGGGCTTACCCCTCCTCCGGGGAACACAGCGGGGTTCCCTCCACCTCCGGGGCCTACGCCGGGGCTTCCCCCTCCTCCGGGGCCTTCGCCGGGGCTTCCCACTCCTCCAGGGAACTCAGGGGCTTTAACCTTCTCCAAAGACTCCGCCGGGGCTTCCCCTTGCTCCAGGGATTCCGCCGGGGCTTCCCCTATCTCCGGGGAATTCAGGGGGTTCCCCCTCCTCCGGGAAAGTCGGCGGGTTTTCCCCCTCCTCCGGGGAACTCGGCGGGGCTTCCCCCTCCTCCGAAGCCTCCGCCGGGGCATATCCCTCCTTCCAGGAACTCGGCGGGTCTTCCACCTCCTCCGAAGCCTCCGCCGGGGCTTCCCCCTCCTCTGGAGAAATCGGCGGGGCATCCCCCTCCTCCGGAAAACTCGGAGGGGCATCCCCCTCTACCGGGAAACTCGGCGGGGCTTCCCCCTCCTCCGGGAAACTCGGTGAGGCCTAGCCCTCCCCCGGGGAACTCGGCGTGGCTTCCCCCTACTCCGGGGCCTCCGCCGGGGCTTCCCACTCCTCCGGTGCCCTCGCCGGGGCTTCCCTCTTCTCCGGGGAATTCGGCGCAGCTTCCCCCTCCTCCAGGGACTCCGGCGGGGCTTCCCCCTCCTCCGGGGCCTCCGCCGGGGCTTCCCCCTCCTCCGGAAAACTCGGCGGGGCTTCCCACTCCTCCGGGGCCTCCGCCGGGGCTTCCCCCACCTCCGGGGAACTCGGCGGGGCGTCCCCTCTCCACCAGGGACTTCGTCGGAGCTTCCCCTCCTCCAGGGACTCCGCCGGGGCTTCCCCCTTTTCCGGGGAACTCAGGGGCTTCCCCCTGCTCCAGAAAACTCAGCGGGGCTTCCCCCTCTTCCGGGGAACTCGGTGGGGCTTCCCCCTTCTCCAGGGTCTCCACCGGGGCTTACCCCTCCTCCGGGGAACACAGCGGGGCTTCCTCCACCTCCGGGGCCTACGCCGGGGCTTCCCCCTCCTCCGGGGCCTTCGCCGGGGCTTCCCACTCCTCCAGGGAACTCAGGGGCTTTAACCTTCTCCAGAGACTCCGCCGGGGCTTCCCCTTGCTCCAGGGATTCCGCCGGGGCTTCCCCTATCTCCGGGGAACTCAGGAGCTTCCCCCTCCTCCGAAGAACTCGGCAGGGCTTCGCCCTCCTCCGGGGAACTCGGCGGGGCTTCCTCCTTCTCCAGGGACTCCGCCGGGGCTTCCCCCTCCTCCGGGGCCTCCGCCGGGGCTTCCACCATCTCCGGGGCCTCCGCTGGGGCTTCACCCTCCTCTGGGGAACTTGGCGGGGCATCACCCTTCTCCGGGAAACTCGGAGGGGCATCCCCCTCCAACGGGAAACTCGGCGGGGCCTTCCCCTTCTCCGGGGCCTCCGCCGGTGCTTCCCCCTCCTCCGGGGAACTCAGAAGCTTCACCCTCCTCCGGGGATTTTGGCGGGGCTTCCCCCTCCTCCGGGCCTCTGCGGGGGCTTTCCCCTCCTCCTGGGACTCTGCCGAGGCTTCAGCCTTCTCCGGGAAACTCGGCGGGGCTTCCCCCTCATCCGGGGAACTCGGCGGGGCTTCCCCCTCCTCCGGGGCCTCCGCCGGGGCTTCCCACTCCTCCGGGAAACTCGGCGGGGATTCCCTCTGCTCCAGGGATTCCGCCGGGGCTTCCCTCTTCTCCAGGGACTCCGCCGGGGCTTCTACCTCCTCCAGGGACTCCGCCGGGGCATCCCCCTCCTCCGGGGCCTCCGCCGGGGCTTCCACTTCCTCCGGGGAACTCAGGGGCTTCCCCGTCCTCCAGGGACTTAAGAGGGGATTCCGCTTCCTCCGGGAAACTCGGCGGGGCTTCCCACTTCTCCGGGGAACTCAGGGGGTTCCCCCTCCTCCGGGAAAGTCGGCGGGTTTTCCCCCTCCTCCGGGGAACTCGGCGGGGCTTCCCCCTCCTCCGAAGCCTCCGCCGGGGCATATCCCTCCTTCCAGGAACTCGGCGGGTCTTCCACCTCCTCCGAGGCCTCCGCCGGGGCTTCCCCCTTCTCCGGGGCCTCAGCCGGGGCTTCACCCTCCTCTGGGGAACTTGGCGGGGCATCACCCTTCTCCGGGAAACTCGGAGGGGCATCCCCCTCCAACGGGAAACTCGGCGGGGCCTTCCCCTTCTTCGGGGCCTCCGCCGGTGCTTCCCCCTCCTCCGGGGAACTCAGAAGCTTCACCCTCCTCCGGGGCCTCCACCAAGGCTTCCCCCACCTCCTGGGCCACCGCCGAGGCTGCCCCCTCCTCCGGGGAACTCAGAAGCTCACCCCTCGTCCGGGGATTTTGGCGGGTCTTCCCCCTCCTCCGGGCCTCCGCGGGGGCTTTCCCCTCCTCCTGGGACTCTGCCGAGGCTTCAGCCTTCTCCGGGAAACTCGGCGGGGCTTCCCCCTCATCCAGGGAACTCGGCGGGGCTTCCCCCTCCTCCGGGGCCTCCACCGGGGCTGCCCCCTCCTCCGGGGAACTCAGAAGCTCACCCCTCGTCCGGGGATTTTGGCGGGGCTTCCCCCTCCTCCGGGCCTCCGCGGGGGCTTTCCCCTCCTCCTGGGACTCTGCCGAGGCTTCAGCCTTCTCCGGGAAACTCGGCGGGGCTTCCCCCTCATCCAGGGAACTCGGCGGGGCTTCCCCCTCCTCCGGGGCCTCCACCGGGGCTTCCCACTCCTCCGGGAAACTCGGCGGGGATTCCCTCTGCTCCAGGGATTCCGCCGGGGCTTCCCTCTTCTCCAGGGACTCCGCCGGGGCTTCCCCCTCCTCCAGGGACTCCGCCGGGGCATACCCCTCCTCCGGGGCCTCCGCCGGGGCTTCCCCCTCCTCTGGGGCTTCCGCCGGGGCTTCCACTTCCTCCGGGGAACTCAGGGGCTTCCCCGTCCTCCAGGGACTTAAGAGGGGCTTCCGCTTCCTCCGGGAAACTCGGCGGGGCTTCCCACTCCTCCGGGGAACTTGGCGGGGCTTCCCCCTTCTCCAGTGTCTCCGCCGGGGCTTTCCCCTCCTCCGGGGAACTCAGGGGGTTCCCCCTCCTCCGGGAAAGTCGGCGGGTTTTCCCCCTCCTCCGGGGAACTCGGCGGGGCTTCCCCCTCCTCCGAAGCCTCCGCCGGGGCATATCCCTCCTTCCAGGAACTCGGCGGGTCTTCCACCTCCTCCGAGGCCTCCGCCGGGGCTTCCCCCTTCTCCGGGGCCTCAGCCGGGGCTTCCCCCTCCTCTGGAGAATTCGGCGGGGCATCCCCCTCCTCCGGGAAACTCGGTGGGGCATCTCCCTCTACCGGGAAACTCAGCGGGGCTTCCCCCTCCTCCGGGAAACTCGGTGAGGCCTAGCCCTCCCCTCGGGGAACTCGGCGTGGTTTCCCCCTACTCCGGGGCCTCCGCCGGGGCTTCCCACTCCTCCGGTGCCCTCGCCGGGGCTTCCCTCTCCTCCGGGGAATTCGGCGCAGCTTCCCCCTCCTCCAGGGACTCCGGCGGGGCTTCCCCCTCCTCCGGGGCCTCCGCCGGGGCCCCTCGTCCGGGGAACTTGGCGGGGCTTCCCCCTCCTCCGGGGCCTCCGCGGGGGCTTTCCCCTCCTCCAGGGACTCTACCGAGGCTTCAGCCTTCTCCGGGAAACTCGGCGGGGCTTCCCCCCCATCCGTGGAACTCGGCGGGGCTTCCCCCCTCTCCAGGGACTCCGCCGGGGCTTCCCCCTACTTCGGGGAACTCAGCGGTGCTTCCCCCTCCTCCGGGGCCTCCGCCGTGGCTTCCCACTCCTCCGGGAAACTCGGCGGGGAATTCCTCTGCTCCAGGGATTCCGCCGGGGCTTCCCCCTTCTCTTGGGAACCCAGAATCTTCCCCCTCCTCCGAAGAATTTGGCGGAACTTCCCCCTCCTCTGGGCAACTCGGCGGGGCTTCCCCCTTCTCCGGGGAGTTTGGCGGGGCTTCCTCCTTCTCCAGGGACTCCGCCGGGGCTTCCCCCTCCTCTGGGAAACTCGGAGGGGCATCTCCCTCCTCCGGGAAACTCGGCGGGGCTTCCCCCTTCTCCAGGGACTCCGCCGGGGCTTCCCCCTCCTCCGGGGCCTCCACCGGGGCTATCCCCTCCTCCAGGGACTCCGCCGTGGAAACCCCCTCCACCGGGGCCTCCGCCGGGACTTCCCCCACCTCCAGGGACTCAACCGGGGCTTCCGCCTCCTCCGGGTAACTCGGCGGGGCTTCCCCCTCATCCAGGGAACTCGGTAGGGCTCCCACTTCTCCAAAGTCTCCGCCGGGGCTTAACCCTCCTTCGGGGAACACAGCGGGGCTTCCTCCACCTCCGGGGCCTCCCCCGGGGCTTCCCCCTCCTCTGGGGCTTCCGCCGGGGCATCCCTTTCCTCCGGGGAACTCAGGGGCTTCCCCGTCCTCCAGGGACTTTAGAGGGGCTCCCGCCTTCTCCGGGAAACTCGGCGGGGCTTCCCACTCCTCCGGGGAACTCGGCGGGGCTTCCCCCTTCTCCAGCGTCTCCGCCGGGGCTTACCCCTCCTCCGGGGAACTCAGGGGATTCCCCTTCCTCCGGGAAACTCGGCGGGGTGTCCCCCTCCTCCGGGGAACTCGGCGGGGCTTTCAGCTTATCTAGAGATTCTGCCGAGGCTTCCACCTGCTCCAGGGCTTCCGCCGGGGCTACCCCCATCTCCGGGGAACTCAGAAGCTTCCCCCTCCTCCGAAGAACTCGGCAGGGCTTCCCCCTCCTCCGGGGAACTCGGCGGGGCTTCCTCCTTCTCCAGGGACTCCGCCGGGGCTTCCCTCTCCTCCCAGGAACTCGGCTGGTCTTCCACCTCCTCTGAGGCCTCCGGCGGGGCTTCCCCCATCTCCGGGGCCTCCGCCGGGGCTTCCCCCTCCTCTGGAGAACTCGGCGGGGCCTAGCCCTCCTCCGGGGAACTCGGCGGGGCGTCCCCTCTCCGCAAGAGACTCCGTCGGGGCTTCCTCTCCTCCAGGGACTCCGCCGGGGCTTCCCCCTCCTCCGGGGAACTCAGGGGCTTCCACTCCTCCGGGAAACTCGGAGGGGCATCCCCCTCTACCGGGAAACTCGGCGGGGCTTCCCCCTCCTCCGGGAAACTCGGTGAGGCCTAGCCCTCCTCCGGGGAGCTCGGCGGGGCGTCCCCTATCCGCAAGGGACTCCGTCGGGGCTTCCTCTCCTCCAGGGACTCCGCCGGGGCTTCCCCCTCCTCCGGGGAACTCAGGGGCTTCCCCTGCTCCAGAAAACTCGGCGGGGCTTCCCTCTCCTCCGGGGAACTATATGGGGCTTCCCCCTTCTCCAGGGTCTCCGCCGGGGCTTACCCCTCTTCCGAGAAACACAGCGGGGCTTCCTCCAGCTTCGGGGCCTACGGAGGGGCTTCCCCCTCCTCCGGGGCCTTCGCCGGGGCTTCCCTCTCCTCCAGGGAACTCAGGGGCTTTCCCCTTCTCCAGGGACTCTACCGGGGCTTCCGCCTCCTCCGGGAAACTCGGCGGGGCTTTCTCCTCCTCCGGGGAATTGGGCGGGGATTCCTCCTCCTCCAGGGACTCCGCCGTGGATACCCACTGCTCCGGGGCCTCCGCCGGGGCTTCTTCCTCCACCAGGGACTCTACCGGGGCTTCCGCCTCCTCCGGGAAACTCGGCGGGGCTTCCCACTCATTCGGGGAACTCGCCGGGGCTTCCCCTCCTCCAGGGACTCCGCCGGGGCTTCCCCCTCATCCGAGGAACTCAGGGGCTTCCCCCGTCTCCGGGGAACTCGGCGGGGCTTTCCCCTTCTCCAGAGACTCCGCCGGGGCCTCCCTCCGGGGTCTCCGCCGGGGCTACCCCCCCTCCGGGGAACTCAGGAGCTTCCCCCTCCTCCAAGGAACTCGGCAGGGCTTCCCCCTGCTCCAGGGACTCCGCCGGGGCTTTCCCCTCCACCAGGGACTAAGCCGGGGCTTCCCCCTCCTCCGGGGCCTCAACCAGGGCTTCCCCCTCCTCCAGGGACTCCGCCGTGAATACCCCCTCCTCTGGGGCCTCCGCCGAGGCTTCCCCCTCCTCCAGGGACTCTCCTGGGGTTTCCGCCTTCATTGGGAAACTCGGCGGGGCCTTCTTCTCCTCCGTGGCCTCCGCCGGGGCTTTCCCTCCTCCAGGGACTCCGCCGGGGCTTCCTCTCCTCCGGGGAACTCGGCGGGGCGTCCCCCTCCTCCGCAGACCTCAGCGGGGCTCCCCCCTCCTCCGGGGCCTCCGCCGGGCACTCCTCCGGGAAACTCGGCGGGGCTTCTCCCTGCTCCATGGATTCCGCCGGGGCTTCCCCCTTCTCCGGGGAACTCTGAAGCTTCCCCCTCCTCCGAAGGAACTCGCCGGGGATTCCCTCTCCTCCGGAGAACTCGGCGGGGCTACCTTCTCTTTCGGGGCCTCCGCCGGGGCTTCCCCCTTCTCCGGGGAACTCGGAATTGCTTCCCCCTCCTCCAGGGACTCCGCCGGGGCTTCCCTCTATGCCGGAAAACTCGGCGGGGCTTCCTACTCCTCCGGGGCCTCCGCCGGGGCTTCCCCTCCACCAGGGACTCCGCCGGGGCTTCCCCCGGGGAACTCAGAAGCTTCCCCCTCCTCCGAAGAACTCGGCGGGGCTTCCCATTCCTCTAGGCAACTCGGTGGGGCTTCCCCCTCCCCCGGGGAACTCGGTGGGGCTTCCTCCTTCTCCAGGGACTCCGCCGGGGCTTCCCCCTCCCCCGGGAAACTCGGCGGGGCTTCCCCCTCCTCCGGGGCCTCAACCAAAGCCTTCCCCATATCCGAGGCCTCCGCCGGGTCTTCCCCCTCCTCTGGGGAACTCGGCGGGGCATCCTCCTCCTCCGGGAAAATTAGAGGGGCATCCCCCTTTTCTCCGGGAAACTCGGCGGGGCTTCCCCCTCCACCGGGGAATTCGGCGGGGCTTCCCCCTCCTCCAGAGAATCCGCCAGGGCTTCCTCATCCTCCGGGGCCTCCGCCAGGGCTTCCCCCTCCTCTGGGGAACTCGGCGGGGCATTCTCCTCCTCCGGGAAATTTAGAGGGGCATCCCCCTCCTCCGGGAAACTCGGCGGGGCTTCCCCCTCCACCGGGGAATTCGGCGGGGCTTCCTTCTCCTCCAGGGAATCCGCCAGGGCTTCCTCATCCTCCGGGGCCTCCGCCGGGGCTTCCCCCTCCTCTGGGAAATTTGAAGTGGCATTTCCCTCCTCCGGGGAACTGGGCGGGGCTTCCCCCTCCTCCGGAAAACTCGGTGGGGCTTCTCATCTTTCGGGACCTCCGCCGGGGCTCCCCCTCGTCGAGGGACAACGCCGGGGCTTTCCCCTCCTCCGGGGAACTCGGCGGGGCTTCCCCCTCCTCCGCGGAACTCAGCGGGGCTTCCCCCTCTTCCGGGGACTTCGTCGGGGCTTCCCCTCCTCCAGGGACTCCGCCAGGGCTTCCCCCTCCTCCAGGGACTCCGCCGGGGCTTCCCCTCCTCCAGGGACTCCGCCGGGGATACCCCCTCCACCGAGGTCTCCGCTGGGGCTTACCCTACCTCCGGGGAATTCGGCGGGGCTTCCCCCTCCTCCGGAGCCTCCGCCGGGGCTTCCCACTCCACCGAAGCCTCCGCCGGGGCTTCCCCCTCCGCCAGGGACTCCGCCGAGGCTTCCACCACCTACGGGGAATTCAGGGGCTTCCCCCTCCGCCAGGGACTCCACCGGGGCTTCCCCCTCCCCCGGAGCCTCCGCTGCGGCTTCCCCCTCCTCCAGAGACTCCGCCGGGGCTTCCCGCTCATCAGGGGAACTCGGCTGGGCATCCCCCTCCGCCAGGGACTCTGCCGGGGCTTCCCCCACCTCCGGGGACTCCACCGGGGCTTCCCCCTCCTCCAGGGACTCTGCCGTGAATACCCACTACTCCAGGGCGTCCGCCGGGGCTTCCACCTCCTCCAGGGACTCCGCCGGGGCTTCTCCCTCCTCCGGGGAACAAGGCGGGGTTTCCTCCTCCTCCGGGAAACTCCGCGGGGCTTCCCCCGCATCTGGGGCCTCCGTCGGGGCCTCCCCTCCACCGGGGCATCCGCTGGGGCTTTCCCCTCCACCGAAGCTTCCGCCGGGGCTTCCCCCTCCTCCGGGAAACTCGGCGGGGCTTCCCCCTCCTCAGGGGCCTGCGCCGGGGCTCCCCCACCTCCGGGAAACTCAGCAGGGCTCCACCCTCCTGCGGGGAACTCAGCGGGACTTCCTCCTTCTCCCAGGGAACTCGGCGGGGCATCCCCTTTTCCCAGGAACTCGGCGAATCTTCCCCCTCCTCCGGGGCCTCCGCCGGGGCTTCCCTCAGCTCCTGGGCCTCCGCCTGGGCTTCCCTCTCCGCTGGGGAACTCGGCGGGGCATTCCCCTTCTTCAGGGTCTCCGCCGGGGATACCCTCTCCACCAGGGCCTACGCCGGGGCTTCCCCGGCCTCCGGGGAACTCGGCGAGGCTTCCCCCTCCTCCGGGGCCTCCGCCGGGGCTTTCCAATTTTCCGAGGCCTCCGCCGGGGCTTCCCCCTCCTCCGGGGAGCTCGGCGGGGCTTCCCCCTCCTCCGGGGACCTCGGCGAGGCTTCGTTCTCCACCAGGGACTCCGCCGGGGCTTCCCCCGGGGAACTCAGAAGCTTCCCCCTCCTCTAGGCAACTCGGTGGGGCTTCCTCCTTCTCCAGGGACTCCGCCGGGGCTTCCCCCTCCTCCGGGGAACTCGGCGGGGCTTCCCCCGCCCCCAGGGAACTCGGCGGGTCTTCCCCCTCCTCCGGGGCCTCAACTTAAGCCTTCCCCATATCCGAGGCCTCCGCCGGGTCTTCCCCCTCCTCTGGGGAACTCGGCGGGGCATCCTCCTCCTCCGGGAAAATTAGAGGGTCATCCCCCTCCTCCGGGAAACTAGGCGGGGCTTCCCCCTCCACCGGGGAATTCGGCGGGGCTTCCCCCTCCTCCAGGGAATCCGCCAGGGCTTCCTCATCCTCCGGGGCCTCCGCCGGGGCTTTCTCCTCCTCTGGGAAATTTGAAGTGGCATTTCCCTCCTCCGGGGAACTGGGCGGGGCTTCCCCCTCCTCCGGAAAACTCGTTGGGGCTTCTCGACTTTCGGGACCTCCGCGGGGGCTTCCCCTCCTCGAGGGACTCCGCCGGGGCTTTCCCCTCCTCCGGGGAACTCGGCGGGGCTTCCCCCTCCTCCGGGGACTTCGTCGGGGCTTCCCCTCCTCCAGGGACTCCGCCAGGGCTTCCCCCTGCTCCAGGGACTCCGCCGGGGCTTCCCCCTCTTCCGGGAAACTCGGCGGGGCTTTCCCCTCCTCCGAAGCTTCCGCCGGGGCTTGCCCCTCCTCCGGGAAACTCGGCGGGTCTTCCCCCTCCTCCGGGGCCTCAACCAAAGCCTTCCCCATATCCGAGGCCTCCGCCGGGTCTTCCCCCTCCTCTGGGGAACTCGGCGGGGCATCCTCCTCCTCCGGGAAAATTAGAGGGGCATCCCCCTTTTCTCCGGGAAACTCGGCGGGGCTTAACCCCTCCACCGGGGAATTCGGCGGGGCTTCCCCCTCCTCCAGAGAATCCGCCAGGGCTTCCTCATCTTCCGGGAAACTCGGCGGGGCTTTCCCCTCCACCGAAGCTTCCGCCGGGGCTTGCCCCTCCTCCGGGAAACTCGGCGGGGCTTCCCCCTCCTCAGGGGCCTCCGCCGGGGCTCCCCCACCTCCGGGAAACTCAGCGGGGCTCCACCCTCCTCCGGGAAACTAGGCGGGGCTTCCTCCTCCTCCGAGGCATCCTCCGGCGCTTCCCCCTCATCCGGGGAACTCAGAAGCTTCCCCCTCCCCCGGGGAACAACGTGGGGCTTCCCACTCCTTCGGGGCCTTCGCCTGGGCTTCTTCCTCCTTAAGGGACTCCGCCGGGGATACCCTCTCCTCCGGGGCCTCAACCGGGGCTTACCCTACCTCCAGGGAAATCGGCGGGGCTTCCCCCTCCTCCGGGGCTTCCGCCGGGGCATCCCACTCCACCGAAGCCTCCGCCGGGGCTTCCCCCTCCTCCAGGGACTCCGCGGGGCTTCCCCCTCCACCGGGGAACTCGGCGGGGCGTCCCCCTCCTCCGGGGCCTCCGCATGGGCTTTCCCCTTTTCCGAGGCCTCTGCCGGGGCTTCCCCCTCCTCCGGGGCCTCCGCCGGGGCTTCCCCGTCCTCCGGGGAACTCGGCGAGGCTTCCCCCTCCTCCGGGGCCTCCGCCGGGGCTTTCCCCTTTTCCGAGGCCTCCGCCGGGGCTTCCCCCTCCTCCGGGGAACTCAGGGGCTTCCCCCCCCACCAGGGACCCGGCTAGGGCTCCCCCCTCCCCCGGAAAACTAGCCTGGGCTTCCCCCTCCTCCGGGGCTTCCGCCGAGGCTTCCCCCTCCTCCAGGGACTTCGCCGGGGCTTCCCTCTCCTCCAGGGATTCCGCCGGGGCTTCCCCCTCCTTCGGGAAACTCGGCGGGGCTCCACCCTCCTCCGGGGAATTCGGTGGGGCTTCCTCCTTTTTCGGGGAACTCGGCGGGGCTTCCCCCTTCACCGGGGAACTCGGCGGGGCATCTCTCTCCGCCAGGGACTCCGCCGGGGGTTCCCCCTCCCCCGGAAAACTCGGTGGGGCTTCCCCCTCCTCCTGGGTATTCGGCGGGGCCTCCCCCTCCTCCGGGGCCTCCGCCGGGGATTCCCCCTCCTCCGGGAAACTCGGCAAGGCCTCCCCCTCCTCCAGGGAGTCCGCCGGAGCTCCCACTCCTCTGGGGCCACCCCTAATCCGGGAGACTCGGCGGGGCTTCCCCCTCCGTCAGGGAACTCAGCGGGGCTTCCCCCTGCTCCAGGGATTCCACCGGGGCTTCCCCCTCATTCGGGGAACTCAGAAGCTTCCCCCCCCCTCCGAAGAACTCGACGGGGCTTCCCCCTCCTCTGGGTAACTCGCCGGGGCTTCCCCCTCCTCCGAGAAACTCGTGGGCTTCTTCCTTCTCCAGGGACTCCACCGGGGCTTCCCCCTTCTCCGGGGAACTCGGCGGGTCTTCCCCCTCCGCCAGGGACTCCGCCGGGGCTTCCCCCTCCAACAGGGACTCCACCGGGGCTTCCCCCTCCTACGGGGAACTCGGCAGGTCTTCCCCCTTCGCCAGGGACTCCGCCGGGGGTTCCCCCTCCACCGGGAAACTCAGAAGCTTCCCCCTCCCCCAGGGAACTAGGCGGGGCCTCCCCCACCTCCGGGGCCTCCGCCGAGGCTTCCCCCTTCTCCAAGGACTTCGCTGGGGCTTCTCCCTCCTCCGGGGAACAAGGCGGGGCTTCCCCCTCCTCCGAGGCTTCCGCCGGGGCTTCCCCCTCCCCCGGGGAACTAGGCGAGGCTTCCCCCTCTTCCGGGGCAGCCGCCGGGGCTTCCCCTTTCTCCAGGGACTCCACCGGGGCTTCCCCCTCCCACAGGCATCCGCCGGCGCTTCACCCTCCTCCGGGAGACTCAGAAGCTTCCCCCTCCCCCAGGGAACTAGGCGGGGCTTCCCCCTCCTCCGGGGCCTCCGCCGAGGCTTCCCTCTTTTTCAAGGACTCCGCTGGGGCTTCTCCCTCCTCCGGGGAACAAGGCGGGGCTTCCCTCTCCTCCGAGGCCTTCACCGGGGCTTCACCCTCCTCCGGGAAACTCTGAGGGGCTTCCCCCTCCTCTGGTTCCTCCGCCGGGGCTTCCCCCTCCTCCGGGGCATCCGCTGGGGCTTCCCTCACCACCGAAGCCTCCGCCGGGGCTTCCCCCTTCTCCAGGGACTCCGCTGGGGCATCCCTCTCCTCCGGGAAACTCGGCGGGGCTTCCCCATTCTCCGGAGCCTCCGCCGGGGCTTCCCCCTCCTCCGGGAAACTCGGTGGGGCCTCTCTCTCCGCCAGGGACTCAACCGGGGCTTCCCCATTCTCCGGGAAACTCGGCGGGGCTTCCCCATCCTCCGGAGCCTCCGCCGGGGCTTTCCCCTCCTCCGGGAAACTCGGTGGGGCCTCCCTCTCCGCCAGGGACTCCGCCGGGGCTTCCTCCTCCTCCGGGGAACTTAGGGGCTTCCCCCTCCGCCAGAAACTCCGCCGGGGTTTCCCCCTCCCCCGGGGAACTAGGCGGGTCTTCCCCCTTCGCCGGGGCCTCCGCCGGGGCTTCCCACTCCTCCGGGGCCTCCGCCGGGGCTCCTCCGGGAAACTCGGCGGGGCTTTCCCCTCTTCCGGGGCCCCCGCCGGAGCTTCCCCTTCCTTTAGGGACTCCGCCGGGGATACCCCCTCCACCGGGGCCTCAACCGGGGCTTACCGTACCTCCGGGGAACTCGGCGGGGCATCCCCCTTCGCCAGGGACTCCGCCGGGGTTTCCCCATCTTTCGGGGAGCTCGGCGGGGCTTCCCACTCCTCCAGGGACTCCGCCGGGGCTTCCCACTCTTTCGGGGACTCCGCCGGGGCTTCCCCCTCCTCCGGGGAACTCAGGGGCTTTCCCCTCCGCCAGGGACTCCGCCGGGGTTTCCCCCTCCCCCGGGGAACTAGGCGGGTCTTTCCCCTCCTCCAGGGCCTCCGCTGGGGCTTCCCCCTCCTTCAGGGACTCCGCCGGGGATACCCACTCCACCGGGGCCTCAACCAGGGCTTACCGTACCTCCGGGGAAATCGGCGGGGCTTCTCCCTCCTCCGGGGCCCTCGCCGGGGCATCCCACTCCACCGAAGCCTCCGCCGGGGCTTCCATTTTCTCCGGGAAACTCGCCGGGGCTTCTCCCTCCTCCGGTAAACTCAGCGGGGCTCCCCCCTCCCCTGGAAAATTCGGCGGGGCTTCCTTCTTCTCCGGGGAACTCAGGGGCTTCCCCCTACTCCGGGAAACTCGGCGGGGCTTCCCCCTCCTTCGGGGCCTCCGCCGGGGCTTCCCCCTTCTCCAGGGACTCCGCCGGGGCTTCTCCCTCCTCCGGTGAACTAGGCGGGGCTTCTTCCTCCTCCGAGGCATTTACCGAGGCTTCCCCCTCCTCTGGGAAACTCCGCGGGGCTTTCCCCTTCTCTGGGGCATCCGCCGGGGCTTCCCTCTCCTCCGGGGAAATCAGAAGCTTCCCCCTCCCCCGGGGATCTAGGCGGGGTGTCCCCGCATTAAAAAATGACGCATTTCAAGTTCCAGAAGTCCTTCAATTCCCACATGCATTAGGTCCTGAACCATGCACTGGGTTACATCAAAAGTTGTGATTTCAATCTAAGTACTTTTCCCCACTACACCAAATTCTCTGGACCAAAAAGCTTTCTCATCTTTTGATAATTCTTCATTGTCCACAGCTGCACAGTGTTCGGCATGTGTAAATATGTCACGTAAAATAAAATCTCTCTCGTTAAATGATGCTCTAATCGAATCTCTTGTACCAAGACACGATCTGCAAGGTTTATTGGCAAATGCCACCCCTTCCTTAAACCCCCCTACAAAATTAGCTGCCAACGTATCACCAATGAACATCAGTAATGAACCTCGAAACTTACGCTCCACACCCTTTACCAATATGGTTTTTTGCTCTGCTGATTCCAAATTTTTAATTTCCATCACAAAATTATGGAGAATTTTTGCCAACCCATATTTTTTCAAATCCACCGATTTAACTATGCACAATAAGTTGATTACTCTTAAAGACGATCTATATTCTGGGTAAATATTGCCAAGGCTCCAGTAAAACATCGCCAATTTATGAGTTTTAACCTTAGACCCCAATGGGTTAACTATCTCTACGTCATCGTAGTATATAATTATTTTGAGAGCTTTCTGATCGTGTCCAAATATCGGATGTGTCCTCACAAATTCTCCGTCCTGGTAATCTCGTAGCAATCTATGATCTTCATGTGGCCTGGGGTTGTCCACACAGTGTAGAATATCATCTTCATTCAGCAACTGTTGCAACAAGGGAATGAATGGCACCTCGAAAAACTCGATGGGCTTCCGAACTAGATGAGGTCTTGGTTTCTTGACCCAAGTCCAAACCGTGCCAAGGTGAACACTCTGCGGAGGGATCAAGTATCCACTTGCAATCAAATACTTGTCAAGCAAATATTTGCTCTTGACATCTTCTAATGCATTTTCCATCGAAAAGGAATCAAAAATTTTCTCAACATCAGTAGTAGATATTTTTCCATCCTGGTTTGCTGATCGCAGCAAACTTGTCTGGAATTACACATTAATTGATGAGCGTAGCGAGCGAAGCGAGCGAAGCGAAATCATCAATTTCACTACTGCTAAAAAAAACACTTGGTGTGTGTTTGTTTGTTTGTTTGTTTGTTTTTTTGTATGTGTGTTTGCGCGCGCTCTACAGGCCAAACGCCTGCTTCGAGTGGGATGAAATTTTCAGGGTGTCTACTTTTGTTCTTAACTTAGACTCCCTGCGTTTTTCAAGAAAATCCTCCACACCCTTAACTTTCAAAGCAGAAAAAAGAGCAAAATTCGACAATTGGGCATGTTTGGAAAAGTACGGAAATATATTTTTAAGTGCGTATTTTTTTCAAATGTTCCCAATTTCGATTGGCCTTTAGAAACCATCGAAACCAAATCGAAACATCACACCAGATTTTTCCCAATAAAAACCAACCCAATAAAACCCAATAAAAACCCTTGGGCATGAGTTACATCTATGTATTAACATGCACATTGCTTTATGACCTCAAAATGAGCATATTTCCGCTACCCTACAGCTCGGACAGAAACAAAGAAAGGCCAGAATCGCTTCAATTTCAAGTGATCAGAATTTTCGAAAAAGCTATGGTCCGGCTTGCTGCTCCATGATTTAGGCTTTTTGCCTCAATCTTTTTATGCGCTATTAACAAACCGCTACGCTCATCTTCAACGCAACACAAATTGCGTTCGCCCTAGTAATGTTAACAATAAAAAAGCAAGCGCAACATGGCAGAGGTTTTATTATAAAACTGATTTTACTCACCTTCAAATCTCTTACAGTGTCAACCGAAAACTGAATGATTCCTTCGGTGACCAAATTAGTTGCCCTCTGCGAAATGTCACAGCCCTCTCTAATTGTCTGAATGTATTTCACATACTTTTGACGCATGTCACTTCATGGCTGCTCTTGATGCACTTCTGCTGGCCCATCAACGTGTTGCACTGTTCAGGAGAAATTTACAACAGATTATACACAGTCTTTGCAGAAAATTTAATATAAATAAAAGGATAACGGTGGATTGAAACGATGCAATGCAATGCTCCCTTCACCACCATGATACCTTTGAATTTATGATGGTACCAATCTGCACATTGAAATTTGGCTTGTGTGATCTAAGCGAACATCCGAACGGGGGCAACATCTTTTGAATTTAACCAACTCTCGACGTCAATGCGCAGATTGGTACCATGAGATGGAAGGGCACATTGCAATGCGTAGTGTGAATCCATTTAAACGCATTACAGCGGTTGTGGAATTGTTGTAGCATCGATAAAGGAAACTCAGTGGATTGTTGTAGCATTGAATTTAGATGGGCGTTGCAGCCAAATTCTATTGTAGGTATCCGACTCACCTTCGTGATTAATGTTTTCATGATTTAATCCAAACTGCTCTTGCATTGGTTCATCCTCCAGCTCATCGTTTGGTCCAGGGAGTTCTTCGTACTTGTGTTTCCGCTTGACATGGGACTTAAAAGAGCTCCAATTATGATAAGAAGCTAGGCAGTCCTTATAGCAACAATTTGCCATAAAGTGCAGATCGAACCGATGAGACCTGACAGTGTGTTGCACCGTGGTAACTTGACTCAGCGATTTAAATGCACACATCTCACACGAGTAAATCACTCTCATTCCTTCCATCATACAGTTTACTTTGCCACCGTCGAGCTAAATTGTCTACATGTAAATGATAAACTTTAACTGCTTTAACCTACGTAGAAACGTCAGAACAGGAGTGGAGTGAAGCCATCTTGTCGGATTCACAGCCCACTCCACACTGTGGCCGACGTCGACTCTATATACTCAAGGCGGTGGAAAGTTAGTGAATACCGGCCCGGCGGCTCTCTGTTTGGCGCCAAACGGCTACTACTTTGGCGAGGTTTATCATTCTCAGTGATTATTATTATAAACGTGTTTAAACTTTAAAGTGCATTGTGATATCGTACTTCACTATGGCAGATCAGTACACAAGAGACTTGTTAACTTCGTGGCATCTAGAGGATCTTATAAACCCTTTCAAAGGTATGTAAGGCATCAAGTGTTGGTGTAACATTATTATGAGGTTATGCGTCTCATACTGGATTGTTAAATTTTTCGTTGATTCTTCCCAATTCAATGCTTTCTCATTTTAGAGGCGGACATCAACAAACAGGCGATGAGCTGTCTCCGGGGGAGTGAAGACCACATTCTCGAAGCACTTATTCCTTCCCTAGGAAAAAGGATCATTTTTAAGAACAAGCTGGAGAGCACCCGCAACATTCTCGATTACGTTCCCTTGGTATGTACATATTTTTCTCTGCAAAATTTGCTCTGTACTTGTGTGTGAGTGCGTGTGCCAGTGACATTTATCTCGGCTAGCAAAATGATGGCAGAGAAAATACAGTTTTGCTTATTACAGGGCCAACCCTCAACATCGACGGATCCGTTAGCCGATGTGATGCTTCCATCACCAACGTTGTCACATGCTAGTACCGTTAGTGTGGAAGTTAGGCCTACGATGGCAAAGCAAATGAACGCCTCGGTCCGGAAGCCAATCTCATATCCCGCTGACCTGCCGGCGCTAACCGAAAACTCACAGAAAGCGCTGGATAAGGGCATCTTGCAACACGATAAGCCGTTGCAGTTGGGATTAGTTCGATTCATGGGGTCGTACTTGCGGGCGGTGGCTGGCGAAAAACCAACCAGGAAAGACTACGAAAAGTTCAGCCTGTGCGTGGTTGAAAAATTCCCTTTTCTCTCAGATGGCCCCCGGTTCCCAAATGTAAGTAGTCTACCTATTAGTATCCTGTGGGACTGCTTATAAATAAATATTTTCTTTGTAGGAGCTATTTTATGATTGTACCTACCTACCTACCAAACTTGGAGATGTGTGCTGTTGCATTATTGTTCTTTTTTGTCTTGTATAAGGTGTTCCTCATGCCCATTTGACCATGCTTCATTTGCTAATAGGTATATTTTGTTCTCTTTTTCAGGATACTGTGAAAAAGCAACTCCAAAAATACAATAGGAATCAGAATTATGAGCAGAAAAAGCGCTTGTCTGGGAAGCCGAGAAGGAGGCCAAATGTATGTGCTGCCAGGGTGATTGCCTCTCCTAGTCCTGCCATCTGCAACGAAAGGTATGATCTGTCCATTTACTTTTAGTACCAATATATTAAGAAACTAAATAATGCAAAATAATACATCATGCTTAAGACACCTAGGTACCTTTTAATTTTGAATTTCCATAAGTATAAAACTAAAATAACTACCCACATATTGAGTTAGTACCTACATTTTAGTTAGCTGTGCTAATATTTTTTTATTTTAGACCTCAATCTGAATCCTTAATGAAGGAACTGTTTGAGAAGGGGGCGCGGGGGGGCAAGCACACGGAGTTGCTCCTGACAAATACCATTGCTCAGCGACGCGAGTTTGTAACTTCTGCTGAAAATTGTGTGGTCATCCTCGACAAGTTCCCACACTTGTCCAACTACGACATGGTAAGCGATGTACATTAGTATGGTTAGTACAGTGACAGATAGTTAGGTACACTCAAATTATAATTGCAATTCCATTCATCGGCCACTGACCGTGATTTTCTTTTGCAGCTGATGTATGACTTTGGCTTGGTAGTCAAACTGGAGCACACCAGGGCATCATTCGAGGCTATGGCGGGTAAATTGAAACAAATTGTTTCTCTGGAAGAGAGCTTCCCCGAGGAGATTGGGCTTCTCAAGGTGTTTGTAAAGCTTTTGGCTCGGCTGCACAGACTCCCACCTGGCACGAGGCCGTTGTTGCAACTTCTGGCTGTAAGTATGCATGATTTCGTAGCCAGTAGGATGTCTGTTTACTCAAAGTAGGCATCGATAGAAAAATGTGTGATTTTGTTTTGCAATGGGCTATGATAACAATAACAAGCATTAGATAACTAGTTTCAAAGTTACCTATACACTCGAATTAATTTGAATTTGCCACTTTCTGGAGATCTCATATCAATGAGTAAACCTAAGAGTAAAATGATTTAAGTTTTTATCATTACCATGTAAAATGGTATTAATCATTACCATTATTTACCATTTTACTCTTTGCAAATCGTAAAGAGTTGAGTGATATTTTACTAAGAAGTCCACCAGGCTGTGTTAAAGTAAAGCTTACACAACTGTACCACGCTAATCTTTTGTTTTTAATGGTGTTACAGACGGGGGAAGAATTCAACCTCCAAGTGGAAACATCGCAGGGCCCGTGTGTGATCGCCCACCATGATGAAGAGGTGGTGCATTCGGCCTTCCTTCTCTGCGAGGGAAGGGTTGCCTGCGAGGCCGTCATACACACTGCATATGATGTGATTATGCTGCTTCTGGCAGCATATTTTACCATGGACAAACAGTATCCGGTGCCTTATCGTCTGCTGCTGTGGTTCCTTCATGAAGAGGTGCAGCATTTACCTCCCGACAATTTCCAGCGCACGGTAAAGTTTAATCAATTCAAGAAAGAGTATTCACAGCAGTAAGCTCGGTTGCCAAAATGTATGCCAAATTTCTTTTTAAAAATAATATTGTACTATAACGTAGTACCTACGTAATACAATTGGGTTTGTAGGAAGCCAGAGCCACAGCGCTAATGCTAGGGAATCTGCGTAGCCACCGAGGCTGCAACCCGAAGTGTCGACCGTTCTTGCTAGATAGCGCCAGCAATCCACACCGAGTGGTCGGTGGCTGGTTTTCGAACATGGCTTGAAAGCGGCGATTGCTATGACGTAGTGGCACTGTATGATTAAAGAGGGGAAATCTTGTCTGTGGGGAGGGGCTCACACCGACATTGTCAATCGTTGCCTGTCATTGCATTGTCTATCGTTCAATTTGCCAAAGCGCATGCCTGCATACTCTTTTCCTTATTATTATTCAAATATCAAGGCAGAACAATGTTGTTTATCGTGTAATTTGCCTGAATTTAAACCAACGTTCCTTTTAAAAATAATTTTGTATCATAATGTACCTAGTAGGTACTAGTAAGTACACCGACTATGATGTCCATCGTTCAATTTGCCAAAGCGCATGCCTACAAACTCTTTTCTTTATTATTTTTCAAATATCAAGGCAGAACAATGTTGTTTATCGTTCAATTTGCCAAAGCGCATGCCTACATACTCTTTTCTTTATTATTTTTCAAATATCAAGGAAGAACAATGTTGTTTATTGTTCAATTTGCCAAAATTAAGCCGAACGTACCTTTTATATTGTATTTTATATACCGTAGTACATACCAACTATGTTTTATTTCTTTCAATTTGGCAAAGCGCATGCCAATGTAGGTACCCTTTTATTATTATTAGTAAAATATCAAGTCAGAACTATGTTTTTATCATTCAATGTGCCAAAGCATATGCCAAACATGAATTTAAGACATATGTTAGACAAGCATTTGTATTAAAACTTAGTACCAATTGTCTGTTGTTCTCGCCAAGTAATAACAAAGTACTACATTGCTACATTTTACTTTGATATACAGTGTTCCTAAAAAATAAATTGCATTTAAAAAATGTATACCTGCAAATAATACCTTTCTTCTCAGGTGTCCTGTTCCTGACCTATGGCTGGGACAAAAAAAAAGTGCCTGACGTTAATTCAGCCTTCTTCCTCACAGGAACTCGGCGGGTCTTCCCCCTCCTCCGGGGCCTTCGCCGGTGCTTTCCCATCCTCCGGGAAACTCGGCGAGGCTTCCCCCTCCTCCAGGGACTCCGCCGGGGCTTCCCCCTCCTCCGGGGAACTCAGGGGCTTCCATCTCCTCCGAGGCCGTCACCGGGGCTTCCCTCTCCTCCGGGAAATTCCGCGGGGCTTCCCCCTCCTCTGGGGCCTCCGCCGGGGCATCCCCCTCCGCCGGGGCTTCCGCTGGGGCTTCCCTATCCACCAAAGCCTCCGCCGGGGCTTTCCCCTTCTCCAGGGACTCCGCCGGGGCTTCCCCCTCCTCCGGGAAACTCGCCGGGGCTTCCCCCTCCTCCGGAAAACTCAGGGGAATTCCCCTCCTCCGGTAAACTCGGCGGGGTTTCCCCCTCCTTCGGGGCATCCGCCGGGGCTTCCCCCTCCACCAGGGACACCGCCGGGGCTTCTCCCTCCTCCGGGGAACTAGGCGGGGCTTCCCTCTCCTCCAAAGCCTTCACCGGGCCTTCCCCCTCCTCCGGGAAATTCCGCGGGGCTTCCCCCTCCTCATGGCCTCCGCCGGGGCTTCCCCCTCCGCCGGGGCTACCGCTGGGGCTTCCCTCTCCACCGAAGCCTTCGCCGGGGCTTCCCCCTACTCCAGGGACTCCGCCGGGGCTTCCCCCTCCCCCGGGGAACTAGGCGGGGCTTCCCCCTCCTCCGGGGCATCCGCTGAGGCTTTCCCCTCCACCGAAGCCTCCGCCGGGGCTTCCCCCTCCTCCAGGGACTCCGCTGGGGATACCCCCTCCTCCGGGGCCTCCGCCGGGGCTTCCCACTCCACCGAAGCCTCCGCCGGGGCTTCCCCCTCCTCCAGGGACTCCGCCGGGGCTTCCCCCTCCCCCGGGGAACTAGGTGGAGCTTCACCCTCCTCCTCCGGCTTCCGCCGGGGCTTCCCCCTACTCCAGGGACTCCGCCGGGGCTTCTCCCTTCCCCGGGGAACTAGGCGGGGCTTCCCCATCTTTCAGGGAACTCGGCGAGGCTTCCCTCTCCTCCAGGGACTCCGCCGGGGCTTCCCCCTCCTCCGGGGAGCTCGGCGGGGCTTCCCACTCCTCCAGGGACTCCGCCGGGGCTTCCCTTTTCTCCGGGGAACTCAGGGGCTTCACCCTGCGCCAGGGACTCCGCCGGGGCTTCCCCCTCCTCCGGGGGTTCGGCGGGGCATCCCACTCCTCCAGGGACTCCGCCGGGGCTTCCCTTTTCTCCGGGGAACTCAGGGGCTTCACCCTGCGCCAGGGACTCCGCCGGGGCTTCCCCCTCCTCCGGGGGTTCGGCGGGGCATCCCACTCCTCCAGGGACTCCGCCGGGGCTTCCCCCTCCTCCGGGAAATTCGGCGGGGCTTCCCCCTCCTTCAGGGACTCCGCCGGGGCTTCCTCCTTCTCCAGGGACTCCGCCGGGGCTTCCCCCTCCTCCGGGAAACTTGGCGGGTCCCCCTCTCCGCCAGGGATCCCGCCGGGGCTTCCCCATCCTCCGGGAAACTCGGCGGGGCTTTTCCCTCCTCCGAGGCCTCCACCGGGGCTTCCCCCTCCTTCAGCGACTCCGCTGGGGATACCCCCTCCTCCGGGGCCTCAGCCGGGGCTTACTCTACCTCCGGGGAATTCGGCGGGGCTTCCCCCTCCTCCGGGGCCTCCGCCGGGGCTTCCCACTCCACCGAAGCATCCGCCGGGGCATCCCCCGCCCCCGGGGAACTAGGCAGAGCATCCCCCTCCTCCGGGGCATCCGCTGAGGCTTTCCCTTCCACCGAAGCCTCCGCCGGGGCTTCCCCCTCCGCCGGGGCTACCGCTGGGGCTTCCCTCTCCACCGAAGCCTTCGCCGGGGCTTCCCCCTACTCCAGGGACTCCGCCGGGGCTTCCCCCTCCCCCGGGGAACTAGGCGGGGCTTCCCCCTCCTCCGGGGCATCCGCTGAGGCTTTCCCCTCCACCGAAGCCTCCGCCGGGGCTTCCCCCTCCTCCAGGGACTCCGCTGGGGATACCCCCTCCTCCGGGGCCTCCGCCGGGGCTTCCCACTCCACCGAAGCCTCCGCCGGGGCTTCCCCCTCCTCCAGGGACTCCGCCGGGGCTTCCCCCTCCCCCGGGGAACTAGGTGGAGCTTCACCCTCCTCCTCCGGCTTCCGCCGGGGCTTCCCCCTACTCCAGGGACTCCGCCGGGGCTTCTCCCTTCCCCGGGGAACTAGGCGGGGCTTCCCCATCTTTCAGGGAACTCGGCGAGGCTTCCCTCTCCTCCAGGGACTCCGCCGGGGCTTCCCCCTCCTCCGGGGAGCTCGGCGGGGCTTCCCACTCCTCCAGGGACTCCGCCGGGGCTTCCCTTTTCTCCGGGGAACTCAGGGGCTTCACCCTGCGCCAGGGACTCCGCCGGGGCTTCCCCCTCCTCCGGGGGTTCGGCGGGGCATCCCACTCCTCCAGGGACTCCGCCGGGGCTTCCCCCTCCTCCGGGAAATTCGGCGGGGCTTCCCCCTCCTTCAGGGACTCCGCCGGGGCTTCCTCCTTCTCCAGGGACTCCGCCGGGGCTTCCCCCTCCTCCGGGAAACTTGGCGGGTCCCCCTCTCCGCCAGGGATCCCGCCGGGGCTTCCCCATCCTCCGGGAAACTCGGCGGGGCTTTTCCCTCCTCCGAGGCCTCCACCGGGGCTTCCCCCTCCTTCAGCGACTCCGCTGGGGATACCCCCTCCTCCGGGGCCTCAGCCGGGGCTTACTCTACCTCCGGGGAATTCGGCGGGGCTTCCCCCTCCTCCGGGGCCTCCGCCGGGGCTTCCCACTCCACCGAAGCATCCGCCGGGGCATCCCCCTCCCCCGGGGAACTAGGCAGAGCATCCCCCTCCTCCGGGGCATCCGCTGAGGCTTTCCCTTCCACCGAAGCCTCCGCCGGGGCTTCCCACTCCTCCAGGGACTCCGCCGGGGCTTCCCTATCCTCCGGGAAACTCAGCGGGGCTCCAACCTCCTCCGGGGAATTCGGCGGGGCTTCCTTCTCCTCAGGGGCCGCCGCCGGGGCTTTCCCCTTCTCCGGGGAGTCCCCCGGGGCTTCCCCCTCCTCCTGGGCCTCCGCCGGGGCTTCCCCCTCCTCCGGGGAACTCGGCGAGGTTTCCCCTCCACCAGGGACTCCGCCGGGGCTTCTCCCTCCCCCGGGGAACTAGGCGGGGCTTCACCCTATTCCAAAGCCTTCACCGGGGCTTCCCCCTCCTCCGAAATACTCCGCGGGGCTTCCCCCTCCTCTGGGGCCTCCGCCGGGGCTTCCCCCTCCTCCAGGGCATCCGCTGGGGCTTCCCTCTCCACCGAAGTCTCCGCCGGGGCTTCCTCCTTCTCCAGGGACTCGGCCGGGGCTTCCCCGTTCTCCGGGAAACTCGGCGGGGCTTCCCCCTTCTCCGGAGCCTCCGCCGGGGTTTCCTCCTCCTCCGGGAAACTCGGCGGGGCCTCCCTCTCCGCCAGGGATCCGCCGGGGCTTCCCCATCCTCCGGGAAACTCGGCGGGGCTTCCCCCTCCTCCGGGGCCTCCGCCGGGGCTCCTCAGGGAAACTCAGCGGGGCTTTTCCCTCCTCCGAGGCCTCCGCCGGGGCTTCCCCTTCCTTCAGCGACTCCGCTGGGGATACCCCCTCCTCCGGGGCCTCCGCCGGGGCTTCCCACTCCACCGAAGCCTCCGCCGGGGCTTCCCCCTCCTCCAGGGACTCCGCCGGGGCTTCACCCTCCCCCGGGGAACTAGGCGGAGCTTCCCCCTCCTCCGGGGCCTCCACCGGGGCTTCCCCCTCCACCAGGGACTCCGCCGGGGCTTCCCCCCCCTCCGGGGAATTCAGGGGCTTCCCCCTCCGCCAGGGACTCCGCCGGGGCTTCTCCCTCCCCCGGGGAACTAGGCGGGGCTTCACCCTCCTCCTCCGGCTTCCGCCGGGGCTTCCCCCTACTCCAGGGATTCCGCCGGGGCTTCCCCCTCCCCCGGGGAACTAGGCGGGGCTTCCCCCTCCTCCGGGGCATCCGCTGAGGCTTTCCCTTCCAATAAAGCCTCCGCAGGGGCTTCCCCCTCTTTCAGGGACTCCGCCGGGGCTTCTTCCTTCCCCGGGGAACTAGGCGGGGCTTCCCCCTTCTCCGGGGCATCCGCCGGCGCTTCCCCTTCTCCGGGGAACTCAGAAGCTTCCCCCTAACCTGCGGAACTAGGCGGGGCTTCCCTCTCCTCCGGGGCCTCCGCCGGGGCTTCCCCCTCCTCCGGGTCCTCTGCCGGGGCTTCCCCCTCCTCCGGTATTTCGGCGGGGCTTCCCCCTCCTCAGGGGCCTCCGCCGGGGTTTCCCCTCCTCCGGGAAACTCAGCGGGGCTCCAACCTCCTCCGGGGGAATTCGGCGGGGCTTCCCTCTCCTCAGGGGCCGCCGCCGGGGCTTTCCCCTTCTCCGGGGCCTCCGCCGGGGCTTCCCCCTCCTCCTGGGTCTCCGCCGGGGCTTCCCCCTCCTCCTGGGCCTCCGCCGGGGCTACTCCCTCCCCCGGGGAACTAGGCAGGGCTTCACCCTTCTCCAAAGCCTTCACCGGGGCTTCCCCCTCCTCCGGGAAACTCCGCGGGGCTTCCCCCTCCACCGGGGCCTCAGCCGGGGCTTACCCTACCTCCGGGGAATTCGGCGGGGCTTCCCCCTCCTCCGAAACCTCCGCCGGGGCTTCCCACTCCACCGAAGCCTCCGCCGGGGCTTCCCCCTCCTCCAGGGACTCCGCCGGGGCTTCCCCCTCCCCCGGGGAACTAGGCGGAGCTTTCACCACCTCCGGGGCCTCAGCCGCTTCCCCCTCCTCCGGGGCCTCCGCCGGGGCTTCTCCTCCTCCGGAGAACTCGGCGGGGATTCCCCCTCCTCCGGGGCCCCCGCAGGGGCTTCCATATCCTCCGAGGAACTAGGCGGGGCTTCCCCCTCCTCCAGGGACTCCGCCGGGGCTTCCGCCTCCTCCGGGGCCTCCGCCGGGGCTTCCCCCTCCTCCAAAGAACTCGGCGGTGCTTCCCCCTTCTCCAGGGACTCCGCCGCGGCTTCCCCCTTCTTCAGGGACTCCGCTGGGGCTTCCCCCTCCTTCGGGGAACTCAGGGAATTTCCCCACCACCGCAGAACTCGGCGGGGCTTCCCCCTCCTACGGGGCCTCCGCCGGGGCTTCGCACGCCTCCAGTGATTCCGCCAGGGCCTCTCCCTCCTCCGGGGAACTCAGGGGCTTCCCTCTCCTCCGGGGCCTCCGCCGGGGCTTCCCCCACTTCCGGGGAACTCGGCGGGGCTTCCCCCTCCCCCGACGATCTCGGCGGGGCTTCCCTCTCCTCCAGGGAACTCGCCGGAGCTACCCCCACCTCCGGGGAACTCAGGGGCTTTTCCTTCCTCCGCAGAACTCCGCGGGGCTTATTCCCCCTCCGGGGCCTCCGCCGGGGCTACCCTCTTCTCCAGCGACTCCACCGGGGCCTCTCCCTTCTCCTGGGAATTTAAGGGCTTCCCTCGCCTCCGGGGCCTCCGCCAGGGCTTCCGCCACCTCCGGGGCCTCCGCCGGGGCTTCCCCCTCCTCCAAAGAACTCGGCGGTGCTTCCCCCTTCTCCAGGGACTCCGCCGGGGCTTCCCCCTCCTCTGGGGAACTCGGCGGGGCGTCCCTCTTCTCCAAGGACTCCGCCGTTGCTTCCCCTTCCTCCAGGGACTCCGCCGGGGCTTCCCTCTCCTCAGGGAAACTAAGCGGAGCTACCCCCACCTCCGGGGAACTCGGCGTGGCTTTCCTCTCCTCCGGGGCCTCCGCCGGGGCTTCCCTTTCCTCCGGGGCCTCCGCCGGGGCTACCCCCTCCTCCGGGGTACTCAGGGGCTTCCCCCTATATCACAGAACCTGGCTGTGCATCCCCCTCCTCCGGGGAACTCGGCGGGGCTTCCCCCTTCTTCGGGGAATTCGGCGGGGTGCCCCTCTCCTCCGGGGAACTCAGGGGCTTCCCTCTCCTCCGGGGCCTCCACCGGGGCTTTCCCCTCCTCCGGGGAACTCGGCGGGGCTTCCCCCTCCCCCCGAAGAACTCGGCGGAGCTTCCCTCTCCACCGGGGCCTCCGCCGGGGCTTCTCGCTCATTCGGGGCCTCCGCCGGGGCTTTCCCCTCCTCAGGGGAACACGGCGGGGCTTCCCCCTCCTCCGGGGAACTCGGCGGGGCTTCCCCCTCCGCCAGGGACTCCGCCGGGGCTTCCCCCTCCTCCGGGGAGTTCGGCGGGTTTTCCCCCTCCTTCGGTGAACTCGGCGGGGCTTCCCCCTCCTCAGGGGCCTCCGCCTGGGCTTCCCCCTCCTCCGGGGCAACCGCCGGGGCTTCCCCCTCCTCCGGGGAACTCAGAAACATTCCCCTCCTCCAGGGACTCCGCCGGGGCTTCCCCCTCATTCGGAGTTACCGCCGGGGCTTCCCCCTCCTCTGGGGAACTCGACGGGGCTTTTCCTCCTCCATGGCCTCCGCCAGGGCTTCCGCCAACTCCGGGGCCTTCGCCGGGGCTTCCCCCTACTCCAAAGAACTCGGCGGTGCTTCCCCCTTCTCCAGGGACTCCGCCGGGGTTCCCCCTCCCCCGGGGAACTCGGCGTGACTTCCCCATACTCCGGGGCCTTCGCCGGGGCTTCCCAACTCCTCCAGGGCCTCCGCCGGTGCTTCCCCCTCTTCCGGGGAACTCGGCGGGGCTTCCCTCATCTCCAGAGACTCCGCCGGGGTTCCCCCTCCTCCGAGGAACTCGGCGGGGCTTCCCCCTTCTCCGGGGAACTCAGCGAGGCTTCCCCCTCCTCCGGGGCCTCCGCCGGGGCTTCCCACTCCTCCGGGAAACTAGGCGTGGCTTCCCCCTCCTCCGGGGAACACAGGGGCTTCCCCCTCGGCCAGGGACTCCGCCCGGGCTTCCCCCTCCCCCGGGGAATTCGGCAGGGTTTCCCCCTCCGCCAGGGACGCCGTCAGGGCTTCCCCCTCCCCCGGGGAACTCGGCGGGGTTTCCCGCTTCTCCGCGGCCTCCGCCAGGGCTTTCTCCACCTCCGAAGAACTCGGCGTGACGTCGCCCTCCTCCGGGGAGCTCAGGGGCTTCCCCCTCGGCCAGGGACTCCGCCGGGGCTTCCCCATCCACCGAGGAATTCGGCGGGGCTTCCCCCTCTGCCAGGGACTCCGTCGGAGCTTCCCCCTCCACCGAAGAACTCGCCGGGGATTCCCCCGCCACCTGAAAACTCGGCGGGGCTTCCTACTCTTTCGTGGCCTCCGCCGGGGCTTCCCCCTCCTTCGGGGATCTCGGCGGGGCGTACCCCTCCGCCAGGGACTCCGTCGGGGCTTCCCCTCCTCCAGGGACTCCGCCGGGGCTTCCCCCTCCACCGGAAAACTCGCTGGGGCTTCCCCTCCTCCAGGGACTCCGCCGGGGCTTCCCCCTTCTCCGGGGAACGCAGAATCTTCCCCCTCCTCTGAAGAACACGGCGGGGCTTCCCCCTCCTCTGGGCAACACGACGGGGCTTCCCCCTCCTCCGGGGAACTCGGCGGGGCTTCATCCTTCTCCAGGGACTCCGCCGGGGCTTCCCGTTCCCCCGGGGAACTCCGCGGGGCCTTCCCCTCCTCGGGGGAATTTAGTGGGGCTAACCCCTCCTCCAGGGACTCCGCCGGGGCTTCCCCCTCCTCCGAAGCCTCCGCCGGGGCATCCCTCTCCTTCCAGGATCTCTCCGGGTCTACCCCCTTCTCCGGGGCCTCCGCCGGGGCTTCCCCCGTATCCGGGGCCTCCGCCGGGGCTTCCCCCTTCTCTGGGGAACTCGGCGGGGCAGCCCTCTCCTCCGGAAAATTTAGAGGGGCATCCCCTTCCACCGGGAAACTCGGCAGGGCTTCCCCCTCAGCAGGGGAACTCGGCAGGGCTTCCCCCTTCGCCAGGGACTCCGTCGGGGCTTCCCCCTCCTCCGGAAAACTCGGCGGGGCTTCCTACTCCTCCGGGGCCTCCGCCGGGGCTTCCCCTCCTCCAGGGATTCCACCGGGGCTTCCCCCTCCTCCGGGGAACTCGGTTGGGCTTCCCCCTCCTCCAGGGACTCCGCCGGGGCTTCCCCCTTAGCCGGGGAACTCGGCGGGGCTTCCCCCTCCTCTGGGCAACTCGGCGGGGCTTCCCCCTGCCCCGGGGAACTCGGTGGGGCTTCCCCCTCCTCCAAGGACTCCGCCGGGGCTTCCCCCTCCTCCGGCGAACTCGGCGGGGCTTCCCCCTTCTCCAGGGACTCCGCCGATGCTACCCCCTCCTCAAGGGACTCCGCCGGGGCTTCCCTCTCCTCCGGGGCCTCCGCCGGGGCTTCCTTATCCTCCGGGGAACTAGGCGGGACTTCTTCCTCCTCCGAGGCCTCCGCCGGGTCTACTCCCTCCTCCGAGGCCTCCGCCGGGGCTTCCCCCTCCTCCGGGGAACTCGGCGGGGCTTCCCCCTCCGCCAGGGACTCCGCCGGGGCTTCCCCCTCCTCCGGGGAGTTCGGCGGGTTTTCCCCCTCCTTCGGTGAACTCGGCGGGGCTTCCCCCTCCTCAGGGGCCTCCGCCTGGGCTTCCCCCTCCTCCGGGGCAACCGCCGGGGCTTCCCCCTCCTCCGGGGAACTCAGAAACATTCCCCTCCTCCAGGGACTCCGCCGGGGCTTCCCCCTCATTCGGAGTTACCGCCGGGGCTTCCCCCTCCTCTGGGGAACTCGACGGGGCTTTTCCTCCTCCATGGCCTCCGCCAGGGCTTCCGCCAACTCCGGGGCCTTTGCCGGGGCTTCCCCCTACTCCAAAGAACTCGGCGGTGCTTCCTCCTTCTCCAGGGACTCCGCCGGGGTTCCCCCTCCCCCGGGGAACTCGGCGTGACTTCCCCATACTCCGGGGCCTTCGCCGGGGCTTCCCAACTCCTCCAGGGCCTCCGCCGGTGCTTCCCCCTCTTCCGGGGAACTCGGCGGGGCTTCCCTCATCTCCAGAGACTCCGCCGGGGTTCCCCCTCCTCCGAGGAACTCGGCGGGGCTTCCCCTTTCTCCGGGGAACTCAGCGAGGCTTCCCCCTCCTCCGGGGCCTCCGCCGGGGCTTCCCACTCCTCCGGGAAACTAGGCGTGGCTTCCCCCTCCTCCGGGGAACACAGGGGCTTCCCCCTCGGCCAGGGACTCCGCCCGGGCTTCCCCCTCCTCCGGGGAATTCGGCAGGGTTTCCCCCTCCGCCAGGGACTCCGTCAGGGCTTCCCCCTCCCCCGGGGAACTCGGCGGGGTTTCCCGCTTCTCCGCGGCCTCCGCCAGGGCTTTCTCCTCCTCCGAAGAACTCGGCGTGACGTCCCCCTCCTCCGGGGAGCTCAGGGGCTTCCCCCTCGGCCAGGGACTCCGCCGGGGCTTCCCCCTCCACCGAGGAATTCGGCGGGGCTTCCCCCTCTGCCAGGGACTCCGTCGGAGCTTCCCCCTCCACCGAAGAACTCGCCGGGGATTCCCCCGCCACCTGAAAACTCGGCGGGGCTTCCTACTCTTTCGTGGCCTCCGCCGGGGCTTCCCCCTCCTTCGGGGATCTCGGCGGGGCGTACCCCTCCGCCAGGGACTCCGTCGGGGCTTCCCCTCCTCCAGGGACTCCGCCGGGGCTTCCCCCTCCACCGGAAAACTCGCTGGGGCTTCCCCTCCTCCAGGGACTCCGCCGGGGCTTCCCCCTTCTCCGGGGAACGCAGAATCTTCCCCCTCCTCTGAAGAACACGGCGGGGCTTCCCCCTCCTCTGGGCAACACGACGGGGCTTCCCCCTCCTCCGGGGAACTCGGCGGGGCTTCATCCTTCTCCAGGGACTCCGCCGGGGCTTCCCGTTCCCCCGGGGAACTCCGCGGGGCCTTCCCCTCCTCGGGGGAATTTAGTGGGGCTAACCCCTCCTCCAGGGACTCCGCCGGGGCTTCCCCCTCCTCCGAAGCCTCCGCCGGGGCATCCCTCTCCTTCCAGGATCTCTCCGGGTCTACCCCCTTTTCCGGGGCCTCCGCCGGGGCTTCCCCCGTATCCGGGGCCTCCGCCGGGGCTTCCCCCTTCTCTGGGGAACTCGGCGGGGCAGCCCTCTCCTCCGGAAAATTTAGAGGGGCATCCCCTTCCACCGGGAAACTCGGCAGGGCTTCCCCCTCAGCAGGGGAACTCGGCAGGGCTTCCCCCTTCGCCAGGGACTCCGTCGGGGCTTCCCCCTCCTCCGGAAAACTCGGCGGGGCTTCCTACTCCTCCGGGGCCTCCGCCAGGGCTTCCCCTCCTCCAGGGATTCCACCGGGGCTTCCCCCTCCTCCGGGGAACTCGGTTGGGCTTCCCCCCCCTCCAGGGACTCCGCCGGGGCTTCCCCCTTAGCCGGGGAACTCGGCGGGGCTTCCCCCTCCTCTGGGCAACTCGGCGGGGCTTCCCCCTGCCCCGGGGAACTCGGTGGGGCTTCCTCCTTCTCCAGGGAATCCGCCGGGGCTTTCCCCTCCCCCGGGGATTTCGGCGGGGCTTCCCCCTTCTCCGAGGAATTTGGCGGGGCTAACCCCTCCTCCAGGGACTCCGCCGGGGCTTCCCCCTTCTCCGGGGCCTCCGCCGGGGCTTCCCTCTCATCCGGGGAACTCAGGGGCTTCCCCCTCCTTCGGGGAACTCGGTGGGGCTTCCCACTCCTCCGGGAAACTCGGCGGGTTTCCCCCTCTTCCAGGGAACTCGGCGAGGTTTTCCAATCCTCCGGGAAACTCGGCGTGGCTTCCCCCTACTCCGGGGCCTTCGCCGGTGCTTCCCACTCTTCCGGGGCCTCCGCTGGGGCTTCCCCCTCCTCCGGGGAACTCAGAAGCTTCCCCCTCCTCCGAGGAACTCGATTGGGCTTCCCACTCCTCCGGAAAACTCGGCGGGGTTCCCCCTCTTCCTGGGAACTCGGCGGGGATTCCTCCTCCTCCGGGGCGTCCGCCGGGGCTTCCCCCTTCTCCGGGGCCTCCGCCGGGGCTTTCCCCTCCTCCGGGGAACTCAGAATCTACCCCCTCCTCTGAAGAACACGACGGGGCTTCCCCCTGCTCTGGGCAACTCGGCGGGGCTTCCCCTTCGGCCAGGGACTCCGCCGGGGCTTCCCCCTCCTCCGGGGAATTCGGCGGGGCTTCCCACTCTACCAGGGACTCCGTCGGGGTTTCTTCCTCCACCGGGGAACTCGGCGGGGCTTCCCCCTCCTCCGGGGCATCCGCCAGGGCTTCCCCCTCCTCCGTAAAACTCGGCGGGGCTTCCTTCTCCTCCGGGGCCTCCGCCGGGGCTTCCCCTCCTCCAGGGACTCCGCCGGGGCTTCCTCCTCCTCCGGAAAACTCGCCTAGGCTTCCCTTCCTCCAGGGGCTCCGCCGGGGCTTCCCTTTCTACCGGGGAACTCGGCGGGACGTCCCCCACCTCCGGAAAACTCGGCGGGGCTTGCCCCTCCTCCGGGGAACTCGGCGGGGCATCCCCCTTCTTCAGGGTCTCCGCCGGGGCTTACCCCTCCTCCGGGGAACACAGCGGGGCTTCCTCCACCTCCGGGGCCTCCGCCGGGGCCTCCCTCTCCTCCGGGGCCTCCACCGGGGCTTCCCCTTCCTCTAGGGACTCCGCCGTGGATACTTCCTCCTTCGGGGCCTCCGCCGGGGCTTCCCCCTTCTCCAGGGACTCCGCCGGGGCTTCCCCCTTCTCCGAGGAACTCAGGGGCTTCCCCCTCCTCCAGGGACTTTACCGGGGCTTCCACCTCCTCCGGGAAACTCAGCGGGGCTTCCCCCTCCTCCGGGGAACTCGGCGGGGCTTCCCCCTTCTCAAGGGACTCCGCCGTAAATACCCCCTCCTCCGGGGCCACCGTCGAGGCTTCACCTCCACCAGGGACTCCGCCGGGGCTTCTCCCTCCTACGGGGAACTCAGGGGCTTCCCTCTCCCCCGGAAAACACGGCGGGGCTTCCCCCTCCTCCGAAGAACTCGCCGGGGCTTACCCCTCCTCTGGGGAACACAGCGGGGCTTCATTCAACTCCGGGGCCTCCACCGGGGCTTCCCCCTCCTCTGGGGCTTCCGCCGGGTCTTCCCCTTCCTCCGGGGAACTCGGGGGCTTTCCCCTCCTCCAGGGACTTTACCGGGGCTTCCGGCTCTTCCGGGATACTCAGCGGGGCTTCCCCCTCCTCCGGGGAAGTCGGTGGGGCTTTCCCCTCCGCCAGGGACTCCGTCGGGGCTTCCCCCTCCACCGGGGAACTTGGCGGGGCTTCCCCCTCCTCCGGGGCATCCGCCAGGGCTTCCCCCTCCTCCAGGGAACTCAGAAGCTTCCCCCTCCTCTGGGGAACTCGGCGGGGCTTCCCCCTCCTCCAGGGCCTCCGCCAGTGATTCCCCCTCCTCCGGAAAACTCTGCGTGGTTGCCACCTCCTCCGGGAAACTCGGCGGGGCTTCCCCCTCATACGGGGACTCGGCAGGGCTTCCCCCTTTTCCAGGGTCTCCACCGGGGCTTAACCCTCCTCCGGGGAACACAGCGGTGCTTCCCCCTCCTCCAAGGCCTCCGCCGGGGCTTCCCCCTCCTCTGTGGCTTCCGCCGGGGCTTCCCCTTCCTCCGGGGAACTCAGGGGCTTCACCCTCCTCAAGGGACTTTACCGGGGTTTCCGCCTCCTCCGGGAAACTTGGCGGGGCTTCCCCCTCCTCCGGGAAACTCGGAGGGGCATCCCTTTCTACCGGGAAAATCGGCGTGGCTTTCCCCTACTCCGGGGCCTCCGCCGGGGCTTCCCACTCCTCCGGTTCCTCCGCCGGGGCTTCCCCCTCCTCCGGGGAACTCGGCGCAGCTTCCCCCTCCTCCAGGGACTCCGGCGGGGCTTCCCCCTCCTCCGGGGCCTCCGCTGGGGCTTCCCTCTCCTCCGGGGAACTCGGCGGGGCTTTCCAATTCTCCAGAGACTCCGCCGGGGTTTCCCCCTGCTCCAGGGATTCCGCCGGGGATTCCCCCATCTCCGAGGAACCCAGAAGCTTCCCCCTCCTCCGAAGAGCTCGGCAGGGCTTCCCCCTCCTCCGGGGAACTCGGCGCAGCTTCCCCCTCCTCCAGGGACACCGCCATGGGTTCCCCCTCCTCCGAAGCCTCCGCCGGGGCTTCCCCCTCCTCCCAGGAACTCGGCGGGTCTTCCCCCTCCTCCGGGGCCTCCGCCGGGGCTTCCCCCATCTCCGGGGCCTCCGCCGGGGCTTCCCCCTCCTCTGAAGAACTTGGCGGGGCATCCCCCTCCTCCGGGAAACTCGGAGGGGCATCCCCCTCCACCGGGAAACTCGGCGGGGCTACCCCTCCTCCGGGAAACTCGGTGAGGCCTAGCCCCCCCCGGGGAACTCAGCGTGGCTTCCCCCAACTCCGGGGCCTCCGTTGGGGCTTCCCACTCTTCCGGTGCCTCCGCCGGGGCTTCCCCCTCCTCCGGGGCCTCCAGCGGTGCTTCCCCCACCGCCTGGGAAACCGCCGAGGCTTCCCCCTCCTCCGTGGAACTCAGAAGCTCCCCCCTCCTCCGGGGAACTCGGCGGGGCTTCCCCCTCCTCCGGGGCCTCCGCCGGGGCTTTCCCATCCTCCAGGGACTCTACCGAGGCATCAGCCTCCTCCAGGAAACTCGGCAGGGCTTCCCCCTCATCCGGGGAATTAGGCGGGGCTTCCCCCTTCACCAGGGACTCCGCCGGGGCTTCCCACTCCTCCGGGAAACTCGCCGGGGCTTCCCCCTTCTCCGGGGGAATTCAGAAGCTTCCCCCTCTTTCGAAGAACTCGGCGGGGCTTCCACCTCCTCTGGGCAACTCGGCGGGGCTCCCCTCCTCCGGGGAACTCGGTGGGACTTCCACCTTCTCCAGGGACTCCGCCGGGGCTTCCCCCTCCTCTGGGAAACTCGGAGGGGCATCACCCTCCTCCGGGAAACACGGCGGGGCTTCCCCCTACTCCAGGGACTCCGCTGGGGCTTCCCTCTCCTCCAGGGACTCCGCCGGGGCTTCCTCCTCCTCCGGGGCCTCCACCGGGGCTTTCCCCTCCTCCAGGGACTCCGCCGTGGAAACCCCCTCCTCCGGGGCCTCCGCCGGGGCTTCCCCCTCCTCTATGGCTTCCGCCGGGGCTTCCCCTTCCTCCGGGGAACTCAGGGGCTTCCCCGTCCTCCAGGGACTTTAGAGGGGCTTCCGCCTCCTCCGGGAAACTCGGCGGGGCTCTCCACTCCTCCGGGGAACTCGGCGGGGCTTCCTCCTTCTCCAGGGTCTTCGCCGGGGCTTACCCCTCCTCCGGGGCTTTAGCCGGGTCTTCCCCCTCCTCTGGAGAATTCGGCGGGGCATCCCCCTCCTCCGGGAAACTCGGAGGGGCATCCCCCTCTACCGAGAAACTCGGCGTGGCTTCCCCCTACTCTGGGGCTTTCGCCGGGGCTTCCCACTCCTCCGGTGCCTCAGCCGGGGCTTCCCCCTCTTCTGTGGCTTCCGACTGGGCTTCCCCTTCCTCCGGGGACCTTAGAGGGGATTCCGCAACCTCCGGGAAACTCGGCGGGGCTTCCCACTACTCCGGGGAACTCGCCGGGGCTTACCCCTCCTCCGGGTAACTCAGGGGCTTCCCCCTCCTCCGGGAAACTCGACGGGGTTTCCCTCTCCTCCGGGGAACTCGGCGGGGCTTCCTCCTTCTCCAGGGACTCACCGGGGCATCCCCCTCTTCCAAAGCCTCCACCGGGGCATCCCCCTCCTCCCAGGTACTCGGCGGGTCTTCCACCTCCTCCGAGGCCTCCGCCGGGGCTTCCCCCATCTCCGGGGCCTCCGCCTGGGCTTCCCCCTCCTCTGGAGAATTCGGTGGAGCATCCCCCTCCTCCGTGAAACTCGGAGGGGCATCCCCCTCTACCGGGAAACTCGGCGGGGTTTCCCCTTCCTCCGGGAAACTCGGTGGGTCCTAGCCCTCCCCCGGGGAACTCGGCGCGGCTTCCCCCTACTCCGGGGCCTCCGCCGGGGCTTCCCCCTCCTCCGGGGCCTCCGCCGGGGCTTTCCCCTCCTCCAGGGACTCTACCGAGGCCTCAGCCTCCTCCGGGAAACTCGGCGGGGCTTCCCCCTCATCCGGTGAACTCGGCGGGGTTTCCCCCTTCTCCAGGGACTCCGCCGGGGCTTCCCCCTCCTCCAGGGACTCCGCCGGGGCATCCCCCTCCTCCGGGGCCTCCACCGGGGCTTTCCCCTCCTCCGGGGCCTCCGCCGGGGCTTCCCCCAACTCCAGGGCCTCCACCGGGGCTTCCCCCTCCTCTGGTTAACTTGGCGGGGCATCCCCCTCCTCCGGGAAACTCGGAGGGGCATCCCCCTCCACCGGGAAACTCGGCGGGGCTTCCCCCTCCTCCGGGGACCTCGGCGCAGCTTCTTCCTCCTCCATCGACTCCGGCGGGGCTTCCCCCTCCTCCGGGGAACTCAGAAGCATCCCCCTCCTCCGGGGCCTCCGCCGGGGCTTCCCCCATCTCCATGGCCTCCGCCGGTGCTTCCCCCACCTCTGGGGAACTTGGCAGGGCATCCCCCTCCTCCGGGAAACTCGGAGGGGCATACCCCTCAACCGGGAAACTCGGCGGGGCTTCCCCCTCCTCCGGGGAACTCAGAAGCATCCCCCTCCTCCGGGGCTTCCGCCGGGGCTTCCCCCATCTCCGGGGCTTTCGCCGGTGCTTTCCCCTCCTCCGGGGAACTCAGAAGCTCCCTTCGCCTCCGGGGAACTCGGCGGAGCTTCCCCCTCCTCCGGGGCCTCCGCCGGGGCTTTCCCCTCCTCCAGGGACTCTACCGAGGCTTCAGCCTCTTCCGGGAAACTCGGCGGGGCTTCCCCATCATCCGGGGAACTCGGCGGTGCTTCCCCCTCCTCCGGGAAACTCGGCGGGGCAACCCCCTCCTCCCAGGAACTCGGCGGGTCTTCCACCCCCTCCGAGGCCTCCGCCGCGGCTTCCCCCTTCTCCGGGGCCTCAGCCGGGGCTTCCCCCTCCTCCGGGGAACTCGGCGCGGCTTCTTCCTCGGCCAGGGACTCCGCCGGGGCTTCCCCCATCTCCGGGGCCTCCGCCGGGGCTTTCCACTCCTCCGGGGAACTCGGTTTGACGTCCCCCTCCTCCGGGAAACTCGGCGGGGCTTCCCCCTCCTCCGGGGAACTCAGGGGCTTCCCCCTCGGCCAGGGACTCCGCCGGGGCTTCCCCCTCCTCCTGGGAATTCGGCGGGGCTTCCCCCTCCGCTAGGGACTCCGTCGGGGCTTCCTCCTCCTCCGGGGCATCCGCCAGGGCTTCCCCTCCTCCGGGGAACACAGCGGGGCTTCCTCCTCCTCCGGGGCCTCCGCCGGGGCTTCCCCCTCCTCCGGGGCCTCCGCCGGGGCTTCCCCCTACTCCGGGAACTCAGGTCTTCCCCGTCCTCCAGGGACTTTACAGGGCTTCCGCCTCCTCCGTGAAACTCGGCGGGGCTTCCCCCTCCTCCGGGAAACTCGGCAGGGCTTCCCCCTTCACCCGGGACTCCGCCGGGGCTTCCAAATCCTCCAGGGACTCCGCCGGGGCTTCCCCCTCTTCCGTGGCCTCCACCGGGGCTTCCCCCTCCTCCAGGGACTCCGCCGTGGATACTTCCTCCTCCGGGGCCTCCGCCGGGGCTTCCCCCTCCTCCAGGGACTCTACCGGGGCTTTCGCCTCCTCCGGGAAACTCGGCGGGGCTTTCCCCTTCTCCACGGTCTCCGCCGGGGCTTACCTCTCCCCAGGGGAACTCAGGAGGTTCCCCCTCCTCCTGGAAACTTGGCGGGGTTTCCCCCTCCTCCGGCGAACTCAGCGGTGCTTCCCCCTCCTCCGGGAAACTCGGCGGGGCTTCCTCCTTCTCCAGGGACTCCGCCGGGGAATACCCCTCCTCCAAAGCCTCCGCCGGAGCATCCCCCTCCTCCCAGGAACTCGGCGGGTCTTCCACCTCCTCCAAGGCCTCCACCCGGGCCTTCCCCCATCTCCGGGGCCTCCGCCTGGGCTTCCCCCTCCACTGGAGAATTCGGCGGGGCATCCCCCTCCTCCGTGAAACTCGGAGGGGCATCCCCCTCTACCGGGAAACTCGGCGGGGTTTCCCCTTCCTCCGGGAGACTCGGAGAGGCCTAGGCCTCCCCCGGGGAACTCGGCGTGGCTTCCCCCTACTCCGGGGCCTCCGCCGGGGCTTCCTACTCCTCCGATGCCTCCGCCGGGGCTTCCCCCTCCTCAGGGGAACTCGGCGCAGCTTCCCCCTCTACCAGGGACTCCGGATGGGCTTCCCTATCCTCCGGGGCCTCCGCTGGGGCGTCCCCCATCTCCAGGGCCTACGCCGGGGCTTCCCCCTCCTCTGGGGAACTTGGCGGGGCATCCCCCTCCTCCGGGAAACTCGGAGGGGCATCCCCCTCCACCGCGAAACTCGGCGGGTCTACCCCCTCCTCTGGAAAATTGGAGGGGCATCTCCCTCCTCCAAGAAACTTGGCGGGGCTTCCCACTTCTCCAGGGACTCCGCCGGGGCTTCCCCCTCCTCCAGGGACTCCGCCGGGGTATCCCTCTCCTCCGGGGCCTCCGCCGGGGCTTCCCCCTCCTCTGGGGCTTCCGCCGGGGCTTCCCCTTCCTCCGGGGAACTCAGGGGCTTCCCCGTCCTCCAGGGACTTAAGAGGGGCTTCCGCTTCCTCCGGGAAACTCGGTGGGGCTTCCCATTCCTCCGGGGAACTCGGCGGGGCTTCCTTCTTCTCCAGGGTCTCCGCCGGGGATTACCCCTCCTCCGGGGCCTCCGCCGGTGCTTCCCCCACCTCTGGGGAACTTGGCAGGGCATCCCCCTCCTCCGGGAAACGCGGATGGGCATCCCTCTCCACCGGGAAACTCGGCGGGGCTTCCTCCTCCTCCGGGAAACTGGGTGAGGCCTAGCCCTCACCCGGGGAACTCGGCGTGGCTTCACCCTACTCCGGGGCCTCCGCCGGGGCTTCCCACACCTCCGGTGGCTCCGCCGGGGCTTCCCCCTCCTCCGAGGAACTCGGCGCAGCTTCCCCCTCCTCCAGGGACTCCGGTGGGGCATCCCCTCCTCCGGGGCCTCCGCCGGTGCTTTCCTTTCCTCCGGGGAACTCAGAAGCTTCCCCCTCCTCCGAAGAACTCGGCGGGGCTTCCCCCTCATCCGAGGAACTCGGCGGGGTTTCCTCCTACTCAAGGGACTCCGCCGGTGCTTACCCCTCTCTGGAAAACTCGGAGGGGCATCTCCCACCTCCAAGAAACTCGGCGAAGCTTCCCCCTTCTCCAGGGACTCCGTTGGGGCTTCCCCCTCCTCCAGGGACTCCGCCGGGGCATCCCCCTCCTCCGGGGCCTCCACCGGGGCTTTCCCCTCCTCCAGGGACTCCGCCGTGGATACCCCCTCCTCCGGGGCCTCCGCCGGGGCTTCCCCCTCCTCTGGGGCTTCCGCCGGGGCTTCCCCTTCCTCCGGGGAATTTCGGGGCTTCCCCGTCCTCCAGGGACTTAAGAGGGGCTTCCGCTTCCTCCGGGAAACTCGGCGGGGCATCCCACTCCTCCGGGGAACTCGGCGGGGCTTCCCCCTTCTCCAGGGTCTCCGCCGGGGCTTACCCCTCCTCCGGGGAACTCGGCGGGGCTTCCTCCTTCTCCAGGGACTTCGCCGGGGCTTCCCCCTCCTCCGAAGCCTCCGCCGGGGCATCCCTCTCCTCCCAGGAACTCGGCGGGTCTTCCACCTCCTCCGAGGCCTCCGCAGGGGCTTCCCCCATCTCCGGGGCCTCAGCCGGGGCTTCCCCCCCCTCTGGAGAATTCGGCGGGGCTTCCCCCTCCTCCGGGAAACTCGGAGGGGCATCCCCCTCTGCCGGGAAACTCAACGTGGCTTCCCCCTACTCCGGGGCCTCCGCCGGGGCTTCCCACTCCTCCGGTGCCTCCGCCGGGGCTTCCCCCTCCTCCGGGGAACTCGGCGCAGCTTCCCCCTCCTCCAGGGACTCCGGCGGGGCTACCCCCTCCTCCGGGGCCTCCGCCGGTGCTTCCCCCACCTCTGGGGAACATGGCAGAGCATCCCCCTCCTCCGGGAAACTCGGATGGACATCCCTCTCCACCGGGAAACTCGGCGAGGCTTCCTCCTCCTCCGGGAAACTCGGTGAGGCCTAGCCCTCACCCGGGGAACTCGGCGTGGCTTCACCCTACTCCGGGGCCTCCGCCGGGGCTTCCCACTCCTCCGGTGCCTCCGCCGGGGCTTCCCCCTCCTCCGGGGAACTCGGCGCAGCTTCCCCCTCCTCCAGGGACTCCGGTGGGGCATCCCCCTCCTCCGGGGCCTCCGCCGGTGCTTTCCTTTCCTCCGGGGAACTCAGAAGCTTCCCCCTCCTCCAAAGAACTCGGCAGGGCTTCGCCCTCCTCCGGGGAACCCGGCGGGGCTTCCACCTTCTCCAGGGACTCCGCCGGGGCTTCCCCCTCCTCCGGGGCCTCCGCCGGGGCTTCCCCCATCTCCGGGGCCTCCGCTGGGGCTTCCCCTTCCTCTGGGGAACTTGGTGGGGCCTCCCCCTCCACCGGGAAACTCGGAAGCATCCCCTTCCACCGGGAAACTCGGCGGTGCTTCCCCCTCCTCCGGGGCCTCCGCCGTTGATTCCCCCTCTTCCGTGGAACTCAGAAGCTTCCCCCTCCTCCGGGGCCTCCACCGGGGCTTCCGTCACCTCCTGGGCCACCGCCGAGGCTTCCCCCTCCACCGGGGAACTCAGAAGCTCCCCCCTCGTCCGGGGAACTTGGCGGGGCTTCCCCCTCCTCCGGGGCCTCCGCGGGGGCTTTTCCCTCCTCCAGGGACTCTGCCGAGGCTTCCCCCTCCTCAGGGGAACTCGGCGCAGCTTCTCCCTCCTCCAGGGACTCCGGCGGGGCCCTCCCCTCCTCCGGGACCTCCGCCGGTGCTTCCCCCACCTCTGGGGAACTTGGCAGGGCAACCCCCTCCTCCGGGAAACTCGGTGAGGCCTAGCCCTCACCCGGGGAACTCGGCGTGGCTTCACCCTACTCCGGGGCCTCCGCCGGGGCTTCCCACTCCTCCGGTGCCTCCGCCGGGGCTTTCCCCTCCTCCGGGGAACTCGGCGCAGTTTCCCCCTCCTCCAGGGACTCCGGTGGGGCATCCCCCTCCTCCGGGGCCTCCGCCGGTGCTTTCCTTTCCTCCGGGGAACTCAGAAGCTTCCCCCTCCTCCGGGGCCTCCGCCGGGGCTTTCCTCTCCTCCAGGGACTCTACCGAGGCTTCAGCCTCCTCCGGGAAACTCGGCGGGGCTTCCCCCTTCTCCAGGGACTCCGCCGGGGCTTTTTCCTCCTCCGGGGAACTCAGCGGTGCTTCCCCCTTCTCCGGGGCCTCCGCCAGGGCTTTCCACTCCTCCGGGAAAATTCGGCGGGGCTTCCCTCTGCTCCAGGGATTCCGCTGGGGCTTTCCCCTTCTCCGGGGAATTCAGAAGCTTCACCTTCCTCCGAAGAACTCGGCGGGGCTTTCCCCTCCTCTGGGAAACTCGGCGGGGCTTCCACCTCCTCCGAGAAACTCGGCGGGGCTTCCCCCTTCACCAGGGACTCCGCCGGGGCTTCCCCCTCCTCCAGGAAATTCGCCGGGGCATCCCCCTCCTCCGGGGCCTCCACCGGGGCTTTCCCCCCCTCCAGGGACTCCGCCGTGGATACCCCCTCCTCCGGGGCCTCCGCCGGGGCTTCCCCCTCCTCTGGGGCTTCCGCCGGGGCTTCCACTTCCTCCGGGTAAAACTCAGGAGCTTCCCCGTCCTCCAAGGACTTAAGAGGGGCTTCCGCTTCCTCCGGGAAAATTTGGCGGGGCTTCCCACTCCTCCGGGGAACTCGGCGGGGCTTCCCTCTTCTCCAGGGTCTCCGCCGGGGCGTACCCCTTCTCCGGGGAACTCAGGGAATTCCCCCTCCTCCGGGAAAGTCGGCGGGTTTTCCCCCTCCTCCGGGGAACTCGGCGGGGCTTCCCCCTTCTCCGAAGCCTCCGCCGGGGCATCCCCCTCCTCCCAGGAACTCGGCGGGTCTTCCACCTCCTCCGAGGCCTCCGCCGGGGCTTCCCCCTTCTCCGGGGCCTCAGCCGGGGCTTCCCCCTCCTCTGGAGAAATCGGCGGGGCATCCCCCTCCTCCGGGAAACTCAGAGGGGCATCCCCCTCTACCGGGAAACTCCGCGGGGCTTCCCCCTCCTCCGGGAAACTCGGTGAGGCCTAGCCCTCCCCCGAGGAACTCGGCGTGGCTTCCCCCTACTCCGGGGCCTCCGCCGGGGCTTCCCACTCCTCCGGTGCCCTCGCCGGGGCTTCCCTCTCCTCCGGGGAATTCGGCGCAGCTTCCCCCTCCTCCAGGGACTCCGGCGGGGCTTCCCCCTCCTCCGGAAAACTCGGCGGGGCTTCCTACTCCTCCGGGGCCTCCGCCGGGGCTTCCCCCACCTCCGGGGAACTCGGCGGGGCGTCCCCTCTCCGCCAGGGACTCCGTCGGGGCTTCCCCTCCTCCAGGGACTCCGCCGGGGCTTCCCCCTCCTCCGGGGAACTCAGGGGCTTCCCCCTGCTCCAGAAAACTCAGCGGGGCTTCCCCCTCTTCCGGGGAACTCGGTGGGGCTTCCCCCTTCTCCAGGGTCTCCGCCGGGGCTTACCCCTCCTCCGGGGAACACAGCGGGGCTTCCTCCACCTCCGGGGCCTACGCCGGGGCTTCCCCCTCCTCCGGGGCCTTCGCCGGGGCTTCCCACTCCTCCAGGGAACTCAGGGGCTTTAACCTTCTCCAGAGACTCCGCCGGGGCGTCCCCTTGCTCCAGGGATTCCGCCGGGGCTTTCCCTATCTCCGGGGAACTCAGGAGCTTCCCCCTCCTCCGAAGAACACGGCAGGGCTTCGCCCTCCTCCGGGGAACTCGGCGGGGCTTCCTCCTTCCCTAGGGACTCCGCCGGGGCTTCCCCCTCCTCCGGGGCCTCCGCCGGGACTTCCACCATTTTCGGGGCCTCCGCTGGGGCTTCACCCTCCTCTGGGGAACTTGGCGGGGCATCACCCTTCTCCGGGAAACTCGGAGGGGCATCCCCCTCCAACGGGAAACTCGGCGGGGCCTTCCCCTTCTTCGGGGCCTCCGCCGGTGCTTCCCCCTCCTCCGGGGAACTCAGAAGCTTCACCCTCCTCCGGGGCCTCCACCGGGGCTTCCCCCACCTCCTGGGCCACCGCCGAGGCTGCCCCCTCCTCCGGGGACCTCAGAAGCTCCCCCCTCGTCCGGGGATTTTGGCAGGGCTTCCCCCTCCTCCGGGCCTCCGCGGGGGCTTCCCCCTCCTCCTGGGACTCTGCCGAGGCTTCAGCCTTCTCCGGGAAACTCGGCGGGGCTTCCCACTCATCCAGGGAACTCGGCGGGGCTTCCCCCTCCTCCGGGGCCTCCGCCGGGGCTTCCCACTCCTCCGGGAAACTCGGCGGGGATTCCCTCTGCTCCAGGGATTCCGCCGGGGCTTCCCCCTCCACCAGGGACTCCGCCGGGGCATCCCCCTCCTCCGGGGCCTCCGCCGGGGCTTCCCCCTCCTCTGGGGCTTCCGCCGGGGCTTCCACTTCCTCCGGGGAACTCAGGGGCTTCCCCGTCCTCCAGGGACTTAAGAGGGGCTTCCGCTTCCTCCGGGAAACTCGGCGGGGCTTTCCACTCCTCCGGGGAACTCGGCGGGGCTTCCCCCTTCTCCAGTGTCTCCGCCGGGGCTTACCCCTCCTCCGGGGAACTCAGGGGGTTCCCCCTCCTCCGGGAAAGTCGGCGGGATTTCCCCCTCCTCCGGGGAACTCGGCGGGGCTTCCCCCTCCTCCGAAGCCTCCGCCGGGGCATATCCCTCCTTCCAGGAACTCGGCGGGTCTTCCACCTCCTCCGAGGCCTCCGCCGGGGCTTCCCCCTTCTCCGGGGCCTCAGCCGGGGCTTCCCCCTCCTCTGGAGAATTCGGCGGGGCATCCCCCTCCTCCGGGAAACTCGGTGGGGCATCTCCCTCTACCGGGAAACTCGGCGGGGCTTCCCCCTCCTCCGGGGCCTCCGCCGGGGCTTCCCACTCCTCCGGTGCCCTCGCCGGGGCTTCCCTCTCCTCCGGGGAATTCGGCGCAGCTTCCCCCTCCTCCAGGGACTCCGGCGGGGCTTCCCCCTCCACCGGGGCCTCCGCCGGGGCCCCTCGTCCGGGGAACTTGGCGGGGCTTCCCCCTCCTCCGGGGCCTCCGCGGGGGCTTTCCCATCCTCCAGGGACTCTACCGAGGCTTCAGCCTTCTCCGGGAAACTCGGCGGGGCTTCCCCCCCATCCGTGGAACTCGGCGGGGCTTCCCCCTTCTCCAGGGACTCCGCCGGGGCTTCCCACTACTTCGGGGAACTCAGCGGTGATTCCCCCTCCTCCGGGGCCTCCGCCGTGGCTTCCCACTCCTCCGGGAAACTCGGCGGGGAATTCCTCTGCTCCAGAGATTCCGCCGGGGCTTCCCCCTTCTCTTGGGAACTCAGAAGCTTCCCCCTCCTCCTAAGAATTCGGCGGGGCTTCCCCCTCCTCTGGGCAACTCGGCGGGGCTTCCCCCTTCTCCGGGGAGTTTGGCGGGGCTTCCTCCTTCTCCAGGGACTCCGCCGGGGCTTCCCCCTCCTCTGGGAAACTCGGAGGGGCATCTCCCGCCTCCGGGAAACTCGGCGGGGCTTCCCCCTTCTCCAGGGACTCCGCCGGGGCTTCCCCCTCCTCCGGGGCCTCCGCCGGGGCTTCCCCCTCCTCCAGGGACTCTACCGGGGCTTCCGCCTCCTCCGGGTAACTCGGCGGGGCTTCCCCCTCATCCAGGGAACTCGGTAGGGCTCCCACTTCTCCAAAGTCTCCGCCGGGGCTTAACCCTCCTTCGGGGAACACAGCGGGGCTTCCTCCACCTCCGGGGCCTCCGCCGGGGCTTCCCCCTCCTCTGGGGCTTCCGCCGGGGCATCCCCTTCCTCCGGGGAACTCAGGGGCTTCCCCGTCCTCCAGGGACTTTAGAGGGGCTCCCGCCTTCTCCGGGAAACTCGGCGGGGCTTCCCACTCCTCCGGGGAACTCGGCGGGGCTTCCCCCTTCTCCAGCGTCTCCGCCGGGGCTTACCCCTCCTCCGGGGATTTCAGGGGATTCCCCTTCCTCCGGGAAACTCGGCGGGGTGTCCCCCTCCTCCGGGGAACTCGGCGGGGCTTTCAGCTTATCTAGAGATTCCGCCGGGGCTTCCCCCTGCTCCAGGGCTTCCGCCGGGGCTACCCCCAACTCCGGGGAACTCAGAAGCTTCCCCCTCCTCCGAAGAACTCGGCAGGGCTTCCCCCTCCTCCGGGGAACTCGGCGGGGCTTCCTACTTCTCCAGGGACTCCGCCGGGGCTTCCCTCTCCTCCCAGGAACTCGGCTGGTCTTCCACCTCCTCCGAGGCCTCCGGCGGGGCTTCCCCCATCTCCGGGGCCTCCGCCGGGGCTTCCCCCTCCTCTGGAGAACTCGGCGGGGCCTAGCCCTCCTCCGGGGAACTCGGCGGGGCGTCACCACTCCGCAAGGGACTCCGCCGGGGCTTCCCCCTCCTCCGGGGAACTCAGGGGCTTCCCCTCCTCCGGGAAACTCGGAGGGGCATCCCCCTCTACCGGGAAACTCGGCGGGGCTTCCCCCTCCTCCGGGAAACTCGGTGAGGCCTAGCCCTCCTCCGGGGAACTCGGCGGGGCGTCCCCTCTCCGCAAGGGACTCCGTCGGGGCTTCCTCTCCTCCAGGGACTCCGCCGGGGCTTCCCGCTCCTCCGGGGAACTCAGGGGCTTCCCCTGCTCCAGAAAACTCGGCGGGGCTTCCCCCTCCTCCGGGGAACTCGATGGGGCTTCCCCCTTCTCCAGGGTCTCCGCCGGGGCTTACCCCTCTTCCGAGAAACACAGCGGGGCTTCCTCCACCTTCGGGGCCTACGGAGGGGCTTCCACCTCCTCCGGGGCCTTCGCCGGGGCTTCCCTCTCCTCCAGGGAACTCAGGGGCTTTCCCCTTCTCCAGGGACTCTACTGGGGCTTCCGCCTCCTCCGGGAAACTCGGCGGGGCATCCTCCTCCTCCGGGGAATTGGGCGGGGATTCCTCCTCCTCCAGGGACTCCGCCTTGGATACCCACTGCTCCGGGGCCTCCGCCGGGGCTTCTTCCTCCACCAGGGACTCTACCGGGGCTTCCGCCTCCTCCGGGAAACTCGGCGGGGCTTCCCACTCATTCGGGGAACTCGGCGGGGCCACCCCCTCCTCCAGGGACTCCCCTGGGGCTTTACCCTCCTCCTGAATTCTCGGCGGGGCTACCTACTCCTCCGGGGCTTTCGCCGGGGCTTCCCCTCCTCCAGGGACTCCGCCGGGGCTTCCCCCTCATCCGAGGAACTCAGGGGCTTCCCCCGTCTCCGGGGAACTCGGCGGGGCTTTTCCCTTCTTCAGAGACTCCGCCGGGGCCTCCCTCCGGGGACTCCGCCGGGGCTACCCCCCCTCCGGGGAACTCAGGAGCTTCCCCCCCCTCCAAGGAACTCGGCAGGGCTTCCCCCTGCTCCAGGGACTCCGCCGGGGCTTCCCCCTCCACCAGGGACTAAGCCGGGGCTTCCCCCTCCTCCGGGGCCACAACCGGGGCTTCCCCCTCCTCCAGGGACTCCGCCGTGAATACCCCCTCCTCCGGGGCCTCCGCCGGGGCTTCCCTCTCCTCCAGGGACTCTACTTGGGTTTCCGGCTCCTTTGGGAAACTCGGCGGGGCTTCCCCCTCCTCCGGGGAACTCGGCAGTGCTTCCCCCTCCTCCAGGGACTCCGCCGGGGCTTCCCCCTATTCCGGGAAACTTGGCGGGGCTTCCTACTCCTCCGGGGCCTCCGCCGGGGCTTCTTCACCCACCAGGGACTCCGCCGGGGCTTCCCCCACCTCCGGGGCCTCCACCGGGGCTTCCCCCTCCTCCAGGGACTCTGCCGTGAATACCCCCTCCTCCGGGGCCTCCGCCGAGGCTTCCCCCTCCTCCAGGGACTCTCCTGGGGTTTCCGCCTTCTTTGGGAAACTCGGCGGGGCCTTCTTCTCCTCCGTGGCCTCCGCCGGGGCTTTCCCTCCTCCAGGGACTCCGCCGGGGCTTCCTCTCCTCCGGGGAACTCGGCGGGGCGTCCCCCTCCTCCGCGGACCTCAGCGGGGCTCCCCCCTCCTTCGGGGCCTCCGCCGGGCACTCCTCCGGGAAACTCGGCGGGGCTTCTCCCTGCTCCATGTATTCCGCCGGGGCTTCCCCCTTCCCCGAGGAACTCAGAAGCTTCCCCCTCCTCCGAAGGAACTCGCCGGGGATTCCATCTCCTCCGGAGAACTCGGCGGGGCTACCTTCTCTTTCGGGGCCTCCGCCGAGGCTTCCCCCTTCTCCGGGGAACTCGGCAGTGCTTCCCCCTCCTCCAGGGACTCCGCCGGGGCTTCCCCCTATGCCGGAAAACTCGGCGGGGCTTCCCCCTCCTCCAGGGACTCCGCCGGGGCTTCCCCCTATGCCGGAAAACTTGGCGGGTCTTCCCCCTCCTCCGGGGCCTCAACCAAAGCTTCCCCCATATCCGAGGCCTCCGCCGGGTCTTCCCCCTCCTCTGGGGAACTCGGCGGGGCATCCTCCTCCTCCGGGAAATTTAGAGGGGCATCCCCCTCCTCCAGGAAACTCGGCGGGGCTTCCCCCTCCACCGGGGAATTCGGCGGGGCTTCCCCCTCCTCCAGGGAATCCGCCAGGGCTTCCTCATCCTCCGGGGCCTCCGCCGGGGCTTCCCCCTCCTCTGGGAAATTTGAAGTGGCCTTTACCTCCTCCGGGGAACTGGGCGGGGCTTCCCCCTCCTCCGGAAAACTCGGTGGGGCTTCTCATCTTTCGGGACCTCCGCCGGGGCTCCCCCTCGTCGAGGGACTCCGCCGGGGCTTACCCCTCCTCCGGGGGACTCAGCGGGGCTTCCCCCTCCTCCGCGGAACTCAGCGGGGCTTCCCCCTCTTCCGGGGACTTCGTCGGGGCTTCCTCTCCTCCAGGGACTCCGCCAGGGCTTCCCCCTCCTCCAGGGACTCCGCCGGGGCTTCCCCTTCTCCAGGGACTCCGCCGGGGATATCCCCTCCACCGGGGTCTCCGCTGGGGCTTACCCTACCTCCGGGGAATTCGGCGGGGCTTCCCCCTCCTCCGGAGCCTCCGCCGGGGCTTCCCACTTCACCGAAGCCTCCGCCGGGGCTTCCTCCTCCGCCAGGGACTCCGCCGAGGCTTCCACCAACTACGGGGAATTCAGGGGCTTCCCCCCTGCCAGGGACTCCACCGGGGCTTCCCCCTCCCCCGGAGCCTCCGCTGCGGCTTCCCCCTCCTCCAGAGACTCCGCCGGGGCTTCCCGCTCCTCAGGGGAACTCGGCTGGGCATCCTCCTCCGCCAGGGACTCTGCCGGGGCTTCCCCCACCTCCGGGGCCTCCACCGGGGCTTCCCCCCCCCTCCAGGGACTCTGCCGTGAATACCCACTACTCCGGGGCGTCCGCCGGGGCTTCCACCTCCTCCAGGGACTCCGCCGGGGCTTCTCCCTCCTCCGGGGAACAAGGCGGGGTTTCCTCCTCCTCCGGGAAACTCCGCGGGGCTTCCCCCGCATCAGGGGCCTCCGTCGGGGCCTCCCCTCCACCGGGGCATCCGCTGGGGCTTTCCCCTCCACCGAAGCTTCCGCCGGGGCTTCCCCCTCCTCCGGGAAACTCGGCGGGGCTTCCCCCTCCTCAGGGGCCTCCGCCGGGGCTCCCCCACCTCCGGGAATTTCAGCGGGGCTCCACCCTCCTGCGGGGAACTCAGCGGGACTTCCTCCTTCTCCGGGGAACTCGGCGGGGCGTCCCCCTTCTCCGGGGCCTCCGCCGGGGCTTTCCCCTCCTCCGGGGCCTCCGCAGGGGCTTCCCTCATCTCCGGGGCCTCCGCCTGGACTTCCCTCTCCTCTGGGGAACTCGGCGGGGCATTTCCCTCTTTCGGGAAACTCGAAAGAGGCATCCCCATCCTCCGGGAAACTCGGCGGGGCTTCCCCCTCCTCCGGGAAATTTGGCAGGGCTACCCCCTCCTCTGGGAAACTCGGCGGGGCTTCCCCCTATTCCGGGGCCTCCGCCGGGGCTACCCCCTGCACTGGGGCATCTGCCGGGGTCCCCCACCTCCGGGAAACTCGGCGGGGCTTCCCCCTCCTCCGGGGAACTCGGCGGGGCTTCCCCCTCCTCAAGGGACTCCGCCGGGGCTTCCCACTCCACCGAAGCCTCCGCGGGGGCTTCCCCCTCCGCCAGGGACTCCGCCGGGGCTTAACCCTCCCCCGGAGCCTCCGCTAGGGCTTCCCCCTCCTCCAGAGACTCCGCTGGGGCTTTCCTCTCCTCAGCGGAACTCTGCTGGGCATCCCCCTCCGCCAGGGACTCCGCCGGGGCTTCCCCCTTCCCCGGGGAACTCGGCGGGGCATCCCCCTTTCGCCAGGGTCTTCGCCGGGGCTTACCCCTCCACCGGGGAACTAGGCGGGGCTTCCCCCTCCTCCGGGGCCTCCGCCGGGGCTCTCCCCTTTTCCGAGGGCTCCGCCGGGGCTTCCCCCTCCTCCGGGCCTCCGCCGGGGCTTCCCCCTCCTCCGGGGAACTCGGCGAGACTTTCCCCTCCTCCAGGGACTCCGCCGGGGCTTCCCCCTCCTCCAGGGACTCCGCCGGGGCTTCCCCCTTACCCGGGGAACTAGGCGGGGCTTCCTCCTCTTCCGAGGCATCCTCCGGCGCTTCCCCCTCCTCCGGGGAACTCAGAAGCTTCCCCCTCCCCCGGGGAACTAGGTGGGGCTTCCCCCTCCTCCGGAGCCTCCACCGAGGCTTTCCCCTCCTCCAGGGACTCCGCCGGGGCTTCCCCCTCATCCGGGGAACTCAGGGGCTTCTTCCTCCTCCGGGAAACTCGGCGGGGCTTCCCCCTCCTCCGGGGCCTCCGCCGGGGCTTCCCACTCCTCCGGGGCCTCCGCCGGGGCTTCCCCCTCCTTCAGGGACTCCGCCGGGGATACCCTCTCCGCCAGGGACTCCGCCGGGGCTTCCCTCTCCTCCGGGGAACTCAGGGGCTGCCCACTCCTCCGGGGCGTCTGCCGGGGCTTCCACCTACTCCAAGGACTCCGCCGGGGCTTCTCCCTCCTCCGGGGAACAAGGCGGGGCTTCCCCCTCCACCGGGAATCTCCGCGGGGCTTCCCCCTCATCTGAGGCCTCCGCCGGGGCTTCCCCCTCCACCGGGGCATCCGCTGGGGCTTTCCCCTACACCGAAGCCTCCGCCGGGGCTTCCCCCTCCTCCGGGAAAATTGGCGGGGCTTCCTCCTCCTCAGGGGCCTCCGCCGGGGCTCCCCCACCTCTGGGAAACTCAGCGGGGCTCCCTTCTCCTCCGGGAAATTCGGCGGGACTTCCTCCTTCTCCGGGGAACTCGGCGGGGCGTCCCCCTCCTCCAGGGCCTCCGCCGGGGCTTCCCCGGCCTCCGGGGAACTCGGCGAGGCTTCCCCCTCCTCCGGGGCCTCCGCCGGGGCTTTTCCCTTTTCCGAGGCCTCCGCCGGGGCTTCCCCCTCCTCCGGGCAGCTCGGCGGGGCTTCCCTCTCCTCCGGGGACCTCGGCGAGGCTTCGTTCTCCACAAGGGACTCCGCCGGGGCTTTCCCCTTCACCGGGGAACTCGGCGGGGCATCCCCTTTTCCCAGGAACTCGGCGAATCTTCCCCCTCCTCCGGGGCCTCCGCCGGGGCTTCCCTCAGCTCCGGGGCCTCCGCCTGGGCTTCCCTCTCCTCTGGGGAACTCGGCGGGGCATTCCCCTCCTTCAGGGACTCCGCCGGGGATACCCTCTCCGCCAGGGACTCCGCCGGGGCTTCCCTCTCCTCCGGGGAACTCAGGGGCTTCCCTCTCCTCCGGGGCGTCTGCCGGGGCTTCCACCTCCTCCAGGGACTCCGCCGGGGCTTCTCCCTCCTCCGGGGAACAAGGCGGGGCTTCCCCCTCCTCCGGGAAACTCCGCGGGGCTTCCCCCTCATCTGAGGCCTCCGCCGGGGCTTCCCCCTCCACCGGGGCATCCGCTGGGGCTTTCCCCTACACCGAAGCCTCCGCCGGGGCTTCCCCCTCCTCCGGGAAAATTGGCGGGGCTTCATCCTCCTCAGGGGCCTCCGCCGGGGCTCCCCCACCTCTGGGAAACTCAGCGGGGCTCCCTTCTCGTCCGGGAAATTCGGCGGGACTTCCTCCTTCTCCGGGGAACTTGGCGGGGCGTCCCCCTTCTTCAGGGCCTCCGCCGGGGCTTCCCCGTCCTCCGGGGAACTCGGCGACGCTTCCCCCTCCTCCGGGGCCTCCGCCGTGGCTTCCCCCTTCTCCAGGGACTCCACCGAGGCTTTCCCCTCCTCCGGGGACTCCGCCGGGGCTTCCCCTATGCCGGAAAACTCGGCGGGGCTTCCCCCTCCTCCAGGGACTCCGCCGGGGCTTCCCCCTATGCCGGAAAACTTGGCGGGTCTTCCCCCTCCTCCGGGGCCTCAACCAAAGCTTCCCCCATATCCGAGGCCTCCGCCGGGTCTTCCCCCTCCTCTGGGGAACTCGGCGGGGCATCCTCCTCCTCCGGGAAATTTAGAGGGGCATCCCCCTCCTCCAGGAAACTCGGCGGGGCTTCCCCCTCCACCGGGGAATTCGGCGGGGCTTCCCCCTCCTCCAGGGAATCCGCCAGGGCTTCCTCATCCTCCGGGGCCTCCGCCGGGGCTTCCCCCTCCTCTGGGAAATTTGAAGTGGCCTTTACCTCCTCCGGGGAACTGGGCGGGGCTTCCCCCTCCTCCGGAAAACTCGGTGGGGCTTCTCATCTTTCGGGACCTCCGCCGGGGCTCCCCCTCGTCGAGGGACTCCGCCGGGGCTTACCCCTCCTCCGGGGGACTCAGCGGGGCTTCCCCCTCCTCCGCGGAACTCAGCGGGGCTTCCCCCTCTTCCGGGGACTTCGTCGGGGCTTCCTCTCCTCCAGGGACTCCGCCAGGGCTTCCCCCTCCTCCAGGGACTCCGCCGGGGCTTCCCCTTCTCCAGGGACTCCGCCGGGGATATCCCCTCCACCGGGGTCTCCGCTGGGGCTTACCCTACCTCCGGGGAATTCGGCGGGGCTTCCCCCTCCTCCGGAGCCTCCGCCGGGGCTTCCCACTTCACCGAAGCCTCCGCCGGGGCTTCCTCCTCCGCCAGGGACTCCGCCGAGGCTTCCACCAACTACGGGGAATTCAGGGGCTTCCCCCCTGCCAGGGACTCCACCGGGGCTTCCCCCTCCCCCGGAGCCTCCGCTGCGGCTTCCCCCTCCTCCAGAGACTCCGCCGGGGCTTCCCGCTCCTCAGGGGAACTCGGCTGGGCATCCTCCTCCGCCAGGGACTCTGCCGGGGCTTCCCCCACCTCCGGGGCCTCCACCGGGGCTTCCCCCCCCCTCCAGGGACTCTGCCGTGAATACCCACTACTCCGGGGCGTCCGCCGGGGCTTCCACCTCCTCCAGGGACTCCGCCGGGGCTTCTCCCTCCTCCGGGGAACAAGGCGGGGTTTCCTCCTCCTCCGGGAAACTCCGCGGGGCTTCCCCCGCATCAGGGGCCTCCGTCGGGGCCTCCCCTCCACCGGGGCATCCGCTGGGGCTTTCCCCTCCACCGAAGCTTCCGCCGGGGCTTCCCCCTCCTCCGGGAAACTCGGCGGGGCTTCCCCCTCCTCAGGGGCCTCCGCCGGGGCTCCCCCACCTCCGGGAATTTCAGCGGGGCTCCACCCTCCTGCGGGGAACTCAGCGGGACTTCCTCCTTCTCCGGGGAACTCGGCGGGGCGTCCCCCTTCTCCGGGGCCTCCGCCGGGGCTTTCCCCTCCTCCGGGGCCTCCGCAGGGGCTTCCCTCATCTCCGGGGCCTCCGCCTGGACTTCCCTCTCCTCTGGGGAACTCGGCGGGGCATTTCCCTCTTTCGGGAAACTCGAAAGAGGCATCCCCATCCTCCGGGAAACTCGGCGGGGCTTCCCCCTCCTCCGGGAAATTTGGCAGGGCTACCCCCTCCTCTGGGAAACTCGGCGGGGCTTCCCCCTATTCCGGGGCCTCCGCCGGGGCTACCCCCTGCACTGGGGCATCTGCCGGGGTCCCCCACCTCCGGGAAACTCGGCGGGGCTTCCCCCTCCTCCGGGGAACTCGGCGGGGCTTCCCCCTCCTCAAGGGACTCCGCCGGGGCTTCCCACTCCACCGAAGCCTCCGCGGGGGCTTCCCCCTCCGCCAGGGACTCCGCCGGGGCTTAACCCTCCCCCGGAGCCTCCGCTAGGGCTTCCCCCTCCTCCAGAGACTCCGCTGGGGCTTTCCTCTCCTCAGCGGAACTCTGCTGGGCATCCCCCTCCGCCAGGGACTCCGCCGGGGCTTCCCCCTTCCCCGGGGAACTCGGCGGGGCATCCCCCTTTCGCCAGGGTCTTCGCCGGGGCTTACCCCTCCACCGGGGAACTAGGCGGGGCTTCCCCCTCCTCCGGGGCCTCCGCCGGGGCTCTCCCCTTTTCCGAGGGCTCCGCCGGGGCTTCCCCCTCCTCCGGGCCTCCGCCGGGGCTTCCCCCTCCTCCGGGGAACTCGGCGAGACTTTCCCCTCCTCCAGGGACTCCGCCGGGGCTTCCCCCTCCTCCAGGGACTCCGCCGGGGCTTCCCCCTTACCCGGGGAACTAGGCGGGGCTTCCTCCTCTTCCGAGGCATCCTCCGGCGCTTCCCCCTCCTCCGGGGAACTCAGAAGCTTCCCCCTCCCCCGGGGAACTAGGTGGGGCTTCCCCCTCCTCCGGAGCCTCCACCGAGGCTTTCCCCTCCTCCAGGGACTCCGCCGGGGCTTCCCCCTCATCCGGGGAACTCAGGGGCTTCTTCCTCCTCCGGGAAACTCGGCGGGGCTTCCCCCTCCTCCGGGGCCTCCGCCGGGGCTTCCCACTCCTCCGGGGCCTCCGCCGGGGCTTCCCCCTCCTTCAGGGACTCCGCCGGGGATACCCTCTCCGCCAGGGACTCCGCCGGGGCTTCCCTCTCCTCCGGGGAACTCAGGGGCTGCCCACTCCTCCGGGGCGTCTGCCGGGGCTTCCACCTACTCCAAGGACTCCGCCGGGGCTTCTCCCTCCTCCGGGGAACAAGGCGGGGCTTCCCCCTCCACCGGGAATCTCCGCGGGGCTTCCCCCTCATCTGAGGCCTCCGCCGGGGCTTCCCCCTCCACCGGGGCATCCGCTGGGGCTTTCCCCTACACCGAAGCCTCCGCCGGGGCTTCCCCCTCCTCCGGGAAAATTGGCGGGGCTTCCTCCTCCTCAGGGGCCTCCGCCGGGGCTCCCCCACCTCTGGGAAACTCAGCGGGGCTCCCTTCTCCTCCGGGAAATTCGGCGGGACTTCCTCCTTCTCCGGGGAACTCGGCGGGGCGTCCCCCTCCTCCAGGGCCTCCGCCGGGGCTTCCCCGGCCTCCGGGGAACTCGGCGAGGCTTCCCCCTCCTCCGGGGCCTCCGCCGGGGCTTTTCCCTTTTCCGAGGCCTCCGCCGGGGCTTCCCCCTCCTCCGGGGAGCTCGGCGGGGCTTCCCTCTCCTCCGGGGACCTCGGCGAGGCTTCGTTCTCCACAAGGGACTCCGCCGGGGCTTTCCCCTTCACCGGGGAACTCGGCGGGGCATCCCCTTTTCCCAGGAACTCGGCGAATCTTCCCCCTCCTCCGGGGCCTCCGCCGGGGCTTCCCTCAGCTCCGGGGCCTCCGCCTGGGCTTCCCTCTCCTCTGGGGAACTCGGCGGGGCATTCCCCTCCTTCAGGGACTCCGCCGGGGATACCCTCTCCGCCAGGGACTCCGCCGGGGCTTCCCTCTCCTCCGGGGAACTCAGGGGCTTCCCTCTCCTCCGGGGCGTCTGCCGGGGCTTCCACCTCCTCCAGGGACTCCGCCGGGGCTTCTCCCTCCTCCGGGGAACAAGGCGGGGCTTCCCCCTCCTCCGGGAAACTCCGCGGGGCTTCCCCCTCATCTGAGGCCTCCGCCGGGGCTTCCCCCTCCACCGGGGCATCCGCTGGGGCTTACCCCTACACCGAAGCCTCCGCCGGGGCTTCCCCCTCCTCCGGGAAAATTGGCGGGGCTTCATCCTCCTCAGGGGCCTCCGCCGGGGCTCCCCCACCTCTGGGAAACTCAGCGGGGCTCCCTTCTCGTCCGGGAAATTCGGCGGGACTTCCTCCTTCTCCGGGGAACTTGGCGGGGCGTCCCCCTTCTTCAGGGCCTCCGCCGGGGCTTCCCCGTCCTCCGGGGAACTCGGCGACGCTTCCCCCTCCTCCGGGGCCTCCGCCGTGGCTTCCCCCTTCTCCAGGGACTCCACCGAGGCTTTCCCCTCCTCCGGGGACTCCGCCGGGGCTTCCCCTATTTCCGAGGGCTTCGCTGGGGCTTCCCCCTCCTCCGGGCCTCCGCCGGGGCTTCCCCCTCCTCCGGGGAACTCGGCGAGACTTTCCCCTCCTCCAGGGACTCCGCCGGGGCTTCCCCCTCCTCCAGGGACTCCGCCGGGGCTTCCCCCTTACCCGGGGAACTAGGCGGGGCTTCCTCCTCTTCCGAGGCATCCTCCGGCGCTTCCCCCTCCTCCGGGGAACTCAGAAGCTTCCCCCTCCCCCGGGGAACTAGGTGGGGCTTCCCTCTCCTCCGGGGCCTCCACCGAGGCTTTCCCCTCCTCCAGGGACTCCGCCGGGGCTTCCCCCTCATCCGGAGAACTCAGGGGCTTCTTCCTCCTCCGGGAAACTCGGCGGGGCTTCCCCCTCCTCCGGGGCCTCCGCCGGGGCTTCCCACTCCTCCGACCCCTCCGCCGGGGCTTCCCCCTCCTTCAGGGACTCCGCCGGGGATACCCTCTCCGCCAGGGACTCCGCCGGGGCTTCCCTCTCCTCCGGGGAACTCAGGGGCTGCCCACTCCTCCGGGGCGTCTGCCGGGGCTTCCACCTCCTCCAAGGACTCCGCCGTGGCTTCCCCCTCCTCCGGGGAGCTCGGCGGGGCTTCCCCCTCCTCCGGGGACCTCGGCGAGGCTTCGTTCTCCACAAGGGACTCCGCCGGGGCTTCCCCCTCCTACGGGGAATTTAGGGGCTTCCACCTCCGCCAGGGACTCCGCCGGGGCTTCCCCCTCCCCCGGAGCCTCCGCTAGGGCTTCCCCCTCCTCCGGGCCTCCGCCGGGGCTTCCCCCTCCTCCGGGGAACTCGGCGAGACTTTCCCCTCCTCCAGGGACTCCGCCGGGGCTTCCCCCTTACCCGGGGAACTAGGCGGGGCTTCCTCCTCTTCCGAGGCATCCTCCGGCGCTTCCCCCTCCTCCGGGGAACTCAGAAGCCCTCCCCCGGGGAACTAGGTGGGGCCTCCCCCTCCTCCGGGGCCTCCACCGAGGCTTTCCCCTCCTCCAGGGACTCCGCCGGGGCTACCCCCTCATCCGGAGAACTCAGGGGCTTCTTCCTCCTCCGGGAAACTAGGCGGGGCCTCCCCCTCCTCCGAAGCCTCCGCCGGGGCTTCCCCCTCTTCCGGGAAACTCGGCGGGGCGTCCCCCTCCTCCGGGGCCTCCGCCGGGGCTTCCCACTCCTCCGGGGCCTCCGCCGGGGCTTCCCCCTCCTTCAGGGATTCCGCCAGGGATACCCTCTCCGCCAGGGACTCCGCCGGGGCTTCCCTCTCCTCCGGGGAACTCAGGGGCTTCCCACTCCTCCGGGGCGTCTGCCGGGGCTTCCACCTCCTCCAGGGACTCCGCCGGGGCTTCTCCCTCCTCCGGGGAACAAGGCGGGGTTTCCCCCTCCTCCGGGAATCTCCGCGGGGCTTCCCCCTCATCTGAGGCCTCCGCCGGGGCTTCCCCCTCCACCGGGTCATCCGCTGGGGCTTTCCCCTACACCGAAGCCTCCGCCGGGGCTTCCCCCTCCTCCGGGAAAATTGGCGGGGCTCCCCCCTCCTTCGGGGCCTCCGCCGGGCACTCCTCCGGGAAACTCGGCGGGGCTTCTCCCTGCTCCATGTATTCCGCCGGGGCTTCCCCCTTCCCCGAGGAACTCAGAAGCTTCCCCCTCCTCCGAAGGAACTCGCCGGGGATTCCATCTCCTCCGGAGAACTCGGCGGGGCTACCTTCTCTTTCGGGGCCTCCGCCGAGGCTTCCCCCTTCTCCGGGGAACTCGGCAGTGCTTCCCCCTCCTCCAGGGACTCCGCCGGGGCTTCCCCCTATGCCGGAAAACTCGGCGGGGCTTCCCCCTCCTCCAGGGACTCCGCCGGGGCTTCCCCCTATGCCGGAAAACTTGGCGGGTCTTCCCCCTCCTCCGGGGCCTCAACCAAAGCTTCCCCCATATCCGAGGCCTCCGCCGGGTCTTCCCCCTCCTCTGGGGAACTCGGCGGGGCATCCTCCTCCTCCGGGAAATTTAGAGGGGCATCCCCCTCCTCCAGGAAACTCGGCGGGGCTTCCCCCTCCACCGGGGAATTCGGCGGGGCTTCCCCCTCCTCCAGGGAATCCGCCAGGGCTTCCTCATTCTCCGGGGCCTCCGCCGGGGCTTCCCCCTCCTCTGGGAAATTTGAAGTGGCCTTTACCTCCTCCGGGGAACTGGGCGGGGCTTCCCCCTCCTCCGGAAAACTCGGTGGGGCTTCTCATCTTTCGGGACCTCCACCGGGGCTCCCCCTCGTCGAGGGACTCCGCCGGGGCTTACCCCTCCTCCGGGGGACTCGGCGGGGCTTCCCCCTCCTCCGCGGAACTCAGCGGGGCTTCCCCCTCTTCCGGGGACTTCGTCGGGGCTTCCTCTCCTCCAGGGACTCCGCCAGGGCTTCCCCCTCCTCCAGGGACTCCGCCGGGGCTTCCCCTTCTCCAGGGACTCCGCCGGGGATATCCCCTCCACCGGGGTCTCCGCTGGGGCTTACCCTACCTCCGGGGAATTCGGCGGGGCTTCCCCCTCCTCCGGAGCCTCCGCCGGGGCTTCCCACTTCACCGAAGCCTCCGCCGGGGCTTCCTCCTCCGCCAGGGACTCCGCCGAGGCTTCCACCAACTACGGGGAATTCAGGGGCTTCCCCCCTGCCAGGGACTCCACCGGGGCTTCCCCCTCCCCCGGAGCCTCCGCTGCGGCTTCCCCCTCCTCCAGAGACTCCGCCGGGGCTTCCCGCTCCTCAGGGGAACTCGGCTGGGCATCCCCCTCCGCCAGGGACTCTGCCGGGGCTTCCCCCACCTCCGGGGCCTCCACCGGGGCTTCCCCCCCCTCCAGAGACTCTGCCGTGAATACCCACTACTCCGGGGCGTCCGCCGGGGCTTCCACCTCCTCCAGGGACTCCGCCGGGGCTTCTCCCTCCTCCGGGGAACAAGGCGGGGTTTCCTCCTCCTCCGGGAAACTCCGCGGGGCTTCCCCCGCATCAGGGGCCTCCGTCGGGGCCTCCCCTCCACCGGGGCATCCGCTGGGGCTTTCCCCTCCACCGAAGCTTCCGCCGGGGCTTCCCCCTCCTCCGGGAAACTCGGCGGGGCTTCCCCCTCCTCAGGGGCCTCCGCCGGGGCTCCCCCACCTCCGGGAATTTCAGCGGGGCTCCACCCTCCTGCGGGGAACTCAGCGGGACTTCCTCCTTCTCCGGGGAACTCGGCGGGGCGTCCCCCTTCTCCGGGGCCTCCGCCGGGGCTTTCCCCTCCTCCGGGGCCTCCGCAGGGGCTTCCCTCATCTCCGGGGCCTCCGCCTGGACTTCCCTCTCCTCTGGGGAACTCGGCGGGGCATTTCCCTCTTTCGGGAAACTCGAAAGAGGCATCCCCATCCTCCGGGAAACTCGGCGGGGCTTCCCCCTCCTCCGGGAAATTTGGCAGGGCTACCCCCTCCTCTGGGAAACTCGGCGGGGCTTCCCCCTATTCCGGGGCCTCCGCCGGGGCTACCCCCTGCACTGGGGCATCTGCCGGGGTCCCCCACCTCCGGGAAACTCGGCGGGGCTTCCCCCTCCTCCGGGGAACTCGGCGGGGCTTCCCCCTCCTCAAGGGACTCCGCCGGGGCTTCCCACTCCACCGAAGCCTCCGCGGGGGCTTCCCCCTCCGCCAGGGACTCCGCCGGGGCTTAACCCTCCCCCGGAGCCTCCGCTAGGGCTTCCCCCTCCTCCAGAGACTCCGCTGGGGCTTTCCTCTCCTCAGCGGAACTCTGCTGGGCATCCCCCTCCGCCAGGGACTCCGCCGGGGCTTCCCCCTTCCCCGGGGAACTCGGCGGGGCATCCCCCTTTCGCCAGGGTCTTCGCCGGGGCTTACCCCTCCACCGGGGAACTAGGCGGGGCTTCCCACTCCTCCGGGGCCTCCGCCGGGGCTTCCCCCTCCTTCAGGGATTCCGCCAGGGATACCCTCTCCGCCAGGGACTCCGCCGGGGCTTCCCTCTCCTCCGGGGAACTCAGGGGCTTCCTACTCCTCCGGGGCGTCTGCCGGGGCTTCCACCTCCTCCAGGGACTCCGCCGGGGCTTCTCCCTCCTCCGGGGAACAAGGCGGGGCTTCCTCCTCCTCAGGGGCCTCCGCCGGGGCTCCCCCACCTCTGGGAAACTCAGCGGGGCTCCCTTCTCGTCCGGGAAATTCGGCGGGACTTCCTCCTTCTCCGGGGAACTTGGCGGGGCGTCCCCCTTCTTCAGGGCCTCCGCCGGGGCTTCCCCGTCCTCCGGGGAACTCGGCGACGCTTCCCCCTCCTCCGGGGCCTCCGCCGTGGCTTCCCCCTTCTCCAGGGACTCCACCGAGGCTTTCCCCTCCTCCGGGGACTCCGCCGGGGCTTCCCCTATTTCCGAGGGCTTCGCTGGGGCTTCCCCCTCCTCCGGGCCTCCGCCGGGGCTTCCCCCTCCTCCGGGGAACTCGGCGAGACTTTCCCCTCCTCCAGGGACTCCGCCGGGGCTTCCCCCTCCTCCAGGGACTCCGCCGGGGCTTCCCCCTTACCCGGGGAACTAGGCGGGGCTTCCTCCTCTTCCGAGGCATCCTCCGGCGCTTCCCCCTCCTCCGGGGAACTCAGAAGCTTCCCCCTCCCCCGGGGAACTAGGTGGGGCTTCCCTCTCCTCCGGGGCCTCCACCGAGGCTTTCCCCTCCTCCAGGGACTCCGCCGGGGCTTCCCCCTCATCCGGAGAACTCAGGGGCTTCTTCCTCCTCCGGGAAACTCGGCGGGGCTTCCCCCTCCTCCGGGGCCTCCGCCGGGGCTTCCCACTCCTCCGACCCCTCCGCCGGGGCTTCCCCCTCCTTCAGGGACTCCGCCGGGGATACCCTCTCCGCCAGGGACTCCGCCGGGGCTTCCCTCTCCTCCGGGGAACTCAGGGGCTGCCCACTCCTCCGGGGCGTCTGCCGGGGCTTCCACCTCCTCCAAGGACTCCGCCGTGGCTTCCCCCTCCTCCGGGGAGCTCGGCGGGGCTTCCCCCTCCTCCGGGGACCTCGGCGAGGCTTCGTTCTCCACAAGGGACTCCGCCGGGGCTTCCCCCTCCTACGGGGAATTTAGGGGCTTCCACCTCCGCCAGGGACTCCGCCGGGGCTTCCCCCTCCCCCGGAGCCTCCGCTAGGGCTTCCCCCTCCTCCGGGCCTCCGCCGGGGCTTCCCCCTCCTCCGGGGAACTCGGCGAGACTTTCCCCTCCTCCAGGGACTCCGCCGGGGCTTCCCCCTCCTCCAGGGACTCCGCCGGGGCTTCCCCCTTACCCGGGGAACTAGGCGGGGCTTCCTCCTCTTCCGAGGCATCCTCCGGCGCTTCCCCCTCCTCCGGGGAACTCAGAAGCCCTCCCCCGGGGAACTAGGTGGGGCCTCCCCCTCCTCCGGGGCCTCCACCGAGGCTTTCCCCTCCTCCAGGGACTCCGCCGGGGCTACCCCCTCAACCGGAGAACTCAGGGGCTTCTTCCTCCTCCGGGAAACTAGGCGGGGCCTCCCCCTCCTCCGAAGCCTCCGCCGGGGCTTCCCCCTCTTCCGGGAAACTCGGCGGGGCGTCCCCCTCCGCCAGGGACTCCGCCGAGGCTTCCACCACCTACGGGGAATTCAGGGGCTTCCCCCTCCGCCAGGGACTCCGCCGGGGCTTCCCCCTACCCCGGAGCCTCCGCCGGGGCTTCCCGCTCCTCAGGGGAACTCGGCTGGGCATCCCTCTCCGCCAGGGACTCTGCCGGGGCTTCCCCCACCTCCGGGGCCTCCACCGGGGCTTCCCCCTCCTCCAGGGACTCTGCCGTGAATACCCACTCCTCCGGGGCGTCCGCCGGGGCATCCACCTCCTCCAGGGACTCCGCCGGGGCTTCTCCCTCCTCCGGGGAACAAGGCGGGGTTTCCTCCTCCTCCGGGAAACACCGCGGGGCTTCCCCCGCATCTGGGGCCTCCGCCGGGGCCTCCTCTCCACCGGGGCATCCGCTGGGTCTTTCCCCTCCACCGAAGCTTCCGCCGGGGCTTGCCCCTCCTTCGGGAAACTCGGCGGGGCTTCCCCCTCCTCAGGGGCCTCCGCCGGGGCTCCCCCACCTCCGGGGAATTCAGCGGGACTTCCTCCTTCTCCGGGGAACTCGGCGGGGCGTCCCCCTCCTCCGGGGCCTCCGCCGGGGCTTCTTCCTTCTCCGAGGCCTCCGCCAGGGCTTCCCCCTCCTCCGGGGCCTCCGCCGGGGCTTCCCCGTCCCCCGGGGAACTCGGCGAGGCTTCCCCTTCCTCCAGGGACTCCGCCGGGGCATTTCCCTCCTCCGGGGAACTAGGCGGGGCTTCCTCCTCCTCCGAGGCATCCTCCGGCGCCTCCCCTTCCTCCGGGGCCTCCGCCTGGGCTTCCCCCTCCTTAAGGGACTCCGCCGGGGATACCCTCTCCTCCGGGGCCTCAACCGGAGCTTACCCTACCTCCAGGGAAATCGGCGGGGCTTCCCCCTCCTCCGGGGCTTCCGCCGGGGCATCCCGCTCCACCGAAGCCTCCGCCGGGGCTTCCCCCTCCTCCAGGGACTCCGCCGGGGCTTTCCCCTCCACCGGGGAACTCGGCGGGGCGTCCCCCTCCTCCGGGGCCTCCACCGGGGCTTTCCCCTTTTCCGAGGCCTCCGCCGGGGCTTCCCCCTCCTCCGGGGCCTCCGCCGGGGCTTCCCCGTCCTCCGGGGAACTCGGCGAGGCTTCCCCCTCCTCCGGGGCCTCCGCCGGGGCTTCCCCCTCCTCCGGGGAACTCAGGGGCTTCCCCCCCCACCAGGGACTCCGCTGGGGCTCCCCCCTCCCCCGGAAAACTAGCCTGGGCTTCCCCCTTCTCCGGGGCTTCCGCCGGGGCTTCCCCCTCCTCCAGGGACTTTGCCGTGAATACCCACTCCTCCGGGGCATCCGCCGGGGCTTCCACCTCCTCCAGGGACTCCGCCGGGGCTTCTCCCTCCTCCGGGGAACAAGGCGGGGTTTCCTCCTCCTCCGGGAAACTCCGCGGGGCTTCCCCCGCATCTGGGGCCTCCGCCGGGGCTTCCCCCTCCTCCGGGGCCTCCGCCGGGGCTTCCCCGTCCCCCGGGGAACTCGGCGAGGCTTCCCCTTCCTCCAGGGACTCCGCCGGGGCTTACCCTACCTCCAGGGAAATCGGCGGGGCTTCCCCCTCCTCCGGGGCTTCTGCCGGGGCATCCCACTCCACCGAAGCCTCCGCCAGGGCTTCCCCCTCCTCCAGGGATTCCGCCGGGGCTTCCCCCTCCACCGGGGAACTCGGCAGTGCTTCCCCCTCCTCCAGGGACTCCGCCGGGGCTTCCCCCTCCTCTAGGCACCTCGGTGGGGCTTCCCCCTCCCCCGGGGAACTCGGTGGGGCTTCCTCCTTCTCCAGGGACTCCGCCGGGGCTTCCCCCTCCTCCGGGGAACTCGGCGGGGCTTCCCCCTCCCCCGGGGAATTCGGCGGGTCTTCCCCCTCCTCCGGGGCCTCAACCAAAGCTTCCCCCATATCCGAGGCCTCCGCCGGGTCTTCCCCCTCCTCTGGGGAACTCGGCGGGGCATCCTCCTCCTCCGGGAAATTTAGAGGGGCATCCCCCTCCTCCGGGAAACTCGGCGGGGCTTCCCCCTCCACCGGGGAATTCGGCGGGGCTTTCCCCTCCTCCAGGGAATCCACCAGGGCTTCCTCATCCTACGGGGCCTCCGCCGGGGCTTCCCCCTCCTCTGGGAAATTTGAAGTGGCATCAACCTCCTCCTGGGAACTGGGCGGGGCTTCCCCCTCCTCCGGAAAACTCGGTGGGGCCTCTCATCTTTCGGGACCTCCTCCGGGGCTTCCCCTCCTCGAGGGACTCCGCCGGGGCTTTCCCCTCCTCCGGGGACTTCGTCGGGGCTTCCCCTCCTCCAGGGACTCCGCCAGGGATTCCCCCTCCTCCAGGGACTCCGCCGGGGCTTCTCCTCCTCCAGGGACTCCTCCGGGGAAACCCCCTCCACCGGGGTCTCCGCTGGGGCTTACCCTACCTCCGGGGAATTCGGCGGGGCTTCCCCCTCCTCCGGAGCCTCCGCCGGGGCTTCCCACTCCACCGAAGCCTCCGCCGGGGCTTCCTCCTCCGCCAGGGACTCCGCCGAGGCTTCCACCACCTACGGGGAATTCAGGGGCTTCCCCCTCCACCAGGGACTCCGCCGGGGCTTCCCCCTCCCCCGGAGCCTCCGCTGGGGCTTCCCCCTCCTCCAGAGACTCCGCCGGGGCTTCCCGCTCCTCAGGGGAACTCGGCTGGGCATCCCCCTTCGCCAGCGACTCTGCCGGGGCTTCCCACACCGCCGGGGCCTCCGCTGGGGCTTCCCCCTCCTCCAGAGACTCCGCCGGGGCCTCCCGCTCCTCAGGGGAACTCGGCTGGGCATCCCCCTTCGCCAGCGACTCTGCCGGGGCTTCCCACACCTCCGGGGACTCCGCCGGGGCTTCTCCCTCCTCCGGGGAACAAGGCGGGGTTTCCTCCTCCTCCGGGAAACTCCGCGGGGTTCCCCCGCATCTGGGGCCTCCGCCGGGGCCTCCCCTCCACCGGGGCATCCGCTGGGGCTTTCCCCTCCACCGAAGCTTCCGCCGGGGCTTCCCCCTCCTCCGGGAAACTCGGCGGGGCTTCCCCCTCCTCAGGGGCCTCCGCCGGGGTTCCCCCACCTCCGGGAAACTCAGCGGGGCTCCACCCTCCTCCGGGGAATTCAGCGGGACTTCCTCCTTCTCCGGGGAACTCGGCGGGGCGTCCCCCTCCACCGGGGCCTCCGCCGGGGCTTTCCCCTTCTCCGAGGCCTCCGCCGGGGCTTCCCCCTCCTCCGGGGCCTCCGCCGGGGCTTCCCCGTCCTCCGGGGAACTCGGCGAGGCTTCCCCTTCCTCCAGGGACTCCGCCGGGGCTTTTCTTTCCTCCGGGGAGCTCGGCGGGTCTTCCCACTCCTCCTGGGACTCTGCCGGGGCTTCTTCCTCCTCCGGGAAACTTAGGGGCTCCCCCCTCCACCAGGGACTCCGCTGGGGCTTCCTCCTCCCCCGGGTAACTAGGCTAGGCTTCCCCCTCCTCCGGGGCTTCCGCCGGGGCTTCCCCCTCCTCCAGGGACTCCGCCGGGGCTTCCCCCTCCCCCGGGGAACTAGGCGGGGCTTCCTCCTCCTCGATGCATCCTCCGGCGCTTCCCCCTCCTCCGGGGAACTCAGAAGCTTCCCCCTCCCCCGGGGAACTACGTGGGGCTTCCCACTCCTCCGGGGCCTCCGCCTGGGCTTCCCCCTCCTTAAGGGACTCCGCCGGGGATACCCTCTCCTCCGGGGCCACAACCGGGGCTTACCCTACCTCCAGGGAAATCGGCAGGGCTTCCCCCTCCTCCGGGGCTTCCGACGGGGCATCCCACTCCACCGAAGCCTCCGCCGGGGCTTCCCCCTCCTCCAGGGACTCCGCCGGGGCTTCCCCCACCACCGGGGAACTCGGCGGGGCGTCCCCCACCTCCAGGGCCTCCGCCGGGGCTTTCCCCTTCTCCGGGGCTTCCGACGGGGCATCCCACTCCACCGAAGCCTCCGCCGGGGCTTCCCCCTCCTCCAGGGACTCCGCCGGGGCTTCCCCCACCACCGGGGAACTCGGCGGGGCGTCCCCCTCCTCCAGGGCCTCCGCCGGGGCTTTCCCCTTTTCCGAGGCCTCCGCCGGGGCTTCCCCCTCCTCCGGGGCCTCCGCCGGGGTTTCCCCGTCCACCGGGGAACTCGGCGAGGCTTCCCCCTCCTCCGGGGCCTCCGCCGGGGCTTCCCCCTCCTCCAGGGACTTCGCCGGGGCTTCCCTCTCATCCAGGGACTCCGCCGGGGCTTCCCCCTCCTTCGGGAAACTCGGCGGGGCTTCCCCCTCCTCCGGATAACTCAGTGGGACTTCTCATCTTTCGGGACCTCCGCCGGGGCTTCCCCTCCTCGAGGGACTCCGCCGGGGCTTTCCCCTCCTCCGGGAAACTCGGCGGGGCTTCCCCCTCCCCCGGGGAACTCGGCGGGTCTTCCCCCTTCTCCGGGGCCTCAACCAAAACTTCCCCCATATCCGAGGCCTCCGCCGGGTCTTCCCCCTCCTCTGGGGAACACGGCGGGGCATCCTCCTCCTCCAGGAAATTTAGAGGGGCATCCCCCTCCTCCGGGAAACTCGGCGGGGCTTCCCTCTCCACCGGGGAATTCGGCGGGGCTTCACCCTCCTTCAGGGAATCCGCCAGGGCTTCCTCATTCTCCGGGGCCTCCGCCGGGGCTTCCCCCTCCTCTGGGAAATTTGAAGTGGCATTTCCCTCCTCCGGGGAACTGGGCGGGGCTTCCCCTCCTCCAGGGACTCCGCCAGGGCTTCCCTCTCCTCCAGGGACTCCGCCGGGGCTTCCCCTCCTCCAGGGACTCCGCCGGGGATACCCCCTCCACCGGGGTCTCCGCTGGGGCTTACCCTACCTCCGGAGCCTCCGCCGGGGCTTCCCACTCCACCGAAGCCTCCGCCGGGGCTTCCCCCTCCGCCAGGGACTCCGCCGAGGCTTCCACCACCTACGGGGAATTCAGGGGCTTCCCCCTCCGCCAGGGACTCCGCCGGGGCTTCCCCCTACCCCGGAGCCTCCGCCGGGGCTTCCCGCTCCTCAGGGGAACTCGGCTGGGCATCCCTCTCCGCCAGGGACTCTGCCGGGGCTTCCCCCACCTCCGGGGCCTCCACCGGGGCTTCCCCCTCCTCCAGGGACTCTGCCGTGAATACCCACTCCTCCGGGGCGTCCGCCGGGGCATCCACCTCCTCCAGGGACTCCGCCGGGGCTTCTCCCTCCTCCGGGGAACAAGGCGGGGTTTCCTCCTCCTCCGGGAAACACCGCGGGGCTTCCCCCGCATCTGGGGCCTCCGCCGGGGCCTCCTCTCCACCGGGGCATCCGCTGGGTCTTTCCCCTCCACCGAAGCTTCCGCCGGGGCTTGCCCCTCCTTCGGGAAACTCGGCGGGGCTTCCCCCTCCTCAGGGGCCTCCGCCGGGGCTCCCCCACCTCCGGGGAATTCAGCGGGACTTCCTCCTTCTCCGGGGAACTCGGCGGGGCGTCCCCCTCCTCCGGGGCCTCCGCCGGGGCTTCTTCCTTCTCCGAGGCCTCCGCCAGGGCTTCCCCCTCCTCCGGGGCCTCCGCCGGGGCTTCCCCGTCCCCCGGGGAACTCGGCGAGGCTTCCCCTTCCTCCAGGGACTCCGCCGGGGCATTTCCCTCCTCCGGGGAACTAGGCGGGGCTTCCTCCTCCTCCGAGGCATCCTCCGGCGCCTCCCCTTCCTCCGGGGCCTCCGCCTGGGCTTCCCCCTCCTTAAGGGACTCCGCCGGGGATACCCTCTCCTCCGGGGCCTCAACCGGAGCTTACCCTACCTCCAGGGAAATCGGCGGGGCTTCCCCCTCCTCCGGGGCTTCCGCCGGGGCATCCCGCTCCACCGAAGCCTCCGCCGGGGCTTCCCCCTCCTCCAGGGACTCCGCCGGGGCTTTCCCCTCCACCGGGGAACTCGGCGGGGCGTCCCCCTCCTCCGGGGCCTCCACCGGGGCTTTCCCCTTTTCCGAGGCCTCCGCCGGGGCTTCCCCCTCCTCCGGGGCCTCCGCCGGGGCTTCCCCGTCCTCCGGGGAACTCGGCGAGGCTTCCCCCTCCTCCGGGGCCTCCGCCGGGGCTTCCCCCTCCTCCGGGGAACTCAGGGGCTTCCCCCCCCACCAGGGACTCCGCTGGGGCTCCCCCCTCCCCCGGAAAACTAGCCTGGGCTTCCCCCTTCTCCGGGGCTTCCGCCGGGGCTTCCCCCTCCTCCAGGGACTTTGCCGTGAATACCCACTCCTCCGGGGCATCCGCCGGGGCTTCCACCTCCTCCAGGGACTCCGCCGGGGCTTCTCCCTCCTCCGGGGAACAAGGCGGGGTTTCCTCCTCCTCCGGGAAACTCCGCGGGGCTTCCCCCGCATCTGGGGCCTCCGCCGGGGCTTCCCCCTCCTCCGGGGCCTCCGCCGGGGCTTCCCCGTCCCCCGGGGAACTCGGCGAGGCTTCCCCTTCCTCCAGGGACTCCGCCGGGGCTTACCCTACCTCCAGGGAAATCGGCGGGGCTTCCCCCTCCTCCGGGGCTTCTGCCGGGGCATCCCACTCCACCGAAGCCTCCGCCAGGGCTTCCCCCTCCTCCAGGGATTCCGCCGGGGCTTCCCCCTCCACCGGGGAACTCGGCAGTGCTTCCCCCTCCTCCAGGGACTCCGCCGGGGCTTCCCCCTCCTCTAGGCACCTCGGTGGGGCTTCCCCCTCCCCCGGGGAACTCGGTGGGGCTTCCTCCTTCTCCAGGGACTCCGCCGGGGCTTCCCCCTCCTCCGGGGAACTCGGCGGGGCTTCCCCCTCCCCCGGGGAATTCGGCGGGTCTTCCCCCTCCTCCGGGGCCTCAACCAAAGCTTCCCCCATATCCGAGGCCTCCGCCGGGTCTTCCCCCTCCTCTGGGGAACTCGGCGGGGCATCCTCCTCCTCCGGGAAATTTAGAGGGGCATCCCCCTCCTCCGGGAAACTCGGCGGGGCTTCCCCCTCCACCGGGGAATTCGGCGGGGCTTTCCCCTCCTCCAGGGAATCCACCAGGGCTTCCTCATCCTACGGGGCCTCCGCCGGGGCTTCCCCCTCCTCTGGGAAATTTGAAGTGGCATCAACCTCCTCCTGGGAACTGGGCGGGGCTTCCCCCTCCTCCGGAAAACTCGGTGGGGCCTCTCATCTTTCGGGACCTCCTCCGGGGCTTCCCCTCCTCGAGGGACTCCGCCGGGGCTTTCCCCTCCTCCGGGGACTTCGTCGGGGCTTCCCCTCCTCCAGGGACTCCGCCAGGGATTCCCCCTCCTCCAGGGACTCCGCCGGGGCTTCTCCTCCTCCAGGGACTCCTCCGGGGATACCCCCTCCACCGGGGTCTCCGCTGGGGCTTACCCTACCTCCGGGGAATTCGGCGGGGCTTCCCCCTCCTCCGGAGCCTCCGCCGGGGCTTCCCACTCCACCGAAGCCTCCGCCGGGGCTTCCTCCTCCGCCAGGGACTCCGCCGAGGCTTCCACCACCTACGGGGAATTCAGGGGCTTCCCCCTCCACCAGGGACTCCGCCGGGGCTTCCCCCTCCCCCGGAGCCTCCGCTGGGGCTTCCCCCTCCTCCAGAGACTCCGCCGGGGCTTCCCGCTCCTCAGGGGAACTCGGCTGGGCATCCCCCTTCGCCAGCGACTCTGCCGGGGCTTCCCACACCGCCGGGGCCTCCGCTGGGGCTTCCCCCTCCTCCAGAGACTCCGCCGGGGCCTCCCGCTCCTCAGGGGAACTCGGCTGGGCATCCCCCTTCGCCAGCGACTCTGCCGGGGCTTCCCACACCTCCGGGGACTCCGCCGGGGCTTCTCCCTCCTCCGGGGAACAAGGCGGGGTTTCCTCCTCCTCCGGGAAACTCCGCGGGGTTCCCCCGCATCTGGGGCCTCCGCCGGGGCCTCCCCTCCACCGGGGCATCCGCTGGGGCTTTCCCCTCCACCGAAGCTTCCGCCGGGGCTTCCCCCTCCTCCGGGAAACTCGGCGGGGCTTCCCCCTCCTCAGGGGCCTCCGCCGGGGTTCCCCCACCTCCGGGAAACTCAGCGGGGCTCCACCCTCCTCCGGGGAATTCAGCGGGACTTCCTCCTTCTCCGGGGAACTCGGCGGGGCGTCCCCCTCCACCGGGGCCTCCGCCGGGGCTTTCCCCTTCTCCGAGGCCTCCGCCGGGGCTTCCCCCTCCTCCGGGGCCTCCGCCGGGGCTTCCCCGTCCTCCGGGGAACTCGGCGAGGCTTCCCCTTCCTCCAGGGACTCCGCCGGGGCTTTTCTTTCCTCCGGGGAGCTCGGCGGGTCTTCCCACTCCTCCTGGGACTCTGCCGGGGCTTCTTCCTCCTCCGGGAAACTTAGGGGCTCCCCCCTCCACCAGGGACTCCGCTGGGGCTTCCTCCTCCCCCGGGTAACTAGGCTAGGCTTCCCCCTCCTCCGGGGCTTCCGCCGGGGCTTCCCCCTCCTCCAGGGACTCCGCCGGGGCTTCCCCCTCCCCCGGGGAACTAGGCGGGGCTTCCTCCTCCTCGATGCATCCTCCGGCGCTTCCCCCTCCTCCGGGGAACTCAGAAGCTTCCCCCTCCCCCGGGGAACTACGTGGGGCTTCCCACTCCTCCGGGGCCTCCGCCTGGGCTTCCCCCTCCTTAAGGGACTCCGCCGGGGATACCCTCTCCTCCGGGGCCACAACCGGGGCTTACCCTACCTCCAGGGAAATCGGCAGGGCTTCCCCCTCCTCCGGGGCTTCCGACGGGGCATCCCACTCCACCGAAGCCTCCGCCGGGGCTTCCCCCTCCTCCAGGGACTCCGCCGGGGCTTCCCCCACCACCGGGGAACTCGGCGGGGCTTCCCCCACCTCCAGGGCCTCCGCCGGGGCTTTCCCCTTCTCCGGGGCTTCCGACGGGGCATCCCACTCCACCGAAGCCTCCGCCGGGGCTTCCCCCTCCTCCAGGGACTCCGCCGGGGCTTCCCCCACCACCGGGGAACTCGGCGGGGCGTCCCCCTCCTCCAGGGCCTCCGCCGGGGCTTTCCCCTTTTCCGAGGCCTCCGCCGGGGCTTCCCCCTCCTCCGGGGCCTCCGCCGGGGTTTCCCCGTCCACCGGGGAACTCGGCGAGGCTTCCCCCTCCTCCGGGGCCTCCGCCGGGGCTTCCCCCTCCTCCAGGGACTTCGCCGGGGCTTCCCTCTCCTCCAGGGACTCCGCCGGGGCTTCCCCCTCCTTCGGGAAACTCGGCGGGGCTCCACCCTCCTCCGGGGAATTCGGTGGGGCTTCCTCCTTTTTCGGGGAACTCGGCGGGGCTTCCCCCTTCACCGGGGAACTCGGCGGGGCATCTCTCTCCGCCAGGGACTCCACCGGGGGTATCCCCTCCCCCGGAAAGCTCGGTGGGGCTTCCCCCCCTCCTGGGTATTCGGCGGGGCTTCCCCCTCCTCCGGGGCCTCCGCCGGGGATTCCCCCTAATCCGGGAGACTCGGCGGGGCTTCCCCCTCCGTCAGGGAACTCAGCGGGGCTTCCCCCTGCTCCAGGGATTCCACCGGGGCTTCCCCCTCATTCGGGGAACTCAGAAGCTTCCCCCTTATCCGAAGAACTCGACGGGGCTTCCCCCTCCTCTGGGCAACTCGGCGGGGCTTCCCCCTCCTCCGGGGACCTCGGCGAGGCTTCGTTCTCCACCAGGGACTCCGCCAGGGCTTTCCCCTTCACCGGGGAACTCGGCGGGGCATCCCCTTTTCCCAGGAACTCGGCGAATCTTCCCCCTCCTCCGGGGCCTCCGCCGGGGCTTTCCTCATCTCCGGGGCCTCCGCCTGGGCTTCCCTCTCCTCTGGGGTACTCGGCGGGGCATTCAACTTTTTCGGGAAACTCGAATGGGGCATCCCCATCCTCCGGGAAACTCGGCGGGGCTTCCCCCTCCTCCGGGAAATTTGGCAGGGCTACCCCCTCCTCCGGGGAACTCGGCGGGGCGTCCCCCTCCACCGGGGCCTCCGCCGGGGCTTTCCCCTTCTCCGAGGCCTCCGCCGGGGCTTCCCCCTCCTCCGGGGCCTCCGCCGGGGCTTCCCCGTCCTCCGGGGAACTCGGCGAGGCTTCCCCTTCCTCCAGGGACTCCGCCGGGGCTTTTCTTTCCTCCGGGGAGCTCGGCGGGTCTTCCCACTCCTCCTGGGACTCTGCCGGGGCTTCTTCCTCCTCCGGGAAACTTAGGGGCTCCCCCCTCCACCAGGGACTCCGCTGGGGCTTCCTCCTCCCCCGGGTAACTAGGCTAGGCTTCCCCCTCCTCCGGGGCTTCCGCCGGGGCTTCCCCCTCCTCCGGGGACTCCGCCGGGGCTTCCCCCTCCCCCGGGGAACTAGGCGGGGCTTCCTCCTCCTCGATGCATCCTCCGGCGCTTCCCCCTCCTCCGGGGAACTCAGAAGCTTCCCCCTCCCCCGGGGAACTACGTGGGGCTTCCCACTCCTCCGGGGCCTCCGCCTGGGCTTCCCCCTCCTTAAGGGACTCCGCCGGGGATACCCTCTCCTCCGGGGCCACAACCGGGGCTTACCCTACCTCCAGGGAAATCGGCCGGGCTTCCCCCTCCTCCGGGGCTTCCGACGGGGCATCCCACTCCACCGAAGCCTCCGCCGGGGCTTCCCCCTCCTCCAGGGACTCCGCCGGGGCTTCCCCCACCACCGGGGAACTCGGCGGGGCGTCCCCCACCTCCAGGGCCTCCGCCGGGGCTTTCCCCTTCTCCGGGGCTTCCGACGGGGCATCCCACTCCACCGAAGCCTCCGCCGGGGCTTCCCCCTCCTCCAGGGACTCCGCCGGGGCTTCCCCCACCACCGGGGAACTCGGCGGGGCGTCCCCCTCCTCCAGGGCCTCCGCCGGGGCTTTCCCCTTTTCCGAGGCCTCCGCCGGGGCTTCCCCCTCCTCCGGGGCCTCCGCCGGGGTTTCCCCGTCCACCGGGGAACTCGGCGAGGCTTCCCCCTCCTCCGGGGCCTCCGCCGGGGCTTCCCCCTCCTCCAGGGACTTCGCCGGGGCTTCCCTCTCCTCCAGGGACTCCGCCGGGGCTTCCCCCTCCTTCGGGAAACTCGGCGGGGCTCCACCCTCCTCCGGGGAATTCGGTGGGGCTTCCTCCTTTTTCGGGGAACTCGGCGGGGCTTCCCCCTTCACCGGGGAACTCGGCGGGGCATCTCTCTCCGCCAGGGACTCCACCGGGGGTATCCCCTCCCCCGGAAAGCTCGGTGGGGCTTCCCCCCCTCCTGGGTATTCGGCGGGGCTTCCCCCTCCTCCGGGGCCTCCGCCGGGGATTCCCCCTAATCCGGGAGACTCGGCGGGGCTTCCCCCTCCGTCAGGGAACTCAGCGGGGCTTCCCCCTGCTCCAGGGATTCCACCGGGGCTTCCCCCTCATTCGGGGAACTCAGAAGCTTCCCCCTTATCCGAAGAACTCGACGGGGCTTCCCCCTCCTCTGGGCAACTCGGCGGGGCTTCCCCCTCCTCCGGGGACCTCGGCGAGGCTTCGTTCTCCACCAGGGACTCCGCCAGGGCTTTCCCCTTCACCGGGGAACTCGGCGGGGCATCCCCTTTTCCCAGGAACTCGGCGAATCTTCCCCCTCCTCCGGGGCCTCCGCCGGGGCTTTCCTCATCTCCGGGGCCTCCGCCTGGGCTTCCCTCTCCTCTGGGGTACTCGGCGGGGCATTCAACTTTTTCGGGAAACTCGAATGGGGCATCCCCATCCTCCGGGAAACTCGGCGGGGCTTCCCCCTCCTCCGGGAAATTTGGCAGGGCTACCCCCTCCTCTGGGAAACTCGGCGGGGCTTCCCCCTATTCCGGGGCCTCCGCCGGGGCTACCCCCTGCACTGGGGCCTCCGCCGGGGCTTTCCCCTTTTCCGAGGGCTCCGCCGGGGCTTCCCCCTCCTCCGGGCCTCCGCCGGGGCTTCCCCCTCCTCCGGGGAACTCGGCGAGACTTTCCCCTCCTCCAGGGACTCCGCCGGGGCTTCCCCCTCCTCCAGGGACTCCGCCGGGGCTTCCCTCTTACCCGGGGAACTAGGCGGGGCTTCCTCCTCTTCCGAGGCATCCTCCGGCGCTTCCCCCTCCTCCGGGGAACTCAGAAGCTTCCCCCTCCCCCGGGGAACTAGGTGGGACTTCCCCCTCCTCCGGGGCCTCCGCCGGGGCTACCCCCTTCTCCAGGGACTCCACCGAGGCTTTTCCCTCCTCCAGGGACTCCGCCGGGGCTTCACCCTCATCCGGAGAACTCAGGGGCTTCTTCCTCCTCCGGGAAACTAGGCGGGGCCTCCCCCTCCTCCGAAGCCTCCGCCGGGGCTTCCCCCTCTTCCGGGAAACTCGGCGGGGCTTTCCCCTCCTCCGGGGCCTCCGCCGGGGCTTCCCACTCCTCCGGGGCCTCCGCCGGGGCTTCCCCCTCCTTCAGGGACTCCGCCGGGGATACCCTCTCCGCCAGGGACTCCGCCGGGGCTTCTCCCTCCTCCGGGGAACAAGGCGGGGCTTCCCCCTCCTCCGGGAAACGCTTCCCCCTCATCTGAGGCCTCCGCCGGGGCTTCCCCCTCCACCGGGGCATCCGCTGGGGCTTTACCCTACACCGAAGTCTCCGCCGGGGCTTCCCCCTCCTCCGGGAAAATTGGCGGGGCTTCCTCCTCCTCAGGGGCCTCCGCCGGGGCTCCCCCACCTCTGGGAAACTCAGCGGGGCTCCCTTCTCCTCCGGGAAATTCGGCGGGACTTCCTCCTTCTCCGAAAAACTAGGCGGGGCTTCCTCCTCTTCCGAGGCATCCTCCGGCGCTTCCCCCTCCTCCGGGGAACTCAGAAGCTTCCCTCTCCCCCGGGGAACTCGGCGGGGCTTCCCCCTATTCCGGGGCCTCCACCGGGGCTACCCCCTGCACTGGGGCATCCGCCGGGGCTTCCCCCACCGCAGGGAAACTCGCCGGGGCTTTCCCCTTTTCCGAGGGCTCCGCCGGGGCTTCCCCCTCCTCCGGGGAACTCGGCGAGACTTTCCCCTCCTCCAGGGACTCCGCCGGGGCTTCCCCCTCCTCCAAGGACTCCTTCGGGGCTTTCCCCTTACCCGGGGAACTAGTCGGGGCTTCCTCCTCTTCCGAGGCATCCTCCGGCGCTTCCCCCTCCTCCGGGGAACTCAGAAGCTTCCCTCTCCCCCGGGGAACTAGGTGGGGCTTCCCCCCCCTCCGGGGCTTCCGCCGGGGCATCCCCCTTCTCCAGGGACTCCACCGAGGCTTTCTCCTCCTCCAGGGACTCCGCCGGGGCTTCCCCCTCATCCGGAAAACTCAGGGGCTTCTTCCTCCTCCGGGAAACTAGGCGGGGCCTTCCCCTCCTCCGAAGCCTCCGCCGGGGCTTCCCCCTCCTCCGGGGACCTCGGCGAGGCTTCGTTCTCCACCAGGGACTCCGCCAGGGCTTTCCCCTTCACCGGGGAACTCGGCGGGGCATCCCCTTTTCCCAGGAACTCGGCGAATCTTCCCCCTCCTCCGGGGCCTCCGCCGGGGCATTCCTCATCTCCGGGGCCTCCGCCTGGGCTTCCCTCTCCTCTGGGGAACTCGGCGGGGCATTCAACTTTTTCGGGAAACTCGAAAGGGGCATCCCCATCCTCCGGGAAACTCGGCGGGGCTTCCCCCTCCTCCGGGAAATTTGGCAGGGCTACCCCCTCCTCTGGGAAACTCGGCGGGGCTTCCCCCTATTCCGGGGCCTCCGCCGGGGCTACCCCCTGCACTGGGGGATCCGCCGGGGCTTCCCCCACCGCAGGGAAACTCGTCGGGGCTTCCCCCTACTCCGGGGCCTCCGCCGGGGCTACCACCTTCACTGGGACATCTGCCGGGGTCCCCCACCTCCGGGAAACTCAGCGGGGCTTCCCCCTCCTCCGGGGAACTCAGCGGGGCTTCCCCCTCCTCAAGGGACTCCGCCGGGGCTTCCCACTCCACCGAAGCCTCCGCGGGGGCTTCCCCCTCCGCCAGGGACTCCGCCGGGGCTTCCGCCTCCTACGGGGAATTCAGCGGGGAAACTCACGGCCGGGGAAGGGAAGGGACTCCGCCGGGGAAATTCACGGGAAACTCAGCGGGGCTTCCCCCTCCTCCGGGGAACTCAGCGGGGCTTCCCCCTCCTCAAGGGACTCCGCCGGGGCTTCCCACTCCACCGAAGCCTCCGCGGGGGCTTCCCCCTCCGCCAGGGACTCCGCCGGGGCTTCCACCTCCGCCAGGGACTCCGTCGGGGCTCCCCCCTTCCCCGGAGCCTCCGCTAGGGCTTCCCCCTCCTCCAGAGACTCCGCTGGGGCTTCCCTCTCCTCAGGGGAACTCGGCTGGGCATCCCCCTCCGCCAGGGACTCCGCCGGGGCTTCCCACTTCCCCGGGAAACTCGGCGGGGCATCCCCCTTTCGCCAGGGTCTTCGCCGGGGCTTCCCCCTCCACCGGGGAACTAGGCGGGGCTTCCCCCTCCTCCGGGGCCTCCGCCGGGGCTTTCCCCTTTTCCGAGGGCTCCGCCGGGTCTTCCCCCTCCTCCGGGCCTCCGCCGGGGCTTCCCTCTTACCCGGGGAACTAGGCGGGGCTTCCCCCTCTTCCGAGGCATCCTCCGGGGCTACCCCCTTCTCCAGGGACTCCACCGAGGCTTTTCCCTCCTCCAGGGACTCCGCCGGGGCTTCCCCCTCATCCGGAGAACTCAGGGGCTTCTTCCTCCTCCGGGAAACTAGGCGGGGCCTCCCCCTCCTCCGAAGCCTCCGCCGGGGCTTCCCCCTCTTCCGGGAAACTCGGCGGGGCTTTCCCCTCCTCCGGGGCCTCCGCCGGGGCTTCCCACTCCTCCGGGGCCTCCGCCGGGGCTTCCCCCTCCTTCAGGGACTCCGCCGGGGATACCCTCTCTGCCAGGGACTCCGCCGGGGCTTCTCCCTCCTCCGGGGAACAAGGCGGGGCTTCCCCCTCCTCCGGGGCATCCGCTGGGGCTTTACCCTACACCGAAGTCTCCGCCGGGGCTTCCCCCTCCTCCGGGAAATTCGGCGGGACTTCCTCCTTCTCCGAAAAACTAGGCGGGGCTTCCTCCTCTTCCGAGGCATCCTCCGGCGCTTCCCCCTCCTCCGGGGAACTCAGAAGCTTCCCTCTCCCCCGGGGAACTCGGCGGGGCTTCCCCTTATTCGGGGCCTCCGCCGGGGCTACCCCCTGCACTGGGGCATCCGCCGGGGCTTCCCCCACCGCAGGGAAACTCGTCGGGGCTTCCCCCTACTCCGGGGCCTCCGCCGGGGCTACCACCTTCACTGGGGCATCTGCCGGGGTCCCCCACCTCCGGGAAACACGGCGGGGCTTCCCCCTCCTCCGGAGAACTCGGCGGGGCTTCCCCCTCCTCAAGGGACTCCGCCGGGCTTCCCCCTCCCCCGGAGCCTCCGCTAGGGCTTCCCCCTCCTCCAGAGACTCCGCTGGGGCTTCCCTCTCCTCAGGGGAACTCGGCTGGGCATCCCCCTCCGCCAGGGACTCCGCCGGGGCTTCCCCCTTCCCCGGGGAACTCGGCGGGGCTTTCCTCTCCTCCAGGGACTCCGCCGGGGCTTCCCCCTCCTCCGGGGAACTCGGCGAGACTTTCCCCTCCTCCAGGGACTCCGCCGGGGCTTCCCCCTCCTCCAGGGACTCCGCCGGGGCTTCCCCCTTACCCGGGGAACAAGTCGGGGCTTCCTCCTCTTCCGAGGCATCCTCCGGCGCTTCCCCCTCCTCCGGGGAACTCAGAAGCTTCCCTCTCCCCCGGGGAAATCGGCGGGGCTTCCCCCTCCTCCGGAGCTTCCGCCGGGGCATCCCACTCCACCGAAGCCTCCTTTGGGGCGTCCCCCTCCTCCAGGGCCTCCGCCGGGGCTTTCCCCTTTTCCGAGGCCTCCGCCGGGGCTTCCCCCTCCTCCGGGGCCTCCGCCGGGGCTTCCCCGTCCTCCGGGGAACTCGGCGAGGCTTCCCCCTCCTCCGGGGCCTCCGCCGGGGCTTTCCCCTTTTCCGAGGCCTCCGCCGGGGCTTCCCCCTCCTCCGGGGAACTCAGGGGCTTCCCACCCCACCAGCGACTCCGCTGGGGCTCCCCCCTCCCCCGGAAAACTAGCCTGGGCTTCCCCCTCCTCCGGGGCTTCCCCCCCCTCCTGGGTATTCGGCGGGGCTTCCCACTCCTCCGAAACCTCCGCCGGGGATTCCCCCTCCTCCGGGAAACTCGGCAAGGCTTCCCCCTCCTCCAGGGAGTCCGCCGGAGCTCCCACTCCTCTGGGGCCACCCCTAATCCGGGAGACTCGGCGGGGCTTCCCCCTCCGTTAGGGAACTCAGCGGGGCTTCCCCCTGCTCCAGGGATTCCACCGGGGCTTCCCTCTCATTCGGGGAACTCAGAAGCTTCCCCCTCCTCCGAAGAACTCGACGGGGCTTCCCCCTCCTCTGGGCAACTCGGCGGGGCTTCCCCCTCCTCCGGGGACCTCGCGGAGGCTTCGTTCTCCACCAGGGACTCCGCCAGGGCTTTCCCCTTCACCTGGGAACTCGGCGGGGCATCCCCTTTTCCCAGGAACTCGGCGAATCTTCCCCCTCCTCCGGGGCCTCCGCCGGGGCTTTCCTCATCTCCGGGGCCTCCGCCTGGGCTTCCCTCTCCTCTAGGGAACTCGGCGGGGCATTCAACTTTTTCGGGAAACTCGAAAGGGGCATCCCCATCCTCCGGGAAACTCGGCGGGGCTTCCCTCTCCTCCGAGATATTTGGCAGGGCTACCCCCTCCTCTGGGAAACTCGGCGGGGCTTCCCCCTATTCCGGGGCCTCCGCCGGGGCTACCCCCTGCACTGGGGCATCCGCCGGGGCTTCCCCCACCGCAGGGAAACTCGTCGGGGCTTCCCCCTACACTGGGGCCTCCGCCGGGGCTACCACCTTAACTGGGGCATCTGCCGGGGTCCCCCACCTCCGGGAAACTCGGCGGGGCTTCCCCCTCCTCCGGGGAACTCGGCGGGGCTTCCCCCTCCTCAAGGGACTCAGCCGGGGCTTCCCACTCCACCGAAGCCTCCGCGGGTGCTTCCCCCTCCGCCAGGGACTCCGCCGGGGCTTCCCCCTCCTACGGGGAATTTAGGGGCTTCCACCTCCGCCAGGGACTCCGCCGGGGCTTCCCCCTCCCCCGGAGCCTCCGCTAGGGCTTCCCCCTCCTCCAGAGACTCCGCTGGAGCTTCCCCGTCCTCCGGGGAACTCGGCGAGGCTTCCCCCTCCTCCGGGGCCTCCGCCGGGGCTTTCCCCTTTTCCGAGGCCTCCGCCGGGGCTTCCCCCTCCTCCGGGGAACTCAGGGGCTTCCCACCCCACCAGCGACTCCGCTGGGGCTCCCCCCTCCCCCGGAAAACTAGCCTGGGCTTCCCCCTCCTCCGGGGCTTCCGCCGGGGCTTCCCCCTCCTCCAGGGACTTCGCCGGGGCTTCCCTCTCATCCAGGAACTCCGCCGGGGCTTCCCCCTCCTTCGGGAAACTCGGCGGGGCTTCCCCCCCCTCCTGGGTATTCGGCGGGGCTTCCCACTCCTCCGGGGCCTCCGCCGGGGATTCCCCCTCCTCCGGGAAACTCGGCAAGGCTTCCCCCTCCTCCAGGGAGTCCGCCGGAGCTCCCACTCCTCTGGGACCACCCCTAATCCGGGAGACTCGGCGGGGCTTCCCCCTCCGTCAGGGAACTCAGCGGGGCTTCCCCCTGCTCCAGGGATTCCACCGGGGCTTCCCCCTCATTCGGGGAACTCAGAAGCTTCCCCCTCCTCCGAAGAACTCGACGGGGTTCCCCCTTCTCTTGGCAACTCGGCGGGGCTTCCCCCTCCTCCGGGGACCTCGCGGAGGCTTCGTTCTCCACCAGGGACTCCGCCAGGGCTTTCCCCTTCACCGGGGAACTCGGCGGGGCATCCCCTTTTCCCAGGAACTCGGCGAATCTTCCCTCTCCTCCGGGGCCTCCGCCGGGGCTTTCCTCATCTCCGGGGCCTCCGCCTGGGCTTCCCTCTCCTCTGGGGAACTCGGCGGGGCATTCAACTTTTTCGGGAAACTCGAAAGGGGCATCCCCATCCTCCGGGAAACTCGGCGGGGCTTCCCCCTCCTCCGAGATATTTGGCAGGGCTACCCCCTCCTCTGGGAAACTCGGCTGGGCTTCCCCCTATTCCGGGGCCTCCGCCGGGGCTACCCCCTGCACTGGGGCATCCGCCGGGGCTTCCCCCACCGCAGGGAAACTCGTCGGGGCTTCCCCCTACACTGGGGCCTCCGCCGGGGCTATCACCTTCACTGGGGCATCTGCCGGGGTCCCCTACCTCCGGGAAACTCGGCGGGGCTTCCCCCTCCTCCGGGGAACTCGGCGGGGCTTCCCCCTGCTCCAGGGATTCCACCGGGGCTTCCTCCTCATTCGGGGAACTCAGAAGCTTCCCCCTCCTCCGAAGAACTCGACGGGGCTTCCCCCTCCTCTGGGCAACTCGGCGGGGCTTCCCCCTCCTCCGGGGACCTCGCGAAGGCTTCGTTCTCCACCAGGGACTCCGCCAGGGCTTTCCCCTTCACCGGGGAACTCGGCGGGGCATCCCCTTTTCCCAGGAACTCGGCGAATCTTCCCCCTCCTCCGGGGCCTCCGCCGGGGCTTTCCTCATCTCCGGGGCCTCCGCCTGGGCTTCCCTCTCCTCTGGGGAACTCGGCGGGGCATTCAACTTTTTCGGGAAACTCGAAAGGGGCATCCCCATCCTCCGGGAAACTCGGCGGGGCTTCCCCCTCCTCCGAGATATTTGGCAGGGCTACCCCCTCCTCTGGGAAACTCGGCTGGGCTTCCCCCTATTCCGGGGCCTCCGCCGGGGCTACCCCCTGCACTGGGGCATCCGCCGGGGCTTCCCCCACCGCAGGGAAACTCGTCGGGGCTTCCCCCTACACTGGGGCCTCCGCCGGGGCTACCACCTTCACTGGGGCATCTGCCGGGGTCCCCCACCTCCGGGAAACTCGGCGGGGCTTCCCCCTCCTCCGGGGAACTCGGCGGGGCTTCCCCCTCCTCAAGGGACTCAGCCGGGGTTTCCCACTCCACCGAAGCCTCCGCGGGTGCTTCCCCCTCCGCCAGGGACTCCGCCGGGGCTTCCCCCTCCTACGGGGAATTTAGGGGCTTCCACCTCCGCCAGGGACTCCGATGGGGCTTCCCCCTCCCCCGGAGCCTCCGCTAGGGCTTCCCCCTCCTCCAGAGACTCCGCTGGGGCTTCCCTCTCCTCCAGGGACTCCGCCGGGGCTTCCCCTCCTCCAGGGACTCCGCCGGGGATACCCCCTCCACCGGGGTCTCCGCTGGGGCTTACCCTACCTCCGGGGAATTCGGAGGGGCTTCCCCCTCCTCCGCGGAACTCAGCGGGGCTTCCCCCTCTTCCGGGGCATCCGCCGGGGCTTCCCCCACCGCAGGGAAACTCGTCGGGGCTTCCCCCTACACTGGGGCCTCCGCCGGGGCTACCACCTTCACTGGGGTATCTGCCGGGGTCCCCCACCTCCGGGAAACTCGGCGGGGCTTCCCCCTCCTCCGGGGAACTCGGCGGGGCTTCCCCCTGCTCCAGGGATTCCACCGGGGCTTCCCCCTCATTCGGGGAACTCAGAAGCTTCCCCCTCCTCCGAAGAACTCGACGGGGCTTCCCCCTCCTCTGGGCAACTCGGCGGGGCTTCCCCCTCCTCCGGGGACCTCGCGGAGGCTTCGTTCTCCACCAGGGACTCCGCCAGGGCTTTCCCCTTCACCGGGGAACTCGGCGGGGCATCCCCTTTTCCCAGGAACTCGGCGAATCTTCCCCCTCCACCGGGGCCTCCGCCGGGGCTTTCCTCATCTCCGGGGCCTCCGCCTGGGCTTCCCTCTCCTCTGGGGAACTCGGCGGGGCATTCAACTTTTTCGGGAAACTCGAAAGGGGCATCCCCATCCTCCGGGAAACTCGGCGGGGCTTCCCCCTCCTCCGAGATATTTGGCAGGGCTACCCCCTCCTCTGGGAAACTCGGCTGGGCTTCCCCCTATTCCGGGGCCTCCGCCGGGGCTACCCCCTGCACTGGGGCATCCGCCGGGGCTTCTCCCACCGCAGGGAAACTCGTCGGGGCTTCCCCCTACACTGGGGCCTCCGCCGGGGCTACCACCTTCACTGGGGCATCTGCCGGGGTCCCCCACCTCCGGGAAACTCCCGCTCCTTAGGGGAACTCGGCTGGGCATCCCTCTCCGCCAGGGACTCTGCCGGGGCTTCCCCCACCTCCGGGGCCTCCACCGGGGCTTCCCCCTCCTCCAGGGACTCTGCCGCGAATACCCACTCCTCCGGGGCGTCCACCGGGGCTTCCACCTCCTCCAGGGACTCCGCCGGGGCTTCTCCCTCCTCCGGGGAACAAGGCGTTGCTTCCCCCTCCACCGGGGAATTCGGCGGGGCTTCCCCCTCCTCCAGGGAATTCGCCAGGGCTTCCTCATCCTCCGGGGCCTCCGCCGGGGCTTCCTCCTCCTCTGGGAAATTTGAAGTGGCATTTCCCTCCTCCGGGGAACTGGGCGGGGCTTCCCCCTCCTCCGGAAAACTCGTTGGGGCTTCTCGACTTTCGGGACCTCCGCGGGGGCTTCCCCTCCTCGAGGGACTCCGCCGGGGCTTTCCCCTCCTCCAAGGAACTCGGCGGGGCTTCCCCCTCCTCCGCGGAACTCAGCGGGGCTTCCCCCTCTTCCGGGGACTTCGTCGGGGCTTCCCCTCCTCCAGGGACTCCGCCAGGGCTTCCCCCTGCTCCAGGGACTCCGCCGGGGCTTCCCGCTCCTCAGGGGAACTCGGCTGGGCATCCCCCTCCGCCAGGGACTCTGCCGGGGCTTCCCCCACCTCCGGGGCCTCCACCGGGGCTTCCACCTCCTCCAGGGACTCCGCCGGGGCTTCTCCCTCCACCGGGGACTCCGCTTGGGCTTACCCTACCTCCGGGGAATTCGGCGGGGCTTCCCCCTCCTCCGGAGCCTCCGCCGGGGCTTCCCACTCCACCGATGCCTCCGCCGGGGCTTCCCCCTCCGCCAGGGACTCCGCCGAGGCTTCCACCACCTACGGGGAATTTAGGGGCCTCCCCCTCCGCCAGGGACTCCGCCGGGGCTTCCCCCTACCCCGGAGCCTCCACTGGGGCTTCCCCCTCCTCCAGAGACTCCGCCGGGGCATCCCGCTCCTCAGGGAATTTCGGCTGGGCATCCCCCACCGCCAGGGACTCTGCCGGGGCTTCCCCTACCTCCGGGGCCTCCACCGGGGCTTCCCCCTCCTCCAGGGACTCTGCCGTAAATACCCACTCCTCCGAGGCGTCCGCCGGGGCTTCCATCTCCTCCAGGGACTCCGCCGGGGCTTCTCCCTTCTCCGGGGAACAAGGCGGGGTTTCCTCCTCCTCCGGGAAACTCCGCGGGGCTTCCCCCGCATCCGGGGCCTCCGCCGGGGCTCCCCCACCTCCGGGAAACTCAACGGGGCTCCACCCTCCTCCGGGGAATTCAGCGGGACTTCTTCTTTCTCCGAGGCCTCCGCCGGGGCTTCCCCCTCCTCCGGGGCCTCCGTCGGGGCTTCCCCGTCCTCCGGGGAACTCGGCGAGGCTTCCCCTTCCTCCAGGGACTCCGCCGGGGCTTTTCCCTCCTTCGGGGAGCTCGGCGGGTCTTCCCACTCCTCCTGGGACTCTGCCAGGGCTTCTTCCTCCTCCGGGAAACTCAGGGGCTCCCCCCTCCACCAGGGACTCCGCTGGGGCTTCCTCCTCCCCCGGGGAACTAGGCTGGGCTTCCCCCTCCTCTGGGGCTTCCGCCGGGGCTTCCCCCTTCTCCAGGGACTCCGCCGGGGCTTCCCCCTCCCCCGGGGAACTAGGCGGGGCGTTCTTCTCCTCCGAGGCATCCTCCGGCGCTTCCCCCTCATCCGGGGAACTCTGAAGCTTCCCCCTCCCCCGGGGAACAACGTGGGGCTTCCCACTCCTCCGGGGCCTTCGCCTGGGCTTCTTCCTCCTTAAGGGACTCCGCCGGGGATACCCTCTCCTCCGGGGCCTCAACCGGGGCTTACCCTACCTCCAGGGAAATCGGCGGGGCTTCCCCCTCCTCCGGGGCTTCCGCCGAAGCATCCCACTCCACCGAAGCCTCCGCCGGGGCTTCCCCCTCCTCCAGGGACTCCGCCGGGGCTTCCCCCTCCACCGGGGAACTAGGCTGGGCTTCCTCCTCCTCTGGGGCTTCCGCGGGGCTTCCCCCTCCTCCAGGGACTCCGCCGGGGCTTCCCCCTCCCACGGGGAACTAGGCGGGGCTTTCTCCTCCTCCGAGGCATCCTCCGGCGCTTCCCCCTCATCCGGGGAACTCAGAAGCTTCCCCCTCCCCCGGGGAACAACGTGGGGCTTCCCACTCCTCCGGGGCCTTCGCCTGGGCTTCTTCCTCCTTAAGGGACTCCGCCGGGGATACCCTCTCCTCCGGGGCCTCAACCGGGGCTTACCCTACCTCCAGGGAAATCGGCGGGGCTTCCCTCATCTCCGGGGTCTCCGCCTGGGCTTCCCTCTCCTCTGGGGAACTCGGCGGGGCATTCCCCTCTTCCGGGAAACTCGAAAGGGGCATCCCCATCCTCCGGGAAACTCGGCGGGGCTTCCCCCTCCTCCGGGAAATTTGGCAGGGCTACCCCCTCCTCTGGGAAATCGGCGGGGCTTCCCCCTATTCCGGGGCCTCCGCCGGGGCTACCCCCTGCACTAGGGCATCCGCCGGGGCTTCCCCCACCGCAGGGAAACTCGTCGGGGCTTTCCCCTACTCCGGGGCCTCCGCCGGGGCAACCACCTTCACTGGGGCATCTGCCGGAGTCCCTCACCTTCGGGAAACTCGGCGGGGCTTCCCCCTCCTCCGGGGAACTCGGCGGGGCTTCTCCCTCCTCAAGGGCCTCCGCCGGGGCTTCCCACTCCACCGAAGCCCCCGCGGGGGCTTCCCCCTCCGCCAGGGACTCCGCCGGGGCTTCCCCCTCTTCCGGGAAACTCGGCAGGGCTACCCCGTCCTCTGGGAAACTCGGCGGGGCTTCCCCCTTTTCCGGGGCCTCCGCCGGGGCTACCACCTTCACTGGGGCATCTGCCGGGGTCCCCCACCTCCGGGAAACTCGGCGGGGCTTCCCCCTCCTCCGGGGAACTCAGGGGCTTCCCCCTCCTCCAGGGACTCCACCGGGGCTTCCCTCTCCTCCGGGGAACTCGGCGGGGCTCCCCCTCCGCCAGGGACTCCGCCGGGGCTTCCTCCTCCTACGGGGAACTCAGGGGCTTCCACCTCCGCCAGGGACTCCGCCGGGGCTTCCCCCTCCCCCGGAGCCTCCGCTTGGGCTTCCCCCTCCTCCAGAGACTCCGCTGGGGCTTCCCTCTCTTTAGGGGAACTCGGCTGGGCATCCCCCTCCGCCAGGGACTCCGCCGGGGCTTCCCCCTTCCCCAGGGAACTCGGCGGGGCATCCCCCTTTCGCCAGGGTCTTCGCTGGGGCTTCCCCCTCCACCGGGGAACTAGGCGGGGCTTCCCCTTCCTCCGGGGCCTCCGCCGGGGCTTTCCCCTTTTCCGAGGGCTCCGCCGGGGCTTTCCCCTCATCCGCAGAACTCAGGGGATTCTTCCTCCTCCGGGAAACTAGGCGAGGCCTCCCCCTCTTCCGGGAAAATCGGCGGGGCTACCCCCTCCTCCGGGGCCTCCGCCGGGGCTTCCCACTCCTCCGGGGCCTCCGCCGGGGCTTCCCCCTCCTTCAGGGACTCCGCCGGGGTAACCCTCTCCGCCAGGGACTCCGCCGGGGCTTCCCTCTCCTCCGGGGAACTCAGGGGCTTCCCACTTCTCCGGGGCGTCTGCCGGGGCTTCCACCTTCTCCAGGGACTCCGCCGGGGATTCTCCCTCCTCCGGGGAACAAGGCGGGGCTTCCCCCACCTCTGGGAAACTCAGCGGGGCTTCCCCCTCATCTGAGGCCTCCGCCGGGGCTTCCCCCTCCACCGGGGCATCCGCTGGGGCTTTCCCCTACACCGAAGCCTCCGCCGGGGCTTCCCCCTCCTCCGGGAAAATTGGCGGGGCTTCCTCCTCCTCAGGGGCCTCCGCCGGGACTCCCCCCCCTCTGGGAAACTCAGCGGGGCTCCCTTCTCCTCCGGGAAATTCGGCGGGACTTCCCCCTTCTCCGGGGAACTCGGCGGGGCGTCCCCCTCCTCCAGGGCCTCCGCCGGGGCTTCCCCGTCCTCCGGGGAACTCGGCGAGGCTTCCCCCTCCTCCGGGGCCTCCGCCGGGGCTTTCCCCTTTTCCGAGGCCTCCGCCGGGGCTTCCCCCTCCTCCGGGGAGCTCGGCGGGGCTTCCCACTCCTCCTGGGACTCTGCCGGGGCTTCCCCCTCCTTCGGGGAACTCAGGGGCTTCCCCCCCCACCAGGGACTCCGCTGGGGCTTTCCCCTCCCCCGGGGAACTAGGCTGGGCTTCCCCCTCCCCCGGGGCTTCCGCCGGGGCTTCCCCTCCCCCGGGGAACTAGGCGGGGCTTCCCCCTCCTCCGAGGCATCCTCCGGCGCTTCCCCCTCCTCCGGGGGACTCAGAAGCTTCCCCCTCCCCCGGGGAACTAGGTGGGGCTTTCCCCTCCTCCGGGGCCTCCGCCGGGGCTTCCCCCTTCTCCAGGGACTCCACCGAGGCTTTCCCCTCCTCCAGGGATTCCGCCGGGGCTTTCCCCTAATCCGGAGAACTCAGGGGCTTCTCCCTCCTCCGGGAAACTAGGCGGGGCCTCCCCCTCCTCCGGAGCCTCCGCCGGGGCTTCCTACTCCTCCGGGGCCTCCGCTGGGGCTTCCCCCTCCTTCAGGGACTTCGCCGGGGATACCCCCTCCTCCGGGGCCTCTACCGGGGCTTATTCTACCTCCGGGGAAATCGGCGGGGCTTCCCCCTCCACCGGGGCTTCCCACTTTACCGAAGCCTCAGCCGGGGCTTCCCCCTCCTCCAGTTACTCCGCCGGGGCTTCCCCCTCCTCCGGGAAACTCGGCGGGGCTTCCCCCTCCTCAGGGGCCTCCGCCGGGGCTTCCCCCTTCTCCAGGGACTCCGCCGGGGCTTCTCCCTCCTCCGGGGAACTAGGCGGGGATTCCCTCTCCTCCGAGGCTTTCTCCGTGGCTTCCCCCTCCTCCGGGAAACTCTGCGGGGCTTCCCCCTCCTCTGGGGCCTCCGCCGGGGCTTCCCCCTCCTCCGGGGCATCCGCTAGGGCTTCCCTCTCCACCGAAGCCTCCGTCGGGGCTTCCCCCTTCTCCAGGGATTCCGCCGAGGCTTTCTCCTCCTCCGGGAAACTCGGCGGGGCTTCCCCATCCTCCGGAGCCACCGCCGGGGCTCCCCCTCCTCCGGGAAACTCGGCGGGGCCTCCCTCACCGCCAGGGACTCCGCCGGGGCTTCCCTATCCTCCGGGAAACTCGGTGGGGCTTCCTCCACCTCAGGGGCCTCCGCCGGGGCTTCCCCCTCCACTGGGGAACTCAGGGGCTTTCTCCTACTCCGGGAAAATCGGCGGAGCTTCCCCCTCCTCCGGGGCCCCCGCCGGGGGTTTCCACTTGTCCGGGGCCTCCGCCGGGGCTTCCACCTCCCCCGGGGAACTAGGCGGGGCTTCCCCCTCCTCCGGGGCCACCGCCGGGGCTTCCTACTCCTCCGGGGCCTCCGCCGGGGCTCCTCCGGGAAACTTGGCGGGGCTTTCCCCTCCTCCGGGGCCTCCGCCGGGGCTTCCCCCTCCTTCAGGGACTCCGCCGGGGATACCCCCTCCACAGGGGCCTCAACCGGGGCTAACCGTACCTCCGGGGAAATCGGCGGGGCTGCCCCCTCCTCCTGGGCCTCCGCCGGGGCATCCCACACCACCGAAGCCTCCGCCGGGGCTTCCCCCTCCTCCAGGGACTCCGCCGGGGCTTCCCCCTCCTCCGGGAAACTCGGCGGGGCTTCCCCCTCCTCAGGGGCCTCCGCCGGGGCTTCTCCCTCCTCCGGTAAACCCAGCGGGGCTCCCCCCTCCTCCAGAATATTTGGCGGGGCTTCCTCCTTCTCCGGGAACTCGGCGGGGCTTAACCCTTCTCAGGGGCCTCCGCCGGGGCTTCCCCCTTCTCCAGGAACTCCACCGGGGCTTCCCCCTCCTCCAGGCACTCCGCCGGGGCTTCCCCTTCCTCCGGGGAACTCATGGGCTTCCCCCTACTCCGGGAAACTCGGCGGGGCTTCCCCCTCCTTCGGGGCCTCCGCCGGGGCTTACCCCTTCTCCAGGGACTCCGCCGGGGGCTTCTCCCTCCTCCGGGGAACTATGCGGGGCTTACCTCTCCTCCGAAGCCTCCGCCGGGGCTTCCCCCGCCTCCGGGAAACTAGGCGGTGCTTCCCCCTCCTCAGGGGCATCCGCCGGGGCTCCCCAATCTCCGGGAAACTCGGCGGGGCTTCCTCCACCTCCGAGGCATCCGCCGGCGCTTCACCCTCCTCCGGGGAACTCAGAAGCTTCCCCCTCCCCCGGGGAACTAGGCGGGGCCTCCCCCTCATCCGGGGCCTCCGTCGGGGCTTCCCCCTTCTCCAGGGACTCCGCCGAGGCTTTCCCCTCCTCCAGGGACTCCGCCGGGGCTTCCCCTCATCCGGGGAACGCAGGGCTTCCCCCTCCTCCGGGAAACTCGGCGGGGCTTCCCCCTCTTTAGGGGCCTCCGCCGGGGCTTCCCCCTCCTCCGGGGCATCTGCTGGGGCATTCCCCTCCACCGAAGCCTCCGCCGGGGCTTCCCCCTCCTCCAGGGACTCCGCCGGGGCTGCCCCCGCCTCCGGGAAACTCGGTGGGGCTACCCCCTCCTCAGGGGCCTCCGCCGGGGCTCCCCCTTCTCCGGAAAACTCAGCGGGGCTTCCCCCTCCTCCGAGGCATCCGCCGGCGCTTCACCATCCACCGGGAAACTCTGCGGGGCTTCCCCCTCCTCTGGGGCCTCCGCCGAGGCTTCCCCCGCCTCCGGGGCATCCGCTAGGGCTTCCCTCTCCACCGAAGCCTCCGTCGGGGCTTCCCCCTTCTCCAGGGACTCCGCCGAGGCTTCCCCCTCCTCCGGGAAACTCGGCGGGGCTTCCCCATCCTCCGGAGCCACCGCCGGGGCTGCCCCCTCCTCCGGGAAACTCGGCGGGGCCTCCCTCACCGCCAGGGACTCCGCCGGGGCTTCCCTATCCTCCGGGAAACTCGGTGGGGCTTCCTCCACCTCAGGGGCCTCCGCCGGGGCTTCCCCCTCCACTGGGGAACTCAGGGGCTTTCTCCTACTCCGGGAAAATCGGCGGAGCTTCCCCCTCCTCCGGGGCCCCCGCCGGGGGTTTCCACTTGTCCGGGGCCTCCGCCGGGGCTTCCACCTCCCCCGGGGAACTAGGCGGGGCTTCCCCCTCCTCCGGGGCCACCGCCGGGGCTTCCTACTCCTCCGGGGCCTCCGCCGGGGCTCCTCCGGGAAACTTGGCGGGGCTTTCCCCTCCTCCGGGGCCTCCGCCGGGGCTTCCCCCTCCTTCAGGGACTCCGCCGGGGATACCCCCTCCACAGGGGCCTCAACCGGGGCTAACCGTACCTCCGGGGAAATCGGCGGGGCTGCCCCCTCCTCCTGGGCCTCCGCTGGGGCATCCCACACCACCGAAGCCTCCGCCGGGGCTTCCCCCTCCTCCAGGGACTCCGCCGGGGCTTCCCCCTCCTCCGGGAAACTCGGCGGGGCTTCCCCCTCCTCAGGGGCCTCCGCCGGGGCTTCTCCCTCCTCCGGTAAACCCAGCGGGGCTCCCCCCTCCTCCAGAATATTTGGCGGGGCTTCCTCCTTCTCCGGGAACTCGGCGGGGCTTAACCCTTCTCAGGGGCCTCCGCCGGGGCTTCCCCCTTCTCCAGGAACTCCACCGGGGCTTCCCCCTCCTCCAGGCACTCCGCCGGGGCTTCCCCTTCCTCCGGGGAACTCATGGGCTTCCCCCTACTCCGGGAAACTCGGCGGGGCTTCCCCCTCCTTCGGGGCCTCCGCCGGGGCTTACCCCTTCTCCAGGGACTCCGCCGGGGGCTTCTCCCTCCTCCGGGGAACTATGCGGGGCTTACCTCTCCTCCGAAGCCTCCGCCGGGGCTTCCCCCGCCTCCGGGAAACTAGGCGGTGCTTCCCCCTCCTCAGGGGCATCCGCCGGGGCTCCCCAATCTCCGGGAAACTCGGCGGGGCTTCCTCCACCTCCGAGGCATCCGCCGGCGCTTCACCCTCCTCCGGGGAACTCAGAAGCTTCCCCCTCCCCCGGGGAACTAGGCGGGGCCTCCCCCTCATCCGGGGCCTCCGTCGGGGCTTCCCCCTTCTCCAGGGACTCCGCCGAGGCTTTCCCCTCCTCCAGGGACTCCGCCGGGGCTTCCCCTCATCCGGGGAACGCAGGGCTTCCCCCTCCTCCGGGAAACTCGGCGGGGCTTCCCCCTCTTTAGGGGCCTCCGCCGGGGCTTCCCCCTCCTCCGGGGCATCTGCTGGGGCATTCCCCTCCACCGAAGCCTCCGCCGGGGCTTCCCCCTCCTCCAGGGACTCCGCCGGGGCTGCCCCCGCCTCCGGGAAACTCGGTGGGGCTACCCCCTCCTCAGGGGCCTCCGCCGGGGCTCCCCCTTCTCCGGAAAACTCAGCGGGGCTTCCCCCTCCTCCGAGGCATCCGCCGGCGCTTCACCATCCACCGGGAAACTCTGCGGGGCTTCCCCCTCCTCTGGGGCCTCCGCCGAGGCTTCCCCCGCCTCCGGGGCATCCGCTAGGGCTTCCCTCTCCACCGAAGCCTCCGTCGGGGCTTCCCCCTTCTCCAGGGACTCCGCCGAGGCTTCCCCCTCCTCCGGGAAACTCGGCGGGGCTTCCCCATCCTCCGGAGCCACCGCCGGGGCTGCCCCCTCCTCCGGGAAACTCGGCGGGGCCTCCCTCTCCGCCAGGGACTCCGCCGGGGCTTCCCTATCCTCCGGGAAACTCGCCGGGTTTCCTCCACCTCAGGGGCCTCCGCCGGGGCTTCCCCCTCCACTGGGGAACTCAGAGGCTTTCTCCTACTCCGGGAAAATCGGCGGGGCTTCCCCCTCCTCCGGGGCCCCCGCCGGGGCTTTCCACTTCTCCGGGGCCTCCGCCGGGGCTTCCCCCTTATCCAAGGTTTCTCTGGGGCTTCTCCCTCCTCCCGGGAACTAGGCGGGACTTCCCTCTCCTCCGAGGCCTTCACCGGGGCTTCACCCTCCTCCGGGAAACTCTGCGGGGCTTCCCCCTCCTCTGGGGCCTCCGCCGGGGCTTCTTCCTCCTCCGGGGCATCCGCTGGGGCTTCCCTCACCACCGAAGCCTCCGCCGGGGCTTCCTCCTCCTCCGGGAAACTCGGCGGGGCTTCCCGATCCTCCGGAGCCTCCGCCGGGTTTCCCACTCCACCGGGGCCTCCGCCGGGGCTTTCCCCTCCTCCGGGAAATTTGGCGGGGCTTTCCCCTTCTCCGGGGAACTCCGCGGGGCATCCCCCTTCGCCAGGGACTCCGCTGGGGCTTCCCCCTCCTCCGGGGACCTCAGGGGCTTCCCCCTCCGCCAGGGACTCCGCCGGGGCTTCCCCCTCCCCAGGAGACTCCGCCGGGGCTTCCCCCTCCTCCAGAGACTCCGCCGGGGCTTTCCCATCTTTCGGGGAGCTCGGCGGGGCTTCCCACTCCTCCAGGGACTCCGCCGGGGCTTCCACCTCCCCCGTGGAACTAGGCGGGGCTTCCCCCTCCTCCGGGGCCACCGCCGGGGCTTCCTACTCCTCCGGGGCCTCCGCCGGGGCTCCTCCGGGAAACTCGGCGGGGCTTTCCCCTCCTCCGGGGCCTCCGCCGGGGCTTCCCCCTCCTTCAGGGACTCCGCCGGGGATACCCCCTTCACAGGGGCCTCAACCGGGGCTTACCGTACCTCCGGGGAAATCGGCGGGGCTTCCCCCTCCTCCTGGGACTCCGCCGGGGCTTCCCCCTCCACCGGGAAACTCGGCGGGGCTTCCCCCTCCTCAGCGGCCTCCGCCGGGGCTTCTCCCTCCTCTGGTAAACCCAGCGGGGCTCCCCCCTCCTCCAGAAAATTCGGCGGGGCTTCCTCCTTCTCCGGGAACTCGGCGGGGCTTAACCCTTCTCAGGGGCCTCCGCCGGGGCTTCCCCTTTCTCCAGGAACTCCACCGGGGCTTCCCCCTCCTCCAGGAACTCCGCCGGGGCTTCCCCCTCCTCCGGGGAACTCAGGGGCTTCCCCCTACTCCGGGAAACTCGACGGGGCTTCCCCCTCCTTCGGGGCCCTCGCCGGGGCTTCCCCCTTCTCCAGGGACTCCGCCGGCGCTTCACCCTCCTCCGGGGAGCTCAGAAGCTTCCCCCTCCCCAGGGGAACTAGGCGGGGCCTCCCCCTCATCCGGGGCCTCCGCCGGGGCTTTCCCCTTCTCCAGGGACTCCGCCGAGGCTTTCCCCTCCTCCAGGGACTCCGCCGGGGCTTCCCCTCATCCGGGGAACACAGGGCTTCCCCCTCCTCCGGGAAACTCGGCGGGCTTCCCCCTCTTTAGGGGCCTCCGCCGGGGCTTCCCCCTCCTCCGGGGCATCTGCTGGGGCATTCCCCTCCACCGAAGCCTCCGCCGGGGCTTCCCCCTCCTCCAGGGACTCCGCCGGTGCTGCACCTGCCTCCGGGAAACTCGGTGGGGCTTCCCCCTTCTCAGGGGCCTCCGCCGGGGCCCCCCCCTTCTCCGGGAAACTCAGCGGGGCTTCCTCCTCCTCCGAGGCATCCGCCGGCGCTTCACCCTCCACCGGGAAACTCAGAAGCTTTCTCCTCCCCCAGGGAACTAGGCGGGGCCTCCCCCACCTCCGGGGCCACCGCCGAGGCTTCCCCCTTCTCCAAGGACTTCGCTGGGGCTTCTCCCTCCTCCGGGGAACAAGGCGGGGCTTCCCCCTCCTCCGAGGCTTCCGCCGGGGCTTCCCCCTCCCCCGGGGAACTAGGCGAGGCTTCCCCCTCTTCCGGGGCAGCCGCCGGCGCTTTCCCCTCCTCCGGGGAACTCAGGGGCTTCCCCCTTCGCCAGGGACTCCGCCGGGGCTTCCCCCTCCCCCGGGGAACTAGGCGGGGCTTCCCCCTCCTCCGGGGCCTCCGCCGGGGCTTCCCCTTTCTCCAGGGACTCCACCGGGGCTTCCCCCTCCCCCAGGCATCCGCCGGCGCTTCACCCTCCTCCGGGAGACTCAGAAGCTTCCCCCTCCCCCAGGGAACTAGGCGGGGCTTCCCCCTCCTCCGGGGCCTCCGCCGAGGCTTCCCTCTTTTTCAAGGTCTCCGCTGGGGCTTCTCCCTCCTCCGGGGAACAAGGCGGGGCTTCCCTCTCCTCCGAGGCCTTCACCGGGGCTTCACCCTCCTCCGGGAAACTCTGAGGGGCTTCCCCCTCCTCTGGTTCCTCCGCCGGGGCTTCCCCCTCCTACGGGGCATCCGCTGGGGCTTCCCTTACCACCGAAGCCTCCGCCGGGGCTTCCCCATCCTCCGGAGCCTCCGCCGGGGCTTCCCCCTCCTCCGGGAAACTCGGTGGGGCCTCTCTCTCCGCCAGGGACTCAACCGGGGCTTCCCCATTCTCCGGGAAACTCGGCGGGGCTTCCCCATCCTCCGGAGCCTCCGCCGGGGCTTTCCCCTCCTCCGGGAAACTCGGTGGGGCCTCCCTCTCCGCCAGGGACTCCGCCGGGGCTTCCCTCTCCTCCGGGGAACTCAGGGGCTTCCCCCTCCGCCAGGGACTCCGCCGGGGTTTCCCCCTCCCCCGGGGAACTAGGCGGGTCTTTCCCCTCCTCCAGGGCCTCCGCCGGGGCTTCCCCCTCCACCGGGGCCTCAACCAGGGCTTACCGTACCTCCGGGGAAATCGGCGGGGCTTCTCCCTCCTCCGGGGCCCTCGCCGGGGCATCCCACTCCACCGAAGCCTCCGCCGGGGCTTCCATCTTCTCCGGGAAACTCGCCGGGGCTTCTCCCTCCTCCGGTAAACTCAGCGGGGCTCCCCCCTCCCCTGGAAAATTCGGCGGGGCTTCCTTCTTCTCCGGGGTACTCAGGGGCTTCCCCCTACTCCGGGAAACTCGGCGGGGCTTCCCCCTCCTTCGGGGCCTCCGCCGGGGCTTCCCCCTTCTCCAGGGACTCCGCCGGGGCTTCTTCCTCCTCCGGGGAACTAGGCGGGGCTTCTTCCTCCTCCGAGGCATTAACCGGGGCTTCCCCCTCCTCTGGGAAACTCCGCGGGGCTTTCCCCTTCTCTGGGGCATCCGCCGGGGCTTCCCTCTCCTCCGGGGAAATCAGAAGCTTCCCCCTCCCCCGGGGATCTAGGCGGGGTGTCCCCGCATTAAAAAATGACGCATTTCAAGTTCCAGAAGTCCTTCAATTCCCACATGCATTAGGTCCTGAACCATGCACTGGGTTACATCAAAAGTTGTGATTTCAATCTAAGTACTTTTCCCCACTACACCAAATTCTCTGGACCAAAAAGCTTTCTCATCTTTTGATAATTCTTCATTGTCCACAGCTGCACAGTGTTCGGCATGTGTAAATATGTCACGTAAAATAAAATCTCTCTCGTTAAATGATGCTCTAATCGAATCTCTTGTACCAAGACACGATCTGCAAGGTTTATTGGCAAATGCCACCCCTTCCTTAAACCCCCCTACAAAATTAGCTGCCAACGTATCACCAATGAACATCAGTAATGAACCTCGAAACTTACGCTCCACACCCTTTACCAATATGGTTTTTTGCTCTGCTGATTCCAAATTTTTAATTTCCATCACAAAATTATGGAGAATTTTTGCCAACCCATATTTTTTCAAATCCACCGATTTAACTATGCACAATAAGTTGATTACTCTTAAAGACGATCTATATTCTGGGTAAATATTGCCAAGGCTCCAGTAAAACATCGCCAATTTATGAGTTTTAACCTTAGACCCCAATGGGTTAACTATCTCTACGTCATCGTAGTATATAATTATTTTGAGAGCTTTCTGATCGTGTCCAAATATCGGATGTGTCCTCACAAATTCTCCGTCCTGGTAATCTCGTAGCAATCTATGATCTTCATGTGGCCTGGGGTTGTCCACACAGTGTAGAATATCATCTTCATTCAGCAACTGTTGCAACAAGGGAATGAATGGCACCTCGAAAAACTCGATGGGCTTCCGAACTAGATGAGGTCTTGGTTTCTTGACCCAAGTCCAAACCGTGCCAAGGTGAACACTCTGCGGAGGGATCAAGTATCCACTTGCAATCAAATACTTGTCAAGCAAATATTTGCTCTTGACATCTTCTAATGCATTTTCCATCGAAAAGGAATCAAAAATTTTCTCAACATCAGTAGTAGATATTTTTCCATCCTGGTTTGCTGATCGCAGCAAACTTGTCTGGAATTACACATTAATTGATGAGCGTAGCGAGCGAAGCGAGCGAAGCGAAATCATCAATTTCACTACTGCTAAAAAAAACACTTGGTGTGTGTTTGTTTGTTTGTTTGTTTGTTTTTTTGTATGTGTGTTTGCGCGCGCTCTACAGGCCAAACGCCTGCTTCGAGTGGGATGAAATTTTCAGGGTGTCTACTTTTGTTCTTAACTTAGACTCCCTGCGTTTTTCAAGAAAATCCTCCACACCCTTAACTTTCAAAGCAGAAAAAAGAGCAAAATTCGACAATTGGGCATGTTTGGAAAAGTACGGAAATATATTTTTAAGTGCGTATTTTTTTCAAATGTTCCCAATTTCGATTGGCCTTTAGAAACCATCGAAACCAAATCGAAACATCACACCAGATTTTTCCCAATAAAAACCAACCCAATAAAACCCAATAAAAACCCTTGGGCATGAGTTACATCTATGTATTAACATGCACATTGCTTTATGACCTCAAAATGAGCATATTTCCGCTACCCTACAGCTCGGACAGAAACAAAGAAAGGCCAGAATCGCTTCAATTTCAAGTGATCAGAATTTTCGAAAAAGCTATGGTCCGGCTTGCTGCTCCATGATTTAGGCTTTTTGCCTCAATCTTTTTATGCGCTATTAACAAACCGCTACGCTCATCTTCAACGCAACACAAATTGCGTTCGCCCTAGTAATGTTAACAATAAAAAAGCAAGCGCAACATGGCAGAGGTTTTATTATAAAACTGATTTTACTCACCTTCAAATCTCTTACAGTGTCAACCGAAAACTGAATGATTCCTTCGGTGACCAAATTAGTTGCCCTCTGCGAAATGTCACAGCCCTCTCTAATTGTCTGAATGTATTTCACATACTTTTGACGCATGTCACTTCATGGCTGCTCTTGATGCACTTCTGCTGGCCCATCAACGTGTTGCACTGTTCAGGAGAAATTTACAACAGATTATACACAGTCTTTGCAGAAAATTTAATATAAATAAAAGGATAACGGTGGATTGAAACGATGCAATGCAATGCTCCCTTCACCACCATGATACCTTTGAATTTATGATGGTACCAATCTGCACATTGAAATTTGGCTTGTGTGATCTAAGCGAACATCCGAACGGGGGCAACATCTTTTGAATTTAACCAACTCTCGACGTCAATGCGCAGATTGGTACCATGAGATGGAAGGGCACATTGCAATGCGTAGTGTGAATCCATTTAAACGCATTACAGCGGTTGTGGAATTGTTGTAGCATCGATAAAGGAAACTCAGTGGATTGTTGTAGCATTGAATTTAGATGGGCGTTGCAGCCAAATTCTATTGTAGGTATCCGACTCACCTTCGTGATTAATGTTTTCATGATTTAATCCAAACTGCTCTTGCATTGGTTCATCCTCCAGCTCATCGTTTGGTCCAGGGAGTTCTTCGTACTTGTGTTTCCGCTTGACATGGGACTTAAAAGAGCTCCAATTATGATAAGAAGCTAGGCAGTCCTTATAGCAACAATTTGCCATAAAGTTCAGATCGAACCGATGAGACCTGACAGTGTGTTGCACCGTGGTAACTTGACTCAGCGATTTAAATGCACACATCTCACACGAGTAAATCACTCTCATTCCTTCCATCATACAGTTTACTTTGCCACCGTCGAGCTAAATTGTCTACATGTAAATGATAAACTTTAACTGCTTTAACCTACGTAGAAACGTCAGAACAGGAGTGGAGTGAAGCCATCTTGTCGGATTCACAGCCCACTCCACACTGTGGCCGACGTCGACTCTATATACTCAAGGCGGTGGAAAGTTAGTGAATACCGGCCCGGCGGCTCTCTGTTTGGCGCCAAACGGCTACTACTTTGGCGAGGTTTATCATTCTCAGTGATTATTATTATAAACGTGTTTAAACTTTAAAGTGCATTGTGATATCGTACTTCACTATGGCAGATCAGTACACAAGAGACTTGTTAACTTCGTGGCATCTAGAGGATCTTATAAACCCTTTCAAAGGTATGTAAGGCATCAAGTGTTGGTGTAACATTATTATGAGGTTATGCGTCTCATACTGGATTGTTAAATTTTTCGTTGATTCTTCCCAATTCAATGCTTTCTCATTTTAGAGGCGGACATCAACAAACAGGCGATGAGCTGTCTCCGGGGGAGTGAAGACCACATTCTCGAAGCACTTATTCCTTCCCTAGGAAAAAGGATCATTTTTAAGAACAAGCTGGAGAGCACCCGCAACATTCTCGATTACGTTCCCTTGGTATGAACATATTTTTCTCTGCAAAATTTGCTCTGTACTTGTGTGTGAGTGCGTGTGCCAGTGACATTTATCTCGGCTTGCAAAATGATGGCAGAGAAAATACAGTTTTGCTTATTACAGGGCCAACCCTCAACATCGACGGATCCGTTAGCCGATGTGATGCTTCCATCACCAACGTTGTCACATGCTAGTACCGTTAGTGTGGAAGTTAGGCCTACGATGGCAAAGCAAATGAACGCCTCGGTCCGGAAGCCAATCTCATATCCCGCTGACCTGCCGGCGCTAACCGAAAACTCACAGAAAGCGCTGGATAAGGGCATCTTGCAACACGATAAGCCGTTGCAGTTGGGATTAGTTCGATTCATGGGGTCGTACTTGCGGGCGGTGGCTGGCGAAAAACCAACCAGGAAAGACTACGAAAAGTTCAGCCTGTGCGTGGTTGAAAAATTCCCTTTTCTCTCAGATGGCCCCCGGTTCCCAAATGTAAGTAGTCTACCTATTAGTATCCTGTGGGACTGCTTATAAATAAATATTTTCTTTGTAGGAGCTATTTTATGATTGTACCTACCTACCTACCAAACTTGGAGATGTGTGCTGTTGCATTATTGTTCTTTTTTGTCTTGTATAAGGTGTTCCTCATGCCTATTTGACCATGCTTCATTTGCTAATAGGTATATTTTGTTCTCTTTTTCAGGATACTGTGAAAAAGCAACTCCAAAAATACAATAGGAATCAGAATTATGAGCAGAAAAAGCGCTTGTCTGGGAAGCCGAGAAGGAGGCCAAATGTATGTGCTGCCAGGGTGATTGCCTCTCCTAGTCCTGCCATCTGCAACGAAAGGTATGATCTGTCCATTTACTTTTAGTACCAATATATTAAGAAACTAAATAATGCAAAATAATACATCATGCTTAAGACACCTAGGTACCTTTTAATTTTGAATTTCCATAAGTATAAAACTAAAATAACTACCCACATATTGAGTTAGTACCTACATTTTAGTTAGCTGTGCTAATATTTTTTTATTTTAGACCTCAATCTGAATCCTTAATGAAGGAACTGTTTGAGAAGGGGGCGCGGGGGGGCAAGCACACGGAGTTGCTCCTGACAAATACCATTGCTCAGCGACGCGAGTTTGTAACTTCTGCTGAAAATTGTGTGGTCATCCTCGACAAGTTCCCACACTTGTCCAACTACGACATGGTAAGCGATGTACATTAGTATGGTTAGTACAGTGACAGATAGTTAGGTACACTCAAATTATAATTGCAATTCCATTCATCGGCCACTGACCGTGATTTTCTTTTGCAGCTGATGTATGACTTTGGCTTGGTAGTCAAACTGGAGCACACCAGGGCATCATTCGAGGCTATGGCGAGTAAATTGAAACAAATTGTTTCTCTGGAAGAGAGCTTCCCCGAGGAGATTGGGCTTCTCAAGGTGTTTGTAAAGCTTTTGGCTCGGCTGCACAGACTCCCACCTGGCACGAGGCCGTTGTTGCAACTTCTGGCTGTAAGTATGCATGATTTCGTAGCCAGTAGGATGTCTGTTTACTCAAAGTAGGCATCGATAGAAAAATGTGTGATTTTGTTTTGCAATGGGCTATGATAACAATAACAAGCATTAGATAACTAGTTTCAAAGTTACCTATACACTCGAATTAATTTGAATTTGCCACTTTCTGGAGATCTCATATCAATGAGTACAATACCTAAGAGTAAAATGATTTAAGTTTTTATCATTACCATGTAAAATGGTATTAATCATTACCATTATTTACCATTTTACTCTTTGCAAATCGTAAAGAGTTGAGTGATATTTTACTAAGAAGTCCACCAGGCTGTGTTAAAGTAAAGCTTACACAACTGTACCACGCTAATCTTTTGTTTTTAATGGTGTTACAGACGGGGGAAGAATTCAACCTCCAAGTGGAAACATCGCAGGGCCCGTGTGTGATCGTCCACCATGATGAAGAGGTGGTGCATTCGGCCTTCCTTCTCTGCGAGGGAAGGGTTGCCTGCGAGGCCGTCATACACACTGCATATGATGTGATTATGCTGCTTCTGGCAGCATATTTTACCATGGACAAACAGTATCCGGTGCCTTATCGTCTGCTGCTGTGGTTCCTTCATGAAGAGGTGCTGCATTTACCTCCCGACAATTTCCAGCGCACGGTAAAGTTTAATCAATTCAAGAAAGAGTATTCACAGCAGTAAGCTCGGTTGCCAAAATGTATGCCAAATTTCTTTTTAAAAATAATATTGTACTATAACGTAGTACCTACGTAATACAATTGGGTTTGTAGGAAGCCAGAGCCACAGCGCTAATGCTAGGGAATCTGCGTAGCCACCGAGGCTGCAACCCGAAGTGTCGACCGTTCTTGCTAGAAAGCGCCAGCAATCCACACCGAGTGGTCGGTGGCTGGTTTTCGAACATGGCTTGAAAGCGGCGATTGCTATGACGTAGTGGCACTGTATGATTAAAGAGGGGAAATCTTGTCTGTGGGGAGGGGTTCACACCGACATTGTCAATCGTTGCCTGTCATTGCATTGTCTATCGTTCAATTTGCCAAAGCGCATGCCTGCATACTATTTTCCTTATTATTTTTCAAATATCAAGGCAGAACAATGTTGTTTATCGTTCAATTTGCCAAAGCGCATGCCTACATACTCTTTTCTTTATTATTTTTCAAATATCAAGGTAGAACAATGTTGTTTATTGTTCAATTTGCCAAAATTTAGGCGAACGTACCTTTTATATTGTATTTTATATACCGTAGTACATACCAACTATGTTTTATTTCTTTCAATTTGGCAAAGCGCATGCCAATGTAGGTACCCTTTTTATTTTATTATTAGTAAAATATCAAGTCAAACTATGTTTTTATCATTCATTGTGCCAAAGCATATGCCAAACATTAATTTAAGACATATGTTAGACAAGCATTTGTATTATAACTTAGTACCAATTGTCTGTTGTTCTCGCCAAGTAATAACAGAGTACTACATTGCTACATTTTACTTTGATATACAGTGTTCCTAAAAAATAAATTGCATTTAAAAAATGTATACCTGCAAATAATACCTTTCTTCTCAGGTGTCCTGTTCCTGACCTATGGCTGGGACAAAAAAAAAGTGCCTGACCTTAAAAAAGGCCTTCTTCCTCACAGGAACTCGGCGGGTCTTCCCCCTCCTCCGGGGCCTTCGCCGGTGCTTTCCCCTCCTCCGGGAAACTCGGCGAGGCTTCCCCCTCCTACAGGGACTCCGCCGGGGCTTCCCCCTCCTCCGGGGAACTCAGGGGCTTCCATCTCCTCCGAGGCCTTCACCGGGGCTTCCCTCTCCTCCGGGAAAATCCGCGGGGCTTCCCCCTCCTCTGGGGCCTCCGCCGGGGCATCCCCCTCCGCCGGGGCTTCCGCTGGGGCTTCCCTATCCACCAAAGCCTCCGCCGGGGCTTTCCACTTCTCCAGGGACTCCGCCGGGGCTTCCCCCTCCTCCGGGAAACTCGCCGGGGCTTCCCCCTCCTCCGGGGACCTCAGGGGAATTCCCCTCCTCCGGGAAACTCGGCGGGGTTTCCCCCTCCTTCGGGGCATCCGCCGGGGCTTCCCCCTCCTCCAGGGACTCCGCCGGGGCTTCTCCCTCCTCCGGGGAACTAGGCGGGGCTTCCCTCTCCACCAAAGCCTTCACCGGGGCTTCCCCCTCCTCCGGGAAATTCCGCGGGGCTTCCCCCTCCTCTGGGGCCTCCGCCGGGGCTTCCACCTCCGCCGGGGCTACCGCTGGGGCTTCCCTCTCCACCGAAGCCTTCGCCGGGGCTTCCCCCTACTCCAGGGACTCCGCCGGGGCTTCCCCCTCCCCCGGGGAACTAGGCGGGGCTCCCCCCTCCTCCGGGGCATCCGCTGAGGCTTTCCCCTCCACCGAAGCCTCCGCCGGGGCTTCAACCCTCCTCCAGTGACTCCGCCGGGGCTTCCCCCTCCCCCGGGGAACTAGGCGGGGCTTCCCCCTTCTCCGGGGCATCCGCCAGCGCTTTCCCCTTCTCCGGGGAACTCAGAAGCTTCCCCCTACCCCGCGGAACTAGGCGGGGCTTCCCCCTCCTCCGGGGCCTCCGCCGGGGCTTCCCCCTCCTCCGGGTCCTCTGCCGGGGCTTCCCCCTCCTCCGGCATTTTGGCGGGGCTTCCCCCTCCTCAGGGGCCGCCGCCGGGGCTTTCCCCTTCTCCGGGGCCACCGCCGGGGCTTCCCCCTCCTCCTGGGCCTCCGCTGGGGCTTCCCCCTCCTCCGGGGAACTCGGCGAGGTTTCCCCTCCACCAGGGACTCTGCCGGTGCTTCTCCCTCCCCCGGGGAAATAGGCGGGGCTTCACCCTCCTCCTCCGGCTTCCGCCGGGGCTTCCCCCTACTCCAGGGACTCCGCCGGGGCTTCTCCCTTCCCCGAGGAACTAGGCGGGGCTTCCCCCTCCTCCGGGGCATCCGCCGTCGCTTCCCCCTCCTCCGGGGAACTCAGAAGCTTCCCGGGGAACTAGGCGGGGCTTCCCCCTTCTCCAGGGACTCCACCGGGGCTTCCCCCTCCTCCGGGGCCTCCGCGGGGGCTTCCCCCTCCTCCAGGGACTCCGCCGGGGCTTCCCCATCTTTCGGGGAACTCGGCAAGGCTTCCCTCTCCTCCAGGGACTCCGCCGGGGCTTCCCCCTCCCCCGGGGAACTAGGCGGGGCTTCCCCCTTCTCCGGGGCATCCGCCAGCGCTTTCCCCTTCTCCGGGGAACTCAGAAGCTTCCCCCTACCCCGCGGAACTAGGCGGGGCTTCCCCCTCCTCCGGGGCCTCCGCCGGGGCTTCCCCCTCCTCCGGATCCTCTGCCGGGGCTTCCCCCTCCTCCGGCATTTTGGCGGGGCTTCCCCCTCCTCAGGGGCCGCCGCCGGGGCTTTCCCCTTCTCCGGGGCCACCGCCGGGGCTTCCCCCTCCTCCTGGGCCTCCGCTGGGGCTTCCCCCTCCTCCGGGGAACTCGGCGAGGTTTCCCCTCCACCAGGGACTCTGCCGGTGCTTCTCCCTCCCCCGGGGAAATAGGCGGGGCTTCACCCTCCTCCTCCGGCTTCCGCCGGGGCTTCCCCCTACTCCAGGGACTCCGCCGGGGCTTCTCCCTTCCCCGAGGAACTAGGCGGGGCTTCCCCCTCCTCCGGGGCATCCGCCGTCGCTTCCCCCTCCTCCGGGGAACTCAGAAGCTTCCCGGGGAACTAGGCGGGGCTTCCCCCTTCTCCAGGGACTCCACCGGGGCTTCCCCCTCCTCCGGGGCCTCCGCGGGGGCTTCCCCCTCCTCCAGGGACTCCGCCGGGGCTTCCCCATCTTTCGGGGAACTCGGCGAGGCTTCCCTCTCCTCCAGGGACTCCGCCGGGGCTTCCCCCTCCTCCGGGGAGCTCGGCGGGGCTTCCCACTCCTCCAGGGTTTCCGCTGGGGCTTCCCCCTCCTCCGGGGAACTCAGGGGCTTCCCCCTCCGCCAGCGACTCCGCCGGGGTTTCCCCCTCCCCCGGGGAACTAGGCGGGGCTTTCCCCTTCACCGGGGCTTCCGCCGGGGCTTCCCCCTCCTCCGGGGCCTCCGCCGGGGCTTTCCCCTTCTCCGGGGCCTCCGCCGGGGCTTCCCCCTCCTCGAGGGCCTCCGCCGGGGCTTCCCCCTCCTCCGGGGAACTCGGCGAGGCTTCCCCCTCCACCAGGGACTCCGCCGGGGCTTTTTCCTCCTCCGGGGAGCTCGGCGGGGCTTCATACTCCTCCTGGGACTCTGCCGGGGCTTCCCCCTCCTCCGGGGAAATCAGGGGCTTCCCCCTTTCGCCAGGGACTCCGCTGGGGCTTCCCCCTCCCCCAGGGAACTTGGCTGGGCTTCCCCCTCCTCCGGGGCTTCCGCCAGGGCTTCCCCCTCCTTCAGGGACTCCGCCGGGGCTTCCCCATTCCCCGGGGAACTAGGCGGGGCTTCCCCCTTCTCCGAAGCATCCGCCGGCGCTTCCCCCTCCTCCGGGGAACTCAAAAGGTTTGCCCTCCCCCGGGGAACTAGGCGGGGCTTCCTCCTCCTCCGCGGCCTCCGCCGGTGCTTCCCCCTCCTCCAGGGACTCCGCCGGGGCTTCCCCCTCCTCCAGGGACCCCGCCGGGGCTTCTCCCTCCCCCGGGGAACTAGGCGGGGCTTCACCCTCCTCCTCCGGCTTCCGCCGGGGCTTCCCCCTACTCCAGGGACTCCGCCGGGGCTTCCCCCTCCCCCGGGGAACTAGGCGGGGCTTCCCCCTCCCCCGGGGCTTCCGCCGGGGCTTTTCCCTCCTCCGGGGAGCTCGGCGGGGCTTCTTCCTCCTCACACGAACTCGGCGGGTCTTCCCCCTCCTCCGGGGCCTCCGCTGGGTCTTTCCACTCCCCCGGGGAACTAGGCGGGGCTTCCTCCTCCTCCGCGGCCTCCGCCGGTGCTTCCCCCTCCTCCAGGGACTCCGCCGGGGCTTCCCCCTCCTCCAGAGACTCCGCCGGGGCTTCCTCCCCCTCAGGGGAACTCGGCGGGGCATCCTCCTCCGCCAGGGACTCCGCCTGGGCTTCCCCCTCCCCCGGGGCCTCCGCCGGGGATACCCCCTCCTCCGGGGCCTCCGCCGGGGCATTCCACTCCACCGAAGCCTCCGCCGGGGCTTCCCCCTCCACCAGGGACTCCGCCGGGGCTTCCCCCTCCTCCGGGAAACTCGGCGGGGCTCCGCAAGTGCTTCCCCCTCCTCCGGGAAACGCAGCGGGGCTCCCGCCTCCTCCAGGAAATTCGGCGGGGCTTCCCCCTCCTCCGGGGAACTCAGAAGCTTCCCGGGGAACTAGGCGGGGCTTCCCCCTCCCCCGGAGCCTCCGCCGGGGCTTCCCCCTCCTCCAGGGACTCCGCCGGGGCTTCCCCCTCCTCCGGGAAACTCGGCGGGGCTTCCCCCTTCTCCGGGGAATTTGGCGGGGCTTCCCCCTCCTCCGGGGCCTCCGCCGGGTCTTTCCACTCCTCCGGGAAACTCGGCGGGGCTTTCCCCTTCCTCCGGGGCCTCCGCCGGGGCTTCCCCCTCCTCCGGGGAACTCAGGGGCTTCCCCCTCCGCCAAAGACTCCGCCGGGGTTTCCACCTCCCCCGGGGAACTAGGCGGGGCTTCCACCTCCACCGGGGCTTCCGCCGGGGCTTCCCCATTCTCCGGGGCCTTCGCCGGGACTTTCCCCTTCTCCGGGGCCTCCGCCGGGGCTTCCCCCTCCTCGAGGGCCTCCGCCGGAGCTTCCCCCTCCTCCGGGGAACTCGGCGAGGCTTCCCCCTCCACCAGGGACTCCGCCGGGGCTTTTTCCTCCTCCGGGGAGCTCGGCGGGGCTTCCCACTCCTCCTGGGACTCTGCCGGGGCTTCCCTTTCCTCCGGGGAACTCAGGGGCTTCCCCCTTTCGCCAGGGACTCCGCTGGGGCTTCCCCCTTCCCCAGGGAACTTGGCTGGGCTTCCCCTTCCTCCGGGGATTCCGCCAGGGCTTCCCCCTCCTTTAGGGACTCCGCCGGGGCTTCCCCATTCCCCGGGGAACTAGGCGTGGCTTCCCCCTTCTCCGAAGCATCCGCCGGCGCTTCCCCCTCCGCCGGGGAACTCAAAAGGTTTGCCCTCCCCCGGGGAACTAGGCGGGGCTTCCTCCTCCTCCGCGGCCTCCGCCGGTGCCTCCCCCTCCTCCAGGGACTCCGCCGGGGCTTCCCCCTCCTCCGGGGAACCAGGCGGGGCTTCACCCTCCTCCTCCGGCTTCCGCCGGGGCTTCACCCTCCTCCTCTGGCTTCCGCCGGGGCTTCCCCCTCCCCCGGGGAACTAGGCGGGGCTTCCCCCTCCCCCGGGGCCTCCGCCGGGGCTTTTCCCTCCTCCGGGGAGCTCGGCGGTGCTTCTTCCTCCTCACACGAACTCGGCGGGTGTTCCCCCTCCTCCGGGGCCTCCGCCGGGTCTTCCCACTCCTCCGGGAAACTCGGCGGGGCTTTCCCCTCCTCCGGGGAACTAGGCGGGGCTTCCCCCTCCTCCGAGGCCTTCACAGCGGCTTCCCCCTCCTCCGGGAAACTCCGCGGGGCTTTTCCCTCCCCTGGGGCTCCACCGGGGCTTCCCCCTCCTCCGGGGCATCCGCTGGGGCTTCCCTTTCCACCGAAGCCTCCGCCGGGGCTTCCCCCTTCTCCATGGATTACACCGGGGCTTCCCCCTCCTCCGGGGAACTCAGGGGCTTCCCACTCCTCCGAGGCCTTTGCCGGGGCTTCCCCCTTCTCCAGGGACTCCGCCGGGGCTTCTCCCTCCTCCGGGAAACAAGGCGTGGCTTCCCCCTTCTCCGGGAAACTCGGCGGGGCTTCCCCCTCCTCAGGGGCCACCGCTGGCGCTCTCCCTCCTCCGGGAAATTCAGCGGGGCTCACCCCTCCTCCGGGGAATTTGGCGGGGCTTCCTCCTTCTCCGGGGAACTAGGCGGGGCTTCCCCCTCCTCAGGGGCCGCCCCCGGGGCTTTCCCCTTCATCGAGGCCTCCGCCGGGCCTTCTCCCTTTTTCGGGGAACTCGGCGAGGCTTCCCCCTCCACCAGGGACTCAGCCGGGGCTTTTCCCTCCTCCGGGGAGCTCGGCGGGGCTTCTTCCTCCTCACACGAACTCGGCGGGTATCCCCCTCCTCCGGGGCCTCCACCGGGTCTTTCAACTCCAACGGGAAACTCGGCGGGGCTTTCCCCTCCTCCGGGGCCTCCGCCGGGGCTTCCCCCTCCTCCAGGGACTCTGCCGGGGCTCACCCATCTTTCGGGGAACTCGGCGAGGCTTCCCCTCTCCTCCAGGGACTCCGCCGGGGCTTCCCCCTCCTCCGGGGAGCTCGGCGGGGCTTCCCACTCCTCCAGGGACTCCGCCGGGGCTTCCCCCTTGCCGGGGAACTCAGGGGCTTCCCCCTCCGCCAGGGACTCCACGGGGGTTTCCCCCTCCCCTGGGGAACTAGGCGGGGCTTTTCCCTCCTCCGGGGCTTCCGCCGGGGCTTCACCCTCCTCCGGAGCCTTCGCCGGGGATTTCCACTTCTCCGGGGCCTCCGCCGGGGCTCCCCCTCCTCCGGGGAATTTGGCGGGGCTTCCCCCTTCTCCGGGGAACTCGGCGAGGCTTCCCCCTCCACCAGGGACTCCGCCGGGGCTTTCCACTCCTCCGGGAAAGTCAGCGGGACTTTCCCCTCCTCCGGAGCCTCCGCCGGGGCTTCCCCCTCCTTCAGGGACTCCGCCGGGGATACCCCCTCCTCCGGGCCCCAGCCGGGGCTTACCCTACCTCCGGGGAATTCGGCGGGGCTTCCCCCTCCTCCGGGGCCTCCGCCGGGGCTTTCTACTCCACCGAAGCCTCCGCCGGGGCTTCCCCCTCCTCCAGGGACTCCGCCGGGGCTTCTTCCTCCTCCGGGAAACTCGGTGGGGCTTCCCCCTCCTCAGGGGCCGCCGCCGGGGCTCCCCCCTCCTCCGGGCAGTAAAATGACGTGGTTGTGGTAACGGCGCTGGAGGTCTATTCAATTACGGTTTAATCTCTGATATATAAGTTTTTGCTTTGGCAGCGGGTTCCCGTCCGCCAAATGGACGGAGTTGGCGGGCGAGCAGCGATGCCCGCCCGTCAACTGCGTCGTCGCTGGGACTTGTGCAAAGTGAGGCGATTGTCGGCATTGGCGGGCAGGGACGGCTGCCTGGCCGGGAAGTAGATGTGTGTGTTGTGGTGAATTCGACCAAGTCAAATAACATGGGCTCTTATGGGACTACGAAAACGAGTTATATAGCATTGGGCTTATGGACATATGCATTTTGGAGGCTGCCGGTGTGTTGAGCTGCCTGACCGGGACGGTGTTGATCTGCTCTCGTCTGGGACTATGTGGGGCACGTGGGCAGACATTGTGCAGCGAAGATTTGCGCCGGGCAACGGCTGGCCGTCGACAACAATTTCCTTTCCCGGGAGAGCGCGGGTGGATCCCATCGGGTAGCATGGGCTTTCCATTCAGGTAGGAGTTTGGGCTTTAAGTGCACGAAAAGGGTTTGGGCGTTAAATGCTTGGGCGATCGAGGACGACATCCTTTAAATCCCCATGTCGAACAATTAGGTTGTGTTGGCTCCCGTCCGCCGAGAGTGACACCGGCCTCAGGTATAAATTTGATGGCGAGGCTTCAACTTTGCCCTTCTGAACGCAAACCAAATGCAAGGAGCAAATGGTCAAACCTGCAGTTAGTCAGCCGGGATAGAGCAAAAATATGGTCAAACCTTTGCCTTTCCCATAGTGATAAAAGCACCAATTATGGATATTTTATGCTCCTTGGTATCAGCTTTAATTCCAGATATGGAACCAAGAAATGCGCCGTCTGGGGTTAAGTGGGGCGTCGTTTGCAAACGTACGTTTCAAACGCACGTTCCGAACGCACGTTTCGAACGCGCAGTGTGAGCACTGAAATGTTCGAAACGCAGCATGCTACGTACACTTGCGGAATCATAAATTGCGCCCGTCGTAAAAATATACAAGTCCTTTTCAGGTTCGTTTGAAAATATAGTATAGGTAGGCCGGGTACTGAGCACGTGGCTATGCCATGTGCTTTTGCGGGCCTGGGACTAGTTTGATAAACCCGTTCCGTTATCATTAGATGCTTTTCTCCGTCAAATGAGGATCGGAAATGCTCTTGATTTGGTTCACTGTGGATTTTTGCACGATGTTGGCACAGTTTTACTAGTCTAAAATTGCGTAATTTTAAAGCTATAATAAAAAACAAAAAACTATCTAGATCTTGTCTTCACAACTAACCTTAAAGATGCAAAAAACAAGTCCGTTAGGGGTTGGGTTTTTAAGGGTAAGCATTTATCCGTTGCTAAAATAAGGTTTCTCATCTGTGAAACTGTGAAAAAAAATCCTATATACCAAAATTTGACACTTTACTTGTGCGCGCAGCCTACGCGCGACGTCATTAGATCGCCATGCGGCTGACTCGGCAGCGCGCGGCTGCCGCTGCGCCAGCTATCAGAAAGTCCGGCAGGACTTTCCCGAAGTCTCCCCCCCCCCCCTCCCCCCCCCGCAACTTGGATTTTCCATTTTCCGAAGTTTCCCCCCCCCCCCCCCCCCAACAATTTAAAGAGCGCGCGCTACGCGCCCATCCCACGCAATGATGGTGAATGAATGGAAGCGCGCCTAGCGGTGAGCGTGTGTCCCTCGTCGTCGATCTAACAGTTCACTGTTGCACCCCCCCCCCCCCCCCCCCCCCAATGTCCTGCCAGGCTTTATTAGCTCAAAGGAGAGGCCTTATGTCAAAGAGCCGGTTATGGAAATAATAAGTACACCACTTTCGAGTCCGATACTGGAACAAGATATAAAAAACATAAAAAACGGAAGGTTACCAAAAGTTTCATTACGAAACTCGCTCTAGAATTTTAGCAATCGAAATATTGCGCAGGGCCGTAAGAGTAAAACCGAAAAGCACATCCAAGGTCAAATTTCTTCTCTATTTTTTCTTCCCATTCAAGGCCAATGCTGATGCCAACCTACGAATAGAAAAAACACCATAAGCCAGGAAAACGAACTAAGACTTTACTGTTTTAAAAGTGAATAGGAAATTAAAAAAAGTCTACTCACACCCACAATTATTATGTGTGAGTAATTACTACAATGCCTTTTGCATGACATTGAACCAATATAGCACACATTTAATAATCAAATGTGTTACGCATATTTAAGAAAGAACCTACGGATGGTACCTGGCACATGTCCCTAGTCATGAGCAGAGACGTCATGAACAACAAAAAATCATTTAACGCTGGGAACGCGACGAAAAAATTCTGATGTGAAATAGGATATAAAGGAATATATTTATAAAAAGGTTTGCGGGCTTTCTTGATTAATCGATATCGACGAAATCTAAAACTAATAATAAATCATTTGTGGTTTCATCGTTCTACATACGTACATCTGATAGGTTCGCAGCATTTATGGTAAATGGAAAACGATGCCATCGCTAAAAAAACAGGATAAGATCATTGTTCTTTGTTTAAATTTTCAAATTTTTAGCTTCTTATAGATTTTATATAGATTTATTCAATTTATTTAAAAATGTAACATAGATATTATCAACCAACTTATCATTTATCAAAAATTACGTGACAAACAATATACCTTAAGTCCCTAACCTATCTTTTCGCCAGTGAACAATCAAAACTAGGTACTCTCTTAAATATTAAATATTCTGGTTTCTTGTCAACCCAATCCATACTATCAAATATCAAATATAAATGAAACCAGTGTGTAGGTACTAACTACTAGACAAACTTTACAACAAGATCCCATCTAATTTCCGATTCATTTCCTATTGACGAAAGATTTCCTCTGGCCAAATTGGTATTATGTAAACCTAGGTAGGTTACTTATAACAAGGAAGATTAAAACGTCAATACTTAGGCATAGTATAGGTATAGGTAGGGTTAGATTTGTATTAGGTATAAACTTAGTAGTTAAAGTTAATACCACCCACACAGAATTTAGAGGGTAGGTACCATAATCGATCCTATACTGTCACACTCCACTCAGATTTCAGACTCTTGTCATATTTCTTCAAGTCACGTAGGTACGTGTTATATATGAATTATAAAGAGAATACTTGAAGGCCAAGTATCAGCAAAATTATATTATTTAAAAGTTAAGGCTCTGTATAGGTTGATATGTTGAGATTTGTAAGGTACTAGTAGTTGGATAGTAAGAGAAAAAGGATGGAAGGATAACAAAATTAAAGAGTAGAATTACGGACATAGGTCACGTATGGTCATTGCTAGAGGGTAAGGTGGTCTCTACTATAAATTCAATACCTCTGTAAAGCAGAAAAGAAAAGGAAACTGGTAAAAAAATTAAAGTAATGCTCTCAGTCGAAAAAAACATTCAAACTTTGTTTGTTTGAGACTGTATGAGCCAAAACCTATTTCCAAAAAAGGAAATAAAGGTAAAAAATAAAAGGAATGAAATGCTCACAGTGAAAAAACTAAGCAAAACGCTGTATGTTTCACACTGTACGAGCCGATCCTATTAAAAAAAATCATTTACAAAAAAAGTAAATGAAAAACTAAATGCTATGTTCACAGTCGAAAAAAACATGCATACTCTGTATGTTAAGTCTGTATGAACTAAAAATATTACCTATCTAATCCGATTTTACAAAATCATTTACCAAAAAATAATTTTAATGAAAAACTAACGTTCGCAGTCAAAAAAACATGCATATTCTGTATGTTTGAGCCTGTATGACGCTTAAGTCTTACACTCAAAATATAATTTATTAGGTAGGTGTGCCAAACAAAGTTTGTAAAACCTAGTGTGAGAATTTCAAGAAAACTATGTTCATAAGTCACAAGTCAGGAACACATAAATTGAGATTTGAGACTGAATGTGTTTAAACCTGTTCATAGAATTAAATTTATAAAGTGTGAAATCTGCCAAACCAAGCTAGAGCAACTCATACATAAAATTTCTAAGCCTCAAGGCTTAGAAATTTTTTGTATGAGTTCTCTAAGGTAATTTTTTGCAATTATTTCAGTTACGCATGGGAACATTTTCAGAAAAACAATACATTATTATTATTATCTGTGATAAAATGTTAGGCAAAACAAACAATGCATCAGGTGATGATGAGGAATATGACAAAACAAATGAGGCTACCAAAGAAATGGTTGATAAAAAATTGAGAAAATCAAAAGCAAATTACAAGGCCTATTATGCAGCAAACAAAAATGAAATTCTATTAAAGCGCAAAGCATATTATAATGCCAAACACAGAAATAAAGTGCCAGTTAAAAAAGTAGCTCCGAATATTATGCAGAAAATCAAAATGAAATTCTTTTAAAGCGCAAGGCATATTATGCCGCTAACCGAAATGAATTGCTAGTTAAAAGAAAAGCCAAAAATGCTTCTAAGCCAAAAATAAAGATTAACCCGAACCATGCAGGAAATCAACAACATTCCAAGCATGATGGAAAGGAAGTTAATCAAAATGAGAAACTAAAAAAGGCTTTGCTTGCATCCAAAGGTAAAGTAACAAAGCCAAAGAGCCATTACATATTGAATAAAGTTCAGAAGGGAACTAAAATAAATTCAATTAAAACGCATTTCAATGTTAATAGGCAAATGTCAAGGTGTCAAGCTGAAAGTGACAGACAATTTGCTAGACGATTGGAGAAATATGAAAATTGTAATGCTAATATTCAAGAAAACTGCAATGCTGCTAATTCAAATGTTCAACTAATAAAGCTTCCAGCAGTAAACAAAACAAAAATCTTGCAACAAAGGTCGATAGTCCGAGTGAAAGTAGCTTTGTGCAAAAGGAGATATAGGGCATCTGTGCAGAGAGCTACAATGAAGTTGAGAGGTTCTATTGAACTTTACACTCGTAAGGTAGCTGCTAAGCTTACCTAAGTAGATACTGTATCAAATCGCATGGAGGCTGAGCGAATTCTGAAATGGGTCTTACATAGCAAAAAAAACTGTGTACAGAAATCAAAAGCATTACTGAAGAAACTAAGAGATCTTTCTATAACATATCTGACCAAATACCAACATGCTCGGTTAAAAACATTTAGTGACAGAGTTACAGTGCTTTGCGGCAAATCAAAACACTCGAGTAAAAATGAACCCTACTTTCACTGCTCAACTTATAAGATCCTACAGGGAAAACAAGTAATTGCAATTAATGAAAAGGGGGAAGCAGCAGGCATATTCCCTGTTGTCAAAGGAGGAAAGCAAAATCGAAGAAATAGTGGTTCTCATGAGTGGGAGTGTTCTCCAGAAATATGCAATCTTGATACAGTTCTCATTATAGAACGCATGTTGAATATTTTAAAGAAAGTTAGATGCACCCAGCCAAAAAATCTTTTAAACTTTGCTGAACATCTAGATGTCTGTGATGTAAGGAGCAAATGGTCAAAAAGAAGGGGGGACATCCAATAAGTTGTCACTTGACGTTAAACTCGTGTCGTTCTACCCTGCTCTTTCTGAAAACTTTAGGATCACATTATCCCCTAGTAAGACAACTGTGTAAAAAGTTCTATGAGTTACGCAAGTGGATTTTCCAAATAAGGGATATTGATAAAGCTTTAGCTGACAATGATGTACTTCAAATAAATGAAATTGCAAATACAGCTGAAAGAAACTCTAAAGAATTCTCAGTGGATGTAGATCATGAAAATTTGCTCGAGGATGTAATTCAAAGTCGATACAAAAATGCATTTCATGCATATACCAAGAGAGCAATGGATTTGGCAATTCACGAGTGCATCAGCTGTGAAAAACTATGCTATTTTAGAGATGTTACCAATCTGAAAAAGCTCAAGAAACCAATTAATGGTGTAGCATGGGAACACCTGAAGGAATTTAATGCCACAGTACCAGAGAAAAGTGATTGTGAAACAATATGCCATTATTGCTTACAGAGATTTAGGAAAGACGAAATGCCCCCCACATGTGTGTTGAATGGGTTGATTGTCAAACCAGTCCCAGAAGAGATAGCCAGATTAAATGCATTTGAGTTGCCGTTAATCCAACGAGGCCGTGCCTTCCAAACGATTAAACGTATGGAAACTGTCGGAAATAAAAATATTCCAAACTGTCAAAAAGTGCGAAAATTTATTGGAACATCAATTCATTTACCATTACCTATCGAGGAAACTCTAAAGACTCTGTCAACACCTTATGAGCCAATAAAAAAAAATCCAGAAATATATATCTTAGTAAGAAGTCTAGCTACAAAGGCAAAAGTAATCTGGGAGAATATTGTGAATGTACATAACATATTTGCAGCTCTTGTAGTGCTAAAGAAAATAAATCATTTGTACAAAGAAATATTGTTGCCTGACGAACCAGCACACCTTCTTGATGGCATTGACCCTCAGATTGAATATCAATGTGAGTCTATAAACAATTCTTCTGATGAAGACGATCCCAATCCAATATACACGCAACAACCTATAGACACCTGCACTGAGCCTTTCCCAGACCACATGCCTGATCCAATGTGTGTCCAAGAACTTGTTGACTCCTGCACTAATGTACTCGAGGCCACAACTAATGATGAACCTATCAAGAATAGTGATAGAAACTTGATTAATCATTCCATCAAAGGTACTAATCAAGGAATGCTAATGCGAGTTGATGAACAGAGTGAAGTTGAATACCAAGATGTAACAATTCATCCAATGTATGAAGAGCGTGACACTAGGTCTGCATCTGATATATACCAAATGCTAAGAATAAATGAGCCTCCAATGAAGTTTGAAGATAAAGAAATAGATTTAAAATGTTTTCTACACTTATTTTGTGAAGGCCTTTATGGGCAATAAGAAACTACAGGCAGACAAGGAAACAAATTTGAAACAAACACTGTCCTAAACATATGCATGGACTCAGCAATTATTAAAAGAGAAAGAAACAAAAAGTCATCAAATGTAAAAACCCACAAAAAAAAATTTTTTTTCTAAGGGTCATCCGAAGTCTACACCAAAAACAAAACACTCACAATTAAAAAATGTCTGAAATGTATTATAAGCACTTGCTCTCGAAGTCTCAGAAGCATTGAAATGATTATTTAGATCATACGGCTTGCACGTTGTATGGGGCCCGGCGCTCTTAAGTATGCGGCACATCTCAAATTTTGTATGAAATTTGAATGCCTACTTAACCTGCAATTCTCCATGACAAATATATTGATTTGAATTTTCCACAACCTCCTTTTAATAAGTGCATAATCTCAAGGTACCTACTTTAAGGACCAAACTCCCTGAAACGCATAGATTTGCATCAATAAAGTGCTCTAGGAATATAAAAATTATCTATGGGATTTTACCCACAAACCTAAGTCCTATATGCAATATCAATAATCATTTTTTCAAGTTCAAGCAGGTAATGTAGTCATGAGAATGCATTCAATCAATACCAACATTGTTACACAACGCTATATCTTGCAATTTGCATGTTTTATGTCAAAATTTCCTTTGCGGCCCGCTGATGTAACACATTTCTCTTATAATTGGCCTAGTGTAAAACAAGGTTGTATCCCTCATATTCTCAAAAATGCAAATAATGCAAATGTTTTTCTACATTGGCTAGTGGGTATACCTGGGGTACCTACAGTTAACAAGAAAAAATTTAACACGACATACCCACTACGATACATGTCATACGGGTAATATCGGCTCAGCGCACACAATATTCTATCGTGACTTCGTAGATTTTGAAATTATTATATGTAGCATTCAACAAGGGCATTACAACTTCATCTAGATGATTCTATGCAAAACAGTTACAGTATGAAAATTATAACCTGACCTTATATCCAAATACCAAGTACTTATCACATCTTAATCCAAAATCTATTTATTACTGAAAATATATCAAAAATTTTTCACAAAATAAGTTTTCTATTTTAAAATTTGTCATTAAGGTACAATAGCATTCCTATGGTAGGTGCATAGAAAATTAAAAATGCACTTCACATGAATCAATTTGAATGTACCACCACTGTCAAAATCTACCAAGTCACGATAGAATATTGTGTGCGCTGAGCCGATATTACCCGTATGACATGTATCGTAGTGGGTATGTCGTGTTAAATTTTTTCTTGTTAACTGTAGGTACCCCAGGTATACCCACTAGCCAATGTAGAAAAACATTTGCATTATTTGCATTTTTGAGAATATGAGGGATACAACCTTGTTTTACACTAGGCCAATTATAAAAGAAATGTGTTACATCAGCGGGCCGCAAAGGAAATTTTGACATAAAACATGCAAATTGCAAGATATAGCGTTGTGTAACAATGTTGGTATTGATTGAATGCATTCTCAAGACTATATTACCTGCTTGAACTTAAAAAAAGGATTATTGATATTGCATATAGGACTTAGGTTTGTGGGTAAAATCCCATAGATAATTTTGATATTCCTAGAGCACTTTATTGATGCAAATCTATGCGTTTCAGGGAGTTTGGTCCTTAAAGTAGGTACCTTGAGATTATGCACTTATTAAAAGGAGGTTGTGGAAAATTCAAATCAATATATTTGTCATGGAGAATTGCAGGTTAAGTAGGCATTCAAATTTCATACAAAATTTGAGATGTGCCGCATACTTAAGAGCGCCGGGCCCCATACAACGTGCAAGCCGTATGATCTAAATAATCATTTCAATGCTTCTGAGACTTCGAGAGCAAGTGCTTATAATACATTTCAGACATTTTTTAATTGTGAGTGTTTTGTTTTTGGTGTAGACTTCGGATGCCCCTTAGAAAAAAAAATTTTTTTTGTGGGTTTTTACATAGCTCTTATCGCGAGCGAGCTTGGTGGTCGCGGAGAGTAGAGTTCCTAAGTGGTTCGATGAATGACTATAACGCGAGAGCCAAAAATAGATTTGCCGAGTCAACTTAATGAAAAAATGTCCTAGCTCAGTAGAAACAAAGATTTAGATTTGTTCACACGTAGTATCCTGTGTAGTCATGGCAGAAGAAGTAATACAGCCGTACCAATTTGAACCCGAATATTCTGACGATGAAATCGAGAATATATCATTAGTACAAGAAGTTCGCGCCGGGTTATCTGTTGACGTTTTATTGGGACGAAAAGACAATAATAGTTGGTGTACTTGTAATCGTTGTTTTTCGATGCCCACTGATCACGAAAGCTTGTGTTGCTCTGAAGCCGAGTCAGTGCGTAAAGTTAGGGAGGGACACACATGTATAACCGAGCATCGATCTTTTCAAAATTTAATTATTGACAGTGATGCGTTGAATCTACTGCGACATCAAACCATTCGTAAAACAAGCAATAGCAGAAAAAGAAAAACATTGACAGCAGAGAATTTACCGAAGAACTCTTGGCGTTACTTGGCATACAAACAATTCGTAATTTGGATATCTGCAAACAACACCCTCGGAAAATCGAACCGTATCGTGTTGCCGTATCTACGTTCCCGCACTGACGGTGGAGTCGACTGCAGAACGGCATCATTTCCTAAATGCAACGAAGGCACTGCACTGCGTTTCAGATTTATAATTACTTTTTGATTCGCTAAAAGACGATGTCTCATTAGATCAGACTCGTCCAAATCGCTCTCTTTGAAGTGCACTTGACACACGCGGGCTCCCGGCCCAGGCACAAAGTTTTTACGGTGCGACCTCTCGAGCCAAATAGCAAACCGATTCGGCGATCTACCGCGGGATGGAAACGAATAAAAATATATCTTTGGAACAGTTTTGTGAGAGTTACTGCATCCGAAGACCGAGCAAAATACCATATTTAGTCCAATTAGCAGCCGATTTGCATCACTGCAAGTGACAGACTGAGGCTGCTGCCTGCTGTAGCGCGCGTAGCGAGTCGCTGTCTGGGATCTGTCGACGTCATGCATTCTTTTCAAAGCGCTGCGGGCGAGTATACGCTGAGCGGCGCAAAAGATCATGGGTACCATTGTTTTCGCCTGGAAACTGCCTTTCTGAAGCCGGAAAGTCGAAAAACGAGTTGTGTCCCCCTTTAATATAATATCATTTTTCCATTATCTATGAAAAAGTTGACTTCCTAATGAAATTCGATGTGCATTCTATTAATTGCATCCGTTATCTCTCAATCGAGGTAGTCAATCGTACCGAGACCCGACCTTTTCGATGGCTGCCCGGCCAGGCAGGCTGGGAGCTGATTACAAGATCGGGGGATTAGTGTTTGTTACTGATGCACAATTTATTTCGATACGTCCACCGGGGAAAGAATACTTTAGAGATTACATATTTAGCTAATTATCAAGATGAAATATTAATTCAAATATATTCCACAAAAGGAATTATATTCTTTTCATTAGCTCATCAATAAAGACATCCAGAAACGATAAGCCTTTGGCCAATGCCATACAGAAGCGCAATGGGAAGGCGCACTTTGACCTATTTTTATAGAACTACCTGTTCCCTCCAGTCAGCTGTCTTCCCTGAATCATGTAATGAAACAAATCTCGGCGAATGACAAGTTCATTCATTCGCCAACGCAAAATTGCAATGGCTGCACACTGGGGCCATGATACCAGGGTGGCAGTTTTGGGGCTCGTAGAGCACGGCAATCTCACGCCACGGGCGGCAGGGGAGCAATTCGGTGTGTCCGCGGCAAGTGCGAAGAGGTGGTGGAAGCGCTACCAGGATACTGGCAGCATGCAGCGAAGGTAAATCATGCTTTGAAATAATTAAAAGTTCATCTCGTGTATTTTACCACCTAAATATAAAATCTATTAATCTATTAACATAATATATTATTTGAACAAGGCATCATGCCTGCTGACGTGCCTGTGAATGTGATATTCAGTCATCGATCGGTCGTTTAAACGAAAACAAACACAAAGCGTAATCACAAATTACCTCTGCAATGTTATTAGCAATTCGCTCGATGTTGTTATTACATTTTCAGGCCTGGCACCGGTAGACAGCGAGTCTCCACGGCGGAGCAAGATGCCAACCTCGTGGCGCTGTCCGAGGGAAATCCTTTCCGCCATTCCTCCTGGTTGGTGGCCAACAGCAATTTCCCGGGCTGCTCGAAGACCGCCAGGAATCGGCTCGGGGAGGCCGACTTGCATGCGAGGAGAGCCGCCATCAAGGAGGTCCTCACCGACGCCCATTGCGTTGACCGCATGGCGTACGCGGCAACGCATGCCGACGCCGACTGGTCGAGGGTGGTTTTTTCCGACGAGAAGACGTTTTCCTCTTCGAACGACGGCCCCCAGATCGTTTACAGGCCAAATAACAGCCGATTCGACCCGAAATACGTCCACCAGCGGCAGGAGAGTGGACGCTTCTCTGTGTGCGCCTGGGGGTGGATGTCCGCTGCCGGAGGGGGGCACTATGGCGCGTCGATGGGTACCTCCCCGGGGAGCAATACCGGGACATCCTGAGGGACGTCATGGTGCCCTCGGTGCGGGTGTTGTACCCCGATGGGCCCATATCTTTCCAGCAGGTAAGCATTCTTTTGCGAGTAGGTAAAGCTATACGCGATTTGTAGTGGTGAAATAAAAATAGCGATTTGAAATGCGTCTATTTTATTTCAGGATCACAGCCCCAAGTAGCACAAAAATGTTCTGCGAACGTGAATTCGAACGTTCGGTGGAGGTCGAAAAGCTAACGGGGGATAACTTACGTTCAACGTTCGGGTAGGACCTAGTCGAACGTTTGGTGAACGTAAACTCAAACGTTCAGTGGAGATCGAAAAGCTAACGGGAGATAACTTGCGTTCAACGTTCAGGCTTAATCTCAACGAACGGTCAGCGGACGAGAGTATGACGATAAAAGAATACGTGCACCCAACGTCCGCAAAACGTTAATCGAACGTCCGGACAGCATACGGTGAAATGAAAAGTAATGATGTCATTTTCGAATTTCGGGCAATAAATCCTCCTTGCACTGGTCAGCCCGACCCCCAGCTACCCGGCATGTGCAGATGCGATCACATTGGCACTGCACACGTCTATCTTGCAAATATCAGAAATCATTAATTATGGGTTACGATGGTCCTCGAACTCGGTCCCGGCAGGTCCTCGGCTCCGAAGGCGACAGTGTTACCACGCGGCTGCTAGAACATAACAACTATCGGCAAAATTTTAATCTATATGTTTTGTTTGTCGTGATTGTTCACATGCAAGTACCTTTTAGAACAGTGAAGATAGCCATGTATTATGTCGTTTTTTATCCAGCTATATAGATTCATATGTTTTATAAGTTAAATTCGTGCAAAACGTCTCGCATCGACATAATAAGTAATAAAATATACGTAAGTAATTAAATCGGACACCATTAACGACAGCACCATGGAGAGCGTGTGCTGACTACTAGGCGGCGCTGCTGTCGACGAGTGACACTAATTTATGCCAGATGGCGATGGCGCCTGCCTTAGTGAACGTCTGCTGAAAGTGCGATGACAAACGTTCGCATGACTTACTTTCAGAGAACGTGAATCCAACATTCAATATCGAACGTGTTTGAACGTTGAAGGCACAACGTCAATGTAACGTTTGAGTTGCACGTAAGAGAACTTGCCTCAGTAAACGTCTGCTGAATGTGTGATGGCAAACGTTCGCATGACTTACTTTGAGAGAACGTGAATCCAACGTTTAATATCGAACGTGTTTGAACGTTGAAGGCACAACGGCCTATGTCACGTTTTAATTTTGACGTAAGCGAACTTGCTTATGTCAACGTCCAGTGAATGTTTGTTTTTTAACGTACGCACGACTAACTTCCATAGAACGTTCATCACACATTTGCTACCGCACGTTTTTTAACGTCGGAAACACAACGGCCATGTCACGTTGCGTTTTTAAATTATTACTTATGAAACCGAACGTTCGTTGAACATACTAATGCGAACGTTCGCCTGACTTACTTTAAGGGAACATTAACGAAACGTATACATTTGAAGCTTTTATAACGTTGCAAGATCAACATTTCTCGTACGTTGGCTAAACGTCGACAAGTCTCAAAGTTAAAAATTATGCTTTAACATACGTCAGTGAAACGTTCGTGGCGAATGTATGTCTAACGTTATAAAACAACGTTAACCGAACGCTCGCTGAATGGTTTGAACGTTGCAGGACTTTCAACACGTTCAACACGTTCGTAGGACGTCGTGCGAACGTGTTGAAAGTTTTTGTGCTACCTGGGGCCCCGTCCACTTTGCTGGCGTGGTCCAGGAGTGGCTGGCGACGCAACAGGACATCCATTTGGTGGATTGGATACCGAGGGGCTGCGACCTCAGCCCCATAGAGAACGTGTGGGCCGTGGTGGTCCGCTCCATGAAGGAGGACTGGGGGCCGCCCGCGGACCGAGACGAGCTCTGGGACGCCGTCGAGGCCGCCTGGCTGGACGTGACGGGTAGCGAGCGCTACAACCGGGCTTTGACCGAGTCGATGCCTCGGCGATTGGCCAAAGTCCTGGAGTACGAGGGCGGCTGGACCGGCTAATAGCCCGAGATTTGTTATTTTTTTTCCTAGTTTCCTATTTTGTTGCGAGAGCAAATGTCTTATTATTATTTAGTTTACTTGTTGTGTTTCATTTTGTTACTTTTTAACCATGGGAATCATGGTTACGCTTTAAATTATTATACCAATGGTAATATGGAAGAAAAAATATACTAATTGCGATTATACACAGATATGTCTAAGATTTATTTGTTTTGAGCACTTATTTTTGTTCCACACAGCTAATCGTTATCCTTCATCAATTTGCAGGCCACTAGTATAGCAATATTCTAAAATGCTTAATTTTGGAGATATAATTAAGTTTTAAAAACTTCTAACGTCTATTCTTAACTCCCAACAATATGTGAGCATCACATTTCCGTTATTTGAAAAAAAAACTAGCTGTCGTAAAGCAATCTTAAGTGCTTTATTAAATTGCTTCTGTTATCTCTCAATCAAGAAAGTCAATCGTACCGAGACCCTACCTTTTTGCTGGCCATGCTCACCCAGGCAGGCCGTGGATAACAAGAACGGGATGATTAATTGGCTGGACTGTCATTTTCGCATTTTAACAATCGTTAACCACATAATTTAATTAGTATCATCATATTATTCCGATGCGGAAAATATTTCGCGGCTATTGTTTTATTTGCCTATTCGATGAAGCAGATCGATCCCAACTATAGTAATGGGCTGGATCAAGATAAGCCTCTCTCTACCTTTTGGATCGACCACGTTTTTGTTGGGATGTGGTGTGGGTCTTTCATAGAGCCCTAACCAGTTTTAAACTACACTGTTTTTCCGCCAAGCCCATACGGCGGGATTTGTAAAATTTTGCGGGCGCAGTTTCTGATTCCAGAAGTGTACGTTTGACCGCGTTCCAAACGCAGAGTTTTGAGCAGGGTTCGAGACGCGCGTTTGTCATGCTCCAGCCGATGAGAAGCCACCATTAGATTCCCGCGTCCACAGTTTTCATACGGAATTTGCGAAACTTATACAGGTTATAGTTGAAACATTGACGAGTGTAACCCTGTTTTCAAAACTTGAATATCACTTATATTGACCATTAGGGATCGATTTTTGTGAAAAATGCAAATTGGCATACGTTTCAACCGCTTGTGCCTAATTTTTGTGGTAAAAATGTTTTAACACACATGTAATGTGTAGAAAAAGGTTCAAACCATATGATTCCAAAGTTCCAACTTCATGCCGTACATTTTTAGCCACATTTCGCCACTTTGAAAATAACTGAGCGCCGCGCGCCCCCATACCTGGCGCATGGATAAGAGATGGCGAGAATTGCAAGTAATATCCGAGTTGGTCGAAAGTACACGAATACACCGTAAATCGAAACCTTTAGGAACAAACTTTCCTACATGATTTCCGATAAGACTTTACATATCAGGTTTCTGAACTTGGTAGATGTTCACTTGTCATCAAAGATTGGCTCAATTTTTGCCCATATGGAAAATTGAGCTAAGAACTCGGGCCGCTGCCTTTACCTCGTACGGTGTGTACTTTCCAGGCCACACCTTTGGTCGGATCGCGACGAAACCTGTATTTTCGGAATCTTCACAATTCTGGCAACAAATTGACACCATTTGCGTTACGAAAGAAAACACCTGCCAATAACTTCTATAGAGTTTTAAAATAACCCTGTTGAGCCGGTTCATTTAAAGATGTACTTTAGGGCCAATTACAGCTAAGAATGGACCTCTTACCGTAAAAGTTTTTTACCACAAAAATTAGGCACAAGCGGTTGAAACGTATGTCAATTTGCATTTTTCACAAAAATCGACTCCTAAGGGTCAAAATAAATGATATTCAAGTTTTGAAAACAGGGTTACACTGACAGGGTCAATGTGTCAACTATAACCTGTATAAGTTTCGCTTATCCCGTATGAAAACTGTGGACGCGGGATGCTAAAAGGCGCGACGCCTTAAAACGACGCCCCACTTAGCCCCATGACGTCGGATTTCGCGGTTCCATATCTGGAATTGAAGATGAGACCAAGGAGCATAACGTATACAAAATTGGTGCTTTTATTACGATGTGAAAGGTTTGACCATATTTATAAAATACATTTATGAAAAGCATGATTTTGGGGTCTTTTCCATTGTTACTTAAAGTAAACATTGCCATCTCATTGCTCATCGTCATGTTTGTTTTGATTATCTTTTCCAAATGCTTCCCACATCTTTAGGAAAACTAAACAATTTCAGGTCAAACATGTGTAAATAACATTTTCAACCAATAAAAAAAATGAATTGCAATGCTAAAAAAATTTAAATAAGCTATATCAATATAGGTCAAATCTATCGCAATGCAAAAACAATGACGAGAGAAAAATTATGGGAGGCATATAAAAGGATTTGATACGCTACAAATTGCTTCCCGGTTAGGGTCCCTTGGAATATAGCCATGGCTAGGCATCGCTCATGATATTTCAATTACAATGACAAAACACGAATCATTTAAAAATCCGTACCCGTCCGATAATTATTGTCCGATAATCGCACACTAATATATATTGCATTTGACCTAGACAATAATACTCTACATTGCTCACACGGTAGAAAACGATCCCATGTACTTTGCCAAGAACCCAAAGAAATATTTCACCTTGTTGTGATGAGACACAATGTGCGTTTGTGGTTAGCAGTGAATAAACAGTTGTCGATACGGTCCGTATACCCAACCCCTTGGTACCCAGGTAGCTACAGACTCGCAGCGGCGCGGATCGGTTCGGTTGAGTTCGGAAAGTCAAACTTTCCGAACTCAACTCGAAAGGTGGAGGGGTGTCTTATTTGGCTGCCTATCTTGCTAAAATTCGGGGCTGCTCTCAGCTGCGAGATAGCGCAAATGCAGAGTCTCACGAGTATGCGCTTTTTTTCTAAACCGTAAGAGATAAACTATTGAAGTAAGCGAGGGAGTTGTAGATAAAGAATCTATCTGTGTCGGCAACGGAGCCTTTTTCTCAATTTCAATCTCTTTCGTCTCTTTTACCGATTCACGAAAAAGCGCAGAAAAGAGCAAAATACAACACTTTTAGAAGCGGTTTTGGCCCTTTTAAACACAAAAATTTTCAAAAACGGCTCCGTTGCCGACACAGATTGACTCTTTATCTACAACTCCCTCGCTTACTTTATGAGGTTATCTCTTACGGTTTAGAAAAAAAGCGCATAATAGCGAAGGTCTGCATCTGTGACGGCAGTGCAAGGTACCCCGGCTGCCGAATATTGGTGCCGCTGCCGGTGGTTGAGCTTAACTGAATATAATAGTGTGTACCTACGAGGAAGCATTACAGTGGAAACGGTAGTTTTTTTTGGCAATTTCAGGAAGATGGTATTTGCTGATAATAGAATGCACGTGGGCCGTAGGCAGTGCCAGATTTACGCCTAGGCTGACGAGGCTGTAGCCTAGGGGCGCCGCGTCCGAGGGGGGCACCATAAATGACGCCGCTATGGTGTAGATAGATTTCACAGTGCAGAGAACCCAGGAAGTTAAGTTTTATTGAACTGCATGTTTTACAATAATAAATGCTACCACCATGGTAGCAATTTCAAGAAAAATACAACCGTCGATTCTAGGCAAATTTGAACAATTCCGACAATAGTGCGGCCTGCTGGCACACGATAACAATTTTCTACCCGGCTCCTCAGTTACTTTACTTTTTTGTTGAATATCAGTCGTCTTTAGGAAGTTTTAGGGAAATACCAGCGTCCAAACATTGGTGTCCTGGCTTTCCTCTCGATATTAATTCCCAGTAATGTATTATATAATAGTAAATAAATATCGTGGCATAACACATAGTCAGTAGCCGCGTTAGCTGTGATGGGGATGGTTGTGTTCGTGGCGCGACCTGGTCCTGGCCATTGTCAGCAAAATTAGTTCCGTGGCCTCTGGTGCCTGTGTCGCGTCTTGATCGATCAATCGATCGATTGTATTGTGTGCGAAGTGATTTCAAATGTGCGATTTCTCTTTCAACGCTGGCAATAGTTAACAGTAATAATAATTGTTTATTGTAAATGTTGAAAATTATACATGTTAGTAGATAGTCCAATACTAAATAATAATATGATGTTACATTCTCCCTTCTCCTTGTTGAAATTCTTCAACTGAATAAAAACAATTAGTTATTCAATAATCTTTTAGCTGGTCTGGTCCTTGATTTTATTGCTAGGTAGTCATTTGATTGGCCCAGACAGGGCGTTGTACAATTTACTTCCATTATAAACTTAATGGGTATTTTCTGGTAATGGTTAAGGTTGGAGTCGCAAATCAGCTTTGGTTATCGAGTTACGAGGGCTGTGATCATGTACAGTTTCATTTGTTAATACCATTTGCCTGTTATCTAAAACTTATGATACGGAATAATATAAATGTACACACTAGATAATGCTAATATAATTCTAAAATTAATAAAAAATATCCAGTATTCGCTTCATAGGTGTGCAGAGAATTTCTAGCTTTTCAAGTGGCAATTAGGTGGGCTGTTGTTGCGAATCATGTTCATCTTGACGGGTTTCGACAGTGCCACCCGTCTTTACTCAACCACTGGCCGTGTTGCCAACAAGGATACAAATGTACAGGTACCCCCATCTATCAGGTAAACAACAGAAATTCGGCATTCGACAACGCAGCCAAATCAATCAACTCGGACAGGTAACACGTTTCAACGGCAAACATTAGGTTTACAAGTGGCCGGACAATGGCTCTTAGGAGGTAAGGGTGCATGGGTTTGAGCTCACTCGTGCCATGTATTACTATGGCCCGTCTCAGGTGAACGAATAATCTCTTCGTCTGAGGAGTGCCGCTCCATACGATCACACCGTATTGAAGACTTGAATCAAACCGAAGTAAATGAGCTTTATGTGTTGAAATTCTCCATGTGCAATATATTTTTTTTAATTAAAAAGAAAACCGAAAAAACTTTAGTTCATACTGATTCCTAATGGGTACTAAGTCGAAACAGTTATTTAGCATTGACCGCAATTAAATAGTTTATGAAAATAGACAGAAATAATTATTCTTCACCCCAACTACACATGTTTGACGTTTCAGCCCAGTATAATATATGTGTTTCAGCTAGAAATAAGTCTCACAAACTTGTCTGGACCTGGTGGTAATTATTTTGCCGATTTATTTACACGAATAACCTACTGGGGGCCAATTCACGAACATATCACTGTACCTACCCCCTTGGCCCGGGAATAACTTCAAACCACCAAAGCGTAAAAAACCATTTAGATAAGCACACCGTTATGTTGATGTCGCCCAAAATGATTGAATAATTTCTAAAAACTAAATTGAGTGGACATGGGGATAATTTACATTAAACTGCCAGAAGAAAATTTAAATTCAGCCAAGTTGTACTCGCCACATGGTGGGTATAGAGAGAGCTAGGAAATTGTCATCCGTTTTACTCAGGAAATATAATATTATATATCTCTAAGTTGAATAGACTGAAAAATATGTTCACTTTATTAATTTGGGGGCAAATAGTTATTTCTTCGATCGTAAGTAATTAATGTGAAAAATGAACAAAATTGCAAATGCAAATTTAAGATATATTATATTGATATCGTTTCTAGGTAGAGATATTTCCTTTGCTGAAAGACAATTTATTCATTTCAAAGAGACCAGCAACTTAAGTGCTGATTAAAATCACATACGTATGCGCTTCTTTATTCTTCCGATGAAATAACCGATACATTCGAATTAAAATAAGTAAGTGCCTTTAAATATGTTATAAGTATATACCTAGTATGTAAAGTGAAGTGATACCTACGCATTGCCGAATATATTCATCGAACTATAATGCATTTTAAGGTTTTAATCGAAGTCGTAAAGTATAGTTTTCACGGCAAATTGTTAAATGTTACACAGAGTTTTGGACAGAACGTAATAATTGTAATTGCTATCAGAGCCATTCGGTATGAAATCAACACAGCAAGTAACCTGACCATCTGCAAAATTAAAAAATGAATTGCTTTCTTATAGTGGTAGTCTAGGAAGGATAAAAAACATTTTTTCCAAAAATTAATCTCTCACGGTTCATACGCAGTAGCCAGCTAAACTTTTGCCGGTTTAAGTGCTAATTCGCGCTTTCCTTTGCGTTCGGGCTTATAGCTAACGACCCTTTAAACTTAACGCAATAAAAGTGATTCCATTAGAAAGATAAGAAAATTTCGAGTCGTTTAACATCATAAAACACACCTAAGTAAAAAACTACCCTTAAGGTACAATCATCCCTTAAATTGCACAAAAATGCAATTACTCATATTTTTATTTTGATGAAAAATTTTTTGTACCTAGCCAAGAGATCAATAAAACTTTTCTGAAAGTTTCGTTCTGGGGTTCCCAGTAGTTTCCGATAAAAAAAAATAGTTTGTCTCATTTTCGTACTTTTATGTGAGCGTATACGGTATTTCGCAGGCTTTTCAGATCGATCGGTCATATTTACAGGGAGTACGCATACTTAGAAATTACAGCTGTGTAACATGCATGTGTAACAAAGGTAGATAAAGGTCTCCTCAAAGTTTCATCTTGGGGTTCGCATTAGTTTGAGATCTATTTCGTTTTTTGAGGAGGAGCACATATTATTTTGGAGTATAGTGTAGTGAGTTCGGTTCACATATTATTATTAATGTTCTTCACAAATCTGTTTCAAGTCGATTTGCTCATTAGTAATTGTCTGTTTCTTGGCATTGATATTTTTTGGCATTTACCGCATTTTAAATTTCAAGGGGTAATTTTAAATTACTGTTTTTTTTTTTTTTAAATACAAGGCATCTTTCAGATTTTGTGTGATGTCCTGTCAAATTAATTGGCTCCAGACAGGTAGAATCTGGTGACAGCATTCGCGGCAATCTTTGTTGGTGGGTATTATTATCGTGTAATGCTACTACCTGGAAAAGTGTTTGCCTCTAACGATTGCTTTTGAGTGACGGACATTGAAGGTGTTTTTTGACGGCTACTAGGTGCGCTTGCAAATATTTTAAAGGTATGCGATTTAGTGATAGCCTTTTGCAGGTGTCCAGGTTGGTTTGCACGTTTTAGGGACATTCTACATCTTTCCCACAATATTGAAACTGCAAAAGAGCGGGGTAGTTTTTGGCGTCAGTCGGTCTTGCACCATGTGTTCGATAGGAGTGTTCTTGGAGGAGATTTGCGTAAAGCGTGTAGTGAGTGAACAGAGAGACTTTAGTGCATTTTCGAGTGATGACCAATATAGACTTAAACAACGTGTAGCGTGTGTCAGAATTACGACTATTTGTAAATATCACAAGTTGAAATTTCTTAATCGATACAGAGTGTTAGAAAAATCGTGCTGCGATCCATTTGCTGCGCATTCCAAACCTACCTGTAAGAATGTAGGGAGATTTCTATTGACTTCCAAAGGAAATACAACGAGGTTTCCTTCCTTATACCCGGGAAAAAACTATGTGATGTGTGCAGGAAGCTTTTTCCGAGAAATCTGCAGGCGCTGGTGCAGCCCGATATGCCAACGCCGTGTGTTAGCGACGAGGTGTTTGAGTTGCCCGACGAGGATGCTGCACATGCGATAAACGAGCGATTGGCAGCGATCGGTGCGTCAGCTCTCAATCCGAAGAAGATGACTCGAAAGAATCATTCTAGGATTAAATACGAGGAAGTCAAAAAAGGAGTTCGTAAATATTACATCTTGCGCTGCCCATGGACGTGGACCCTGTCCAAACCGAGGACTCCTCTGAGTCCTCGGTAGACACCGCACCACCCGACGACTCTGAAATGCTGTCCCAGCTGAAGGAGAGGTTTCAGAACTGCAAGCGAAGTGAGCAAATACCAATTTTATCTGTGCTGCCAAAAAGCTGGTCGATCAGGCGCATCATGGATGAGTTCGGAGCATCCGATTACCTTGTTCGGAAAATGAAGCGTGTGGTGGAAAAACGTGGAATTCTGCCGTCGTCGGACATGAAAGCCGGGAAAACGTTGTCCAGTGAGTGTGTTTTAAAAGTGCGAGAGTTTTATGAAGACGATGAAATTAGCCGTTTGATGCCGGGAAAAATGATTTTGTGTCTGTGCGGGAAGAGGGTGTACGTGTGCATCGACAAAAACGGCTTGTGTTGAGCAACCTCCGCGAGGTTTACAAAACTTTTAAGGAGACTTATTCTATTGCGGACATGAAAATCGGATTCTCCAAATTCGCGGAGCTGCGGCCGCGTCACTGCGTCTTGGCGGGTGCCGCTGGCACTCACGCGGTGTGTGTCTACACGATCCACCAGAACGCCAAGCTGATGATGCTAGGTGCTCGCATGCCAACGATGGTGGATTTGGCTGTGAAAACCACCCGCGAGTGCGTGGCACTGACCATGTGCGACCCCCCGACGGCGAGCTGTCACTTCGGGGACTGCGCCGCGTGCCCCGGGATGGAAACACTCAAGGGGAAGCTTGAACAAGCCCTCGACGAAAGTCTCATGGATACTATAACTTACAAACAGTGGTTGTCCACCGATAGGACCACCATGCAAACGATGCAAAAGCGCACAGATGATTTCGTCGAAATTTTCTGCAATAAAATTACGCAGCTGAAAACCCACGACTTTATTGCAGCAAAACAGACCGAGTTCATGAAGACAACGAATGCTGGTGTGGCGCCTGGTGAAGTTGTGGTGATCGGGGACTTCGCCGAAAATTATTCGTTGTCCTCCAGGACGCAGCACAAGGCTTCCACTGGAACAACAGCCAGGCCACCCTGCACCCCTTCGTGTGCTATTACCGCCCTGACGCTGACTCTGAACTCTAGCACACCAGCTTTGTAGCAATTTCTGATTCCCTCACGCAATGAGTGGGGCAACGCAAACATCGGACGCAGGCAAGATGAGACCGACGGTGGTAAGTTCAAGTATTTTACACGCTTTCTTTACTCCACCGAACTCGTAAATATTTTGACAATTTGTAGCAAAACTAAACGCTTAGGTATCTATTATACAGATTGACTTCGCAGTTATTTAATTAAGGGCCTGGTAATGCTAAAATGTTTCACTGATACGAAACGTTTCAACGACCGCAACTGTACAAATTAAAAACGACTTAAATCTGTGTCTCGTGATTCTTGATAATTCTGAAATATCCTGAAACGATTTTATGAACTGTCTAAAATTTACCAATATTGTTATAAACAGCAGTGGAAACTAAGGCAATCGGAGATCTGTACAACATCTGTACACTAAAATTAATTTGAGTTTGCCACTATTTGGGGATTGCTCATATCATAGAGTCTCATACCATAGAATCAAATGATTAAGTTTTTGTCATTACCATTAAAAAATGTATTTATCACCACAATTATTAACCATTTTACTCTTTACAAATCGTAAAAGAGTCAAATGATACTTTACTTCGAAGTCCACCAGACTGTGGTAATCTTAGGCTAACACGACTGTAGTGAACCGAACTCACTACACTATACTCAAAAATAATATGTGCTCCTCCTCAAAAAATGACATATATCTCAAACTAATGCAAACCCCAAGATGAAACTTTGAAGAGACCTTAATCTACCTATGTTACACATGCATGTTACACAGCTGTAATTTTTAAGTATGCGTACTCCCTGAAAATATGACCGATCGATCTGAAAAGCCTGTGAAATACCGAATACGCTCACATAAAAGTACGAAAATGAGACAAACTATTTTTATTCTCGGAAACTACTGGGAACCCCAGAACGAAACTTTCAGAAAAGTTTTATTGATCTCTTGGCTAGGTACAAAAAATTTTTCATCAAAATAAAAATATGAGTAATTGCATTTTTGTGCAATTTAAGGGATGATTGTACCTTAAGGGTAGTTTTTTACTTAGGTGTGTTTTATGATGTTAAACGACTCGAAATTTTCTTATCTTTCTAATGGAATCACTTTTATTGCGTTAAGTTTAACGGGTCGTTAGCTATAAGCCCGAACGTAAAGGAAAGCGCGAATTAGCTTTTAAACCGGCAAAAGTTTAGCTGGCTACTGCGCATGAACCGTGAGAGATAAATTTTTGGAAAAAATGTTTTTTATCCTTCCTAGACTCCCTCTGTACGTTTTATTATACATTTTTAGTTTGTAGCGTGGTCAGGTCAGTTTTCCTTTTTTTTGCGTCGATTTCATATGGAATGGGTCATAATTCATACATTATTTTCATAGGCATTCCTTCGATCTCATCAGCAGAGTGTGTGGTAGCTGTACAGTAGCGTTCGTTTGCACGGCCATTCTGTGAACTATGTGCAGCTGTTTCACCGACCAGTCAGCGGCATGGTGGGGGAAGATCAGGTAGGGGAGGTCCACGAATTGAGCCGAGGAATATTGAGCCACAGAATATGAACTGTGTATCGTTTGGGAAAAGGATGCGAAACTGAGCTGCACTTTATTGAGCCGCACTTTATTTTGTTGGAAGTACAGCCGCAGAATGTTCGGCCGCAGTATATCACCCTTGTAATGCCAACAAATTCGAAACTAATTTGAGCCGAGGAATATTGAGCCCACAATATGAAGATGGTTGTTGGGCTGCACAAAACTGAGCCGCAGTTTATACTAGTTTGACCTGCAGTTTGTTGGGCCGCACTATATTGAGCCGCAGAAAACAGGCACCCAATCAGGCCCGTGACTGACAAAAGGTTGCCCACGCCTGGTCTAAACTCTAATTTCCGCTTAGTTTGCAGAATGTCTTCTGTTTGATTGTGTGGTAGAATTGCACGCTGCTAAACAACAAGTTTTTGGGTACGTGCAGTATTTCAATTTCTCATCGATTTGCTGCTAGACTAGTTTATAAAGAAGTGTGTGTTGATCGTGTGGCATGGGCTTTGTTGGCGCGCGACGGTTGGACCAAGTTCGAGTCCAGGCGCGTGTTTGGTCATGTTTTTGGTGTTACTTTGCCCCTGGGCGTGCCAAAGAGCGTGCGAATCGCGCACAGAACGTCTTTCCCCATGAATTCGACACGAAACAATCGCGTGTGGGTGCAACAAACGTGATAAAAGTGGGCAAATTAGCTCACCGAACGCGCCAGAGTCGGCCGCCATTTTGATACAAAGTACAAACTGAGCAGTGATCACTCACTCTGAGTACACTCCCTGCAAAGAGCTGGGAAATATTTTGCCTAAATCAGTACTTTTCGGCAAAAAAAAAAATTCACAACGCTCGGAGGATAAAAAATGCGGACTTTGAATGCTGCAAAACTTTTTGTAGTCTGTGAAATGAAGTGTACTAGCTTGATTGCTAAATAAAGGGTATCATTGATTCAAACTAGAGAATTCTCACCAATGAAACGATTTGTGCGTGGAAATAGCCACCTCACAGTTAAAGTCACTTCACTGCATCAGCTGTCGGCTAGGGATGGGCGTCCAAACTGCCATATAGATATGATATATCGATATCGGTATCGAAAGAAAATATCGATATTGGTATCGAAAGAAAATATCGATATTCCGATAATATCGAAAGAAAATATCGATATCACTAAATATCGAAAGCGACATACTAATATCGAATACTTTAATGGCTACCTTGAAATTTAAATCAAAATCCAAAAAGTTCTGATAGGAATGGTGATCTTTTAGCAGAAAAAATATATTTTGGTAGAATTCTTACTAATTTTCAGTTTTTTATGTCAGTTTTCTATGTTGATATCGGAAAGAAATATCGATATGATATTGATAATATCGAAAGCGTAAAATCAAATGATAATATCGATATATCGAAACCAAAATATCGATTTCACAAAATATCGATATATTTTGCACATCCCTGCTGTCGGTTGTGCCGTGCGCCTGTTTGGTTGAGCTCGTCGTGGAGTTTCGTGCGGTCGAAACGTGTTTGTAGCTTTTTCCAGCAGTAGTGCAACAAGTTTTGAAACTTGCTGGCTCGGCTTTTGATGTGCTTAATGAACCAATTCCAAAAAATACTGGCGTGTTTTACTCTGCATATCCTTTAAAATCTTTCAATTTCTGGCTGATAAGCAGATACCTACCTATATACATTGATTCACTAGCTGGTATGAACAGCTTTATCAAGATAAGACAAAGATCATTGAGGCAAAGGTGCTGATGCTGTGATCGTTCCTTTCCGTTCGTGAAGAAATTGACTGAGAAATGTCGGAAGTTCCCGTAAAGGATCCCATTCAACAGGCGCCAACAGACTCGGGAGAATTGCCGACAGGTAAACAGTCCGTAAAATATCATTTCTGTAAGGGGAGCGAAGCCGGAAAATGTTTTGACCGGACCGGAATATGAACCCGGAACCTCCTGATTGCTGGTCAGGTGCTCTACCGCTGAGCTACCCGGTCATACGTTCTCCAACATTGCCTGGAGGGCTTAGGGATCCGTGAAGAGGGAAGAGGCCAAACGACTCGTAAACAAACAAGTATACAATGCAACGCAACTTTGGTGCGTTGCTCTCAAACTCTGCGGACAGACACGGCTGTCACTGTTCCCAGAAATCCGTTTCGATCCCAGAGGGACATGGTTGGTGTTGGATAAGTCCATAAAATATCATACCTACAATGAGTTTTTTTGTACCTTCTTTGATTGTAATGAAATTTTGCACAGCCGTTCATACCATTGTAAGTAGCAACCATGTGAATTTTTATATGTTTAGGGCCATTGGTACCGGAGTTATGGGAGTGTCAAAATATGACCCTTTTGCTCTCTCGTCGCTCGCAACTTTGGGTTTCGAGCAATATCTCGGCTCCTATCAGAGCTACAGGGCTGGGATTAGTCTCATTGGAAAGCTAATGAAATTCCCTATCTATATTATGAACTTTTAAACAATGATCATCTTAAATGACGGCATTGCGATCGCCTACATCCCTGCTTGACCAGTGGTCAATTACTCAAATACACCGTCTGGGATTTTTAAAAAATTTTGTGGTATTAACCTTCATACATGTAAGAACAAGCACACAAAAGTTGGTGATTGTTTAACATTTCGTTCTCGAGATATTAATTAGTGAACATCGACCATCAATATTACATAGGTACTATATTACAGTAATTCCCTGCTTTATCATATGGAATAGTGGTATAATATTAATATTATCTTATAAGACTAGCAGTATGGGCCCGTGCCACGCACATGTAGTGAACTGCTTGTGAGGGCATGTTAGTACTTTCCAGTTCATGGCTTTAAATTTGTATTTTTTATTAAAATAATTATATTTATTAAAACTATTTGCTCATATAAGTGGTGGAGAGCAAAATCGCCACCCGTCCACAAAGTGAAATGTTTTTCACTGAAAGAACCCGATGAAATTACCGGAACAAACTCACAATCACCAAGAACGTGAAAATAATGTTAAGATCATTTAGTGTTAAGCTCCAGCTATAGGATGAAGCCCTTTCCCTCGACATGCTAGTACCCTATGCCCTGCGGGCATACCCGGTAGCCAGGTTATAACTAAAATATGGCATTAGGCCATAACCAAGGTCCTAGGACTTGGGACCAAAACGTAACAACATTTTGTTGCTCGTAAATCATAATGTCATTATCCCAATCCAGCTTGCCAGAAAAAAACTGTAAGTTTAATTTGCAAAGTTGCATTTGAAAATTTCCAACGCCAAAAGGTGTAGCAAATGTCAAAACTCATATTTCAAAACAAATTTCATAAATCAATTAAATTTCTTTTGATATTATCTAAAAGTATTATAATGCACAAATAAATATATACATATACGTACGTCAATTTTCGTTTGTTAAAAACGTAATTGATAGCATCAATTACCTAGATCTGGCAAGACTGCGCAAAAATTTTCTTGCTGACTACACAAAAAAAGAGCATTGAACATTTTAGAAGCTACGGTATATAACTCCGCCTGAAATTTGTCCGCAGTCAATTCCTTACATTTTATGCAAATCAAAATCTTTTAATATGTGTTTCTAGTTGGTTTCGGATGCTTTTCTAAGGAGTTTTGCTTTCTGTACCCGATGACGTGTACATAGTACATTCACTGCGTAAAAGATAAATTCATGGATGCATTCACCTTGCTGTGGTATGAAAACAAAACAAAAGAATTCACCTGTCATTCTGAATGCCAAATCATTTCAAATCCACGTAATATGAGGGCAAATAGAAATGCTTTTTCACAAAATTTCTTTAATGACTTCATAATGCATGCGCGAATAGTCTCCTAGACGCAGCGGATCAGTTAAAGGTAAGATTTGAACGATTAAAAAATCAAGCTGGGCTGCAAGGCGTTCTTCAATCTTGTCAGCCAAATGCAATCTGTTTTTTCAATATTTCACCTAAAAAACACTTTCAAATCGCTGTAAGAATGCCGTCTCTGGATATAAACCTATATTTTGAACATTTATAATCCATTTCCATCCGTTTTTAACCAATTTTCGCGGTTGCTATTAAGAGTTTCGCTCGATGTTACATACATCCCAGCCAGCCAGCCAGCCAGACAGCACAGACTAAAAAGTTGAACGTCGCCAAATTAACGGTTTTATATAAGGTTAATAATAGCACATGATCATTTGATCTAGTCTAAGATTACAGTTGCATACACTAGAATTAATTTGAGTTTGCCACTTTTTGGGGATCTCTTTTCATAGAGTACCATACCAAAAAATTAAATGATAAGTTTTTGTCATCACCATCAAAAAAGGTAGGTACTTACTAAAATTATATACCATTTTACTCTTTACAAATCGAAAAAGAGTCATATGATACTTTACTTCGAAGCCCACCAGGCTGTGGTAATCTTAGGCTACCATGACTGTACCTGTTGTCATAATATTGCATGCTCTCCAATCTTCATCAGATTGTGATGGGTTCAATAATTAACTTGTCCCTCCCTGCTCAGTGGCCCGTTCACCATACCTACAGGCTCGGATTCGTCTTGAGCGAAAGGCTTTCAATTCTTTCAACAAATATTTAATTAGTTTAAATCGCAAACTGGCCAAGAACAATACTAAATTATCTTTTAAATCCTTGTATGAAGCTTATTATCACACGCAAAAAAAATACAAATTTTGGACGAAGGGATGGTTTTTGTGTTTATGTTTATTGCTATTATATTATTTTGTGTTGGCCTCATACTAAAGAAATATTCAGTGCTCATTGTCTGTAATGCAAACAAACAAAAATTGCCTATTGTATGCAGATAACCTGTTACACAGCTGTGTTCAAAGATGCCACTAAAAGCATACTTGAAAGGTACCAATAACTATGTAATTTTTGTTTGTTTGTATTACAGACAATGAGCACTGAACTATTTTTTTAGTTTGAAGCCTACCCAAAGTAATATAATAGCATTTAGCATTTTTTTTAAACATCTTTATTCCTCTATTCCATTAACTTTAACAGGTAGAAGAGGTGTAAAAACACCAACATAAAAGCTCTCTATCCTGCAATGTGTACTCGAGCTACTATACACAAATTTTTAGATTTTAACTAATCTTTTCTTTACTGATTTCTTCATACATTTCTTCTCTATTGACCAGCTCCATCCACCTTTCTTTATTATTCCACCATTTTCTGTATTATTTACTTCTTCCCAGTTTTCTCCTCGTACTTCGACGTCTCTTCTCACTTGGTCGATCCATCTCTCTCTTGGTCTCCCAACTCCCCGTTTTTCGTACTTAATTTACATTGCCTTCTTTGGTAATCTTGCCTCTTCCATTCTCATTACTCTTCCATAGAATTTCAATCTGTCTCTTCCCATCTTAAAACTTAACCTCTCTATTCCAACCTTTTCTCTCAATATCTTGCTCCGAATCTTGTCCATTTTTGTCACCCCTTGTATACTTCGTATAAATTTCATTTGCGCTGCTTCCATATTTCTTTCTTCCTTTCCCCCTATAGTCCATGTACAGGCACCGTACGTTAAAATAGGTAAAAAATACAACTTAGAAAATAAAAGTTTACATTTTTTTGGGAAATTTTCATCCCACAACAACTTTCTTACTTTTTGGTAGAAACCATCGCTTTGTTCAATTCTTCTTTTAACTTCTACTTCAGCAGTTGCATTTTTATTTATAATACTGCCCAGATATTTAAACTCGCTTCTTTCATTTAGCATAAAAACAAAAATAATCCCTTTCTCCAAAAATGTTTTTGTGTGTGTGAAATTAAGCTTAATTCATTCAAGGTTTTGAAGGATAATTTAGCATTGTACTTGGCCAGTTTGCCATTAAAGCCAATCAAATATTTGTTGAAAGAATTGATCATATCGCTTAAGACGAATCCGAGCCTGTATGGCAAACGGACCACTGAGCACGGAGGGACAAGTTAATTATTGAACCCATCACATCTGGTGAAGTTTGGAGAGCATGCAATATTATGACAACTGGTATGCAACTATAATCCTAGACTAGATTTAATTATCATGTGCTATCTTAGATAATATTAATATTATTACCACTATTCCATTATGATAAAGCAGGGAATTACTGTAAAATAGTACGTAATATAGATAGTCGATGTTCTTTAATTAATATTTTGAGAACGAAATATTACACCGTCACCAAATTTTGTGTGCTTGTTACTTACATGTATGAAGGTTATTACCACAAAATTTTTAAAAAATCCCAGACTGTGTATTTGAGCAATTGACCACTGGTCAAGCAGGGATGTAGGCGATCGCAATGCCGTCATTTAAGATGATCATTGTTTAAAAGTTCTTAATATAGATAGGGAATTTCTTTAGCTTTCCAATGAGACTAATCCCAGCCCTGTAGCTCTGATAGGAGCCGAGTTACTGCTCGAAAACCAATGTTGTGCGCGACGAGGGCACAAAAGGGTCAAATTTTGACCCCCCCATAACTCCGGAACCAATGACCCCAAACATATAAAAATTCACATGGTTGCTACCTACAATGGTGTGATCGGCTGTGCAAAATTTCATTAGAATCAAAGAAAGTCGAAAAAAAAAATTCAGAAAATCGTATGGTTTAACTGACCGCAGTTTTTCGGTTTTCTCTGGATGGGAAGGAAAGCAAGCAAAGGATCTAAGGGGAGCAAAGCTGGACAATGTTCCGGTAGTTCGGGTAGGTAGCTTCCGCGATCCCTTAACCCACCCGGCGAAGTTGGAGAATGTGTGACCGGGTAGCTCAGCGGTAGAGCACCTGACCGGCAATCAGGAAGACCCGGGTTTATATTCCGGTCTGGTCAAAACTTTTTCCGGCTTCGCTCCAAGCTTCGCTAGCCGAAACCACAACCGTTTAGTTCTCTGTTAGGTATGCGGATGTCTAGAGCTGTAAAGCGGTTTAATATTATTTACCGTTTTCTTTTCATTTCTTTATGCTGTTTTGCATCTCCCCATAGCAACACTACTCACCCATGCAAGGTGGACAGCATCTATCCAACTTCCCGCATGGATCAAGTTAAGAGTAAGACTTGGAAGTATTAGGTACCTATACCAGGGGCGCCGACTTTTGAAAAGTCCGAGGGGTGCCCATTAAAAAATTGCAAGCCGGGGGGTGGGGTCTAAAAACACACATGTATGTTTTTTTTCTATTTGCAATTGATGTTGCATTCATTTTGACTTGATTTTTAAAATATAGAATGGCGGCAAATAGGTATGCCATCATTCCCACCATTTCCTTCAACAAGCAATGTTCGACTACTAGGGCGAACGCAATTTGTGTTGCGTTGAAGATGAGCGTAGCGGTTTGTATATAGCGCATACAAAGATTGAGACAAAAAGCCTATGAAAATCATGGAGCAGCAAGCCGGGCCATTGCTTTCTCAAAATTTCTGATCACTTGAAAATGTAAACGATTCTGACCTTTCTTTGTTTCTGTCCGAGCTGTCGGGTAGCGGAAATATGCTCATTTTGAGATCAATGAGCAATGTGCTTGTAAATACATAGATGTAACTCATGCCAAAGGGTTTTCATTAGGTTGGAGATATATCTCTGCCGCGGACTTACTTTAAAAAACTTTCATGCACGAAATTGACAAAATTTCTAATATCTGTCAAATCTTGGTGTCAACTTCAAGTAAAAAAGTCTGGTGAGATGTTTCCATGGTTTCTAAAGGTAACAATCAAAATTGGGAAAATTTGAAAAAAATACGCACTTTTAAATAAATTTCCGTACTTTTCCAAACTTGCCCAATTGTCGAATATTGCTTTTTTTTTCTACTTTGAAAGTGAAGGGTATGGAGGATTTTCTTGAAAAACGCAGGGGGTCTAAGTTGAGAACAAAAGTAGCCTCCCTGTAAATTTCGTTGCGATCGACGTAGGCGTTTGGCCTGTAGAGCGCGCACAAACACACATACAAACAAACAAAAAAACAACACACACAAATGCTTTTTTTAGCAGTAGTGAAATTGATGATTTAGCTTCGCTCGCTACGCTCATCAATTAATAAATAGTATGTATTTTAGTCCCAGAATCCACGCATGTTACTCTACCACCACCTCCACCACCAGAAATATTTTGGCACCACTGCAAAGCACGCAGAAAAAATGTATCTACAAAAAAGCAACAACGGCGTAAATCTTCAATTTAATCTAGAGAGGCAATGAACTTACAGAATGTTTCAAGGTGGCAAACGATTACACAGATAATATCCTATCACCTCACGGTCTCAAAAACTAATGCACAATTAGCGTTTGGAAAATCACTTTCCCAACAATGCATTTTCAGGTCGTCATTTCCCGAGAACCAATGAACTTACAGAATGTTTCAAGGTGGCAAACGAATACACAGATAATACCCTATCACCTCACGGTCTCAAAAACTAATGCACAATCAGCGTTTGGAAAATCGCTTTCCCAACAATGCATTTTCAGGTCGTCATTTCCCGAGAACCAATGAGCTTACAGAATGTCTCAAGGTGGCAAACGAATACACAGATAATATCCTATCACCTCACAATTTCAAAAACTAATGCACAATCAGCGTTTGGAAAATCGCTTTCCCAACAATGCATTTTCAGGTGCTCATTTCCCGAGAACCAATGAACTTACAGAATGTTTCAAGGTGGCAAACGAATACACAGATAATAACCTATCACCTCACAGTCTCAAAAACTAATGCACAATCAGCGTTTGGAAAATCACTTTCCCAACAATGCATTTTCAGGTGCTCATTTCTTGAGAACCAATAAACTTACAGAATGTTTCAAGGTGGCAAACGAATACACAGATAATACCCTATCACCTCACGGTCTCAAAAACTAATGCACAATCAGCGTTTGGAAAATCGCTTTCCCAACAATGCATTTTCAGGTGCTCATTTCCCGAGAACCAATGAACTTACAGAATGTTTCAAGGTGGCAAACGATTACACAGATAATACCCTATCACCTCACGGTCTCAAAAATTAATGCACAATCAGCGTTTGGAAAATCGCTTTCTTAACAATGCATTTTCAGGTGCTCATTTCCCGAGAACCAATGAAATTACAGAATGTTTCAAGGTGGCAAACGAATTCACAGATAATACCCTATCACCTCACAGTCCCAAACACTAATTCACAATCAGCGTTTGGAAAATCGCTTTCCCAACAATGCATTTTCAGGTGCTCATTTCCCGAGAACCAATGAACTTACAGAATGTTTCAAGGTGGCAAACGAATACACAGATAATAACCTATCACCTCACGGTCTCAAAAACTAATGCACAATCAGCGTTTGGAAAATCGCTCTCCCAACAATGCACTTTCTGGTGCTCATTTCCCGAGAACCAATGATCTTACAGAATGTTTCAAGGTGGCAAACGAATACACAGATAATACGCTATCACCTTACAGTCTCAAAAACTAATGCACAATCAGCGTTTAGAAAATCACTTTCCCAACAATGCATTTTCAGGTCGTCATTTCCCGAGAACCAATGGACCTTAAAATGTTTCAAGGTGGCAAACGATAACACAGATAATACCCAATCACCTCGCAGTCTCAAAAACGGATGCACATTCAGCGTTTGGAAAATCGCTTTTTTAACAATGCATTTTCAGGTGCTCATTTCCCGAGAAGCAATGAACTTACAGAATGTTTCAAGGTGGCAAACGATTACACAGATAATACCCTATCACCTCACGGTCTCAAAAACTAATGCACAATCAGCGTTTGGAAAATCGCTTTCCCAACAATGCATTTTCAGGTGCTCATTTCCCGAGAACCAATGAACTTACAGAATGTTTCAAGGTGGCAAACGATTACACAGATAATACCCTGGCACTTCACAGTCTCAAAAACTAATGCACAATCAGCGTTTGGAAAATCGCTTTCCCAACAATGCATTTTCAGGTCGTCATTTCCCGAGAACCAATGAACTTACAGAATGTTTCAAGGTGGCAAACGATTACACAGATAATACCCTATCACCTCACGGTCTCAAAAACTAAGGCACAATCAGCGTTTGGAAAATCACTTTCCCAACAATGCATTTTCAGGTGCTCATTTCCCGAGAACCAATGAACTTACAGAATATTTCAAAGTGGCAAACGGTTACACAGATAATACCCTATCACCTCACGGTCTCAAAAACTAAGGCACAATCAGCGTTTGGAAAATCACTTTCCCAACAATGCATTTTCAGGTGCTCATTTCCCGAGAACCAATGAACTTACAGAATATTTCAAAGTGGCAAACGATTACACAGTTAATACCCTATCACCTTACGGTCTCAAAAACTAATGCACAATCAGCGTTTGGAAAATCGCTTTCCCAACAATGCATTTTCAGGTGCTCATTTCCCGAGAACCAATGAACTTACAGAATGTTTCAAGGTGGCAAACGAATACACAGATAAAACCCTATCACCTTACAGTCTCAAAAACTAATGCACAATCAGCGTTTGGAAAATCGCTTTCCCAACAATGCATTTTCAGGTGCTCATTTCCCGAGAACCAATGAACTTACAGAATGTTTCAAGGTGGCAAACGAATACACAGATATTACCCTATCACCTCACGGTCTCAAAAACTAATGCACTATCAGCGTTTGGAAAATCGCTTTCCCAACAATGCATTTTCAGGTCGTCATTTCCCGAGAACCAATGAACTTACAGAATGTTTCAAGGTGGCAAACGAATACACAGATAAAACCCTATCACCTCACGGTCTCAAAAACTAATGCACAATCAGCGGTTGGAAAATCGCTTTCCCAACAATGCATTTTCAGGTGCTCATTTCCCGAGAACCAATGAACTTACAGAATGTTTCAAGGTGGCAAACGAATACACAGATAATACCCTATCACCTCCAGTCTCAAAAACTAATGCACAATCAGCGTTTGGAAAATCACTTTCCCAACAATGCATTTTCAGGTGCTCATTTCCCGAGAACCAATGAACTTACAGAATGTTTCAAGGTGGCAAACGAATACACAGATAATACCCTATCGCCTCACGGTCTCAAAAACTAATGCACAATCAGCGTTTGGAAAATCGCTTTCCCAACAATGCATTTTCAGGTGCTCATTTCCCGAGAACCAATGAACTTACAGAATGTTTCAAGGTGGCAAACGATTACACAGATAATACGCTATCACCAAACGGTCTCAAAAATTAATGCACAATCAGCGTTTGGAAAATCGCTTTCTTAACAATGCATTTTCAGGTGCTCATTTCCCGAGAACCAATGAACTTACAGAATGTTTCAAGGTGGCAAACGAATACACAGATAATACCCTATCACCTCACAGTCCCAAAAACCAATTCACAATCAGCGTTTGGAAAATCGCTTTCCCAACAATGCATTTTCAGGTGCTCATTTTCCGAGAACCAATGAACTTACAGAATGTTTAAAGGTGGCAAACGAATACACAGATAATAACCTATCACCTTACGGTCTCAAAAACTAATGCACAATCAGCGTTTGGAAAATCGCTCTCCCAACAATGCACTTTCAGGTGCTCATTTCCCGAGAACCAATGATCTTACAGAATGTTTCAAGGTGGCAAACGAATACACAGATAATACCCTATCACCTCACAGTCTCAAAAACTAATGCACAATCAGCGTTTGGAAAATCACTTTCCCAACAATGCATTTTCAGGTCGTCATTTCCCGAGAACCAATGAACTTACAGAATGTTTCAAGGTGGCAAACGATAACACAGATAATACCCTATCACCTCACAGTCTCAAAAACGGATGCACATTCAGCGTTTGCAAAATCGCTTTTTTAACAATGCATTTTCAGGTGCTCATTTCCCGAGAAGCAATGAACTTACAGAATGTTTCAAGGTGGCAAACGATTACACAGATAATACCCTATCACCTCACGGTCGCTAAAACTAATGCACAATCAGTGTTTGGAAAATCACTTTCCCAACAATGCATTTTCAGGTGCTCATTTACCGAGAACCAATGAACTTACAGAATGTTTCAAGGTGGCAAACGAATACACAGGTAATACCCTATCACCTCACGGTCTCAAAAACTAATGCACAATCAGCGTTTGGAAAATCGCTTTCCCAACAATGCATTTTCAGGTGCTCATTTCCCGAGAACCAATGAACTTACAGAGTGTTTCAAGGTGGCAAACGATTACAAAGATAATACCCTATCACCTTACGGTCTCAAAAACTAATGCACAATCAGCGTTTGGAAAATCACTTTCCCAACAATGCATTTTCAGGTCGTCATTTCCCGAGAACCTATGAACTTACAGAATGTTTCAAGGTGGCAAACGATTACACAGATAATACCCTAGCACTTCACAGTCTCAAAAACTAATGCACAGTCAGCGTTTGGAAAATCGCTTTCCCAACAATGCATTTTCAGGTCGTCATTTCCCGAGAACCAATGAACTTACAGAATGTTTCAAGGTGGCAAACGATTACACAGATAATACCCTATCACCTCACGGTCTCAAAAACCAAGGCACAATCAGCGTTTGGAAAATCACTTTCCCAACAATGCATTTTCAGGTGCTCATTTCCCGAGAACCAATGAACTTACAGAATATTTCAAGGTGGCAAACGATTACACAGATAACACCCTATCACCTCACGGTCTCAAAAACTAAGGCACAATCAGCGTTTGGAAAATCACTTTCCCAACAATGCATTTTCAGGTGCTCATTTCCCGAGAACCAATGAACTTACAGAATGTTTCAAGGTGGCAAACAAATACACAGATAAAACCCTATCACCTCACGGTCTCAAAAACTAATGCACAATCAGCGTTTGGAAAATCGCTTTCCCAACAATGCATTTTCAGGTGCTCATTTCCCGAGAACCAATGAACTTACAGAATGTTTCAAGGTGGCAAACGAATACACAGATATTACCCTATCACCTCACGGTCTCAAAAACTAATGCACAATCAGCGTTTGGAAAATCGCTTTCCCAACAATGCATTTTCAGGTGCTCATTTCCCGAGAACCAATGAACTTACAGAATGTTTCAAGGTGGCAAACGATTACAAAGATAATACCCTATCACCTTACGGTCTCAAAAACTAATGCACAATCAGCGTTTGGAAAATCACTTTCCCAACAATGCATTTTCAGGTCGTCATTTCCCGAGAACCAATGATCTTACAGAATGTTTCAAGGTGGCAAACGATTACACAGATAATACCCTGGCACTTCACAGTCTCAAAAACTAATGCACAATCAGCGTTTGGAAAATCGCTTTCCCAACAATGCATTTTCAGGTCGTCATTTCCCGAGAACCAATGAACTTACAGAATGTTTCAAGGTGGCAAACGATTACACAGATAATACCCTATCACCTCACGGTCTCAAAAACTAAGGCACAATCAGCGTTTGGAAAATCACTTTCCCAACAATGCATTTTCAGGTGCTCATTTCCCGAGAACCAATGAACTTACAGAATGTTTCAAGGTGGCAAAAGATTACACAGATAATACCCTATCACCTCACGGTCTCAAAAACTAATGCACAATCAGCGTTTGGAAAATCGCTTTCCCAACAATGCACTTTCAGGTGCTCATTTCCCGAGAACCATTGAACTTACAGAATGTTTCAAGGTGGCAAACGAATACACAGATAATACCCTATCACCTCACGGTCTCAAAAACTAATGCACAATCAGCGTTTGGAAAATCGCTTTCCCAACAATGCATTTTCAGGTCGTCATTTCCCGAGAACCAATGAACTTACAGAATGTTTCAAGGTGGCAAACGAATACACAGATAATACCCTATCACCTCACAGTCTCAAAAACTAATGCACAATCAGCGTTTGGAAAATCGCTTTCCCAACAATGCATTTTCAGGTGCTCATTTCCCGAGAACCAATGAACTTACAGAATGTTTCAAGGTGGCAAACGATTACAAAGATAATACCCTATCACCTTACGGTCTCAAAAACTAATGCACAATCAGCGTTTGGAAAATCGCTTTCCCAACAATGCATTTTCAGGTGCTCATTTCCCGAGAACCAATGAACTTACAGAATGTTTCAAGGTGGCAAACGAATACACAGATAATACCCTATAACCTCACAGTCTCAAAAACTAATGCACAATCAGCGTTTGGAAAATCACTTTCCCAACAATGCATTTTCAGGTCGTCATTTCCCGAGAAGCAATGAACTTACAGAATGTTTCAAGGTGGCAATCGATTACACAGATAATACCCTATCACCTCACGGTCTCAGAAACTAATGCACAATCAGCGTTTGGAAAATTACTTTCCCAACAATGCATTTTCAGGTGCTCATTTCCCGAGAACCAATGTACTTACAGAATGTTTCAAGGTGGCAAACGAATACACAGATAATACCCTATCACCTCACAGTCTTAAAAACTAATGCACAATCAGCGTTTGGAAAATCACTTTCCCAACAATGCATTTTCAGGTCGTCATTTCCCGAGAAGCAATGAACTTACAGAATGTTTCAAGGTGGCAATCGATTACACAGATAATACCCTATCACCTCACGGTCTCAGAAACTAATGCACAATCAGCGTTTGGAAAATTACTTTCCCAACAATGCATTTTCAGGTGCTCATTTCCCGAGAACCAATGTACTTACAGAATGTTTCAAGGTGGCAAACGAATACACAGATAATACCCTATCACCTCACAGTCTTAAAAACTAATGCACAATCAGCGTTTGGAAAATCACTTTCCCAACAATGCATTTTCAGGTCGTCATTTCCCGAGAAGCAATGAACTTACAGAATGTTTCAAGGTGGCAATCGATTACACAGATAATACCCTATCACCTCACGGTCTCAGAAACTAATGCACAATCAGCGTTTGGAAAATTACTTTCCCAACAATGCATTTTCAGGTGCTCATTTCCCGAGAACCAATGTACTTACAGAATGTTTCAATGTGGCAAACGATTACACAGATAATACCCTATCACCTCACGGTCTCAAAAACTAATGCACAATCAGCGTTTGGAAAATCACTTTCCCAACAATGCATTTTCAGGTCGTCATTTCCCGAGAACCAATGAACTTACAGAATGTTTCAAGGTGGCAAACGATAACACAGATAATACCCTATCACCTCACAGTCTCAAAAACGGATGCACATTCAGCGTTTGCAAAATCGCTTTTTTAACAATGCATTTTCAGGTGCTCATTTCCCGAGAAGCAATGAACTTACAGAATGTTTCAAGGTGGCAAACGATTACACAGATAATACCCTATCACCTCACGGTCGCTAAAACTAATGCACAATCAGTGTTTGGAAAATCACTTTCCCAACAATGCATTTTCAGGTGCTCATTTACTGAGAACCAATGAACTTACAGAATGTTTCAAGGTGGCAAACGAATACACAGGTAATACCCTATCACCTCACGGTCTCAAAAACTAATGCACAATCAGCGTTTGGAAAATCGCTTTCCCAACAATGCATTTTCAGGTGCTCATTTCCCGAGAACCAATGAACTTACAGAGTGTTTCAAGGTGGCAAACGATTACAAAGATAATACCCTATCACCTTACGGTCTCAAAAACTAATGCACAATCAGCGTTTGGAAAATCACTTTCCCAACAATGCATTTTCAGGTCGTCATTTCCCGAGAACCTATGAACTTACAGAATGTTTCAAGGTGGCAAACGATTACACAGATAATACCCTAGCACTTCACAGTCTCAAAAACTAATGCACAGTCAGCGTTTGGAAAATCGCTTTCCCAACAATGCATTTTCAGGTCGTCATTTCCCGAGAACCAATGAACTTACAGAATGTTTCAAGGTGGCAAACGATTACACAGATAATACCCTATCACCTCACGGTCTCAAAAACCAAGGCACAATCAGCGTTTGGAAAATCACTTTCCCAACAATGCATTTTCAGGTGCTCATTTCCCGAGAACCAATGAACTTACAGAATATTTCAAGGTGGCAAACGATTACACAGATAACACCCTATCACCTCACGGTCTCAAAAACTAAGGCACAATCAGCGTTTGGAAAATCACTTTCCCAACAATGCATTTTCAGGTGCTCATTTCCCGAGAACCAATGAACTTACAGAATGTTTCAAGGTGGCAAACAAATACACAGATAAAACCCTATCACCTCACGGTCTCAAAAACTAATGCACAATCAGCGTTTGGAAAATCGCTTTCCCAACAATGCATTTTCAGGTGCTCATTTCCCGAGAACCAATGAACTTACAGAATGTTTCAAGGTGGCAAACGAATACACAGATATTACCCTATCACCTCACGGTCTCAAAAACTAATGCACAATCAGCGTTTGGAAAATCGCTTTCCCAACAATGCATTTTCAGGTGCTCATTTCCCGAGAACCAATGAACTTACAGAATGTTTCAAGGTGGCAAACGATTACAAAGATAATACCCTATCACCTTACGGTCTCAAAAACTAATGCACAATCAGCGTTTGGAAAATCACTTTCCCAACAATGCATTTTCAGGTCGTCATTTCCCGAGAACCAATGATCTTACAGAATGTTTCAAGGTGGCAAACGATTACACAGATAATACCCTGGCACTTCACAGTCTCAAAAACTAATGCACAATCAGCGTTTGGAAAATCGCTTTCCCAACAATGCATTTTCAGGTCGTCATTTCCCGAGAACCAATGAACTTACAGAATGTTTCAAGGTGGCAAACGATTACACAGATAATACCCTATCACCTCACGGTCTCAAAAACTAAGGCACAATCAGCGTTTGGAAAATCACTTTCCCAACAATGCATTTTCAGGTGCTCATTTCCCGAGAACCAATGAACTTACAGAATGTTTCAAGGTGGCAAAAGATTACACAGATAATACCCTATCACCTCACGGTCTCAAAAACTAATGCACAATCAGCGTTTGGAAAATCGCTTTCCTAACAATGCACTTTCAGGTGCTCATTTCCCGAGAACCATTGAACTTACAGAATGTTTCAAGGTGGCAAACGAATACACAGATAATACCCTATCACCTCACGGTCTCAAAAACTAATGCACAATCAGCGTTTGGAAAATCGCTTTCCCAACAATGCATTTTCAGGTCGTCATTTCCCGAGAACCAATGAACTTACAGAATGTTTCAAGGTGGCAAACGAATACACAGATAATACCCTATCACCTCACAGTCTCAAAAACTAATGCACAATCAGCGTTTGGAAAATCGCTTTCCCAACAATGCATTTTCAGGTGCTCATTTCCCGAGAACCAATGAACTTACAGAATGTTTCAAGGTGGCAAACGATTACAAAGATAATACCCTATCACCTTACGGTCTCAAAAACTAATGCACAATCAGCGTTTGGAAAATCGCTTTCCCAACAATGCATTTTCAGGTGCTCATTTCCCGAGAACCAATGAACTTACAGAATGTTTCAAGGTGGCAAACGAATACACAGATAATACCCTATCACCTCACAGTCTCAAAAACTAATGCACAATCAGCGTTTGGAAAATCACTTTCCCAACAATGCATTTTCAGGTCGTCATTTCCCGAGAAGCAATGAACTTACAGAATGTTTCAAGGTGGCAATCGATTACACAGATAATACCCTATCACCTCACGGTCTCAGAAACTAATGCACAATCAGCGTTTGGAAAATTACTTTCCCAACAATGCATTTTCAGGTGCTCATTTCCCGAGAACCAATGTACTTACAGAATGTTTCAAGGTGGCAAACGAATACACAGATAATACCCTATCACCTCACAGTCTTAAAAACTAATGCACAATTAGCGTTTGGAAAATCACTTTCCCAACAATGCATTATCAGGTGCTCATTTCCCGAGAACCAATGAACTTACAGAATGTTTCAAGGTAGCAAACGAATACACAGATAATACCCTATCACCTCACGGTCTCAAAAACTAATGCACATCAGCGTTTGGAAAATCACTTTCCCAACAATGCATTTTCAGGTGCTCATTTCCCGAGAACCAATGAACTTACAGAATGTTTCAAGGTGGCAAACGAATTCACAGATAATACCCTATCACCTTTCAGTCTCAAAAACTAATGCACAATCAGCGTTTGGAAAATCACTTTCCCAACAATGCATTTTCAGGTCGTCATTTCCTGAGAACCAATGATTTTACAGAATGTTTCAATGTGGCAAACGATTACACAGATAATACCCTATCACCTCACGGTCTCAAAAACTAATGCACAATCAGCGTTTGGAAAATCACTTTCCCAACAATGCATTTTCAGGTCGTCATTTCCCGAGAAGCAATGAACTTACAGAATGTTTCAAGGTGGCAAACGATTACACAGATAATACCCTACCACCTCACGGTCTCAAAAACTAATGCACAATCAGCGTTTGGAAAATCACTTTCCCAACAATGCATTTTCAGGTGCTCATTTCCCGAGAACCAATGATTTTACAGAATGTTTCAATGTGGCAAACGATTACACAGATAATACCCTATCACCTCACGGTCTCAAAAACTAATGCACAATCAGCGTTTGGAAAATCACTTTCCCAACAATTCATTTTCAGGTGCTCATTTCCCGAGAACCAATGATTTTACAGAATGTTTCAATGTGGCAAACGATTACACAGATAATACCCTATCACCTCACGGTCTCAAAAACTAATGCACAATCAGCGTTTGGAAAATCGCTTTCCCAACAATGCATTTTCAGGTGCTCATATCCCGAGAACCAATGAACTTACAGAATGTATCAAGGTGGCAAACGAATACACAGATAATACCCTATCACCTCACGGTCTTAAAAACTAATGCACAATCAGCGTTTGGAAAATCGCTTTCCCAACAATGCATTTTCAGGTGCTCATTTCCCGAGAACCAATGAACTTACAGAATGTTTCAAGGTGGCAAACGAATACACAGATAATACCCTATCACCTCACAGTCTCAAAAACTAATGCACAATCAGCTTTTGGAAAATCACTTTCCCAACAATGCATTTTCAGGTCGTCATTTCCCGAGAACCAATGAACTTACAGAATGTTTCAAGGTGGCAAACGATTACACAGATAATATCCTATCACCTCACAGTCTCAAAAACAAATGCACAATCAGCGTTTGGAAAATCGCTTTCCCAACAATGCGTTGTCAGGTCGTCATTTCCCGAGAACCAATGAACTTACAGAATGTTTTAAGGTGGCAAACTATTACACAGATAATACCCTATCACCTCACGGTCTCAAAAACTAATGCACAATCAGCGTTTGGACAGTAGATTCTGTTACACAATAACAATTTAAATAGAATATTGCCTCGATAGTGCGTTTTCGTGACATTAGTCTGCACTTAAAGTAATAATGTCTGTATGTATATTAATTGGAAAATGGCTCTCATAGGACATAGCAGACATGAGTCTTAGGAATTTAATAATGGCTTTGTTGTTTCTGTTTTACCTACTGATTAAATGATTTTGAATAAATTATTTACAACATAAGTAGATTTTTTTTGAAAATATTCAACGCAAATGCTATGCTTTTTTGCATAGTACCTTTCTTCTATTTTGATCTTCCAATTTAAATTTCTTGTTTTGTACAGGGGTTAATTATTACACGGGTAAAGATATTGTTCAGATTGTTTAAATTCAATTCACTTGTAGCACTTTTAATGCGTTTCACACGTTGTTCGTTTGCTGTGAATGATTCTTGAGGACCCTGTCGACGCTTGGGATCCACGTCGTTGAGGGGACGTCGCGACGCTATCGTAGAGCCATCCATGTATCTGAAACCATTGGAAGTTTTAATTCTGCGTGACTTTTTGTATGTTTGTATGAGTGTGTGTAAAGTATTATCTTTTTATAATTACCGCAACGAGGTTGAGTGGCCTTAGCTGCAAGGTGGCGTCATTTTGCTTGATATGGGTGTTGTTTTGATCGTTGATTGGTTAAGGAGTCTCCAAGAATGCGTTGTCTAATAAAATGGAAAAATTTTATTTGAAACGAAATTTTGGAACCTTCATTGAAATGTTATCTAGAAATTGAATGAATAGTGGGGCTTAAAGGCGCGTCAACCTTGTGGTAATTTTGCGCCTTATCTAGAAATTGAGGGATATCGTAGATATATGTAGGGAAACAATATTTCACAAAACCAATATAAACCAAACATTTTTTATGACATAACCTACCTCCTACTTACTAACTAACTAACTTTAAACCACATTTTTCAGCAAAAATGACTTGACAACATTGGACTTACCAAAAAACGAATAGACTGGTTTATTACAATTCGCGGACTCGAACTTCTTGTATTTTGAACATCGAATTTTTCTTCGGGACTCCAGCGTTACTGACAATTATGTGGCACATATCGCTCAAATCGTGAAAGATGCTCACACACGATGCTCCGTCCTCCATCATGAACCCAGCGCCGTCCCGGGAGTGGGAATCGAAGCACCAAAATGTGTCTCGCAGTTTCCCAATGGCGATGGATTGTGCCATGTATGTAAGAATTCCGGCGTCGTACATTTTGAGAAACTGCTTGATGCCCCTCGAAAGATTCGTTCCTAAGCCTTCAACAGCATTAGGCCATGGCATGCAAACTGCATAGGTGACATTCCCCAGTTTGATTTCGTCTGGAATATCATCTGGTGCCAGGTATTCCAAACTGGGATCGCCCAGCACAATTCTCATGTACAAAGAGTCGCCGTCCACTAGGATGTTGTCTAGGGTATCCGGTGACCACTTTGATGGATCATTTTTCAAGGCGACGACAATCGCGACAGTGGCGTTTGCGGTGCATTGTCGCCCTCTCGACCGGTCGTCGAAATGTGCAGCGCCCTGATGAAATGTGGCCCTAATCGTCGATGTTATGACTTCAAGGGAATCGGTGGAAGGCGCCGGAGACGGTGATTTGGCCCTCATTCTTGGCTTGTGCGCGCAGACGTGGCACGTGCCATTAAACTGGGTGTCACCGTTGCACAAGGAATGGAGCCATCTCGAGCAGACGGCACAGTTTATCCAGAGACCGGATGCGCCCACCGCAGTCTCCTCGTGGCCACAAATAAAGCATAGCTTGTGTACCGGCATAGATTTGGAAATCAGAAGATGCATTAATGTGCGTCGGTACTGCTGCGGATCAATTGGCTCTTCGGTGCGCAGTCTGGTACGTTGCCTGATATTGTGGCACACAAAAACGCCGCAGTTGTCATCGTCTTTTTGAGCCTGATTCCCGATGGTTGATTTTTTACTCCACCCCTGAGTGCTGATTGGAATTGGCAATCGTTCCTTAGTGTTGTTATTGAATTTCAAAAACTTTTTAAAGTTCTCAAAAAGATCTTCAAATGAGTCGATGGACAAACACTTTGAATCGATGACGGTGAAGGTTCGTTCATTTGCATCGGCCACAGCCAGCACCCAGTGGCACTTTCTTACGCAGTACGGCATCAATATGCTGCCATTAGGAGTCAGAGGAATGTAAAACGGTAGTCTATAACCCTTGAGAATTTTACTCGTAAATTTGCTGGGGAGAAAGACGTCGTGATTTCGCTCGTCGCGCTGCAGCAGGAGCGGCGCCACGATGTCGATAACATCTCCATCCAACCATTCGCTTCCATTAAGTGTCTTAAACGAAGAAATGGGCAGCGGTGTAAGTTGGTTGACACTCGTTCTCGCAAAAATGTGGATCTTGTACCACCCCAGGATAAAACTGTCCTCAAAACCCTGCAAGTAATAGTAAGGGTCATCTACCAGACCGTTGCTCAAAATAGTTAACTTTAAACTGGCTGGAGACTGACTTATTACTGGATCGTTATTCTGGTTGTAGGGCGGCGATATGGACTCTTCGGAAATCTCTCGCAGTTTCTCCAGAGAGCTCGTGGACGCGGGTTGGCTGCTTGCAGAGTAGTCAATCTGAGTCGGGTGAAACGGAGTCGTGGCAACGCCAACGTCGTGATCTTTGATAGAACCCGGCTTCACGCATGAGACCCACTTCCTTAGAAGCCCTCTCTTGAAGTATGAGCGCGACTTTTTCTTTTTCTTCCCCCAAGTTTCAACGACAAGAGGGTTATCGGCTTGTTTTGCGGTAATGTCGCCCTTGATTTTCTTAGGAGGTGATGGAGCACCATTCGAAGACGTGGGCGATCGCTTGCGATCAACCTGGACATCAATGGGCTCAGAATCATCGCACGCGTCGCTATCCTCGTCTTCGACGGAGTGCGCAATCACTGCAGAGATTGTCGGCTTTCGTCTGCGCGGCCCGCGTGCGAGACCTCTCTTCGGAAGGGAGTGCTTGACGGATTTGTGAATGGCCAGTGTATGCGCCCTGCTCTTCCGCACAAAGCGCGTCAGTCTCATGTTCACCGTCGCGGGCTCGATCTTGTTTTTTAAAAGGTTGAAATATCCTTCCACAGGACCATTGCTGACTCGAGTGGCTTCAAACGAGTCCATTCTCATTACTATTGCTGTCCACAACGGAAGATATGCCATCCACCGTCGTAGAATCAAATTAAGAATTTCGACGCTTTGCAGCACATTTGCTTTTGGTACATTCTCGTCGTCAATGAAATCCTCCACAAGGGGCACGCATTTTGTCCTCATTGCCTGATAGAACTGGCTTCGCTTGTAAATAGCCGCGTTCACATCTATTGAAAATTCGTCGAGGGAGCTTTCGGTCTGAGTTTCACTGCTTTCCTTTGCTGTAATTTTCTCGGTCAAAGCAAGCAAGTGATCCAAAGACCTAACGCATTGCATCGTCTCGTTCGGTGAGCGCAGAACAATGCTTAAGTGCATAAATGTTTCTAACAAATCCTGGAAACTTGAGGTGTCAAACATGGTCGACAAAACCTCAACGACAAAACCCTTCAACCTTTTGTTATTCTGTGCCAATTCCCCAACGTTGTCGGCCATGTTTTTTACAAGGTGTGCACAACAAAGGTGAATAGTAGTGATTTTTGTTTTGTCGTTGACATGCATAGTTCCCATGACCCAGTCGTAGCAGATCTGCAAATAAGCCGATAGAGTCATTTGGTTCCAGCCCAAGCACACGCCGTTGATTAATGCAAAAGAGAAGTCGGTGACCACTCTTTCAAAAAGTGGCCATTTTTTCACGTGTGTTTCAGCATAGTGCCTGAAATTGATGAGAAATGACTCTATTTGGGCTGTGTGGTGCTGTGATGTAATCATTTCTGCGACTGGGAAAATGCGCTCGTTGGCGACCATGACGCAAGCGTACAACAAGACCTGCTTGTTGTTGAATTTCAGTGGTTTCACCACGCTGCCTGTGGCGTCGAAGTACAAGGTGGGAAGCGTGCCCGAACATCCAGCTTGTTTCACCACCCCAAGCTGTTCTTTGCTATACATATAAACAAAAAGAGGCTGCCCTATAGATTGGATATATTCAGCACTCTTGGTCTTCCGGTCATATGTTTCTGCTTGCAAAGCAACAATATCCTGGAATGGATCATCGTCCAAGTCAAATTCAGCTACAGCCTCCATTCTTGCCTTGCGAATAACAGTGTCTGATTTTACGTCGCCACAATTGCCGGCAAAGAGCATGTTTTCATCTACGGCTGCAAGTTTGGATATAATGTACGCATAGGGCTTTTGGTGTTTTAGCGCCTGTTTGGCGATTTCGCGGTCTACGCCACTTAATTTTCGTGTCCTCATCCTACGGTGACAGATAGTCGTATGGCAGCACTTTCCTGTAACAATCATACGATCGCCTACCGCTGGACGCACTCTCACGAAGAATTTGTATAGTCTGCAGTGTATGTCGCCACAGTAAGCATAGAGTGTGAAAAACTTTCCACTAGTTTTAGTGTATGTCTTCTGCACATGGAGGACACATTTGTGAGGATCAACAGAAAGAAATTTGGCAAAAAAAGCTTGAGGATAACGACCTGTACGTGACAAATTTTCCGTCCACATAAAAGTATTTCCATTCGTGGTGCTCAAAGTGAAATGATGGTACCTCGAAAATGCAGCTACTAAAATTCTTTATCCTTACTGCCTGCATAGTCGGAGAATCACAAGCACCGCCCAGATCAGAAACATCGAGACCAGACTCTCCATTTGCTGAAACGCTGTGGTCCAAGTCGCAGTTTCGCGTCACATCTAGATTGCAGAAAGAGGGGGTCGACTCCGGTTCAGATTCGAAGCAGCTATCAGCGATGACGATCTGATAAAGCTCATCCTGATTCACATCGTTGTCTAACATTTCCGGTTCGTTCACCGGAGTTGGGGTCGAATCGGTTTTGTTGCCCTTTGGTTCTGTAATGATTGTGTCGTCATAATGGTGGGCTCTAATCTCACCATCAGATTGTTCTGTAACGTCCACCAGAGACGAACAAAGGAGCAAGCGATTAGCTACTAAATCTCTTATAGAATGGGTATTTCTTCGCCACCATGTGAATAGCTGTGAAATAGATTTAGGTTCACGTGAACCGAAAACAGCCTCAACTGCATCGCCGAAGAGACTGTCAGAAGAACGCCCAACGGCGCAGCTAATTTCGTCGACCGATGTCACTTTATTTCTGTCCACGAGAGCTGCAGCGTATCTCCTTGCAAGTTCTTCGTCCTTTGCCCTGTCCTTATGCAGGCCCATCCTATAATGGTTATCAGAGAGGGAACATTTTGTTAGTCGTGTGCCAGGGCCAGGAAACCTGGTTTGGAAATTCTGTTCCCAAGAAAAAAAATTGTCCCGTCATTTTCATTTGCACTATTTATATTGCATTATTGATTGTGGCATCAAAAAGCATCACATTATCAATAGAAAGTATAAATATGATAAAAACAAACAGAAAGAAAGTGAGCATTCGTAGGTGTGCAAACCAGCTTCTTAATATATTTTCACAATTCGCATAAAGGCACAAATAAAAAGACCACAGTTAGTGCAAAATGCGAGACAATTCATGTAAAGTCCTACCCGAAACGAACCGACCAATTTTAATATTATTAGGAATCCAAAATTCACAAACCTTAATACTTGGATCGAGTTGTCAATTTATTTATTTCGATAAATTGCAGCTCATCGGATTTTATCTGTATTTTTATAAAACTTTGGAAATAGGCTATATAAGTGTGGAAACAATATGTTCGCGTAATCAACAATGGAATGGTATTCGCCTGGTGTTAACTATAATTGACAAATTTTGTTAATTAATAACAATTTTTCTTACGACTCAAACTGAAACACGTCGTGTAGGGTGCTTTTCGGGGATTGTGATTTTCGGACTGTTGTGCTTTCGATATAACGGGGATTTTCATAATCCAAACCTTTATACGCTCTATTTAATGATTTACTACACTGAGGTACACTAGGCCCACTAGGGCTTCTCGAACGCAATTTGTGTTGCGTTGAAGAGAAGGTACCTTAAACAGTTTATAGCTAACCACTGGCGTATGAACAGGGGGGGGGGGGGGGGCAATGGGGGCAATGCCCCCCCCCCCCCCAACTTTTATGCATAGGGGGGCAACTGGAGGGCAAATTTTATAGTTGCAATCCCAGGGCGCCAGGCCGCGCAGCGACGACCTATCTTTGTTTTGTGATTGTCACGGTGCACATCTTCACGAAATAATAGGCGCTCATGAAAATTCGAATGAGCATAGAACAAGGGTCAAGGACAGCGGCGTATATTGCAAGAGAGCAGGGGTGCGGGAATCGAGGTGCATGTCCATAGCATCGAGCTACACAGGCCAGGAAAAGGGGAAGACAACGAGCGACCAGCGTGGCCGAATTGGAATTATTGAAATGGAATTGAATTTGGAATGTGCAAATTGGAACAAAATATTTTGCTAAAAAGACCCTAGACACCGCAAAATTTTCGTCTGCGGCGCAAAATAAGAGGGACCATGTGGTTAACATCTCAATGCATTGGGAAGATTTTGCGTAGATTTTCGGGGCGCCAAAACCCTTAAGACGCCCCTGCCCCCCCCCCCCCCCCCCAGTCCGGGTTTCTCCACTGTCTGTCTTACAGCTTGCCCCCCCCCCCCCCTCCTCAACTTGAAAAGCGTTCCTACGCGCCTGTAGCTAACCAATATCATTATACCCGGACCTCCCGCTCCGCCAATATTAATATTTCGTCCGTTTCCGATTGCTCTTTGCCGCGTTGAAGGATGAGCATATGCTAATTGATATAAGGCAGTGGCGGCCAAGTGGCAACTGTCATGAACCCGTCGCTGAGGGCAATCATGTAACGATGTAACTTTGTGATTTCAAAACGAATCATTTTCAATATCACTGCCTATGGTTTAACATGGGCCGTGATTTGAAATCGAATGAAAAAAAAGTTACATGATCGCTACCCTGCAGGTAAACCGCGACTAAAAGAATCTCTATATCGTTTTCTCATGGCTTTGGTTTCCGCGAAGACTTTGACGAAGTCACGGAGATGTAAAAACGATATACAATGTGATATTTTATTGTGTAAGTGAACAACAGTAACAAGCACGCAAATACCGAAGCTAATACCCAAGCAAATACACGTCTTTCCTGTCTCAAAATTTCTCAAAATTTCTAAATATCATAGAAATAACAAATCTGTGGGGCGGTATCCACTCTCCTACTTGACGTGAAATGGAGTGTAGAGCCCTGCGTTGTTCCCGAGTGGATTTTTCCCCGCGAAAAGAATATAGTTCGATGCCAGCACCGGGTTTTCCTTTCTTTCCTTGTACGCTAGTTTCAACAGCCTACACATATCAACATTATCATCAACACTCACACTCACATATAAGATCAGTGCCACTGAGCAGCTGTTCACATTAGGAACCTCAAGTCAATCAATCAAACATGCTTTCAGTAGCTTTTGTATACAGATTTGAAAATATGTCTTTAATTACAAGCGCCAACATGTAACGAAATAATTCCTATTCGACTAAGACCCGGTTTTACCATCTCCAGATAAGAAGTTATCTGTAGGATAAGGTGAAAATCTAGGCATCTGATTGGGCGTGACTATGGAGATAACAATTGTTATCCTCCAGATAACTATATGTCTGGAGATGGTACAACCGGGCCTAAGAACTGCACGCGACTTTTAAGCCTACAAGTGGGAAAGAGCACATTATTCTAAAGTCAAGCGGAAGCTGATACATTAAACTGCTCCGACGCAAAGCAAGGACTTGAGTAGAGGCGATATGCGAACTGAATTCAAACGGATGCGACGCTTTAATGCGAACTGATGCAAATTGCTTGAAATTGACGACTTATGCTGCAAAGTATATTGTGGTGTAACGAAAAAAAAGGAAAAATTCCAAAGGGTTTCTGAAAATTTTTCACTGTGGTACGTTTTCGTTGGTATAAAACAAATTTGCTTCTTAATATTTCTGATAATTATTATAAGTTCTTCATAATCGAGTAACATAAACCAAACAGTGTCGTATTTTGAGCTGTATACCTATATATTAAAAAGAGTTACCGCAACCTTAGCCAAATAACCGAGAATTTCGCATCGAATCAATTGCTTTCTTCAACGTAGGTATTAGCATTTGTATCATTCGTGTCCTTGTCCTCCAGACCTGATAGTATTGAAAAAAAAAGAGTATGTAATTTAGTTGATATCGCAAAACTATATATTTTTCCGCCAAATTGGGAAATTCTTCAAATATCTTTGGTCCAGTTTATTTCCCTGGCATCATAGACCATAAAAACACTCTTACCTAAAAGATTTTCAGTGTTTTGAGCCGTTGGTACAAGATTGAAAAATTTCAACCTTGTCGTTTTAACTCCTCAATTCATAATTGGATTCCGCATATTAAAAAGTAGTCGGTTAATATCATTTTCACGTTTGTCTCAAATTTTGCATTAATTGGTGTTATATTGACCCCACTATTTAGTACCCACACCTCGTAATGACCACGCTAATAAATAGAGCGCGGCAGCGAATGTACACGAAAAATACACTATATGAGACCTTATGGCTAATGAATTTCTAGATTTCGCTCCGATCAACAAATCAGGTCACTGGACCTGAAAAGCTGAAGAATCGTTTAGCCTCAATTTTTTGGCTTTTTGATTTCTGAATTGTTATAATCTCGCTCGTCTCTGTACAGCAGTGGTACTCAACCTTTTTTTCACCGGGCCAAATAAAAGAAACGTGTTACCTCTGCGGGCCGCAAAGGGTTATTTTTTGACATGAAACTTGCAAGTTGCAATATATAGCGTTGTGTAACATTGTGGGTATTGATTGAACGCATTCTCGTAACTTGTATACATGCTTGCTTTTGATAAATGAAAATTGATATTGCTTACGACACAATTGTGGGTTTGGGGGTCCAATCACCAAGAAATTTTGATTTAGAGCATTTCCATGGTGCACATCTATGCGTTTCAGGGAGTTACGCGACCTTAACAATACCTTGAAATTATACGCACTTGTTAGAGGGAGGTTGTGGAATTTTCAAATCAATATAATATTGTTAGAGGGAGGTTGTGGAAATTTCAAATCAATATAATATTGTTAGAGGGAGGTTGTGGAAATTTCAAATCAATATAATATTGTTAGAGGGAGGTTGTGGAAATTTTAAATCAATATAATATTTTCCATTGAGAATTGCATGTTAAAGGTTGCATTTGAAATTTAATAATAAAAAAATTGGGCGGGCCGCAAAAATATGAGCGCCGGGCCGCAGGTAGAGTACCACTGCTCTATAGATACACACATGAAACAATGAGTCAGAATTGTACTTACGTCAACGGTGTGGGTTGCTTCTTCAAGTTCACATTCTCATCGTGTGATACATAAACAGAGTATTTAACACAGAAAAAAAGTTATAAAAATGATAATTATAAGAATAAAAATAAAGCTTCACTGGTGTACAGTCTATTTATTCATTCTTCATGTCTTGATCTTTGCGCACGATGCACATAATATGTATGAAAAAATTGCAGAATTGTTTCTTTTCGACTTGTGTTTGCAACCTCACTTCCAGGACAACTAAACTGCACCCACACTTGTGACTGAAGGACTCTGGTGGCAAAACCATAAATCGGGTTGGTTCCACTATTCTAGTCTTTATTGCCACCCTCCATACTATAAGGTGTCCCTCGATCCTCAAGGGTCATTTTTCTTCCTTCCACATTTTTAAATGCGGCAGAGCTAACGACAAGAAGCTGTGTTTGCCAATAGCTGTGCTTGAGGATGTAGTTCAATTACGTCAAACAGTTGATGGGGCGGTGCCAATATGAGACGGTTTGTGTCAAGAGTGGGGTTGGAAGGGCCAGACATTTTAGGTACCTTTATGTTTTATTGTATAAAGCTGTATTTTTATCGAAATTTTAAAAATAATACTCAAAGCAATCAATTAATATATTGCTTCAAATTGTAATTGTCATCAAAACTCCGAGTTGCGTTGTTTGAGTTGTTTGAATAATGCTATCAGGGGGACACAGGAAAACACATCTCATACGGGAAATACGGGAAATGTTGCCTCTTTGGCGGGGGTCCATTTATACCAGTTAACAAAAATTGTGTTCTTTTTGAGATGTTTTTGAGTTGTTGCAAGCAGATGGCTATAGCGCCAGAACAACTGGCTGGACAAGGTGCACACTTCAATTATTTTCAGCTGCCTATTAACAGCGAACGGGTCCATTTCTTCCGGGAGCATACAGCACCACTGCTGTATGCGCCATAGCCACAACCCATAGCGCCAGAACATTTGGCTGGACAAGGTGCACACTTCAATTATTTTCATCTGCCTATATTAATAGCGAACGGACCCATTTCTTCCGGGAGCACCCTTTCCAGTCTTACGATAATTTTCGTCGCTGGGTATAAGCTTTATGACACCAACCATGGAAAGCTCTGTTTTGCACCGCATGTGCATCGCAATTATCAGAGGAAGCACCGAGGCGTCTGACATGCTCGATGACGCCACTCTGGACCAAGGAAATTTTTTAGAACTTGAACTACTTCTGGGCACGTACGAAATTGTTCTAAAGGAACCAGAACTTTACGATACCCGATTACGTTTTCCAGAAATCAAAAGAGGTGAAAAAAATTCGGGAACATAAAACGCGGTGGTCTATTTGTCTATCAAATGCTACATATATAATTAATTTTGATAATTTAAAACAAGGTAACAAATAAGTTATAAAAAATACAACCCTTGCTTGGTGGGCGGGGGGGGGGGGGGGGGGGGGGAGGGTGAAACGGCCTATTTTAGTTCAAATGCCCGGGTCTGTTTTTCCCCCCAATCCAATCCAATCCAACCCTGATGATAACAACTAAAATGCACTTAACACTGAATCTGATTGGCTGAAAAACTATTATAACCCTGATTTTAGCCCCAAAAACTTTTAACCCCTAATTATTCTGACATTTTCAACAAGAGCATTAAAACATCATTTGGGGTCTATTGAAAACAATTTCTTCCATGAAAATTGTTAGAATAAATTCTACAATAAAATACTTAGCTCACATGGTAATCCAAAATCATTTTATCCCAAATAATATCTATGATTTGTGAAAACCTTCAGAATAAGGTAGGTATATCTAGGTAACCAACTGTATGGTACATTTTAAAATTAAATATGCATCCAACAAAATACTAATTTTACATCCGCCGTCAAAATGTTACGAAGTCACGATAGAGTATTGTTTGCACAGAGCCGATATTATATCCGTAAGTCCTGCAGGTTGTTGCTTTAGGCCAATGTATAGATGGGTACGTTGGCTGAAAATTATTCTCGATAGGTACCTAGGTACCTATTGGCACAGGTGGGTGCAGCCGGTGGTGAGCATGGCCCCACCAAATGTGTCTGATCATGATCCACATATGATGTTTATGAAAATTAGATCCGGGTACCCATACCGATGTAAGAAAATATTAACATTTTGACCCGTCACCTGTAGATACGCTTTAATTCTGCAAAGAGGGCAAAGAATATGAGGGGTAAGTTGGTTTATTAAACCTATTGCAGCCAAGCCTGTACCAATATTACCTATGCCATACTTACCTCAACCATGTCAATGCTTCTGAGACTTCGAGAGCAAGTGCTTATAATACATTTCAGAACGTTTATAACTGTGAGTGTTTTGTTTTTCGTGTAGATTTTGGATGTAGGTACCTAAGAAACAATTTTTTTGTGGGTTGTTTTCATTTGATGTCTTTTTTGTTTATATCTCTTTGAATTAGCGATGAACCCATGCGAATGGTTAGATGCTTCTGAGACTTCGAGAGCAAGTGCTTATAATACATTTCAGAACGTTTTTAACTGTGAGTGTTTTGTTTTTGGTGTAGGAACGTTTTTAACTGTGAGTTTTTTGTTTTTGGTGTAGACTTCGGATGTACCTTAGAAATTTTTTTTTTTTGTGGGTTATACCCATACGCTACGCAATGTCCACGCACTGAACAAAACGACCCGATCGCTGGGAAACCTTCCTTTCAACTGAACCGACGGCAGTAAGCAAAATCTTGTGCTGCTACCCTTTTCTTTTGTAAGTCACTGCATACGAATAGGCGCAGATTATTCGTGTGTTTGCATACCATATATTTTCCGCAATTTTTTATGAAATGAATACTTTAACAGAGCCTTCCAAAAGCCACCAAACACTCGAAAAAGTAGCACGGGTTCCATTTCTACAAACATTATCAAGGCAGTAATCGGTCAAACAAAGGCCGTCGGCTCATTCCGATATACTAATACATATATCCGATATATTGTACATATTATGCAGTACAATTTCTACATTCTTCTACCTTCCGAAGTTTCCATACTATCGGCCGTCGGCAAGCAAAGAGTTTCCGCATTGCGGGCCGACGGCCGACCGGCACCTCGATTCTGGGGAATGTAAATAGTCCTCGGCTAATTTTTCTCATTAAACATTGATAGAAAATACGCACATTTCTTAGACAAAATTCTACCGGTCCAAATTATACTAAAAACCAAAACTTTTAGGTACATTTCCGTATTTTTCCAAATTTTCCCAATTTCGAATATTGTTCTTTTTTCTGATTTTATAGGGACGAGTATGGAGTATTTTCTTGAAAAACGCACAGGGTCTAGGTTGGGAACAATAGTAGACGCCCTGAAAATCGAATTTCCATTTGAAATCTTAATTTTAGTATGATTTGTCGCCAGGTGGAAAACTACGCTGCGTGACGCTACAGGCGTCGGATTTTTGGTGCTATCACAGATTATTGTGCTATATTAAAATAAAGAACCAGAAGAAAAACTTAGAATTTCATGCTTCTATCACATTGTGCACAATAAAGGCCGTTGGCGCACATCCACGATTCCTGTGCAAGAGCAACACCCTACCCGGCCAAGGTTATTATATAGTATCTTTGCTACCCGGACCCCACCCCCTCACACAACACCAAACCCAAACCAAAGCACAGCCCAGCCAGGCAATTGGAATTGGGACACTGGGTGAACGCCCGAAGGGTGTCTTTCAATCTTACGGGTGCAAGCACAGCGAATGTTTAGTTACAAAGCCATGGGTTTTACGATGGTAAGACGTATAATATATCACTTAAAAATCCTAACGGGATACGCAAACACGCAAAACTCTCAGCAGTGTCTCGTGGACCTTGACCACCCTTCAATTTATTTATTGAGGGCAAAGGGAAAGAATACTGTATGGCTGTTTATTACGTCCTCGTTCACTTCCTATCAAAGAAGATCGACCCAACAAATATTTCCATCTGTTCTGTTGTGATTCCAAGTCGACCGATCGATTGTGTGTAACAGTTTTATTGGACTTGTTTGTTAAAACGGATAACTTTTTAAACACGACGGTAGGTATACTAATAATATGCACTTGACATAATATTTTTGCCCATGGGTGTTGCACTGCATATTGCATCCAAAGGACCAGAAAGGTTCCGGCTCGTCCTATTTCTTTACAAAAAAAGAAGACGGTCTCCTAATAAAAATTCTTTGTCGATGACTAAGAAAATTAAAAAAACCTAGATACACGGAAGAGGTCGGTATTTTATTATTATGTACACAAATTAGCCTCCCAAAAGATCCCGGAATGGACAACACTTTTGGGAGGCTAATTTGTGTACATAATAATAAAATGAATAGCCAATTACGAGCTTTCGTAATTTAAATAAGATTAGAAGAGGTCGGTATTATTTGGGGCGGATTTATTTTATTTAATATTTATGTCGTGTTAATGTTTTTGTGACCATTTGTAATATTTTATTTTTGGATTATTAATTGGATACAAAATCTTTGTTCAAGGGAAATTTCAACATGAAAATACATTGTTGGGAAAGCGATTTTCCAAACGCTGATTATGCATTAGTTTTTGAGACCGTGAGGTGATAGGGTATTATCTGTGTAATCGTTTGCCACCTTGAAACATTCTGTAAGTTCATTGGTTCTCGGGAAATTACGACCTGAAAATGCATTGTTGGGAAAGCGATTTTCCAAACGCTGATTGTGCATTAGTTTTTGAGACCGTGAGGTGATAGGGTATTATCTGTGTAATCTTTTGCCACCTTGAAACATTCTGTAAGTTCATTGGTTCTCGGGAAATGACGACCTGAAAATGCATTGTTGGGAAAGCGATTTTCCAAACGCTGATTGTGCATTAGTTTTTGAGACTATGAGGTGATAGGATATTATCTGTGTAATCGTTTGCCACCTTGAAACATTCTGTAAGTTCATTGGTTCTCGGGAAATGAGCACCTGAAAATGCATTGTTGGGAAAGCGATTTTCCAAACGCTGATTGTGCATTAGTTTTTGAGACCGTGAGGTGATAGGGTATTATCTGTGTATTCGTTTGCCACCTTGAAACATTCTGTAAGTTCATTGGTTCTCGGGAAATGACGACCTGAAAATGCATTGTTGGGAAAGCGATTTTCCAAACGCTGATTGTGCATTAGTTTTTGAGACTGTGAGGTGATAGGATATTATCTGTGTAATCGTTTGCCACCTTGAAACATTCTGTAAGTTCATTGGTTCTCGGGAAATGACGACCTGAAAATGCATTGTTGGGAAAGTGATTTTCCAAACGCTGATTGTGCATTAGTTTTTGAGACCGTGAGGTGATAGGGTATTATCTGGGTATTCGTTTGCCACCTTGAAACATTCTGTAAGTTCATTGGTTCTCGGGAAATGCGCACCTGAAAATGCATTGTTGGGAAAGCGATTTTCCAAACGCTGATCGTGCATTAGTTTTTGAGACCGTGAGGTGATAGGGTATTATCTGTGTAATCGTTTGCCACCTTGAAACATTCTGTAAGTTCATGGGTTCTCGGGAAATGAGCACCTGAAAATGCATTGTTGGGAAAGTGATTTTCCAAACGCTGATTGTGCATTAGTTTTTGAGACCGTGAGGTGATAGGGTATTATCTGTGTATTCGTTTGCCACCTTGAAAAATTCTGTAAGTTCATTGGTTCTCGGGAAATGATGACCTGAAAATGCATTGTGGGGAAAGCGATTTTCCAAACGCTGATTGTTTATAAGGTTTTGAGTCTGTGAGGCAATTTTGTATTATTAGTTTAATTGCTAGCCACTATTAAAATATCTGTATACCATTTCGTGATAGGAAAATATACATGTTTTTTTTTAACTTGTATGCTAGATTTTTGCTGCGGTGCATTATTTTACGTGTGGTCTATGTGGTGGTGGTAGTTTCACTGCGACCCAGAATCCATGCAGTGGCTTTTAGAATTAGTGGTAGCCAAGGGTGGTGGATCTATTTTTTTTGGGTGGGGGGGGGGGGTGGGGGACAGACAATTATACAAATGTGGAGGGTTTGGAGCGCAGCCCCAAAAAAAGTTAAGTTCAGGGTTTTCATTAGAGCAAATCTACGCGTATGCGGCAATTATGGGCTTGAGAATGGGTTGGTCAGATCTCTATATTTTATGATTGATTTATTCTTCAAGAAGCTTCCCAGGTACTAAATTTATGTTTGACTATAGTTAGTTCACTGACACATTTTTCGCGGTACTGTTAAAAACCCAGGCCCGTCATTACAAATTGGCGTTGCTATAAATGAAGCCAGCAGTTCAGCAAATACTTTTAATACTGATGAATAAAGATGTAATTCAGCAATTTTGCCACCAATTGACGACACATTTTGCGCAGCAGGCGACAATTATACGGTTTCTCGAGTTTCTATAGCCCAATATTTTGTCTGAATCCAGAAATTGCTGCATGCTAAGACATGCTAATGTAAATTTGGGCCAAATCAACCATGGTTATCAGAATAGGAAATCCTAGTTTGAAATTTCCTATCATATTAAATATAGTTTCGTTAAATATACATTAAATATAATATTAAATATACTTCAATCACGGGAATGATCCAGTTACATGACCCCTGGGGGCCAATTCTCGTACATTCGCTAAAACTCCTTATTCCTGTGGTAAACTTAAACCCGCGCTAAACCCAAGGTATAACTATACGCCTGTGTCAATTCTCGAAGCAGAGTTAACGAAGAATAGCGATACCACCGTGGTAAATGTAATGGACCAATCAGGAAGCTCTATTTCAAGCATACCGGTCGGCAACCGTTCAAATCCATTGCCGCCTTCAGTACCAAGTGACAAAGCAATTTTAGGTTAAGGAAGACGATCTAAGTTTACATACCAATCATTAATCAATCCAGCACTCGCCCACAACAAGTGAATCGATAACAACCTATTAAAACTAATAAACTATATCCTACAACACTTCAAAACATCTAAATGATATTCAAAAGAGAAGAAAACGTCAAAATGCAACTCACTAAAACTGCTTAGACCTGCCCCCGAGCTGGTTTAGCTGGTTTTAAATTTGCACCCATGGTTTAGTGAGAATTAGCGTTCGAGAATTGACATTTGGTTTAGATCTCCTTAGATCTCGCTAATTCTTCTTAAAACTTGTTCGAGAATTGGCTCCCTGGGGAGTAAACTGGCCTGACCCCCCCCCCCCCCCCCTTTACTACGCCCCTGGTGGAAGCTGCGATTCTCAGCGAAGGGATGCCGCGTACGCGTTCAGGGTTAAACCAATGCAGCGCCTTAGCAGCTCACATCAAGCTTGCAGATCAACACTTTGACGCAGATTGTGTCGTACATACATTGTTGCCTGATAGCTAAAATATCTAAACTAGTAGCTTCAACACATGTCAATTGTAAGTATGTCAATATAGTGTCCGAAATGAACTAGTGTCTCGATGTCTGTACATATAGTAATTTGTGACTAACCGCGCCAAGTAAACATGAAAAAAATCAAAAGATTTAAATGTGACCAAAAATCCGAGGGGGGCGCTGGAACCTGGGCACCCCCGGAGTCGGCGCCCCTGACCTATACCTACACAGTGACGATTAAAGGAGTTGCTAACATAGATAGGTACCTATAAATTTGTGCAATTCTTGTAAGAACCTGTCCCAGCACCGCCGGCACCTGTCCCAGTGCCCCAAAGCCCGGCCATATTCGTTGATGGTTCCCCCCAATTGAAACTAAATCTGTAATGTACTAAATATTTGTTGGTCAATAACTTGATAACATTGTTCATTTATTAAGTGAACACAAGTTTGAGTTACCTACTTAATTTGGAATATTACATATTTGGAAAACAATATGGTCATAAAACTTGCAAATTGTCTGCAAAAAACTGCAAAAATTTTTCCCAATGTTACTATTTTTACCACTTTATGGTAGTATTACCGGTAATGTTACAGTTTTTTAAATTACCGGTAATTTTTCATCTCTGCGGATGCATATCTTGCAAAATACAATGCTGCGTCGTGCAAAACGGCAACCAGTCAGAGTTCATCGTAAATGACATTTGCTAAGAGCCGGTTAGTAATTTTTATTGATTAGTGAAGCGAAATCTTCAATTTCACTACAACTGGTGAAAAAGAACACGTGTTTGTATCGTGTGTTTGCACACGCTCTATGCAGACCCAACGCCTGTTTCGATTGCGATGAAATTTTCAGGGTTTTTCAAGTAAACCCTCCGTACCCCTATCCTTCCTCTATCCCTTACCCTTCAAATCAGAAAAATTGGCAATATTCAAAATTAGGAAACTTCTAAAAGTGAGTATTTTTTCCAAATTTTTCCGATTTCAAATATTTCTCATCGGTACCATCAAAACAAAATCGAAACATCACGACCGGCTGTTTAAAACGTTCTGAATTCAACTTATGAGCTACAAACAGCTACTCTCATCTTCAACGCAAACGCTTAGGCAGCGTTTCCTAGTTTACTCACAAGAAAACATAGATTCGGAATAGCCTCTTTGAGTTGATAACCTTAGCCAACGGTGTAATATAATGGTAGGTACCTACCCACCAATAACATGCAGTGATCTCGTGATGCCGAGAATGAATTTGACGCTTGTCAATGTGTCATCATGGAAAAGCACACGCGGGCGCATATGCCGCTGACTTTCTTAAACTTTATTTTAGAAGATGGATACCTACTTCCCTTTTGATCCTTTATGTCATCGCAATCAGCCCTGCGATTCGAGCTTTTATCGTTTTCTACCTAGATATATCTGTCAAAAATATAACCACTAGTAGGTAGGTACAAAACGTCATCCTTTCAAAAAAAATAGCCACTGCTTAAAGAATTCGTTACTTTCACACCGAAAATCACAGGATGCACTGGATGGAAACCTAAAAACATGAGACAGTGGAAATACCCGATCAAGACAACCTTGTTAAGTACCTAAGTAGGTACCTGCCTACGTATGAACCTGGGTGCTCCCCTTTGAATGGTCTGGCCCTATCTGACAGATCGGCAGACAGCTGAGTAGTCTCCTCCCAAGGCCACCTGTAGTCTTGCGAAACGCTGTGGAAAAGTGCGCACATTCATTTCCATATTTGACAAAATATTTAAAGGTTCTCCTTTAATATCATTTCAACTAATTAAATTTAGTAAGTTATATATTTGAAATCTTATAACGGCTGTGTTTTGTCCAGTGCCTGCCGATTGCGTTGCCCCCGACGCCGATGTCATCGACCCCGACTCCATGGCGGCTGTCACCGAGCCGGCGCTGCTGGACTCGGCCAAACCTGGCATTGCCGCGGTAACTCACAACTCACAAGCAAACACCATGGGTGTCTTCTCCCTGGCCAACTGTCTGAATCCACCACCTCTGTCTTGGTCTAGGTCTAGGTCTTGGTCTAGGTCTAGGTCTAGGTCTTGGTCTAGGTCTTGGTCTAGGTCTTGGTCTAGGGCTTGGTCTAGGGCTTGGTCTAGGGCTTGGTCTAGGGCTTGGTCTAGGTCTAGGTCTAGGTCTAGGTCTAGGTCTAGGTCTAGGTCTAGGTCTAGGTCTTAGTCTTAGTCTTGGTCTAGGTTTTGTTCTAGATCTTGGTCTTGGTCTAGGTCCAGGTCTTGGTCTAGGTCTAGGTATTGGTCTTGGTCTTGGTCTAGGTGTAGATCTTAGTCTAGGTCTAGGTCTTGGTCTAGGTCTAGGTCTAGGTCTAGGTCTAGGTCTAGGTCTAGGTCTAGGTCTTGGTCTAGGTCTTGGTCTAGGTCTTGGTCTTGGTCTTGGTCTAGATCTTGGTCTAGGTCTTGGTCTAGGTCTTGGTCTAGGTCCAGGTGTAGGTCTTGGTGTAGGTCTTGGTCTAGGTCTTGGTCTTGGTCTAGGTCTAGGTCTTGATCTTGGTCTAGGTCTTGGTCTAGGTCTTGGTCTTGGTCTTGGTCTTGGCCTAGGTCTTGGTTTAGGTCTTGGTTTAGGTCTAGGTCTAGGTCTAATGCGCCAAATGTAAGTGAAACCACTACAAAACTTGTGCTGGTGCTTTTTGACGGGTAAAATTTTGCCTTGCCAGAGGTAAATTCACGTATTTTGCTCTACAAAGTGTCTAAAACTTTACAGATCCAGCCCGTAAACGAAAAATCCGTGGATAATTTAATTTCGCATCGTTTAAAACCTCAAACGCCTAGATTTGTCCAGTTTTTGCGACATGGCTTCAAAATCATTGCAATTGTGGAATACCCACATCACCGCCTGCTGTATGATCGCTCTCTCCGTCGCTCTACGCTGCCCTTCGGCGATTTCACTTTAGCATGCAAACTGTCATACGCAAATTTTAGTTCATTCTACGTGAAGGCGCCACCGTGGAATTTAGACACGGCCAATAAAAACGTTTGTCGCACATGGTTGCAAGTGGCGGGTTTGGTATGAAAATTCGCGGTTGTTTTGTCCTGCTCACAGTTCACTGACGTCTACCAAATATTCTTTGGAATTTACTTTCGAGATATTTCCTTTAAAAAATCATGCTCAAAGGTAATAGATATCGTTATTGTTGCGTTCCTGGTTGCTTCTATAAAAAGGGGAGACGAAGTCATGGTGAAAACCAGGCAGATTGCATTGACAGAAATATTAGTTTCCACGAGTTTCCATCTGATCAGGAAAGGTCTTCAGTTTGGAAAACTAAGATATTTCTTTCCAAAGGGTGTGCATAATTTTAATAACTCATTTGGTTCAATGCTTGAGTAATATCTAGGAATACAATTTCATCTGTGTTGTGTAGATTTGAAAAGCTTTGACTGCAATTTTGAATTTTGAAACTAACAATTAATGTGAAAATCATTTGCATTGATATGTAGCCAGTTTAAGTTTATATTTGGACGGGAGAGACCCGGATATAGTATCTTTGGGAGAGACATTCAGAATTATAAAAATATACATATTTCAACAAAATGACTAATAATTTAATTTCTCAATTACAATATAATAATACAAATTTAACTACGTACGCATCGCAAGCACTATATCTTGTTGTAATTTCCCAACCCCTTTTCAAAGGAAAATTGCTTTGAAATAGCTTTCATGCCCAAATCATTATCCTTTCCTGGTCCTTTACCCTTATGCATAACTGCAAAACAAGCATTGGTATATTATGTAGCCACTAGCCGTCATTTTTCAAAACAGGACTACCGACAAATTCTACGGGGAAAGTTTTTAAGCAAAAATGCTTCACCGTCATGTTATCTCCTCTCAGGTAGAAATCCTTAGTGTGTTGGATCAAGAGCACCTAAAGCTTCGATCATTGCTTAAGTGTAAAATCAAGACTTTGCAACTTAATCTGGCAAATTTAAGCTCGACAATTGAGGAAACAGACCTACGGATAGGTTGTTTGGTTTGGTTCTTGTAATTTTGTTCTTTCTATTTAGGTTTTCTTGGAATTGTAAAATGCGCTCAGAAGTTTGTTGAAGCAGCAATGCCTTTATGCAAGGCATCTGACCAGATTCTGAAAAACATCAATAAAAACCTGATACCAATGCTTGCCTCATGGCCAGCCTTGCTATGCTGGATGAATAAAGATCATCCCCAGCTGGTTGCAAAAATACTTGCAGAAAAGCTTGTACGGCCCATTTAGACTAACATCGGGAAAAAAGTGACAGAAAGGGTTGTCAGGAGCAAAGTCATGTACAAACCTTAAACTGTAGCCAATGACTGAAAGTGGTTTAGCCCTTCCACTGAAGAAAAAAGAGAGGGTGGTTTATTAATGATTTCCACAAGAAAAAAGCAGTGGTTTAGCCTTTAGCCACTATATACAAAGAAATAAAGACCTACAAATGCTGGGTCTACGAGGCTTTAATACTAACGCCAGCTAGAGATGTTGAAAATATTATTCATATTAATATAATGTAAACTGTATGACAATTATGTACGTGAAATGCATGTGGTCGGTTCGGTTAAAAAGCCATATCAAAACACAATTATTAATATAAACGTGCCTAGAAAAACATAACCACAAGAAGCTACCTAAATAAATCATATAACACAACTCATGGACAATACTCAATACAAAATCTAGCGGAAAACTAAAAATATTTAATTTCAAATCTCATCGAGATAATATAACTATAAGTAGGTATACCCATTTTCCTAATGAGAACGATATAAATTCAATTCTATTCGTATATTAAAAATAAAATGACAGCGCTGACATCTTGAAAGCAAACCACCGCCACCGCGCTAACTGACGTAAATTCTGCTCATTTAGGAACGTTTCGGTCGGCGGTGTCGGGAAAATTTCTGACTTCAAATCTGGGCTCAATTCTCGAGCGCCGAAAGGCAGCTTACGGAGCGACGAAGAGAGCGACATACAACAGGCGGTGACCCACATACACACACATACACATACATAGTCCGCGTTTTTCAGCTGTTTTTCATAAACTGGATTTTAATTATATATGACTAGCAGTATGGGCCCGTGCAAAGCACGTGTAGTGTTCTGCGGGTGAGGGCAGGTTTGCACTTTCCAGAATTCATGGCTCTAAATATGACTAATAAATAATTATCATTTTATTGTCTTAATTAACTAAAATTAGGTACATACACTTACACTCATACATCTCTTACATACGCTCTACACTTAGCGAAGCCGGCCAGCCACGCCTGACGCTTCTTGTCTCTTCCTTCTTTCCTTCGTTTAACTTACCTCTTCCTCTTCTTCCTCTCATTTTTCAATCATCAACCCCCACAACTTCTTCTCGTTCCACAATTTCACAATACAATTCCACAATTTCTTTCCACTTCCTGGCAATCGATACCTCTCTCCTCTAAAATCGTCTTTAATCATTCCAATCCATTTCAATCTCGGCCTCTTTTTTTTTATTTTTTATTTACTCTTACATTATATAGTACAATTCGACCAGGTATTCAAAAACATACAACAAGAATAAATAAAAACCCACATGAGCAAAGCTCGAGCGTGGGAAAGAACAATATAACTAGGGCGAACGCAATTTGTGTTGCGTTGAAGATGAGCGTAGCGATTTGTATTTAGCGCATAAAAAGATTGAGGCAAAAAGCCTAAATCATGGAGCAGCAAGCCGGACCATTGGTTTATCGAAAATTCTGATCACTTGAAATTGTAAACGATTCTGGCCTTTCTTTGTTTCTGTCCGAGCTGTAGGGTAGCGGAAATATGCTCATTTTGAGGTCATAAAGCAATGTTCATGTTAATACATAGATGTAACTCATGCCCAAGGGTTTTTATTGGGTTTTATTGGGTTGGTTTTTATTGGGAAAAAACTGGTGTGATGTTTCGATTTGGTTTCGATGGTTTCTAAAGGCAAATCGAAATTGGGAACATTTGAAAAAAATACGCACTTTTAAATAAATTTCCGTACTTTTCCAAACATGCCCAATTGTCGAATTTTGCTATTTTTTCTGCTTTCAAAGTGAAGGGTGTGGAGGATTTTTTTGAAAAACGCAGGGGGTCTAAGTTGAGAACAAAAGTAGACACCCTGAAAATTTCATCCCAATCGAGGCAGGCGTTTGGCATGTAGAGCGCGCGCAAACACACATACAAAAAAAAAAAAAAAACAAACAAACACACACCAAGAGTTTTTTTTAGCAGTAGTGAAATTGATGATTTCGCTTCGCTCATCAATTACTAGGGCGAACGCAATTTGTGTTGCGTTGAAGATGAGCGTAGCGATTTGTATTTAGGGCATAAAAAGATTGAGGCAAAAAGCCTAAATCATGGAGCAGCAAGCCGGACCTTTGCTTGTTAGAACATTCTGATCACTTGAAATTGTAATCGATTCTGGCCTTTCTTTGTTTCTGTCCGAGATGTAGAGTAGCGGAAATATGCTCATTTCGAGGTCATAAAGCAATGTGCATGTTAATACATAGATGTACCTAACTCATGCCCAAGGGTTTTTATTGGGTTGGTTTTTATTGGGAAAAATCTGGTGTGATGTTTCGATTTGGTATCGATGGTTTCTAAAGGCAAATCGAAATTGGGAACATTTGAAAAAAATACGCACTTTTAAATAAATTTCCGTACTTTTCCAAACATGCCCAATTGTCGAATTTTGCTCTTTTTTCTGCTTTGAAAGTGAAGGGTGTGGAGGATTTTCTTGAAAAACGCAGGGGGTCTAAGTTGAGAACAAAAGTAGACACCCTGAAAATTTAATCCCACTTGAAGCAGACGTTTGGCCTGTAGAGCGCGCGCAAACACACATACAAAAAAACAAACACACATCAAGTGTTTTTTTTAGCAGTAGTGAAATTGATGATTTCACTTCGCTCGCTACGCTCATCAATTAAGGGTACTTAAAAACTAGGGCGAACGCAATTTGTGTTGCGTTGAAGATGAGCGTAGCGGTTTGTAAAAAGATTAAGGCAAGAAGCTTATGCAAATAATGGAGCAGCAAGCCGGACCAATGCTTTCTCAAAACTTCTGATCACTTGAAAATGTAAACGATTCTGACCTTTCTTTGTTTCTGTCTGAGCTGTCGGGTAGCGGAAATATGCTCATTTGAGATCATTGCATTGTGCATGTTAATACATAGATGTAAGGACGTGTCTCAATATAAACCCTTCCGACTTGGTCTTGTAGACTTCTGTACTCGTGAACTTGACTTGTGAACTAGGCGCTTTTTTCGCCTTGCGTACGTGAATTGAGACAGCAGCGAACTTTAGCGGTTCCTGGTGGCCGACTTTGTAACTTCGTGCTGTCAAAAGTTCAAATATGGAGTTCGAACTAATGTTTATGATATTAGTTCAACAACACTATCGGATCATGTCTTTACGTCGAAAGAATAAGAGAAGAATGGTGATTTTGAGGGCACGATTAAAGGTATGTGTACATGAGGTATATTACTATTTGTTGTTTTTATAGTTTGAATGCATCAGTATTTCAACATGAAGTTACATAACCTAGGTTCTGCCCTCACATGCCAAATACAATGTTTATGTTTCCTCTCAAAGAACGTTTTGTAAAATGTGTGTGTGTCTTATTCAGAAACTGACGCGTCCTGCAACTCGTCCGAAATATGCGATCCTCGGGATTCAGCTCGACAGTGAGATCTCTCGTCTTCTTGGTGGCTGCCCGCTCATGTCAAGAAAACACATTCGTGTGCTGCCTCAGTCCGTCAACAGAATAGCCGAGTTGCTGCCAGTAAAGCCGTGGGGTTGGAGTTCCCACTTTTCTGTAGTCGTTTTCTTATTTTGGTTGGCTTGTGGCACATCATTTCGTGTTGTATCGGTTGCCTTCAACATACCACGTGCGACTTGTCACCGAATCTGCACAAGTGTTTTGGACAGCGTTATTGGTTTACTTCCTACGATCATCAGACTACCCGACAGCAACGAAGCCATGCTGCGAATGGGAGAGGGGTTTGCCAACCGTAGCCGAAGCAATGTGTTTCTCAAGGCTGCCGGAGCAATAGATGGCACACATATTAGAGTGTTGTGTCCGTCACTGCTTCATGACCAATACATTTGCCGCAAGCTTTTTTATTCCATACAACTGCAAGCAGTGTGTGATCATGATGGAAAATTTATTGACATTATGACGGGGTTTCCTGGATCCGTCAATGACAAGCGAGTGTTACGATACAGCAAGATATACCGCAATGGAAGGTACCCTCCACAAGGCTACTTCCTTTTGGGGGATGGTGGATATAATAACATTTTACAGCCCATCACCATACTTGCCCCTTATCGAGACACAGGACATTTAACTCCAGCTATGGTTCGTTTTAACCATCAGCACAGTAAAGGGCGTATGATAATTGAATGCGTTTTCGGGTCTATGTGTCAACGATGGAGAAGTATCTTTCAAAAGTCACTTGAAGTTAAACTAAAAAAGGCTGTGAAGATCATTACAGCATGCTGCATACTGCACAATGTTTGTTTGTCTGCTGGAGACGTTGTAGCTCATGCTCCTGAGCCAAGGAGGGATTGTTTCCCTCCTGCAAATGTAGCCCGTGACCAACTTCCTGCAGACAATCTGCGAAATGAACTATGTGCGTTGCTAGCCACTGAGCCACCAATAGCGAACTGAGATTTGAGTTGAAGTCAAAAAATACACAATTAGTAGAACATCCTTGCTTGTTAATCTTGAACATCATGTCGAAAGGATATGGATTTGGGTGTTTTTGGATGATTAGTGAAAGTGAAGGAATAATATTGAATCTTATCTCAAGAGTAGAATGGAAGCTACTAATTATTTTTGTATTTACATCACTTATGTACATGTAAAGGTGATGTTGAAAAAAATATTGATAATAATGAACAATACATATTGTTTTTTGAAGGTTAGTGAAAGTGAAGGAATAATATTGAATCTTATCTCAAGAGTAGAATGGAAGCTACTTATTATTTTTGTATTTACATCACTTATGTAGGTACATGTATAGGTGATGTTGAAAAAAATATTAATAATAATGAACAATACCTATTCTTTTTTCTTTTTATACTCAGTTAAAAATTCCTTCATGACATCCAGCATCTGCTGGCTCTGGGAAGAGAGCGCATCATCTTGCTTTTTAAAATATTCCAGCATTTCAGTGTCCTCTTTTTTACGCTTGGCAGCCTTGCTTGCACCCTTTGGTTCTTTCTTCTGGTCTCCGCATGAGGAACCTGAAGTGGACGGCTTCGGTTCTTCCGGCTGGGCCAAAGGGGATGGCTGGACGACCGGCTCATCAACCTTCTTCTCGACCTTGCTAGTCAGTGGTTCCTTGGCGCAGCTTCCCGAAGAAGAGTCGATGATAATTTGTGGCGTGATGTTATCTTTCGTTCGTTGGAAGTTGTCCATTGCATCGAAATATGGCCAGCTGAATGGGGTAATTTCCTGGTCATCGGTTCCTGTACCTGTTGGAGGATTTTTGCACTCCTAGGATTTAAAAGAAATCAATTATTGAAAGGAATATTTCAACTTCCACTCAATATGCAGGCTGCATTACCTACTGTTGTTATTACTATTCTTAAATAGACATTTCAGATTGACACTGCCATAAACTCACCTTGTACTTCGACATAAGGTTGTTCCATTTTTTCTTGGCCTTTTCATGGTCGCACTCAATTATGTTTAACTTCATGGCAACAGTTCTGAAAAACATTTACGGTAGGTATAGTAGCTATAGTTCCGAATCAATCAACGAAGAACTTTCATTTCTACGATAAATTTCAGCGATTTACTACATATATTTTGGATGAGTGTTGCCTTACTTCCAGCCTTTGGCAGCCGTCCCCTTCTTTCCCGTAAAGATGTGGTCCTCTTCCGCTCTAATCTTAATCAAATTCATTATTTGATCATCACTCCCTGCAAGAAAAACGCAATAAATTTTGTGAATCTCACGAACATAACCAAACTTTGGTAGACCTTGTGAAGCGTAAAAAAGACAAATAGCTGCTCGAACGCGATATGCAAAGCAGGCATCGCGGTATATTTATCATTTATCATATTTATATTATTATATTTATATTATCATATTTATATTGATTGATTTACTTACATTTGAAGATCTTCTCCTGCACTTTCGACATTTTCGGATTTCAGTGTGCTAAATAAAGATGGCGTCCTAAAAGTATGCAAGTAAAGTTCACGAGACCGCATGCTGGAATACTTGTGGACTTGCAGACTTGAACTCGCATACTTTGCTATTGAGACTGTGCATGTGACGACATATCCGTAATTTTTTCGAGGCCAAGTACGCAAGTCCACATAAAACCTCATATTGAGACACGTCCTAACTCATGCCCAAGGGTTTTTATTGGGTTTTATTGGGTTGGTTTTTATTGGGAAAAATCTGGTGTGATGTTTCGATTTGGTTTCGATGGTTTCTAAAGGCAAATCGAAATTGGGAACATTTGAAAAAAATACGCACTTTTAAATAAATTTCCGTACTTTTCCAAACATGCCCAATTGTCGAATTTTGCTCTTTTTTCTGCTTTGAAAGTGAAGGGTGTGGAGGATTTTCTTGAAAAACGCAGGGGGTCTAAGTTGAGAACAAAAGTAGACACCCTGAAAATTTAATCCCACTTGAAGCAGGCGTTTGGCCTGTAGAGCGCGCGCAAACACACATACAAAAAAACAAACACACATCAAGTGTTTTTTTTAGCAGTAGTGAAATTGATGATTTCGCTTCGCTCGCTTCGCTCGCTACGCTCATCAATAAGTAAACATAGTCCAGTTCACAATCGACTTTCCGTTTGCAATGTGCGGGGACCTTTGTATTATGATTGATTATTGTAGAGGGTCACTAGACGATGAGAAAAATCGAGTATATTTTTTCTCAAAAGTGGATTCTTCGGAGAAATTTGGGGTTTTTTTGGATTTTAAACTTTCTACTATATCTCCCCAGATCCCCAGAATGTTATAAAAAAATAGTAAAGAGATGATATGTTTGTCTATTCAATTGTCATACGAAAAAAATTGTGTAATTATTTTCTGTAATAAAATGTAGTCAGTGACATAAGTTCGGAGCGCAGGTAATACACCTATTCCATCCAAACTGACTGTGACGTCACGGCCCCGCATCGAGCATACGATTTAGGCGAGGTGGGTATAGTGTCGTGACTGCGGTATTGACGAGAGTGTTAAATTCGGAATTAAAAGTTGTGTTTGTAGAATGGTTCATCACTGTTGTGTTCCGAAATGTACTTCTACCGCGAAGGCTGGATCCAACATTTATTTTCATTCTTTTCCAATCGATGTCCAACGTAGGAAACAATGGTTGCACAGAGTAAAAAGAGACACGAGAAAGACGTCAAGGAACCCTAACCCATTTGTTATCCACAAGAAGCACACCAAAGTAAGTTGAATTTGGAAGTGTGCGTCACGAAACTCTTTTAATACTTTTGCATAATACTTTTTTTTTGCTAGGTTTGCTCCAAGCACTTCACTGATAATGACTATCTGCTTGGCACCTCAATAAAGAAGCTAACCTCAAAAGCTGTACCATCTGTATTTGCTTGGTCTACAGTGAAGGGAGTTCCTGCACGCCAAACCACCAAATTTAAATTACATCAACATCTTCTGACTCCGACTTAAACTCACGAGATCGACGATGCATTAGAAGTTAACAGTGACGAGGAGCCAAATCTATCAACTGTTGGTAGTACTAGCCTAGAACAGCTAGACTTAGCTGTCAAACCTGACGCAGACATTTCATGCACTGTCACTCCTGTCGATGCAGTGCCAGAGGGTGTTGGTTCATGTCAAGGGGGGTGTAAGATAAATACAGATTTGCTTATTGAAAACTTAGAACTAAAAGAGAAATTGAAAAAATTAAAACATGAACTTGAGGAAAAATCGGTCGCTAGTAACAGCAAGCCTTTGTTTGGAGTAGACTTATTCAAGTCAAATGACAACCAAATGGCTTATTACACAAGTTTCCCAAGCTACGCTATTTTTATGATAGCGTTTGAATTTCTTCTGCCTAGAAGAATTAGTTCAGGAGTTGTTCAGAGAAATACAAAATCAGAGAGAACTAATGGGAAAAGGAGAAAACTTTCGGCACAAGATGAATTCTTTCTTTTTTTAGTTAAACTTAGACATTCATTTGGATACCAGCACAATAGGGTTTTTATTTGACATTTCTTCGAGTTCAGTATGTCGGAAATTCACTAGCTGGCTTAGTTTTTCATATTTACGGCTGGGCTCACTGACTATTTGGCCACATAGAGACATTCTTATTTCTAATTCATTGCCCAGTTTCCGGGACAAATACCCAAACACGTTAGGTTCAATAGATTGCACAGAAATATTTATTCATACTCCTTCGTCTCTTCTGCGGCAATCACAGTGCTATTCGACATACAAAAGCAACACTACACTGAAAGGACTGGTTGCAGTGGATCCAAATGGAGGTATTATATTTGTTTCTCAGCTTTGGACAGGAAGTGTTTCTGATCGAAAAATAATAGTAGACGGCGGATTTGCAGGTGAAATAAAAAGATTGTTGGATATTGGGCACATATTACCGGGTGACATTATCTTGGCTGATAAGGGATTTAAAGTGGGAGATTTACTGAAACCAGTGCAGCTCAATTGACCAGCATTTCGAGTTCCTGGCCAACAGTTTAGTCCAGAAGATGTTGAAGAATGTAGGAGAATAGCTGCCGAAAGAATTCATGTAGAACGAGCAATCAATCGCATTAAAAGTTTTAAAATTCTTGCGGGTGACCTTCCAGTGGCACTTCTAGGAAGCATTAACCAAATTTGGACTGTATGTTGCTTGTTAACCAATTTTCGAAATCCACTGATAAAAGATAATGGTGATGTATGTCAAGATGAAATTACAGACTAGATAGCTGGTGGGGTTTTTTCAGGAAATTATTATAGTACCTACCTAGTTAGGAAATGCTTAAAATGAATTGAATGATCCCAAATATGTGACTGGTAATATATTTTTTATATTGAAATATGTAGCATAAAGGTAACATGTTTTAGGAACTTAGGTTCGCTCACCATATTTGAATATCTTGATATATCAAACATTTTACATTGTTCATATGTTTCTAGATTTAGATTTTATCAATCATGTGAGTAACATAGAAGTTTGTCAACTTATCAAGCATGTTTAAACAGAATGTTGATTAAAATCTACTCTTTCCACAAGAAGTTCATTGGAATATTTGAAAAGCACCACAAAATCGCACCAATTTACTCCACAAATTAACATTTGGCCCTGTATTTGATTATAATAATTGTGATCCTTTTTAAGACGTGGAACATCGTCTACAAGAGACATACAGAAATTGGAACACTCAAGGGCTTCTGCAGTACAGCTGAACTTTTTGCTGCTCGGGCATTTTATTTTTAGAACCCCGTTGGGGTCATCTGGTAGTGCGGTGTCCACAACATGGCCGTCAGGAGATGCTCCGAGATGCGGAGCTAAAGGGTTTACTACTAACCCTGCTCGGTAAACGGAGACTGGGCAGCCTTTGGATTTTTTATACTCAATATAGCGTTGGCGAGCAACATCTTCATTTTGGATTCCGTGTTGGATGTGTGGAATGTGGCTGAGGTCCGGTCCACCCCCTAACATTCGTTCTATAAATGGATCGGTTGGCACTATTTTTCTATAACACACTTCTCCAAAATTTGATGATGTTAAGCGAACTGCCCTACTCTGTTTCCATACTTTGCTGCTGCTTTGGTTTCGTGTGGAGGTTTCTAGGCTTATTGCAGAAGTGAGGTCAAGGGAAATCTTATGCAAATTAGGATGATCTGATAAAATAGCCAGAATTGAATTAAATAGAGAGTTTCTTAAATCTGATTCGATAGGAAATGGAAGGTAAAGATGCGGGTTGGGAATGGATTGAAGTGGAGTTTCGGGAATGGATAAATCTTTTAACTGATACGCTAACACTGAACCTTCTGGGCGGTGAAAAGTGGGATAGCCGGATGGAGGAGGAAGATTGATGTCGGTGCAGTTTGCTAGCAGGTACGAAAATGGTGTCCGCACGTTGTGCTGCCGGAGGGAGTTTTGCAAAAGATTTACATCTGGGATGCTCCGTGTTTGCAGCTCCTTCGGTCTTGCTTCGTACAGCAGGCAGGTCACCGGATCTTTTAATTTATCGTTTTCTGAAGGCGCGCTGAAGCAAACCTACCAAAAAAATGTTTTATTTTGTGATTAGCTAAAATTTGAACCACTTTAAAAAGCTGTTTTGGTGTATAAAGAAGATCCCAATTATTTAAAACCACATATTAAAGAAGCTCTCATATCTTACCCCCATCACTGGCTCGGGCAGAATTTCTTGTCCCCTGGGCTTGTTCCATTGCTGGGCAATACTGGTGCATGAAACATCCTCAGGTATGTGAGAATGGCCAAGATTCACTAAGTGTTGAATCAAGTATGCAAGGGCCACTAAAAGGTTGCATGACTGTGATGCTCTGCAAACATTGTCACAATATTTGGATGATGGCACTTTTATGTGATTTTTACCATCATGTGTACCTACCTACCTACCTACCTATTCTGACTATCATTATTTCCATGACCCTTGGTTTACTTACCCAGCTTCACAAGAACAGTGAGCTTTTATGATGGCTATAGCTGGCGGTTCCTTTTTTAAATGCATTGAAAGAGAGTGTGGCTTTTCATTTTTCTTTTGGCTCTTGTAACATTTTGCTTTCACATGAATGTTTCCTTCAAATGTCCCGGTCCAAATATCATGCACATAACCCTCAGAAAAAAACTTATACCCTCGCTTTATATTACGATCTTTACGACCTTTTGACTCGAAAAATGAATCGGCGATTAAGAAATTAAAATCTACTAAATCTAATACACTTTTGCCAAAAGTGATCATTGTGATCAGGAATAAATGAAACAGTTCTTCGTGATCACATATTTGACAGAAGCAAGCACATGCTACGGCGGGAACACGTTGAATCCACACCTCTGCGCGGAAAGACGAGTGCGCATCGATGTTCATTGCGGGGCCGCCTTGGTTGGAATAGGTGTATTTACGCGAACATTTCCGGGATTTCCAGAAAATAATATTTTTTCCGAATTAATCAATTACCACCATAATTACGACAAAAAAATAACGAATCGATTAAGGGTATTGCCGTTCTTGTAGCTTCAAAACGTTAGCCACAAACAGCGGTTAAAAAGTAGCGTCTTATTTGAACCCAACGGTTTCACGGCTGAAACAGCCGTAATCTCGCTCTAGCGCAAGCCTACGTGGGTGTCCGCAGCCAGCAGTATGGCACGTTTTCTGTCTGCTAGGCGACTTGCGATGCACATGGTCCCATAGGAGGCCATGGAAATTAATGGGTGGTATGAGGAGGGGGGGGGGGGGGGGGGGGGCGGTGTACAGAATAGGTACAAGTTACATGTAATGTGCTGTGCAGCGTGTGTTTGCTTATCCGCGCAATTAGGTTGATTTGTTATGTGGATTACCCAATTATTACGATAAATCAATTTTTTGGAATCAAATAATAATAATAATAATAGTTTTTATTCAGTAGAACATTACAATATGTTATTGAATAAGTCAAAATATTTAAAAATTAAATACAATTTTTACAAAGGTAACATGTCAAATTCTTTTAACGAATATAATGAAGCATCAACTAGGTATTCATGTAATTTCGCCTTGAAAAGGTTGATATTGTCAATCGATTTTATCAGTGCTGGAAGTTTATTAAAATAAAAAGGGCCTGCATAGTTCGGACTTGTCGTAAACAGTTTTAGGTTGTGAGCTTGTTTATAGATGTCTTTATTTCTTCGAGTATTGTAGTTATGGATATCATTGTTCTTGGTTAGGTGCATCGAGTCTCTGTTTGTTTTTGTGACAATGATTATGCTTTTTAAGTACAGACTCGGTGTTGTCAGGATTTCAAGTTCCTTAAACAAGGGCCTGCATGAAGTCCTACTGCTAACACCGCACATTGCTCGCACTGCTCTCTTCTGTAAAATAAGGATCCTCTTGATTTGCGGAGAGCTGCCCCAAAAACATATTCCGTACATTAAGTTGGATTGAAACAAGGCAAAATAAGTTAATTTGACGATTTCCTTGCTAGCTTCTTGCCTAAGATTGCGTAATAAGTAGACAAGTGGTGAAAGCTTCTTTGCTAATGCTGAAATGTGCGATTTCCAATCAAGGGTGTTGTTTATGATCAACCCTAAGAATTTGGTCTCGTTGGATTCATGAAGGCTTTTCCCTCGAAGAAAGATCAACGGGCTGGTGTCGAGTGGTTTACGATGCGCGTGAAATTGTAGGCACGTAGATTTCTCTGAGTTAACAATGAGTCAGGCTGACTCACACCACTTCTCCATTTTTCCAACCGCTTCTTTTGCTTGCTGAAACAAGGATACCGTTTCATTTGATGTCAGTAGGTGACTTGTGTCATCCGCGTAGACGGTAATCGTCCCTGGGCTCAGGGCTTCCGGTAGGCTGTTCGCGTAAAGAATGTAAAGTAGGGGGCCAAGGACTGTGCCTTGCGGTACTCCTATATTCATCGATTTTTCTGCGGAAGATATAGTTTCGAGGTCCACACTGCCTTTCAAGGAAACGAATTGACGCCGGTGACTAAGAAAGGATTGTAACCAGTTAAGAGCGACCCCTCTAATTCCAAGTTCGACTAGCCTTGCAAAAAGTATATCGTGGTTGATAGTGTCGAAAGCTTTTGACATATCGTAGAACAAGCCGACAGCTGAAGATTTTTCATCCAGGGCGGAATATATTGGAGCCAAGAAGCTGTTGATTGCGTGAATGGTTGACTTGTGCTTGCGAAATCCATATTGTTCGGTTGCGAGAAGGTTATGCTTTTCCAGGAAGCAAATCATCCTTTCGTGGACCACTACCTCGAAGTTCTTAGAGAAAGCTGGCAATATGGCAATTGGTCTGTAGTTTTCTGTCTGAAGTCTGCAGCCTTTTTTGAAAAGTGGTACGATTTTTGCGGTCTTGAGCTTTGTTGGGAAAACACCTTCCGCTAATGAGCAGTTAATAATGTTGGTCAGGGGCAGGGATATATAGTTGGAGCAGGTTTTCAATAGATTGCTAGGGATTTCATCGTTACCTGCAGCACGTTTGTTGCATCTTGTATGTATGATGCTGATGATTTCTTGAGCATGTACTGGCATGAGGAAGAGTTGCCCTGGGGTCTTCTTGTGTGCAGATTGTGCTGGAATCGTAAGATTTTCAGGATAGTTTTTTTGTTGGAGTTTGTGTGCAGCTTCACAGAAGTAGGTATTCAGCAAATCCGCGCAGGTTTTTAGGTCTGTGTGGACCACACCGTTCGACAATAATGTAACTTGTGGTTTGGGTGCAGCTGTGGATGTCTTCCCTTTGATTACTCGCCATGATGCTGCTTCCTTGTTAGATGCGTTCGCAATGTACTTATCGTTGTGGTCACGCTTCGTCACTCCTGCTAGTGAACGGTGCACTGTCCTGGCTGCGTTGTAGTCTGTTGGTGTAACCTCTCCGCCGGGAACTCTGGAATCTATGTGGAGAGACTTTAAACTAGCTGCTGACACGCGTACTTCCGGTGTAACCCAACTCTTCGAATGGAGTTTCTTGGTCTCGAGACGCTTAGGGAAGGCACAGTTGAATGCCTGACTAAAGATGTGGTGGAACGAGTCGAATTTCTCATCCACTGACTGGGCTTCGTAGACAGAGCTCCACGCTACTTGGCTGAGGAGATGCAAGAAGTAAACAGTGTTATTGTCTGAGTAGTTCCGTCGGTAGAATCTATGGGTGCGCTCCTTCATGCTTTTACTATTCATTTGAAAAGTGAAAAACAATCCATTGTGATCAGAAATTTCAAGGTCGAGAGAGACACATAGGCCCTGGCTGATATTAGTAAAAATGTTGTCTATCGTGGTTGATGACGTTGCCGTTACTCTAGTTCGCACATCAGAATCCAGATTGTTGATACCTGGCAAGAGATTGTGCGTGCGCATTAGGTCCAACAATTCTTCAAGGTTTGAAGTCTTTGAGTCTCGGGACATATCTATGTTGAAATCACCAGCAATGGCCAGTTTGGTTTTTGAACCATACTGTGCTGATAGAAATTCAAGCACGAGTTCCAGCTTAACGAAGAAGTTCCTACTTACACCGTGCGGCGCGCGGTAGACAGTTAGCACTATCAGCGTGGTCAAGTTGCCCAGTTTCCACTTCACTGCACAGCATTCAAAATCACCGTCCTCGCTGAAGGTTGCTATTCCCGGAATTGCTTCAACATTGGCCATGATTGCCGATTTTGCAAAAATTGCTACCCCGCCACCCTTTCGGCTATTCCTACTTTTTGCACAGGCGAGTGTGTAGTCCTGGATGCGAGTCATACCCTCTTCGTCTTCAGTCAGCCAAGTTTCAGTGATACAGATAATTTCTGGGGAGATATCTTCTAGCGCGATCTCTAGGTCGTTTATCTTGTTTCTAATGCTTCTTGTGTTTATGCATAATAGACTATGTGTTTCGTCAATGCGTGTGTTTGCAGGATTTGATTGTACGACGTCATAAGTCTTTTTCTGTAATTGCTATTTGGTTGTGACGTCATAAGCAATTCTGTGCTTTTTAGCAGCCAGTAGTTTTAATTTTGCCGGGCAGTCGTGGCTCCTAGCATCGTGACTATAGTTGGGGTTAGAATGGGAGCTACAGTTTACGCATTTCAACTCCTTAGCTTTGCAAGACGCTTCCGCGTGTTTCTCGCTACACTTCATGCATGTTTTTGGTCGTGAGCAGTCCCGTGTTGAGTGATTATAGCCCGCACAATTATAACATTGAACTAAGTGTACGTGGTCATAGATCCTGTACCTACGCCAGCCTATATTTACTCGGCCCTCTTTAATGAGAGTCATTCGGGATCTAGCGTCGACTTCATTGACCGTAAAGGCTGATGACCCACTTCTGGGCGTAATGGTAGTGACAAGTTTACAAACAAAGCCTGTATCATCGGGGTTCAGCTGGTTTTGTGTGATTATCGCTTCTCTAATGTCGTCGTCCGTTTGGCTGCCGAAATCAACGTCTAGAATCTTGAGCCTCGGATTCATTTTCTGTGCAATTGTTGCAATATAGTCACCACCTAAGACATTGGTTGCTTCTTTGAGCAGGGAGACAGCTGATGTTTTTGAACAACTGATAAGCATTTCACCTTGTCTGTTTTGCCTGACATTGTGCACACCAACTGGAAGTTTAGCCGGGTTTATACGAGACGTGACGTCATTTTTTGTGGTGTCTCTGTCGTGGTCAGCTGATCTGGGTTTAATACTTATAATTTCTGACTTGCTGCTTGCAGCCAAGCTATATGTGCGTGCCTGATTATTTTGCGTTTCCGATACGTTTGAGGTGTGCCATTCTGCCTCTTCAAGTGTTTTAATGCGAGACTTTTGCAATTCGACGATATATTCTAGATCTTTCACTCGCGATTTCAGTAGGTTGATGACGTCATGTTGCTCACCTTTGTTCAAGCATTCCTCGCAAGTCCAGTCTTCGATGTCGCCTGTGTCACCTGTAGACCCCTGCAGACCGGCATTTGCGCATCTCGTGTGGATTAGCTGTTCACAATGTAGACATTTTATTCCGTTTACAACTTTCTTGGCGCACTTCTAACACTTGGATAACTGAATATTACTGGAGCTCCCTACAGCCGATCCGTCGCCCGGCGCCATCTTGGATCCGTCCTTGGATCCGATATCGGATCTTGGATCCGATAATATCTGAGCTAACCTCATTTTCAAGCTACATTTTTACCGTCGTAACGTTACAGGAGTTATTCATTTAATGTAGTGACAGATAGCACTTCTTCATTATTAATTATCCTGAATCTGGAAGAATGATGGAAACCCCATAATCTTTCCACTAAGATACAAAAATTCGACTTAATTATTCGCCATCGTATTCAATTGCCCAAAAGTACCTATACATTGGTAGACGTAATTTTCCAAATAAGTGTTTCTTTGTTTGTGCATGTACTGATATTTGAAGGGTCTCAAGTAATTATAGTAAGATAAAGTCCATGATGTGTAATGTGTAATAGGTGTACACAAAGTGGTGCCATCCGTCAATGTATTGCCTGCTTTCTGCTTGCACCTTGTAATAACACGTAGAGGGCCCACAAATGACGCAAGCACAAGCAAAAGCATAAGGTGTAACGCGCAAGAAAATTAAAACATAGGGCAGAGCATGGTACTGCACACAATCGACGCAAGCACCAGCCGTCGACGCAACGTGCAAGCACAAGCGCGCATGGAAGATGAAATAATCCATCTCTTGCACGCTACTTCTTGCGTCGAGCCAATCAGAGAGCAGTATTCAAACACAAGGAGGAGCCTCGGAACAGCTGATCGCGTCGGACTCTCAAAGTTTTTGCTGCCATTCAGTGTGTTTTTTGAGGTTGTGTTTGCATTTTGTTGTTTAATTTTGTTTGCTGAAGAAGAAAATGGAAATGGAAGACGGCCAGGATTTAGATACAGATGGGCTTTTAATAACCATGATACAAACCTTCCCAATTCTATGGGACAATTCCTTAAAAGAATATAGGGACGAAACAAAGAAAATTAATGCTTGGCAGAGTATCGCCGAGGCGATGGAGAAGCAAGGTATGATATTTTGAATTATTTATTTGCGAGTTTGAAGTGAACAATTGCAAATCAGAAAAGTAAAAACTGTATCCTTTTTTCTAGTGGCAATTATTCAAGCCGATTGGCGACGGCTCCGAAACCGGTTCACCAGAAAAATCCGGGAATCTGATCTGCCGTCTGGATCGGGGGCAGCCAAGGGTGACAGTTGGAGCCATCTGCCAGCAATGATGTTTCTGAAATGAGTAGTCAGATCAAGAAAGTACGTTCATGTGAATTCTGTTATTTCCATTTCAGGAGCTGCTGTTCGGTTAAATGATCAAGTGGTTAGCAATATGGTATATCAAACCTTGAATGTCATTGTTTGTTGTTAGAACTTCAGGCAAGCCGCAAAAGCGGCCAGCAAGTGCATCGAGTTCGAGGTCTAGTACAAGCGTGACCGCCAGCACCTCGCGGGACACCTTTCACGTCGAGGAGGCCGATGTCGACGATCCCTCCCCGAGAGATGGTGAGGAAGGGACCGTCGAGATCGTCTCCCCCAACTCGGAAGCCGGACCTGCGAAGAGGCTGTGCAGGACGTCAACGCCTGTTGCCAGCAGGCGAAACATGCCGCAGCCTTTCGGAGAATTTGAAGGATGTTTGATGGCGTCTTTGAACAACTTCAAAACTATGGCTCCACCGGTTCCTCAAAAAAAATCTGTCAACGAGATGCTGTCGATGTCAATTAATTATATTTTAGATAGTTTGCCGCTTGAGAAGCAAGTTGTTTTACAGGGGAAATTAATGCAACTTTGCATCGAAGCACAACTTGACAAATAACCATTCTTTCAACCATTCATTCTTTCAAAACGATTATAATCATTCATTGTGAAGTCACACTAGAATAATGAAATGTGAATCATTAAATTTTTTCTTTTGTTGCAAAGACTGCCAGAACAAAATATTTTTATAGGTAGATTGAATGAATTATTATCTGATAAAATTAATTAATATTAAGTTTTGATGTATCTCAACATAAGTACAGTAACATCTGTGCGTCAAAATAACAAAATATGATTAGGATGTGATGTGTTACAAGTAATAAGCATTGAACGTAACTATTTTGTTCAAGACTGAGCAAACAATTACCACAAATACATATGTACAAACTAACTTTATGTTCTAGAGCTAGACTCATGAATTTCAATAATTTACACTGGGAATTCCGCTCCTCCACGGTTCACCATCTCATTCTGCCAAGGAACCTGTCCTTCTTCTGTCATGAGATAGCTCTTAAGTTTATTGCGAAGTTCGATAACTTCTCGGCTAGAATAATTAGTGCCCATCCTTCCAATATCACGCAGCTGGTTGATGTGCCCTTCGTTCCTCCACTGACCATTTATCATCTCCCCATTTGGCCCATAAGAGTCTACAAAGTTGGCAGGGCAGTAGCGTCGTGTCCCTATCAGATCAGTATCTTCCAAATACTTTATAAAGTTGTGTAGATATATTGCTGCCTTCACTAAAGTTTCTGTGTGTTCTGGGTTAGCAGTAATAGTTGAACGAAAGATTCTCCATCTTGCCACTAGAATGCCAAAAGAATTCTCAATTGTCCTCCTGGCCCTGCTCACACGATAATTAAACACTTTTACATCTTGAGACGTAGAACATTGGTTCTTCCAGGAAATGGTCTCATCATTGTTGCTCGCAGTGGAAACGCTTCATCCCCAACAAAATAGTCAGGAAAGACAACTTCGGATCCAGGAAGTTCTTTATCTTCAGGTAGGTTTAAAGAATTTTCAAGAATGGCTCTGCCAAACCATGACTTATTAAAAATTCCTGAATCGCTCTGTGAACCTAGAAAGATTAAAAAAACTTCAAGTAGCTAAATGCACTTCCAAATTTAAAAGTACGTATCTGCACTTAAATAAAGCTATGTACCTACTCACCATATGCACCGATATCAATAAGAGTGAACCGGTAGTTGTGGTCGCAAACTGCCATGAGTACGATACTGTATGTTTTTTTGTAACTAAAGAATTTTGACCCGCTGTTGATGGGTGCCTGAATAACAAATAAAACAATAAATAATAATAGTTTCCCTTTCAAAAAGGACCAAAATAAAGATGCAAATTTCAGTGAAAGTGTACACAGAATTTCTCCACGAATGCCATAGGGCCACATATAACAGTTTTACTTCAAGAACTGCTTGCCGGGCCCGACGCCCATTGTCAAATTTGTTTTTCACTTGCATTCCACTTGCCTGAATATTAAAATGTTTTCCATCGGCTGCTCCCACACAGTTTGGAAGGTTCCACACTTGGTTAAATCCTTCAGCAATAGTCATCCAATCATCTTGATTAGGCTCTGCTAGATAAATTGGGCTGAGCACTGTCCACAGAGCCTGGCACGTTTCGTAAACAATTTTCGACGCCGTCGACTTTCCACCGTAGAACTCCCATGCAAGTGATTGCATCGTACCACCTTGTGACAAAAACCTTAAAAACAAAACAATACCTTTTAAGAATCGGTTTAAGTTTTCTAAGCGGCCTATAGGTAGATAGGCATGCACTACTTACTTCAACGTCATGGCCAGTCTCTCTTCGGGGCAAATTGGTTTCCTTCTGCTTCGCTTCAACAACTTCCGTTTAAGAACCTTTAACAGTTGGTCGAACCGGTTACTGTCCATTCTGGTATAAATAAAAAACTGCTCTGGATCATTTTCCTTCATAAACTTAAACAAAGTCATGTAATGTCCATGGGTGGCGCGGTGCCGTAACATAGGGCGAACTTCAAATCTTCGTTGTCGGTGTCTTCGTACCATTAGTTGTTGACGTTTTCGTTTTAAATGCCAGTAAGCGATACAAATTGTCAAAAGCCATTGGTACATAAACATAAAACTTTCATATTCGTTAATTTCATCCATACTTGCAAAAATGCCTAACCTCATAACCAAACAAACATGACACTTGACAGCACAGATGTGAGCTTCCCACAGCCTTCTAAGGCGCGATTTTTAAAACATGATGCGCGCTACGCCGCTTCGGCTGGTGCTTGCGTCGATTGTGTGCAGTAACATGCTCTGCCCTATGTTTTAATTTTCTTGCGCGTTACACCTTATGCTTATGCTTGTGCTTGCGTCAATTGTGGGCCCACCTTAAACATTTTCTAGTCAAATTAGTCGGCAAGGTTGATAAGCATCACACTTTGGATCTCATAGGTTACTTCGTAAGTGTATTTTTATTCTTTACTTAATCTGTCAAATATATTACAATTAAAGGTGTCAATTATTGTTTTACGGTTTGTACCTAATGCTGTTCTTTCGTTACTGCAGTTTCTCCTTCGAGGAGATACTATCCAAACAATTGCATGGGTTGGTTGTAAAGAATCTCGGGAAACCACAACCAGGATTTAACCAAGCTCCCTGTAATGGGAAACTTTGCATAACTTTAGATAGGTACTATAATATATAAAGTAACGAAATAAGTACAATCATTGCCAGCCATGTAATTTTTGCAGTGTAAAAATTGATAATAGTAAATAAATTTTAGTTTCTCGATGTCTCTCCACGCCAATTGACGGCTGACGGAATTTAATCGAAAGAAAATGGGACCCATTTGCTGCTACAGTTTTAGCAACTTATCACAATATTTACTGGTTGGGCATAGTAGGAACGATTTTGAATGAGTTCATGTAACTTTTGGTGTCATTATAGGGCTTGGTGTTTGAGGTGTATATGAATGCATCATGTTTTCAAAATAGACATAAATTTAATTTCCATGCAGACTTTTTCCAATTGCACAAGAACAATTCAATAAAAATATATTTCTACCCGCTTGGTATTTTTTGTAGCACTCAGCGCACATGGAACAGGTCGGTAAAGATATGGTCAGCTCTGTTTATGAGAGAGTCTAGATGCAGGCGCGGATTAAAGGGTCAAAAAGTGGTCAGCACACACTATCGCAGGGGCCTCGACTCAGGGTGTTCCTGCGGTGGGGGGGGGGGGGGGGGGGGGGCAAAGCGCAAACAAACTAACAAAACAGCTAGGAATGGTATACCAATTCGAACCATCTTGCAACACTCATGGTCGTAATGCTCCCCAATCAGCCATTCATTACATATTCTAAAATAAACAAACACCAATCTTTAACAGTGCGAGTTCACCAGCGTCAGCAATCGAGTGAATAGAGGTGAGGTAAATGAGACGTTGATAAAACTCTAAGCAAAGAGCAAGCGTGACAGAATAAGTCCCGCATCTTTGACAACATGAAATCAGTCAACTCAAAATGCAAGAGACACACTGTGCGAGGCCCCGAGGACGCAGGTTCACAGGACTCTCCTTGCGCGTCCAGGATACTATTGAATGTGGGGGGGGGGGGGGCTCATCTGCAATTCCAGAAATGCTGACCGTTAGATCCGCCCCTGTCAAGAAGAACATATTTGTGGGCAAGCGAAGATGAGTAAAGAGTCACAATGTTCAACTTAAATTTACATTACCTATTATTTTTAGGCAATGATTTATACGAGACTTTATAAATTAAAGTGTGGTATATTGCAGAACCTACCCCCCCCCCCCTCCTCCTCATACCACCCATTAATTTCCATGGCCTCAGGGACCATGTGCATCTTAAGTCGCCTAGCAGACAGAAAACGTGCCATACTGCTGGCTGCGGACACCCACGTAGGCTTGCGCTAGAGCGAGATTACGGCTGTTTCAGCCGTGAAACCGTTGGGTTCAAATAAGACGCTACTTTTTAACCGCTGTTTGTGGCTAAAGTTTTGAAGCTACAAGAACGGCAATACCCTTAATCGATTCGTTATTTTTTTGTCGTAATTATGGTGGTAATTGATTAATTCGGAAAAAATATCATTTTCTGTAAATCGCGGAAATGTTCGCGTAAATTACCTGCGCTCCGAACTTATGTCACTGACTGTACATTTTATAACAGAAAATAATTACACAATTTTTTTCGTTTGACAATTGAATAGACAAACATATCATCTCTTTACTATTTTTTGATAACAGTGTTATCTGGGGAGATATAGTAGAAAGTTTAAAATCCAAAAAACCCCAAATTTCTCCGAAGAATCCACTTTTGAGAAAAAATATATTCGATTTTTCTCATCGTCTAGTGACCCTCTACAATAATCAATCATAAAAAAAAGGTCCCCGCACATTGCAAACGGAAAGTCGATTCTGAACTGGACTAACAAGATGGTCGGCTACTACATTACATTTTAGAAGTGAGATAAGAAGAAAACCAAAAAACAAAATGTCTTAGTGACTTAGGTGAGAAATGAGAAAACCCAAATGTTAATAAAAAAAGAACGAATAACTATTTTCTGAATTTTAGCCATTTTTTAACTTCTAATCTAAATTTTGCAGGGCTATTTATGTTTTTTATTTCTAATGGAAGTTGATCGTAAAGTTTAGGACCTAGATAAAAGGCTTGTCTTTGTCCCATTGAGGTTGACATTTTCGGACAAAATAAGTTCTTCAAGCCTTGCGCACGAGTTTCGTGGGAAGATAGTTTTACACTCTATGTTGTTTTGTTCTTATGGGTATAAGCTAACAATGTTTTGCTGAAAATCAATAGTATCCAATAGTAGACAATCAATAATAGACAATCAATAGTAACTCCTAGATATTTAATACTCGTGACTCCTAGCATGGTATAGCAGTTGCAGGTCTGAGTTTCGTTTTTGCACTGGGCAGAGTGCATTTGTAGAATAATTTGATTATTTCTTGAGTTTTTATAGCACGAGAAGGGCATGAAATTTGTTTTCGTTAAATTTAAAGTTAGCAGGTTATCATTTAACCATTTATATATGCTTTTCATATCCTTCTTTGCTGTATCTACAAGATTATTTACACAGTTTGAGTTAAATACAATAGCTGTGTCATCTGCGTAGGATATGATTTTTCCTGTTATATTCAAGTCAAAAATATCATTTATGTATACTAAAAATAGCAGAGGGCCCAATAACGAATTGCCCCTCGTTTTGCTAATAGTACAAAAGGCAGCAATTCGTCCCAGTTTTTATGGTCTGAGTTTACAATTTTAGCCAAAATGTTGCCTAGAGTCTTGTGTAAAATTTCTACCTTTGAGTTACTTTGTGGTCTGTATGGGCTAGTCTGAATTCGTTCGATGCCAAAGACCGTGCAGACGTCCCTCATTACCTTGCTGATCAAATTAGAACCTAAGTCTGAGATTATGATCTCTGGGATTCCTGTATTTACTAACACTTGTTCTACTAACGCTTTCGCAATTGTAATTGATTTCGCATCGGGCAAAGCAACTAAATATGGGTATTTAGAGTATGCACAAATAACTGATAGAATGTGTTTGTTTCCCTTATTTGACATCGGAAGAGGCCCGACCAAGTCCATTTGGCAGGTCTGAAATGGAAATTGACTCTGTTGAACTTTTTGTAAAGGCGCAGGATTACGTGGGTTCGGCTTTCTTCTCGTGCAAGGGATGCATTTCGATACGAAAAGTTTAACGTCCGCAAATAAGCCCGGCCAATAAAATTTAGAAGCTATCTGTTGTTGTGTTTTTTCAATACCGAAATGGCCCATAAATAACGGACAGTGGAACGCTTTCATTACTTTGTTTTTCAGACTGTCTGGTACTGCCAATCGGTCCTCACGCTCCCTGCCTGTCCTCACTTTGTACAAAATCCCATCGTCGTCTAAAGCATAGTCTTTGTCGCACCGGTTGTCTGTGTCCAGTCGTTGTATCAATTTCTTGAGGCTTGTGTCATTTCTCTGTTCAATCTTTATTGCCTCTCGGTCCCAAACTCTCTCAAACTCGGGTTCCTTTTCTTTCAAAGCATTTACAGTTTACGGAATTCTACTAAGAAAATCAACATGAGGTATAGAGCGGCCTGGTTTATATTTCACTGTGAATTCGTATTCGGACAAATCTAGTGCCCAACGCAACTGCCTTGAATTGGGATTTTTCAAAGAGGCCAAAAATTCCAAAGGTTTATGGTCAACGATAACTTCAAATTTCCTCCCATAAAGTAAATTACGATGATAGTTGATACTCCAATGCACCGCTAATAATTCGCGTTCGATTGTGCTATATCGGCTTTCTGACCCTGTCAACACACGGGATGCGTAAGCTATAGGTAAATCGTTTTGACTGAGACAATTTCCAATTGCTTTCCCACTTGCGTCGGTCGTTAAAGTGAATCCTAATTCGAAATTCGGGTATTGCAAAAGATTGTCGCTGCATAAAGCTTTCCGCAAAGTGTCAAACGCTTCCCTTTGCTCTGGTCCCCATACAAACTTAACGTCCTTCTTTGTTAAATCAGTAAGCACCTTACTGATTATATATACCTATATATATATATATATATATATATATATATATATATATATATATATATATATATATATATATATATATATATATATATATATATATATATGTTGTTATAAGAGTTGACAACATTGAGGGAAGCTTTGTCTCTCAATGGCTACACTAAGTCAGCGATAGACAAAACTTTCAATTGGGTAACAAAAAGAGACCAACCCAAAGACACACCGGATGAAGACGAACATAGCTTAGCTTTCCTGCCATACGTAAAAGGTACAACAGATCGAATTGGACGCTTGTTGCGAAGACACAAGATAAAAACAATCTTCAAACCGGCCAGGAAAATCGGAGCTATGTTCGGCAAAGGAAAGGACTTGATTCCAAACGAATCCCAAGGAGTTTATGAAGTCCCATGTGGGTCGTGCAACAAAATTTATATTGGCCAAACCAACAGGAAGATAATGCATCGAATTCAAGAACACAAGGTAGCTGTCACGAATTCCTTGAAGACTTCAACGTTGGCACAGCATGCAGATCAATTTGGACACGTGGTGGACTTCAAAAACACACGGACGGTGGCGAAAGAAGAGAAATTCTACCCGCGCATAATCAGAGAATCCATTGAGATAGAAAAGCGCCCCGACACAATGAACAAGAGAGATGACGCCAAACGACTGCCACCAGCCTGGAAACTGGCTCTTCTGCCATACAGGGTTACAGCCGCGTCCCAGAAATCATCATACGAGTCGAACACTGAATCGCCCATACACCATCCACCCACCCCTTCCCTGGGGCCTACAACACGAAGCAAGACAGCATCGAAACAGAATCGACCTTGACCTTCTCGCTATATGTTTCTTGTCAAAATGTGTCTTTTTTTTTTTTTTTTTTTTTTATAACTTTGGTTTGATTGTTGAGATCTCTGGTACCTTTTGTCCAATGTTTTGTTTTTTGTAGTTCATTGATTGACCTTCATTCATATATATATATATATATATATATATATATATATATATATATATATATATATATATATATATATATATATATATATATATATATATATATATATATTTATTTATTTATTTATTTATTTATTCATACTTATATATATAATACTCATACTTATATTCATAGTACTTCATAATAAATATTTATTGCCATGAACTGCAAAGTTTTAACATGCCCTTACATGCAGTGCACTATACGTGCGCAGCACGGGCCCATACTGCTTTAACCTTATATAAAACCGTTCATTTCGCGACGTTCAACTTTTTAGTCTGTGCTGGCTGGCTGGCTGGGATGCATGTTTCACCGAACTTAACTCTTTTTAGGGATCGCGAAAATTGGTTTAATGCGGGTGGAAACGATGTATATTGGTTCAGAATTCATGATTACAACCGAAACGACAATCTTACTACGATTTGAAATTTTGTTGTTGTGAAATATCGAAAAACTGATTGCAATTTGGCTGACAAGATCGAAGAACGCCTTGCAGCCTAGCTTGATGATTTAATCGTTCAAATCTAACCTTTTACTGATCAGCTGCGCCTAGGTGACTATTATCGCATGCATTATGAAGTTATTGATTACTGTATTGAATGAACACTTAATTTTTATTTATCTGGTTTGTGGATGGAGCAAATTCGGGGATCGTCGAACACAAGTGTACCTTCGTGAAAACAGTTTATTCTTTCTTCGCTTTAAACACAAAAGGTATAACAATCACAATTTTCAAATGATATAATTTTGTAGAGATTGAGACTTTTCTAGATAAAGCGAGCGAGTATGAGTTTACGACCGCGACTGACTGGTAATGAGACTGAGGAATAAATTGCAGGTCAATTTATACCCCCGGCTGAGGGCCGGTGATGATATGTCTAATAATAGAATGACATAGGTAACTAGTCTAGCTAGCTTGTAGCATGCTTTGCCGTAACAATTACATTTAGCGAAAACGCTTCTTATTTTGCCGTCATTTTACGTGAAATTGAAATGATTTCCGATTTTAGGGTGTCAGTTGTGAATTCTTTTGTTTTGGTTTTTATCACTGCAAGGTGAATGAGCAGTGAATAGTAGATATTTACACGTCATCGGGTACGGAAAGCAAAACTCTTTTGAAAAATATCCAAAACCCACTAGAAACACATTTAAAAGATATCGATTTACATAAAATGTAAGGAATTGATTGCGGACAAATTTCAAGCGGAGTTATATACCGTTTAGCTTCTAAAATGTTCAATAAACTATTTTTGTGTATTCAGCAAGAAGAGTTTAGCGCGGTCTGGCCCGATCTAGGTAAGTGATGCTTCTCATTACGTTTTTAACAAACGAAAATTGGCGTATATTTATACTTCTTTGTGCATTATATTACTTTTTGATAGCATATGAAAAGAAATTGCATTGATTTATGTAATTTGTGTTGAAATTTGAGTTTTGACATACAATGCTACACCTATTGGTGTGGAACATTTTCAAATGCAACTATGCAAATTAAACATAAAGTTTTACTTCTGGCAAGCTGCCTTGAGATAATGACATTATGATTTACGAGCAACAAAATGTTGTTACGTTTTGGTCACTAGTCCTAGGACCTAGGTTATGGCCTAGGGCCATATTTTAGTTACAACCTGGCTACCGGGTATGCCCGCAGGGCATAGGGTACTAGCGCCGACGGAAAGGGCTTCATCCTATAGCTGGAGCTTAACACTAAATGATCTTAACATTTTCTTTATGTTCTTGGTGATTGTGAGTTTGTTCCGGTAATTTCATCGGGTTCATTCAGTGAAAAACATTTCACTTTGTGGACGGGTGGCGATTTTGCTCTCCACTACTTATATGAGCAAAGAGTTTTAAATTTTAATAAATATTAATTTTAATAAATAATAAATATTGAGAGTCTTGAACTGGAAAGTACTAACATGCCCTCACATGCAGTGCACTATTCAGACGGCGGACCCAGCGCACCTGCACTACGAGGGCGCCATCTGCGTCTACACGGACCCAGTCTCGAAGGCGCAGTACGAGTGGCACTCCGACCTCAGCCAATGGCGAGCCAGGACCAAGCACCCACCGCAGTCCATCGACCAATCGGATGACTACGAGTGGGACGACATCCGCAAGGCCTGGTTCCCCAAGGTGGGTACTCCCCCCCCCCCCCCCCACCCACCCCCCGTGGTGTTAGCAAGGCCTGGTTTCTCATGGTGACATTCCCTCATCTTGATACTGGGGTTCCGATGAAGGATTTACTGCTTTTATTGCATTTACACACTGCTATACTAAGGAAGTACACGGTATGTACAAAATATCTATCCTGAGATATTACGACAAACGTGTTTTGTAAAGTAGGGCTTTGCGAACGCAATTTGTTTTGCGTTGAAGATGAGCGTAGGTATCGGATTGTGTATAGCAGATAAAAAGGTGCAGGCAGCACTAGAAGTCATATGAAAACCATTGGGCACCAAGCTAGACCATTGCCTTCTCGAAAACTCAGATCACTTGGAAATGTAGCAGGATTCTGATGTTCTCTCCGAGCTGTCAGATAGCGCAAACATGCAGATTATGAACTCATTGAATAATGATAACGTAAATAAAAAATACATAACTTATGCGTGAGGGTTCTTATTGGATTGAAGATAAATTTCTGTCACTGGTTTACCTTACAATTCCTTCCATATTAAACGAAATTGACTAAACTTCTGATAACTGTCAATCTTTGCCTTGGACAAAGATGGAGTCACCAATCATAGTAACCAAGGAAACGAGGGAAACCGGACTCTCATGGAATCAGGCGTCACATCACGAAAAAAATCACTCAAAAATGCGAGTTGAAACCAATTGGAAAGTCCTACCGACCTCAGATGTTCAAGCATAATAAATATGTATGAGGGAGCATATAGACAGGTAACACAAATGAAAAAGACGCTTAGAAACGATGCATCTCGCGACGGGGAGTACAAGCAGGCAACCCCACCAGTCCGATTCAGTTTTTTCCGCTGTATCCGACTGTCCTGGTTGCCAGGCTGGGAAATGATGGGGGCGCCCGGGGCGCACCGCCAAAGGGCGCGCGCGCGCCCCTACACTAAATTGACTATATCTCGCACACCAGAAGTCGCACGAACATGATTATTTTTGCAAACTCTTCCTCACACAATGCAATTTATTATAATAACTAAAACGATCAAGTTCGACTTAATTATTCTCTACACTAGGGCTTCGCGAACGCAATTTGTGTTGCGTTGAAGATGAGCGTAGGTAGCGGTTTGTGTATAGCGGATTAAAAGGTGCAGGCAGCAGTCACAAGAAAACCATGGAGCACCAAACCTGACCATTGCCTTCTCGAAAATTCTAATCACTTGAAAATGTATGCGGATTCTGACGTTCCTTTGTTTCTCTTCGAGGTCAGCAAAGCTGGTAACCAAGGAAACGAAGGAAACCGGACTCGTATTGAATCAGCCGTCAAATCACGAGAAAAACACCACAAAAATGCTAATAAAAACCAATTGGAAAAACCTACCGAACTAAGATTTGCAGGCATGATAAATATGTATAAGGTCAACATGTTTACAAGTTTTGGTGAAGTTATGTTCAGAACTTTGAAATTTACAGGGGTTCAAAATTCTGAAAAAATCGAAAAATTTCGTAAAAATTGATTTATAAAAAATTTACTGAACCGATCTTTTTCAAAAACGCAGGGGGTCTAAGTTGAGAACAGAGGTAGATACTCAGAAATTTTTTATCCATATCGGTTCAGGCGTTTGGTCTGTAGAGCGCGCACAAACACACAAAAAAAAAAAAAAAAAAAAAAAACATACACAAGTGACTTTTTTTTGGGGTAAGTGAAATTGAAGATTTCGCTCCGCTCGCTCCGCTCGCTACGCTCATCAATAAAGCACGTTTTCAAAAAATCTTTTTTTGCTTTTTTTGCGACACTTGTTTTGATTCTGATGTCATTACTTTGTGATTTTAACTCCAAACATGTTCTTATGTTATTTCTAGACAATTTAAATTGCTAAATAACCACGTTTATTTATCCAAAATACATTCATAAACAAGGAAGTTACAGCGTTTTGAATCGCGCGATGTGTATCGCGCGGCACGCCGTGCAGCGCGCCACACATTAGGCGTCGCGATTGTTGTGGTCTCGATATGCCGATTCGAAGGTATATTTTATGGTTTCATTGTTGACTGTTCAAAAGATACACGTTACGCACCTATTTTTGAAAAAGTGGACGATATATTTTTATGGTGCCATTGTTGACGATAAAAAAGTAACTAGTTACATGTGACGTGTTCAAAATGATTTAGTAGTGCTTGTATCAGCGAGGTGAAGTAGCTAGATATTATTGATTATGATAAGTGCAATGCAATCAACTCCCGTTACAACTCGGGCTCGGTGTTTGGTGACTGATTGGAGCCTGTGTTTTTTTGTGTCAGCGTCTTGACCGTAATCCCGCAATCAGAAATGCAACGAAGGATGGTGTTATGAAAGTGGTTTCTGCCGGAAAGGATCACAGTAAATATAATGTCACTGATAACATTGACATTCTTGATCGGCTAGAAGTATGCAATCTAGAGACTGTACCTTTAGTGCAATGGCATTACGCGTGTTACGCTGGTTTCACACATGCTGGTCACATCAAGAGAGTGGAGAAAAGAGCCGTCACTTTAAGTGTACCTCAAGATATTCCCAGCACTTCAAGAGGAAAAGATGTGAGGAAAACTCGTCGACTTGTCCCGCCCGTCCAGTAGGAAATGTGTATCTTTTGTCAAGAAAATTACAGACTAGTACCCAGAAACGACCAAGACAAGCTGAGAAACGTCCAGTTTCTTGAGACGTCGGAAAGAATTATCAATGTTGCTTGCCTTGATCCCATGATGAGATGCAGGCTGTCCGGGATTACAGATCTAATAGCAGCCGAGGCGAAATATCACATGAAATGTTATTGTGACAGCCATGGAGGCCGGGCGAGATGTTCAGATCGAAGAGTTACTCAAAAAGGAGTTAAGCAGCGTTCCATTGTATCTGGCCAAAACAGACGGCTCTCTTCGTAAAGCGAACAAATCTCAGTTGTCTGATATTTTCGTTAAGGATGAGAACAAGTGCCTTGCCTCCCTTCCAGAATCCGACAAACGGACCTGGCTCTGGTTCAAGCCATCGGAAGACCGAAGAACTCAGAAACATTTGGGGACTTCTCTGACGCGTTTTTAAAATGTGTGCAGAGTAGTTTCTCTTCTTGGTGTATGCGCGGCGACGTTCTTTTCGACAGATATGACGATATATCGATAAAAAGTACTACACCAGGTGCTCGACGTGGTTGCAATGCTGGCATTCGACGTGTGATATCTGGTCGCGACACCAAGCTTCCAGACAATTGGAAGAAGTATCTGAGCGTGATTGAAAACAAACGATTGCTAACAGATTTTCTGGCAAATGAATTGTTAAACCAAAACTTTTGCGGAAAGAAAATTGTTATCGCCGGAGGCTTTCGAGATTCAGACAGAGTTGTGCCGAGTTCCTTCAGAGATGTGCAACGACTTTACTCAAACCACGAAGAGGCTGACACGCGCATTCTTCTCCATGCCAAGGACGCCAAAAAAATGGGGTTCGACTGAGTTGTTGTCTACTGTAAGGACACTGACGTGCTCGTACTGCTGGTGGCTTTGGCCGAAAAACTGCAAGCCGAATGCTGGATGCGGAAAGGCACGGCTTCGAAGAGGCGCCACGTAGCCGTGCACAATATCCAGCTCTTAGACAAGGTTCGGGAAACTCTGATAGCTTTCCACGTGCTGACAGGCTGTGACACAACAAGCCAGCTTGGAGGGATAACCAAGTATAAGGGCTGGAAGGTATTGCTTCAACACTCGTCACTACTCCTGAATCTTAGAAATTAACCAGTCATGTCATCAAACACTTTCTGATACAGAAGCTTTTGTGTGCAGACTGTATGAACCGAAATCGACATCAACAAGCATAGCAGATGTACGCTGCTCTCTCTCTTTCGTAGTACTTCAGCAGACTTCGAAAAGCTTCCACTAACCAAGGATGCCCTCATAAATCACATCAAAAGTGCCAATTATCAATCGCTTGTGTGGCGCAACTCGACGACGTCGAACCCAACACTTCCCAACTTTACGGAATGTGGGTGGTTCGTTAGCGGAAGCGAGCTCAAGCCGCTGTTAATGACGCAAGAAGCTTTATCAACGAAGGTTTTAGATTTGGTTACCTGCGGATGCAAAGAGGCTGGGAACCACTGTCGTACGCGGCAATTTGTCTGTAAGAAAGCCGGCCTGCTTTGCATGGATGCTTGCAAATGCGAAGCTTGGTGCCAAAATAAGAAAGCCACAGAAAAATGATTTAACCCAGGTAGCACAAAAACTTTCAACACGTTCGCACGACGTCCTACGAACGTGTTGAATGTCCTGCAACGTTCAAACCATTCAGCGAGCGTTCGGTTAACGTTGTTTTATAACGTTAGACATACATTCGCCACGAACGTTTCACTGACGTATGTTAAAGCAACATTTTGAACTTTGAGACTTGTCGACGTTTAGTCAACGTGCGAGGAATGTTGATCTTGCAACGTTATAACAGGTTCAAATGTATACGTTTCGTTGATGTTCCCTTAAAGTAAGTCAGGCGAACGTTCGCATTAGTATGTTCAACGAACGTTCAGTTTCATAAGTAATAATACGTTAAAAACGCAACGTGACATGGCCGTTGTGTTTCCGACGTTAAAAAACGTGCGGTAGCAAATGTGTGACGAACGTTATATGGAAGTTAGTCGTGCGTACGTTAAAAAACAAACATTCACTGGACGTTGACATAAGCAAGTTCGCTTACGTCAAAATTAAAACGTGACATAGGCCGTTGTGCCTTCAACGTTCAAACACGTTCGATATTAAAAGTTGGATTCACGTTCTCTCAAAGTAAGTCATGCGAACGTTTGCCATCAGCACACATTCAGCAGACGTTTACTGAGGCAAGTTCTCTTACGTCAAACTCAAACGTTACATTGACGTTGTGCCTTCAACGTTCAAACACGTTCGATGTTGAATGTTGGATTCACGTTCCCTGAAAGTAAATCATGCGAACACGTAAAGAGGGTTGATGCCGCGTTTTAAGTTGGCTGCGAATAATTCTGCACTGGCACAAGATTGGCTGGAGATGTGGTGTTCTAAGTTAGAACACCTAAGTTAGATTTTTTTTTCATCCTCCCATTGCACTTAGTTAGAACTTCTAAGTGCAATGGGAAGATGAGAAAAAATCAGTACCTACCTAAAGGAAATGTATTTAACTCAAAAACCTCAAAAATGCACATACGGTTATCTTCCCTAAGCAGGGCAGGACTTAGAAGCAAGAAGTTTGTAAATTTCCACCAATAATTGTTTAAATTAATTCCATTGGTTCCTAACTCATTTCAAACAAGAAGTTAATAATTGAAATATCGATTCCAAATTTTTACGTAGCAAAGTGATCAATTACGTTTAAAGTAATTTACCAAAAATTATTCGTGATTTGCTCGCTGCTAAAGGGAGGTAAATTAGGGTGGAAAACAAAACCCAAGCCCTCGACGGCGGCAACAAGCTCATCAAAAGACCAAAAGGCGTTTTCGGCATCTGAATTCGTATTTTTAATATGTTCCTCTGCCACGAGTTATAAAATAATTAGCAATTATTTTGCTTCAAGTTGTACAGGCCTGCGCTCAATTGAAGTAAGAATAGGAATAAGTGAAATTTAACAGTGTATGCACAGATATACAAGCCTCTAAAACACGGGGAAAATGTTTACTGACAGCTGTCAGTGACAGCAGTACTTCAAAACGTTGGCGTGACAACATTTGGTTTGGAAGGGAGGCAAAGCTGGAAAAATTTCCTCTCATCCACGCTGTGTCTCTTCTATAGAGAAAGGGACAAAGGGTCTCGCCGTCCCCGTTTACCGGTCCCATGTACGGGTAAAGCAGGGAGAATGTCTGACCGGGTAAGACAGGTAGAGGGAATAAGCAGAGCAGAGCAGAGCAGAGGGAGTAAGGTAGACGGGTAAGCAGGGAGAATGTCTGACCGAATAGCTAAGCTGGTAGAGCCCCTGCCCGGCAAGCAAGAGGTCCCGGGTTCGTATCCCGGTTCGGGTGCACATTTTCCAGCTTCGCCTCCCTTCCATCAATTGCATACTGGTATCTGCTTCAACCAGTAGCAATTTCCTCTCAACATTTTGGTTTGATGCACCATGTTATTTTCAAAAAATACTGCTCTGTGATTGGTTGAAATAAGAAGAGTAGCAAGAAGTTGGAATATTCCAACTCGCTTGTTCACTATACCTATCGTTGCTCCTTACTTTACGGCTTGCGTCAATTGTGTGCGCTTCCATGTGTTTCCCTATGTTTTTACTTTATTATTTGTAATTCTTATTGCTACTCTTATTGTTACTTCTATTGTGCTGGGCCTTCAGCATCTCATGGAGAGCAGGGGATGCCAAACTCCAAAGGTGGAACATGTGCAACCGAACTGTGATACGAACCCGGTACCCGCCTTCTGATTGTCACGTTGCCAACATATGCTAATTTTCTTCACTGAAAAATGTGTCTAAACCCGATGTTGTTAACAGGTGGATGCCGACTTTCTGGCTCGCTACCAGATGAGCTACGACTTCTCAGACGCGGAGGCCAGACGCAGACAGGAGGCGTTGGAGGCTGCAAAACAGGCCGAGAGAGACAAGGCAGAGGCTGCCCTCGTTGCTAAGCAACAAGCTCCTGTCCCTGCCGAGCCAGGTACGATCTTGCTCTAGCCAGCTGTCTTGGTCTTAGGCCCGTGCTAGCAATGAACAGGACCAAAGCACTTCCATTGCTGGCATCGAGTAACTATGGCAATCGAGATCCAGCAATTGAGAGATGGACCCTTGATTTAATTGCTTATAGACCGTGCCCCGAAATCTGTCAGCTCCAGGTCTTGGTCTTGGTCCCGTGCTAGCAATGCACAGGACCAAAGCATCTAGTATGCTGGCATCTAGTAACTATAGCAATCAAGATCCATCAATCGAGAGATGGACAGTAGATTTGATTGCTAATAGGCCGTGCTCCGAAATCAGTCAGCTCCAGGTCCTGATATCGGTCCCGTGCTAGCAATGCACAGGACAGGACCAAAGCACTTCCATTGCTGGCATCAAGTAACTATGGCAATCGAGATCCAGCAATCGAGAGAATGATACTCGATTTGAATGACCATTTGTCATGCACTGATTTGAGGGCCTGACCTGTTAAACACTGTTTGCGTTGCCATGTTACTGTGTTCTTGTTTACAGCGTGGTTCGAGCCAGACTCGGCTCACAACTCCAAGGTCTACGTCAGCGGGCTGCCGCTGGATGTGACCGAGACGGAGCTTGCCGACCTCATGGCCAAGTGCGGAGTCGTCGCCAGAGACGAGAGCGGCAAACTCAAACTGAAGCTCTACACGGAACCGGGGGAGCCGGCGAGACTGAAGGGGGACGCCCTCTGCACATACCTCAAGGTAGGAATGCATGTCCTTCTGATGCCTTTTTCTTGATGCTTGGTGTTTTTCCAAGGGCTGTCCTGCAGTCTTATTGTCTGAGTCTTGGATGAGCAAGCACTTTGATCAAAGCAGGCTTTCCACCCACACAAAGTAAGCATCAAGGGAACATATGAAGGAAATATTGTTCTTCCATCTCTGTCGTGAAGTCTGCCAGGGAGTTATTCAAGTGTCATTGTACGGCACTGTGACGGAGATTGTGTCTGCTTGTCTCCAAGGTAATAGGGTTCTTCCATCTCTGTCGTGAAGTCTGCCAGGGAGCCATTCAAGTGTTCTTGTACGGCACTGTCACGTAGATTGTGTCTGCTTGTCTCCAAGGTAATGGGACGTTACCTGACTACTGCAATCATAGTGACAAGAGTGCGTCACTCAATGCTCTTGGTTCACCTCTTGGTTCCTCATCGACACGCCCGGACGCGCCTTTCCGTTCCCAGCATTAGCCCAGCAGACCTCGCCAAATCAGCCGTTTTCATTGGTTGAACATTCAAAATGACGTGACGTCACTCACCCGCACCAAAAGCTCCGTGTCAGGAAATATTTGCACCGTATTCCGCGAAACGATGAAACGATATTCTGCGCGCTGGTGGACTCGGAAGATCACTACGTTGCGAAAATAGTGGTTAAAACCGAATTTATGGCAGGCGTTTGAAAAACCGCGCTGCTGTCAAAAGACTTCGCGCCACTCGCGCCAGTGCAGATCTGATAGTGACACTTCAAGTTCAATTGTTTGATGTTGGCGCTGAGATGTCACGTCGAAGTCTTGTCGTAGCATAATTTCACAATTACAATTAGCGTGCCAGAACTAGATTATTCATTCAGTTTTCCGTTGAGCACTAAAAACGCATGCGAATGAATAAGTTTACTCCGCGCCGAATAAGTTTACTCCGAGCAATATCCGAGTTCTCGGTTAGGTTTAAAGAATATAACCTCACTAAGCTGTCAAAAGATTGTTCAGAGTCTCTCGCCGTTTTCAGTATTTTATTGACACAATGGAGCCATTTGTTGAGCTAGTATAATAAGCACTTTGTTTGATTATTAACTACATTGGATTTGTAACATGTGAAACTCTAGCTATAAGCACAGCTAACTTAATACGGCGTACGTAATGCAGTGTGAGAATAAGGTTCATTACAGTCAGCACCGCATAACCACGCAAATAAGTCCATCATTCGCAAGCTGCGCTAAAGTCCCTGAGAAACTGGGTTTCGCGAAAGAGTGTTGAAATTCGGATATAGCCTGCAATGTCAGCTGACGAGACACGTTCTGCCATGGAAGTCAGAATTTTATCGGCGAAATTGGGGTTATGGCGCATGGAGACGAGATTAGTCTGTCGTCGAGCACATGGGCTCTTCGCGCGGGGGAGTGACGTCACGACAGTTTGAATATTCAGCCAATGAAAGCGGCTAATTTGGCGAGGTCTGCTGGGCTAATGCTGGGAACGGAAAGGCGCCCGGACTGATATTTGAGTGCCGGGATTTGCTCTTTTTGAGCTCATTGAGCAATGTGCATGTAAATACACTAGGGCGAACGCAATATGTGTTGCGTTGAAGATGAGCGTAGCGATTTGTATTTAGCGCATAAAAAGTTTGAGGCTAAAAGCCTAAATCATGGAGCAGCAAGCCGGACCATAGCTTTTTCGAAAATTCTGAACACTTCAAATTGTAAACGATTCTGGCCTTTCTTTGTTTCTGTCCGAGCTGTCGGGTAGCGGAAATATGCTCATTTTGAAATCATTGAGCAATGTGCATGTAAATACATAGATGTAACTCATGCCCAAGGGTTTTTATTGGGTTTTATTGGGTTGGTTTTTATTGGGAAAAATCTGGTGTGATGTTTCGATTTGGTTTCGATGGTTTCTAAAGGAAAATCGAAATTGGGAACATTTGAAAAAAATACGCACTTTTAAATAAATTTCCGTACTTTTCCAAACATGCCCAATTGTCGAATTTTGCTCTTTTTTCTGCTTTGAAAGTGAAGGGTGTGGAGGATTTTCTTGAAAAACGCAGGGGGTCTAAGTTGAGAACAAAAGTAGACACCCTGAAAATGTCATCCCACTCGAAGCAGGCGTTTGGCCTGTAAAGCGCGCGCAAACACACATACAAACAAACAAACACACACCATGTGTTTTTTTTAGCAGTAGTGAAATTGATGATTTCGCTTCGCTCGCTACGCTCATCAATAAATGTAACTCATGCCCAAGGGTTTTTATTACGTTGGAGATAAATATCTGTCACGGACTTACTTTCAAAAACTGCATCCACGAAATTGACAAAATTTCTAGTATCTGTCAAATCTTGAAGGCAACCTCAAGTCAAAAAATGTGGTGTGTTTTTTCGATATGTTTTCTATGGCTTCTAAAGGCAACAATCGAAATGACGCACTTTTAAATTCATTTTTGTACTTTTCTAAACGTTCCCAATTTTCGAATATTGCTCTTTGTTCTTCTTTGAAGGGGAGGCGTATTGAGGATTTTCTTGATAAACGCAGGGGGCGTAAGTTGAGAACAAAAGTAGACACCCTGAAAATTTAATCGCAACCGAGGCAGGCGTAGCTAAGTTGAGAACAAAAGTAGACACCCTGAAAATTCCATCCTATTCGAAGCAGGCGTTTGGCCTGTAGAGCGCGCGCAAACACACATGACAAAAAAACAAACACACACCAAGTGTTTTTTTTAGCAGTAGTGAAATTGATGATTTCGCTTCGCTCGCTTCGCTCGCTACGCTCATCAATTACTTGCCTATAGCTTGTTTCTCTAGACGTTATTTTTCTTCTCTACTGACTAACAACTTCAAAGTAACCTCGCGAACACCGCACTTCAGATCTGATTTGTAGCCCGCCATCTTGAAATTTGAATTGACTGAGCCCAGTAGGATCTATACTGAGGCCGAAACCTCCAGTCAACTTCAGTGGCTTTCAGCAGGCTACGGAACGGCCAGCAGGGTACAGCTTAGTCACTGTGATAGGTTTCGGATTGGATCTTAGTAACATTTGTTACTGCCCAGTAGCTTCAATAGGTTTCGGAAAAGGAACTTTGTTGAGAACTCAGCTGGACTTGCTTGCCACTTGCTAGTTATATATAACATTGGTAGGAAAGTACCTAGGTATACCTATTTTATATACATGATGCAGCTGTAGGGACAATACGATATCTGTGGATCAGTTGATCCCTTGGTAGGCTGACAAATGAAACACCACAATCTTTAGGTAAAACATGGAAATTATATTTTTCGCATTACAAAGTAAACGTATTGCATGTACCTACTTGCACGAGACAAGATTGGAAGTTTGGTTAGTCTGCTACGTATTCAAGCTTTTGTTATCTGAACTAAACCCAAACCCGCATGGGTCGGACATTACATATTATGAAATTATCTTCACGAATTACAAAATACGAATATATTTGCAGCACAGGGTGACATTAGGTACCTACCTGCATTAATGAATTCACTGTCTGAGGTTAACTAAACTCCAATTCACGTTAAGAAAGAGAGTGGATTTGCATCTTCCTGGGGGACCCACCGCTGCTGGACCAAGCTAAGAGTTTCTAAACTAACAAGCCATGTCTTGAGTTGGGCAAAAGGCTCTATGGTCAGTTTTGATACTCTTAACTAGTGTCTAGTAGCAGTGAGTCCTCTAGGAAGATGCAAAACCACTCTCCTTCTCAACGTGAAATGGAGTTTAGTGGTTTCGGTGGATTCATCAGGGTTTGCTTTGAAATGACTGCAACGGCAGCAGCCGTTTGTTGGGCTTGCAACTAGGATGGGTTGGTTTTGAGTGCGAATCCTCGTGGGATCCAAGTCTATTGCAGGAACTGGTTTCTTGCGAGGAACAAAGCATTCACTGCGGACGGATTCGTTGGCTGTGCTCCGAAATGTCAGCCCAGGTCTTGGTCTCGGTCACGTGCCAGTAATGAATTATATAATTTCACGTTGAGGAGAGTGGATTTGCATCTTCCTCGAGGACCTCTTGCTGCTAGACACGAGCGTTTCAAAACTGCCCTTAGAGCCTTTTGTCCGGCTCAAGACATGGCTTGAGAGTTTAAAAACTCCTATCTCGTGTCAAGCTGCAGTTGGTCCTCGAGGAAGATGCAAATTCACTCTCTTACGTGACGTGGAATGGAGTATAGGACCAACACATTTCCATTGCTGGCATCAAGTATCTATATTGGAGAGATGGCCACTATACCTATACTTGTTGATGTACTTATTTAGAAACCTTTGCTGAAAGTGCATCCTGAAGTAGCAGGCACTGGACCAAAACTGAACAGAGCGTACCTACGTGTAACCTTCATCGCTGTGTTTCGTTTCACTGGCAGAACTTTGGGATTTGAAATCCGTGGACGCAAAACCGTGGGGGTCGCACCAGTTGTGAATAAGGCGTTTGAAATATTAAGTACCTAACTTTAAAGTGATCGGTGCCTCCGCAATCTATTTGCGACAATAATTGATGTACACCTACAATGTCAATTTCCAATCGTGCAAACGCCGTTCTGCCACGGCACGATTTTGAATCAATCAGAACAACAAAATTAAAAAAAAGCTGCCGTTTCGATTGAAACCTGGGGCAGATCCATATGCGTTGGACGCATGGAATAAATGAAAATCCCCCTTGTTGAAGCAAACTCGATCTTGTGAACAGCTGGCTCATGGCAGCCGATGCCCGAAGTCCAGTACAGTGGTTTGCACGGACACACCGATACTATAACTTCATCTGTCTACATCTAGCCTGGCGGGCGCTGGTGCTGCCCTGCTGCAATACTGTCCATTAATGTCCAATAATGTCTCAATACTGTCTAATAATGTATCAATACTGTCCAATAATGTCTCAATAGTGTCCAATACTGTCCAATACTGTCCAATAATGTTTAATACTGTCCAAAACTGTCCAATACTGTCGGCTTAAAAGGGGGGGGGAGGGAGTCCTTCGGTCAGGATTTCAAGGCGCGGATGTATTAATGCAAAACAGGAAGTAGTGGGGCAATAACAAACCGATTTAAAAAATGTGTGACCGATATTGGACAACAGGCTGAAAAAATTAGGGTATGTTCGGAACACCATAAAACATCCACAAACATCCACACGCGAAAGTTTCCACAAAGTTTCCTGTCGGAAGTTAGTCAAAAAAAATAAAATGCCAAAATTTTGCCAAAAAATGTATAAAAATATGTTTTTGTCTATAACTCTGTCATTTTTCAACTTGTGACATTGCGATTTGTGCCCAAAGATGCGCCTTGAGTAGGACTTGAATTATTAGTTGTAAAAAGAAAGGGTTGTAACTGAGGGGCGGTCGAAAAATTGGAAAAATTGGATTAAAATGAGGGGAAAAAAGCACACAGCCGTTTTGAAACGATCGGGAAAAATAGTAAAAATTATTTGAAAATTATTTGAAATAAACCATTGTGTAGCCAGATTTGCTAGCTAAAACTTTGCTGCTCGTAGGAATTTTAGACGTGAACTTCGTAGCACCGTTTTTGCAAATCCCCGAGTCGCGGTGCGACGGCCTGTGCCGTTCCTGCGCGCTGGCGGCCCGTGAGCAGTGGGTTATTTCAGTGCTGGATTGAGCGCTATGGCTAAGCGAATAAGAAAGATGCTCAATTTTTACAGAACTTCAGCAAATTTAATTTGCTACGTAACAAAAATGAAATACATAGTTTTGTTTATGAAAAAAAATGTAGTATTCGTTTCATTATCTTCTACATAATAATAATATGATATATCTGACGAGCATGGATATAGTAACATATTTTCTAGGAGTGTTTTAAAACCTCGGGGTCATAGTCAATTGAAACACGGGTTTGTAACAATCAAGGTATATAATCATGTATAATTTCATGGTATATAAAGGTACCTGAATAAAATATAAGTAGATATCCTATAAAAAACATAAGAAATTCGCAAAAATCTGATGTAGTACACTGTTAGCGAATGCTAAAAAGATACAATCTATTCGTCGCTTTCCTCCATCTCATCGTTGTGATTGTGCATATTGTAACAGTCTTTTGAACAGTGGCACACTTCCGAACACCCAACCGATGATTCGAGGGAGATTTCTGTATCGAGAGGGTAATTTTTATCTGTAGCTCACTGATTATCAAATCAGCAGCATGTTTTAATATTGCTTCATTTGAGTAGAGCTTTTCGTTTATTTCGAATGCAATTTCGTCGTCTTCTGCCTGGGCTTGTGCTGCTTGAATCTGTTTATAAAGCAGCCCAACTGTGACATTTTCAGAACACATAATGAATGGCAAATTTCCTGGTTGTGAATGGAAAACTATCTTGTCCTTAAAAAGTACTTGTAACTTTGAGCGTATATACTGAGGCCGTATTGAGATGTCTGCATTTTCGTCGTGAATTTCCTGTTTTAATAACTCCCTGTATTTATCGCAAATTACAGGACCTACAATAATTTTGCCGCAATTCACGTCGTGCTTAAAAAATTCATATGTTTTAACTGCTGTCCAGTCGTATATATCATAGACACCAGTTTTCTTTTTACCGGCCGCCTCAATATTTTTCTCACTGGTGTAAGAATGATAGCAATTTCTGTGATACCTTGCATCAACAGCAAAAAGGTCAATATCGACAATTCTCCCAACGACCAAATCATCGGATCGCCTTCGCGCAGCAGACAGAACTGTAGCACTAACCGAAGTTGGATTCATGTCCACAAGAGAAAATTTTCTGCCTTTTTTTTTACTGTCTTCTACCTCACCGCAAATGAAACAGTTATCGTGCCATTGAAATACATTCTCTGAGCGAAGGACTTTTTGGGGTACAACGGGGCTAGGCGTTTTCCTACCATCTTCCTCCAAGAGCCGCTTTTTTGCTCTTGCAACTTTCAAAGGGTTGATGAAACTTCTGCACAATTTATGAAATTTCCAATTGAAGTCCGAAGGGACTTCACATTTTTGACTCAAAATTATTTTGCTAGGCTTGTCATCGCGAATTTCGCACACATCAATGATGGTTCGCAGCCCTTTCGCGGTCAATTTCGCTAACAGGTCGTCACTAGACAGAATGCCTTCTCTCCCCTTACAAAATATGCAACTTTGCAATTGATCTTCTCTTGACGTAGACGGGCCCAAAGGTACGTTGTCTACAATAAAATGAATAAGAAATAAATATCCATCTAAAATTTCTTTCAAAATATAATCATACTTTATTCACTTACCCATTATCTACTCAAGAGGCTGACATCGCGCAAAGTAGAACATTGTACAACTATAGGTACTATAACGTATCACTGTGTCACTAAAACAACCGTATAGAAAAACACTGTTTTTATTTATTAGTAGCGAAATAAATGAATAGATCCTTTCGCACGGCTGTGCACTAGCAAACTGATTCTATGATATGGGGTGGGTAAGAGAAATGCCACTTTCTTGCTATTTTTGTGCAATTCTCATTTGTGGGAATGGCTGTCTATGTTAATCCTAGTAGTAACAATATGTGTCCTAGTAATATCAAAAGTGTGCAGCAAGTATTTAATGGAGTAGGTAGGTATACTACCCGCGCGGATACAACCCACGGCTCACGGGCCGCCAGCGCGCAGTAATGGCCACGGCCGTCGCACCGCGACTCGGGGATTTGCAAAAACGATGCTACGAAGTTCACGTCTCAGTGTTCGACTAGCAGCAAAGTTTTAGCTAGCAAATCTGGCTACACAATGGTTTATTTCAAATAATTTTCAAATGATTTTTACTATTTTTCCCGATCGTTTCAAAACGGCTGTGTGCTTTTTTCCCCTCATTTTAATCCAATTTTTCCAATTTTTCGACCACCCCTCACTTACAACCCTTTCTTTTTACAACTAATAATTCAAGTCCTACTCAAGGCGCATCTTTGGGCACAAATCGCAATGTCACAAGTTAAAAAATAAACTAGTTTTAGACTAAAACATATTGTTATCAATTTTTTGGCAAAATTTTGGCATTTTATTTTTTTTGACTAACTTCCGACAGGAAACTTTGTGGAAACTTTCGCGTGTGGATGTTTTATGGTGTTCCGAACATACCCTAATTTTTTCAGCCTGTTGTCCAATATCGGTGGCACAAATCGTTATTTGAAGAGATACGGGTTTGTTATTGCTCAACTAAAGGGGGAAGTGGTGGGGAGGGTAACTCAAAATGTTAGATTGCCCTCGTGGCAAGCGGTGGCTGGATTTCTCGTGATTAACCCACCAGAGACGTAGAGTTACGTCTTGGTTTCCACCAGTGGCGTAGAGCTAGGTCCTGTTTTCGACCAGTGGCGTCTCGCAGAGGAAGTGGCGTGGCTCTAGACAGCTCCTAGGCGTCCACCGGAACAGCAGTCGAGGGTCGAGAGCGATGCACTGCCATCGTTGGTCTGCGTGCGCCTTCCGCCGAGAGAAACCCTGCAACCCAGGGGCGTTGAGTGGCTAGATGGTGTGCATAAACCCTGCAACCCAGGGGCGTTTAGTGGCTCGATGGTGTGCATAAACCCTGCAACCCATGGGCGTTGAGTGCTAGATGGTGTGCATAAACCCTGCAACCCAGGGGCGTTTAGTGGCTAGATGATGTGCATAAACCCTGCAACCCAGGGGCGTTGAGTGGCTAGATGGTGTGCATAAACCCTGCAACCCAGGGGCGTTGAGTGGCTAGATGGTGTGCATAAACCCTGTAACCCAGGGGCGTTGAGTGGCTAGATGGTGTGCATAAACCCTGTAACCCAGGGGCGTTGAGTGGCTCGATGATGTGCATAAACCCTGGAACCCAGGGGCGTCAGGGTTGGCAAAAACCCGGGTTTTTGTTATTTAACCCAGCCCGGGCGGGTTTTTCTGGGTTTTTCTGGGTTTTTCTTATTGAAAAAAAATTAATCGATGGAAAAAAAGAAAAAAAGTACTTGAATGAAAAAGAAACCAGTGAAAGAGGCATGGTGGTCGGAAATGAATATTGATAAGCGTAGCGAAAGAAGCGAGCTGGCGAAATCTTCTATTTAACCACCCCCAAAAAGGTAATGTTTTTGTTTTTTGGATGGGTGTTTGCGCGCGCTCACAGACCTTACGTGTAACTAGATTTGGAAGAAAATTTAAGAGGGCCTACCTTTGTTCTCAACTTAGACCCTCTGCTTTTTTGGATAAGATTAAATAACAACTCTTTTATAATTTTTTTTTTTTTTTTTCTAAATTTTGATTCTCTGTAAGGTAAAAGCTCTTTACGTTCCTACATATCTAGAAATTTATTTTGCCTGAAAATCTGAGGTCGGTAGAATGGTTTTTATTTTCATTTTTTGAGTGTTTTTTCGTGACTTGACGCCTGATTGAAAAAGAGTCCGATTTCTTTTGTTTTCTGGGTTACCAGCTTTGTTGACTTCAAGTTTGGCCTAGCCATAGATTTGACAGCTACCAGAAGTTTAGTTAATTTTGTTTATGGGTCAGAACAAGCCCAATCGACCAAAGTGTGCTCGCGGATTTTTAATTTTTTTAGGAAAATGCAGGGTTATTCCCCTACCGTTACTGAGTTCCGTTTAAAAAAAAAAATTGCGACGAACCGTCTCCAGATAGAGCCCCTTAAAGTTCGGAGAAAAACGAATATTTGGCAGTTGCAGTGTGTCACAAAATCCAATGCCGATTCTAAACCGGTAAAGATATCGAATCACTTCAGTGATATAATTTGTTCGGAAGAGTTTGTTTTACTATGAACTGTAGCTCAAAAGTAAGAATTTTTACTTTTTATATGGTATTTAGAAGGTCAAAACGTAGGGTAAATTTTTTGAATTTTTGCAATTTCAGGGTGCATTCTGAACAGCAAGGGATGAAAAACGGGACACGATATTTTTTTGTAGGTACCCTTCATGTAAACGAATGTTTACATATTGGTTTCGATAAGGGTTTCTTCCACCTTCATCCCTTAAAAAAATCATGAAATTCGAAAAAAACCGAAAATGGTTGTTTTCAGGGGTTTTTTTCGTCAACTGGGAGTGAACTTAAAAAATTGAAAATGTATGGATTATGTGCTTTACTATTTGAACTCAAATTCCTGAAAGTCCCAATTCCCGTATTTTATTCGTTTAGAAGTTACACATTTTTTTCTAAAGGGTCTACTACCTTCAAATTTCATGCACAATTGCATGGCGAGTCGGCGAGTGGCTTACGTGCAGACGCGGATTAATGTCAAAAAGTGGTCTGGGTGCGAAGTCTCGAAAATACACGAGAATACTCGTATTACGAAAGTTCTCGTTTCTCAGTCAACGGTTTTGACAAAACGAATCTGCGAGTCTGGACGAAAACGAAACGGTTGCGAAGGTTACCATCTCTTTCTCGTTGTTCGTTCGGAAATGCTCGAAAATACTCGTCTTACGTGTCTCATATGACAAAACTTGAGCACAATCAGCCAATGGGAAGAGGTCTTGGCATCCGCCATTAAAATTCCGCGAGATTCCAAATTTATTTAAATCATGACTGCTTCTAAGAATAATATCGGGAGGCAGAATTGTTTTAAAACACAGCGATATGCTCTTATAGAATCATGTATTGGTGAAATAATATATTATAACAATTATACGAGCCAAAATATTAATAGATATCATCACATGCATATATGCAGATGATATTGTAATTTGGGGCAAGTCACATGAAGAGGTGCAAGAAAAGGTGACCAAATAGGATAATGTGACAGAAGAGTATGGAATGCGGTTGAGCAGAACAAAGAGTGAATCTGTTGGAATGAACAGGGATAAAAGAAAACTGTGAGGAAAACTAAATATCGGCAATGAAGAAATTGAAGAAAGAAGCGAGTTTAAATATCTGGGCAGTACTATAAATAAAAATGCAACTGTTGAAGTAGAAGTTAAAAGAAGAATTGGACAAAGCGATGGTTTCTACCAAAAAGTAAGAAAGTTGTTGTGGGATGAAAATTTCCCAAAAAAATGTAAACTTTTATTTTATAAGTTTTATTTTTTACCAATTTTAACGTACGGTGCCTGTACATGGACTATAGGGGGCAAGGAAGAAAGAAACATGGAAGCAGCGCAAATGAAATTTATACGAAGTATACAAGGGGTGACAAAAATGGACAAGATTCGGAGCAAGATATTGAGAGAAAAGGTTGGAATAGAGAGGTTATGTTTTAAGATGGGAAGAGACAGATTGAAATTCTATGGAAGAGTAATGAGAATGGAAGAGGCAAGATTACCAAAGAAGGCAATGGAAATTAAGTACGAAAAACGGGGAGTTGGGAGACCAAGAGAGAGATGGATCGACCAAGTGAGAAGAGACGTCGAAGTACGAGGAGAAAACTGGGAAGAAGTAAATAATACAGAAAAATGGTGGAATAATAAGGAAAGGTGGATGGAGCTGGTCAATTAGAGAAGAAATGTATGAAGAAATCAGTAAAGAAAAGATTAGTTAAAATCTAAAAATTTGTGTATAGTAGCTCCAGTACACATTGCAGGATAGAGAGCTTTTATGTTGGTGTTTTTACACCTCTTCTACCTGTTAAAGTTTATGGAATAGAGGAATAAAGATGTAAAAAAAAAAAAAAAAAAAAATCATCAGCGTTTGCAAAATACGTATTTTGTGGTTATGTTAGTACCCAGGCAAACTCAAGAAACTCGATGTGACTTAAGACTGGTTACAACAAACTTAGCAGTTAACTTAAGAGTGCTGCTCTCCGTTAATCCTTTCACCCCCACCCCCACAGAAAAGTTGAATGCAGAGGTCCACGGGGGAGGAGAAATGAACCCCTAAAAATAATCCAATCTTTAATTTTAAAATTTCAGTAGATGAAGGAAGAATATATCTTTGAGCCTTGGTATTTCTTAATTTGATTTTTACAAAATTTTATATGGTGCACATTTTCAAAAAGAGCCTAAATGAGCTCTAAACATCGATTGCAAATCAATATTCATTCGTTCTGTATTGGAAAAGCGCGTAGCAAGGCTCAAGCGTGCACACTTTCGCTATGCACATTTTTTTTTCCAGAATTTTTGGAGCAAATTTAGTCCCTCTTTTTTCACGCCCCGTAAGGGTCTGCACCAGTAAATGTTAGTGATCACCCTCTACCGGAATGTCAACAAGAGTCATTTTGTTGCATGTTTTGACTTGTGTTGATTAGCGGATGTGGAGGATTATAGCCGAGCCAGAAGCAGCGCAAATGTTTATGATCACTCAGGATTATTGTTTATGACCCAAGTTTTTTTATATTTCTCTAACCAATAGAAATGTTACAGTCTCTATTGGTCATTATCATTTTTCGTAAGGAACCTTTGTCTCTTGAAATCGAACATAACAATAGAGTAATTCATGTTAGACAGCACCGATGTACGAAACAATATTTATAATGTGTTCGAAAAATTGGGAATGAAATTAATTTTATTGTGTAACTTGGATTTCTGGAAGAGGGATGAATCATGGTAGGTATACATTGAATATCATATTATAATATTGTCTGTGGTTTATTAGAGAAATGGTCGGAACGTTTCATTTCGACGGATTCTCGCACGACAGAAATATTTACTATCGCTTCATTGGATCTAGCAAAGCAGCACGTGTTTACAATTAGCATCCTTCCACAGCAGAAAAAAGTTGCAGGTAACGTTGCCATGCTTGGGAATTTATGTTGTTGCACATAATTGAAGGGTTGTCTGGCAGTAAAAATATGGAATGTTTGGAAACATTAAGCGCCCCCTCCATGCTAACGTGATCTTTTGGTGGTTGTGAGTTTTGTGAAACCACGAAAAAAAAAGTGAACATTCAGTCGACAGAGTGACATCTACTTGACAGGTGCACTGGTCGTGCTGCATCCTATTCCAACACACAGTGTGTTACCGAGTGTGATATTCAGTGTGTAATCGCCAATTCGCCGACGAAAAGCGACGCGAAAGAAATAGCCTGAGCCAATCCGTCATCTCGCATTTTGTTCGTCGCGACATTCGAGTACATTTCCGTTGTTTTATGATGATGTTTTTGTTTATTTTCACTCTTTTAAATTTTATTGACTGTGATTGTTTTTCAATTGTAACCAATACGCAAGGTGTCTAAATACTTCCGTGGCAAGCGACACATACCGACTTTAGGTATATCTACTATCTAGTATAATAGATCACGTCCAAACAAACTAAAATTCATCCCAGAAAATAGTTAAAAAAAAAGCGATCGATGGTGCTTTTTACAAAGACTCCGATGGTGGCAATGAAACTATACGCTTACAGAAATCGATCGATTTCTTTCATCGACATGTACTTATCTGATAATTTTAGTTCTTAGTATTCATCACGAAGTGCTGTTTACAATCAACGTCAAATAGGATTAGACCAGATTAAAAAAGAAACTGTGCGGGAAGTTTTGCTGTGGTCTAAATGACCCACAGAATCGCCATTTGGCTGACAACTCCAGGGGCCCCGAATTTTTTTTTTAAACGCTCTGAACTCAGTAAAGGTTCGGGAATAATCCTGAATTTTCCTAAAAAAATTAGAAATCCCCGAGCACACTTTTGGTCGATTGGGCTTGTTCTGACCCCAATGGAAGTAATTGAATGTCAGAAATTTATCAGCAATCTAATAAGAACCCTCGGGCATAAGTTATTTTTTATTTATTTACGTTATCATTACTCAATGAGTTCATAATTTTCATGTTCTTGCTTTCTGACAGCCCGGAGAGAAACGAAAGGTCACAATAGTCTACATTTTCAAGTTACTGGAATTCTAGAGATGGTTTTCGTATTCGAACATCTGCCTTCACCTTTCGCCTCATCTTCAACGCAACAAAAATTGCGTTCGCAAAGCCCTAGGCCCGAATGCAGAGACGTCACTCAGTGCGCATCCCACACTCAGTGCTTACTCAGTGCACACTCAGAGGGCAATTTTAATTGCACAGTCGAAAATCGTACACTGAGTGTGCCCTGAGTGCACACTCAGTGTGAGTGCAGTCCAGACCACACTCAGCGCGCACTCAAGGGTCATTTCAGATATTTCAAGCCACATTTCTATGAAATTTTAGACAAACCACAATGGTTTCGCGCTAAAATATCATTCATGGTACTTACATGTGTGGTTCACATTTGATTAACATTTGTTTTGAACATAAATAGAACGAGAGTAGCTACCTGAATCTGGAAACAGGCCTCTCCAAAAATGTACCTTGCCAGTGATAGTTCCGTCTGACAGCTGCTGTCAGTATCAATATATTTTACACCACCGTCTGGATCCTTAGCTGCCAATTGGCTGTGTTTTGAAATTGCAAAGAATTTGTTGACAGTAACCAAGCAAATCAGCTCGTTGTCAAGCTTGCTACGTTGCCATGCACATTTTACGCAGGGTCCACTTGGCTGAGTGTGACAAAAGTTTGGTCTCTGCAATGAAATCGTCCACTCACACTCCACTCACACTCAGTGCGCACTGAGTGGAGTAAGTCTTGAGTGCTCACTCAGTGCACGACTCTGCATTCGGGCCCTAGTTTTACTAACCATTTTTGGTTATTTATGTCATAACGTAACATTTCATTGAGATGAGTAGCATGCCGTAAGGCATTCATAGAGAACGGAGCTAGCGTCCCAAAACTTATTATAATATAGTCTTATGTCATGCTCAGACATGGCTTGTGAGTTTAGAAACTCTTAGCTCGTGTCCAGCACATCGTGAAAGTTGCAAATCCACTTTCCTTTTTGACGTGAAATTGGGTTTAGCCCCGTCTAGCACGGCAAATGACGTTGTAACGCATGCGCTGAACGCACCTGATATCCGAGCACGTGTGCGCTTGCGCCCCACACCCACTGCTTGAGCTCCCAGTCGTAGATGCCGCCAATCCAGCGCTCCAGTGGCGCTAGAACCAAAAACAAGCCAGTCTAATTAGCTCTCAGGGGGAGAGAGGTTGGAGGGATCGAAGTTAAACAACACTGCTGGGAGTCGGCCTGGATGGGTGACGGCCATGCACGTGGCCAGCTCTCTGAGGGAGAGAGGTTGGAGGAATCGGAGCTAAACAAAACTGCACCGAGTCGGCCGGTGGATGGGTGACCGCCATGCACGTGACCAGCTCTCAGAGGGAGAGAGGTTGGAGGGATTGGAGTTAAGTAACACTGCTGGGAGTCGGCCGGTGGATGGGTGATCGCCATGCACATGGCCAGGGTGGCGATTATGTAAAATTTTCGTGATAACGTTCGTGATCGATCTCACTCGTTATCTCTTACGAATTCGGTATCTATAAGAGAGCTGTCTAGTGTTTACGTAACTCAACGCATCTCTTTCGTTCGAGATGTCGAACGTTATCTTGTTTCCGATTGATAGGCCCCCTTGAGACCGATGTTTTAAAAACGTAATGTATACAGAGCATGCGCAGAATGAAGTCTCGAAATAATTCAAATAATTTGCACGAACAATAAAATTAATTGACATTGACATTAGGTACCTACCTATACCGACGACGTTCGCCTGCGTTTCAATTTAAAATTAAATGAAATATTATCAATGGATTAGGAAGACTTAGGACATAATTTGTAAATTAATCAGCCTACATGTAGCCGGTTAATAATTGTTGTTGTTTATTTTACCCGTTTAGCCTGACAGGTCGCAAATGGGTCACCAAAGATTCCGCGAGCATCATTGCAGCCTCTTTTGACAGCCGAAAGGGCCACAAATAAGTTATTACTCGTAGAAAAAGGATCTTTGCTAATACTGCATCTCACTAACAACGTTTCTTTTCTCTTGTTTTCAATTATTTATAATACTGCCAAATAATTTAATAGTACGTCGGCCATCTTGACAGTCTGATACTGACAGATGTCGAAAGTGACAACTTTATATCACAGAGCTTTGAGCCTTCGGGATCTTTAACGACCGTTATCGCAGGTAACGTTCGGCAAATATTTACGTAATCACCAAAAAGATTTTTCGAAGATAACGTTCGTGATCTTTCGTAATTTTCGAGATAACGAACGTTATCTCTTACGAAAATTTTACATAATCGCCACCCAGCTCTATCAGGGAGTGAGGCTGGAGGGATCGGAGTTAAACAACACTGCGCCAAGTCGGCCGGTGGATGGGCTCCATACCTAGCTCTGGGTTGGCCAGATAGGCCCGCACATTGCGGTCCTCCCAGCGCTGCTCCAGGCGTGCCAACTGCGCGCCAAGGTCACGACACCGGAAGTGCGCGTCTTGCCACGTTGCCATGTCGGCGCTGAGCGAGTAGCAGCTCTGGCCGTGACGAATAAACTGTGTGGGGCACGAGTAGCTTCTGTTCCTCGAAGTCACCGAATCTGCAGGCACAGATGGAAGGTTAGGTACCCAGATGTTCCACTCCCATACTTATACAGACACACGAAAGCCCTCCGTCCGCAACAATAGTTTCGCCGGCAGTCAACGGATGGAACCACTGTTTGTTGTTGCATCACCTGTAACCCAGGTAACTGTAACCGCCAGTGGAACATTGGGTGGGTTAAGGCATCAGCACAGCATAGGGGTCACAACAAGCCCAATCGACCAAAAGTGTGCTCGTGGATTTTTAATTTGTTGTTGTGCGTAGCGAGCGAAGCGAGCGAAGCGAAATCATCAATTTCACTACTGCTAAAAAAAATTACTTGCGTATGTGTGTGTTTTTTTTGTGTGTGTTTGCGCGCGCTCTACAGGCCAAACGCCTGCATCGATTGGGATGGAATTTTCAGGATGTCTATTTTTGTTCTCAACTTAGACCCCCTGCGTTTTTCAATAAAATCCTCCATAAAACTTTCAAAGCAAAAAAAAATAGAAATATTCGACAATTGGGCAAGTTTGGTAAAGTATGGAATTTTTTTTTAAAGTGTGTATTTTTTTACATTTTCCCAATTTTGATTGTTGCCTTTAGAAACCATCGAAATCATATCGAAACATCACACCAGATTTTTCCCAATAAAAACCAACCCAATAAAACCCAATACAAACCCTTGGGCATGTGTTACATCTATGTACTAGGGCGAACGCAATCTGTGTTGCGTTGAAGATAAGCGTAGCGGTTTGTATATAGAACATAAAAAGATTGAGGCAAAAAGCCTAAATCATGGCGCAGCAAGCCAGACCATTGCTTTTTCAATGAAATCAAAATGAAATGAAATGTTCAGAATCGTTTACTTTTTCAAGTGATCAGAATCTTTGAGAAAGCAATCGTCCGGCTTGCTGCTCCATGATTTAGGCTTTTTGCCTCAATCTTTTTATGCGCTAAATACAAACCGCTACGCTCATCTTCAACGCAACACAAATTGCGTTCGCCCTAGTTTAGGAAAATTCAGGGTTATTCCCCTACCTTTACTGAGTTCAGAACGTTTTTAAAAAAAATTTTAACGCCGAACCGTTCTCCAGATAGAGCCCCTCAAAGTTCGGAGAAAAACGAATATTTGGCAGTTGCAGAGTGTCACAAAATCCAATGCCGAGTCTAAACCGTTAAAGATATCAAAAAACGTCAGAGAGATAATTTGTTCGGAAGAGTTTGTTTTACTATGAACTGTAGCTCAAAAGTCAGGATTTTTACTTTTTATAGGGTAATTAGAAGGTCAAAACGTAGGGCAAATTTTTTGAATTTTTGCAACTTCAGGGTGCATTCTGAACAGCAAGGGATGAAAAACGGGAAACGATAATTTTTTTGTAGGTACCCTTCATGTAAACGAATGTGTACATATTGGTTACGATAAGGCTTTCTACCACCTTCATCCCTTAAAAAAATGATGAAATTCGAAAAAATCCGAAAATGTCTGTTTTCAGGGGTGTTTTTCGTCAACTGGGAGTGAACTTAAAAAATTGAAAATGTATGGATCATGTGCTTTACTATTTGAACTCAAATCCCTGAAAGTCCCGATTCCCGTATTTTATTCGTTTAGAAGTTACAATTTTTTTTTAAGGGGTCTACTACCTTCAAATGTCATGCACAATTGCATGGCGAGTCGGCGAGTGGCTTACGTGCAGACGCGGATTTAAGGTTCAAAAAGTAGTCAGAACACACTATCACAAGGGCCTCGGGGCCCCTGGAGTTTACGGATGAGGGGAGGGGGAGGGGGGGCATTCGCAAACAAATGAACTATACAGCTAGGAAGTTTTACAACTTTTACAACATTAAAAGAACTCAAAATAAAAGAATACAAGATACACACTAGGCGAGGTCCACGGGCTCGCATGCAGTGCCCCATGGACGCACGTTCCCAGGCGGGCCTCAAGCTCCGAGGCCCCAGGCGCAAGCTCAGGGGCCTTACCTAACACGGTCATTTGGTGGTGTACGGAGGTATTTTATAATACGACCACTGGTTTTATATAACCCGGACCTAGAGCGGCCATTTCAACAATGGACAGTTTGTTGATTTCTTAGCACCGCTTGCAACCAGTATTACGGTGGTGCTACGATGATAGCATTATCTAGAAGGCATTCTGCTTATTAAACGATCATCATTGTGCAGTGAAGTCAAATCAACCTATCTCATGGCTCGTTACTAAAGTCAGAGTCAATGTGCCCAGGCTACCATAACCCGGCCGTAATACTGCCGCTCTAGGTCGGGGTTATTGCTTGGTGCTAAGGTGGTATTATATAGCATGGTGCTAGAGTTCATAGCACCGTGCTCCAAATGGCTGGTCTAGGTAAGGCCCCTGGGGCCTCGCCAGCGAGGTCCCTGGGCCTCCGAGATACTCTCCAAAGGGTCCTAGTCCGCATTTGCGGGATTGCTGACCGTTAAATCCACCCCTGCTTACGTGGTGTTTTGTTTTCAGCCTGACTTTCAACTGCAAGTTTAAACTTTAAACTCTTTCAACTTTAGCGATCAACTGCAGTTGATCGATGCGGGGCCCCGCATGCGAGCCCGTGAAACTCGCATAGTGTGTATCTTGTATTTTGAGTTGACTAATAAGTTAAATAGTTCATTTGTTTGCGCATGCCCCCCCCCCCCCCCACTCCCCCCACCCGTAAACTCCAGGTGCCCCGAGGCCCTTGCGATAGTGTGTTCTGACCACTTTTTGAACCTTAAATCCGCGTCTGCACGTAAGCCACTCGCCGACTCGCCATGCAATTATGCATGACATTTGAAGGTAGTAGACCCTTTAAAAAAAATTGTAACTTCTAAACGAATAAAATACTGGAATCGGTACTTTCAGGGATTTGAGTTCAAATAGTAAAGCACATAATCCATACATTTTCAGTTTTTTAAGTTCACTCCCAGTTGACGAAAAACACCCCTGAAAACAGCCATTTTCGGTTTTTTTCGAATTTCATGATTTTTTTAAGGGATGAAGGTGGTAGAAACCCTTATCGAAACCAATATGTAAACATTCGTTTACATGAAGGGTACCTACAAAAAAATTATCGTTTCCCGTTTTTTATCCCTTGCTGTTTAGAATGCACCCTGAAGTTGCAAAAATTCAAAAAATTTACCCTACGGTTTGACCTTCTAATTACCCTATACAAAGTAAAAATTTTGACTTTTGAGCTACAGTTCATAGTAAAACAAACTCTTCCGAACAAATTATCTGTCTGACGTTTTTTGATATCTTTAACGGTTTAGACTCGGCATTGGATTTTGTGACACTCTGCAACTGCCAAATATTAGTTTTTCTCCGAACTTTGAGGGGCTCTAGCTGGAGAACGGTTCGGCGCAAAAAAATTTTTTTTAACGTTCTGAACTCAGTAGAGGTAGGGGAATAACCCAAAATTTTCCTAAAATAATTAAAAATCAACGAGCACACTTTTGGTCGATTGGGCTTGTTCTGACCCTTAGATAATTTATTTTTTGTGGAGTTAACTTGTCTTGCTACATCCCTAAGTAGCTCGAATATCAGTCGAAAATAATCATCTCCCATGGGTACCTAATTAATTTTACCAGGTATCTAGTTATAATTGATTATTTATCTTCCTTCGGAGTAAAATGGATTAAGGCAAGAAATAAATAGTTGGGCAATAAAATAACCTATTGATTAATACAATGATGAAATTGGTCTTGTCAAAAAGATATACGATTAATCTTGAATCGAGATTCTAGGGTCTCACCTAGGCCCGGTCGATGCTTCGGCTCTTTCCGCCTCGCGTTCGGCTCCCTTCGGAGCACCTCGTTGCCGCTCGGATCGCGTCGCACATTCGGCTCTTTCCGCCTGGAGCTTGGCTCTCTTCGGGCCAGCTCGTTCGGCTGCCTTCGCCTCTGCCCGTTCGGCTTTCTTCGTCTCTCTCCGCTCGGCTTTCTTCGCCGCGCGTTCCGGTCCCTTCGGTCCACGCTCGGGTCCTTTCGGTCCACGTTCGGGTTCCTTCGATCGACGTTCGGGTTCCTTCGGTCCACGCTCGGGTTCCTTCGGTCCACGCTCGGGTCCTTTCGGTCCACGCTCGGGTCCTTTCGGTCCACGTTCGGGTTCCTTCGGTCGACGTTCGGGTCCCTTCGGTCTACGTTCGGGTCCTTTCGGTCCACGCTCGGGTCCTTTCGGTCCACGCTCGGGTCCTTTTGGTCCACGTTCGGGTTCCTTCGGTCGACGTTCGGGTCCCTTCGGTCTACGTCCGGGTCCCTACGCTCCACGCTCGGGTCCCTCCGATCAAGTGGTGCTCTGGAGGCCTCGAAGGGGCCCCTCACCGTCGGGGCCCACGTGGCATAGAGATTCGAGGCGGGCACCACGTTGCTGAAACAAAGGAACATTTGCTGTAACCGAAGTGTAAAGAGAGTAAGCGGAAGGTATAAGTTTTCAATCTTACGCAAGAATCAATGTCATCACTTTTCACGCTAGAAACAATATTATATCAATATTTCCCGTTAACACAGATTAAGATTTCGCAAAGACTTCAGCTGGGCAGGAATGGATTAAGGCCTGGATAAGCAACCCTCCCAGTTTTTAAAGCCCTAGGTCCTCGTAGCACTCGTAGCACGGGGTATACGCGTGAGTAGCGATGCCCTGAACGGTGTGACGTACCTATGCAGTGGCGGAAGAAGGGGTCCGACTCCAGTGGCGGCCCGTCCAGTCGCTCGACTGAGCGCATTGTTAGCGAACACCTCGTAGTCGCTCCAGCCCCGCGCAGGCGCTGAAACACGCAGATCATTATTATCCTTTATGAGCTTCAAGCTAGCATATGGGTGTGTACAGCTAGGTGGCATCTTCAGCTGGCTCCGCCTTTGAAATGGAACGCGCCAGGAAATTTAAGACGGTCTTGATGATGTCAGTAAGGGCAAGTCGCTGGGTCAATTGCCCCCCCCCCCCCTCATCCTACCCACCACGGGCTCTTTTGTCGGCGTGACTTTCGAAGAGGGGGGAGGGGGAGGGGGGACGTTGGTAATTTGATCTCAGAGACGATGCTCTCTTATTATACATACATCTTTGTTTACAGCCTCTAAGCTGTGCCTAAATACAAGGTTGTCTCAATACATGCGTTAATATGTGTTGGTTACTCAGGTAGAATAGGAGACATCGAAGCCCCCACTGGTTTCAAAACAAGTCCACGGGATCCCATATCCACGCAAGTGTGTTCAGATCAGTGGGTCACTCAGGTAGAGTAGGAGAGATCGTAGGCCCCGCTGGTTTCACAACAAGTCCACGGTATCCGATATCCACGCAAGTGTGTACAGATCAGTGGGTCACTCAGGTAGAGTAGGAGAGATCGAAGGCCCCTCTGGTTTCAAAACAAGTCCACGGGATCCGATATCCACGCAAGTGTGTTCAGATCAGTGCGTCACTCAGGTAGAGTAGGAGAGATCGAAGGCCCCACTGGTTTCAAAACAAGTCCACGGGATCCGCTATCCACGCAAGTGTGTACAGATCAGTGGGTCACTCAGGTAGAGTAGGAGAGATCGAAAGCCCCACTGGTTTCAAAACAAGTCCACGGGATCCGATATCCACGCAAGTGTGTTCAAATCAGAGGGTCACTCAGGTAGAGTAGGAGAGATCGAAGGCCCTACTGGTTTCAAAACCAGTCCTCGGGATCCGATATCCACGCAAGTGTGTTCAGATCAGTGGGTCACTCAGGTAGAGTAGGAGAGATCGAAGGCCCCACTGGTTTCAAAACAAGTCCACGGGATCCGATATCCAAGAAAGTGTGTTCAGTTCAGTGGGTCACTCAGGTAGAGTAGGAGAGATCGAAGGCCCTACTGGTTTCAAAACAAGTCTACGGGATCCGATATCCACGCAAGTGTGTACGGATCAGTGGGTCACTCAGGTAGAGTAGGAGAGATCGAAGGCCCCACTGGTTTCAAAACAAGTCCACGGGATCCGCTATCCACGCAAGTGTGTACAGATCAGTGGGTCACTCAGGTAGAGTAGGAGAGATCGAAGGCCTCTCTGGTTTCAAAACAAGTCCACGGGATCCGATATCCACGCAAGTGTGTACAGATCAGTGGGTCACTCAGGTAGAGTAGGAGAGATCGAAGGCCTCTCTGGTTTCAAAACAAGTCCACGGGATCCGATATCCACGCAAGTGTGTACAGATCAGTGGGTCACTCAGGTAGAGTAGGAGAGATCGAAGGCCTCTCTGGTTTCAAAACAAGTCCACGGGATCCGATATCCACGCAAGTGTGTACAGATCAGTGGGTCACTCAGGTAGAGTAGGAGAGGTCGAAGGCCCCACTGGTTTCAAAACCAGTCCGCGGGATCCGATATCCACGCAAGTGTCCACCGGTTTGTGCCCGTCCACGTTGGCACATCAAGGTCCATTTAGGAGGCTGAGGTCCTAACAAAGATTTCACGGCCAGACTAATAGCTTTCTCGAGATTCACGGCAGGGGTGACCATTCCTTACTGACGCCTAGCGCAATAAGGCATGGCTTGCCAAACGTTTCCGAGCTCACAGCCCATGCTGTTGTCCAGCCCAAGGCATGGCTTGCCAAACGTTTCAAAGCTTACAGCCCATGCTGTTGTCCAGCCCAAGGCATGGCTTGCCAAACATTTCAAAGCTTACAGCCCATGATGTTGTCCAGCCCAAGGCATGGCTTGCCAAACGTTTCAAAGCTTACAGCCCATGCTGTTGTCCAGCCCAAGGCATGGCTTGCCAAACATTTTAAAGCTTACAGCTCATGCTGTTGTCCAGCCCAAGGCATGGCTTGCCTAACGTTTCAAGCTCACAGCCCATTATGTTGTCCAGCCCAAGGAATGGCTTGCCAAACGTTTCATAGCTTCACGTTTTCATAGCCCATGCTGTTGTCCAGCTCATGGCATGGCTTGCCAAACGTTTCAAAGTTCACAGCCCATGCTGTTGTCCAGCCCAAGGCATGACTTGCCGAACGTTTCAAGCTCACAGCCCATGATGTGGTCCAGCCCAAGGCATGGCTTGCCAAACGTTTCACGCTCACAGCCAATGCTGTTGTCCAGCCCAAGGCATGGCTTGCCAAACGTTTCAAGCCTATTTGGTGTCAGTGACGGCTTTGGACGTGTGCTCCGCATTACGCTAGCTGGCCACCCCTGGCCATTGTTGGGACAGTTGAACGAAACTAGCAATTTACATCGAATAAAACGCGACTTTCTTCTCACAACAAACAAGATTTGAAACGCTTTTGTCTCGCCGAGCGATCGTTCTGCGTCTGTCGTGACTCAGATTAATCAGCGTCGACTTGGCAAGCGTCGCGTGCATGGCGTCGGCGTCGGCCGTTAAGCGTCCCGACGCTGTATTCTCGTCTGCCTGGGTGGACCTGCTACCGTCAAAGAGCACCAAGGGCCGGCCACCGCTTTGCCTTGTCCCTTTGACACACTGTGTTGGCTCTGCCCCTGTGGCACTGGTCTATTGGCTGTCGGTGAATGACAGGCTGATGATGAAGCTAGCCTGGTCTGGAAGGGTGCCGAAGGTGGACCCGGTGTCGGCACTAAGACCTGTTACCGTCCAACAGCACCAAGGGCCGGCTACCGCTTAGCCTTGTCCCTTTGACACACTGTGTTGGTGCTGTCCCTGTGGCACTGGTCTATTGGCTGTCGATGAATGACAGGCTGGTGGTGAAGCTAGCCGTGCCTGGAAGGGAGCCGAGGGTGGACCAGGTGCCGGCACGTGTCGGTGAATGACAGGCTGATGATGAAGCTAGCCTGGCCTGGAGGAGGCAATCCCGCGGTCAGCAAGCTATGTGTAATTGTACTGTGACGTAGCGAGCCAGTCTGCTGCCCCTATATGGGTGTGGGTTCGACGTCCGACCCGTTATGTCGTGACACGAGACAATGCGACTCTCCCTGTAATCGAACCCGGACCCGAGCTTCGGAGTCTTGATTCAAGCGAGCGTTCATTTAGCGGTCGACTCGGATACAGAATTCACCGCGTGAAATCATGTAGTGTAACCAATCATGGACGAAAGTACAAATACAGGCCATGCCTTTTGTCGGATCGCGACCAAACAGATACAGATACACGGAATCCTCATAATTACATTGGGTGGTACCAGTTTAACAATATTAGTTAAATTTCATTTTTAGTTAGCTCTAGTTGGCTTTGCATGAGTTCCTAACATATACCATTCTTACAAATAGTTAAGTTAACTACTAGGGCTTCGCGAACGCAATTTTTGTTGCGTTGAAGATGAGCGTAGGTTGTGGATTGTGTATAATAGCGGTTAAAAAGGTGCAGGCAGAAGTGCTATGAAAACCATGGAGCACCAAGCCTGACCATTGGCTTCTCAAAAATTCTGATCACTTGAAAATGTAGACGCATTCTGACGTTCATTTGTTTCTCTTTGTGCTGCCAGATAGGGAAAAATGCGGATTATGAACTCATTGTGTATAATGATAACGTAAATACATAAGACAAAACTTACGCCCGAGGGTTCTTATTAAATTGAAGATAAATTTCTGGCACGGATTTCCTTACTATTACTTCCATAAACGAAATTTACTACATTTCTGATAACTGTCACATCTTTCCCTTGGCCGAACTTGGAGTCAACAAAGCTGGTAACCAAGGAAACGAAGGAAACCGGACTCTTATTGAATCAGACGTCAAATCACGAAAAAGCACCAAAAAAATGGAATAAAAACCAATAGGAAAGTCCTACCGACCTCAGCATTTCAGGCATAATAAAGATGTATAATGTCGACATGTTTATAAGTTTTGGTAAAGACATGTAAAAAAAACTTTGACATTTACAGATGATCAAAATTTTGAAAATAATTGAAAAATTTCGTAAAAATTGATTTATTAAAAAACTTCTGAGCCGATCTTTTCCAAAAACTTGGAGGATCTAAGTTTATAACAAAGGCAGGTCCTCTGAAATTTTCATCTAAATCGGTTCAGGCGTTTGGTCTGTAGAGCGCACGCAAACACACACAAAAATAACATACACAACGGGCTTTTTTTTGGGGATAGTAATATTGAAGATTAAGCTACGCTCATCAATCAGTTGGTACGAGCAGTTGGCTTGCCAAGCTTGACAAGTTTTCGCGTAGCCACGTCAACATTGGAGTGGACAATCTGGGTGACTTGCGGGGTGAGGGCTTTCGCAAAGCTTGGCAAGCTTTCGCGTAGCCACGTCAACATTGGAGAGGACAATCTGTGTGACTTGCGGGGTGAGGGCTTTGGAGTGGACAATCTGGGTGACTTGCGGGGTGAGGGCTTTCGCAAAGCTTGGCGAGCTTTCGCGCAGCCACGCTAACATTGTAGTGGACAATCTGGGTGTCTTGCGCGGTGAGGGCTTTCGCAAAGCTTAAGCTTTCGCGTAGCCACGTCAACATTGGAGTGGACAATCTGGGTGACTTGCGGGGTGAGGGCTTTCGCAAGGCGTGGCAAGCTTTCGCGTAGCCACGTCAACATTGGAGAGGAAAATCTGGGTGACTTGCGGGGTGAGGGCTTTCGCAAAGCTTGGCAAGCTTTCGCGTAGCCACGTCAACATTGGAGTGGACAATCTGGGTGACTTGCGGGGTGAGGGCTTTCGCAAAGCTTGGCAAGCTTTCGCGTAGCCACGTCAACATTGGAGAGGAAAATCTGGGTGACTTGCGGGGTGAGGGCTTTCGCAAAGCTTGGCAAGCTTTCGCGTAGCCACGTCAACATTGGAGTGGACAATCTGTGTGACTTGCGGGGTGAGGGCTTTCGCAAAGCTTGGCGAGCTTCCACGGAGCCACGTCAGCATTGGAGTTGACAATCTGGGAGTGGATTTGTCCTACTCTGTTCCTTGGTGCGGGGTTCAGGGAATGCGGAAATGAGGTCACGTGCTTCGCTGGGTGCGACTGTGTTACTGGATGACGTCATTAATTGCACATCTCGTCTGGCGCTCGCTCCGTGACGTCACAAACTGTGTGTGTGTTTGTTTCACGGCGAGCCGGGCGTGTTTGCTTTGCGCACGCGCGCTCAGCACGTGTCTTGTGCGTGCCTTGTGCGCGCCGTGATGCGTGTAGAGCAGGCATGGGCAACCCCCGGCCCGCGGGACTATTTTGTCCGGCCCCCCGGGCTTTGGTCTGTTAGCATGAAAGATAGGCCCTGACCGTTCCGAATAAAAAAATATAAAAAGTTACAATAAAACCGAATTTTTCGGATATATCTTTGCTCTCTAGTACCTATACACACACACACACATGATACAGTACACATGATAGGTACATGATACCTAAACCTAGGTATCATGTTTATTCTTTAACATCTCTATCTGGTAAAATTATATTCACGACTTGCAGAACAGCATTCTTTCTTACCAATTATTATGCGCGGAGGGTTCGAATAGATATATTTTTGGGACAATTAAGTCTGGGGAAGGGATGGAGAAGGGGAGGGACCTCACCCAAGCACAGCCTAAAAGATTTTTTTATATTCAACGATCATTTTGATGGCCTATCTATGCTTTTTGGGTAAAGTTGAACATCGTAATTTTGATAGTGCTTCATTTTACATGTTTGCTACCCCCCCCCCCCCCCCCCAGCAGTCTCTGCTGAGATCACCCAAGTTGAGCAACACTGCGCCGATTCGGTCGGTGGATGGGTGACCGTCTTGCACGTGGCCAGGTCTTAGAGGAGGAAAGGCCTAATTGCAACCTATTGGAGTGAGCTCATACTCGGGCCACTTCCCGCTCAAATTTTACCTCCTACTGCAGGATACTAACTTGTGGCTCCACCTTTTGTCCGATCGTAACGAAACCCATGTCTACGGAATCCTCACACTTTTTGCAACAAATTGTATGTTTGCAAATCACAAAAATATTCACCCATCTAGTATTTTCAAGCATTCTATAACAACCCTGTTACGTCGCATTATTGAGCTCGTACTCGGGCAGCTTCCCGCGCAGAATTTACCTCCTACTGGATACTAACTTCTGGCCACACCGTTTGTCCGATTGCAACGAAACCAGGATATACGGAATCCTCACACTTTTAGCAACAAATTGTGTGATTTATAACCACTAAATACCAATTTAAAGTTCAAATAAAGCTTCATGAAATAATCACCAACAACCACACCAATAGCCTTAAAGGAGATGTGCTGTTAGATTTGTATCCAATGCCGGGCTGCGCCTTTCTGTTCCCAGCATTAGCCCAGCAGACCTCGCCAAATCAGCCGTTTTCATTGGCTGAACATTCAAAATGACGTGACGTCACTCACCCGCACCAAAAGCTCCGTGTCAGGAAATATTTGCACCGTATTCCGCGAAACGATGAAACGATATTCTGCGCGCTGGTGGACTCGGAAGATCACTACGTTGCGAAAATAGTGGTTAAAACCGAATTTATGGCAGGCGTTTGAAAAACCGCGCTGCTGTCAAAAGACTTCGCGCCACTCGCGCAAGTGCAGATCTGATAGTGACACTTCAAGTTCAATTGTTTGATGTTGGCGCTGAGATGTCACGTCGAAGTCTTGTCGTAGCATAATTTCACAATTACAATCAGCGTACCAGAACTAGATTATTCATTCAGTTTTCCGTTGAGCACTAAAAACGCATGCGAATGAATAAGTTTACTCCGCGCCGAATAAGTTTACTACGAGCAATATCCGAGTTCTCGGATAGGTTTAAAGAATATAACCTCACTAAGCTGTCAAAAGATTGTTCAGAGTCTCTCGCCGTTTTCAGTATTTTATTGACACAATGGAGCCATTTGTTGAGCTAGTATAATAAGCACTTTGTTTGATTATTAACTACATTGGATTTGTAACATGTGAAACTCTAGCTATAAGCACAGCTAACTTAATACGGCGTACGTAATGCAGTGTGAGAATAAGGTTCATTACAGTCAGCACCGCATAACCACGCAAATAAGTCCATCATTCGCAAGCTGCGCTAAAGTCCCTGAGAAACTGGGTTTCGCGAAAGAGTGTTGAAATTCGGATATAGCCTGCAATGTCAGCAGACGAGACACGTTCTGCCATGGAAGTCAGAATTTTATCGGCGAAATTGGGGTTATGGCGCATGGAGACGAGATTAGTCTGTCGTCGAGCACATGGGCTCTTCGCGCGGGGGAGTGACGTCACGACAGTTTGAATATTCAGCCAATGAAAGCGGCTAATTTGGCGAGGTCTGCTGGGCTAATGCTTGGAACGGAAAGGCGCTGCCGGGCTGGGCTGGGCTTGGCGATCAAAGGGACGCTGTGTGCCAGTAAGTTGACACAGACGTTCAGAGCGCAGAGATACTTAATAGCTACCCCCATGCGGCACACAGACAGCAGTTGGCTTTGAAGCGACGCGCTGTCGTTTGATCGAACTGGTTGCGAAGTCTCGAAAATACACGAGAATACTCGTATTACGAAGTTCTCTTTTCTCAATGTCGTCAACGGTTTTGATAAAACGAATGTGCAAGTCTGGACGAAAACGAGATGGTTACGAAGGTTTGCATCTCGTTCTCGTCGTACGTTCGGAAATGCTCGGATACGAGTCTATGCGCACGACATTCGACACAACTTGAGCACAACTAGCCAATGGGAAGAGGTCTTGGCATCCGTTATCAAAATTCCGCGAAATTTCGAATTTATTTCAATCGTGGCTTCCTCCAAGAATATTACCGGAGAGCTGATAATAATTATGATTCAGTTAATTGAGGAGAGCCCTGAAATTGTCAAATTGACCAGGCTTCCGTATGGGGTCATATGCTCGTCGGGAATGAAATACCACACCAGCCCCAATACGTGGCAATAGCCTTGAGTGTGGCCTGGCCGACTGAAATACCACACCAGCCCTGTCCAATGCGTGGCAATAGCCTTGAGTGTGGCCTGGCCGACTGAAATACCACACCAGCCCCAATGCGTGGCAATAGCCTTGAGTGTGGCCTGGCCGACTGAAATACCACACCAGCCCCAATGCGTGGCAATAGCCTTGAGTGTGGCCTGGCCGACTGAAATACCACACCAGCCCCAATGCGTGGCAATAGCCTTGAGTGTGGCCTGGCCGACTGAAATACCTTACCAGCCCCAATGCGTGGCAATAACCTTGAGTGTGGCCTGGCCGATGAAATACCACACCAGCCCCAATGCGTGGCAATAGCCTTGAGTGTGGCCTGGCCGACTGAAATACCTTACCAGCCCCAATGCGTGGCAATAGCCTTGAGTGTGGCCTGGCCGATGAAATACCACACCAGCCCCAATACGTGGCAATAGCCTTGAGTGTGGCCTGGCCGACTGAAATACCACACCAGCCCGGTCCAATGCGTGGCAATAGCCTTGAGTGTGGCCTGGCCGAATGAAATACCACACTTGCCCCAATGCGTGGCAATAGCCTTGAGTGTGGCCGGGCTGTGCTAGTCGACTCACCTGCCGCTAGGAAACCGAGGGCTGCCAGCAGCGCCAGTGTCGCCGTGTGCCGCATGGCGCGCTCAGCACTGGCCCGATGACGTCATTGTCTGGAAAACGTGGCACGTACGTTAGGACACGTGGCAGTAAGTGTGGAGACAGGTGTGTGTCTGATGGACCTGTTGCGTGGCCCGAAACGCCGCTGTGTCAAACGCGCTCGCGGTCAGCTCGATGTGGCGAACCTGAGCGACCCGGTCGCTTAACTACATTTCACGTTAAGAAGGGGAGTGGACTTGCATCTTTCTCGAGGACCCACTGGTGTTAGACACGAGCTAAGAGTTTAAAAACTATCAAGCCTTGTCTTGAGTCGTGTCTTAGCCTGTGTACCTAGCATCAGTGGGTCCTCGGGGAAAATCAAATCTACTCTACTCACAAGTTTCAACGTGAAAAGTTGTTAAGATGCCACGCAATCTGCCTCGGTATTTGACTGGGCCCGGACTCGAGGTGCTGTCTCTTCGTGGCATCGGGATGCACACGTGCCGCGCTGCTCCCATGCATCAGGATGCACACGTGCGGTCGAATGCATCGGCACCCGGGACGACACACTTGGCTGGGTGCCAACCAAGTCATCTCGACCAGGTCGCATTGGATTCGCATCAGACTCGCATTGGATTCGCATTGCAGGATTCGCATTGGATTCGAATCGGATGCGCATTGGATTCGAATCGGATTCGCATTGGATTCGCATCAGACTCGCATTGGATTCGCATTGGATTCGAATCGGATGCGCATTGGATTCGCATTAGATTCGAATCGGATGCGCATTGGATTCGCATTGGATTCGAATCGGATGCGCATTGGATTCGAATCGGATGCGCATTGGATTCGCATCAGACTTGCAATGGATTCGCATTGGATTCGAATCGGATGCGCATTGGATTCGCATTAGATTCGAATCGGATGCGCATTGGATTCGAATCGGATTCGCATTGGATTCGAATCGGATGCGCATTGGATTCGAATCGGATACGCATTGGATTCGAATCGGATTGGATTCGCATTGGATTCGAATCGGATGCGCATTGGATTCGCATTGGATTCGCATTGGATTCGAATCGGATGCGCATTGGATTCGCTTTGGAATCGCATTGGATTCGCATTGGATTTGCATTGGATTCGAATCGGATGCGCATTGGATTCGCATTGGATTCGAATCGGATGCGCATTGGATTCGCATAGGATTTTATTGGATTCGCATCGAATTCGCATCGGATTCGCATTAGATTCGTAATGTATTCGCATTGGATTCAAATCGGATTTGCATTGGATTCGCATCAGATTTGCATCGGATTGGCATTGGATTCGCATTGGATTCGCAACAGATTGGTATTGGGTTTGCATTGGATTCGCATTGGATTTGCATTGGATTCGCTTCGGATTAGCATTGGATTCGCTAGCAAGTCAACGCGCGATTACCTATACTGCCCTCGGATTCACCTTAGGATTCAGAGCTGTTTGCAACATTCTTGCTATGCAAATGCCGTTTTGTGCCTCGAAGACGCAATGTTAAATATCCCACATCTTTATTGGCTTCTTGGGCTTTGCGTGAAGCCCGTCTTAATAAATTTCATGGAAACTAAAATCGAAAACGTACTTTTTATTATGTGTTCCGGGAAATAAAATAACACAGCACACGCCCGAGATGTCAACGAATGGGGTTGCAGAAAAGATTGTGTAAATGTAAATATTATTATATTGTCAGTCGTCAAATCTTTTTTGGACAAGACAAAAAAGAGTTCGGCGACGGGGAATCGAACACCCGACCTCCGAAACGACGAGCTAGCACTCTACCCAGCAGGCTTGGCCAGCTAAACACTTGCTAGCCGCAGCGACTTGACGCATTCTGATGAGCTGACCACTCGGCGGACATTAAATATCGGCCAGTCTAGGTCGCAAGCCCCGTGAGACGTCTGTGACTGTGAGCAACGTTTATTGCACCGCATTCCTGCATGCAGCTTCGCTCGGCAAGTTCCGGTTTTTGCAGATCGCGATCTGGGAAGCGCATGTTGCGCGCCGTTTGGCGCTTGTCTGTTTCCCACAAGCTCGAGTGCCCTCCGGCCATACGAGTTAAGCAACTCTGCTGGGAGTCGGCCGGTGGATGGGTGACCGCCATGCACATGGCCAGCTCTCAGAGGGAGAGAGATTTGGGGGATTGGAGTTAAGCAACACTGCGCCGAGTCGGCCGGTGGATGGGTGACTGCCATGCACGTGGCCAGCTCTCAGAGGGAGAGAGGTTGTAGGGATTGGAGTAAAGCAACACTGCAGTGATTCGGCCGGTGGATGGGTGACCGCCACGTAATGTGGTAACTGGGTCGTGTGTGCCGAGGAATTAGCACGCGTGACGCAAGGCAAACACGCGATAGCAGCGCGCCCAGCTGCGTCAAGCAAACACACGCACACACGCACACTGGGACAGCTGCCTGCGTCGCTTCCAACCTTCAAGAGCTTGTGTTCAGTTCGAATGAGTGTCGCCAGTGGCGGGCTTCCGTCTCCCAGTGGCGCTCTTGTCTCCAGGACCAGCAGACCAAACTACATTTCACGTCGAGAAGGAGAGTGGATTTGTATCTTCCTCGAGGACCCACTGCTGCTAGACATGAGCTAAGAGTTTTAAAACTCACAAGCCATGTCTTGAGCTGGACAAAAGGCTTCATGGGCAGTTTTGAAACTCTTCGCTTGTGTCTAGCAGCAGTGGGTCCTGGAGGAAGATGCAAATCCACTCTCCTTCTGGACGTAAAATGAAATGTTCTTTGGGCAGCTCGCGTCTGGCTAGGCCTTTGGTTGCCTGGACACTGGATCAGAAAGCGTGGAGGAGGCCAGACTTTACAGGAACTGTGTTAATAATGAGTTGAAATTCCGTCGGGGTTTGAGTGTGGCTTCTTTTGAGAGGAGTGCATGTAATCGATGTTCTTATGCGAAATTGAACAAGGAATTGCTCTGTCCCATTTTTCACGACTGATAACATGCTAAAAATGGACATTGCAGCTGAGTGTGAATGCGTGTGTGGCTTTGCTCGAGCTTCTTGCGTTGCGCAGCACATTCCAGAGGGGAGCGATGGAATTGTCACATGGCGCTGCTAAGTCGTCGCTAAGCTGGACCGCGATTACAACGCCCCCCCCCCCCCCCCCCCCGCCAACCACGGCCCACCGCACGCCACGAGTCTTCCGGTCCGCCCGCTGATTTTGGGCGTCGCCCTTTGATATTAAAAGGCTGACGTGGCGCTTCGATTCTCGTCATTCAATATAATCAATATAAACAATATAATCAAAATTTGATGAGCGTAGCAAGCGAAGCGAAATCTTCAATTTCACTAATAGTCCAGTTCAGAATCGACTTTCCGTTTGCGATGTGCGGGGACCTTTTTTTATGATTGATTATTGTAGAGGGTCAACAGACGATGAGAAAAATCGAGTATACTTTTCTCAAAAGTGGATTCTTCGGAGAAATTTTGGGTTTTTTGGATTTTAAACTTTCTACTATATCTCCCCAGATAACAATGTTATCAAAAAGTAGTAAAGAGATGATAATATGTTTGTCTATTCAATTGTCATAAGAAAAAAAATGTGTAATTATTTTATATTATAAAATGTACAGTCAGTGACATAAGTTCCGAGCGCAGGTAATTTACGCGAACATTTCCGGGATTCAAAAAAATGATATTTTTTCCGAATTAATCAATTATCACCATAATTACGACAAAAACATAGCGAATCGATGAAGGGCATTGCCGTTCTTGTAGCTTCAAAACTTTAGCCAAAAACAGCGCTTAAAAAGTAGCGTCTTATTTGAACCCAACGGTTTCACGGCTGAAACAGCCGTAATCTCGCTCTAGCGCAAGCCTACGTGGGTGTCCGCAGCCAGCAGTATGGCACGTTTTCTGTCTGCTAGGCGACTTAAGATGCACATGGTCCCATAGGAGGCCATGGAAATTAATTGGTGGTGGAAGGGGGGGGGGGGGGGGGGTACTGCAATATACCACACTTTAATTTATAATGTCTCGTTTAAATCATTGCCTAAAAATATAGGTAATGTAAATTTTAGCTGATCATTGTTACTCTTTACTCGTCTTCGCTTGCCCACAAAAATGTCCTTCTTGACAGGGGCGGATCTAACGGTCAGCATTTCTGGAATTGCAGGTGGGCCCCCCCCCCCCCCCCCCCCACATTCAAGAGTATATTAGACGCGCAAGGAGAGTCCTGTGGACCTGCGTCCTCGGGGCCTCGCACAGTGTGTCTCTTGCATTTTGAGTTGACTGATTTCATGTTGTCAAAGATGTGGGATGTGGGACCTATCTGTCACGCTTGCTCTTTGCTTATAGTTTTATCAACGTCTCATTTACCTCACCTCTATTCACTCGATTGCTGACGCTGGTGAACTCGCACTGTTAAAGATTGGTGTTTGTTTATGTTAGAACTTGTAATGAATGGCTGATTGGGGGGCATTACGACCATGAGTGTTGCAAGATGTTTCGAATTAGTACCATTTCTAGCTGTTATGTTAGTTTGTTTGCGCTTTGCAGCCACCCCCCCCCCCTGCCACCACCACCACCACCACCACCACGGGAACACCCTAAGTCGAGGCCCCTGCGATAGTGTGTGCTGACCACTTTTTGACCCTTAAATCCGCGCCTGCATCTAGACTCTCTCATAAACAGAGCTGACCCATACCTTTACCGACCTGTGCCATGTGCGCTGAGTGCCACAAAAAAATACCAAGCGGGTAGAAATATATTTTTATTGAATTGTTCTTGTGCAATTGGAAAAAGTCTGCACGGAAATTAACTTTATGTCCATTTTGAAAACATGGTGAATTCATATATGGTACGTCTCAGGTTCGGATGCAGCAGAAAACCGGTTTTCTACAATGTTAAATAGTATAGGCCCAGTGCCCCGAAGCGCTGCTAAAAGAACATGAGACGTACACCTCGAACACGAAGCCCTAGATGACACCTAAAGTTTCATGAACTCATTCAAAATCGTACCTACTATGCCCAACCAGTAAATATTTTGATTAGTTGCTAAAACTGTAGCAGCAAAGGGCCCCATTTTATTTCGATTAAATTCCGTCAGCCGTCAATTGGCGTGGAGAGACATCGAGAAACTCAAATTTATTGACTATTGTCAATTTTTACACTGCAAAAATTACATGGCTGGCAATGATTGTACTTATTTCGTTACTATATTTTATAGTTCCTATATAGTTATGCAAAGTTTCCCATTACATGGAGCTTGGTCAAATCCTGGTTGTGGTTTCCCGAGATTTTCTACAACCAACCTATGCAATTTTAATGACGGAGTCTCACTATTTAATAAAGTTCCAGGTAAAAAAAGACTAGTTAAAAGTATTCAGGTTTTTAAAATTAAGTGTATTGAATGGTTGCAAAACATTGAAAGTAAGAAGTAGGACTGTGTTGTTTTTGTATGTGTATAGTATACCTATTGCATAAGTTTATTTGTAATTGGTGTAATTTGCTAAAAGAATTGTACTGAACACTGATGATATTGATGTATTTTGTTAAACTGGCTTCAGAGCTATAAATAAAAACATTGAATTGAATTGAATTGTTTGGATAGTATCTCCTCGAAAGAGAAACTGCAGTAACGAAAGAACAGCATAAGGTACAAAACGAACAACAAAAATTGACACCTTTAATTGTAATATACTTGACAGATTAAGTACAAAAATAATAATACACTTTCGAAGTAACCCATGAGATCCAAAGTGTGATGCTTATTATTCTTGCCGTCTAATTTAACTAGGAAATGTATAATCCACCAATCTACGTGTTATTACAAGGTGCAAGCAGAAAGCAGGCAATACATTGACGGATGGCACCACTTTTTGTACCTACACCTATTACCTACACATTACACATCATGGACTTTATCTTACTATAATTACTTGAGACCCTTCAAATATCAGTACATGCACAAACAAATAAACACCTATTTAGAAAATTACGTCGACCAAGGTAGGTACTTTTGGGCAACTGAATACGATGGCAAATAATTAAGTCGAATTTTTGTGTTATAGTGGAAAGATTATGGGGTGTCCATTATTCTTCCGGAATCAGGATAATTAATAATGAAGTAGTGCTATCTGTCACTACATTAAATGAAAAACTCCTGTAACGTTACGACGGTAAAAATGTAGCTTGAAAATGAGGTTAGCTCAGATATTATTTGATTCCAAAAAATTGATTTATCGTAATAATTGGGTAATCCACATATTAAATCAACCTAATTGCGCACATCGGATAAGCAAAAACACACTGCACAGCACATTACAGGTAACTTGTACATATTCTGAACCCCCCCCCCCCCCCCCTTCCACCACCAATTAATATCCATGGCCTCCTATGGGACCATGTGCATCGATAGTCGCCTGGCAGACAGAAAACGTGCATTACTGCTGGCTGCGGACACCCACGTAGGCTTGCGCTAGAGCGAGATTACGGCTGTTTCAGCCGTGAAACCATTGGGTTCAAATAAGACGCTACTTTTTAAGCGCTGTTTTTGGCTAAAGTTTTGAAGCTACACCATGTGTTTTATCAATCATAAAAAAGGGTCCCCGCAAAACCCTTAATCGATTCGTTATTTTTTTGTCGTAATTATGGTGGTAATTGATTAATTCGGAAAAATATCATTTTCTGTGAATCCCGGAAATGTTCGCGTAAATTACCTGCACTCGGAACTTATGTCACTCACTGTACATTTTATTAACCTTATATAAAACCGTTAAAATGGCGATGTTCAACTTTTTAGTCTGTGCTGGCTGGCTGGCTGGCTGGCTGGCTGGCTGGCTGGCTGGCTGGCTGGCTGGGGACTATGTTTCACCGAGTTTAACTCTTGATAGAAATCGCGAAAATCGGTTGAAAACGGGTGGGAATGGTTATAAATGTTCAAAATATTGGTTTACATCCAGAGCCGACATTCTTACAGCGTTTTGAAAGTGTTTTTTAGGTGAAATATTGAATAAACTGATTGCATTTGGCTGGCAAGATTAAGTAGCACCTTGCAGCCCAGCTCGACTTTTAAATCGTTCAAATCTTACCTTTTTACTGATCCGCTTCGAAGGGGTGACTATTATCTCAAGCATTAAGAAGTTATTGAAGAAATTTAGTCAAAACGCTCCTATTTGCAATCATATTATACGTGAACTTGAAAGATTGGCATTCAGAGTGACAGGAGCATTTGCTTTTGTTTGGTTTTCCCCAAGTCTTAGGGCTTAGGTTGTGGCCTAGGGCCATAAATGAACCATAATCCGGCAATCGGGTATGCCCGCAGGGCATAGGGTACACTAGCTTTAACATATTATACAGCTACAGACCGACACTGCATGATCTCAACAATTTCTTCGTGTTCTTAGTAATGGTGAGTTTGTTCCGGGCTGTAATAGAGGGCATTGGGCAGGGAAAAGTTCTTGAATTCGTGAAAAAAATATTTTTTTTAGTCTTCAATGGCACGGGTAGATTTTAGGGGGTGGGTCCCCTTCTCCCTACAACTCTTGCCCTCACTCGGAGAACAATATACGTGCGTAGCACGGGCCCATACTGCTAGTTAACCTTATATAAAACCTTTAAAAATGGCGACGTTCAACTTTTTAGTCTGTGCTGTCTGGCTGGCTGGCTGGCTGGCTGGCTGGTCCATTCTCGCAACACCTAATCTTACAACGCCTAACGATACCTGCTACCCTCCCTTCGACCGTCGGTCGACGGACCGCCAACCCTTCGCGACGGCTAATGACTGGATTTTCTAGCATAAATTAAAACGCGAAATATTTTTCTCGTATTACCTAAAACGCTTGAGGCGGCTGAGCGAACGCAAGGTGTGTGCCTACCCCCTGTGCACGGATGTTTGAATTTCTCGGCGCGTTGAACGGACACGGCTCCTCTACTTCCACGCCAAGGTGAGACTCAATTTTGCACGAATTGGCATGTGTGGAGAGGAGTGGTGTGGAGGGGGCAAGGAAATTAAAATATGTGATATGTCATGATGCCGGGCGCTTGCAATATTGGGCGGAAAGGGGCGAACCGAAAACTATTATTATTAAAACATAGCTTGCTTGCATTCATTTACCACTTTAGAAATGGCCACAATTATAGTTTTCGGTTCGCCCCTTTCCGCCCAATATTGCAAGCGCCCGGCATCATGACATATCACATATTTTAATTTCCTTGCCCCCTCCACACCACTCCACTCCACACATGCCAATTCGTGCAAAATAGAGTCTCACCTTGGCGTGGAAGTAGAGGAGCCGTGTCCGTTCAACGCGCCGAGAAATTCAAACATCCGTGCACAGGGGGTAGGCACACACCTTGCGTTCGCTCAGCCGCCTCAAGCGTTTTAGGTAATACGAGAAAAATATTTCGCGTTTTAATTTATGCTAGAAAATCCAGTCATTAGCCGTCGTGAAGGGTTGGCGGTCCGTCGACCGACGGTCGAAGGGAGGGTAGCAGGTATCGTTAGGCGTTGTAAGATTAGGTGTTGCGAGAATGGACCGGCTGGCTGGCTGGGGACTATGTTTCACCGAGTTAAACTCTTGATAGAAATCGCGAAAATCGGCTGAAAACGGGTGGAAATGGTTTATAAATGTTCAAAACATTGGTTTACATCCAGAGCCGACATTCTTACAGCGATTTGAAAGTGTTTTTAGGTAAAATATTGAGACAACTGATTGAATTTGGCTGGCATGATTGAGTAGCACCTTGCAGCCCAGCTCGATTTTTAAATCGTTCAAATCTTACCTTTTTTACTGATCCGCTTCGTCTAGGTGACTATTATCGCAGGCATTATGAAGTTATCGAAGAAATTTTGTCAAAACGCTATTTGCGATCATATTACGTGGGATTGAAATGATTTGTGTGAGTGATTGAGTGTAATACCGAATTAACCACCACCTAAGTTACTTAACCCCCCCCCCCCCCCCCGTTCAGAATCGACTTTCCGTTTGCAATGTGCGGGGACCTTTTTTTTATAATTGATTATTGTATAGGGTCACTAGACGATGAGAAAAATCGAGTATATTTTTTCTCAAAAGTGGATTCTTCGGAGAAATTGTGGGTTTTCTTGGATTTTAAACTTTCTACTATATCTCCCCAGATAACAATGTTATCAAAAAGTGGTAAAGAGATGATAATATGTTTGTCTATTCAATTGTCATAAGAAAAAAATGTGTAATTATTTTATGTTACTAGCAGTATGGGCCCGTGCTACGCACGTATAGTGCACTGCTTCTGAGGGCATGTTGGTACTTTCCAGTTCATGGCTCTAAATATTTATTATTTTTTAAAATTAATATTTATTAAAACTCTTTGCTCATATAAGTGGTGGAGAGCAAAATCGCCACCCGTCCACAAAGTGAAATGTTGTTCACTTAAAGAACCCGATGAAATTACCGGAACAAACTCACATCACCATGAACGTTAAGATAATGTTAAGATCATTCAGTGTTAAGCTCCAGCTAAAGGATGAAGCCCTTTCCTTCGACGCTAGTACCCTATGCCCTGCGGGCATACCCGGTAGCCAGGTTATAACTAAAATATGGCCCTAGGCCATAACCTAGGTCCTTGAACTTGGGACTAATGCGTTATGACATTTAGTTGCTCGTAAATCAGAATGTCATTATTCCAATCCATCTTGCCGGAAAAAAAACTTTAAGATTAATTTGCAAAGTTGCATTTGAAAATGTCCAACGCCAAAAGGTGTAGCAAATGTCAAAACTCATATTTCAACACAAATTTCATTAATCAGTTAAATTTATTTTGATATACTATCCAAAAGTATTATAATGCACAGATAAATAAATAAACATATATATATATATATATATATATATATATATATATATATATATATATATATATATATATATATATATATATATATATATATATATATATATATATATATATATATATATATATATATATATATATATATATATATATATATATATATATATATATATATATATATATATATATATATATATATATATATATATATATATATATATATATATATATATATATATATATATAT